>OZ053307.1:24610966-26102216 GCA_964056655.1 Arabis hirsuta
TCATGAAATTGTGATCCATATGGGCATAAATACTCAAAACCCGTGCTGCGATCTCTGCGTCCTCTCCGAAGAATCTGTACCTGTACCCAACTTCTACCATTAACACCACATCTGGATACTTGCTCTTTAGCTCAACCACCTGTTGTTCCAATGGCGTGTACTTCCTCAATGATGTTTGTGGAAGAGACTCCTCCTGAGAAGGTTCCAGAAGTTTCTGGAGGAACCTTTGGTGTAAATTGGGATCGGGTGTGGGGTTTTGAGTATGAGGAGAGAGTTTAGGCTTCTTGGGTGAAGCGGCGGCGAGGTGGTCGGAGAGAAGCTTACGCTTCGACGGAGAGAAGGAGACGGTGGCGGATATCTTTGGTGGCGGTGTTGATGATTCGGCTACCGGAGTCGGCGGTGGTGAGGATTTGGGTTTCGGAGCGAAGAATCGAGAAATTACCTGCTGCTTTTGCTTCCCCATAATCGCTTCTTCCTAAGTTCCTAGTAAGGAAAATCGAAAATGGAAGGTCGTGGCTATGGCGAACATGATTGCCGATTTTCGCGCGCTATTTTAGGTTAGTGCTTGCTTCATACTAAACAAACCGACTAGCCATTTGGTCTGTAGAATTTTTACTAACACGAGGCCTGCGCAGAAAATCCGTTAAATCCGATTCGATTCGCTATTCGTTTTGATCCGAACGGAAAATTTTGAATAACCATTAAATTTTGAAGCAAAACAAATACTAAAATATCATATCCATAAAAAAAAAAACAAAGCAAATAACAAATAGTGATTTAAAAAATACTAATATCCGATCCGATCCGTATACATATGTATATACATATATATATAAAAATACATTAGGTACTCTAAAATCTTATTAGTTATTGTCTTCAGAGGTTTTAGAATATTTTTTAACGGATCGGATCGGATAATCGCGGATACTTGAAAAAAACTCGGTTATCCGACTTATAACGAAGCGGATCGGATATCCGCGGATATGTACAAAAATTTCAGATATCCGGAAAATATCGGAGCGGATCGGATCAGAAAATCTAATATCCGTTTCGGACGGAACGGATCGCGGATATCAGATTTTTTCCGGATATCCGCTCCGTGCCCAGGGCTAACTGACACTGACTTTAGATAGTGACGAAGGAACTCTCGAGGATTTCGTTATGAGTCGGGCCTTTTTAATGCGCCTTAAATGAAAAATATCAAACGACGCACTCTACCGTAAATCTAAATCGACTATGGGATTGACTATTGTGACTGATTGATTACTTTTCCGCTATCATCCGTAAACACTGCGTTTGCTACTGATAGAAGTTATCGCGTTTGATAACAATTATAAAAAACATTTTATATAGTTTTGTGCTGCTCAAAATCACTCAAAAAAGAATAAAAGTTGTTTCCCTCAAATATTTGCCGGTTGCGGATAGATAAATTAAAAAAAAAAATTATTTAAAAAAACAGAAGATAAAATTTATTTCAAAATTAGAATATATATGTTGATGGGGATTTTAGTCTTCTTAAACAACCACTAGGGATACCTGCTCCTACATAGTCATCAAATACGTGAATCCCTTAGAATACACGATGGAGGGTGTTTTCCGACGACGCTCCGACATTCAAATCAGAATAGGGGTCAAGAGAGAGAAAATAGAAAATGACCACGGTGAGTCGTGGAGAATCTTAGAAAGAATAATCATAAAATAAGAGCAGGAAAACGGTGATTTCGGGCTGAACAAGGAAAGTATACGGAGTATCTAGGAGCTTAAAGAAATTTAGCGAGGAGAGAGAGAATATAAGAGGAGTGGTCAAAAGAACGGAAAAATTTTGTGAATAAAGACCTAAAAAGCTAGAAAGAGCTCAAAAGTGCATGGGAATGGGCTCTGAGCTCTAGATAAAAACGGGTTCAATGTATAAATCCTTAGCCAAAAGTTCCAATCTTTTTTTATGGAGTAGATAGAAGAGTATTGGTGAATTTAGAGTAGGTGCTAGCGCAAGAGATTTTGGTTTGAGTTTGAATTTGTGAAATTTTGATTTGGTTTGGTTGGATTCCGATATTTTGTCTATCTTTTGGTTAAACACAATTCAATAAAGTAATCACAAATTTGAAATCGAATATACACAAAAAAGATCTCAAATTTCATATAATAATTTTCGCATTAACAAAATTGATTTTTAACTAAAGCTTTCAGATTTCGTAAAAATAGTTTCCGCACTAATTAAAATCATTTTTAGCTAAAGCGATTCTAATTTTACATCATAAACATTTCACTCCGTGCATTTTGTATAATAATTTCTGTATTAACTAAAAATTATCTTAATCTTAATTAATGCAATGGGTATGGATTTGGTCCGTTTGGCGACGGAAAAAAACATCCGGTAATTTTGTAATCCTAGAAGCAACTCCATTAAAGCAAACCGGTCAAACAACTCTGACAAAGCCCTAAAATCAGGAGATTTGTAATTGGGCCCAAAGAAAGCCCGGCCTGAATCTTTATCGGGCCCAAGACGGTTTGATACGTCTGTAAACAAAATTAGAACAGAGGCCGTGTGACTCTAGAACTTGTCGTCGAGAGAGACGGACGGTCTATTAATTCTCCGTCGCGATTACTCCTCTGTCGCCGTCGCTTCCGCCGATCGATACAGAGATTCAGGGAATAAAATTCCGACATTGTTTTTGTCTGAGTGGTTCCGAGAGAGAAAGCAAGAGATGGCTATGTCTCAGGTGGTGAACACTTACCCGCTTTCCAACTACAGCTTCGGAACTAAGGAACCGAAGCTTGAAAAGGATACTTCCGTCGCCGATCGACTCGCTCGTATGAAAATCAAGTACGATTTCTCTCTCTCTCTCTCTCTCTCTCTCTCTCTTCTATTCCTCTTTCTTCTCGTAGCTTCTGGTAGAGAAGATGTCACGATTCAAAACCCTAGGAATCTTCGAGCCTTACGCGCTTAGATCACGATCTTGCTTCTTCTTCTTTTGTGCTAAACGATTTAAGTGCGGATTTTCCGTAAATTGTTTCTCTTGTTCGATAGATTCGTCTTTTGGATGGTTTGATTTCGTTTATTCTCTAGACTCGTTAACGAATATCTTTGGCCGTTAGAACATCTGTGTTAGTGAACAAAATCAGGTATAATAGACTATTTAACTGGAGGAATTCTATAGTAAGTTCTAACTTAAGACATTCTTGGAGTCTGATGACTGAATGTACATCTCTTATGACTGAATGTACATCTCTTTCTTGGTTTCTTTGTAGCTATATGAAAGAGGGCATGAGGACTAGCGTTGAAGGGATTCTCCTGGTATGTATCTTTTCATTCCTTTTCGAGCTGTGAGATTATTGTGTGTTTTGCTGTTTTCGATTTACTATGCTTGTTATCCAATTCGTCTGTAGTTGTTTCCATGTTGTGTAATCATGCACTATCTTAAAACGGTGGAACAGCTATGTGGTTTATGAATTTTGTATGGCCATATTGTCATAGAGACATAACTACACTGAAGTGTCATTTTATTCGTAATATATTTTGGCGATCTCTGTGATATGCGTTCTCTACCTAATGTATCATTAGAAACGTGGCATAAATATTAAACTGTGTGATATTTGACTGGAGTCATCTACTTCCTTTCCTATTTGCCATCTCTAACTCAATTTTGTGTTATTGAGTCAAAAGAAGCTCTTATCAGATAAATGGATTAAACTACTTATTAATGTCACAAGCTTTATGGATCCAGTGAACTTTTTAATCAAACTGCATATAGAGTCACATAAATAAGCTTTTAATTAGTCTTCTTGTTGTCTCGTTTCTTCAATTTTTGTATGCGCCCTTACCTTTCTAAGTTTCAAATCTGCTTCACACCCTCATCTCTTGACATTCTCTTTGGAAAATAAGATGTTGTTTTGACATCTTTAAGGTCAATCTCTTAAACCTATAACCCGCAGCTTCAGGTATCTCGTTGGTGCATAAGATTCAATGAATTATCTGTGTCTAATTCTAGTATTGTTACCACCTAATTTGATTTGAGATTGGTTCTATATCTCCAACCATATGATTCTTCTTGATACTTGATACTGGTCAACCTTTCAGGTACAAGAACACAATCATCCTCATATACTTCTCCTGCAAATTGGTAACACATTCTGCAAACTTCCAGGTGGACGCCTGAAGCCTGGAGAAAATGGTATACAGCAAACCATCTTTTATTAAGAATTTTTATACCGTTGTGGTTTTCTTTGTTGCTTCATTCTTGTGTGTGTACTATGTTGTGTCTTGCAGAAGTTGAAGGCCTGAAAAGAAAGTTGACCAGTAAGCTTGGAGGCAATTCGGCTGCTCTTGTACCTGACTGGAAGGTACTATCCTAGTTTCCTCTTTATATCTTTTGACTGATAGTGACCAGATCTTTTGGTATAGATAGACGCCTTCAAGAACTAGGGTTTGTGTGGCATTTGTTTGCTCTTTATGCAATTCAAAATAGAAATCTTTTGTGTATCACACTTAACGTGCCTATAATGAGGGTGTCTTTGCTAGAGATTCATATGTATACTACATGAAGAAAAAAGACTGATTTGGTTATAAATATAGCTTTGTCCCTGATCCATTGGTGTGCTTCTCTTTTTCCCTATAACAGGTAGGAGAATGTGTTGCCACATGGTGGCGTCCAAACTTTGAAACCATGATGTACCCGTATTGCCCTCCTCACATCACGAAACCAAAGGTAATAAAAGAAACACACACAATGTAGCTTCTCAACGTTCCTCTTTTATTCTTCTACTAAATAGTCTCGGTTTCTATCTCCGTTTGTGGAATGGCAGGAGTGCAAGAGACTCTTCATCGTTCACTTGTCTGAGAAAGAGTACTTTGCCGTGCCCAAAAACTTGAAGTTATTGGCCGTCCCATTGTTCGAACTCTATGACAATGTTCAGGTAATTTTAAAGAGATATATAGATTTCCAGATACTATAATTAACCTTTGGAAGTGTGTTTCCCCAAACTTGTAACCCTATTATTCGTTTCCTGTAACAGAGATATGGACCGGTTATATCGACCATACCTCAACAGCTATCCAGATTCCATTTCAACATGATTAGTTCGTGATTCTACTTGGTGCTCAAGAACGAGAAACCTGTCTGAGTGTCAGATGATAAGTTAAGTAGGCACGGTAGAGAGCTTTTGCTACCGTTTTAGAGACGTGATTTTTGGATGATGCGTTTGGGTATTTTGCTGTATGGACTTGTTGGGTTTCTGTAGAACTGGTTCAGTCATATGTTTCAGCACAAAAAGACTATCGATCTCATTTCTAAAAGCAGACAAAAGTATTGTACTAACTGCTGTCCTCTTGTCTGACCGTTAGAAGGGATAGTTTTGTTTTAATGCTATTTGTGAACTAATTAGGCGCCTGGTATTATTATTATAAAATAATATAAAGTTTTGCAGATATGAATCGTAAAAATGTTATATATTTGGCTATAAAATGAAGAATATAAATATAATATAAATTTTTGTTAGTTATAAATTATGATTTTTTATATATTTTATTATATATTTCTAATATATTATGTATTTTTGTAAAACGCTTAAACCGCCTATTAAATTGTATCGGTTCTGATTAGGTGTTCTAAGCATTAGGTATTGGATCACCGTCCGCTTAGCGTCTAGCGTTTTCTTGAACATTGTTAAAACTTAAAACTACTTGGACGGATCTATCACCCTTTACAAATACAAAAATTATTATACTGTAAGTTTATGTCCAGACCACAAGACGAATATTTGTTGATAGTTTATCTAAAAAAACGTATTTCATTGGCGATTATTTGGACGGAAAGTTAAATATTTATCGTCAAGACGACCAAGACAAGAATACACTTTTTTCCTCTCTTTCTCTCAAGTTTTTCTCTCTGTTCATCGTTTTCGACAAACTAATAGAGCCAACAAATAAAAAACAAAAATCAGAGTATTGACAATTTAGCGACAGCCCATTTCGATCGGGACATAAAGGAGTTGAAATTGTAAAGTTAACAATATTCCTCAATAATCTTAGTATTGGTACACTTGTCATTGTAAAATGTGATACATTTTGTTCTGTTATCAAGAAAACAAAAACGGAGAGAAAAATTATACAAAAATTTCTTGCAGCAAATAGGAGCTCAACGTTGACTTCTCTAGAAATATATTTACAACATAATGTAGCCAACTTTTAATTTATATAATTCAAAGAAACCTCGCAGATAAATTTAAATATGATTTCAAGTTGACGACCAAAAAAAAAAAATGATTTCAAGTTCTTGGTCTCGCAAATACAATATGTCTGTAGGTTCTCCAAAAAAAAAAACAATCTGTCTACTTGATATAAATGTTTTATTTTATTAACAGATTGGATGATTCTCTACAATCATCGGTTCATTATTCACAATCATTTATCGAACCAGACAAATTATTCCAATTTTGGAAGTTGTGGTATTTTTAACGGAAAAAATTTTCATCTTAATCACGCCAAACGATTCTACCTTGCTCCACGCTGAAGATCTCATGTAAGATAACCTCCATTAATCTGCATAAATATCAACAAATCACATTTCCTGAAATTGGAAGTTTGGGACCTTACATCGGTAATTTTTACGAATGTCAACAGTTGATAATACAACATTTGAGATGTAAATCACTATTCTAAGTGGAGTAGAAATGGGAAAGAATTATGCGAACACTTTTTGCTCCCATGAAAAGTTTTTCGTTCTCGCTATGGGAGCAAAATGATGTCTACACAAGTGAACAACAAACGTAGTAGTAGTTAGGGGATCGATCTACACGTGACTGAAAAACTGCCCTACAAACCTAATTGGATTCGAACGAAGCTAAGACAAAAATAAAGAGGTGTTGTCAGGAAAATCAGAACTGAAAGCAATAAATACAAGCAATGAAAACTATCAATAGAACAAGCATTGGACATCAGGGAATTGTCCACCACTAATTCTTTTTTTCCATCAAAACGTCAACCTCATTTAAAATATCTATTATTCGGTTTTTCGTTTTACGCTGTTTAGTTGACGCATGAAAAAAAAAATGGTATTCTTATCCCTTTCCTTTAACCAAGGGTTCGACTCTTTTGCTCCATAACGTTTAAAAACTGAGTCTTCGTCCACATAGACTGAGTCACTATCTTGGTCTTCATCGCGGCGAGTCTTCAAATTATCTATAGTCTCTGAAGAGTTAAAATTGATTTTTCTTCCGCGATCTTAATATAGGAGCCCGGCAGTTTTTGATCCGATCTTGGTTATGTCAGATTTGTCTATATTATGACTATATTCTTTATATTGAAACCAATCTAGTTGTGGATTAAAAAATCGTTTCTTGTAAGCAGCCCCATTGGTCATTTCTTAACAATAAGTATTTAGACTCTCTCTGTGGACCTTTGGTGATATATATTCTCTCAATCATCATATTATTCAGACATGTTTTCTTCTATCAAAGATAGAGAAATGTCAAAGATGAAATATGAAGAAGGACCAAAGCAGAGACAGAGGAAAGGGTTATGGTCACCTGAAGAAGACAAGAAGCTCACTAGCTTCATCCTCTCTCATGGCCATGCCTGCTGGACCACTGTCCCCATCAAAGCTGGTCTCTTTTTCTTTTTTTTCTTCTATTTTTGTATTTTATTCTCTCAACTTTTCTCAAAATTAATCCTTACTTTAAGTCAATTTGGATAACTTGAAAGGGTTACAAAGGAATGGGAAGAGCTGCAGATTAAGATGGATTAATTACCTAAGACCAGGGTTAAAGAGGGGGATGATTAATGCAGAAGAAGAAGAGACAATCTCGACGCTTCACTCTTCCTTGGGTAACAAGTAAGCATATCCCTATAACCTAACCCTATTGTTTCATCAGATGCTCATTAGAGAGTGACTAGTAGTAAGTATTGCTTGGTTGTGATTAGGTGGTCGCAGATCGCGAAATACTTACCAGGAAGAACAGACAACGAGATAAAGAACTATTGGCACTCTCATTTGAAAAAGAGATGGCTCAAATCTAAACCACAAATCCAAACATCTATATCCTCTTCTGAAGCACATGTCGCTTGTGCAAGAAGAAACCCGGAAACCTTGATCTCCTTCCAGAAACTTCCAGAAAAGACATCTTCATCGCCATCAAAAGAAAGCAAGTCTTCTGTTCCTGAGATGCCAAGGCTTTTCTTCTCTGAGTGGTTTTCTTCCTTAGATCCCCACATCGATTATGACTCCTCTGTTTTGGTCGACTCTAAGCACAATCAAGCTCCAAATTATGAAGAAGTGTATGATGGTGATCGATTCCACTACAACGACTTGATGATCAAAAACAGCAACTGGACTCTTAACGATGTTGTGTTTGGTTCCAAGTTTCAGAATCAGGAGCATATGATTGATAAAGAGGACTCTCATTGTAATTCTTTTGGTGATTTCCTTACTTCATCAACAATGACGTAAATTACGTCTAAACTAATGTAAATCAAGTTTCCTTTTTTTTTTTTTTTTCTGATACCACCACCATTACTACATAACTACATAAAAAGATTGAGAAAGTTAATGAATATATTCCGACTATCTCACAATGATTTCTTCCGAGTTTTCTTATACACTAAAACAGAGCTAACGAACTGTTACAAACTCGACTCTATCAGATAATTAGGCGATGGGAAGATTTAATGGAATGATAGGAAACATTTAGAAGATTCATCAATCTTGTTGAAGTTCTTACACAATATGAAGTAGCAAAGTTGTAATCAGCGCATACGAAACCACAACACAAAGGTATTCAATACAAGTGTATCACATATGAATGGAGTTTTGACAGTAAAAGTGGCAATACAGATGTGTTTTGTGATTTAGAAGTTTTCTTATATAGCCGAATAGCTGTAGCTACTGTCATCATCAACGGAGGGGGCGGAAGTAGTAGACTTGGCAGAAACAGTGAGTACCACAGAGGAACCAAAGAGAATGGTAACAATGGCCATGAAGTTGACAAGAAATGCTTCGGTTCCGTACTTGTCAAGCCCTCCACTCTCCAGGAAAGTCAGCTTTTCAAGAAACCCTAAAGTTGCAGTCCCAACAGCAAGTATATAAACAAATAGACCGAGTAATGCGTGCCATGGAAGCAAACCGCTTCTCAGATTTGATGACCCTCCTGGATAAAAGAACAATCCGAAGCTGTACAGCCACTGCGCAAAAGTTGAAAACTTTTCTCAATGTTTAATTTCAAGGTTCTTCTGACACAGAGAATTCAGAAACATTTCTAAGGGTGAATAGGAGGAAGCTGGACCAAACCGAACACTTAACCGATAGGATTCCTATGTAGTAGATTGATTACATGCGGGAATGTGTTTGTATAAAGGCCAGTGAGTTTACCTGGAAGCCATAAAGAGAAATGACACCAATACCAATCCAGGAATGGAGGCTGTAAAGATTAGGGATGTGACTTTCGTTGTGGTTCTTGAAGGCTGCGCAGATGCCCCAGATCCCGAGAGCCAGAGCGATAGCATGGAGAACAAGATGGATCAACTTCTTCACAGGTTTCTCCAGGGGAAGCGATTTGTAACTTATAATGGCTGCGTTTCCAATAATATCAACACACAAGTTTATATATATATAAACTGATCATCATCATCAAAGAGACTAAAGTAAATCAGAATGAAAGTAGTATCAAGTTATATATAGTTACCTTCTCCTCCCAAGATTATAAATCCAATGAGCATCAGAACAGGATGCAGCTGGATCACATAAAAAACAAAAAAGGAAAGAAAGATGAGATAAGACAACAAACACAGCTCCTGAAACAAAAAGATTACAAGCTCCTATATCAATCTGAATGGTTAAAAAAGACAAGTCCCCTTTCGCATCTAGGGTTCCAGAGTGACAAAGATCATGTTTCAGTTTCTCCTCTAAACAAGAAACAACAACTTTGAACATTTACTCATCACTGTAATATAGAACTTAACACAAGAGCCCCAACAACAACACTCATCATCAAACTAGTTGGGATACACACAAGATTGAGTATTGTAACCAAAATCAGAGCTATGTGACTAATCATCAAACTTGCATAGTACAAGTACTGGGATTAGTACAAATCCCTAACCAATCAAAACAAATGGCCAAAACCTGCAAGAAAGTCAACGCAGACGAAACACAGAGCAAAAGGCAAGAGAGAGAGAAGGAAGAAGGGCATACATTGAAGATGAGATTCTTGTTGGTAGCTTCCCAAGCCAACCCACCTCTGAAACTGATACTCCAAACCAGCACCATAATCGCCGCGATTAGAGCGAGCGCGTGCGCCACAAACGTCACCGGCATCGCGTTTATTCCGACAACCATATTAATCTGTGAAATTGCTTTCTCTTCTTGTCTTCTTCTTCTTCTTCCTCTGTCCGCCGATTAAATCTGTGAACACTGTCAACCTCAACCTCTCAGAAAAATCAACCCAAGCTTTTTTCTTTCTCTTTCTCTTTCTTGTTTTTCCATTATCCGATTCTTATTGTGGAACCTTCCTCGAGAACACGTGGTCCTTTCAATATTTTTTCTTTTTATTTTTGACTTATTGAAATTCGTTCCACTCGCCACGTGGATGTTTCGTTGTGGTAGCTGTACTACTAACCCTAAAAGCTTTTCGCGTCTCTTCTTCTACCAGTTACCACCCACCAACCAAAAGGCGTAAACCCACTCCACTTACTGGACCAACTTTTAAACTTTTTATTATTGGACCAGCCCACATCTTATTAAAAAAGGTTAGAAAGAAGACCGAACCGGTTTTATGGCCCAATTAATAAAACATCCTATTTCAAGCTCTGCCGGTTAATCTCATTTCAAGAGGGTACGATTTGCTGTTTTTTATATTCGAAACAGCATGTTGTTTGGTATGTGAAACAAAACAGTTGTTGTAAACAGTCAAACGTAGACTGACTTCCGAGACAAGCTACATCGACTGAAGATTTGACTAGAGAGAGCCACGTAGGTTCTCGACAGTCTGACACGTGACACTAAATGACACGTGGCAGTCCATAGCAGAAAACTCAGCCATACAGAGGTGGTTCGGCTATGCATGCGTCTGCTTCCTCAATCTCTTTTCTCTAGTCTCTGTATAAAGCCAAAAAAAAAAAAAAAAAATTTAAGCCAGTTTTGTTGTCAATCTTGGTGAAGTTATGACAGAATATGAAGTATAGCAAAGTAGCAATCAGCGCAGACGAAACAAGAACACAAAAAGGTCTTCAATACAAATGTATCAGAAATGAATGGAGTTTTGACAGTACCGAGTGGCAATACAGATGAGAATGTAATTTTAAGAAAGTGATTTATATAGCGGAATAGCTATAGTTACTGTCATCATCAACGGAGGGAGAGGAAGTAGACTCGGACTTGGCGGAGACAGTGAGTACCACAGAGGCACCAAAGAGAATGGTAACAATGGCCATGAAGTTGACAAGATATGCTTCGTTTCCGAACTCGTCAAGCCCTTCATTCTCCATGAAAGTCAGGTTTTCAAGAAACCCTAAAGCTGCATTCCCAACAGCAAGTACAAAAACAAATAGACCGAGTAATGCGTGCCATGGAAGCAAACCGCTTCTCAGATTTGATGATCCTCCTGGGTAGAAGAACAATCCGAAGCTGTACAGCCACTGCGCAAAAGTTTTGGTCAGGTTCCAAATAAATGATTTCTTGGTACGTAGCGAATTTTCTATGAATGTTTACTAGTTTCAGGATTCCTGATTCAAGCAATGCTTTAGTCATAAGGCCAGTGACAGTGAGTTTACCTGGAAGCCATAAAGAGAAATGACACCAATACCAATCCAGGAATGGAGACTGGAAAGATTAGAGAAGTTGCATTCGTTTTGGTTCTTGAAGGCTGCGCAGATGCCCAAGATCCCGAGAGCCAGAGCGATGGCATGGAGAACAAGATGGATCAACTTCTTCACAGGTTTCTCCAGAGGAAGCGATTTGTAACTTATAATGGCTGCGTTTCCAATAATATCAACACACAGTTTTATATATCAACCAAATCGGAATGAAAGTAGTATTCAAATTTTCCTCAATGTGTCAACAAATGATGTTATGGTTTACCTTCTCCTCCCAAGATAATAAATCCAACGAGCATCAGAAAAGGATGCAGCTGGATCACATAGAAAAAAAAGGAAAGAAAGATCAGAGAAGACAACAAACACATGATGCAAGAAACAAAGAAGACAACCAAAGAAATATGTCATTTCACCTGTCTCTTCTCTAGCTATAACCATCAATGAAAACCTAAACCATAGACGAGCCGCAACTACACTGATGGATCTAAGTACTAGTTGGGATACACACAAGATTGATTATTGTAACCAAAATCAGAGCTATGTGGGATCAAAGCAGATTTGTAAAAATCCCCTAACCAATCCAACAAATGCCCAAAGACCGCAGACGCAAGACGGAACAAAAGGGAAGGAAGAAGGGCATACATTGAAGATGAGATTCTTGTTGGTAGCTTCCCAAGCAAATCCACCTCTGAAACTGATACTCCAAACCAGCATCATAATCGCCGCGATTAGAGCGAGCGCGTGTGCCACAAACGTCACCGGCATTGCGTTTATTCCGACACCCATAGTGCTTTCTCTTCTTCCTCTGTCCGCTGATTAATCTGGAAGTGTAACCAAGAAAGCTTCAACCTCTCAGGTAATAAGTCAACCCCAGCTTCTTTCTCTTTCTCTTCCTCTTCGTTGTTTTTCCATTATTTTGTTCTTATCGTAGAGAGAACACGTGGGCCTTGAGATCCATTCCGAATTTTATACTAGTATTTTTGGGGAGTCGAACGTGTAATTAAGTTATGAGGCACTTATTGAAATTCGTTGAAAAATGAAACTTGGTCACGTGATCCTAAGAGCATTCTTAATGGTAATCACCATTAAGAGTTCTTAACTCAATTTTTAATATTAAATTTAATATTAGACTCAATTTGTTTTATCTAAAATTTATGTGTCCAATGGTGAGATTCATTTCTTCTCTAGAAGACTAAATCCAACAAACAACACAAGCAAAAAAATATGTTTTTAGCGTTTGTTCAAGTACTAAAGATCTCAAACAAATTGCATAAGGAAGTCTTGGCTTACAACAATGGCTTTAACTCCAATGGAAACAATGCAATGAGAGAAACAAGTCCACCTTTGCTTGATTTCAGAAACTTGTAGATTGGAGCAG
The DNA here is from genome assembly GCA_964056655.1 of Arabis hirsuta. Classification (NCBI taxonomy): domain Eukaryota; kingdom Viridiplantae; phylum Streptophyta; class Magnoliopsida; order Brassicales; family Brassicaceae; genus Arabis; species Arabis hirsuta. Next base: position 24,624,148 of record OZ053307.1, read on the forward strand.
CCTTGTCACCATTCACATCAACCTACATAACGATCAAGCAAAGCTAGAAATCAAGTCCAAGAAGAGAACTAACATTCGGAAATGTTCTACAAAAATGATTCACTAAACATATAACCATACTATAAGACCTTGCATAGTTTTCATATCATGTGTTAACATTAACATTAGCATTTAACTAAACATATAACCATACTGTAAGAACTTGCATAGTACGAGGGAACCACGTTTTCCCTGATGCAAATTATCGCAAGAGAGAAAGTATTGCAATTATTGAAATCATAGATTCCCTAATACTTTAAAGCTTTTATAGAAACAAAAAGGAACAAAACTGTTTACCGAGGAAGGAGATTTAGAAATATCATCTAGCTTCCTTGCCAACCCAAAACTGTTTACGCAATTACGATGCTCAAGAGTGATGCAGCTTCGACTTGTGGAAGTAGAAATCTGATGATCTTTTGCTCTTTCCTTTTGACACTACCATTGGATCCAATTAGACCTTGTACTCCTCTGAAGACAAGGAAGCCTACAAACCCAACAGCTGCTACCTTGTGAACCATGAAGAGCAATAGAAAGAACTTGTTTGTGTACTTTGTTGAATTCAATGATGCCAAAGTTTGCTGCAACCAAATAAAGAAACTTTAACTTACCAACTTAGCAACCCTTACAAATTTCAAAGAAGACCCACCAAAATTTTAATAAACAGAGGCCAGAAAACAATCAATTTCCTCCATATCTATAGAACCCATTGAGGTGAGACAGAAATTGAAGCAAGTAATAGAAGGAATTTTTGATTAAATCCCTAAAAAATGGTAACTTTTTCCCAATTGAAATGCAAAACAAAAAAGAGATGGATTACTTGAGGGGTTGGGGTGAAGAGGGAACGAGATTGATGTTGAAGTAATGGCGACGGAGACGGCGGAGGCTAAGGCTCTACTGGCGGTTGCGACGGTGGCGGCGATGGAGTCGTCGGCTGCGGCGGCTGTACTCTTGAGGAAGATCGGAGAGGCTGCGAGAGATTAGGAGGAGGGGGCGTCGCTCTCGAGAGAAGAAGATGTCGAACAGAAATGAAATTTTTTTTTTTTCAAACAACACTAAACGAGTTGGCCAATGAACGGACGCCACGTGTCATCGGTGATACGTCTCTACAACCTCACCCACTGATTCGTTTCACACCACTTTTAACCTTCTTTAATTATTTTTAATCTATTTTAATCCTATCATACCCACAAAATATCACTCCTTCTTCTACCACCCAGTACCACCAACCAAAGTTTAAACCACTCTCCCCTACTATAGTATATAGAGAAACACTGAAATTTGTTTCGGGCCCAAATTTTAAAATGTTTACTTGAGCAGTCAACATATTATTAAAAGGTTAGAAGCCTTAGAGCATCAATGATTATAGTTCGATAATAAAAATAAATATATTGACGAAAAAAAAATAAAAATAAAAATAAATATAGTAGATTTTTAATAATTAAATCTATTTAATTAAATCAAAATTCATATTCAAATTTTTAAACGTAGAATCTATATTATCCATATTTAGTGAGGTAATTATACATCTTTCTCTTTTTTTCTCTCCATCAATCCCAATACAATTAATATTATAAAATTCATATATTTATCTTAAGATATTTACTACCTATAATTATGTTCTAAGTTATGAGATTAAACCGGTTTATGGGCCAATTAATTAATTTTCGTAAACCACAGATTTCAATTCAACTTGAATGATAGACCAATAAATAATGAGGGAATGATCAACAAATTTCGATATTAATAACATATTGGAGACAGCTAAATCATGTCAGTGACGAGAGAATATGAAGCCTAGGATTTCAAAGTCAAAGTACAATCAGGTATCATTCCATTTCAAGCTAACGTTCGATATCATTTCATGTCGTCTTGTGATTTTGAGAGACTACGATTTGCTGTTTTATTATGTTCGAAACAGCACGTCGTCGGTATGTGAAACAAAACAGTTTGTTGTGAACAGTCAAACGTAGACTGACTTCCGAGACAAGCTACATCGATGGTTTCCAGATAAAAACAGAGAGAGAAAGAGAGAGAGAGAGAGCCACGTACGCTCTCGAGGAGTCTGACACGTGACAACAAAAGACACGTGACAACAAAAGACACGTGGCAGTCCATAACAGAAACTCAGCCATACTGTACAGAGGTGGTGTTCGGCTATGCATGCGTCTTCCTCGATCTCTTTTCTCTAATCTCCGTATAAAGCTTTCGAAAAGCTCCTCAGACTTTCTCACAATCAAATTAAAAAAAATAATGGATTCGCAAGCGCAGATGAAACGTAATTATGGTCATCATGAAGCAGAGGAACCAATTAGGATTCAGCATCCAGGTATGCATGCGAACCAAATTCTAAATTAGTTTGAAGTTATACAGAGCCTCATAATATATACTCTGTTTCTTTATGATGTTTATGTTCCTCTGTTTTTGGATGCAGAGGAAGAAGAGCATCATGAGAAAGGACCATCGAAAGTTCTAAAGAAAGTGAAGGAGAAAGCAAAGAAGATAAAAAAGGCTCTTACTAAACATGGACATGGAGATGAACACGATCGTGGTGAACAACAACACATCCCTGACGATCATGATCTAGATGAGGAAGACGATGAAGATGACGACAACGACAACCAGGACCAACAAATCCACGGCGGTGCACCTACAAAAACTCACATTCCGCTGAAGGAGGAGGAGGAGTTAATCCCTCCAGGGACGAAAGCTTTTCCGGTAGTGTCCTCTTCTCACGCAAAACCAACCAGAGGAGTGGACCCAATACGAGGCTCTTATGCATCTCACGGACACGAAGCACCACCGCCTCGTCCTGTAAGAGCGTCAGATGTGTCGGAAAACGAAAAGAGAAGAGACTCTGCAACACTGACGCCGCATAACACGCCAGTGTCTTCTTCACTCTCTTCGACGGAAGATGTCACGAGAACGTCTGTTCCTGGGTTGGGCTCTCATGGTGGGATATCGAATTATCAGTCCAAATTTACTGCTCCCACCGGAAAAGGTAACAACTTTGATACGAGGAGGAAAGGAACAGGTGAAGATGATCAATTAGGGCATGGAAGAGATCTACCGGAGAAAAGTCCGGGATCTGGACTGGGGAGAGAAATTCCGGTGAGGAGTCATGAATTAGATGTGAAATCAGGGAGTGATTTGGAGCCGAATCAGAGCAGTTACAGTGATAAGATCGCATCAGCGACTTTGGTCATAACCGATAAAGCCGTAGCGGCAAAAAACGCCGTCGCATCGAAGCTGGGTTATTCCGGTGACGGAGAAGGAGAGGAAACTAGAAGCTCCGGTGGTGGGTACGGGAGTATGGTTAGTGAGAAATTGACTCCAATTTACGACAAGGTTAAAGAGACAGGAGCGACGGTGATGACGAAATTGCCTCTCTCCGGCGGTACAGAGACGGAGACACAGCAAGGACAAGACAAGGGAGTGTCGGCGAGGGAATATCTGACTGAGAAATTAAGTCCTGGAGAGGAAGACAAGGCTTTATCAAAGGTTGTCACCGAGAAACTTCATCTCGGCGGCGAGAACACGACGGCGCCGGTTAAGAAAGGGATAGTAACCCAATCGGAGGAGGTGGAGAAGAGGCTCGGAGGATTCTCAGATCAGAGATCTCAAGAGGAGAGGAAACACGGCGAAGCGTTTGCGGAGGAAGGCGAAGGAGGAATGGTGGAGAAGCTAAGAGGAGCTGTTACTTCGTGGCTCGCAGGTACGACGGAGGAAGTTGTGCAAAAGTCTACAGAATCCTCTTCACAGTCACTTGGCTCCACCGTCGGTAATCGCTGTTTTGTTTTAAAATTATAATATTGCGTTTGCGTTTCCCAGCTTTTAGCGGTTGTAATGACTTTATGATGTTGGTGTAATGGTTTTAGGGAATATTGCGGCGGGCCAAACCGACGGCGGCGTCAACATTGGATCTGTACCTGTGCAAAAGAGATTTCAAGAATCTGGAAACTGATGAGGTTTGCTTCTTATTCGTGTATGGTGTGTTTGCTCTATTTACTACCTTGTAATGGAAAGACATGAATAATTTTGGTTAATAGTACAAAACTATCATCGGATTAAAAACGCAAGTCAACGAATTGATTGGACCCAAATTAGAACAGGAAAAAAAGAAACGTCGACAGCAGGGTTCGAACCTGCGCGGGCGAAGCCCAACAGATTTCAAGTCTGTCTCCTTAACCACTCGGACATATCGACTATTTGCTATTTAACTACGATGGAAAAATTGTTAGTCCTTTTATTTGAGAAGTTACACAAGGAGGAACAAAACATAGTACCACGCATAGGGTTCAATTCCTCGCAAACGGAAAATTCAATTACATTTTTGTGGTTTTAAAGTGTATTACATTTTGAAAACAAAAATGTTTATAAAGAGAAGTGAAGAATGAATAAGAAGGATAAGCATTTAGTTCTTAACCAAGAAAAATTACATAACATGGAAACTTTTGTTTTCTTTTTGGAAGACCAGGAAGGATGATGATAGAGGGAGGTGATAAATATGGTTTTTGAAAACAATGAAAAGGATCTAGAGAGCTCGGCTCTGGATAATGTCGAAACTCATCTCGCTAGGATCAGTGGCTTGTAGCTCCACCTGAATACCATCCAATTCTCTCTTGAATCTATCTTTTGAGCTCGCGTACACCATCTTCATTCTCACCCTGGACGAATCTGGTGACCTATCATACAACATTCAAGTTTTTGAATAACAAGGTCACAGCACAAGAAAGAAAAAGAAAATAAAAAGACACAATTGATTCTCTATGTTATTAAAACAAAATCAAAGTGAAACCTCTAACAAATTTTTCTTTAAAAAATCATACTTCATTCAAGTTCAACACCAATAAAGAAAATGAGTGAAGATCTGAATACGATACCAGGCGATGAAGAAGATCTTGCTCTTCTGACAGTTCTCATTGGTGGTGAAATCGAGATCGTAGACCGCATAGCGGCATTCATCGGCAGGGAGAGAGGCAGTGAAATCATCGTAATTCTCCTCCGGCTTTCCTAACTTTTCCACCACCACTTGTTGCCCATCTATCCTGAATATTATGAATCGATAGGTTCTTTTCTTTAGCTCCAAAAACTTCAGCTTGCAATCGTCTTCCACTGCCATCCCCGACGCCGCGTTCGCCTTTTTATTCACAATCATTTCAGCGACATCCACCACCGTTATATATTTTCATCACATCGATTACAAAAAGTGCATTTTTTGGTCTCACTAATAAATATCAAATGTGAAAGCCTAAGTGATACGACGTATGCTACCTTTTATCTAATCTTAGTCTAGATTGAGTAATCAAGCACTAATATGATCAACTTATGAATTAAAATGATACAACATATACGAGAAACACGTCAATAACATGCTCAAAAGAATGGCGTCTAATATTTGATCAAATATTCTACAATGGGACGACCATATTTTTTAAATCAGATATTCTAACCAAAACTCTGGTTGATTTTGAGACCAATACAATCGTCAACTTGAATATTGTGCATTGTTTACAAACATCAATCCTATAAGTTTATTACAAAAAAAGAGAGAGGAGAATTAGAGAACACACCATTGCTTTTGTTATGAGTTGCTACAGAAAGACTTGTTGTTTTGTATGAATATTGTCCTCTGGAGAAGAGGAATTAAGGAAGAAGAGATACGTAATTGGTTTGCGAAGAGAGGATCGAGACGAACTCGGACAACCAAAATGCTCTTATTTATCGTCCTTAATATTTGTCTTTATTTTTGTTTTTGTGATCCACACATTTTTTTCTTTTCTTTTTCTAAACCTTGAAACTCGCCTAACCATTCCTTCTTTCTAGGAACTTTCCACTCTATTTTTAGCATCTATATCTGTCTGTAACAGATGGGAAAACAACATGCATCATGCATACATTCATACATATGCATGCTCATCCGTATACCTGCGTGAAAGCAATTCCAATCTCTTTTTGATGTTTACCATTAGTCGTACTTATAGAATGTGAATGTATTGCTTTATTATTTTATTGTTTTTGCTAAAAATGTAAATATCATGAATAAAAATGAACATATCAGGTTATAAAATTGTTATTTGAACAAATTGGAATCCTCAAATATTTGGTCCAATAACAAAAAAAAAATCAAACTAAAAAAAAATCGATACACATTCAAAAAAATAAAGTTATGAAGTAACTGTCCCGAGAAAGTATCGATAAGGATCCTAAATTCTACATGAGTATAAACCAAACTGGAAACTGAAGAAGGAGAAGCAACTTGAACGGTCAATGGAACTCCATAAACATGCTAAAGGAAGCACTTTCATCCCGTAACCCGAAACCAAACATTCATTCGTAATTTAGAGCTAGCTAATTAGCAAACGACAAAGGCTATCTTCAACACCGGTGAACGATGCTCAACCAGCGATACTAAGAAACCTATGCTAAGACTGGACTATGCTAGTTCCTAATGTATTGTTTTACATGTACAAGTTTTTAATTATATATATATATATATATCTTAATAATTACTAGGTCTGGGCACGGGCTGAGTATTTACTAATTTTTAAGTATTTGTGATCCGGCTTGGCTTTTTCAAGTAACATAAACTTTGGCTTGATACTTGATTCGTCCGAAGCAAGTACTAATCCAAAATCCTATTACTTGCAAGTAACTTAACTTGACTTGTTATTTGCCAAAATTATATATATTTCTACTTGAAAATACTTAAATATAAAAATAATCTCCATACAAATTACAAAACATTCAAACCTTCTACAATCACAAAACATTAAAGTTCCAATAGATTAGCATAAAAAAAAAACAAGTTTTTGGTTCAATGCTCCACATCATAGTAGTCTTCTTCTTGATTATTTTTTGTTTTAGGTCTATAAAACCATTAAACCAATATAACAAGTGTAAAAATGATCATAACACTTACACATGTAAATCTGAAAATGGTTTGGTTTAGTTATGCCGTTAAATGTTAAAGACCTTAACCAATGAGTATCAAGTAATATAAACGGGTATGAAATATTCTTTTACGAATATTATTAACGAGTATCAACCTAAGTAATATAAACGAGTATTAAGCCGAGTAACAGGCCAAATAATAAAAAAAAATTACTGACTTGGTACTTGGCCCGAACTTGTAAGTAATGTAATATGTTGACTTGTTACTCGACTTGACCGGGACAAGTATTTGCTTTTTTAAGCCGAGTACGGAGCGAGTAACGGATATTTATGTCATACCTAATAATTACAACTAGATACATCCATTAAAATCCATAAACCAAGAACCCTGAACACCCATCAAATATCGAAATAATGATTGATAAATGAAGTTTAAGATGGCAATATCATGTGACCAAAAAAAAAGGGTTAATTAGTTGAATATCCTTTCGGAAGAGAAAATTAGGTAAGTAGCATATCAAATAATAGAATTAGGCAAGTAGCATAGATAATTAAAATAGGACGAAATTGCCCCTACAAATGTAATTAAGATAAGTATGAAAAAATCTCTAAATAATATTATTCTTTTTATCTCTGGAAAATTGTCATTAAAGACTTAAAGTTGTGTCATCTCTAAAAAAGTAGATCTACTATTTGCAAACAAAATAAATTTGGGTTAGAAAAACACAAAAAATGACAAAATTTACGAGTTAACTATTTTAATAACATAGTTGACTATTTCTGAAATTACATATTATATTGATCTTTGAAAATAGTTACGAATTTAAAAACATAGTTAACTATTTTAATATCTAGCATAGTTGTCTATTCTACCGATTTCAAAACATAGTTGACTACGTGAAAATGCTGTTATAATTACTTATTTAAACAAACATAGTTAACTATATTCATAACGTAGTCACCTATTATAGTTTGCATAATGAAAAAATAACATACATAGTTAACTATTATCATAAATATAGTTACCTATTATAGTTTGCATAATAAAAAAAAATATCATTCATAGTTAACTATTATCGTACCAGACATAGTTAACTATTATATTACACTGATTTCCGAACATAGTTAACTATATCGATCTTCAACTACTCAATTTTGCAAGGAGATGGGACGACAATGGGGAGTTCATCGGAGGAGAATAAACACCATCTTAATCTATGATTGAAGATTTTCTGTCCATACCAACGAAACAAGACAAAGTGATTGAGAGTTGATTTTGTAAATCATGATCATGGATTAAGAAAAACGAGATCGATTATGATGTTTGTCTAAGAAGAAGAAGAAATGATGGAACAAGAAGAAAGCGATCAAGAAGCGATGGAAGAGGAGAAGGCGATGGAAGAAAAAGAGGAGAAAAAAGTTCTGGAAAAAAAAATGAATTAGGGTTTTGCTTTTTTTTTTTTGTTTTTCATTAAGGGTAAAAATAGAAAATCAAGTCACAATAATGATAGTTACTATATTTTGATTTATTATATGTTGGATAATGAATTATATGTTAATTACGTAATATAGAGGCTAATTTCTCAAAAAAAATGGCAATATCAAACGGCGCCGTTTTGCGTCGTGTTCATCGAATAGTCGATTGGAATTTGGGATTCATCATGAGATTTTCAGTCCTGCGATGTGCCACACTGCCAGTATCACTGCAGCGATGGCTTCCCTTAGCCAAATCTTCCTTATTCTGATGATTATGTCTTCTCCTTTCTGTTATGGCGGAAGGTGCTGCATCTCTTAAACCATTTCTTCGAGTTGCGATTATCATTACTTGAATCTCTGTTCTGTGTTGCATTCCCGATCTCTCGAACCTCATGAATGAGATTTAATAGATTTTTGCAGTAATGGGCTTGCGAATCACTATCCGGTTTCGTCACTTTCAATACTGTTTTATGTGTCTCAATTTTTTCTCGATTGGTTCGTTATAGATTTGATGCATAATCCTTTCCCTTTTATGCAGTCGAAAGGAATTGAGAGATGAAGAAAGTATAGGTAAAAGTTATACAGAGTCAAGTTATGTTTTTGGATCCAAATCTGTAAACCCGAGACGTGTTCTTCAGCTTTCATGGCAACCAAGGTCAGGTACTCTCGATGAAGCAAGAGTTAGTAATGTATGTTTCATTGTTTCACATTTGGGGTTTTGAAACTATTTAAGTCTTTTTGCAGGATCTTTCTTTACAGAGGATTCTTGTCAGAGGAAGAGTGTGATCATCTGATATCTCTGGTAATTCCCCATCTTTCAGGTTTGAGATATATTGTTCTCTGTGTAATAATGGTTTCTATAGAGAAAGGAAACTTCACAGGTTGGCTCAGGGGATATTGATGGAAAGAAACAGCTCTCGAGTTCTGAGTACATCTTAGATGTGCCGGTAAGTTGTTAGTATTCTCGAATTCTTGTGGTTGACTGGAAATCGTTTGTATATGTTCTTGAAACACTGTGCTAAGTGACCTTGAAGTAGACTCTAAGATACATGCTTGTAGTTGTATGTGACACGCATAGATGATTTCACACCATAGCAAGTTAGAAAGTGCGATGTTAATCCTAGTATACCAGTTTTCCTCTTGATTGCTTGAAATGGCCACAAGAATGCTATAGTTCCATTCCTTATATTGGGGCTACTTTTGGATTAACTAGGATCCAGTAGTTGCTGGGATTGAAGAAAGAATTTCTGCATGGACTTTCCTTCCAAGAGGTACTGATTAGTACTAACCTTTGTTATTTTGGTTTTCAATCTATGGAGACTTTGTGATTTCTCTTGGAAAGCCTATTTTCTTGAGTTAGATTTGTAATCCCTTTCTCCTTGGCCAAACTCACATGTTTCAGAAAACAGCGGTCCGATCAAAGTAAAACGTTACACTTCTGAGAAGTCAGGAAACAAAGTGGATTATTTTGGAGAGAAGACTAGCTCGGTATCGCTTGAATCTTTGTTAGCAACTGTCATTCTCTACGTCTCAAACACAACTCAAGGCGGAGAGCTTCTTTTCCCAAATTCAGAGGTGAGTTAACAAATAGAGATCTATAACCTTAGAACCAAAAAAACAGTTATATCCATTTGTTGTTTAGGGGGAAAACAAAAAGAGTTGGTCTGACTGTTCAGAGACCGGAAACATCTTAAGACCAGTTAAAGGAAACGCAGTTTTGTTCTTCACCAGGCACCTAAATGCATCAGTGGATCAGACAAGCACTCATTTTAGATGCCCTGTTGCGGAAGGGGAACTGTTGGTGGCGACAAAACTGATGTATGCAAAGAAACAAGCAAGAAATGATGATGAGAGTAGTGAATGCAGTGATGAAGATGACAACTGTGGGAAATGGGCTGAGCTTGGGGAGTGTAAGAAGAATCCTGTCTATATGATTGGTTCACCAGATTACTTCGGTACATGTAGAAAGAGTTGCAAGGCTTGTTGATTATTCAATCTAGTGGGATTCTGATCAAACATTTTTTTAATTATATTTTATCTGTTTTTTTTTGGTTATTGTTACTTCGTATATGATGGAATAAAATGTGAATAGTTCTCGGTCGTTGGGGTAACCAATTCCTCTTGTCCAATAGAAAAAAAGAAATATGTATAATCCTTTTATGGTGTCATTGGTTCATAGAAAAAAATAACGGGAATGAAAATAACTAAAATAGAAAGGAAAGAGTATTGAGAATTGTAGAAAACAATTTCCAAACCGATGAGAAAGTCATAAAAAAGTTTAAAATCGAAAACTTCTCTTTCTAAATTTTTTTCTACTTTTCTCTAGAGATTTCGTGGTTGTAAGCTCGGCGTCTGGTGATTTGATGACATAGATCATATTAGAGCATTGTTCAATTTAAAAACTCTTTCAATAGATTTAATTTGTTTCTTTTCCAATGGTAGAATTCCATTAGGAATTCTTAATAAAAAAAAATATGAAAATTATTTTATTCCCACCGATCCCTCTAGATCCACCGCCTCCGGCTCGGACACTGAGTTCTGATTCTCGCAAGACCTCATCGGATCCAGCTTCCGTACCGGTGTGGTCATACACCATCGAGCTTCGTTCCAAATGACCGGATATATTTCCGGTAACATCTTTTCGTCGGTATCGACGAGATCTGAGAAGTATCAGATGTGGGCTGGGTCCACGGGAAATTGCAAACTTGGGCTTGGTTTGATAGGCCCATTGTCATTGCTTGGGCTTGGCCTAGGAGGAGTATCAAGGTTGGGCTATTTACACTACAAGAATACAGCGACATTGCAAGGGAAGAATTCTTAGTGTATCCCTCGCAACTCACGTTTTGCGAGCAAATTGCGATGTCAACCGGTTCCTCGCAATAGTTTCGTCGTAAAATCATATTCCTTGCGAATTCCTCGCAAAACTTGCGAGGGAAATAATAGCATAGCAAATCCGTGACAATAAGTCACTCGCAATTCGTAGCTATTTATTGCGAGGGATTTGCGGGTTATTCGTTATTGAAGCAATTGTGTCTCAGAATCATAGCAATTTCCTAGCAAATTTCCAAGGAATGTGCTACTGCTATTTTATCTTCCCTAGCAAGTGTATAGCAAATTTGCGAGTGATTGCTATTGCTTGTTTATCTTCCCTCGCAAGTGTATAGCAAATGTGCGAGGGATTTGCCTTAGCTTTTAATTCTAAGTGTCGCATCTCCATTGCAAAATCAAGATATTTGCAATGACTGTAAAATTCTTTTGATAAACTATTTTATTTATTATATCTTTTTTTTAGTTATAATATTTTCAAAATTAAAAATTTTAGAAACTGAATTGCGAAATTAATATTTAAAACCTAAAAGTAGTTCCAGTTTAGAAACAAAATAGTTCAATACATTACAAACCAAAAACTAAATATTAGAATGGCTAGATGGATCAGATTATGCAGGTGGGTTGACTTGGCCTGATGGGGCTGATCAGCCATTGAACATAGTCCTAAACTTTGGAAATTTTTCGGCGAAGAAGGTGAAGTAGTTTTCATAACATTGAAGCTTCTCCTTAGTATGTTTCATCTCAGTTGTTTGGGTTGCAATACATTCCTCGGCAACAACTAGCTTTTCAGCAAAAACAGTCGGATCTTGACGAAGATGAGGTGGAATAGAAGATGCCTCACCTTGTAAACATCTAATTCCGTAAATCCTCCCTTTCTTACGAGGCGCAAGCTGAAACACAGATTGTGTAAAATATTTGATTGTAAACTAAGTCAAATAAGTTAAATAATACACAATATTTACCTCACGATATATTGCATTTTTGTCGTTCACTGTCAGCTCACAAGACGTCGCGCTCTCAGGATCATCACCAACAGATTGTTGAATCATATCTTGCATCACGTGACGTCTTTGTAAAGTTGCTCTACCTTCCATCGACAAACGAGCCATCAGGCTTCCGATGAGTCTCCTCAAGAACCGCGATCAAGTCGGGAATAGGATTGTCAGTCTTCTCGGACTAGGGAATATATAAACAACATAACATTATTTCAACTAAATTTTAAAATATTTAATAAATATTAAGAACACAAAATACTTACAATTTTCCGTGCTTTGGCTTTAAATGAAGTTTGGCCAGACCGATGCTTATAGATTTCTAAGCCTAGCGGATCAGAGTATCGATGTCTATCCACTTGGGCTTCGCCTCATCATCGTCCTCCTTCTTCCACTTGGACTTCCACCGACTAACTTGGTCACACATACGGGCCTTTAACTTATCCTCAAATTCCTTGCGAACTCTTCCAGTTATTGCAGGATCCCAACTATATGTTTGCTATCCATAAATAAAATAGTTAGTAACTAACAAAGATATTGAAATTGTACTAACATTTAAGCATAATTACCTTACTGCAAAAGTATGAAACCAACGCGAAATCACTTCGGTCGGTGTTTACGTCCAATTGGCATGAGGTTCTTTAAAATCTCGTTCAAAGATTGATCGGACAGTAGCTGCAACGCATCCGTCATCACAAACCATAAAGTTTTAGGAGGACATGCTGGATCGAGTCTTGGTAAATCTTCTCGTCCAGGAATGACAAGTAACTCGTCTAATGTCATATTTGAGAGACGACGAGGCCTTGCAGCTGGAGTTGGTGATGCGGCTGGAGGTGTAGGCAAAACCTCAGGCTGTATCTTCGGAATGTCCGACGCGGACGCATTTGACTGTGAAGCACTATTCCTGTGAGGTGGAGGAGATGAGCTAGTGTCGTGAGGTGGAGGAGATATGGTAGTGCCGTGAGGTGGAGAAGATAAGCCGAAAGTCAATATATATCGACCGTAATCGTTTGTCCCAACCATCTGCAAGAAAAGGGTGAAACAATTTATAATATTATTTCAATTTCCAACTTCTAAATCAAAGTCAAAAAACAAAACTTTCGAAGTAAGATTCGTATTGAGATTAAAAAATTAACCACATTTTAATATAGTTTTCTAATCCAATCCTAATCAAACCAATTCATAATCTATCAAAATCATACCTAAGAAAATCTCAGATGAAGAAATCGAACATCAACACCAAGTGGAAATGCAGTACAAGAAAAATCTTGTTCTAATTGAGTGAAACAAAGTAACGATACTGAAAAATTCAGATGGAGAAAACAAGTAGATATGAAAATCGAACTATAAAGATAACAAACAGAGGGTTACGGTGAGACTTACGGCGGCGAATACGGAGGATGATGGCCGGAAAGAGATGCAGCAGCGTCTTGAGGAGAAGAGAGACACGGTGAGACAATATCGACCCAAAAATGGAGAGAGAGAGAGAGAGAGAGAGAGAGAGAGAGAGAGAGAGAGAGAGAGAGAGAGAGAGAGAAAGAGAGAGACGGACCAGTAACGACGAAGGAGAGAAACGATCGAAGACGGCGAGGTACTGCGGCTGAAGAATCGACAGAGAGAACTTAGGGTTTGTTCTGAGAAAGATAAACGGTAAATGGATCGGGAAAAGGGATTGGTTTTATTAAATGTCTAATCTTGCAACGGATTTGCTACGGAATCAAAGCAAATCTCTCGCAATCTTATTAAAATAAAATAAAATGATTTAAAATATTTTTAAAAGTTTCGCCAAAAAAACAAAAATTTTTGCTAAATCTTTTAAATTTACCGCAAAAAACTGAAAATTTTAGAACTACGAGGCATTTGCTATAGCTCCTAGCAAAATTTTCATTTCGCGGTTTTCTAAATTTTTATTTTCGCGAGGAGTCATTAAATAATTTCGGCCAGGGGAAAAAATGTTTTGGTCTTGCGAGAGATTTACTACAGATCCCTAGCAAATCCCTTGCACTTCCAATGAATATTTAAAAAAAAAAACAAATTACATGGTTTATTTAATCCGATTCATTTTCAGATACATTGGAGTGTTGATTACCCTCGTCTGACTCTTCTCCATTAGAATACTCTCTGAATTCGTCCGATTCTTTATCTTCTTCATTATTATCGCAAATATCTTCAGCTACTCCATTAAATGGATCTATATGTATAACATCTTCTGTCGATTCCATTGGGATGGAGACTTGACCATCTCTTTCTTGTTGCATCGCCACATCTTCAACTAGTCTGACTATACGACCTCTTGGATTCACTTTGATAACCGATAACCATTTTTTCACGTCTTTGTCGAACTTGCCATAATTTATGCTTGCATTGACATCAACAACTCCTAAGTTGTTTGCTCGTACCCCTCGACCAATTATTGGATCATACCAATCACACTTGAAAAGAATGCATCTCAAATTCAAAAGTCCGGGATGTGCAACTTCTATAATTTCCTGTAAAACACCGTAGAAATCACTTCCACCTCGTACATAGATACCATAATTTGCTGTTATTCTACGACTTCCATGTTGATAGGTATGGAATGTGTATCCGCGTGTAAAGTACATCGGAGCAGTAGTGATCTTCGCATGTGGTTCTTGAACGAGCTCATGGAGCCAAAGTGGTAAGGGTTCATTTCCACATCCATTGGTTACCTGTATATATATATACATATTTGTGTAAGTTGTAAAAAATAATGATGAGCAAGTGTTGCTTGAAAATGGTATATATATAGTTACTTACATAGTATTTTAACCATCTAGCAAATCACGTTCTTTGTACTTTTCATAATCTTTTTCTTGTAAACCAGGATAGGATTCAAGGATCTGCATATCAAACAATCTGTAATATATATTGGATAATAACGTTATGTTTATTATGAATTTAAAAGTACAATAAATTTAATTGTAATAATACCTTTCGAATAGATGAACATAATCACAGTTTCGCAAGATATAATTGTGAGCACCACGACAATGTTCATAGTCTTCCCACCAAACTTCTTTCAACTTTCCAGCAAGTCTCCCAATTTGGGCGAAAATATCTGGAACGTCAGGAACGTTATACGTTGGTGCAATGTCTCCATCATCATATCGTCTGGGGGGTTTTATTGTTCTGACAGTGGGGCTAAAATAGTATGACGTGAAATGTGATGTTTCCTCTGTTAAACTACCTGCAACAATTGATCCTTCAACTTTTGCAAGATTTTTGGCATTCCCCTTCAAATGTTTCATGAATCGTTCAAACGGATACATCTACCGAAATTGCACTGGCCCCGCAAGACTTGCTTCATGTGGTAGATGGATTGGGAGATGTTCCATAACGTCAAAAATGCGGGGGGAAATATTTTTTCTAAGTTACAAAGTAACACTGGGATATTGTTGTTTATCTGCTCGATACCATCTTCTGTCAATGTTCGTGTGCACAGATCCCTGAACATCAGTCGGTAAGAGCTCATTTAAATTAAAAAATTATTAAAATCATAATTAACAGTCATACCTACAATAGCTTCGTGTACATTGGTCGGTAAGAGCTCAAGTAATACAAAAGGTAGTAGCCTTTGCATGAATACATGGCAATCATGGCTTTTCATACCGGAGAATTTTTGTCCTTGTTCTACACATCTAGAGAATTTTGACACGTATCCATTCGGGAACTTTACTTCTGATGCAACCCACTCGAACAACGTTTTCTTCACCTCGGCGGACAATTGAAAGTTTGGTACTGGTAATTTACCGTCTCTTGTAATATGCAACTCATTTCTTGCACATATATCAGCCAAGTCCAACCTGGATTTGAAACTGTCTTTAGTCTTCCCCTGCACATTCAAAATTGTATTCATGATGTTGTCGAAGAAGTTTTTCTCAATGTGCATTACATCAAGGTTGTGCCTCAAAAGGTGATCCTTCCAATATGGGAGTTCCCAAAAAATACTCTTCTTGTGCCAATTGTGAGTCTCGCCATATCCGTCAGCCATGTTTGCTTTAGTGTGCCAATTACCCCCACGTTTTGTTGTTTCTTGAACACCGTAATAGTCAATCTGCTCAAGCAAATAATCCCCAGAAACAAATACAGGGGCAGGAACACGCACAACTTTTTTCTTCGTAAACAATTTTGGGTTCCTTCGATACGGATGACTTATGGGAAGAAACCGACGATGACAATCAAACCAACATGATTTTCGACCATGCTTCAGCTAAAATGCATCAGAACGATTAAGAGAATATGGACATGATAATCTTCCATGCATAGTCCACCCAGATAACATTGCATACGCTGGAAAATCGCTAATAGTCCACATTAGAACAGCCAGCATATTGAAATTTTGTTGTTGCGAATAATCGAATGTACGCACACCTGTAGACCACAGTTGCTTTAACTCATGAACCAACGGCTGTAGGAAAACATCAAGGGACCGCTTTGGATGCTTAGGACCTGGCACTAGAATACTCATGAACAAAAACTCTCTTTGCATGCACATATCAGGAGGAAGATTGTATGGTGTCAAAATGACTGGCCATAGAGAATATTGCCTTCCAGACATACCAAACGGACTAAATCCATCTGTACATAATCCAAGATACACATTCCTGCACTCGTCAGAAAAGTTTGGATTTACCGTATGAAAATGTTTCCACGCCTTTGCATCTGATGGAGGGTAACCTCTCCATCTGCAGTGGAATGTTGTGCATGCCATCTCATTGCTGTTGATGTCCTTTCTGATTGGTATAATCCTTTCAATCTATCGGTGATTGGCAAGTACCACATCTGTTGGTATGGAACACGCGTTCGTCCACTAGCAGGATGATATCTTGGCTTCCCACAAAATCGACATTCCTGCAGCTTATCATCATCTTTCCAATAAATCATGCAATTGTCAATGCATACATCAATCATTTCTGATGGTATCCCAAGACTCGCAACCAACCTTTGTATTTCATAATAATTCTCAGCAGAAAGATTATCTGGTGGCAAATACTCTTTAAAAAAAGTTCAGCCCATGAATCAATGCAAATCTCATTTAAGTTATGATCACTTTTAATTGTCATCATCCTAGATGCCAATGACAATTTAGACTGTCCTTCTCTACATCCATCGTAGAGAGGCTGTTTTGCGGCATCTAACATATCATAAAACCGTTTTGCATCTACGTTGGGTTCTTCGCTAGGATTATCAACAAAGGCGGTAGACGTTTCATGAAATGCATCCGTAACCATATCATGAAATCTCTTTTCCAGGTTATAGCCATACCCAACTTGATCAATACCGTAATTACCATAATTTGGTTGATCTACCCCATGACCCGTACTACTACTCCCTGCATCACCACCAATACATTCCCCATGTGAAAACCATACATAGTAGTTTGCCTTAAATCCTCGATTAAATAGATGTTTCCTCACAGTATCAAATTCTTTATACTGTCCGTTTTCACACTTACAACAGGGGGAGAATATCTTACCGTCTTGACGAGCCATTGGTTGGTTTGCCGCTTGGTACATGAATGCACGCAGACCTCGCGATATTCTTTCGTCACTTCACTGTTGCTTGGATCTCTATGATTGTACATCCATCCCCGTAATGTGTATATTTCATGCTCAGAGGACATTTTTTTTTTGTAAAACCAAACAAAATTTATGTTAAAAAAAGTTTCTTCCAGATTTTTTTTTTTTATGTTTCTTTGTTGTGAATTTCGCAACTCCTTGAAATGCTATTTATAGGTGTCTGAAAATATTTGCCATGGACTTGGAAACAGATTTTGCAAGGGATTTGCAAGGGAGAACCGGGGGTATTGCGAGGGACTAGGACTCGCAACAAGACGGTTACAAAATATGTAAAACATGGTCTACCTAACTCAACAATCCTAGCAATACCGTCGCAAGTTTGGTGCCGACATGGTGTCTTGCAAACCCCTCGCAAATTTGCGACAGATCAGCGTGGATTGACCCGTGACAAACAAATTCCTCGCGAATTACTCGCAATATTGCGACGGTTTTGCAATTACAATTTTACTCGCAAATTTGCGATTGCTTTGCGAGGAATGTGCTCTTTGTAGTAATAGTCTCGCAAATCTCTCGCGGTTTGCAAGGGGACATTTTCCTAGCAAATTTTCCTAGAATTTCCCTGTTTTCTTGTAGTGTTAAGTTAATAGGTCAATTCCTAATGTTTCTAAAAAATAGATTTTCGAAAATCTTATATGCTTTTGAGCTTGTCGGATTCTTTTCTTTGAAAAGCACAAAGTTTTCTAGATTCTCAAATCCTGTAGTTTGTACTGATGATATCCCTTCTATTGAGAGAAGACAAAAGTGTTATGAATTCTCAAATCCTGTAATTTACTCCCGATGGAAGAATTTAATTCCACTTTCTTCCAACTCTTTTGTGAGACTGGTCGTATTTTCTTCTCTCTCTTGGAGAATGGTCGAATTCCCGTGCTATATACCGGGATTTTCAAAGTCACAATGGAAAGTGACTACCCTGAGACTCTCCGGCCTTGCCGCGAAGACCCTCTTGACGGATCCGAGATATGTCTTGGATCCGCTGTCCATCTTCTACGATGATTATCTGCTTTATGTTTTATCGCATTTCAATTATGTTGTATTAATGTTAGAGGATGCTTAATTCCCTCCGTTTGTATTCTAATCTTTTAAATGAATGAAAAGCTTATTGACAAAAAAAAAAGCTCGGCGTCTAGTGATTTGCTGACATCTTATTATATAAAGAAGGATGCGCACGATGAGAACGCGACATGTAAGCAAAATTCTTATTCACCAGATCGTGATATGTAGCTATTATTGATCAGATGATGATATGTGTTAAAAATTTTAAGAAAAAAAAATTAAAAACGAAAAATAGATAAAATAATTGTCAAATAACTAACCAAATACAGTAGTAAAAATTAAAATTTTCTTATAGTTCAAACTTCAAACTAATTAGAAAAAGGAAAATTAATTATACTTACAAATTATTTGTTTATTTGGTATGTTTGGACATTTTTTCTTTTCAGCCAATCATTAGATTAAAGTAAATTTCATCGATTGGTTATCCAATTTAGAGTTGTATTGCATACATAAGAAAATTCAATCATCCTCGAAAACAGTCGGCCTTACTATTATAGAATATCTTTTTAATTTTAAATTGTGCATATTTTAAACTTTAAAATTAATATTTTCATAAGCTTACTAATTCTTTTTGTTTTTCAGTTTATATAAAATATTTTGTTTTATCATTTACAATATTATTTTCTTAATTAAAATTTTTACTTTCTCTCCACTCTATATTTTTTACGCTTTATACTCTATTTATTTTATTTTTGACTTATTTTTTGTAATTAGTTTATATTTTTTTATCTACTTGATTTGGACTATTATAAATTTTCTTTTTCTAATTTGTTTGAACTCTAGGGAAATTGTACATTTTTATTATTTGGTTAATTACTTAACAATTATTTTATCTGTTTTTCATTTTTATTTTTACCTTTTTTATTAATTGTCAATATATGTCATCACCTGCTTAATATTAGCCTTATGTCACGATCTCGTGAGTTATAATTTTGCTTACGTGTCATGCTCTCATCGCGCGCATCCTCTCTTATATAATAAGATAATTAATTATATTTTTTAATATATTGATATTATTATATTAACTAAAATAATATTAAATTCATAATAAAAATAATATTTTATATAATTAAACTCATGCATAATAAAACATGATAAATAGATAATTTAATTTTATGATTTATAAAAAAATCAAAATTAAAATAACATATAACTTATCTAATTATGATTCTAAATTATTGTGTATTAGAATCATATGAACTAATGATAAAATGTCACGTGTCTAGAAACTAGGTTTTCATTAGGTTTTATATGATTAGGTTCTATATCAAAACAGGGGCTTATTGGTATGGACTGTTTGAAGTTTTATTTCTAGATAAAAATAAAATTTAATAGCTCAAGCCAATTATAAAAATAAATTAAAAAATAAAATAGAGAGTATAAATCACAGAAAGTAAAAAGTGGAGAAAAATAAAAAAATTAATTAAGAAATATTAAATGAATGATAAAAAACGAAAGATCATTTTATATAAAAGAGAATGCGCGTGATGAGAATGCGACACACATAGGCAAAATTCTAATTCATCAGATTAAGACACATATAATTGTTAACTTAGATTGTGACATAAGTCAATATTAACAAACAATTGTTTTAAAAAACAATTAAGATATATTCTGAACAATAATTATGGACTAATTAACAAAAAGAAAAAAATCATCCTACTAAAATAGGTAATATTTATAAATTGTTATATTACAAAATACATTCTTTCTATTTCAAATTATCTAAATAGTTAAAGAAAAAAAGGAGATGTCATATTATAAATGTCATTTTGCTAATATAAAAACGTGTATAATACAATTTTAGTATGAGATAAATATACTATATTGACGATTTAATAAAATATAAAAATATATACTAACAAAATAAATATTAAATATATTTGTCAAATTATAGGCGTTATAAATTTTAAAATCAAAAGTATTTACCGCAATACATTTTTATATAAGCATGACACGCAAGTATAGTTATAACTCACGAGATCGGGCACATATATCTATTATTGATCAGAAGATGAATATGTTAAAACTTAAAATTAATTTAAGAAAATAAAATCTAAAATGGAAAGTAATTATTATCAAGTTACTAATCAAATAATAAAAACTAAAATTTCTAATATTATCCATACTAATTAAGAAACAAAATTTAAGATGAAATATAGACATGACATAAGTCATAAAAGAAAAAAAAATAAATACAAATAAAAATGTCTATTAAAATAAATGAAAAGGGGATTGATAAAAAAGAAGGTATATGAATTGGAAAAAAAAAATTAAGAAAGGTTATAGAACCTCAATTTAAAAGTTTAAAATATACATAACTATAAAAAAATAAAAATAATAAGAATACTTATTTTATCAATATAAAATTAATAGTTAAAATACAATTATCAATCATGTACTTATGTGATGGTTCACAACATTATTTATAGATTTTATAAATTTACTAACATAAAATTTACTCTTTTCTGATTTAATTATATTTTTAGATTTGCATGATATGTATTAGAACATGAGAATTATAATATAAATTATTTTCTAATGGTTTTAGGATCCACGTTAAATATTGTCTTAAAATTTAACGGAATACTAATTAAAATTTTATAGTATTTACCTGCTTATTAACGCGGATCCTATTCTAGAAATGACAAGGATTATGGACTAATTAAAAGAAAAACGAAAAGAACCATTCTACAAAATATGTAATATTTCTAAATTTTTATATTACAAAATACATTCTTTCTATTATAAATTATCTAAATAGATAAAGACAAAAGCAAATGTTATATTTATAAGTGTGATTTTGCTAATATAATAATGTGTATGAGACAATTTTAGTATGAGATAAATATAATAAATTGACTATTTAATAAAATATAATAATAAAATAAATATTAAATATTTATGCGAGTCGTAATTTATAATCTAATTTCATTTTTCAAATTATAGGCGTTATAAATTTTAAAATCAAAAATATTTACTGCAATGCGTTTTATATCAGAATGACACGTAAGCAAAATTATAATTCACGAGATCGCGACATGTATCTAATATTGATTAGATGAAAAATGTGTTAAAACTTAAATTAGTTAAGAAAAATAAAAACTAAAATGGAAACTAATTGTCAAGTTACTAATCAAATAATAAAAATTAAATTTTCAAATATTATCAATAATCATTAAGAAACAATGTTTAAGATGAAATATAGACATGACATAAGCCATAAAATAAAAAAATAATACATGTAGAAAAAAAAATCAACTAAAATAAATAAATGAACGAATGATAAAAAAAGGAAAAATTGCAAAAATACCACTTTTTATGTGAACATTTGTAAAAAATACCACTTAGGGTGTTCATTTGCAAAAATACAACTAATTATAGATTTTTAAACCCTATATCTCAAAATTCTAAACACTAAAAAATGTTCTGACCCCTAAACCCTCATAATTAAATCCTAATAGAACATAGTTAACCCAAACATAAATAATATAAAGAACAAATAATTTTGAAAAGTGACATTTTTGTAAAGATTTCAAAAGTGTGGCATTTTTATAAAGTGGCACTTGAAATGACATTTTTTGAAATTTGTCTTAAAAATGGTATATAAATTGGAAAAACAAAAGTAGAATGGTTATATAAACCTCAATTTAAAAGTTTAAAAATATACAACCATGCAAAAGTCTATAAGAATATTTATTTTATCAATATAGAGTTACAGAATATCACAAAGCAAATATAAATTTTTGACCTAGGACGTCATTGGTACTCTTCAACTGTATATATTGAAAATTATATAAGTTAAAATATAATAATATTATATTTACTATTAAATTAATACTATATAAAGTTTGGCGAGTATAAATCTCTATGACAAATAAAATGATGACATTAATAAAATACAATTATCAATCATATACTTATGTGATAGTTCACAACATTATTATAATTTTTATGAGATTACTAACATAAAATTTACTCTTTTCTGATTTAACTATATATTATTTTAGTTATTTTTTTTTTTGAATCACATAATCATAAATATTCATGGGTGAAAATATAGTTTTTCTCTGTTATTAAGAATATGATTTAAATTTCGATAATATATATTTTTGGATTTATGTATTAGAACATGAGAATTATGATATAAATCGACTTCTACTGGTTTTAGGGTCCACTTTAAATAGCATTTTAAAATTTAACGGGTTACTAATTAAAATTTAAATATTTATTTCATTAATTTTTATAGTATTTATCCGCATATTAACGCATGTCCTATTCTAGTAGAATTTTAGAGCATGTTCAATGGTAGAACTCCTCATGGGTTCTAACCAATTAATTTTTTTCTCCTCCAATGGTAGAATCCCATTAGGGATTTTTAATAAAAAAAAATTTGAAACTTATTTTATTTTAAGTAGAATTTATTTTTAAGTAAAAACAAAAATGAAAAAAAAAAATGAATTCGACGAATCATACCATGACACATGGCAAATAAGAACCACTCCTTAAAACTTTTAATTAAGAGTCGTTTCCTAATAGATTCACCAACTTTTATTTAATTTTAATCTATTTTATGTTAAGAACTTACCTTAAAAGTCACCATTGAACATGCTCTTATCATTTAGTTCGGATCTTTGTATTCTTAGTATTTTTTTGTTTTTCAATCTTGAATTAAATCTTATTCCGATTTTTTTTGTGTGTGTCAGAGCTGTTAATATAGGCTATAGGGGGTTAAATGCTCAACAAAAGATTCCCTAACTTTCTTTCCAAATACCATAAATCATGGTCTCCCATAATGGATGAAATTTCATTCGTTAATATAGGCTATAGGGGTTAAATACTCAACAAAAGATTTACCTTACTTTTCACAAAGAGCATTATGTCGTGCAAAAACAAAATATATTTTGAATTGATAGTGGCACTCATGATAGCACCAAAAAAAAAAAAAAATTTCAATTAAAACCTTGACTCGCTCTGCATGAACTAAAGCATTCCCTGAAGGCTGAAGCGAATGCAACAAATGTTAAAAATCTGGAAAAAGTGGATGTGAAAAATTCAGAGAGAAGAAATCAAACATATCAAGGTCATGATCGTCGATTTAATTGTAGACGTGGAAAATTTTACAGTCCACAAGAAATGAGTCATACAAATAGGTTCGATCTAAACAACTTCCCAAGGGAAAGAAATACAAGGGAATACCATTAAGGACACTGGTACCAAGTGTGTATAATCCCTCTACATCTTTATAAGTTATATCAAGAGTCTGCTAAAGGTAAGGTGAGTCTTATGGAGCAATTCGAGGGTGAAATGCACCTCGGCATTTCAAACTTTGCGGAAGATATTGATGTGTTCTTGTGTATAACTGAAATGTTTGTAGCAAAATTGTTGAGTAGTCTCTAGTTATGCCATGAATAATTATTATGTATTTAGTTATTTAGAGGATAATGTTGTTTCTACAATAAACTAATGTATAATTATTGTGTGTTTTTTTCTGTTATATGAAAGAAACTTATTTTATTTCAATTGATGTTTATCCTCTATATATTAATAGAAGAGACACTAGGTGGAAAATCCTAAGTATCAAGAGGGTTTTAAGGAAGTCCTAATAAAGACTATTAAAAATTCTTAATGATGAATATATGAAAACAACAAATATGTCGTAATTAATATGAAAAATTTTATTTAAAGAATATAGAAAATATTTGAGAATATCTTATTTTTTTTCAATACCTATTAGATTTTTTTACCCGAGTCAAACGCAAGATTAAAATATACGAAACTAAAAATAAAATAAAAAGATAAAACATATTTATCTATATGTCAAATAGTATATATCTCCCATACAAATAAATATTTTTATCTCACAAAACTTAATTTACATGACACTTATATTAAATGTAGAGAATTTTTTAAAAATACCATTTTTAAGATACCATTTTTCAAAAATACCATCATTTTGAAATATTTTCAAAAATGTCACTAATCCTCTATATATTAATTGAGTAGATATTTGGTAAAAAAACCATATATGTCAATGGAGATTTTAAGAAACATGTCATTTAAATTAATCAATGAAAACATTTCAATTCAAATCATATGTTATGATAGAAATCTCTACATTTTTTATTAATTTTATAATATAAACCCAGTAATACACATTTTGCATATTTAAATTTTACTAAATGTAATATTTAGACTTACCATATGATCTATAATTTTTAAAAATTGATATATTAAGAAGTTTTTATTATTATATTTGTAACAATATGATTTATTTGTAAACGCCTATTACATTTACAAATATTTTTATTTTTCATTATTGAAAAACATATATTTTCGTTTATTATGTCCGACAAATTCATATAAATCTAAAATTTATTTGATTTATCGTATGCTATAATTTACATAAATAATAAAAATTAATTTTACACTTCAGATAAATTGAAATAAATAACATTTGTATTAGTTTTAATACTTTATGCAAAATTGATCAAAGCATATAACATCAAAGTATGCTTGATCAAAATCTAACTTATGACATTTATGTACAATACATATAATTTTTGTACGTTTATAAATATTGAAATACCCATCTAAATATTAAAATCGATAAAAGAATATACTTAATCTATTTTTTAATCCCACGCTTGGCGTGGGTCAAAATCTAATTTTGATTAAAAGAATGGACAACAACACAAATGGAACAATATCCGAATAAATGTTAGAGAAATTTGTGAACCATATAGTGGAACAATGCACAAATATAAGGGATTCTTTTATAATTTTAAACTATCAAGCATTATTGTTAACACAATATCGGGTCCTACAGACTTGATTGAAGGAACTGGTAAAGCCTAACTTTACATTTCCTAATGAAAAAAATTTTTCTATAAATAATTCCTTATTTTTCTAAATTCTAAAAGGAATTTGTTGAGTTGAAATAACATATATCTTGAAAGATTTGAGACCAAGAATTTCTTGGGTTACAAATTAGATATTCTCAAAAACATATATTATTGCAGCAATCTACATGCCAAAGAGTGCTAAAATGTTCAACATGGATAAGGTAACTCGTCTTAGTACTCATCTGGTTTTTAAGTTATTCATAGTTGAAAATGATCATTTTCGACCACATGAGAAAAATGAAGAGATATTGGTCCCTAAGCATCATACTAAATGCAACAGGAGCCTTCATGTACCTTGCAAATTGAACTCAACCTGATTTATTTTTTGCTATTAATCTTTTGACAAGATTTAGTTCGTCGTCTACAGAAAACACATTAGAATGTGATTAAACATAATTTTTTATAGCTTCAAAGCATGACTATCTTTTTTTTTTGCAAACAAAAAAATATAGCTTCAAAGGAAAGATTAATTTTAGACTAAAGGACAATATGAACGTTTGTTAATGACTAAAGGGCAATATAAATATAACATTACATTTCCATAATAACACATTTAACAAGCTGCTTCGATGAATTTACCTGGATAATGTTCAAGAAATGAAAGTGTCAACTTGTTCTTGACGTTATATGTAATGTCTCTTCCATCTCGTAATTCCCTACACCGAGTTGAAGGTCTCTTGAGTGATTCCGTTTCACTGAGTTCCAAGAACTCCTTTTTTATCATAGGATCTTTTGAGAATTTCCATTAGCTTCTTGCTAAACACAGAGTCGAATATATCATCAGATTCAATACCATCTTCAACATCTTTGGAAAACATAACGACAAAAGGAAGCAATGTCAATAAAGAAAAGTTAGAAAGAACCAGAAAAACAAATTTGAAAACATAAGTGAAAGAGTGAAGGGTACACATATTATCACTTTCTCGTCTTTGTTTGCCTCGAATGGGAAATTACCTCAATTAGGAAATGGATAACTACTGATTGCAATAACATCAGGATCGGGAAAACACACTAAATCTTTCTTTTCATTCTCCTGTCGAACATCTCCTTTCTTTTGTTGGGTTTCTCTGTTCCTCAAGACAGGCTTCAGAATCTACCATTCTCAGTCGTAAATTTCTCTTGACATCCAGCAGTGTTCTCATTGGACTGGCTCTTTGCAGACACATTGTCTCGAGATTGTTCACGAGACAAGCTTGAGACATCCATTGCCTCGTCATTTTTTGAAGCCACGATTTCATGAACTTGTTGAGGGTTGCCTTCCTTCATGGTTCTTAATGTGTTTTCTGCTTCAGGCACTTGATTTCCCTTGGAAACATGCAATTTGTATCACCATGAGCAGCTTCATTGTTCGCATAATTGCAAGTTTGTATATCAGGACCCTTTTTGAAAGGGTTTGATGAGCATATTCCACTAAAATGCTTTACCAACGAGGATGCAATCAAACCCTGCATGTGCATTATTAAGAGCGTATTTAGTATGTGAAGTATTCATAAATTATGCAACAATCAAAGGCTTCACTTTATGACCTATAGAGCATGGATTTTATTAGGCAATAGTAGCTAGCATAGCTCGTGCAATTAATCAGAATTTTTATCGTATGATTAGAAAGTTAAAGCTTATAGTTCATTCCCACAAAGACAAAGATGCCTCAAATAGGATATTAAAAACAAAAACAAATGATGTGATGAAACATTGGATAAACTATCAAAGTGAGTGCTGTCATACCAGACCTATCTGGTAGACCTGCAATGTGCTGGCTGACTCTTTGCAGATACGGTAGTTTTCAATAGCATATTCAAAAAAATTTCAACCATGCATGTCGAATCTTCCTAAAACCAAAATGATAAGTCAACCAATTATTATATATTTCAGTGCAATTTTGATAGACGGTGCACCAAAGCAATCATAGAAGTACTCAATATTAACATGGTAGTTGAAAACATCTATTACCCAACTTATGAAAATGTAAGACTACTTTAAACAACATGTACCTTATACACAAAACTAATAGCATCAGTTAATACATCAGTTTCTATACTAACAACAAAAAGATAAACTTTTGACATACAATACACAAAATGCCTTTTATCCACTAGGTACGGAGGCCTAAGGTTAAGTTTATCAAAATCTTCCACAAATGGATCATGCATAGGAGACAAAATCTTTCTTTGCTTCAACAAACAATGAAGGACATGAGACACATAACTACCTAGTGTTTTGTGTGCAGCAATTCCTCAATTTTTAACAGAGCATTAGTAACAAAACCATATATAAGAAAATAATATATGCTTTGACGAACACAATATAGTTGAACATGAAATGAGGTAACAATTCCAGCTACACTCTATATAAGGCAAAAGCTCTAATAAGTGGCGCATGTTAAAAAGATCGCTTACTGAAAGATCCAAAACTTTGTCGAGTTATGCTGTAACCGCCTTTAAAATAGCATGGAGACTCTTCTGTGATTCGCACAGATTTTTTCTCTACTCATCGCTAGCTAACTCCTCAGGAATTTCAAAAATATGACTGCCCAAAGAAGCAAAAGCATAACTACATGATGACTACATGACTTTTGGTGACTCCAAATCTCTTGTAGGAAAGATAGTCAGCAAAGTAGATGTAAAAGTCAATGAACACTAGATGTATAGGAGCAGAAATTGAATTATTTTACCCATGTGATCATTTCCAGAGGCTTTTCTTTCATTGTTATCTACTAGGGGATCAGTGACATTGGCAGAAGCCTTCTTTCGCTTCTTTATATTTCTATCATTGCCAATTTCGACAGTCTCTTCAGAATGCTAGACATTCCAATATTTTGCACCTACCACTTTAGTCTTTATGTACCGTTTGCCAGTTTTTATCACCAAAAAGTCTAAAAAGAACTGGATATGGAACGAGAAAACCCAGTAATAAAAGTGGTCGTGGAGAAAGAGACTTATTGTACTGAAGATAAACGTTTCAAGGTGAAGTGCTAAAATTAAATTCAAGCAAAATGAGTTGTCATGTCTTTCATTAGAATCGATAATACATAAAGAAAAGTGCTAAAACTAAATTTCAGAAAAGAAAATGACTTGTTATGTCTCTTCATTTCTTTTTTCTTTGCAAAATGTCTCTTCGTTTCAATCGATCAATTTCTCTTTAGAAAAGCAAAATAAGTTGTCATGTCTCATCTCATCATACAAACTAAAGGGAATATTTTGTTTTCAACAGATTGTCGAAATGCGCAGAATGAAGTGTGTCTTATTTCAGTCTCTTCGAGGCGAGTAAAAATCTGTTTGTGACACACGCATTAGTTGTTGAAACATGCTGATCAATAAAAGAAACCTAGGATTTATGGTCTTTGGATTTGATAAAGAGACGAGTGCCTTGTTGAATTTTAGACATTCCAATATTTTGCATCCACCACTTTAGTCTTTATGTGCCGTTTGCCACTCTTCATCATCAAAAAGTCTAAAAAGAACTAGATATGGAACGAGAGAACCCAGTAACAAAAGTGGTCGTGGAGAAGGGTACTTATTGTACTGAAGATCATTGTTTCAAGGTGAAGTGCTAAAATTAAATCAAAGAAAAATAAGCTGTCATGTCTTTCATTAGAATCGATAATACATAAAAAATGCCAAAACTAAATTTTTTCAGAAAAGAAAATGACTTGTTATGTCTCTTCATTTCTTTTTTTTTTTGCAAAATGTCTCTTCGTTTCAATCGATCAATTTATCTTTAGAAAAGCAAAATAAGTTGTCATGTCTCATCTCATCATACAAACTAAAGGGAATATTTTGTTTTCAACAGATTGCCGAAATGCGCAGAATGAAGTGTGTCTTGTAAAAATCTGTTTGTGAAACACGCATTAGTTGTTGAAACATGCTGATCAAGAAAAGAAATTTAGGATTTATGGTCTTTGGATTTGATAAAGAGACGAGTGCCTTGTTGAATCTTAGACATTCCAATATTTTGCATTCACCACTTCAGTCTTTATGTGCCGTTTGGCAATTTTCATCACCAAAAAGTCTGAAAATAACTGGATATGGAACGAAAGAATCCAGTAACAAAAGTGGTCGTAGAGAATGGTACTTAAGGTGAAGTGATAAAATTCAAAGCAAAATTAGTTGTTATGTCTTTCATTAGAATCGATAATACATAAATAAAAATGCCAAAATTAAATTTCACAAAACCAAATGACTTGTTATGTCTCTTCATTTTTTTTTGCTAAACGTCTATTCATTTCAATCGATCAATTTATTTTTCAGAAAAGCAAAATAAGTTGTCATGTCTCATCTCATCATACAAACTAAATGGAATATTTTTGTTCAACAGATTGCCGAAATACGCAAAATAAAGTATGTCTTATTTGAGTCTCTTCGAGGCGAGTAAAAATATGTTTGTGACACACGCATTAGTTGTTGAAACATGCTGATCAAGAAAAGAAACCTAAGATTTATGGTCCTTAGATTTGATAAAGAGACGAGTGCCTTGTTAAATCTTAGACATTCCAATATTTTGCATCCACCACTTTAGATTTTATGTGTCGTTTGCTCGATAACTCGGTCCTAAGACTCATAGCAAATGATAATTTGTTTTCTACCTAGGATTTTGCCAAATATATCGATGTTATTTTATTTTGATAGCTAATGATTATGGTGTTATATTTGATGGTCTTTGATGATTTCATACGTATTGCTGTTATTAGGTGAATTCTAATACGAATCGTAATCTAAAATTTCACCATATGTGAAAAACGAAAATTTTAAAAAATTAATTATATATACCATGATAAATTTATAATTTAAATATTTATAGAAATAGTGATTTTTATATTTCTATTAAATAACTAAATTTGGTGATTTTTTTATTTGTATTACAGAATTATTAGGTAATATCAGTTTTTTACTTTGAAAACGCAAAATATACAAACATAATGGTAGTACTCACATCACTCGACCAACAAAAACTAAACAATTGTAAAAACAAAAAAAGTCTTTCTCATTTTAAGACCTCAATGCTAACCTTAAATGCTAAGAAATTAAAATTTTGGATTACCAAAAGAAAATTTAGAGAAAAATATGGTATTTTACTTAATTAACAAATATATTGCTGGATTTTATGAATAGAGAGCCCAGGGTTGTTTTGTTTCCCTGTACGCCTTTATAATTTCTTCCACAGCTCTTTTGCCTCCCTCTCCGAAATTTTCTCTCATTTTTCTTCCTCGTCCCATCGCTTTCTCGGATTTTCTCGGCGACTTTCTTCCCTCCCAAGCTGCTTCGTTCCGTTTTCCCACCTCTGAATCCCCGAGAGATCGCTCTTGATTCTCTCTTCTTCCTCTCCGATCTGTTACTCTTTTACTGGTACGTGATCGGGACTAGTCCGCTTTTCCACCATTCTCTTTTGCATATACACTGAATCGATTTGGAATCATTCCTTGGTGTTGCACACTTTAACTGATGTTGATGTTGATGTTGATGAGATTTCGAAACCAGAGAGTTTTACTTTTTCTCCGCCCTTCGAAGGATGATTTCAATTTCGATTTTGCTTCTGTTAGATTGGCATGGAGGAGAAAATTAGGCATATGAGTGATTCTCTGATAGATAATTGAGAAACGAATACTGTTCCACCACCATGTGTGATTGATTGATTTATATGTATTTTGCTCAGGGGAAATTAGGTTCAGTACTGATCAATAGGGATTTTGTGTTTTTTTGTTTGTTTGCAGTCGGATTTGATGGAGCTGGTGAAACAACAAGATGGGAATGATTCTCTCGATATGCTTATCAGACGTGCTGTTGGAAAAGACCCTTTTCTCTCTTTCCCTAGACCTGAAAACAGTCCAGTCCAGCTCTTTCAACTTCTCCATACCTTAGAACGTCCAGGTAATCATAATTTCCTTAATGTCTCTCATCTGATTGGATTTGGACATTTTCGCTGACCTAGCATTGGAATGATCGGATCGGTTTTATCATCGTATTAACTCCCTTGAATTTCTAGATCAAATTGATGGTTTGAATAGCATGTGTCCTGGACTTTATTTGATGTTCTATTTCGCTCCCAGGTTGGCCGTTGTTGACTCCTTTGAAGATACAGATGCAGAAGTGTGAAAAGTGCACCAGGGAGTTTTGCTCTCCTGTGAACTACAGAAGGCATAACCGTATGCATCGGCGTTTAAAAAAGCCTGAAAAGGTTTGCTTAGATTGAACTTAATTTCTGCTATCTTGAATTTATGCCTTTCAATGTCCTGGTTACGTTAGTCTTTTTTTTGTCCTTCAAAGTCATCTAAAGATTGTGTGTACATGTTTCCAGGATTCTGGCAAAGAGAGGGATGCTCTAGGAGCCTTTTGGAATAAGGTAGTTTTCCTTCTAGTCGTCTTCTCACAGTTGGTTGCCAATTCAATTAGTTTTTCCTTTAGGTAATGATCATGTTTAATCTCTGTGGTTATTTTCAGCTCTCTGTAGTTGATGCAAAGGAGATTCTCTCACTAAAGAGCGTGATGCTGGAGGTAGTATGATTCCCATTGATGCTTTCCCATTTTTTTTGCAAAATCTTCTGCTTATCTTATGAGTGTGGCGTAGTATGTTCATCAGTCTTCCCAATGACTCATTTCATTGTTGTTTGTCACATCTTTTCTAAGGGCACTGACTCTTATTAATGCCTTAATGCTTATTTTCTTCATTAGTGCAAGGTGTGATACCAGAATAAAACTGTTATGTATGTCTCCGTAGAATCCCAGATGACTTCATCGGTGTTATACGTTTCATTTCCAAATCAATACGTTTAGTTATAAAGCTAGAGTTACCATACCTTATTTGTTTGCGTACTCTCACATGCCTGTTGAATATGCATACCTAGTCCATGCTGTACATGTCTATTCTCTAGCAATCTGCATCATGGACCTGTGTTACTCATTAATATGCTTTGTAGACATTTCCAACTCAAGATACTTTGTTTGGATTCTTGTAGGAAGTCCCGGGTGCATCAGTTGAGTCGGGACTAGTGTCACTTATTGAAAAACCAGGATATACTGCTCTCCCTCAATATTATCTAAGAGCTGGTTCTGAACTTTTGGTATGAATTTCATCTCTCCCTTTTTGGTTTTATTCTTACCTTTCCGGAAAAAAATATCAGCAATGTTCAACCTCATGGCTGATATACGTTCCTTTTTCTTCAGGATATTGTCCAGGCTAGACCACCTAGGTTTCCAATTTCTTCACAGGAACTTTTTAGCATTCTCGATGATGCAAGTGAAAAGACTTTCTTGAGTAATGAGGCTGCACCAATTCAAAAATACATTTTTGACGGGGAAACTGGAAAAAATGTGCTGGAGGCTAAAAATGTCGTTGCTTGCGCAAGCTTCCTTCTGGAACAGCGATTGGTAAAGTTATTCCTTCATGGTTTCACAACTCCTCTCTAGTTGGCAAAGCAAAGTATCTGATATGAGGACTTTTGCTTTGCTTGAATTTGTTGCATTATTGATTTATGTTTGTTTTTTAATATAAAGATTAAAGCATGGCTTGCTGACAAAGATGCGGAAGCTTTGAGGTGCCAAAATTTACTGGTTGAAGAGGAAGAAGCTGCACGAAGAAGGTATGTGCTAATTAATCGCAATGTCAGTCATATATATCCAAGATTCTCTAATTTTAAAACGCAAGTGTCAAGTCTTATTTTAACTGGTATTATTTCCGGAGCAGACAAGCTGAGCTCTTAGAGAGGAAGAAGAGGAAGAAGCTGAGACAGAAAGAACAGAGAGTAAAGGACCAGAAAAAATATGCTAAGGAAGATGTGAGTACCACATCGGAGGAACAGCAATCTCCAGCTGAGTCTTCGAGCCCGTTATCTGTAACTTCTGATTCCGAGGCACAAAGATCAGATTCCATACCAATTGAGGATTCTTCATCCCTCGAGGATCCTCAGATTTTGGAACCGGACAATGGGATAAACGGTGAACCTCAAGCGTCCATGGTTGATGGTAATGGTTTTGGCAATAGCCAAACCATGGAAAGGCGAAGTGGGCGCAGGCAAATGGAAAGATCACAACAGGGAATTCCGAATGGGTTCCATGGTAATCATGCTCCGAAACCTGGAGGCATGAGAAAGAATGGAACTAGCAGAGACGCAAGAGGCAGTACTACTAAAGTTTGGAGCCGAAAAGCTGATAATCCCAAATTGATATCAACAGATGCAGCAGTGACTCAGCTTGATCAAACAAAGAACAGTGAAGTTCTGATTGGGTCGGTCAGTGTAACAATCCGTAACAGCTGTCTCAGCGGAGAACATAACCAAACAAAATGCGGTGAAGAGGAAGTAAGAGCAAAGACTGTTGAGGCGAAACCAATATCTGAGCAATCAACTGTAAAAGTATGGAGACCAGTGAGCAGTCAGGGACGCAAAGTCTCAACACCCGATGAAAACAGAGACAAAGAAGATAAGAAGTCAAGCGCAACTGCAGCTGAAGTAAATACCGCTCATCATATTAGCTTGCAGTTCAACAACCACGAAGCAAAGGCGTTTCTTGCAAAGAGTAAGTCTGTTTTTTCGTTTTTTCAGTCTCTTTATGGTCTACTTTATATATTTTCAAGTAGTTGACGCATCTGAACGGCTTGTCAGGATGGAAAGAGGCAACTTCTTCAGAACATGTGACATTGGTTCTGTCTCAGGAAACAGAGATTGCACGCAACAACACTCACGAATCATCAAATGGTGCTATAACCGTGAGACCAAAGGTCAGGACGAAACCCGAAAAGGGCATGAAAGTAAAGTATGTTCCGAAACAGAGATCCCCTGAATAATTTGAACTAAAAGAGGAGCTCATTTCTGGACAAGAGAATCATTCTTTTTAGGTATACCAAAAGTGCAGTTTTAGCGAGAGAGAGAGAGAGATCGTGCTTTTTTTCTCTTCTTCTTTTGCTTCTAGAGAGATTTATCTCGATTTTAAGAATCTTCATTCTTTTCTTCTTACCTTTTTATTTGATAGAAAGAGGATTGATTTGTTCTTTTGTTTACCTTTTTGCCATAGTGTGAGGGTTTAAAACTTGAAACTTTTGAAATGGCTCAAATTTTTTTTGTGTAATCATAAATTTGTGTCCCCACCTTATAGAGCTTTCTTTACTCTCTCACTTGACAAATTTGAATTGCAGTGGTTAGCTCAAGTTTTGGTTATCAACTTACTGTAAAATCTCGAGAAGAGAAGTACGGAACTATGTTAGCTAACTAAAAAAATATAGTTCCTGGGAAACCTGAGAATTTTAAAAAGGACTTTTATGCTCATATTTAAGCAGAACCAAAAAAAAGAATGCAAATGTAACAGTCTATTATTTTACACGAAGCTTGTTAAAGTGATCCAAAGAATATTATTTTATGAATACATTAACTAAAAAGATACGAGCACAAAGATTCCTACAATGCAAAGCTACATATGTATAGTTTTGTTAGACCCCAATCTCTTACCATATCACAGACTGAATTTGCTTCCAATGTTAGAGGTTTTTTGTTTCATCTTTTCCACTTTCTCAACTGAGTCCAGACCGTAACAGCGGAAAGAAACTCCAACCGTTTCCTGGACTCTGATTTTTCTCTATCAATTCATCTTTTGTGCTATCAAACTTGAATTCTTTGCTTGACCCTAGCGAAAACGATTTTAGCTTCTGACTCTTGTCGCTCTCAAAAACCTCCCCGTTCTGTCTCTGTGTTCCCCAAACCTCATTCGCCTTTTCATCTAAACCGGATTTGTTTAGCTTGCTTGCAAGACACCTTGCAACGTCTTCACCCGTCAACTCGAAAGATACTCTGTGATCAACCGCCACAGCTTCCTCATGATGCCTTGACGACCCGTAATCCGAATTGGCTAAAGATGCAACCTCCAAAACGCTGCTTTCAAGTGGTGTGATATTTCCAGAACCAATTCTCGAAACCATCTCTGCACCAGAAGCAAGCATTGAGCCAAGGCCTCCACCACCATCAGGTGTCAGAGCACCTGAACCCAACCTAGACCCTTGACCAGCAGGTGTGATGGATCCAGAACCGAATCTCGATCCCCATTTACGCACTGTGAAGTGTTCAAAACCAAGAAACTTTGGAGGCTCCCCTATACGGAACTCAATGATTGAGCATTTCCCTGGGTAAGGAGAGGATGTACCTGAGTTTGAGATCACTGAACCAGGGGAGATTAAGTTACCACCTGGACTTCCTGGATACACTTGATGAGACTGAAACTCATAGTGCGCAGCTGAGAACTTCTGATTCATTCCTCCACCGTTCCTCCGAGCTCGTTCCAAGGAAGATGTCAACAACTGAGCAAAAGGCACTTCAGGGGAAGAAGGTGTTGTAGTAGTAGTAGTACTACTCAAGTGAGCTGATTCTGGAGGCGGAGTCAATGGCGCAGTGGATGGCTCCGTTGTGAAAGCAGAGAATACAGGAGGAGTAACGGGTTGAGTTTCATGAGCGTAAGGTCCAATAGCAAAAACAGAATTTCGAGAATATGTATTGACGGTTAGCGAAAGTAGACCAGCAGCAGCAGGTGTATGGGACACAGATGGTGGACCTGATTGTAGGAATGATGCAGGAGATGAAGGAGGAGCTATAAAGGGAAGAAATATCGAAGTTGAATTAGTCGAAGAGTTTTGGAGTTGAGCCACAACTCCACTTGAAGATGAAGCTGGTTCGGGTACAAGCACCGCATGGCCAATCCGTTTATTCTTCTGTTTTTGGGATCCAAAACACCAGTACAAGCTCCAGCAACTTCCCCATCTTCTCTTCTAAAGTTTAATTATGACATTCAAAATACATGATTCTTCATCAGCTACTTTCACTTGATTAATTCCGTAACGTAGAAACATACAAACAAAAAACTGCAATCACGATCCTCTGTTGTCAAAGCAAACAATGTTGAACATAAAAGAGCTCATAATAGTACCTGCACAGACGACGGTTGTGCTCGAGACTCGGCAGCGACGATGGCGGAAGCGGCGGCGTTCACCGTCTCGACACTATTATTGTTCACGTTTCTCCTCATTTCTCAGAGTTTGATTTCACCAGCAAACGATAGATAAACAACATACAAATTCGCTTACTCCGCAACACAAATCAAAACCCGAAAAATGTGAGAATCAAAGAAGAGAAAAAGGCTTTGATTATGTTATGAATGATGATGATGATGATGATGATGATGATGAATGACTCTCTCTCTCTCTCTATATATATATATTCAGTCGTTATCGTTTACAGTTTTCATTCAGTTCCCCACGAGATGTTGCCACGTCAGCAGAATAGACGGTTTAGGACCCACGCGCTTCCATTTTAATAAAAAGAATATATTATTATTCGCAATTATTGTAATGTTTTTAATATTATTAGAATAATTTATGATTATTGCTAAAAATAAATAATTGGGTTGGGAAGGAAAGACAGAGATAAAAAAGGGAAGACTGAGTGAGAGTAGGGTTCCCCAGTGGAGACAAATGCGTTTTCTTAAATAAAGGAAAAAGGGTAAGTTTGTGATTCCATAATTACCCTCATTTGTTGCTTGGTAATTACAGAGCTATGCCACTCAGTTATGGCTTGCGTCGCGAAACTCGTGAGTTTGTTTTGTGCGTCTGTTTTAAGATAAATGCGCCGGCTCTCTTTTTCCGTTGGTTCGCGAGATTCTCGTGACTTGCATTAGTTCCTTTTTTTTTTCTTTTTCTTTTTTAGTTTAAAGTTTTTGTTACTTTTCATTATGAACACTAAAGATCATCAAGAGAAATCTATTGCAAATATTTATTAGATTTTGTTTACATCTGATTTTAATAATAGCTTGAAAGGTTTACAAATCACATACCAATTCATATTAAATACTATGTGGGGGAATATTGTAAATACAACAAGAGTGAAAGCACAAGGGAGTCACCCTAATCTTAAGTGTGATGGTGTACTTGAATGAATTCTTAAAAGTCTCTAGATTGACTTAGGAAATCTCTTAGATGCCACACATATGTTTGCATTGATCTAAATAAGGGAAAATCCGTATGTGGACAGTTTTGGGTCACCCAGTTTGTAAGCTCGGTTGCGGACAAATATGAACCATTATAGGTTAGTTCTTGGTATCCCATGTGTCTCTTATGGGTCAAGATCATGGAACAAGTCGTGTCTTGACTTAAATTCTCGTGGTTGGACCAGAATCCACATATGTCCATATCGGGCCATTTGAACAGATTTGTGGGCTTGTATTTATTAAGTCTTCACTATTGTGAGCTCTTCGGAAGTTGTTAAATACAAGCCAAGGTGGCTCGGGCATGGACTGCTTTCTTGGACTCGTGGGCTTTGTCTTTTTGTCCATACTTGCATTCGAGTCAATATGGGGGTTTATCTTTGATTTGTTTGAACTCTTCTTGATTGTTTCTTTGTTTTTTCTAAGACATGATAAAGAGTTCTCGAGTTTATGGAACATCTCTTTAACTCCATGTTTTAATGTTGATGTCCGCATCATACTCTTCCTCTTGACAAAGTTTTGTCCTCAAAACCAAGGGATCGTGCATCCAATAGTTACTTAGATTCAACACTCATTGCTTTATCATCAGCAAATGGCAAAATAATGATAATTTGAAAGAGAGCATTTTGACTAGTTATCTTTGGATTGGTGGTAAAGAACAAAAATGAAATGTAAAATATTCTCTGATTTTGTTTTTTCTTTAAAACAGAAAAATCGAAAAAATAAAAAAACAAAAGAAACCAATTTTTTTAAAAAAATTGTTAAATGGAAAGAAACAAACTAAAATTTTGGGAAAGAAAGAAATCATTTTATAGGATTTTAAAATTTTATAAAATCAAAGAACAAACTGAGAAAGCTAGATTTTTGTGGATTCTTTTTGATAAAAAAACTAGAAAAGACAGAATAAAACAAGAAGGGATATGAGTTTTTAACTTTGATACCAAATGATATAAGATTGAAATTCACGTCAAATCTTATTATAATCACAAGATATCAAGAGTTGACAAGTTAGATGGATCGAAGATCACCACGCAAAAATGTGAAAGCCTTCGTGATGAAATCACAAGCCTAAGTCTAAGTGATTACACACACAAACAAAGACTCACATGAAATAAAGAGTGAGGGAATTTAAAAATCACTCAAAAACTCGCACAAATACAAGAGAAGTGAATCCACACAACTAAAAGTAAACAAGTACACAAATAAACAAACTTTTGTATGAAGTACTAAAACGTTTTTTTTAGTAATGAATTTGTGTGTATTACAAGAGAAATGATTGAGCTTATATAGAGCTCATACATGTTTTACAAAGCAAATAAATAAAAAATTTAACATAAATAAAAAATCAATCAAAGCCTTGATTGATATGGCCTTTGTTGCTTGATTTTTGACGGTTTGATAAATAACCTAAATTTTATTGAAAATTTAAAAACTACAATTATTCTTATAGATTTGGGAAAACTATACCATTTGTTAGATAAAAGTACGTAAATACTCCTATATATATTTAACTTATTATATTAACTTAAAATTATTAAAATTAAATTCTAAATTATATTACATATTTTACTCTTTATTTTAAAAATATTTTGTTGATTAATCATTATCTCAAATCTGTAATTTTTATTAAACTAAAAAAAAAGGTTGCCTTATTTTAAACTGTCGACTTATATTTTGTTTGGTTGATTATTTACTTTGTTGATTTACTTAAACCATTGTTTTCTTATTTTTATGTTCATCGACTTAATATTTAGCTTCCTTGACTCATTTTAAACTATTGGTTGACTTATATTTCGTTAGCTTGATTTTTTACTTTGTCGACTTATTTAACAATTGACTTAGTTTTTTTTTTATCTTCATCGACTTAATTTTTAGTTTTTTTCAACGTATTTTAAACTGTTGAATTATTTTTTGTTTGCTTGATTTTTTACTTTGCCGATTTATTTAACTATTTTTTTATCTTCATTAACTTATTTTAAACTGTTGGCTTATATTTTGTTTAGTTGATTTTTAAGTTGTCGACGTATTTAAACCACTAACTTAATTTTTTAGTTCATCGATTTAAATTTTTTTTGTTCATCGATTTATTTTAAACCATCAATTTATTTTTGGTTGGTTGACTTTTTACCTGTTTAAACCATTGACTTAATTTTTATGTTCATCGACTTGACATATTGTTATCTAAATCATTTAAATGGTTAATTATAAAATTAATTAAATTGTAAATTATAAAATTATAAGTTAATTTTATTAAAAAATATTAATAATCAAATTATTTTTGAAAATATTTTGTGAATTTTTAATGATTAACTAAGGAAAAAATGTCATTTCTATAAAAAAAAAATTCTTTCAAATTTTAATAAATTTGGTATAGTTTTTAAAAATTTCTAATAAAATTTAAGGTATACAAGTAAATTTCCTATTTTTAACCAAATGTTTCCGAAGAGCTTTGCCATGAAGTAGTGACGCCTAGGAACATTATGGACCTTGTGTATGGTCTACAAGCCAATTGCATCGAACAAATCAAGAAGATATACCCGTTCATAATTAATCGCTCGATTAATTTGACTTCACATATGGAAAGTGAGAGCACAAGGGAGTCTGCTTAATCTCTCATGTGATGGTGCACTTAAATGAATTTTGAAACGGCTCTAGATGAGGTAGAAAATTCCACGGATGCCACACATATACTTGCATTGATCTAAATAATGAAATATCTATATGAATTTTGGACAGTTTCGGGTTATCCAGTTTGTAAGCTCGGTTGCGAAAAAGTATGAACAATTATGAGTCGGGTCTTGGTATCTCATGTGGCTCTGATGGGTCAAGGTCATGAAACAAGTCGTGTCTTGACCTAAATCTTCATGGTTGGACTACAATCCTTCCAAAGATGCACATATATCTATATATAACCATCGAAATGATTGTGCTTGTATGGGCTCGTCTTTATTGGGAATCCACTATTATAGGATCTTGGGAAAATTTTAAATACATGCCAGGAGGATCTTGGGAAAATTTTAAATACATGCCAAAGTGGCTTGGGCATGGACTTTGTCTTTTTGTCCATACTTGCATTCGAGTGAATATGGAGATTTACCTTTTACTCCTTTGAACTCCTCTTGATTGTTTCTTTTTTTTTTAAGACAGGGAAACAAATTCTCGAACTCATAGATCATCTCCTTAGATCCATGGTTTAATGCTGAATTGATGTCCGCATCATACTCTCTCTCTCGACAAAGTTTTGTCCTCAAAACCAATACATTCGACTTGTGATCGAGGTGTGCATCCGTTGGTTCCTTAGTTTCAGCACATATTGCTTTAACATCCTCAAATGACAAAATATTGATTATTTTAAAGAGAGCA
Organism: Arabis hirsuta; assembly: GCA_964056655.1. Lineage (NCBI taxonomy): Eukaryota > Viridiplantae > Streptophyta > Magnoliopsida > Brassicales > Brassicaceae > Arabis > Arabis hirsuta. The sequence continues at coordinate 24,665,247 of OZ053307.1, forward strand.
TTTCGACTACGTCTTTTGGGTTGGTGGTAAAGAGCAAAAATGATATTTAAAATATTCTCTGATTTTGTTTTAAAACTGAAAAATCGAAGAAAAAAAATAAGAAACAAATAGAACTAATTTTTTAATTTTTTTTTGTTAAATGTAAAGAAACAAACTAAAATTGTTATAGGGTTTTAGAATTTTATAACTCAAAAAACGAAAAATAGAAAGCTAGAATTTTGTGGATTCTTTTTGATGCAAAATCGAAATAAAAATTAAAAAATACAAGAAGAGATAGGAGCTTTTAGCTCTAATACCAAATGATAAAAGATTGGAAGTCACCAATTTTTATTGATCACAAGATATCAAGAGTTGATAAATGGATAGAGGATCGCAACCCAAAGGTGTGAAACCCTTTGTGAAGAGATCACAAGCCTAAGCCTAAGTGATTTCACACAAAGACAGAGACTCACACGAAATAAAGAGTGAGAGATACCACACAACACTCAAGAACTCGTACGAATACAAGAGAAGTGAATCCACACAACTCAAAGTAAACAAGAACACAACAAAAAAAAACTTTTGTAAGAGGTATACTGAAACGTCTTTTTTATTATTAATGATTGGTGAGTATTACAATGGAAATGATTGAGCTTATATATACAGCTCATACATGTTTTAATAAAGAAACAAAATTAACATAATTAAGAAATCAATCAAAGCATTGATTAATATAGGTTTATTGCTTGATTTTTGGTAAAAATGAGGGAAATATGAGATTCTTTATATGTGGACAGTTTGGGCATGAAGTAGTGATGTCTAGAAATATTCTAGACCTTTTGTATAGTCTCTAAATCAGTTGGGTCGAATAAATCAAGAAGATATACCCGTTCATCATTAATTGCTCGATTTGTCTCTAAATATGGAAAGTGAGAGAACAAGGGAGTTCGCCTAGTCTCATGTGTGATGGTGCACTTGAATGCATTCTCAAAAGCATGTAGACTCTAACTTCATAAGTTGACATGTGGTTTTTGTAATTCGAACGTAAATTTGCAAACCCTACCCACTTGACAGGTTTGTTGCAAAAAAATCAATCCATAGAAATTAAAACATTTGAAGCATATAACCTAGCTTGCTACTCTACACTCTTTGTTTAATATTAGTTATGTTTAAGATTTTTACACACAGATTAAAAAATTATTATATTTAATGTTATTCGAAAAGAAATATGTTTTATCATTAACTCCAAAATGATTCAACCAATAAAAAATTGAAAAACAATAAAAACACAATTAGTTTTGCATAGAAGTTAAAAAAAAAACAGTTAAAATGGAAAAACAAAATCTATAACATCAAATTTAATAAAACGGAAAGAGTATAATATATTTGAAGGTGAGCACTAATTTGACAAATGAAAAAAAAAAGAAAATATATGATTTAAGATTTAGAAGTTGGGAAATGAAAAGTTATAATGATTGGTAGGGAAAGACTAAAAAGCAAAAAAAAAGAAAAAGAGGAGTATGGGCGCTATTTCGACCAACATCCCACATGCACAAGTCCTCTCTCCATTCTCGTCCATTTATTTTCTTTCTTTCTAATTCGTCCATTTTCACTAATTGATTGATTCTAATATATTAATCTAGAATCTTTCATTCAGTATTGTGATATATTAATCTTCATTTTTATTAACGGTCAATATGAACTTACTGATCATTTGGGTTCGTTAGCTAAAGTCAGATTTCTATAATAATATTGGAACATTGCTTTCATATCATAAATTTTAAATAAGATTTTACCAAAGATGATTTTTGTACGCTTTCATATCATATAACTCATTATAAATGAAAATTAGTCTTGATTTTAATATTGGTTACAATATGAAAACTTGCTTAATATCAGCCGCAATGCAAGAAAAGATTAAGGCCCATGTCTTTTTTATAAGTCTAATTTTTTTTTGCAATAAAAAGACCGCTATGGTGTGAAAAAAATACTAACTTGTTTGGGTTTTTGTTTCTTTGTTTTTCGGAGATAGTTAAGTGACGAAGGTAAAAAAAAAAATTATGGTTGATGACATATCTATATGTTGATATAATTCTCAGAATTGCACATTTATGTGGTGATACAATAGAAAACAAGATAAAAGAAGGTGAGAATCTCATATATCAAAACGAGTAGTTTGATGAATTGGACATTGTGATTTACATAGATAATTTATAAAATAAAGTCAAACGTTATATCAATTATGAACAATGAACATATTATATCTCTTTGTTGCCATAAATTATTTAGGTGGACAAGAGATACGTTCGGGTTTGATCGAGGTTTTCTTAGTAGAACCAAGGAAAATTGGAATTCTAAAGCATATTCTTTTAGTTCATGTGACATCAAATAACAAATGATATTAGAACTAAGCAAACAAAAACAAAAACGTGACAAATATAAAATTGAAAACCAAATTACTTTGTAGCTACGAGTAGCAAAATTATTTAATTTCTTGTATCATGGGGATTTCGAACTCTACAAAATAAAAACAAACTAATTGTTAAACGATGAAGAATGAATTAACATAAGATATGAGAGAAGAAAGCTTACCTCTTTCAAATTTATATGCATCTTTAACTTTAGCAAGCACTCTTGATTCATACTGAACTAGATTTTGACCCACGTCAAGCATGATATTAAATAATTAAATATGTTTTTAATCGATTTTAATATTTAAACGTGTATGACAAAACATGATTTTTAATTATTATAAACATACAAAATGATATGCATTATGCATAAATGTAATGAATTAAATTTTGATCAACCATATTTTGATACCATTAATTCTAATATTTTTATGTGCAAAATTGATCAAAATATATGCAAATGTTATTTATTTCAATATATTTTAAGTGTAAAATTAATTTTTATTATTCATGTAAATTATAGAGTATGCGATAAATCAGATAAATTTTAGATTTATATGAATTTGTCAGACATAACAAATGAAAAACAATATATGTTTCCAATAATAAAATGAGCAAATATTTGTAAGTGTAGTTAGATATATATATAATTGAGTATCATAATTAAAATATTTATATATATTATATTAATCTAAATACATATATACAAAATAAATAATATTGTTACAATATAATAAAAAGCTTTTAATATATCAAAAAAAAAAAATTAAAATAGATGATATGGTAAATCTAAATATTACATTTAGTTGGGTTTAAATTTGTGAAACATGTATTAATAGGCTTATGTTATAAAATTAATGAGAATATGTAAGGATTTCAACCATGATATAGTTATAATTGAAATGTTCTCATTGGTTAATTTAAATGACATGTTCCTTAAAACCTTCATTAAGTGACACATAGAACTTTTTTCCTTAGTGTCTCCTCGATTAATATATAGACGATGTCTTGTTTCACCCATTGTTGTGTACTGTACACATCAAAACCTCAACCATATAGTAAGTTAAACAACTCCCATATGGGTCTATAATCGTACCACTATTGTGAAAAACACTTTTAGATGCAACAAAGAACACTTGCATTGCAAGTATATCTTTAGCAATCTCTGCTAAAATTAAAATATTTGGAAATATGGAGCCTCCACCACGAGAGTACATTGTACTCTACTCCAGTCATCAAATTAGGATTCTTAACAATTTCTTTCAGATTTATTTCCGACTAATCCGTTGTGTCTTTAACTCCTATCTCATTTAGCATCTCTGTGTACCTCAAATCAGTTTTCTGATAACCCAAACTGTCATCCACCAAATCCATCCTTTCAACTGAGTAGACGAAGATTATTTAACAGATTGAGAAGTAGACTGTACATTTGAACATTTACCATATCTTTCACCATACTCATTAATTAAACTACGAAAATATTATACACTGAGTCATTCATCTCCTTAGTCTCTAGAGTATATTTTCCCACACAGCTCCTCAAAACACATCTTTGCAAATTGTATTTTTGACATGCAACATGAACAACCAACAATTAAAATAATATAATTTTCTTGGTCACAAAATTTGATTATGATAAACTAAAAAATGGACAAAAAGAATCACATTTTTTCTCTCTCTAACAAACTTGTCTATGTCTTCTCTCTAAAAGTAATCGCCGATTTATTGTTCCGACCCGTTAGATCCGACGCTTTATTTATTTTGCTTTGATATTTCCCCTTCTCCTCGTTATAGTTTCTCATTGCTTGAGTTGAATTTTGGATCTAGAATCTTAGAAATAGGTTTCTAGATCTAGAATTAATTTATATATAACTTTGAATGTCTTCTCGTTGTCAGATGTGTTGTTTGTTGGTTGGTTTAGGGTCCATTGAGGTTTGGAGTGGTTTATAATGGCGATGGCGAGTCATGTTTCTTCATATGGTGGTGTTCATCGCAACATGTGTTGATGGTAGTGGTTTTTGGTGGTAACCAATTTAGGTAGTTGTCGCTCTTATCCCTGGTTTAAGGTTGGTTTAAAAAAGATTTTTGGTTAATCTCAACTGAAGTTTCAAGCTGGATCGGAGATTTGAGATTGTGAATCTGATAGCTCCAGATGCATATAGTATACCTGCTCTTGTTTCGGCTTCATATGTCTTTCTACATCTATTGTTCTAGGTTGACCAATTCAGTTTCGGTGGTGATTGGTTTGCTTCTGCTTAACATGATGTTTCATCTCGGGTTAGGCTTATACCTTATGCTTACTAGTATTGTTTTTGCCTTCTTTAAAGTTTCTTCAAATCCACTCCATTATAGAGTTTGGAGTAAAATTTTCTTACAACCTTACTCTAATTTTTACTCTATTTTTTAACTTCAAAATGAAGTAAAAAATGAGTTTACTCCAAATGTCGAGTAACCATGTTCATTACTCCAAGTTTTTACTTTTTTATTCCACGTTCTACTCCAAAGTGGATTGGGATTGGGATTGAAGTTAAACTCAACTCCATTTTAGAACTACTCTATTTTGGAGTAAAAAATGAAGTTATGGGTTGGAAATGGTCTTAGCCTTGCCGCTTTTGGCTTGCTTTTATGGCAATTTTCCTTTTCGAGCTTTGTCTATTTAGGAATATTGATTTTTGTGTTTAATGCATGTGTAACATCGGTGATGTCTTTTAATAGGTATTCGAACTCTAGTTGACTTCTTGTTGTTGAAGAGAATGATCTCGTGGCGGTGTTACCTCGCTCAACAATTAGTTGTTGGTGTCTCTCTGTGGTGCTTCCTCAAGTTTTTCAAGCATAATACATATATATATATATATATATATAATTTTTTTCCGAAAATGATAGCCTCGGGTTTGATTGGATTGGTTATCGGGTTCTCAATTACCCGAATTCGTTTACGGATTTACTTTAGCCATAATGTTTTGCTTAAAGTCTTTACTTTGATGTTGTTTTTCTTTTTGTTTCAATAACGTTGTTTCTTATGGTTTAGGCTAGGGCAGGGATTTCGGATAAACCGAACCAAACCGATCATTTTTTATTTTGGTTTTTCGGTTAGTTCGGTTATGTAAAAATTTACTGAAAACAACTGAAAATAATTTCGGTTCGGTTCTTGGTTAGTTCGGTTATCTTTGGTTTTACCGAAACTAACCAACAATTTTGAAATTTTGTTGAAAGTTGGATAGTTTTGGGTGATTTCGGATAATTCTGTTCGTTCGGTTCGAAAATTTTAAAAATATTTGAATATTAGTTTAAATTTCAGTATAAATTGGTTTCTCTTTATAAAAAATCGGATAAATATAAAAAAGCGAAAAGCCAAACGGTTCGGTTCGATAACCAAAATTATTTTGGAAACGTGCCGATCAGTTTGTTTGAGGTAACCTAATCCAAATCGAAAATCGAAAATCGAAAATCTCGGTTCAGTTAGCTCGGTTCAGTTTTTAATCCCAGCCCTAGTTTAGGCATTTGGGCCCGAGATTTCTATGTCTTCCCCGAAAAAGTCTCGACTTGGTTGGTTTTGTAAAATTTAAGAATTATAATATGAACGAAATCTTTATGAAAAAAGGGTTACAAAATGGAATCTAATAGTCCATGCCCGAAAAAATAAATGTATATACATAGTATAAGGGCCTAAGCGTAAATAATACTAAAATATTGCAGCTTAAACCCTTCTAAAACCCTAGAAATACTTGTATAAAAACACTTACAAGCGCAGCTTCATTGCTATTTTGCATTCCATCTCTCTTTAAACAATTCTCCTCGACCTTAGCAGTCTCTTCAGTGTAAAGCAAAGATGAGACCTCCTCTAACTAATGGTAAGAACCCTAGCCGCCGCTTTTCTCCTTTCTCCATTAGTTGTTTTTTTTTTAGATTAACAATGGCGAGTGAGTGTGGTCAAACACATTAGTTTAGTCGGAACTCTGTCTATAGCTGAACTGATTGTAAAAGTTGTTCCTTTTCGCATAGAAATGTCTTGGGTCTTGTCTATTTCTATCAGATATTTAGTTTATAGGTAGAGTTTGATGTTGAACTGATTGTAAAAGTTGTTCTTTTTCGCATAGAAATGCCTTGTGTCTTGGGCCTCTTGGCTATTTCTATCACATTTTGAGTTTATTGGTAGAGTTTGATGGGAAGATTGAATGGTGTTTTGTACAGGACGTGGTGGTGGTGGTTACAGTGTTGGAAGAGGTGGCTCTGGAGGGAGAGGTAGAGGCGGAGATAGAGGCAGAGGAGGCGGTAGAAGTTTTGGTGGTGGTGGTGGTAGAGGAAGAGGCGGCAGTGCCATGAGAGGAGGACGTGGAGGAGACCGTGGGAGAGGAGGCCGTGGAGGGATGAAAGGAGGAAGCAAAGTGATTGTGGAGCCACACAGACACGCAGGAGTGTTCATTGCAAAGGGTAAAGAAGATGCTCTTGTTACCAAGAACTTGGTTCCTGGTGAAGCTGTCTACAACGAGAAGCGAATCTCTGTTCAGGTAAAGGATTGATTCATTGATTGATTGTTTTGATGGTTGTTGTTAGGATGATATTCTCAATGGTTTTTTTTTTTGTGATTGAATCTGCAGAATGAAGATGGAACTAAGGTTGAATACAGAGTTTGGAATCCTTTCCGTTCGAAGTTGGCAGCTGCTATTCTCGGTGGTGTTGATAACATATGGATTGTAAGTTCCATTTTGTGTGAATCTTATTGAATCTGTTTTGAGAATTGATGTAGAAATTGATTTTTCTCTCCAATCTATGTAGAAACCTGGTGCTAAAGTTCTATACCTTGGTGCTGCTTCTGGAACCACAGTCTCTCATGTTTCTGATCTTGTTGGCCCTGTAAGCAAAACTTAGGCCTTATAACATTTTATGGTTAGATGTGTTGTTTGTGGTTGCTTATACTTTACCTCTGTGGGTTTGGTAGGAGGGATGTGTTTACGCTGTTGAGTTTTCTCATAGAAGTGGTAGGGATTTGGTGAACATGGCAAAGAAGAGAACTAATGTTATTCCAATCATCGAAGATGCTAGACACCCTGCTAAGTACAGAATGCTTGTAGGCATGGTTGATGTTGTCTTCTCTGATGTTGCTCAGCCAGATCAGGTTTGCTTCTTTTGTATACTTATTACAATGAATATCAGAAAGTTTTTCAGATTTGCCTCAGAGCTTTACTGCATAGCTATATATTTAAGCTTTTTTTTTAAAATGGTGTTTTGATAATTGCAAATGATGATCTTACTTGGATTCCCCTTCAGACATCATGGGTGATGCAAGACTCCAAGTTTCTGATGCTTAAGATATTTCCTTATTTCTTGATTTTTTACTAGTATTCAGTTTTGATTTTTCGGTTCTACAGTTTCCTTGTACTGTTTTGGTTTTTATACAAACTTGAATCAGTTTTTTTCTTTCTCTGTTTTCAGTTCAGATTTTGTAGTGGTTGTTTGGGTTTGGTTCAATTGAAAATTTCTACTAAAACGCATCTTTCAGCGCCCATTCTACTCTTTAGACTTTATAAAGTCATTCAGCTTTCGGGTTGCGTCTATTATCATCACAATTTGTTTGTAATTGTTCTATGAAATTTCCTTTGCATTTGAAAATTTCTCAGGCTAGGATCTTGGCTTTGAATGCATCATACTTCCTCAAAACAGGAGGTCACTTTGTGATATCAATCAAGGTCAGTAGCAATACAAACATTAATTCTCATTCTATTCACTTGCAAAGATGAAATAAGATTATTAGGTAGTAAACATCTCTCTCTCTTTCTCTCTCTCTTTGTTGCTCTGTGTCCAGGCAAACTGTATCGACTCAACGGTTCCAGCAGAAGCAGTGTTTCAAAGTGAAGTGAAGAAACTGCAATTGGAGCAGTTTAGGCCATCAGAACAAGTGACGCTTGAGCCATTTGAGCGTGACCATGCCTGTGTCGTTGGTAGCTACCGTGCGCCTAAGAAGCAGAAGGCTGCTACTGCTGCTTAAGAAGTGTTTTTTTCCCATTTCCTAAAGATTTTGCTTTTCTCTTGTTTGTTTCTCTTTAGAATCTGTAGGGCTGTAGGGTTTTGTTTAATCCAAATTTGAACCTTTGATAACTTTTTTCGGTCACGAGGCTTCGTACTCAATTTGAACCAGATTTTGTTTTCAAGATCTCGTAGTATGGATTTCAACACAAGTTTAGAAATCAAAACTGAATCCATAAGTCAGTTAGATACCGAACACAGTTAACTGATTATGAACTTATTAAATAGTTTTGTGTTTCAAAGGGCACACAAGCTATCTAGAGTTACTCGTCAGAAACGCAAATGGAGAAACAAACCAAAAAAATTATTAAATAAAAAAATAGTGTCAGAAGTGGATTTGAACCCACGCCCTCATACGAGGACCAGAACTTGAGTCTGGCGCCTTAGACCACTCAGCCATCCTGACGATTTGCTTTAATAATAACTAAAATTATATATTTATATACATAACATATTGCTTTCCAATTATTTTCAACCGCCACATAACTTTGGCTTCTCAATCTCAAGTATTTGAATTGAAAGTATAAGTCATGAAACTAAAGTGGTACAAACTGCTTAAATTTGCATGAAACTAAAGGGGATTATTGTTTGTAGGAGTTTTAATAGAACTTAGCGGCCACTCAATTTTTATACTCTACAATGGTTTTGGTTAATAAAATTTAACACATTCTTTCACCACTTAAATAATTTATCTTGCAAAATTATAGTGACAAAACGTTTATTTTCCTTTGTGAAAGTTAAATGAAAAAAAATATCTATTTATTGAGTACAAAAATGATAAATTTTGATATATCTATATATTTTTTAAAATTACTATTATATAATGGGGCAATTACAAAAATGCCACAAATCAAAAACAACTTTGCAAGCGTGCCACCTCTGGATGTACTTTTGCATTTATGCCACTTCTTTGTCTAAAAAGGATAATTTTACCCTTATTGACTGAAAACCCTGAAATCCCAAAATTCAGCTTCTCTCTCGTGAATCTCTCGAAAGCTCTAATCACCTCCTTCCTCCACCACCTCTGATTTCGATTCCGGCACCGACATCAACAGTATCATCACGTAACCCGATTCATCCACCATGTTCGATTCGAAATCCACCATTAACTCCACCAAAAGCTTCATAATCTCCCATTGTACTGCTATGATCTTGTTCTTTTTCGATAATCTCCCATTGTACTCCAAACCTTGTTCAGATGAGAAAACTCAAATTACAGCTTCATTCTTTGTCTTTCTCTCCCACTCTTTATTTGTTTTGGCCAAGAACCAAAAGAAATGTCATATTTTCCAGCTGTTGTTTATGGGCTGAGAACGTTACTAATTTTTTTTTTGTTATGTGTCAATAAACTTCTGTTATATGTATATGAACACACATTCAAGTGTTTGTAATTTGATTATACTCTTCTCATAGATTAAAAATTATGCCTACAGAGAGATAATTTGGAACATGGACGTTACCAGGAATGACAATAGAGGAAGAAGGTGGAATTCATGGGACATTAAGTCTTCACTGGGTCTGTAATACTTGTCTGCTGAGTACAAACATAGGTTAGAGACTTGGCTTGTGTACAAGCATGTAAATCTCTCAACCTGAATTGGAAGAAAATATGGTGTGGAAAAATCAATTATAAACCTTATAAAATCTCTTATAAACTTGTAAAAAAGTGACAAAAAATAACCTTGTAAAAAATTGTGAACAAAAAAAAAAATCTTGTAAAAAACTCTTATAAACCTTTTAAAAGTTTTATAAACATTTTAAAAACCTTTGTAAATTTTGTAAAAAACTCTTATAAATCTTGTAAAAAATCTTTATAAATTTTTTAAAAACTCTTTTAAACCTTGTAAAAAACCCTTATAAACCTTTTAAAAATTTTATAAACCTTATTAATTATTATTCAATTGTTTAGTTTTTAAAGACAGATACATAACTCTTATTAACTGTTTAAAAAATTTATAAACATTTTACAGAGTCTTACAAAACCTTATAAACCTTGTAAAAACTCTTATAAATCTTTTAAAAACCCTTGTAAGCTTTGTAAAAAACTTTGATAAACCTTGTAAAAACCCTTATAAACCTTTTAAAAATGTTTATAATGTTTATAAGGTTTTTAAAAGATTTTGTAAGACTGTTTAAAAAGTTTATAAGATTTTAAAAGATTTTTAAAAACCTTTAAAAACCCTTGTAAAACCTTTAAAATTTTCTTAAATACCTCATTTATAAGGTTTTTAAAAGGTTTATAATGTTTATAAAATTTTTAAAAGATTTTAAAAAACGTTTAAAAAACCATATAAAACCTTACAAAATAATATATGGCACAAGTATGTTACAAGTACAATTGTAATTTGTTTCTTATGTTTTGGAAGGAGCTTCTGCAACTTTATATGACATTTCCTAACCGGATTCGATTCAACTTTGGGTTTTGTTACAAAGGAAATAATATAGTTAAAGCAAACAGAAAGACAACTAACTTCACAAAAACCTAACACATAGCTAGCTAGAGATGCATTTCAACAAAGTTTAGTAAGAAATTTTGAATAAAGGCAACTAAAAGAATGGTTCAATTTTTCTACAACAAAGTTTCATAGGATCAACAAAGATCAAAGTGATGCTCTGTTATATTGCAGTTTAACTAGAGAAAGCAAAATGGATCTTTTACTTATGAAATTCACTCATCGTCACAATCTTCTTGAACTATTTGTTTCTTCTTCGACTGCATACGGAGTTTGCTCTTGAGTCAGAGAAAATATGGCCTCTAAGATGAGTAAGAGCTCATACCTTGATGACTATAGAAAGATGTATTCGATCAAATCCTGCAAAAAGTAGCAATTACATCTGAAATGTGCAACATAACAAAAAATGCAGTAGATGTGAAACATAAAAACAGAGACCAAATCAGTTTGGATCTAACTTCTTAGGCAATTCCTAATTAAGAAGCAAGCAAGACCAACAAAAATCATTAGAACCTTTTCACCTCTTCAAAGCGAGACTCTTCGAATATTTGGTTTTCCTTCCTTAAAAGTTGAAAAATCTGAGAGTGTATGTCTAAAGGTAACGAATTGTCTGCTAATTATCTGAAAAATTCAAGAACATAAATTATATGATCAAACATTTAACAGCCCTAAACACATTACTGAAAGTTAATCAACAATCCAAAATAAGAGCTTGCACTGTTCGCAAATTGCAAATCGCGGGTCACTCTTTCGAACATAAAGAAGAGCTAATCCAATATGACTCGCTTCTTCTTCAATTCGACCAGATACATAGAACCACCACCACCACCGATTCCGACTCCGAGATCGATTCTCTAATCTCTGGCTTCTTCCGATCTATTATCAAACCATCCACGGTCTCTTACCTATCATCTATAAACCCGTTGATTCATCTCAAATCCTGACCCGATCTCCAAAAACTCGAGCTCAAATTCTTTTCCAATTTTAATGGATCCGGGATCTGGGTTGAGTTATACGGCTGAGATGTCAAGCTCGAGAAAGGCGCTGTTGTAAAATGGAAAGCTGAGTTCGGTGAAACCCTAAAAAGTTTCGTCATCATCACTTACCATTTCACGACGGTTAATCCGACGGAATCTACACTCGTCGTCGACGGTGGTGTTGAGTCCGATTCAAAACTTGTTTGTGGATTGAAGATGCGCGTGGTGAACAAGGGTAATTTAGGAATATAGAAAAAAAATTAGTGGCATTTTTGCAAAAGTTTTTTAAAAGTGGTATTTTTATAAACTGGCATAAAAAATTTGATATTTTTAAAAATTTCTCTTATATAATTGACCGCAAATAATTAGAATGAAATAAAAATTGAAAAAAATGAAACATATACTTTCTGTGCAGTCTACAGCTAGAGACAGCTTTCTAGAAAGTTTTGAAGAAATTTTTTTTTTTTTTTTCATATTTGTACCAGAAAATAGTGTATTCTGTTTTATTTTAAAGAAAAAGACAAGAGAATCGGAAAACAAAAAAAACGCTCTATACAATTTTGAGAGAAACATATTTAAATATTTTCTTCCTAATTCTATTTCTAATTTAATTAGGCAAATCTGATATCTATAATATAATACTTGGCCAACACTCTCATAGAGAAACACGTGGCAAGCTATTTGATCGACACATGTCCATTTGATTGATTGAAATCACTTAAAAAAATTTGTACTTAAGATCGATGACAAAAATTCAATTCTACTAGGTGTGGAGTAAAGCATTAACGCTAACCATGCACCGTTCACTTTCCAACTTCCCATGACTAATAGTAACATTCGTAATTTTCTATATTTAATTGCAAAAACCAATCCTTCTCATATTAATTTTGTGTCATTTTGTTGATGAAGCATTATAGGAAACGGTGGGGCATTTGCCCCCATGAAATTTTAAAATGCTTTGTAATTCATTAAAGCTTAACTTAATTAATCTTGCTAACATTGATATTATGTCCCTATTATATATTGTTTGCCTCCCGTGAAGTTTTTGTCTGCATACGCCACTGAGTAAAAACGTAGGTAAGAACTCTCAGTTTACTTCTACAACATTTTTGATTGAAGGAACATGTTATTCTTCTCTTATCTATCTATCCAAACCATAGCTTTGTTAATTTTGAAAAATTTTCTTCGTGATGCAGTTAAGAAAATATAAAATTCTCAGCTTGAGATATAAAAAGTTATTTATACAACAATATATGTTTTTTTTAGAAGAATAACACTATCTTAATGCGTTCTTAATCAAAATCTTCCATATTTGCGAATAGTATGACAACTAAAATTTTAAACATGAATGGAAGATAATTTTAAACTTCAATTTAATCGCGACTCCTATGAGAATAGTATTCACACGTCTTCAAGCGATTGAGACTTTTATATGACAGATGGGATGAGCTAAGGAATTGATCAGAAAGGTCCCTAGGTATAATATTTGGTTTAAAATTGTTATATCTGTGTATGTTTGATAGTTGAGAAACTCAAATTGGTAACAATTACCGAAAATAGAAATTTTGTGTTTTGTTTTCGTTTTGTTTGCAATGAGGTTGCTTTTAAACTCTATTTGTGCTTCTCAATTGAACTCTTCTTTTGTGTATTCTTTGATTTGGCGAATGTGAAATACCCAAACTTCTGAATCTTTTAAAGAGCATGTATTCACTTTCTAATGTTCTATTGAATCTTCATTGGTGTTTTATGCAGGTTAAAAACGAATTATCTTCATTTATAAATTTTGACACATGAAAATTCATAAACTTTGCATGACTTAAATTTTGTGTGGTTATATGTACAGCAGTGTCATACATAAATTACTCGTAAAAACTTATCAGCATTAACTTATTCGATATATTTCTCATTGTATAAACATCTAACAGTTTAAATTTGAAAACGAAAATCAATATGGGTGAAAATATAGTATTGGTATAAAGATAAATGAAGTAATAGGGCCAGATGACACTTTTTTACCTTTTCGTATTGTTTTGCCTTCCAGTACTTGAAAAATGTTTATTTTTCTAGTTAACGCATTCAATTATGAAGAACAGTTTCCTACATAGACTAAAAATACTGTTGTTGGTGCCAAAACCAATCAAGAAACCAAACAAAAAGCTACAGAATCATATAAGCTAAAAAAAAAACAAAATCACGCAATTACATCCTGCGATATTGTCTCGCTCCCTCCCCATTTCTTCATACGTTCCATCGTCTCCTCCACCTGTTCATTACAGTAACCCAATGATGGATCACAAGAACCCAAAATAAAAATCAATCTCAATGAACAAGCAAGTGTATATGATTATTTAATTTTGTATCTCGGATTCTTACCTCTTTATTCCAGTTTGTCTTGTAGAGAACAACTATCAGTAACAAGGTTTGAAGCGCTGTTCCGGATATCATTCCAGACCAAAGTCCCTAAAAACGTTATAAACACCATTAAGCAACCTGAAATTTTTTTAGTATTGTTCATGTCATTCTGTATATTTATTTATTTACCATCACTCCATAGTTTGCTATGTAACCAAGAAAATAGCCAAAGGGAAGGCCAAAAATGTAGTAACAGCCCAAGTTGATATAAGCCACCAAACCTTGCCAACCAGCACCAATAGCCACACCTACAAAATATACCCAAGAATGTTATGATCTGATGAGACCACCCGGTTTGGTTTTGATGGTTATGAGTTTATTCGTACCAGAAATAACCGGCTGCACGCTGTTGAGAACCATGGTTATACCGAGAAGATAGGCAAGCTTAGACACTGCGTGTTGAAGTACTTCGCTGTTTGTGAAGATGATGGCAAAATGATCTCTGCCTATGATGATAGCCACCATAAAGACAAGACCAATTACCAGAGACTCGAAGACCGTGACATAGACAGAGTATTTAGCTGCTCGTGGTCTGCCTAGGCCAAGCTCATTGGAGACACGGACACTAACACAAGTAGACACATGGCTTTATAAGTTCAATTATTGAAGTACACCGTTATAAAAACACACACAAAAGTTGTTGTGTGAGATGCTGATTTTACCTTATAGCAGCGTTTATACCGATGAACAACATGGCCTCAATGCCGTTGAGATTCATACTGCAATGTAAAATCCAAATGTTAATAACAAATGTTGTTTTGATGTAAAAATGTTGCTGAAACTCACCATATAGAAAGAGAATCAACAGCGATAACAGCGTTGTCAAGATGACCAGTAAGGACGATAATACTCATCATATACCAAATTTCAAGACAAAGCATAACAGCTGATGCAATGGAGAGTCTAACGAAACTCCAAATCTCTTTAAAAGCCAACCACGACAAACCAGTCCAGCCTTCGACACCCCAACCAACAACGTAAACGATTTGAGAGATTGCTATTCCCCAATTAGTGATATTAAAAGCCAAAGCAGCACCAGTTGTTCCCCAACCAAACACTGAAATAAACAGCCACAACATGACAACGTGTAGGACGAGAGCCATAAACCCAATCCAAGCAATGACTGTCACTTTGCTCTGTGCCTGAAGGAACTTGGAGGTTGGGAAATTGAAAGCAAGCGAGAAGAGTTGAGGAAGTGTTAGGAGAGTGAAATCTCCTGCTGAAACCGCAATCTCCTCTGCTTGACCCAAAAGCCTTAAAACCGGTGTGGCAAAGACGTAAATAGGAAGCAGGCAGATACATGAAACGAACAAGATAATCCAAGATCTCTGCATATAAACACCTAACATATGAACTTGACCAGCTCCAAATGCTTGACCACAAAGTGTTTCAAGTGCACTTCCCATACCAAGCTACAATTTCAAACCACAAAATTAGATTCAGTAGTCCGATTTGACAGTAAGTATGCATGTGGATCTGAGAGTAGAGTGTACCAGGAAGCCAAAGGAGAAGGTGCCGATGACGGAGAGAGAGATAGAGACGGCGGAGAGCTCGATCTCGCCGATATGTCCGACGAAGATATTGGTGATGGAACCAACACCGTATTGGCAGATGACGTTGAAACCAACCGGAGCAGCGATCATCCACATCTTCGCCGACTCAGTAGCCAACACTTGTTTCACATCGGACCAGCTCCTCGCCGGAGCGTAATCATCCTCTACCACACCATCGTTCGTCAGAAATGGCGTCGACGAATCCATCTCCGTCTCCGAGACTCGTACGTCTAACTCTCACCTCTCTCTCTCACAGTCTCTCTCTCTGAGTCAATGTTAGTTGCGGATTTATGGGTTTATATAACAAAGCCGTTGAATCACGCACCTCTCTCTCTCTCTAGCTAGCAATAATACAAAATTATTGCATATTTTGACTAGCGAGGGTATCATTAAATATAAAATTATTAAAAACACACTTTCTTTTCCTTTTACTTAACTTTATACATTCTCTTTCAACATTTTACTCAACTTTTATTAATTTTATACTCTCTTTAAATATAAAATTATTAAAAACACATTTTTTCTCTCTTCAAAAGTATCAACCAGTTGATACTTTTGATACTCTCTCTCTCCAAAAATACCCACTATCTTTTCTCTTTACTCAAATTTATTAATTTTATATTTCAATACACCCTACTATTTCAATCAAAAACACTCTCTTTCTTCTTTTTACTCAAATTTTAATAATTTTATATTTAATAATACCCATAAAAAATCATCGGATGCTCTTGTAGCTATAGCTAGCAATAATAGAAAAGTATGATCCGTTCTGCCAATTTTGACTAGTTACTAATAAAATGATTGCATATTGTATTACCATGCACGAAATCACAACAATGTTAGGTGTTTTTCGCATCTGCATGGAGATTATTTTTAATTTTAAAATCTAAATGATTTATATGTATTATGTAACGTTGATGTATTAGAGCATAAAAATCTAAACAATTTTGTTCCTTTTATAATGCGAATTTTGGGAGAAAGTACAGACTAATCTTGGTTGGTTGTCTACCCGTGAGTATTTTGTTTGTATTTAAAATATTTACATGATCAATCATATTTGATACATTTACAGGAACATTTACATTTAAGTAAATAAAAAAGGGTAGTTGCCACCATTACATTTACTAGATCTTTTAAGATATATGGAGAATTAAATCAATTGCATCCTCTTTTGACCCTACTTTGCATTGTTGTCCAATGATTTTAGTTCTCTAGTAAATCCATGTCAAATTTGAAGGATATTTACAAGGATACTTTTCCAAATCAAATACAATTGAATGAAACAAATCGATTTTTATCAATCCGATATATAATTAATGTTTGATGAGTCTGTTGCTTCTCATAGTTTTGATAATATACAGAAAAAAAAATCGTTTCACAAAATGGAAACATATTTTTATAAAAAAAAAAGAAAAGAAACTTACATAATTAGTCTATAATCGTAACCTAAAGTTAGAAATTTATAGTTGTCGTGTTTCGAATTTGGTAAGAGAAAAGGAATCCTTTCTCAAAAAAAGAGAAAAGGAATAGGAAAAGGATTAGGTAGGTGACGCTAACCGGTGGTGCATGAAACACCACGTTCACGTATCTCCACTCTATCATATCATTCGAAGCTTCCAAGAGAGTAAAAAAAAAAACCTTCCTCTCTCTCTCTCTTCCGGACATCATAGCCTCGTGTCTCTCTTAAACGCTTCTCTTTTTGTGTCAAGATATTTATTGTAGTTAAAAATATAATTGACTGTTACGGTTCTTCTTGCATAAGACAATTACTACGAAGGTACCGTATTAAAACTTGAACTAACTACGTAGATGCCATGTACAATAGTCAAATGCATGATAATGATGTCGCTCGCTCAAATGAAAATAACGTAGAATTTCCGACGATATTCAATTTTCCTTATTGGTAAATTTTAATCTAACGTGCTATTTTTGTTTTTTTTTGTTGAGAAACAACTAACGTGCTATTTTGTTTAATGTATAATTAACACGTTTGAACCATTTTCATTTGACCAGTCGAAATGGTGTCATGTTTTAGGCATATTAGAAAACTTGGTGAGTGGACTACTCAACGGCTATACTCACTCTGGAGGATTAGTCGGGTGGTAAAAATCCAGATTACCTCTGGTTTTCAAAAAAAAAATGTTTGAACCAACCAATATTTGTTTTCTAAATAGTTTAATAAAAACCCCAAGCCAGTTTAGAAATTCGAACCGTACACTCTTTTGCTAGTTTAAGAATTCGTACACTCTTTTGCTAGTTTATCCACTTTGTAGTTGTATATGCGGGATGAGAGAAACTGAGAACTCTATTGATAAATCTTTACTCTGTTAAAAGTCTTCGACATATGTCCGAAAAGCAGACCATTCTGTTGGTGCCAATCCAATAATATTATAGAATTAGAATAATATTCGTGTGATTGTGCCGACCTAGAGCTCAAGCAAAACAAGTTTGGGTTTGCGGTCCTAATAATAATATATAGTTTTCGACTATTTTCTGCCTAAAAATCATTGTAGGCTAGTTGTAAATATTAGAACTCAGAATATGAAATGCAGAAGACGATGTAGAGAGAGATGAGAGAGAAAACTTGAAGTTTGTTATGAAATTGTTATTTTGAGTTAATGAGAACAAAGTTTGTTACAATACATATATACACTCAATTCCGGTTTAAGAGATAAGGTAACCGGAAATAATTTTATCATGCTAACTCTAATACCCTCCCCTCAAGATGGAATGTACAAGGAGTGAATGCCAATCTTGGACAACAATGTCTTGAACAATGTTGGTTGCACAACTTTGGTAAAGATGCCAGCAAGCTGATTATCAGATTTCACTTGCAATGTTCTGAGAAATCCACTTTGTAACCTCTCTCTCACAATGTGGCAATCATTCTCAATGTGTTTCGTCTTCTCATGAAACACTGGATTTGATGCAATATGAAGAGCTGACTAATTATCACAGAAGAGATTAGCCGGAGCAGATGGATCACAATGCAAGTCATGAAGCAGATAAGTTAACCAGATTAATTCACAGGTTGCATCAGCCATTGCCCTGTATTCAGCTTCAGAACTACTCGTGGAAACTGCTGGCTGTTTCTTAGCACGCCAAGTAATGAGTGAATCTCCAAGGAAAACACAATATCCAGTCATAGAACATCTAGAATGTGGACAAGTTGCCCAATCAGCATAAGAGAAAGCTGTAAGATGAATCTCTGATGATGTAGAGTAAAATAACCCTTGTCCTGGATCATTCTTTATGTACCGGAGAACTCTATATGCAGCCTGGAGATGAACTGAAGTTGGAGCAGACATGAATTGACTCAACTTGTGGACTGCATATGTAATATCAGGACGAGTGTGAGTCAAATATAGAAGTCTACCCACTATCCTTCTATAGACAGACGGATCTTTGAGCAATTCACCAGAAGTAGCAGAGATCTTTTGATTAGGTTCCATAGGTACTGATAATGGTTTACAACCCAACATACAGGCATCCTCCAAAAGCTCCAAAGCATACTTCCTCTGATTAATAGAGATACCACTAGAAGTCCTCGCAATCTCAAATCCTAAGAAATATTTTGCAGGACCAATATTTCTGAGTTTAAAAGCTTGTGCCAACATAGTTTTGAAGTCGTCAATAGCAGAATCATCATTCCCAATCACAAGAATATCATCAACATAGACAAGAATAACAAAGTACTGACCTTTATCACTGTAACGCCTGTGAACCAAAAAGTGGATTTTTGGTTGGTGCGTCGATCGACACAGGGTGAGTGTGTCAATCGACACACATGTTTTGGATTTGTGAGAAGTTGTGTTCTGGGCGTTGCGTCAATCGACACAAAGGGTATGTGTCGATCGACACGGGTTGATGTTGAACCGACATGTTCGATTTTAAATTGTCCGGTTCGCGTGGTTGGTTAGGGAAAACCCTAAGGGACAATATAAAAAGAGATCAGCCGTGTTTAGGTTGCGTTTTTGGGCAGAAAACACTCAGAAATCAGAGTGGAGAGAGAGGATTTTCGTGGGTTGTGAGAGAGAAGAAGAGATTGTCGTTTTGGAGACAGTTCTAGCCGTTCTAGAAGAGTAGAGGAACGAACAGTTTAATCAGATCGGATTGGAGTGAAACTTCTACGGTAAGTTCTCCATTCTCGTATTTAGCTTTGGGCGAAATCGGTTTGTCATTTGGATTAGTATTCCGAGAGTTATCGTCGTTTTACTAAGAGATGTTTCTGCAGTTTTGAGTATGTGATCAGTCCATTTCGAGGGACGATTCCCATCGAACCAGAAGGATTTAGGAGTCGATCCACCTATATGTGGAAATCTCTCTCTGTCTAGTTTTCAGAACAGGTTTCTGATCCTGTTTCCGATGTAATCTCCGTTCTCTGTGTTCTTTAGCTGTCAACGTGTTGTTCATGTTTTCTGAGACTGGAATTTCCTGTTTCTAGTTCTGAACAGCGAACTTGCGGGCTGTTTTTCCGTCATTCTATAAGGACCCAGAAGACGATCTAGGTATCATTGGGAAGCCCCAAGTCTTAGCTTTCCAGAGCCACCGAGTTCGGTTTAATCTAAAATTTGAAACGCGTGTTATAACTGTTTTCCCTAAGGTGAGTGCGCGACCATGGCTTATCTGGGTAAAGGGAATGTCAGAATACGTTTGATTGATGTGTGATTATCGTGTTGATTATTGGGTTATGCATTTTTGTTTGATCGCTTGGTATTGTGATATTTTCTTATGCATGTGTATATAGCCAAGTAGATGGAATGACCGTCTCACTGAGTATTTATGATAATACGCACGCATCTCTTATAACCATGTGATGCAGGTAAAGAGAAAATGTGATCGTGAAATCATGGCCGGAAAGAGGAGATGATCTATTGTCTCGGTTGTTTGGTTATTGTATTGTTAGAACGACTAGGTTGCTGGTTATGGATTGATATGTTAGAATTGATATGGAATTCGTTGTTTCTGGAATTGGAATGTTGGTTTAGTTGGTTCAATAAAGGATGAGATTTATTGAATGGTTTAATTGGTTTATTTGTTTATTGAGTTCCGCTGTTCGATTGACTGGTTGATTGGGTTATTGAGAGTTAGCATTTATGGGAATGTTAATTCGAATCCAATGTTAAAAAAAAAAAACGGGTCGGGTTGTTTTAATCATGCTTGACAAACAGAGAATGATCTGATGGTGCCTGAACAAAACCAGCAGACAAGATGACCTTGGAAAGCTTCTGATTAGAAGCTTGTTTCAAACCATAAAGGGATTTATGTAACTTGCAGACTGAGTTAGGAGGATAAGACTGACCAGTTAACTCTGAGTAACCAGGGGGAATAGTCATGTAGATCTCCTCATCCAGATCACTATTTAAGAATGCATTACTAATATCCAACTGAGTAATAGACCAGTTCCTTTTAGCAGCCAAACTAAGGATCATCCGCAATGTACCCATCTTAGCAACTGGAGAGAATGTATCAAGATAATCAAGTCCCTTAAGCTGCGTATAAACCCTTGGCAACTAGACGAGCTTTATGCCTTTCAATAGTGCCATCAGGATGATACTTGAGAGCGAAGACCCACTTACAACCAATCAGATGCTTGCCCTGAGGAAGTTCACAAATCGACCAAGTGCCACTAACAACTAGAGAATCTATTCAAGATTTTGCAGCACCGGTCCACTCTACAGATTTAGCAGTTTCTTGGAAAGTTTTATGAAGAGTGGTAATGGATAGGATAAAATTTTTGTAAGTGGGAGTAAGCTTGTCATAAGACAAGAAAGAAGAAATGGGATATGAAGTGGTGAAAGAAGGATGAGCTGGAAACTCTTTATCTTGGTGTAAAAGGTAACAATGGTATTCATCTAGATAAGTGGGAACCTTTGTCTGTCTTTTAGGTCTATGATCTTGTACTGGACTCCCTGATGAAACCATTTCAGTAATAGGTGAAGGGGAATAATTAGAAGATTCAGAATCAGTGTGAGGAGAAGAATTATTAGGAGATACTGATTCTGAAGATTGAATAATAGGAGTATCAAGAATGAGAGGGTCTGAAGAATCAATAGGAATGTCAAAAGTAGCAGGAAAAATAGATTCTGGTCAGGAAGTAGTAGTAAATCTTGATGAAACAAATCAAAAACAGATGGATATTTTGGAAAAGAAAAAATAAATTCATGAAACACAACATTTCGAGTAATGGATAGAACTCGTGTTTCAAGATCAAGAACTTTATACCCTTTGTAACCAGGGGGATATCCAAGAAAGACACAAGCTGTGGCTCTTGGAGAAAACTTATATCTGTCCTGTAGCAAAGTGGATGCGAAACATAGACAACCAAAGACCTTAAGATGATCATAAGAAGGAACTTTGGTAGTGAGTAGTTCAAAAGGAGATTTGTTATCAAGAAGAGGAGATGGAGTTCTATTTATAAGATATATTGCAGTTAAAATGCAATCCCCCCAATATTCTAAATGAACATTTGACTGAAACAAAAGAGATCTAGCAACATTAAGAATGTGATGATGTTTACGCTCAACCACTGAATTTTGTTGTGGTGTATAAGCACAAGAGAAGTAGTGAACAATGCCCTTAGATTTTAAAGAGAATTTAAAGAAAGTTCAGGCGCATTGTCAGAATGAATAGCCTTGACTTTGGCATTATATTATGTTTCAATGAGCTGTAAAAATTCAGGAAAAATAGTGGAAAGACCACTTTTATTTGATAGTAGGTAAACCCAAGTGACTCTAGTACAATCATCAACTAGAGTAAGAAAAATATTTGTATCCTTCTGATGTGGGGCATGAAATGGTCCCCAAACATCAAGATGGATCAAATCAAAAGGAGAAGGAGAAAGTTTATTTGAAGAAGCAAAAGACAATCGTTTCTGTTTTGCTAAAGGAAAAACTTTACAAACTAAATCACAAACTGTTTTATCAGTTGTGATATTCAAAAGTTTTGAAAGAATCTGAATTTTATTGAAGGATGGATGACCAAGTCTTTGATGTTACACTTCATTGGAGACTTGGAGAATAGAATGATCTTGTGAAAGAGAATAGATGATTTTAAATGAATATTGTGGAGACTCTAGAACATAGAGATTATTGTGAAGATTACCCTTCCCAATCATCAAGTCTGGAGTATGTTCCTGAGGAATAAAAGGATTATAAGGGAAGATGTAACAAGAAGAAGAAGAAAATAAGACTGATATAGTGCTATTTTTGGTAAGAGCACTAATGCTTAAGAGATTGAATTTGAAATGAGGAACATAGAGAACAAAATGAAGAACAAGCTAATCTGAAAGGAAAATAGATCCAGAAAAATTTACTGAAATGTGAGTCCCATCAGGAAGTGTAGCAGATGTGTTACTTATAGATTCAGTGTTAGTGAACAATTCAAGATCATAACAGAAGTGACAACTAATCCCTGTATCTATCACCCAACTATTTTCAGCAAAGGTAAGGCGTTTCTGAATTCCCACATTAGAAATGAAATGTAGAGGTTCAAAAGAGGTACCTGAAGATGATTATGTTTGGGGAATAAGATGAGGTTGTGGTTTAGAAACAGAAGCTGTTCCATCTGCAAGAGTGATGGTGCTACCAGAAATCTGAGAAATGTTGTTCTGAACATTTGAAGAAGTATTCTGAACACTTAGAAGTTGCTGGACTTGGTCGGAAGTAATATTCCCCAGATGAGCACCTTGTTAATTGTGCATGGATCCAAATTATCTTGAAGACCCAAATTAGCCACATTCTCCTTCCTTGGTGGCCATACTTGTTGTGGTTTTGCAGTGGTATTGGAATTGTTCTGAGGAAATGGAGATTTGTAATTTCCAGTCTGAGATGGAATCTTATACCCTTGTGGATATCCATGACGCTTGTAACAACAATTTACAGTGTGTCCAGCTATTCCACAGTGAGAACAAATAAGTATGCTCTTATACTTATTGTTATAGCCATTAACATAAGCTGCAAGAACTGGTTCTGGAGGTGGTCCACTCTGTGATGTTTGAAACACAACTGCACTAGTTGACTGTTTCATAGATCTTTATCTCTCTTCTTGTGAAACCAGATTGAAGACCTTTGATATAGAAGGTTTTGGTTCCATCATCAATATATGCCCTCTTGTAGCAGTAAAAGAATCATTTAATCCCATCAAGAACTTCAACACCCTATCTTGTTCTTCTCAGCTTTCTAATATTTTCATATTAGCACAATCCATACGACCACAACAGCAACTATAAGAACTCTCATGGTTCTTCAACTCCTCCCAAAGCTATTTAAGCTTGGTATAATATTCACTAACCATATGAGATCCTTGAACTTCAGAGTAAATTTGCTGCTTAATCTCAGCAGTACATGGTCCATCACTCTACTTAAACTGATAATGTATATCCAACCACATCTGTCTAGCCGTATCTAGGTACATAATACTCTTGGCAATCGATTTGTCAACAGCATTAACAATCCATGTACAAACAATATTGTTGCATCGAGTCCATGAACCATAATCCAGATGATTCTCAGCTAATTCAGCAAATGAACCATCAACAAACACAGCTTTATTCCTAACTCCTAATGCCATGAGCATTGATCTACGCCAAGTGTTAAAATTTCCTAATCCAGAAAGTTTCTCAGAGACAAGAGAAATACCAGCATGATCGGCACTATGAAAATAAATCGGATTCAAATTCGGTTCTGATAACGATGCCGTCACTATTGGAGCTGAATCGGAAGATGAAGTTGGTGGATTTGAGGTTGTATGAGCCGTCGCCATTGTCAATTGTTCACGAATTGAAAAAAAAATTACTCAATTTGAGTATAACGAAGAAGATAAGAACTCGAAAACGAAGAAATTTCTCCAGAAATTTCGAGAAACAGAATGAAAAATCGAATCAATCAGAGAGATTAATCCTTGAAAAAGATGGAATCGAAGATGCGGAATACGAAAAAGAGATCGAATTGAGCTGATTCACAAGCTCTGATACCATATTAGAACTCAGAGTGTGAAATATAGAAGACGATGTAGAGAGAGATGAGAGAGAAAGCTTGAAGTTTGTTATGAAATTGTTATTCTGAGTTAATGAGAACAAAGTTTGTTACAATACATATATACACTCAATTCCGGTTTAAGAGATAAGGTAACTTGAAATAATTTTATCATGCTAACTCTAATAGTTAACTTCAATACATGAGATATTGAGGTAAGTAGTTTTAGTGCTTTTCTAGGTTGTAAATGATCAGGTTTGGTGGATCAGGGCTCCATGTGTCAAGAAATTCCCTAAATTTTTTGCTAAGATTTTGCAAACCCCAGTTTTTACTTCATCCGTTGGTGTGAAAATACCTTTATAGCGACCAATGGAAGGAATTTTCAAAAACTCTTTCTGTGCTGCCAAAACATGGCACCAAATTTGTTTTAGGCGAGAGAGAATTGCTTGGAGTTGTATCCCATGTTCCCTTAAACAGTCCCTCACTATGCATGCATTATATGGCTTGCGATGGGAAAACGACCAATTTGGACCCAAACAATATGTGTCGTGCCGTTTTAGACTTGAATTTTTGTCTATGGCTAACTTAAACTTGAACTCCGAATAAATTCAAATCTTATACCTGAACTAACATGTTGTATGTCGAATTGTACATTGAACAAGATTTTGTTAGCCAATATTAATGGAATATTGATTAAAACGACACGTAGGTTAGCTACCTCGGTTTAGTTGGCTCAAACGACGTCGTTTCGTTGTTTTAGTAAAACGGTGTCGTTTTCATTTAAAGAAAAATTGAAATTGAATCCGTAAATGTCGTTTATTTGGAGTGTTAAGCTACAATTCTTCACAAAACATGTTAGTTCAGGTATAAGATTTGATTTATTTGGAGTTCATGTTTAAATTATCCATAGGCAAAAGTTCAGGTTTAAAACGGCACGACGCAAATTGTTTTGGTCCAAATTGGCTGTTTTCCCGGCTTACGATCCGAGATAGATTAGTCAAATGGGTAAGGATGCACAACCGAGGTTTTGTATAAGCTTGTGTTTTGTGTGTGGAATGAGATGAATTTTGATATCACATCTTTTTCGCATGTCCCTATGCATTCACAATTTGGTCAACAATATGTTGTAAGTTATTGTTCTTACAACATCACATAGCAGAATGGACTTCATCCTCATAATGAGCTACTTGGGCGCGGATTAGCTCGTATGACATCTCTATCCTCATGTGAATGGCCTTATAAACAACATACTACTACCTTTGGAAAGAAAGGATCTTTGGACGCCACAACCGAGCTTGGAAAACCTTTCTACAGATCTCTAGACTCATTGAGAAGATGTTCCAAAACAGAATCATGTCATTACAATATACCAGTACTCACAAGTTAAAGAGACTTATCCGGCGATGGTTTGATATATGTGGCCAAATTGCATCTTGCACTTCTCTACATTTCGTACTCTACTTCTAACTTGGTACGAATTTTTTTTTTTATTCAATTGCCACTCTTGTACATACTTTCATTTGTTGATCAATAAATTTGAAATTTCAAAAAAAAAAAAAAAGATAAAGAAAACATCACAAAAGCAAATTACGTGTCTCAATTAAATAAATGATAAGATCGTTTAAAATTATTTAAGTTATCTAAAATATATATATTTTTTCAAAAATATATTGATATTTTAAGGATTTTTAGGCCAATAACTATATTGGGCTAAAAAATGGAGAACTTCAGTAAGCCTAAACAAAAAGACAAAAAGATTAAGGACTTGATGCAGTGGAATAAAGATCTCAAATTACATGACTCTGAACTTTAGACTGAAATTTCTATCATCACTCAGTTGAGAATGCTGAGTCAAAATTTGTCAAAGTCGAGGCAAAGTATGAATTATTAGCTTTAGCTAGAGATCATGAAGTTCAATATGAATAATGTGAACTTATCCCAAGGCTTAAGCGCGACAATACTAGAGTGAACTTCTTTATCAATTCGTGAAAATTAATTAGAAAAAAGGAAATTGATCAAATTTATGAGTTTCAACGTTAGCAAAAATTCTAGGGAAAAACATGGATTAACTAAGAGAGAGACGAGGTGATTTAAAGTGATATGCAGCGATTAATCAGAGTGATTCACATAGAAAAAACTAAGTCTAGGGCAATTAGCATTTGGTGATTAGAAAACTGTGGGTATCAACAAGTCCGTTCTTTATTGCGGTTTTGCATAATATCTTGTATCTGATAGAGTTTTAACTGTACATAAACTATTGCAAGTGCACAACAAGTGTAGTAGTAAATTAGGGATCAGATCCACGAGAACCAAGTAACACACTACGATTTTTACGAATGAAATTAAGCGAAGACAAGAATATAAGTGTTCAATAATATAATGTAAATGAGAAGAGAGAAGGGAGAGTGTAGTTTACTTTGATTTTGTTCTAGAATGGAGAAGATCTCACATCTTTAAACTTCATAGAAAATATTTTTGAACCCTTTAGTAAGGATTATGAGTTTATATATTTCTTTCGCTATGGTTTTCTTAATCATAATTGAGTAGTCTTTAAGTTGAGTTCTAAGGGATAATTCAAGGGGAATCTCATGGTTTGGTAGATAAGATTTATAAATAGGGTGGCGCTCTTCTATGATCATAAGTAATCCTTCATCTAGATATATTCTTCTTGCAAGTTTCTTGTTTGATCACCTTGAAACTGATCTTAGACGTTAATTGCTCGGACATCACTTGATTTATTGTCTAGAACAAGGTGTTTGATCAATCTAATCCTCTAAACTTGTGAAAATTGAGTTATTACGTTAGATGAACAATTGAACTTGCTTATATTTGCATACTATTTATGTTATTGACTGCGAAAGTTGGTTGATAGCATGTATTTGTCATTGTAGTTATCGCTGCGAGAGTATTGTTAACTTGCTATAGTGTTCATGTTCTAGGATGAAATAAGATCAATTCAATTTCCCCTAGGAATCAATGCACGAATAGTTCGAACTATGAATCTTTGAGAATCGCTGAAAGCTCAATGTTTTTCTCTTATTAATTGTTTATAACCAATTTACTTAGTTGATTTTCTCATTTTCTCATAGAAACCATAACAATCTGTTTGACTTAGCTTAAATCTTAATTCACAATTCTACTGTGTATTCAAGGTCTATATAGATTCAATCCTTAAATACTACAGTCGATTTGTTGTGCACTTGTATTTCAAGTTGTCTTAATTTGTATAAAACTTAAGAACACATCATAGCTCGGGGTGATGAACAAGAGTGTTTTTGCTTCAAGACTAGGTATTGCTCTATGAATTCTGATCTCCTTGCGCCTCTTTATCCTCCCCTTCTTTGTTCTCATTGTTATTGGGCAATTCTCACAAATACCACATTTGAAAAATTTGTTTCCAAAACTACCACCATTTTTCAAATGTTCCATAAATACCACTATTTTTCAAATGTTCCACAAGTACCATAAAATTAAAGTTAACTTTCAACATTCAAAACTAAACCCTAAACCCCAAACCCAAATCCTACCCCCTAAAACTATACCACAATTGTACAATAGTTAACCCAAACCCAAAATTTAAATTAGAAAGCTTTGAAAATCAATTTTGTGTTTGTGGTACTTGTGGAGCTTTTGAAAAATAGTGGTATTTGTGGAACATTTGACTAATGGTGGTACATTTGGAAACAAAACTTCAAAGTGTGGCATCCTAAAGAATTACTCTATATATATTAACTCCATTGTAAATTCTTATAATCTTATGGGAAAATTGCAAAAATGTCACTTTTTAATGTGCATATATGCAAAAATGCCACTTAGAGGTGTTCATTTGCAAAAATGTCACTAATTATAGATTTTTAAACCCTATATCTCAAAATTCTAAACACTAAAAAATGTTTTGACCCCTAAATCCCCCTGAACCCTCGTAACTAAAATCTAATCTTATTGGATTTCTCTAATCTTATTGGATTTTTTTGGTTCCAGTTTATCCCTTTTGTGTTTAAATAACTATTATGGTTCATGGAGTAGTCGGACTACTCTTTTTCGATTTAGTCTGGTACGCAAGTTTAATGGACCTAAAGACTAAAGTGTAATATTTATCCAATAACAACAAAAAGAAATAGTTTCAGTCAATGTTTTGCACTTGATGAAACGTATTCGTTTTCATGATTAAGAATTTGAAAAAAGAATATAGTTTTATTTGCATGAGCTTTGTTTAAGCTTTAATGCTTTTTATTGTACTTAACTGAAGCAATTGGTTTTCGTTTATTGAAGAAGGGGACAAAGTAGTGGGAACTTTGCTTAGTCCATCTACGGTCAGAT
This sequence comes from Arabis hirsuta, assembly GCA_964056655.1. Lineage (NCBI taxonomy): Eukaryota > Viridiplantae > Streptophyta > Magnoliopsida > Brassicales > Brassicaceae > Arabis > Arabis hirsuta. The sequence continues at coordinate 24,694,351 of OZ053307.1, forward strand.
AAAAATGGAAATTGGGTACCGAAAATGGAATGTTGTCGTTGCCAAAAATAGGTGATATTTGCAAAAAAGGCCGAGAAGTGAAATGAAAAAAAGGTAGAAGAGTCGGAGAGGTATGGTCCAGCTTTCTCTTAGTCGTTTTTGAATTGAATTTCTCTGCTTCATAATTTAAAACCTTTGTCAACAAACAGATTATTGCATTTTGCATTCACTGGTTTATAATTTTGGATTCAAGTCAAGGAAACGACAAACTTTTACACATCAACCGAACCCACCCAGTCCTCCAGAAAAGGCTCGGTCCAGCCCATTTCGATTGAAGAAAAGAAAACACCTGAAAATATATTCGGTGAATGTTTAGTTCGGTTGTTGCTGTAGATTTATCGTTGTAAAATTTGGTTTGTAGATTTTTATGTTGTAACTATATATTTTTTTGACTGTGAGAAAATCCTTTAACTTTTAAAATCATAGAATAATTGTTTTAGGAAAAAAAAAAAACTAAAATATGAACAAAAAAAAATACAATACTGTAGAAGCTGTAAAATGCTGTAAAAAAATTGGAAAAATTGGAAAAATGCCATTTTTTATGTGCATATTTGCAAAAATACCACTTAGGGATGTTTATTTGCAAAAATGCCACTAATTATAGATTTTTAAACCCTATATCCTAAAATTCTAAACACTAAAAAATGTTTTGATCCCTAAACCCTCTCTAAACCCCCTCTAAACCCTCGTAACTAAACTCTAATAGAATATAGTTAATCCAAACATAAATAATATAAAGAAAAAATGATTTTGAAAAAGTGGCATTTTTGTAAAAATTTCAAAAGTGTGGCATTTTTGTAAAGTAGCACTTGAAAAATGGTATTTTTTGAAATTTCTCAAAAAAAAATTAAGGTTGTAGAAAATTTTTATAGCCCAACCAATCACACCTCTATATATTATTTGAGAAATCTAAATATGAGAGTAACCTTAATTTTCTACTCAAAATCCTTTTTAAAAATACAATTCTATAGATTTATTAATTTTTTTAAAATTTCCACAAATCTTTTAGTAAATGTTTAAAAAAACCAGTATACACTAGATTATTAAATCAAGAATAATTTATTGTTTTTTCACCATATTTTCAATCTCAGATAATAAAGTTAGAAAATTATATTTTGTAGTCATACCTATAAACTGACTTGATACTGTATTCTATTTAGGACAATTGCAAAAATATCACTTTGGTGTGTTACTTTTAAAAAATGCTACAAAGGGTTGTCCATTTGCAAAAATACCACTAGTTATGGATTTTTAAAGCCTAAATCTTAAAATTCTAAACCCTAAAAAATGTTTTAACCGCTAACAAATCATAAACCCTCAAAACTAAACCCTAATACAATATAGTTAACCCAAACATAAATAATATGATGAATAAATAATTTTGAAAAAATGGCATTTTTTGCAAAGATTTTTTAAAATTGACATTTTTAAAAATTGGTACTTCAAAAGTGGCATTTCTCAAAATTTTCTCTATTTCTTTCTATTTCTATGCTCATTTGACATTCATGGATATCATTTCTCAACTAATTGTTGTCTTTGATATTTTAATGACAAAACTTTTTTGATTGGCAAAAATAAATGAGCATTGTTTTAGAAGTTAAAAGTGTGTACTATTTGTTGTTGTCTTTCTCATTTACTCCCAAGAAATACATGAGAATATATATGTACGCCATCAGCATTGAATCTGCTTGAAAGTTGAAATACAGAGAAAAGACAAAAACCAAATTATTAATCTATCACATCAAACGTTGAAACATATAGAAAATTTTCAAAAAATATCACTTTCCAAATGCCATTTTTCAAAAATGTCATATTTTCAAAATTTTTGCAAAAATACCACTTTTTCAAAATTATTTTTTCATTATATAATTTATGTTTGGGTTAATTATGTTGTATTAGGATTTAGTTTTGAGTGTTTAGGGGGTAGGGGTTAAAACATTTTTAAGGGTTTATAATTTTAAAATATAGGCTTTATAAATCTATAATTAGTGACATTTTTGCAAATGAACATTCCTAAGTGGTATTTTTGTAAATGTACACACAAAAAGTGTTTTTTTCAACTGCCCCAAACAGATATGTGCTTTGCCAAGCTTCATTGGTCAATGTGAAGTTTCCTCTTTCCATGATGCTTTTACCAACTAAGGTTGATCTCTGTTCTAACCTTCTATATTAGTTTTTATTCAGGAGTTTTATTAGGGTGTCTTATTTCTTATGCATATTCATTCTCTTAACATCTTTACATGATTATGTCTAAACCTAATATAGATTTATTTTGCTTCACACTAACTTGCTCTGTTTTAGTATAGTTTTAAGATATATGTGGAATATTTGTATTACTGTGAAGTGTAAACAATGTTTTTTTCCTTCTTACCAACATATGAGTTTACATCCTTGTATTACTGTGAAGTGTAAACAAGGATGCCAAATTTACATACACATAGCGGGTACAACCACGAAAGAGGTTTATCAGGATTAAATAGATATTAAGATTAAGTATTTAGAATAAAAGTTGTATAAACAAAGGAAAAGTTGTATTGATAAGAACACTCAAAAAGATTACAAAGACTCTTAAGTTTTTCTCTCACGATTGGTTTGGTTTACAACTTTTACCCAAGCCATGTATTTATATTACAAAGTCTAAGGAATATTATATAGCGTATTCCTTAGATATTTATTCATCTTATCTAATTTTTGCCTAACTTATTCTCACCACACTTATTCAACTCTTTAAAACCATACACATATTCAACATACATTATTACATATTTGTATTTTTATTTATTTATTATTTCACATGAAACCACTTGAACAGTTATGTCAGATACAGGTTCCCCACTGATTCCGACTATTTTTATTTATTTATTATTTCACATGAAACCACTTGAACAGTTATGTCAGATACAGGTTCCCCACTGATTCCGACTTCCATATTAAAAAAAGTTGAACTATCTGTTGCCGAGGGTACTCATACACCTGAGTCAATATGAAATTAAACCCCAAAATGTTTAAATGTTTTTAAATGGTACGAGCTTTTGTGGAATCCTCGGACCATATGGTGTATAAATGTTAGGTATGTTAACGTTGATTTTGCTTGGCAATACTAATTTCCAAACTCTTTGCTCCTTCTCAATTCTAGATCAAAACCGGTAACCTACAAGGTATGTTTAGTTTTAAGTTCTTTTTCAACTACTTTTTTATTTTGACAACTTGGATCACAAAATTTAAATTTCGAATTTGGATAACTGAACTGCTAAACCTAGTCTTCCCAACTGCTAAACCTAGTCTTCCCAAATAAATTATCTTGTGTTTGTTTGAGAGAAGAGATATACAAAAGTGTAATAACATGACGCTTTTGCGCACTATATCCGAGTAGCAACAAATCACACAGGCTTAGCAGAACGATCAATTGTTAAAATGGAGATTGCGGAAACATGAGCTGGTCCATTTCACTGATCCATTGATGAAAAACAAAGAAAAGCTTTTTTTCGTTTAACTTCTTCACTAAAAACCGATGTCCCTTTTGTGATATAATTGCAAATATCAGATTGTGACCACAAAAAGTAACACACTTTACAACCCTTTCATCTCTTATAAGTTTTTAGATTTGGGAGTCTATCTCGTATGAGTTTTTAGGATCGGAATGTAGAGTGTTACATGGTGGATAAATGTTTTAACGTTCTGCACCATTTCTTCAAGTCATCAATGTGTTTCACTATATAAGTTATATACACTATGCCGACTGGGAGCACTTATATAATACCAATATCTATTTCAAACAAGTGCATGGTTGTAGTCATGGTAATGGAATGTCTTGGAAATGAAGTGTGAGAGCCACTTCGAAGCCGCAAAACTTAAAACAGCTGCAACAAGCACACCGATTCTTGCCACATTCGACAATGTCACTTGCTTTGTCACGGCCATAACTCCAATGAGAGCAACCGATGCGATCTGTAAGATCACCTCAAGCACGTTCAGATACTTGTAAGCTTTCTTGCAGCTGCTGCAGTTCTCCACATGCGACCAATACCTGGAAAAAAATTATGTAGGAAGAAACACAAGTTTTTGTTTAGTGAACAAGGATGTTTTCATTTTTGATGCTCAAAAGGGAGATCAAATAACCTGTCGAAGAGTTGTTCTCGAGGAGGCGTAGGAGGAAGAAGAGACGGATCAAACTTTCCTCTCCAATCAACTTGAGCCCCACTGTATTTGTTAAACCATCTCCTGAATGTAACCACAAGAGCGTCTGACTGAGTTGGGATGAAGCAAGCTTTTTGCCAGTTTTCAGGGCCTCTCTCCAGTATCTTCCGCTCCTGCTCACGTTCCGTTATAAAATACAAACCAGTCAGTAGTACATTGATCACCTGCTACTCACAAGAAGGTGTGGACTTGGGAATTACCTCGACATGAAGTAGGTGCAAATCTGAGTCTAGAATCTTGTTTTGACCAATGTGGAACATCCATCTAGGAACAATCTTATCAATAGCTACGCCAAAATCTCTCGGGAACGTCCATATCAGCCTACTGCGACCTGGGCTGACCGGAATGCATATAAAGATCAAAGACAATCTGCGCTTTCCCAATGCTGTCTGAATGCAGAACCGTAAGGTTAGGGAAATAAAAACATGTGACTCTAACCCATATACATGTTAATTTGCCTTAAAATCTAATAACCTTGTCTGATGCAGACTCCTTTTCCTGCTCTGTTAGAGGATCCGTGGAAGCGCGATACACACATGGTGCGATAAAATTAGCATAACCCCATTCTTGTTTTGCAAAGAACCCACTGTTGTCTAGCCTTTTTACGTTAATTACAAGTGGTTTGCCCCCTTCTCTGTCAACTTTCTCTGCAAGGAAGCCTGAGGGGTTGGTACAAGTACATAATACATAACAGAGAGAATGTTTAACTTGAAACGTAGAATACTATAACTTGCCTTTTGGTTTACCAATCCGCATTAGTCCATAATGTGCATATGGAACATGAGCTGGGTCCATGAGGTTTTCCAACAAGACATCGTACCTGAAAGATTGCAGATTTTACACAAGAGTCACACACACATGCATGCGCACGTTGTGCTAAGAACTGAGTGAGAGTAAATAGTGGTTTAACCCGTAAGGAATATCTCTATTTGCCATGAGCTTAGTGAAAGAAGGGTCTTCTAACTCAGGAATGTAAGGTGGCTTCTTCGTTTCAATAATATTTTTGAATTTTGGATCACTGTTTGGCCAAAACCAAAGGATCTCATGCTGCACAGTACTTGGGTAAACAGCTACACAAGCTTGCTTGAAAGTGTGGACCTAATATGCATCACCAGTAATAAGAACTAATCCCAAATGAGACAACCAAACCAAACACACAAAGACATTTGAGTTTATGTTCTACAAAGGGAAATTGATATACCGGAGGTCCATCAGGAGGAGCTTGAGGTATGAGTTTGCATTGGCCGGAACCGGAGAAGCACCATCCATGGTAGACACACTGTAATCTCCCCCACTGATCAATCCTTCCATCGGACAAAGGAGCAAGACGATGAGGACACGTGTCGTCCATCACTTTCCATTCCTTCTCGTTCCTGTCCCACCAAACCACCAAATCGAGACCCATCACTTTCTTACCGTGAGGAACCCTTTTGTCCAGATCGCAAACTGGCATCACTGGGTACCATTGAGCGTACCAATCGAACTTTTCTGAACCGGAATCGAATTGGGTCTCAGATTCTGGCGAATTCGTTGGGGTAGTAGCGGTTGGTGAAGATGATACTTGGGTTGTAAATCGATTTGATAGGTGAGATTTGTGGATGAGGGAGTGTAGTGAAATGGGTTTTCTTCCATTGGAGAGGGAATTTCGGAATCGAGATTCGGTTCTGAGAATTCGTGGCGATGGAACTGCGCATGCAGCAAGAGCGGTAGCTTCCATGGCTGGAAATATTTCGTGTGGAGAAGAAAATTATTGGAGGGATTTAATCGAACACTTCATACTATTGTGTTTTTTTTGTTGCATTAACAAAAAAATCTCTTTAACTCTCCCCGGATTTGGAAAAATCCTTCCAACTATTTTTTTAGTAAAAAACCCATTAACTATATTTCGTTAGTAAAATCAACCCTCCGTCTACAAAAATGTTTAATCCTAATAAAAATTGTTATCTTTTGTTACAAAAAAGACAAAACGTCGTAAATATTGACCAAAACATCAAGTTGTTTACAGGAAAACAACAGAAGTGCACAAAAAAGAAATTAGCTGCAACTTGTGTTGATTGGAAATTATATGCTTCAATAAACAGTCGGTCTATGGCTGTGAGATCGTACAACGAAACTCACATATGTTATTCAATAAGTATGGTGAATCTGTACAGTGCATATAAGATTGCGGTTGATTTCCTGAATGAGTTTATCATTAATCACGATTTACAATATACTTACGATCACATTTTTTTTTGTCATAAGATTCACTTTGTGTTGTTTTCATGTAAACAACTTGATGTTTTGGTCAATATTTGAAACGCTTTGTCGTTTCTGTAACAAAAGAAAACAGTTTTTATTAGGATTAAACGTTATTTTAGACGGATGGTTGATTTCATTAACAAAGTGTAGTTCAGGGGTTTTTTTACTAAAAAATAGTCGAGGGGATTTTTCATGTTCCGAGGATAGTTGTGGGGATTTTTTATTAAAAACTCTTAACGAAACTCTTAAACACTTTGTTTACCACTCATTACATTTTGCATAATCTAACTTGGCATAATAGAGTATACTTTAGGAATATATTTCTGGAAAGAAAGAGTTTCCTTCGCTACTCTATCTACAACCTCATTACCTCCTTTTGGTATGAACACAAACCTTGTCTCGTCCATTCTAGACGTTATACTTAGGAGTGGGCATTCGGTTTTGCGGTTCGGTTTCGGTTCGGTTGTTCGGTTTTTCAGTTGTAGATAAAATGAGTCCATATAAAACCGAAATTGTTATGGATTGGTCTTGGTTCGGTTTACTTCGGATTCGGTTCGGTTTGGTATCACAATATAGAGATCCATAATAGACCGAAATCCTAATGGTTTGGTTTCGGTTTGTAACCGAAAAACCGAATTCAAACATGTACAAATCAAATGAACAAGCAAAAAATGAATCTAAAGAGCATCATATTCAAAGAGTTTTGAGTCTAAAATCCATAATGAAACACAAAAAAGAACAGAAAATGAAATAAAAAGTCAATAACTATAAGCTTAAAATGAAACCCAAAGTCCACGTCCTTTGTTTTCTTTTCAAAGTTTCTTACTTTCTTTCCATCACAATCCTTCAACTTCAAGACTACCTTTTGTCTCTCACAATCTTAACTCTACAAGTGGAATAGAAAGTAAAATAGAAAGGTGAAGTTCATGTATATAACTGAAACTAATCGAATGAAAGAATTGAAGATATATTACCTCTTTGTAACTTGTCTTGCAACTCAATGTCTGCAATCAAGTCCTTAAGGGTGATTGCTCCTTTTTTCAGTGAGTTTTACCTCACATTTCAACCACTGCTCTGTGCACATCAAAGCCTCTATAAAACTATGTGTAAGAGCACTTCTGAAAGGGTCTAGGATACGGCAAAAAGTACAAAAAACACTCTCTGAAGCAATAGAAGAGACTTGCATAGCAAGTACATCTCTAGCCATCGCGGATAAGAAAGGAAACTTTGGAGCATTGACTCTCCACCAACTAAGAACATCAAACTCTGTACCCATTAGCAGCATTGGATTTTCTATTGATTCTTTCAAATAAAGGCGTAACTCGTTACTCGCTTCTTGAACTCCCTTTGCTTTGACCAACTCCTTATAAAATGTATCCATTCTTTCATAACCACGAAAATCATCATCAATATCAGCTGCAATCTGATCTTGTTGGCTACTTTGAGATTGAGATGTATGAGGAGAACCCCCTGTAGACTGAGATTAACTGCTTGTAGCACATTTATTGGCAAAGAGAATGCCATATTGTTCAAACATTCCTTCCATTAGCATTTTCACATACTGAAGAAGTCCCTTCCCAATTACACTGTCCTTACCATAAAGATGTTCAAAACACATCTCCGCAAATTCCATTTTGTCCCTTGGATCAAGTACACTAGCAACAATGAGAAACATATTCACTTCACTCAAACCACCCCAGTACTTGTCAAGTTTAGCTATCATCCTATTGGCACTTTTCTGTAACTCTAAGTCTGGCTGTTTGCTCAATCTAATCAAGTTCCTTTGCATGGTAACAATCTCATTGTAATAGAGGTGAGCATTCACCTTCGTAGACGCTGAAAAAATCAACGTGGAGTGATAAAAGACAACCAGAAAACTGACTAACCTGTCTATCTCATCCCAATCTGTTTTAAGTGGTGGTTGTTGGGGTCAAAACTCCCTCCGACAGTTTTCTCTTATAAAATGGCTAAGTATAGAAATGAGTATAAATGGGAAGGTGCCTAGTTCACTCTGAAGACCTGGATAACTTGCCAGAGTAGCTCGTTTCGTCGAGCACTGGCATGACCCGCCAACCATTTCTGCCTCTTGACCGACTTCTCCATTTCTGCCGACTACTGCCACTACCACCACCAGCTGAGCCGACCACTAACCTTCGTGACACCGGTGCAGTAAAAAGCTCGACGAAGTCGATCCATATTAGCTTATTTGGGCCTACTACGTGAAGTTAGGCCGAGAACACAAACCCAAAGATTGGGAGGATGGCAACATGGCAAGATGGCAAGGTCAGGCCCAAGATGGCGAAGCCCGTGGCAAGCGCCGACTACGAGAAATAGGAAATCCCGAGAAATACGGAAAACTTCCTTATATCTTATTTGTTAAACCTAGCCGACTTAGACTTGTATAAATACTCTTGTACTCTCCTTGAAAAAGGGGATCCGCAACTTTCTGGCAGAAACACTTAGCATCAAATCAATAAAGTTTTCTTAACGCTATTTTCGTGTTTTTGTCTTTGTTCTTGGTTGTTTTTGTGATTCTTTCCTAGAGATCTCGTTTCCCTTAAAAATCCTTGACAAATTCAGTTGCGTTGGTTTCGACCTCCACAATTTGGCGCCGTCTAAGGGGAAACCTAAGACTCTTACACAGAAGGAATCACACAACAACAAATCCAGCAAAAATGACCACCGACGACGTATCCGAGCTCCCCAGAGAAGACCAGCCCGGAAATAAAAACGTGGAGGCTCAAAACATTGGCATCGACAAAGACGCCGAGAATTCCGAAGCTCAGAACAACGACGCCGAGAATTCCGGAGCCCTGAGCAAGGATGCCAATGACTCGAGCGCAAACTGGGCCGCGGGGACAACGGAGGTGACTCCCGAGTTCCTCAAGCAGATGAAGGAGATGATGGAGGTGTTGCTCAAGAAATCAGCAGAACAAGATGCGCGAAACGCGGCGATCGATGATGAGCAACGGACCTTGGCCAAGGCGAGCAGAACCCGAGGCAGTGGAACAGGCGTAATACGGAGATCCATAGGACGTATTAACCCGACAGCCCTGAACTTTTTCACCCCAGCCGGAACACCACAGACCTGGGAAGCGCCGTCAGCCCGTCATGACTTTAACACCGCCGAACCAAATATGAAGACGAGCGCACCTCCACCTGGCAGAGCGCCTCCAGTGATAAATCTGGACGACCATCCGATTGGCGAGCGTAATTCAGGCGATCAACGTGAGCCCCGAGACGAAGGCCAAGCCCATATCCGACGAAACCAATCCCGCTTCGAGCGCGATCGAGATTTCCCAGACGATGAGGAGGAGAATATTTTTTGGACCGAGCAAGCACAGCTCGACAAGGAGCGTACATCAAAAAGTAAAGCTCAAGAAGACGAGCTGGCCAGGATGCGGGCAGCACTAGACCGAACCCTCTTTGACATGAAGGATATGCGATGACAGATACATCGCGTGTCTAGTAGAGCACCCAAGATTGACAGAGTCCTTGAAGAGGCCCAGACTACCCCCTTCACGGCACGGATCGCCCAGGCGAACGTGTCCGATCATGGACGAGTAAAAGTCCCTACTTACGAAGGCAATATCGACCCAAAAGAACACCTCATGGCTTCCGAAATTACGATGGGAAGGGTCAACTTCAGGGAAAGCGAAAAGAGGACATCCCAGTGTCTCTTGTTCGTCGAAAGCCTTAAGGGACCAACTCTCCAGTGGTTCTCTAGACTGGAGAGAAACTCGATCGATAGTTTTGAGCAACTATCCTCCGCTTTCCTAAAACATTACGATATCTTCATGGAGCGACAAACCTCTGACGTTGACCTTTGGACCATGGCACAAGGACAGCAGGAGACCCTTCGAAGTTTCATCGACAGATTCAAGATAGTCCTATCTAAAATTGAAGGAGTAACCAACAAGTCCGCATTGGATGCCCTGAGAAATGCGCTATGGTACAACAGATTTTCAGAAGGAAATGTACGTCAATGCACCATCTACAATCCAAGACGCTCTCCATCGAGCGTCAGGCTTCGCAAAGAACGAAGAAGAGTTCCGACAACTGGCCCAGAAGCACGGCAAGTCGAAGTAAACAAACAATCCTACCCAGGTTGTAAACCCACCGGCAACAAAGAAAACTAGCCAAGGATCGGGTTTTGTCCAGCACGAAGGCGGGTTCAAAGGAGCCCATAACTTTCAAGTCAACTTGACGGACGTTGGCCGAGGTCGAGGAAGAGGTCACGGCAGAGGTCCGTGGAATAACACGTGGATCAGAAAGCAGAGCAATTTTGACGAAGCAGCCTATTGTGAGTTCCACCGAATACTCGGACATTCAACCGCTAACTGCCGCACCCTCGGCCAAATGCTAGCTGCCAAGCTCATAGCCGACACACTCAAAGGCGATTTCAGTCTTAAGGATTTTGAAATCGAAGAGGACGCTGACCAGCCGGAACAAACCAATAATGATATCCCAAAACGGGGATGAAAGAACGATGATCAAGATCACGGCGGCGCCCGCCAACGGATCAACTTCATCATAGGAGGATCTCACCACTGTGCCGACACAGCGTCTGCCATTAAAGCGTACCAGCGACGCGCCGATATCAGTGCAAACTGGTCTGCACCGTCAAAGTTTGCTAATGACATAATCATGTTTGAAGAAAAAGAAACACACGGCCTTGACATCCCACACAGCGATCCCCTCGTGATTCAGCTAATCATTGACGACCGCGACGTGGCGCACATATTGATCGATACGGGTAGTTCCGTGGACGTGATCTTCCGGGATACTCTTCAACGGATGAGTATCGACCTGTCCAGCATCCAATCCTCACCCAATCCAATCACGGGTTTCTCTGGCGAGACCACGATGACCATGGGGACCATCAGTCTGCCCGTTCGCGCTGGTAACCTGACCAAAATCGTCGAGTTCTTCGTTTCGGATAACCCAGCCATTTACAATGCAATTATGGGTACCCCCTGTAACAATTCGATGCGAGCGGTGCCGTCAACTTACCATCTATGTATCAAATTTCCCACTCCTGAGGGCATCAAAACAATCTGGGGGAGCCAGAAGGACTCCCGGATCTGTTTTTTAGCCGAGCATAAAATCCGAAATCCAGCTGCCGATCCATCTAGAGACGGAAAACGAAAGAAGATGAAGATAGATCGTGAGCAGCTCAAGGAGCGGGCCCAACTCTTATAGCAATTACAGATGGACGAAGATCGCAAGAAGGAAGGTCCTGTTTCGACTTGCGACCCCGTCATCTCAGTCTGCATCGACGATCACCACCCAGAACATTGTGTCGACATAGGCGCCAAGCTCAACGAACCAATAAAGTGCGCGCTTATCTCTTTCCTCAAAAAGAATATCAACACCTTTGCTTGGGTCGCTGAAGATGTGCCCGGAATCGACATCAATATTGCTAACCATGAGTTACATGTCGACCCCATCTTCAAACCCGTCAAGCAGAAACGGCGGAAGCTCAGACCCGAAAGGGCAAAGACAGTGAATGACGAGGTAGAGAGGCTTCTGCGTGTCGGATCAATAATGGAAATCAAATACCCGGACTGGCTCGCAAACCCGGTTGTCGTTAAAAAGAAAAATGGCAAGTGGCGCGTTTGCGTGGACTTTACTGACCTGAACAATGCCTGTCCTATGGACAGGTTTCCATTACCATACATCGACCACCTAGTCGACGCAACGGCTGGCAACAAGCTCCTATCCTTCATGGATGCTTTTTCAGGCTACAATCAGATCTTCATGAACCCCGAGGATCGCGAGAAGACAGCATTCATCACCGATCGAGGAATATATTGCTATAAAGTAATGCCGTTTGGTCTGAAGAACGCCGGTGCCACATATCAGCGTTTGATGAACAAGATGTTTACTCATCAGCTCGGCAATACCATGGAGGTGTACATAGACGATATGCTCGTCAAGACGTTAGAAGAAAAAGATCACATCACTCACTTAGAGGAATGTTTTCAGCAGCTCAACCAACATAACATGAAGCTTAATCCCGCAAAATGTCAATTTGCAGTTACTTCCGGCGAATTTCTCGGTTATCTGGTGACCCACCGCGGCATTGAGGTCAATCCGAAACAGATTGATGCCCTTCTCAAGATGGCTTCACCCAGAAATACTCGTGAAGTGCAAAGACTGACAGGAAGAGTGGCTGCTCTTAACTGATTTATTTCTCGGTCTACCGATAAATGTCTGCCATTCTACGATACTCTGCGCGGTAACAAGAAATTCGAGTGGACGGACAAATGCGACGACGCCTTCCAGCAGCTGAAACAGTACCTGGCCAGCCCTCCCGTACTCGCCAAACCCGTCGCGGGGGAGCTTTTATTCTTATACACAGCCGTGTCGGACACCGCAGTAAGCGGGGTGCTTATTCGAGAGGAACGCAAACCTATCTTCTACGTCAGCAAGTCCTTAACTGACGCCGAGACAAGATACCCTCAGATGGAGAAGTTGGCACTTTCTGTTCTCATGTCCGCGCGGAAATTGTGACCGTATTTTCAGTCGCACACAATCGTCATTCTGAGTACTTTTCCCCTTCGCTCCATCTTGCACAGCCCGAGTCAGTCTGGAAGACTTGCGAAATAGGCCATCGAGCTCAGCGAATATGACATCGAGTACCACGCTCGAACCGCCGCCAAATCTCAGGTTCTGGCAGATTTCCTCATCAAACTTCCTGACGAAGATTGCATAGTCGAATATCCAAATTTGACCTGGCAATTACACGTCGATGGATCCTCATCTAAAAGCGGTTCTGGAGTTGCTATCCGCTTAACTTCCCCGACGGGAGAAATTCTCGAACAGTCATTCCGCTTGAGCTTTAAAGCATCCAACAATGAAGCCGAATATGAAGCTCTCATCGCTGGTATGAAACTCGCTCAAGGCCTTAAAATCGGCAACGTTGATACCTTCTGCGACTCGCAATTGGTGGTCAACCAGTTCAATGGCGAGTATGCCACCAAAGATGCTCGCATGGATGCATATCTTAAGATAGCTAAGGAGTCGCAGTTGGCAGCCCAATTCAAGGAGTTTCGTCTGACGAGGATTCCTAAAGGTGAGAACAGCAACGCCGACGCATTGGCTGCCCTTGCCTCTACATCAGATCCTGACTTAAAACGGTTTATTCCGGTGGAATTCATTGAATTCCCCAGCATTGCTCCACGCACTTTGGTCAATGTCCTTACTCGAGCTCAAGCGGCGAAAAAGATGAAGGAACAACCTGAAGCAGCGGCTGCCGAAAAAGGGAGCACGAACGCCGAGACCAGGAGAGGTACTTCCGCCACAGATTTACCTCTTTTCGGTCCAGAAGAGACATTCTCACCATAGACTACACATTCAACGACTCCTGCGACCACCGTTCCCACTACCCAAACAAGCGACACAGAACAACCTGTCGCAATGGATGTTGATCCTCCAGGCATCCAAACCCCGCCTACAACCCAGACAACGCCTCCCGGCCCCACCACCGACACAGTTACCTCTACCCCTCCACTTGACAAAGACATCATTGGTCCGGACGAGGAGTCCTCTGCCACTATGTACGGATGCGATATTCAATGGCTCGCCAGAATCAAGAACTATATCGCTCACGGTACCTTACCGACAGATAAATGGGAGGCTCGAAAACTTTGGGCCCAGGTTGCCCGTTTCGTTCTGCTCGACGGTCATGTCTTCAAATGGAGTTTTTCAGGGCCTTTGCTTTCCTGCGTCGAAGGCCAGACGGCACGCGACATAATGACGGAAGTTCGTAGTGGCTCTTGTGGCAACCACTCTGGTGGCAAAGATCTCGCTATCAAAATCAAGCGTCATGGACATTATTGGCCCATTATGGTCAAGGATTGCGAGCGTTTTTCTGCCAAATGCGAGAAGTATTAGCGCCACGCTCCTAAGATCCACCAGCCCGCCGAGGTCCTCTCTTCTGTCACCTCGTCATACCCATTCATGCGATGGGCTATGGACATTGTTGGCCCGTTGCACCCATCTCGCCAGAAAAAATATCTCTTAGTCTTGACAGACTATTTTTCCAAATGGGTGGAAGCTGAAGGATTCGCCCGCATCCGTGACGCTCAGGTCGAAGGTTTTGTTTGGCGCAATATTATCTGCCGGCACGGAGTCCTTTACGAAATTGTCACGGATAATGGTTCTCAGTTCATCTCGACCAAATTTGAAGCTTTCTGCGAAAAGTGGAATATCCGTTTGAGCAAGTCTACCCCACGCTACCCTCAAGGAAATGAACAAGCTGAGGCAATCAACAAACTGATCATCGGCGGCCTTAAAAAATGTCTGGACAACAAGAAAGGACTATGGGCCGACGAACTCGATGGTGTGCTTTGGTCCCATCGAACGACTCCCCGCCGGGCTACTGGGGAAACTCCATTCTCTCTCGTCTACGGCACCGAGTGTGTAATTCCTTCCGAAATACATTTTCCAGGCATCCGTCGGAGACTCTTGTCGGGTCAGGCAGCACTCAATCACCTTTTGATGCTTGACGAGCTCGACTTCGTCAACGAACGCCGTAACCAAGCTTTGGTTCGCATCACAAACTATCAGCATGCCACCGCACAGTACTACAACTCCAACGTCCGTCCGCGCAAGTTTTCCGTCGGAGACTTAGTGCTGCGTGAAGTTTTTCAGAACACCGCGGAACTTAACGCTGGCAAACTCAGCGCTTATTGGGAAGGACCCTACACAGTCACAAACGTTGTCAAACCGGGCGTCTATAAACTCGCCACAGCAACGAATCCATACAAATACTTCAGATCTGACAAATACATCCTTCATAGGATTAAAAGCGCGCTATACAAATATAAATGTTCATTCTCGAGCGGATACGTTCGAAACCGAGCATATGCGTAATCCGAAATGTTCATTATCGAGCGGATATGTTTAAAGAGAAACATGTGCGTAATCCGAAATGTGCACCTTAAACCCAACAAAAGAAACGTTGGTCGCTACGCGATACATGTTCGGCTTGGAGCAGACTCGTTAAAAAGAACTTGGCTGTAAACCAAAATGATCATCCGAAAACCCAATAATCTGACTATTGGTCCCAACTACGTAATGTGTTTGTTTCTTGGAACAGGCTCGTCAATTAAAGCTTGCCTGTAAACCACACTCGGAATTACAGAATAAAACCCAACACACAAAACGTTTGTCTCATCGCACGTCAGAAATCTAAGATATTGTGGAGAGGACCTGTTCCTTAAATCATAATACTTAGCCTACAAACCCAATACACTAAACTATTGGTCGCATCAAAACTCTAAGTCATTGTCGGAACGGAGTAGTTAATAAGAATTCGCCTATCGTCCATAAGATTTAAAGTGCCAGGACAACAAATCATAAACAATAAAATCAAAAGCCGTATCGATAAATCGTCAAAGCAAAATCCCACAAGGTTCAAAGTCATGACCAAAGTGGATAAAGCCATCTAGGCACAAAAACAAATGCGAGGTTCTAAGTTAAGACCTAAGCAAACAAAACCAAGTCTGAAATAAAAACAGAAAGCACAGACGCATAATCAAGCCAACACGGCTAGGTAACAACCCTCGTGGCTCCACAATCCTCACCAACAACGTCTCCGGCAACAGCTGAAGTGGCAACAGTAGCAGGTTCTGCGGACTCGCCGGTCCCGATTTCGTTGCCGCCATGGAAGAACCTCCCATCTGTACTAACCATGATATCTTCCGAGTTATCCTCCGCGGTCCTCGAGGACTCGCGACCATCCTCCGAGTACTCACCACTGCCTCGAGCAGAAGAGTCGGCCGTGGTCTTCAACAAAGACGCTTGCTTGCCAGCAGCCAACGGGACGGAAACCTTTAGGCTCTGGACCCAAGCTCACTAATCGCCATGTTCCCCCGGTTCGATCCAGAGACATTGGAACCCCGATGCTAGCTGCAACGGATTCCACAGGATCATCCAAGCAAGGCGCAACGGCGGAGGAGATCCGAGGAGGAGAGGGAAACAAACTCCTTTCCAAGTCACTTAGGATCACTTGGAAGCGAGCATCGGCACCCCGCAATGTCGTGATACGAGCCTGCAACCCTGTCATCTCCTCATCAAGGACAGGTGGCTTCTCTCCTTTGAGAAGCATGACAAGCTCAAGGTTGCTCTCAATCTGACCCAAATCGATCATATCCGTGTAAGCCTTACCCCTTGCCTTAGCAAGGTGAGCTCTGGCGCACGCAAGCTTGTCCTGGAAACGCAACGCCAGTTGAATGCTCACCTCATCTACTGCTTGACGAACCTGTGTCTCACGAACTTTCTCGGCTTCTATAAGCTGATTCCGGAGCTCAACGATCGACATCTCACGACGATACTTGCTGCCCTTCAAGTACTTTGCTTGTTTTTTAACAAGCTCATACTTCTTCTCAAGACCTGCCATCGCGGAACGATGCTCATTAGCCACCTTAGCCGCTTTCTCAACCTCATTCTGCAGCGCGAGAATCATCTTCTGATCCTCCTCAGCTCGAGCCTTACTCGCCCAGGCCTCTCGGTCGTATTCATAGACCAACTGGTTGATATGGGCAAGAAACTGCGATAAAACAAACAAAAAAAAACAAAAAAAAACAATCACAAAGTCAAGATAAGAAGGACAAAAAGAAGTTGAAACCAGAGTAAAGATGGGAAAACCCAAACCGAAAACTTACCGCGGTTCCGCGAAGGGCCATCTCGGCATACGGAACCTGTTGCATCAGCGTGTCTGGAGGAGTCATTGTCATTCCAGAACAGGTCACACTGGAAAGGAGAATAACCGCAGAAGAGCGATTCTCGCAAACACCATCATCGGTCGAAACCATCGGAACGGTGGTCTCGGGACAACCATCATCGCCGCTTTTCCGCTTCTTAGTAGATCTTGCCTCGGCCACAGCTTTTCCTTTGACAGAACCACTAAGCTGCCGGCCTGGTCTCTCCCTCTCTTCCGGCCCGTGCCAGTCTTGGCAGTCCCCTCAATATGCCCAAGAGCAATCATGTGCTCAGGAAGAGATACCACAGCAGACCTCGGCACCGGCTTCGGAACCACAAAGGGCTTCGCTAAAGTAGCAGAGCTCGGCATTGAAGATGGGCCAGCACTCTTCGTGGTCGGTTCTTTCCCACCGACAGCCTCGCCAGGAGACCTCGCTATGTTAGCCTCGGCCGTTTGCTTGGCCTTTGCAGCCTCTCTTTCTCTCCAAGTCACCATCTCGTCCTCTGAAGCGTTAGCCGACGAACCTGAAACAGAAAGTCCTTCCCGAAGAGCACGTGCTCTCTCAACTCGTCTCAAAGAAAAATGTCTCTCCCAATGACACTTCCGCGATGCAAGGGCTTCGTGTAGCAAACGCCAATCACTGGGAATCGGTGGACAAGGATAGACCACTGTAACAAAGACAAAAATAACAACACAATCAAGATTCGACAAATAACCAAAACAGCGCACAATAAACCAAGTACGCCGAGCCCTTAAAACTTTCAAAGGGATCGGTTACCCTTTCTCCGCCACCGAGTCGAAAAGCCGATGTCATCGCCTAAAGTCTCCACACAAATCGGTACATAAAAAAAGAAATCCATCCACCGACGATCCTTGCTGGGAAACCCTTCGATGATACGAAAATCTTTCCAATTTACCGCAAAGTAAACTAACTTATCCTTGAGGGAGGATTTTCTGAGATCCAACCAATTCATCAAATGATAAGGAGTGACTTCCTCCCCGAGCTCGTAGCTCCGAATTAGAATCCCAATCAGATGACGAAGTCCTCGAGGAGTGAGCTGCGAGATGAAGATGTTGTAATATCGCAGATACGACAGAATGACGAACGGAATTGGAAACCATAAGAAACACCCGTGGAAATAGCTCTCGTATAAGGTGAAATACCCATCCGGAGGCTCGTCAACACGATCTAAGGGCGAAGGAACAAGCAACTCTATTTCCTCAGAAATGTGGAATTTTTGCCTCAACGAAGTCAAAGACTCTTCATCAGAAACCGATGCGCCCGAAGAATCAGAAACCCTTGCCTTTTCTTTGGTTTTACACTTCCTCAACACTGGCGTAGCATTTCTCGGAGAACGAGCACCCCACCGGGCTATCCTTACCAAAAAAGCAATTTGGGCCTCAGTGGTCGGTTCGTCTTTAACATCTATCAGGTCCAATGTCTCATCAATAAGCCCGTCATTTAGAGGGGACTTTCCCAAAGCCGTAGAATCGACAGCCGACGAATCAATCATGGAATTCGACTCAGCATCAGAGATAGATAATTCACCACTAAACATTGGATTCTCCATCCCTACAGTTACAAAAACTATTCTAAGTAAAACACAATTCAACAATGACAAGTTTGGCCAACCAAAATGCACGGAGACAAGTCGGAAATACCTGATCAAACAAGTCCACGGTAAACTCACAAGTCGTTGTCGGCAAAACCTTGTCTCAACTTTGACTTTTCAGCTTCTCGGCAAACAGTCTTAATCCTCGGCGCAATCGACAACTGCTCTGGTAAACAAAATCACAAATCGACTTCGACTTCTCGGCTTCTCGGCAAACAGTCTTAATCCTTGGCTTCTCGGTAAACAAAATCACGAGTATCAGCCAGGATTTGGAATCAACGCCGACAAAGACGCTTCCCAGACGAATGTCGACGAGTACTCGGCTGCACGGGGACCTCGGCGAAGAAGCCCGATACCTCGGCGGGAGCCCGATACCTCGGCGGGAGCCCGAAACCACGACGTGTACTTGGCTGCACGGGGACCTCGGTGAACTCGGCTCGGCGACTGGACAGAGACCTCGATGAGTCCTCGGCGGAAAGGACGAACTGTCGGTGTCGGCGAACTCGGCACGAGCTATTTCAGACGAACTCGACTCGGCGAACTCGGCTCGGTGACTGCACAAAGACCTTGGCGAAGCTCGGCTGCAAAAGCTCGACTGCACAGAGGCCTCAGCGAAGAGATCGGTGCAAACGAGTCCTCGACACAAACAAATCCTCGGCACGACAGGCGATTCCGACGTCGGCGGCAGAAGACTTGGGGGACAAGAAGAGATCTCTGCCTGAATTTTTGGCATGGTGTTGGTGATAGAGGATGAAGCTCCGATCTTGCCGAAAGATGACAGATCGGCGGTGTCGGCGGCAGCAAATCTCGGCGGCGGCAGCAAATTTTAAAAAAAAAAAATAAAAAAAAAAAGCAAGAGGAAAGGGAGGAAAAGGGAGAGAGAGAAAGAAGAATACCTTGTTCTTTTTTTTGGAAAAGTGAAGTTGTGAGGAAAGGGAAGAAGGCTGGAGACTTATATAGTCCACAAATCACATATCTTTGAATCTCGGTAATTGGCAACTCGACATTTCGATTCCCAGACGAAACAGAAAAACGCAAAGTTTCGATTCCTGAAAGAAACATAAATTTTTACTAAGTGTGCACAATTGTCAAGTTAAGCATTCTGCAACAAGAAATGCTTAAGCATTCCGCAACATGTAAACTTGACCATGACGGAATATGAAACAATGAATAAATCACAAATTCGTATAGCTTTCACAGAACAAGCTCGAATTAACGCAAAAAAAAAAAAATTGTCGGGTTAAGCATTTCCTGAAGCATGTAAACTCGGTAAAGTTAACAAAACAGAAACATCTCAGTACATACAAGGCTAGTCGAAACGGAGAAGCAAGCGTAAATCAAGCTACGATGCTTACGGAGGCAAGTTAGTTCGGCGAAGCAATCAAAAACGAGAACATCTTGACTCGGCGCCATTTTAACACGTAGCTAAGTTTGGTAGCACCGATCTCGTCTTGAATTATCTTTAAGCTTGGCACTCTCCTAACAAATACTACCAAGCTGGGGGGCTAACTGTTGGGGTCAAAACTCCCTCCGATAGTTTTCTCTTATAAAATGGCTAAGTATAGAAATGAGTATAAATGGGAAGGTGCCTAGTTCACTCTGAAGACCTGGATAACTTGCCAGAGTAGCTCGTTCTGTCTAGCACTGGCATGACCCACTGACCATTTCTGCCTCTTGACCGACTTCTCCATTTCTACCGACTATTGCCACTACCACTAACCTTCGTGACACCGGCGCAGTAAAAAGCTCGACGAAGTCGATCCATATTAGCTTATTTGGGCCTACTACGTGAAGTTGGGTCGAGAACACAAACCCAAAGATTGGCAGGATGACAACATGGCAAGATGGCAAGGTCAGGCCCAAGATGGCGAAGCCCGTGGCAAGCGCCGACTACGAGAAATAGGAAATCCCGAGAAATACGGAAAACTTCCTTATCTCTTATTTGTTAAACCTAGCCGACTTAGACTTGTATAAATACTCTTGTACTCTCCTTGAAAAAGGGGATCCGCAATTTTCTGGCAGAAACACTTAGCATCAAATCAATAAAGCTTTCTTAACGCTATTTTCGTGTTTCTGCCAGAAAGTTGCGGATCCTTTTTGTTCTCCATTCTTTCTCACTCTAAGAAAGTAGTCATTATACCTTTTGTCTTCATGTTCCATCTTATCGAAGCCTACCCTAAACTTAAGAATTCTTAGCAACATTAGATACATAGAATTCCATCGTGTGCTCACATCCAATGGTAAACTTCCTCTACTAGTAACCTTTCCAGAATCAAGCTTATCCTCAAAAGCCTTCATTCTCTTCGTAAAAGCCCTAAGGTACATAACACCATTACAAACACTACATACACTCTTATCTGCCTCATGTAGACCATCTTTGACAATTAAGTTGATAATGTGAGCAGCACATCTCAAATTCAAGTTTTCACCATTCAGAATCATAGCTTCATCCCCTAGAGTTTGAAAAGTCTCTATGAACTTTGATATAACATTTGTATTCGCTGTAGCATTATCAACTATGATGGTGAACACCTTCTCTATTCCCCAATCAGCCAAGCAGTGCAGAAGACAAGATGCTATAGTACCACATGTATGATCATCTACATTCTTAAACCCAATAATTACCTTCCTGAGCTTCCATTCTGAATCAATAAAGTGAGCAATGATCACCATGTAGCTACATGAGGTTGTAGGAGCAACCCATATATCAATTGTCAAAGAAACCCTTTGCTTATTCTCAACAAATAGTTTTTTCATGTCTGCTTTGCGTGACGCATAAATCTCCATGATGTCTCTTGTAGCTGTTCTCCTTGAGTGAGGTGTATAAAACCAATATTCTCAACAAAAGCGAATGGTAACTCAGCCAAGACAATAAGTTCATTCGTAGTTTCTCTCCACACTTCCTCGGAAACCATACTTTTTGGAGCCTACTGTATCAGAGGTTACATTAGCCTATTTTTTATCTCCTGAATCATTCTTAACAGAAGCATGGTACTGCTTACATAACTTTAGATGCGCCTTCAGGTTTGAGGTTCCAGATTTTGTCAAGTAGCTTCTACCAACTCCACAATAATTGCAAGTGCATCTGTCATAGTCTTATTTTGTCGTTGTGAAGTGTGTCCAAACCATAGACCTTCTCTTCTTCTCATTTCTAGGGTTAGAAGAACTATCAGTAGGCTTCTCTTTCCTTTTCTTTCCTGTTGCAATTTCAGTAGGAGTAGGAGTTTCAATTTCATCATTAATCATCTCATCAGAATCAATATCATGCTCATCGTCATCATGTTGTGCATGTGATGAATTAGAATCCATCTACAAAATAAAAGAATGACAAAAGCTTTAGTATATGTTCTTGTTAAAGAGAGCTACAAAATAACAACAAGCTATGATTGCATCAATCGAATAACAACAAAGCTAGGTAATCACTAACAACAAAGCTAGTGATTGCATAACTCGAATAACTCCACATAGACTATACAAGCATCAATTTCAAGGAACCATCGAACAGAAATCATATCAAGTGATTGCAGGTTTGTAATATATATTATGTCTAAAACTTTTTTACAACAAAAAAACTCCATTAACCTTGAAACATTTGATATGAACTAAGTCACTTTACAAGGGAGTTAGTTAATCCAACACCAAATTGCTTACATACAAAAAAAATGTATGTGTTTTCTTTCATGAGACAACTTCTACAACGTGGAATAAAAGAAAATCAGAAAAAACAAAAAAAATTTAAATATCATCTTCAAATAACTCGTATAACTCCAACAAAGCTAGTGATTGCATGTTTCATGATACAGAACACCTCAACAATAATTACAGAACATACAACAATTTACACAAAGACAAGAATCAAGAGCACCTCATAAACAACAACAACAATTCCATCGAACACAAATCACATCGAATTGCAGAAAGGATTACGAAGCTATTTCGATTTAACAAAGTTTCAAAAACAGAGAGACGCTTTGATTCTAAAAGAAAAATCAAAACCTCTCTCTCTTCATTCACTGTATCTCTCTTCTCCATCCACTCTATCTCTCTTCTCTCTCAAACAACACAAAAAATAAACAAAACAAGAACTCAAACACGAACCTGAGATGGAACGGCAGAAGAAGATGATGGTGGAAGAAGTCGAAGTGATGATTGAGCAGTATTGGGGATGAAGGTTTTCGATATTAGATTAGCCAGCTTGAGTTTTGAAAGTTTTAAGTTTTTGGGACTTCGGTTTGGGAATCTCAGAAGTCGCGGCTAGGTTGTAGAGTAATTAAGGGCTTATGGTTCTTCGGTTTTTGTTCGGGTTTTCGGTTTAAACCAAAACCGAACCCATAACATATGGACTATAAATGGTGAGATCCAATAGGTATAATCCGAACAACCAAAAGCGAACCCGTACCCTCTTTTTTGGTTCGGTTCGGTTTGGTTTGGTATTTCGGCTATGGGGTTTTTTGCCCACCCCTAGTTATACTCATGATATCTTGTTTCCAAAGTAGAAGTGTCGGCCAGTTCTCCTTCCCACTTATGACCTCAATAAGTTCTTTGGAGTCGGAATAAAAAATGACCATTGAGTACCCAAGCCTTTTGATCATTTGGATTGCCCATCGAAGACTCTCTGCCTCGGTTTCAAGTTAATTCCTTAACTTTGTCATGGCTCTAGCTCCCAATCACTTCACCTCTCCATTATGATCTCTGAGAATCCATCCTAAACCGCACAGATTGCTCTCTTTGGACCAGTCTCCGTCGCTATTACACTTTAACCAATCTGGTGGGGGATGTCTCCATCTCTGAATCTGATCAGAAGGGAGTCTTATGCCTCCCTGATTACCTTTTACCTCATTATTCACCACACATTCCTCAGCATCTTACTTTTCCCTTCTTAATACCTCTGAGCTCCAATATCCACCCCTCTGAAAACAAACTCAATTATACTTTTCCAAATCTTCCATAAAATCCAAGGCGCTAATTTCTTAATATTTTCCTCTAGTTCTTGTCCTTGCTGGACATTCATGACTCTATAGAGGTTTGTATAAATTGATTCCTACATTTCTCCATGTTAAGGGACTATTACATGAGAGATGGCCCATATCAGTCTAGCATAAGGGCATTGGAAGATCATATGATTAATTGATTCCACCTTCTCACTACATCTGACACAATGAACATCCCTTAACAAGTGTTTGTATGCGAAAATTTCTACAACAGACAAACAGTTTGACAAACATTTCCATAAAAAGTGATGGATCTTTGGGCTGGCCTCTAACTTCCATATCTGCTGGAACAACGCATCAAGGCTAGGTTGGACCACTTCTGGCAGTTGGCCTTCTTTACTTATCTCATGAGTGAGGACCCAATAAGCGGATTTAACTAAATATTTACAAGATCTGGTATAGTCCCAAGTATACCTATCTTTAGTTAAAATTCCTCCTGGTATGATCTCATCAATTAACCTTCTATCCTCATAGTAATCCGAGAATAAACCACCAACTATACTATGGTTCCATTCCTTACCATCTATCAATAAGTCACTGACTCTAATAGACTCTCTAAGGTAACTACATGAGTCTAGGTGTAACGCCCGTGAACCAAAAATTATATTTTTGGGCTGTACGTCGTTCGACGCAGGGTGTGTCGACTTGTGAGAATTCGCGATTTCGGGTGTTGCGTCGATCGACACAAGCTGGAATTGAACCGGATTAGTTCGATTTGAGTCGTCGGTTCGGCTCGGTTTAGGGGGAAACCCTAGGGCTTCCCTATGAAAGGGATGTGGCCACGATTTTGGTCGTTTTTAGGTTCCAGAAAGTTTCCAGAGAGTTCCAGAGAGTTTTTCCAGTGAGTTGAGAGAGGATTTGAGAGAAAAGAAGAATCATTGTTGATTTATTCCTGTTCTTGATCCTGAAAGCTCGTGTGTGTGATTGCGAGATTCTGGAACTAGGATTCGATCCGTGTTCTTCGTGGTTGAGGAAGGAATCCAGATTTGGAGATCTGACCAGTCGTGTTCTTCATCGATTTCTTATATTTTTCTATCCGAAATCTAGGTGAGTGCGTGATCATGGCTTATTTGGGTAAAGGAATGAATCCCAATACGTTTATGTGATGAATTGATGATTGTTTCTTATTGATATGGATGATTTCGTGTTATTGGATGTGTTTGCTGACGGTTTCTGTGCAGGAGATCGACTCGAGACAGAGTCGAATCGGACCAGAGAGGAGAATGTTCGATTCTGTGTTTCTGCGATGTTACGTCGATGACACCATTGCTTGGTGTTGATCGACACATGGTGCGTCGATCAACACAGGTGTTGTGTGTCGATCAACACAGATGTTGTGTGTCGATCGATGCCGTCAGTTTGACGTATTGATTGTTGTGTGATGATTGGTTGTTGTTTGGTGTTGTAATTTGTCTCTTATGCCTGTGTGTATAGCCGATAGATGGGATGACCGTCTCACTGAGTATTTGTGATAATACTCACACATCTCTTTTTGCTATATGATGGAGGTAAAGATAAAGTGTGATCGTGGAATCATGGCGATTAAGAAGAAGATGATCTATGTGACGACCCAACCCGTCAAAATAAAAATTTTTTTTGACCCGGATCACTATTATCACAATTAGTGATCCTCAACGGTCCAATCTAATAATAATACGGAACAACGATTAAACAATCAAACAACAAAAATCATTTAATAATAATAATATCATTTAATAATCCCATAATCCCATAATTATTAAATATAACACAATAAATATCGGTTAAAAATTCAGTTCGATAATTATTAAATATAATTTAATAATAATATCATTTAATAATCCCATAATTATTAAATATAACACAATAATATTCAGTTAGATATTCAGTTCGATAATTATTAAATATAATCCTAGAATTGCTAACACCCTAGCAATTCTAACTTATCATCATGAAAAAGAGCACTAGATCATCTCCTCTTCCCGGCCATGATTCCACGATCACATTTTCCCTTTACCTCGAAGAATCGAAAAGAGAATGGGACCAACGGTTACAAAAAGACTTGTACACGACGAACCACTGGTCCAAAACTAAAACGGACGACTGTTCTAGAAACTAGACAGACACAGCTACGCGTTGGTATAAGGATAGCCTCCAGATTCCTTCTGGTTCGTTCGCAAATCAACCCCAAAGCCAACTGATCGCAGATAACTAATCTACACAAACCCATCGAGTTCAAACGGCCATAACTCGATGAATAATCAACGAAATGATGAACCGTTTTCGCCCACATCAAGAAAAAGGCTTGAAGAACTTACCCACAATTTTCCACCCTGTTCCGATCTGATTTGCTTAGCCGTTCGTCTCCTCTACAAATCACCTAAAGCGAATTAGGATTTCATAAGACAGGAACGATACACTGACTTTGAAAGCACACCGAGAACGGATAATACCTCAGAATCAGGATCAGAAACCTGATATAGAAACTAGACTCTAACCGTATAAAGATCGTCCCTTGGTTCCCAATGGTTCGACGAGAAAACAACTCGCAAGTTCGATGATCCGAACTGGAACAGAAATAACCCGTTTAACAAGAAAGCACACTGGGAACGGAAAACACAACGGAATCAAGATCGGAAACCCGAACTGAAAAGTAGACAGAGAGGGCTTTCTAACCGTATATAGATCGCTCTCTGGGTCCTTCTGGTTCGACGGCAGTTAAGCCCGTAAACTCGATGATCGGTAATGATCGGAACCTCCAAATTTCACTCCGATCCGCCGTGATCTTGACCTCCGTTTGTCTCCTCCAAAACACGAACAGAAGTTGTTCTTACCCTCCAAAAACCCAACTCGAAATCACTTGATTTCCTCACTCAAATCCCCACAAAACTGATATTTTATCTCTGAAACAACTGAGCTCACAAGCCCTGCCGACACTCTGTCTTTTAAAGAGATTTTTTTTTTTTTTCGTGTCGATCGACACACACTCCCTGTGTCGATCGACACACGACCAAATATTCCGTAATTTGGTTCGCGGTTGTTACAATTCTCCCCCACTAACACAGATTCGTCCTCGAATCACGCGAAACCGTCACCTTACGGTCAAACACAACTGTAAGCAGCCCTCTGGCCCAACTGTGCCAGCATCCTAACCCCGTCTCACTAAAGTTGACACTCATGTCTGAATCTCGACCAGATTTTCCCGGAAAACATCTACAATGCAGCACTCGCTGATCCGAATCAGGGTTGTCCGACTGATTACGCAACAATCAAACAAGAACATGCCCGACCAACTGTAAACCCAGAATTTAGACCAATTGATCGCACAAGAATCAAACAAGAACATTCCCGACCAAGGAGGCTATGTATGTTTACCAAGATCGTCTGATCCGAGGTTCCAGACTCGAGTAAAAACCGTATATTAGACAACCTTCCTGACCAAAACCCGGTCAACTCCACCTGAGATCATTCCCGATCTCTGAAGTTCATACAGTCTCGTACCTATAATCACACTTACATGCACTGATGCTCAAAGTCATATCTCTATACACCACTCGCACTCGCAGGATCGTCACCCTACGAGCTCTCGATGTATAACATACCGGCTCTCGGTACGCTCCAGCCCCTCCCACTCTCAGGACACACAGTCCGTCGAGCTATCGGCTGCAGAGGAATCACACATCCTCTGGAGAGATCTCCGTCTCTCAAAGTATATGTAGAGGAATCACACATCCTCTGGAGCAGTCACACTGTAATGCGTATTATAAGTTCCCGACATCTGAATTACTTTCCGTGGTTCCCTCATAATATTCCTTATTCCAGAATATTATCCCATGACCCATCCCCCGGTCATCCGAAATAACTCAACCACTAGTCATCAAAGGAATAACACCCATCTTATAACACAATAATAAGAAAAACTTATTATATCACATCAATGTATATCGTTACAACACAACGAAAAATACATACAAAATGTAGCACATGCTATTACAAACTCTAAAAAACCAGAAAATACTCAAGCTTCCGCTTGCTTCTCAAACCACTTTGAGAACTTTGTCTTGATCCTTGCTTCTGGTTCCCAAGTCTCCTCCT
The DNA here is from genome assembly GCA_964056655.1 of Arabis hirsuta. Classification (NCBI taxonomy): domain Eukaryota; kingdom Viridiplantae; phylum Streptophyta; class Magnoliopsida; order Brassicales; family Brassicaceae; genus Arabis; species Arabis hirsuta. The sequence goes on from OZ053307.1 coordinate 24,722,217, forward strand.
CGACACCGTCAAAGTCCCACACAACTCAAACCAATGGTATCCTCTTTCGGCGCAGCACCTTGACTCTCCGCTCGAGAATCCTCACAGGTCTCGCCTCCAACGTCATGTTGGGCTGAAGATCCTCCGGAATCCTAGCCAACACCTCCTCAGACTCATGTAGACACTTCCGTAGCATCGATACATGGAATACCTTATGAAAGGCTCTCATACTCTGAGGTAACTCCAACCGATAAGCCACTGGTCCAACCCGCTCCACAACCTTGAACGGACCCATAAACCTCGGACTTAGCTTATTCTCTGAAATGGATCTGTTAGGACCCCTCAACATCGCTGCCTTAAGATACACCTGATCTCCCAGCTCAAACTCCAGCTCTTTCCGTCTCTTATCAGCATAACTCTTTTGCCGATCTTGAGCTTCTCTCATGTTCAGTCTCAAGACACGAATCTTCTCCGTCGTCTCCTGAACAAAATCCGCACCAAACATGCTCCTCTCCCCCACTTGAGTCCAGCATAATGGTGTCCGACATGGCCTCCCATACAGAGCCTCATATGGAGCCATCCCAATACTCGCCTGGTAACTATTGTTGTAAGCAAACTCAACCAAGTTCAGGTGATCCGCCCAATGACCACCATAATCCAGCACACACATCCTCAACAAGTCCTCCAATGTCTGAATCGTCCTCTCAGACTGACCATCCGTCTGAGGATGATACGCTGTGCTCATGTGCACCTTAGTGCCCATCTCAGCCTGGAATGCCCTCCAGAACTCAGAAGTAAATCTCGGATCTCTATCTGACACAATACTTGCTGGCACTCCATGCAACCTCAATTTCTCCCGCACATACTTCTTAGCCAAAACTGCCACTCCATCGGTCTTCCTGATGGCAAGAAAATGTGCTGACTTAGTCAAACGATCCACAATCACCCAAATCGCATCAAAGGTCCGTGACACAGGTAACCCTGTCACAAAATCCATGGTAATCATATCCCACTTCCACTCCGGAATAGGCAAACTCTGCAACATACCACTTGGCACCTGATGCTCATCCTTCACTAACTGACACACGTTGCACGCAGCAACCCAGTTAGCTACATCTCTCTTCATCCCGACCCAGTGATAATACCTCTTCAGATCACGATACATCTTAGTCGCACCCGGATGAATCGACAACATGCTCGCATGAGCCTCCCTCAGGATCTCCTGCCTCAGATCCTCATGCTTGGGTACACAAACCCGCCCGTTCACTAATATCGTCCCATTTGCCGAGACCACATACTCTGAACCTGCAACACTAGAAACATCAATCAAGGTCGGATCCAACTCTTGAGCTGCTCGAATACGACTCAGCAAATCTGCCTGGTTAGCTGCCTCTAACCCCAACGGCTCCTGTGAGATCACACACAACCTCAATGTACTAATCTCGCTCACCAGAGCCTCCATATCACGCTCCTGAGCCGAAGCAACCCTCATCCGACTCAACGCATCTGCAACCAGATTAGCCTTACCCACATGGTACCTGATCTCCAAATCGTAATCCGCTACCAACTCCATCCAGCGCCTCTGTCTCTGGTTCAGCTCTGGCTGAGTAAAGAAATACTTCAGACTCTTATGGTCTGTGAACACCTGAACCTTTCCGCCATAAAGATAAGATCTCCAAATCTTTAGAGCGAAAATCACTGCAGCTAACTCCAAATCGTGGGTAGGGTAGTTGCACTCGTGCTTCCTCAACTGCCTCGAGGCATATGCAATAACCTTTCCCTGCTGCATTAGGACACAACCCAGACCAACTCCCGAAGCATCTGTATACACCACGTAAGGCTCACCCGGCTTGGGTAACGCCAACACCGGTGCATTCATCAACATCTTCTTCAGCTTGCCAAAACTCTCCTCGCAAGCTGAAGACCAAACAAAAGGGACATCTTTCCCCGTCAACTTAGTCATCGACTTTGCCATACTTGCAAAACCCTTGACAAACCTCCGATAATAACCTGCCAACCCAAGAAAACTCCTAATCTCGGTGGCGTTCCTCGGTCTAGGCCACCCTCTGATAGCCTCAATCTTAGCCGGATCCACAGAAACTCCCTCTGCAGACACTACATGGCCAAGGAAACTCATCTCACGCTGCCAGAAACTGCACTTACTTAGCTTCGCATACAGCTTCTGCTCCCAAAGCCTCTCCAGAACTATTCTCAGATGCACCTCGTGCTCCTCAGGATTCCTCGAATACACCAAAATATCATCAATGAAGATGATCACAAACACATCCAGATACTCCTAGAATATCCCGTTCATCAACCGCATGAACACTGCTGGTGCATTTGTCAACCCGAAAGGCATCACCACGAACTCGAAGTGCCCATACCTCGTCCTGAAAGCAGTCTTCCTAATGTCTGCTTCATTGATAGGAATCTGATGGTAACCCGAAGCCAAATCGATCTTGGAGAACCAAGTAGCCCCTCGTAACTGATCCAACAACTCATCAATCCGCGGGAGAGGATACCTGTTCTTCACGGTGACTCGGTTAAGCCCCCGATAATCAATGCACAAACGGAAACTACCATCTTTCTTCTTAACAAACAACACTGGCGCTCCCCATGGTGAAACACTTGGTCGAATAAAACTTAACCAACAAATCGTCCAGCTGTTTCTTCAGCTCTGCCATCTCTGCTGGAGCCATACGGTAAGGTGTCTTAGATACTGGAGTCGTCCCAGGTTCCAACTCAATCACAAACGGATCCGACCGTGATGGCGGTAATCCCTGCAATGACTGGAAAACATCCTGGAAATCCTGAACAACTCGAATATCCCCAACTGCAACCTCTCCAACAGACTCAGGCATCACTATCGTCACTAGATACGCCTCGCAGCCCTTGACAAGCAATTGTTCGGCCTGTATCGCAGAAATCACGAGACTTCCAGAAGTCGGTCTCACGCCCTGATAAACCAACCTCCCCACCTCTCGTTCGAACACCACTCGACCACGATGGCAATCCAGATGGACCCTGTACCGATCCAACCAATCCATACCGAGGATAACATCGTACAGCTCCACCGGACTAATGATCAGATCTGCTGGCATCAACTCACCCGCCACCAGAACATCCACACCACGAGCCCGCCCGAAAGTAGCTAATGACCTACCACCCGCAACCTTAACTACCCCGAGTTGCTCCCCAGGATCACTCTGGATTCCGCTGCCCTCCGCACACTCCGGCGTAATGAAGCTATTCGTAGCTCCAGAATCAAACAACACGTGGGACTCACACCCATCCACAACTAAGGTCCCTGCACAAATCTCATGTGCTTAAGAACCCTAACACTCTAGCACAGACTCACACATTTTTTTTTTAACAGACTAAAATTCGAAAGTCTTAAGAATTTTTTTTAAAAAAATCAAGTCTGGAAATTACCTGTGATCGGCCTGGTGCTAGATCCGCCTGCCTCCGCTGACGTGAACACACGTGGTACCGCTGCAATCTGAGACAACGGCTGCACTGCCAATGGCTGCACAACTGCCGCCGCCAACTGCTGCAGCTTAGGACACTTCGGCTTAATATGCCCTGTCTCTCTGCAGTGGTAACACACCCGCGTATCTGGAACCCCGACCCGCGCATCCTGAGTCCCAGTCTTCTTCGGACAGCTTGCCACGCGATGGTCCATGCTCCCACACCCGTAGCAACCCGAACCACCCTGACTGGTCCCGGAAGTGCCATCCCACTTCCTCTTCTGTCCCTGAGCAGGCTTGCCGCCCCTACCCGAACTCGCCTGTTGCTGAGATCTCCTCGGCTGCTGCTGTTGCACCTGTGGACTACCCGCCACAACCTGTTCCCCGAGATCCTCCTCGATCGCAGCAGCCATCTCAACCAGCTCCGCCCTCGTGGCGAACCTACTCGCCCTGCAGCGAATCCTCAAATCTGGACGAAGTCCTTTCAAGAACCTCCTAACTTGGGCTTCCCCGCCCTCAATGCCTCTCCCTGCATGTACCAGAAGTCGACAGAACTCAGCATCGAACTCCCTCACTGACCGATCTCCCTGAGTCAGGTCCAGAAACCTAGACTCCAAACGGTCCACCGCCTCCTGCGGAAAATATTTGGCGTTAAACTCCGCCAAGAAATCCTCCCAGACCATCTCGGCCTGCCCCCTCCTGGCCTCTACACCTCTCCACCAGAGATGCGCATCACCCTCTAGGTAATGTACCGCCAGATCCACTCTGTATCCCTCTGGACACCTGATGGAGCGAAAGTTACGCTCTAACCTCATCCGCCACCCATCAGCCTCCTCAGGCTTAGCACCGCCCGAGAAAAATGCAGTACCAATCCGCTGCATTTGCTCCATCATCCGCAGATAAGATGGAAGCTCCTCTACCCCAGCCATACCCGGCTGCACCCCAGCCAACCCCGGCTGCACCCCAGCCATACCCGGCTGCACCCCAGCCATACCCGGCTGCACCCCAGGAGCATGACCCGGAGTAGGCACCCTTTCCGGTAATCTCTCCAGAATCATATGTAGTAGACCCGCCAGACGATCATCTCGATCCGGGACAACGCCTACATCAGCACCCCCACCAGGGCCCACCGCACCGCCAGCTACATCAGGACCCGCACCAGCCCCTCCAGCTCTCTCACTGGAACCCGTAGCTGTCACACCCACGGACCCCTCCTGAAACGCCTACGAGTCAGCTACTCGCTCCTGCGTAGTCTCCTGGGACACCCACGTGGCAGCAGACTCACTCGCAAGTCTCCGCCCACGTCCACGACCACCACGACCTCTACGGTCCCCACGACCTCTGCCACTAGTCCCTCTAGCCATCACTCTCCACTAACCAACAGAATACTAAGTACTAGAAAAAAACAGAACTCACAAAAAAAAATACATACCATGGAATCTCATTGAAGGCTCAGAAGAGATGATCTAGGACTCCATACCCACACAATAATCAATTGACTAACTCACATAATCAATTAAATATTCTAACCCTAGAACCGTTAGAACGCTCTGATACCAAACTGTGACGACCCAACCCGTCAAAATAAAAAAAAATTTCGACCCGGATCACTATTATCACAATTAGTGATCCTCAGCGGTCCAATCTAATAATAATGCGGAACAACGATTAAACAATCAAACAACAAAAATCATTTAATTATAATAATATCATTTAATAATCTCATAATCCCATAATTATTAAATATAACACAATAAATATCGGTTAAAAATTCAGTTCGATAATTATTAAATATAATTTAATAATAATATCATTTAATAATCCCATAATTATTAAATATAACACAATAATATTCGGTTAGATATTCAGTTCGATAATTATTAAATATAATCCTAGAATTGCTAACACCCTAACAATTCTAACTTATCATCACGAAAACGAGCACTAGATCATCTCCTCTTCCCGGCCATGATTCCCCGATCACATTTTCCCTTTACCTTGAAGAATCGAAAAGAGAATGGGACCAACGGTTACAAAAAGACTTGTACACGACGAACCACTGGTCCAAAACCAAAACGGACGATTGTTCTGGAAACTAGACAGACACAGCTACGCGTTGGTATAAGGATAGCCTCCAGATTCCTTCTGGTTCGTTCGTAAATTAACCCCAAAGCCAACTGATCGCAGATAACTAATCTGCACAAACCCATCGAGTTCAAACAGCCATAACTCGATGAATAATCAACGAAATGATGAACCATTTTCGCCCACATCAAGAAAAAGGCTTGAAGAAATTACGCACAATTTTTCACCCTGTTCCGATCTGATTTGCCTAGCCGTTCGTCTCCTCTACAAATCACCTAAAGCGAATTAGGATTTCATAAGATAGGAACGATACACTGACTTTGAAAGCACACCGAGAACGGATAATACCTCAGAATCAGGATCAGAAACCTGATATAGAAACTAGACACAGATAGCTTTCCAACCGTATAAAGATCGTCCCTTGGTTCCCAACGGTTCGACGAGAAAACAACTCGCAAGTTCGATGATCCGAACTGGAACGGAAATAACCCGTTTAACAAGAAAGCACACTGGGAACGGAAAACACAACGGAATCAAGATCGGAAACCCGAACTGAAAAGTAGACAGAGAGGGCTTTCTAACCGTATATAGATCGCTCTCTGGGTCCTTCTGGTTCGACGGCAGTTAAGCCCGCAAACTCGATGATCGGTAATGATCGGAACCTCCAAATTTCACTCCGATCCGCCGTGATCTTGACCTCCGTTTGTCTCCTCCAAAACACGAACAGAAGTTGTTCTTACCCTCCAAAAACCCAACTCGAAATCACTTGATTTCCTCACTCAAATCCCCACAAAACTGATATTTTCTCTCTGAAACAACTGAGCTCACAAGCCCTGCCGACACTCTGTCTTTTAAAGAGAAATTTTTTTTTTTTTTTTTCGTGTCGATCGACACACACTCCCTGTGTCGATCGACACACGACCAAATATTCCGTAATTTGATTCGCGGTCGTTACAATCTAGGGGCTCGATTTATTGCTTTCGTATGCTAGAATTGCTAGGTTGTTAGTAATTCTGGAATTGATAAGTTGATAGGTTGATTATTTGTATTGGAATTGGTTAGTGGTTTAATAAGTATGGGATTATTGAACGGTTTAAATTGGTTTAATTGATTGTTTTGATTTCTGCTGGTACTGCTTGGTTTATTGTTTTCGCATGTTGTGATTTGACCGTTGAGTATTATTATTTGTGATAATAATAATCCGAATTGGAAAATTTTTAAATTTTAGGGTTGGGTTGTTTCACTGGGTCTATCCATTCAAAGTAGGGGGTGAGCTAGTTTTCTATCGGCCCGTAGGTCCTTCCAAACCAGAGTATCCAGTTAGTTGCCAATTGTCCTCCTGGATCCTCGTTTTAAAACCTCTTGAGCTGCATATATGCTCCTCTAGGCATAAGATGGCCTAGAACCCAACTTGGCATTCAGTGGGTCTGATATGGCAAAAGATCTTTCCTTAAACATTTTTGTCATCAGATTATCAGATGTTGCCATTCTCCACAATTTTTTTCCAAATAATGCAATATTAAAACTTTCGAGCTCCTTAAACCCCAAGCCGCCTTCTCCTTATGCTTACAAGTTGTTCCAAGACTTCTAGTGTAATCCTTTTGTGTCTTTGTTATTCCTCCACCAAAATCAGACATAATTGACACAATGTGCTTGCATATAATCTTAGAGATTTGGAAGCATGACATGGTATATGTGGGAAGCGCCATAGCTAATGCCTTTAGTAGCATCTCCTTTCCCCCGGTGGAAAGGAACTTAGTATGCCATCTAGAAACTTTTTCAGAGTCTTTCCTTTAAGTACTTGGGTACATAAACCTTTAGCCCTCCAAACGCCTCTAGCAGTCCTAAATATCTCCCATCTCTTTTTTTTCTTACTGAATTCCCAGCCTCTGCTTAATAGCTTCTCTCCTCTTCGCTGGAATCTTTTTAGCAAAGTAGATACTTGATTTTTGATAATTATTCTCCGACCTGAGGCTACGCTATACTTCTCCAGAATGTTGATAAGGTAAGTTAGGTAACTAAACTCGTCGTCATTCTCTCTGCAATAGAACATGTTATCATCATCAAATAACAAATGACTTACATGAGGTGAGTTCCTTGCAATCTTCAACCCAGTCAATCTCCCATCTCTTTCTGTTTGGTGCATAACTAGACTAACATTTCAGTACACATCACAAAAAGATATGGGGAAAGGAGACCTCCCTGTCTAATCCCTCTTGTTGGTTTGATATTTCCATGTGGAGTGCCAATAATGAGAACTTGATAGGTCACTGTCTTCACACAATTCATCAGTAGCCCTATCCATACAATTATCTTTCTCATATGTGTTTCACGTCAACATATATGATGATTGAGTCTACATAATTTCAATTCCAAGTTTTTTGTGTCAAAACCAAGTTTGAGACCTCTTAATCCGCAATATTATAAGGGTCTCTCCACGCAACATCAACAAAGCAAAGAGTGCATGCCAACGATAAAGAGGTGTTTTCTTTTGCCTTGCTATTGGTGGTTGGTTTAGGTAGGGAGAATTGATCCGCTTACAAAAAATTTTTTTTTATCACATTCGCAATGTTTTCTTGAATAGAAAATATTGCCTTATCAAAACACATTTTTTCAACATTAATCAATTATATTATTTGAAAAGTGAGAATAACTCATAATAAAAGTTGGGATGATTGATATATAACAAAATTTTCTTTAATATTTTTTAATACAATTAATTGTTAGAGATTATCGGCCGACGCTTTATTCGTTCTTTGAGACGTAGAGAAATCATCATATTGAGAGCTCTATGTAGTGGTTTTGTTTGAAAAATGTGAAATCATTTTTTTTTATTACAAAAACTTATCATAAATTAGTAGAGAAAGCATCGAATATTTTTGGCTATGAATTTGGTCAGAATATTGGTCGATACATTTCGTATAAAAATTTATGGAACGTAAGAAAATGTTTATTTGAGGTTTTAAATGGTAACACACACTTTTGACCTTTCATACGAGAAAATGATGGTAACTAAGTTGAATAATTAAGAGGCAAAAAATTTTCGGATATGGTAGAGATGAATTGTAAACAAGAAGATTAGTCGTTGGTCTTAAACTTCATTTCAAGGAGTTTCAAGTACTCATAGTTACTTTTAATCTTAACTATATTTTTGTGGGATCCCTCTTCTTTCTTACCATCTTCAAAATATTACATCAATAATATTAATTTCTTACATACATATAAGTTAAAATTAATAATTATGTATAATTCATTTTTATAAACGATAAAATTAAAATATTAAACACCAAAATTATTTTATTCTTTAAAATTCATACCCGCACATTGTGCGGATCGATCACCTAGTATGATATAATTTAAAAGATTAATACAATATATATAAATAACTCATATGAACTTATATTTTATTATATTTTTTAGTTGTGTAATTTACTCTTATCACAAGGTTCACTATTCCAAACATCTTGTTTCCCCTTTGGTTTATTATTTGACTCCAAGTAAATTCTATCAACTCTAGCAATCCATAAACGTAACTGACCACATCGACCGATATATGCTGCTCTGTATGCTCTTCATATGGTAATAAAACTTTCTAAATTTTTACAACCACCATATCTCAAATGACAACGCCAGTCTAGTCTTGGCCCTTTTTTCTGGAAAACTAAAACTATATGAATTATTATATGCTACATATTGGAAATCCTTAACCTCATCTTTATTGGATGCGCAATTAACTCTCAGAATGCTACCATAATATTTTATTCTTTAAAATACATACCCGCACATGGTGCGGATCGATCACCTAGTATGATATAATTTAAAAGATTAATACAATATATATAAATAACTCATATGAACTTACATTTTATTATATTTTTTTGTTGTGTAATTTACTCTTATCACAAGGTTCACTATTCCAAACATCTTGTTTCCCCTTTGGTTTATTATTTGACTCCAAGTAAATTCTATCAACTCTAGCAATCCATAAACGTAACTGACCACATCGACCGATATATGCTGTTCTGTATGCTCTCCATATGGTAATAAAACTTTCTAAATTTTTACAACCACCATATCTCAAATGACAACGCCAGTCTAGTCTTGACCTTTTTTTTTTGGAAAACTAAAACTGTATAAATTATTATATGCTACATATTGGAAATCCTTAACCTCGTCCTTATTGGATGCGCAATTAACTCTCAGAATGCTACCATAATATAGAGTTCGTTTCGCAACGCTAAAGTGTTGTCTAGAGAACAAGTAATACTTTCATTTAAACAAAAATACAGAACAATAACTAACATAAAAACAATATGATAATTCATTATTTAGATCTAAAATATGTTTTTTAATTAATATAAATATAAAAAAATCGAAGGGCAGTATTTATAGTTTTTTATATAATTCTTAATTTTTAAAAAAATAATCAAGTGAACATCTAAAACATATAAAATCTTTGATATCTTCCATTAGTCATTTCTATTAAAACAGTTTGTCATCTTCTACGTAAGAGTATTTATTATTTTACTATCTTTCTGGCATGTAACCCAAATCTAAAGATTATGGCTTATATTAAGAGTAAAACAAAACATTTTTTACTATATAACTGCAGATTTTCTTAATCAAACATAAACTATATAAATAAAATTATAAGAAAAAAACATTTTTACTATATCCAGCTGCAAATTTTCTTCATCAAACATAACTGATCAAACATAACTGAATGAGGATAAAATCAAAAAAGGAAAAAAGAAATCACAAAACTCAAAAAAATCTATAATATTTTTTTATATTTAAAATCAATTAATTATTGCAGTAAGCTAATCCTTATTATACTAAATCACAAGTCACCTGGCCAATTGTATTATGCCACACAGTCTCTAATTTTTATATAACAAAATGAAGAAAAAAAATCAACGCAAATACAGCAAAATAACTATAAAAAACTCCAAAAAATCTCTTTTCAATCCCTAAATTTTCTCACACACGATCTCACGTTCGATCTTTGAAACCGTTCATAAGAGATTTGTCATTTAACTCACGTTGATCTCACTTGCATTCATAAAATTGTAAATCATTAAAACATGTTCTCTGGCCAAACAATCCCAACAATCTGTCTTTGAAAGAAAACCTTTCTACATATTGATACAAAGAAGAATTGAAATTGGCTATGGACTGATAACGAGGAGCATGATGCCAACTTGGGATTGGTTAGTAGACTAGAAATGCTGAACTCTTAAATACTCAAATCCCAATTTGCGTTCCGTCGATTTTTTTTTTTTTTGTGTAAATCCTTTTCCTTTCTAATCTACTTTTTTTCTTTCGGATATCAGAAAAAGCTTCATATGGTGAAAGAAATAAAAGTATGTATAATACCTCTTCTTCCTTTTCTTTGATAAATTAATTCTGGATTTCCTGAAACATATTTTATTTGTTGTGGTACTGAATTTCCAGAAAACGATTGCAAAGTAAACCTTGAAGCACAAGTACAAGGCCAAAAAAACCTTGGGAAGCACCACAAGGAGAAGAAGGAAAAATATGAAAATGTTGTGAAAGTACAAGGTAATTAACGGGGTCCACAAACCTCAGGTGTTAGGGGATGGAAGAGAATGACCAATGTTCAGGTTGGTCTTCAATATACTCTTTTAATGTTCATAGACTCATGGAAATACAATGATACTAATTTTGTTTACTATCGGATAAAGATACACCTTCTTTTTGTTTTTTCAAGCAAGATAAACGAAGTATACATAGGAGAAGAAGAAGGGAAGATCTACAAAGTTGGGAGGAAGCAAGCTCATGTCAATTTCAAAAATTAGGCAAGTAATTAGATTACGATTACAAATAGCAATATGATTAGTAAAAAGCCTCATTTTCATTATGTATAGGATAACGATATGTGTATAATTGTTCTATTAAGGAGGTTGATGTTTTAAATTTGTAATTGTTCCTCTACAAGAAATTTGCTTTCCTCCAGTTATTTTTGATATTTAACAATTTTCATTTATTTATAGATCAATTTTTATATTTATCTTGAGTCCATATCGGACTTTGATTAAATAATATAACATGTTTAAATACATTTCTTTGATCTTAGATACATATATATATTAGATTTTTGTTGTTAACACAGTTACAATATTTTTTAGTTTTGTGAAATGTATCTATAGAAAACCTATACCCGTGCGTATAGCACGGATAATAATACTAGTTATTAAAAGACTAAAAACCATGACAATATTTATTTAATTATTTTATTTATCAAAGTAAATGAGTTTGGTCAATTCATGAACCCATTAACATTCAACCCATGACGCCCCTAAATACTATGCTACGTCAACTAAATTGTAGAAACAATGCAATTATGTATAGTCATCTACAATACTCGGCTGTTACATTGATCCACCACAAAGTACATTACATTTGATTATAATGCCGATTAATGACTAATCAAAATTATCATGGGACAATTACAAAATACAATTTTTTGTGTGCACATTCGCAAAAATGTCGTACATTCGCAAAAATATCACTTAAGGGTGTCTATTTGCAAAAATGCCACTAATTATAGATTTATAAAGCTTATATCTTAAAATTCTAAACCCTAAAAAATGTTTTGACACCTAAAACCCCCTAAACCCTCATAAATAAACCCTAATAGAACATAATTAACCCAAACATAAATGATATAAAGAAAAAATAATTTTGAAAAAGCGGCATATTTGTAAAGATTTCAAAAGTGTGGCATTTTTGTAAAATGACACTTAAAAAGTGGCATTTTTTGAAATTTCTCAATTAATAATTATCATTGAGTATTTATTATGGGCTAGTAAATTTCTTATTAGCGGATTGTAGAGAAGATGGTTGGTGGCCGTAAAAGAAAGATAGTTATGCTAAAAGACGGTTAAGTGAAGTAATGAATTACATTAAAAACTAAAAAGCCATTCAAAAATATGTGTAAACTAGTGAAAATTTCACGCGATGCGCGAAACAATTGATTTTGAAAATTATTTTAGTATCATATATATATTAACATTGATATATTGAATGATGTTTAGGATTTATTGTCACAATTTATATTTATATAAATTAAAACATAATTTTTAAATGTTTAATATGAAAGTGAATATGATGATATATACAAATATTTTTATATGAATACTATATTTTCAGTTTTTCTCTAAAATTCATCGTATTCTTCTTGAATCTCTTTGTCATAGTTCGTGTCCACTATTGTAAAAAAAAAAAGAATGTTGAGTCCACACGCGACCGACAAGCTAAAATTTATATAGTAAAATATACAATAATTTATAGATAAACATATAGGTAAAAAAGTTTAGTGAAATGAAATTTGTTTTGAAAATGATTACATATTTGGTTTACAGAATTTGATTTTTATATTATTTAAATTTATATAGCTTCTACATTTTTTTAACAAAATGATAGTTTTTTTTATACAACTTTATTTTTATTCATGTCTTTATGGGTATTTTTATCAAAACACCCTATATAAAAATCAAGAATCAAGATCGTGTGTGACATAAAAAAATTCTTTCGTTTTTAATCGTTTTCTTAGAGAATTGTTTTTTAGTCAATGGTGTGTCAAAATTACTTTTGCTTGGCCTAAACTTACAAAATTATAGTGTCAATTATTGAGTAATTGATATTTAATACCATGCGTTACAGATTAAAGCATCCACATATAAGGCTTAATTGTAATACAATACATGGAGTTTATAATTCCAATTTTCTTTCCCTAAAGATATTCCCATATAAGTTTTAAAAAGTGTATTGGACTGTTTTTTTTTTAATTGTGGAGTTAGTTTGATCTTATAATATTAGTAAAGTAGAGATTCAAAAGTAAAAAATAATTTTAAATAATTTTATGTGAATTATTATAAAATAGATAAAGTTTTCTCTGTCTTATTAAAATATTGATATAATAAACATGATAGAAAATAATATAATGACACTATAGCGTGTAGCCAAAACGAAAAAAAAAATTGGAACATCTTATATACTTTTATTGGTTTACTATAGAATAATTTGACTTTAATATATGATATACTCTACTTGATCACAAAATGACAATACAGCAAAAAAAGTAAAAAATATTTTTAAAATAAATATGATAGTTTCTCGAAAATTCTAATTAGAAAATTTTTAAAGAATTTGAAAATTTTTATTGAAATAAAAACTATATATTAGAATACGGTTTTACATATTATTAATTAATTTATGAATATAATTAGATGTTAAATGTTTACTTTAAATTAATATATTGCTATTCACATTTTTATTTAAAAGAGTCAATACAAAAATTCTAAAATCTAGAGATCCTAGATTCTAAAATGTAAAATTAAGTAAAGTAGAGATCCTAAATTAAAAAAAAAAATTAAAAGTTGTTAACACTAAAACTGACATGTGGCAGTCTCTCATAGCTTTACATAGTGAAAACTTTAAAATATTATATAAGATTTGTACCTCATTGATTATTTGAGACAATTGCAAAAATGCTACTTTTGGTGTGTATATTTACAAAAATGTTACTATGAGTTGTCCATTTGTGTATTTGTTAATATTACAGAAATTTGGTGTTTATAGACTAAGCTCTTGTCAAAAATTATTGGACATATACAATTTCAAATGTATAAAAACAAGACCGTTTACTAAAAAAATTGAATATGAATTAAATAAACTTATATGAGTTGTATATATTAAGTGAGTTGATCACTAAACACATTGTTGAAAAATCTTACTATTATATATTATATATTTTCTATATTCATATTAAAACTATGAATTTAGTATCATATTTAAAATTCATATTAAAATGTATTTATAACATATATAAGAATTATAAAATTAAATTATGACTATAATAACTTAATATGTTATTTTCAATTCTATTTTAACAAATGATTTTTTTATGTAGTTATTGGTAAGATTTTATTTTATGTTTTTGTTAGAAGGATTTAATACTTTTTAATAATGTGATTTAATTGTTCGTAAATTTCAAATTATCATTATTTAGTCATTTTTTATCATATAGTTAGTGTAAGAAATTGATTTTAAGTCAATTTGGTCTTTTAATTTAATCTAATTAAACTTTATCTTTTTAAGGCCAAGTTTTTATATGGCTTTTTTTAATATATCGTATCATTCTTTCTGAAAAATCAATTGAACTCGATCTTTGTAGTTACACAATTAACACGAAATCATATATTTAAAATCAAATGAGTTTGATTTTGTAATTGTATCGTTATTTTTGTTCTTTGAGTTTTCTTTAAAAGAGAAAATATATTTTTATTGTTTAGTTAAGATACATATCTATAAATAAATTATGAAAATCTCTCAAAACATCAGTTTATGATTTTTGTTGAAAACATACACCACAACTCAATAAAATGTAACTATGGATGTTTACAAATTTACTCAATAATAGTTTATGTATTAGTTAAAAAATACAAAAATTGATAAATAATAGTTTTCTTAAAATAAATAAAGATGGAAAACTATTTTTGAAAAATGAAAGAAACAGAATCAAATATCAATTGGATGTATAAACTCAATTTGTTATATGTTTTTTATATGTCTTAAAATTATTAAAGCAAAACAAAATTAATTAGTATCATTTCTTAAATAAAAAAAAATGACACATGTCAAAAAGTTATGAGACACATGGCATCCTCTTATAGTTTTGGTTTAGAAAAACCTTACAATATTATATAAGATATGTGTTTTGAATTTATTTGATCTTTATTGATATTAAAAAAGAAGAATATGATATAATTCAAAATATTATTACAATATATATATATATATAAATAAGTCATATGAACTTAACTTTATTATATTTTTTAGTTGTATAGTTTACTTTTATCACAATGTTCAATACTCCAACCATTTTGGCGTCCTTTTGGTTTATTATTTGACTCCAAGTAAATTCCATCAAGTCTGCCAATCCATGAACGTAATTGACCACAATGACGATTATATGCTGATCTGTATGCTCTCCATATGGTAATAAAATTTTCCAAATTCTTACATCCACCATGTCTCAAATGACAACGCCAAACTAGTTTTGAACTTGTCTATGGAAAACTAAAACGGTATGAATTGTTATATGCCACATATTGGAAATTATTAACCTCGTTTTTATTGGATGAGCAATTGACTTTGAGAATGCTACCATAAAAGAGTTCATTTCGCAACTCTAAAGTGTTATCAGCACAACGACTTGTACTTTTATTTAAACCAAAATGCAGAGTAATAACCAACATAAAAACTATGAGATAATTCATTATTTAGATTCAAAATATTTTTTTGAAGTTATATGAATCTAAAGAAATCAAAGTGTAGTATTTATAGTATTAAATTTTTTGTTACTCAAATAAACAATAAACACATATAAAGTCTATGAAATCTTCTTTTCAATATTTTTTAAAAGAAATTTTGTTATTTTCTACATAAATATTTATTATCTTACTATTTTTTTGACTTGTAACATAAAACATCTTTGACTACAAAGCTACAAATTTTCTTAATCAAAACATAAATGAATAAGAAAAAAAATCACAAAAACAAAATCTGTAATCTTTTTTTTTTTAATAATAATATAGCCAACTACAGTAATAACAGCTTTTTTTGTTTTTGTCACATACCTACTTCAAACATTCATTAAAAGATTACAGAATCTAAAAACCAATAGGGAAGCTAAGTGCTAATTGTAGAAAAAACTGCATTCTTTAGGCGAGCGTTCCTAACCAGTAGGTCCGCCTTTTTGTTCATTTCCCTAGGACAATACGTAAGAGTAAAGTCTGGAACAACACGCGCAAAGCCTTCAATTCATCTAATTAACGAGGCTAATTTTTCAGGTTCAACACCACAGTTACCAACTCCTGCGAATCTACTACAAACATCTCACAATATCACTTCTTGTTCCTTAAGCTCTCTGTGGCCCATAAGAGGCTATGCATCTCCGTGTGAAGTGGGGACAAACTGCTTCGTATCCTTCGAACTCCTAGGAGATCCATCTCCCCGTCTTGCAATGGTAGAATCCAACCTAGTCCACTCGTTGGTTTGTCTTCTTTCCAAGACCCGTCCATATAGCATTTGAAAACCACTCTAGGCATTATCAGGGAGATTGACTCATGTCTCCACGGAGCCTTTATCTCCGAACTATTAGCTAGGAACCAGTCTGTAGCCTCCCTTCTGGCTGTATCGAGAATCTCCTGCGGATTCCTATCAATGTTCTTGAAAATTTTATCGTTCTGAACCTTCCATATATACCAGATAATTCACATATAGCATCTCGTGTTTTCGTCATTGTCTGCCCGATTTGTATTTGCTAAAGTAAGAAGTCCATATTACCCCATAGGTTTTCCGTCGAAAAAACAGCTGGAGTATTAGGGATATGTGACAAAGCCGAACATTGCCGTGCTGGAGGGCATGTGAAAAGCATGTGATTACTAGATTCCGCTTTGCATCCACATCTAGGACAGCTCCGCTCCTGATGTAGATGTCTATACGCGAGTTTCTCGTTGACCGCCACTATCCCAGAGAGAGACTGCTATAAGAAATGCCGTATTTAAATAAATTTATTTTTCAAAAAATAAAAAGATATAATTATAGGGTTAATTAGTTGAATATTACTTCTGGAAGAGAAAATTAGGTAGATAACTAGTCAGAAAATAAAATTAGGTAAGTAGGAGAGATAATTAAAATATGACGAAATTGCCCCTACAATGTAATTAAAGTAAATATGAAAAAAAATTCCATAAACAATTATATTCCTCTCATCTCAAAAATTCTTTGAAAGATGTGTCTTTATCTTTGGAAAACTAGATATGCAGACAAAATAAAATAAGATTAGAACAAGATAGTTACCTACTTTCAAAATTACATCTTATATTGATCTTACAAGATAGTTAGCTATCTCACACTGTTTTGTAACTATCTAAAGCATAGTTAACTATTTTTTTAGTAAATAGCTACGAATTCGAAAACATAGTTGACTATTCTTTTTAGAGCATAGTTGTCTATTCTACCGATTACATAGTTGACTACATAAAAATGATGTAATAGTTATTTATTTAAATAAACATAGTTAACTATGTTCGAAACGTAGTTATCTATTTTAGTTTGAATAATGAAAACGAATAACATACATAGCCAACTATTATCAGAAGCGTAGTCACCTATTATAGTTTGCATAATGAAAAAGAATAACATAAATAATTAACTATAATCAGAAATATAGTTACCTACTATATTGATTTTCGAACATAGTTAACTATATCGATATTTGACGACTTAACTTGGCCATGAGAGGGGATGACAGTGGTGAGTTTAAGTGGATGAGATTAATATTGTAACGATCGCGAACCAAATTACGGAATATTTGGTCGTGTGTCGATCGACACAGTGGGTGTGTGTCGATCGACACGAGGAAAAAAAAAAAAAAAAAAAAAAAAAAAAAAAAAAAAAAAATTTGTCTATAAAAGACAGGAGTGTCGGCAGGTTTTCTTGACAGAAGAAAACAGAGAGAGAAAGGAGAATTTGAGAGGATTTGAGAGAGTTGAGAGAGTTTGGGAGTGTTCTTGAGGGTTTTTGGGCAGTTTCGGACCGGTTTTTGGAGGAGACAAACGGAGGTCAAGATCAAGTCAGATCGGGGTGAACTTTTGAGGGTAAGTTCTCCTGTCGTTGGTCTTGTCGTAGGAAAAAATCCGTTTGTCAATCGGACGGTTAGATTGGTAGTTATGATCGTTTAAAGTTGGGCCGTTTCTGCAGCTTTCTTTTCCGATCAGTCAACTTCGGAGGATTTTTCCCGACGAACCGTTGCGAATTAGAGGACGATCTATATACCGTTGTGTAGCTTGTTCCGTCTAGTTTTCAGAGCCATTTTCTGATTTGGATTTGAAGCAGCCGTTCGCCCTGTGCGTCGACTTCTTTGTATCCAACGTGGTTCCTGTTCCAGTTCCAATCATCGGGATTACGGGCTTAATTGCCGTCGAACCAGAATGACCCAGAAAGCGTTCTATATACGGTTAGAAAGCTCTCTCTGTCTAGTTTTTAGATCGTGTTTCCGATCATGTTTCCGATGTATTTTACGTTCTTGGTGAGCGTTCTTGTTAAACATGTCGCCTCTGTTTCCAGTTCGGATTGTTGAACTTACGGGTTGTTTTCCCGTCGAACCGTTGGGAGTTAGCAGACGTTCTATATACCACG
The DNA here is from genome assembly GCA_964056655.1 of Arabis hirsuta. Classification (NCBI taxonomy): domain Eukaryota; kingdom Viridiplantae; phylum Streptophyta; class Magnoliopsida; order Brassicales; family Brassicaceae; genus Arabis; species Arabis hirsuta. The sequence goes on from OZ053307.1 coordinate 24,740,978, forward strand.
GTGTAGCCCGTCGTGTCTAGTTTCCAGCACCGGTTTCCGATTGGAATTTGGAGTAGCCGTTCGTCGTATACGTTGTGTTCTTTGGGGCGTGCGTGTTCTTAGTGTTCTGGGTGTTCTTGAACACTTTTGAATCCGTTTTCCTTCCCAAATCGAGGTGAGTGCGTGACCATGGGTGCGTGTAAGCATAAGAAGTGTTAGGATGCGTTGTGTGTTGTTTGGGATCGAATTTCATGTTGTTTGATAAATTATTATGCAGAAAATCGCGTGTGCGAGTTTTCTGGGTTTGGTGTGTCGATCGACACATATGGGTGTGTCGATCGACATGGTGTCAGTAGGTCACCGGGATGGTGTGCTGACGGACATGAGTGTCGGAGTTGGTGTCGATCGACACGGGTTAGTGTATCGATCGACACAGGTTGTTTTTACGCGATTGAGTTGTTTTCATGTTGATTGTTCATCCTGGTATTGTAGCATTGCTTATGCTTATATTTGTACATAGCCTGTTGATGGGATGACCGTCTCACTGGGTATTTATGATAATACTCACGCATCTCTTATAACCATGTGATGCAGGTAAAGACAGTCAGTGATCGTGGAATCATGGCGGGGACGAGGGGAATGATCTAGTGGCTCGTTTTCGTGTAATAAGTTAGAATTGCTAGGGTGTTAGCAATTTCAGAACTATGTGTATTACCGAATTGAACTAGAATTAATAAGTATGGGCTTGTTAAACGATAATTGTATTTGATTGTTGAATCATTGTTCCGCGCTGTTTGTTTATTGGACCGTTGAGGATCACTATTTATGATAATAGTGATCCGGTTAAAATTTTTTTTTTATTTGACGGGTTGGGTCGTCACAGTTTGGTATCAGAGCCCTAGCGGTTCTAGGGCTAGTTAGTTAATTGATTATGCGAGTTAGTCAATTGATTGTTGTGTGGGTATGGAGTCCTAGATCATCCCTTCCGAGCCTTCAATGAGATTCCACGGTATGTGTTTTGTGATTTCTGTTTTTTTCTAGTACTTAGTATTCTGCTGGTTAGTGCAGAGTGATGGCTAGAGTGGCTAGAGGCAGAGGTCGCGGGGGCCGTAGAGGTCGTGGTAGTCGTGCTGGGCGTGGGCGTGGGCGGGGACTTGGGAGTGAGTCTGCTGCCACGTGGGAGTCCCAGGAGACTACACAGGAGCGGGTAGCTGACTCGCAGGCGTTTCAGGAGGGGTCCGTGGGTGTGACAGCTACGGGTTCCAGTGAGAGGGCTGGAGGGGCTAGTGTAGGTCCTGATGTAGCTGGTGGTGCGGTGGGCCCTGGTGGGGGTGCTGCCGTAGGCGTCGCCCCAGATCGAGATGATCGTCTGGCGGGTCTACTACAGATGATTCTGGAGAGGTTACCGGGAGGGGTGCCTGCTCCGGGTCATGCTCCTGGGGTGCAGCCGGGTATGGCTGGGGTTCAGCCGGGTATGGCTGGGGTGCAGCCGGGTTTGGCTGGGGTGCAGCCGGGTTTGGCTGGGGTGCAGCCGGGTATGGCTGGGGTTGAGGAGCTTCCATCTTATCTGCGGATGATGGAGCAGATGCAGCGGATTGGTACTGTATTTTTCTCGGGCGGTGCTAAGCCTGAGGAGGCTGATGGGTGGCGGATGAGGTTAGAGCGTAACTTTCGCTCCATCAGATGTCCAGAGGGATACAGAGTAGATCTGGCGGTGCATTATCTGGAGGGTGATGCGCATCTCTGGTGGAGAGGTGTTGAGGCCAGGAGAGTGCAGGCCGAGATGGTCTGGGAGGATTTCTTGGCGGAGTTTAACGCCAAGTATTTCCCGCAGGAGGCGGTGGACCGTTTGGAGTCTAGGTTTCTGGACCTAACTCAGGGAGATCGGTCAGTGAGGGAGTTCGATGATGAGTTCAGTCGACTCCTGGTACATGCAGGGAGAGGCATGGAGGGCAAGGATGCCCAGGTTATGAGGTTCTTGCGAGGACTTCGACCAGATTTGAGGACTCGTTGCAGGGCGAGTAGGTTCGCCACGAGGGCGGAGCTGGTTGAGATGGCTGCTGCGATCGAGGAGGATCTCGGGGAGCAGGTTGTGGTGGTTAGTCCACCGGTGCAGCAGCAGCAGCCGAGGAGATCTCAGCAGCAGACGAGTTCAGGCAGGGGCGACAAGCTTGCTCAGGGACAGAAGAGAAGTGGGAGAGCACTTCAGGGGCTAGTCAGGGCGGTTCGGGATGCTTCGGGTGTGGGAGCATGTCCCATCGTGTGGCGAGCTGTCCGAGGAGGACCGGGACCGGGACTCGAGATGTGCGGGTCGGGGTTCAGGATACGCGGGTGTGTTATCACTGCAGAGAGACGGGGCATATTAAGCCCAAGTGTCCGAAGCTGCAGCAGTTGGCGGTGGCCGCAGTGCAGCCATTGGCAGTGCAGCCGTTGTCTCAGATTGCAGCAGCACCGCGTGTGTTCATGTCTGCGGAGGCGGGTGGATCTAGCACCAGACCGATCACAGGTATTTCCGAACTTGACTTTTTAAATTCATGGTTGTTTGAGTTTTTGTTTGTTGGGAAATTGTGAGTCTGTGCTAGAATGATAGGGTTCTGAGGCACATGGGATTGTGCAGGGACCTTAGTTGTGGGCGGGTATGAGTCCCACGTGTTATTTGATTCGGGAGCTACGAATAGCTTTATTACGCCGGAGTGTGCGGAGAGCAGCGGAATCCAGAGTGATTCCGGGGAACAGGCGGGAGTAGTCAAGGTGGCTGGAGGTAGGACGTTGGCTACTTTCGGGCGCGCTCGTGGTGTGGATGTTCTGGTGGCGGGAGAGTCGATGCCAGCAGATCTGATCATCAGTCCGGTGGAGCTGTATGATGTTATCCTGGGTATGGATTGGTTGGATCGTTACAGGGTCCATCTGGATTGCCACCGAGGGCGAGTTGTGTTTGAGCGAGAGGCGGGGGGGTTGGTTTATCAGGGTGTGAGACCGACTTCCGGGAGTCTCGTGATTTCCACGATACAGGCCGAGCAGTTGCTTCTCAAGGGCTGCGAGGCGTATCTGGTGACGATAGTGATGCCTGAGTCTGTTGGAGGGGTTGCAGTGGAGGATATTCGAGTTGTTCGGGATTTCCAGGATGTGTTCCAGTCATTGGAGGGATTACCGCCATCGCGGTCGGATCCGTTTGTTATTGAGTTGGAACCCGGGACTACTTCGATATCTAAGGCACCGTACCGTATGGCTCCAGCAGAGATGGCAGAGCTGAAGAAGCAGCTGGATGATTTGTTGGATAAGGGTTTTATTCGGCCTAGTGTTTCACCGTGGGGAGCACCGGTGTTGTTTGTGAAGAAGAAGGATGGTAGTTTCCGGTTGTGCATCGATTATCGGGGACTTAACCGAGTCACCGTGAAGAACAGGTACCCTCTGCCGCGCATTGATGAGTTGTTGGATCAGTTACGAGGGGTACCTGGTTCTCCAAGATCGACTTGGCTTCAGGGTACCATCAGATTCCGATTGAGGAGGCAGATGTGAGGAAGACTGCTTTCAGGACGAGGTATGGGCATTTTGAGTTCGTGGTGATGCCTTTTGGTTTGACGAATGCACCAGCAGCGTTCATGCGGTTGATGAACGGGGTATTCCAGGAGTATCTGGATGTGTTTGTGATCATCTTTATTGATGATATCCTGGTGTATTCCAAGAGTCCTGAGGAGCATGAGTTGCATCTGAGAGTAGTTCTGGGGAAGCTGCGGGAGCAGAAGTTGTTTGCGAAGTTGAGCAAGTGCAGTTTTTGGCAGCAAGAGATGAGTTTCCTTGGCCATGTGGTGTCTGCAGAGGGAGTTTCTGTGGATCCGGCTAAGATCGAGGCTATCAGAGGGTGGCCTAGACCGAGGAATGCCACCGAGATTAGGAGTTTTCTTGGGTTGGCAGGTTATTATCGGAGATTCATCGCGGGATTTGCGAGTTTGGCTAAGTCGATGACAAGTTGACAGGGAAGGATGTTCCTTTTGTGTGGTCTTCTGCTTGCGAGGAGAGTTTCGGAAAGCTGAAGGAGATGTTGACGAGTACACCGGTGTTGGCGTTACCCGAGCCGGGTGAGCCTTACGTGGTGTATACCGATGCTTCGGGTGTTGGTTTGGGTTGTGTCCTGATGCAGCAGGGAAAGGTTATTGCGTATGCTTCGAGGCAGTTGAGGAAGCATGAGTGCAACTACCCTACCCATGATTTGGAGTTGGCTGCGGTAATTTTCGCTCTAAAGATTTGGAGATCTTATCTTTATGGCGGAAAGGTTCAGGTGTTCACAGACCATAAGAGTTTGAAGTATTTCTTCACTCAGCCGGAGCTGAACCAGAGACAGAGGCGCTGGATGGAGTTGGTAGCGGATTACGATTTGGAGATCGGATACCATCCGGGTAAGGCTAATCTGGTTGCGGATGCATTGAGTCGGATGAGGGTTGCTTCGGCTCAGGAGCGTGATATGGAAGCTCTGGTGAGCGAGATTAGTACGTTGAGGTTGTGTGTGATCTCACAGGAGCCGTTGGGGTTAGAGGCAGCTAACCAGGCAGATTTACTGAGCAGGATTCGGGTTGCGCAGGAGAAGGATCAGGGGTTGATTGATGCTTCTAAGGCGACAAGTTCGGAGTATGTGGTCTCAGCGAGTGGGATGATACTGGTGAATGGGCGGGTTTGTGTACCCAAGGACGAGGATCTGAGGTAGGAGATTCTGAGAGAGGCCCATTCGAGCATGTTATCGATTCATCCGGGGGCGACCAAGATGTACCGTGATCTGAAACGGTATTATCACTGGGTCGGGATGAAGAGGGATGTAGCTAATTGGGTTGCAGCGTGCAATGTGTGTCAGCTGGTGAAGGCTGAGCATCAGGTTCCGAGTGGTATGTTGCAGAGTTTACCCATTCCGGAGTGGAAGTGGGATATGATTACCATGGATTTCGTGACGGGATTGCCGTTGTCACGGACGTATGATGCGATTTGGGTGATTGTGGATCGTCTGACCAAGTCAGCACATTTTCTTGCCATCAAAAAGACCGATGGGACGGTAGTGTTGGCTAAGAAGTATGTGCGTGAGATAGTGAGGCTGCACGGGGTGCCAGCGAGTATTGTGTCAGACAGAGATCCGAGGTTTACGTCTGAGTTCTGGAGGGCGTTTCAGGCGGAGATGGGCACTAAGGTGCACATGAGCACGGCGTATCATCCTCAGACAGATGGACAGTCGGAGAGGACTATTCAGACTTTAGAAGACCTGTTGAGGATGTGCGTGCTGGATTATGGTGGTCATTGGGCGGATCATCTGAACCTGGTTGAGTTTGCGTACAACAACTCATACCAGGCGAGTATTGGGATGGCTCCATATGAGGCTCTGTATGGGAGGCCGTGTAGGACACCATTGTGCTGGACTCAAGTGGGGGAGAGGAGCATGTTTGGTGCGGATTTTGTTCAGGAGACGACGGAGAAGATCCGTGTCTTGAGACTGAACATGAGAGAGGCTCAGGATCGGCAGAAGAGTTATGCTGATAAGAGACGAAAAGAGCTGGAGTTTGAGCTGGGAGATCTGGTGTATCTCAAGGCAGCGATGTTGAGGGGTCCTAACAGATCCATTTCAGAGAATAAGCTAAGTCCGAGGTTTATGGGTCCGTTCAGAGTGGTGGAATGGGTTGGACCAGTGGCTTATCGGTTGGAGTTACCTCAGAGTATGAGAGCGTTTCATAAGGTATTTCATGTATCGATGCTGCGGAAGTGTCTACATGAGTCTGAGGGGGTGTTGGCTAGGATTCCGGAGGATCTTCAGCCCAACATGCCGTTAGCGGCGAGACCTGTGAGGATTCTCGAGAGGAGAGTCAAGGTTCTGCGCCGGAAGAGGATACCATTGGTGAGAGTCGTGTGGGACTGTGATGGTGTCGAGGAGGAAACTTGGGAACCAGAGGCAAGTATGAAGGCAAAGTTCTCGAAGTGGTTCGAGAAGCAAGCGGAGGCTTGAGTGTCTTTCTGGTTTTCAGTGGTTGTATTAGCTTGTTGCTATGAGTTGTATGTATTTTTCGTTTGGATTGTAACGATATACATTGTTGAGATTAATAAGATGGGATGTTTCTTATTATCTTTGGTTATAAGACGGATGTTCTTATGAGTTAGATGACCTGGGGATTGGTCATGAGGGATATTCCGGGTTAGGGAATATCGGGGTAGGAAACACCCTGGCGATTGGGTTGTTTCAGATGACCTAGGGATTGGTCATGAGTGATATTCCGGGTTAGGAGATATCAAGATGGGAACCACGGAAGTAAATCGGTCGACAGGTGCTTATGATGCACGTTACAGCGTTACTGCTCCAGGGGATGGTGATATTCTCCTGCATATACTTTGAGGGACAGAGATCTCTCCAGAGGATGTGTGATTTCCTCTGCAGCCGATAGCTTGACGGACTGTGTGTCCCGAGAGTGGGAGGGGCTGGAGCATACCGAGAGCCGGTATGGTATACATCGAGAGCTCGTAGGGTGACGATCTTACGAGTGGGAGTGGTGTATAGAGATATGAGTTTGAGCAAGAGTACATGTAGTGTGATTATAAGTATGAGATTTGATGAACTTCAGAGATCGGGAATGCTCTCAGGTGGTTTGTGGATGTCTAATCTAGGGTTATTACTCGAGTTTGGAATTTTAGTCCAGACGACCCTGGTAAACATATGTAGCCTCTTTGGTCGTACATGTTCTTGTTTGATTGTTGGGCGACCAATTGATCCAAGGTCTGGGTCTACGGTGGGTCGGGCATGTTCTTGTTTGATTGTTGCGCAATCTATCGGACAACCCTGATCCGGATCAGCGAGTGTTGCATCGTGGATGTTTCCTGGGGGAATTTGGTCGGGTTTCGGACGAGAGTGTCAACCTTAGTGAGACGGGTTAGGTGAAGGAGATCGAGAGATGATCTGAGTTGGAGCTGACCGGGTTGGTCAGGATTGCACCTGTGGTGGCAGTGCAATGTAACTAGTATGACACTAGTTGAGTTCTGAGATTAGGTGTAATCTCAGGTAGTGCTGGCCGGGTGGGGCCAGGGGTGAGGATATTAGTAGAGCTGGTCGGGTTGGGCCAGAGGACTGAGATCGAATGTGTTAACCGTAGGGTTATGATTTCGCGTGATTCGAGGACGAATCCGTGTTAGTGGGAGAGAATTGTAACAATCGCGAACCAAATTACGGAATATTTGGTCGTGTGTCGATCGACACAGTGGGTGTGTGTCGATCGACACGAGAAAAAAAAAAAAAAAAAAAATTTGTCTATAAAAGACAGGAGTGTCGGCAGGTTTTCTTGACAGAAGAAAACAGAGAGAGAAAGGAGAATTTGAGCAGATTGAGAGGATTTGAGAGAGTTGAGAGAGTTTGGGAGTGTTCTTGAGGGTTTTTGGGCAGTTTCGGACCGGTTTTTGGAGGAGACAAACGGAGGTCAAGATCAAGTCGGATCGGGGTGAACTTTTGAGGGTAAGTTCTCCTGTCGTTGGTCTTGTCGTAGGAAAAATCCGTTTGGCAATCGGACGGTTAGATTGGTAGTTATGATCGTTTAAAGTTGGGTCGTTTCTGCAGCTTTCTTTTCCGATCAGTCAACTTCGGAGGAGTTTTCCCGACGAACCGTTGCGAATTAGAGGACGATCTATATACCGTTGTGTATCTTGTTCCGTCTAGTTTCCAGAGCCATTTTCTGATTTGGATTTTAAGCAGCCGTTCGCCCTGTGCGTCAACTTCTTTGTATCCAACGTGGTTCCTGTTCCAGTTCCGATCATCGGGATTACGGGCTTAATTGCCGTCGAACCAGAATGACCCAGAAAGCGTTCTATATACGGTTAGAAAGCTCTCTCTGTCTAGTTTTTAGATCGTGTTTCCGATCATGTTTCCGATGTATTTTACGTTCTTGGTGAGCGTTCTTGTTAAACATGTCGCCTCTGTTTCCAGTTCAGATTGTTGAACTTACGGGTTGTTTTCCCGTCGAACCGTTGGGAGTTAGCAGACGTTCTATATACCGCGGTGTAGCTCGTCGTGTCTAGTTTCCAGCACCGGTTTCCGATTGGAATTTGGAGTAGCCGTTCGTCGTATACGTTGTGTTCTTTGGGGCGTGCGTGTTCTTGGTGTTCTGGGTGTTCTTGAACACTTTTGAATCCGTTTTCCTTCCCAAATCGAGGTGAGTGCGTGACCATGGGTGCGTGTAAGCATAAGAAGTGTTAGGATGCGTTGTGTGTTGTTTGGGATCGAATTTCATGTTGTTTGATAAATTATTATGCAGAAAATCGCGTGTGCGAGTTTTCTGGGTTTGGTGTGTCGATCGACACATATGGGTGTGTCGATCGACATGGTGTCAGTAGGTCACCGGGATGGTGTGCTGACGGACATGAGTGTCGGAGTTGGTGTCGATCGACACGGGTTAGTGTATCGATCGACACAGGTTGTTTTTACGCGATTGAGTTGTTTTCATGTTGATTGTTCATCCTGGTATTGTAGCATTGCTTATGCTTATATTTGTACATAGCCTGTTGATGGGATGACCGTCTCACTGGGTATTTATGATAATACTCACGCATCTCTTATAACCATGTGATGCAGGTAAAGACAGTCAGTGATCGTGGAATCATGGCCGGGACGAGGGGAATGATCTAGTGGCTCGTTTTCATGTAATAAGTTAGAATTGCTAGGGTGTTAGCAATTTCAGAACTATGTGTATTACCGAATTGAACTAGAATTAATAAGTATGGGCTTGTTAAACGATAATTGTATTTGATTGTTGAATCATTGTTCCGCGCTGTTTGTTTATTGGACCGTTAAGGATCACTATTTATGATAATAGTGATCCGGTTAAAATTTTTTTTTTATTTGACGGGTTGGGTCGTCACAAATATAGTTACGCTATCTTAATCCATGATTGTAGATTTTCGAACTTGATTAGACAAAAGGATTGAAATAGATCGATTATTGTGTTTGTTTAAGAAAAAGAAGAAGAAAAAACAATGGAAGAAGAAGAAAAAGAAACGATGGAATAAGGATACGGAAGAAGAACAAGAAGAAGGAAAAGATGGGGAAGAGACAATGGAAGAAGAAGTGTCGATGAAAAGAAAAAAAGAAAGTGGCGATGGAAGGAGAAAAAGAAGAAGAGGAAAAAATAGACAATTGATTAGGGTTTTCTTTCTATTGATTTTCATTAAGGGTAAAATGGAAAATCATCTCCTAAATTTGTTATTATATACTAGATAATGAATTAGAAGCTCATTATGTAATATACATGCTAAGAGGACAAACCAATAAAAGCTGTATACTAATACGTAAATTCAAAAAGATACATCATCTAATGTAACTAATATGTAAACTAAAAATAGAATAAAATAGTGGAAGTCCCATTGGTCCAGTGGTTTGACCAAGTGCTAACTAAAGCTTCTACACTCGGAGGTATTGGGTTCGATTCCTAGATAATACGATTTATTTGTAAATATATAGATTAATAGAGACAAGCTTGCAGGAGATCTCTAGAATTGTGCAATTAGAGCCGTTCACCGTGATTCCAAGCATCAAAGGTAGAAAGTGTCCATCATGAGTATTGAGCAGGAAATACCATTTTTCGTGGATCTAATAGGATCGAAGTGAATTATCCGTGGTAGAATCGTTTTTGTGACAGTTCTCATAATTTGTAATAAATAATAAATATAGACGTTTAAAAGAAAAAAAAATAGAAAAGATATAATTTTAGAAAAAGATGCGCAATTTAAAACTCGATTTGTGACAATTTTTAAAACTTTGATTCATTTACCAAAAAAAATTTTGTATTCATCATGAGTATGAAGTAGGAAATGTCCTATGTCGTAGATCTAATAAGGTCGTAGTGAATTGTCTGTGGTAGAATCGTCTTTGTAACAGTTCTCATAATTTGTAATAAATAATAAATCCAGACGTTTTAAAAAATTACGTTTTAAACAATAATGTTAACATTATAAAAGTTATTTGATCAGAAGCTATAGTTAAGATATATATTTAACAAAATAATGATGAGGTGGCTTCATAAAAAGTGATAAAAAAACAAATTTTTTATATATACCAAAGTGAATATCCTCTGAATCTTCTGTTTTCTGGACCATATTTACAAACTTTGTAGAATATTGCAAATTTTTGTTATTGTTTTGTTTCACAACCATAGCTTCTACTATTACCATATAACTACTTCTCTTTATGTCTCCCGTATCCTAATTGTAATAACATATAACCGATCGCCCTGAGACCTCTTTGAATATTTGTTCAATCATGTCGCTGCTCATCATGAGATAACAGCGTTGCAATAACTGTCTCCAGCTTTATGGTGTCTTTGTTGCATATGCAGAGGATTTAGAACATAGCAGAACCATGACTTTATCCTTGTGTTCAAGCTTCACATCCACATTCGTCAGATTACCTATGATTTGATTAAACGAGTTAACATGTTGTACAAGATCACCTTCATCGGACATCTTCAATCCGTATAACTTCTATTTCGGATACGACTTTGTCGATAACGACTTTGAACATATACAATTTCTCCAACTTATCTCGCATATGTTTTGAAACTGTAAGATCCATTATATGATGGGTAATCTTGTCTGACAAACACAAATAAATCATTGAAACTGCCTTATCCTACATCCCATCTCAATCATCTTGTGATATCTTTTTAGATTTTCTGGTAACATTGTTTTTCCATACCTTGTTGAACCAACAAATATTTCATCCACCGTTGCAGAACCCAAAGTTTCCCTTAAGATCGAATCGTGGGATCTCAAACTTAAGAAAAGTTCCTCCTCTAGCCAGCTTCCCATAATCATAACCCTATCGTGAAGTTCTAGTACCAATTGTTGGACTTTTAAAGTCATGTTCATCTCCCTTCATTAAAATAATATTATTTACTTTGGACTCAAATGATAAAACTCGTATAAAATTATTTTTGTGCTTTATTTCAAAAAGTATCATATTAATCAAAATTAGCTAGTACTTAAACAACATTTTTATAAACTTTCGATAAGTCAATTAGAATGATATCTCAACTCTTAACAAGAGCTATTTACTCTTGTACAAAGTCTATTCGATATCTTAGCTAACATATCAGAATTCGAATTCGTACTATCATCTTACAATTCTTTTATATATACTAGATTAAAACCCGCATTGATACTTGGATAAACATATTAAAAATTATTTATATAAATATTTAAATTTTAATTACTATCCCGTTGAATCATTAAAAAGATTTTGAAATACTATTTAAACACATATAGTAAATCATTAGAAATCAATTTATATATTAATTTCCATGTCCTAAGTCATATCATACGTTTCCTATACTATTCATATTCTTTATAACAACAACAAAATTATATTTTACCATTATGAATATATACTAATTATTTGATAAAATCGTAAAACAATTCAAATACTCTAGAGTTAAGTAGAAAATTTCATGTTAATAATTTCATAAAAACCTATATATAAAATCTTTCATAAATAATTTTATCAAACATCATGTATAAATCCATCATTGATAAATATATACCACTGATGTCATATATTACACGTAATGTCTATAACATTTTTATGATGAACCATTAAATTATTTGACCATTATAAAGTAGTTAACAAAAATATCTTACATTCATAAAATGTGATTGTTTGATCCTTCAATCGTTACCCCGGATTTTTGACTATTGGTATTGATTATTATCGCCACTATCAACAACAAACTAATTAAACAAATATAAATAAATTATAATGCATACAATGAGTTATTATTATGCAATGAATAGAATATTCTTACCAATATTTCATTTTAGATTTCGTCAAGTTTTTTCAGAGACGGAGTTTGCAATTTCAAACATATATAACAATTATTTTTTTGTATGATAAACACTTATACATTGACTCTACTTTGTTTCAACCTTTACACTTAATACATTGACTCTACTTTGTTTCAACCTTTCCAGTAATCGATCGAATTCCATAATGTGTAGGAGTCGGATTTCACCCCTATGAGATCGATATAGCGACAAGATCAACTTTGTAGCGTCCTAACGAAATCGGATCAAAGCTACAAGGGTACAGCCTGAATCTAGGCCCAAAATGACATTAAACCCATAATCAAAATGAGTTTAATGAAATAATGAGCATAAATTAGTTATATTGTTTAAAGGGCCAAACCCATTTTATTAGTTGACTCATTTACTTAAAGCTATATATAGCTCATTGTATTCTCCCAAAAAGGGGTTCACAATTTTTCTCAGAGGAAATTCTCTTGTAATCAAAGCTTAACAGAAACAACAATAAAGAATTCTCATTCTCAGTCTTTGTTCGAAGTGTGTTTGCGACATAGAAATCTCTAATCTCTAAACACCCTTGACAAATTTAACAGCGTGGATCCGACTCCCACAGTTTGGCGCCTTCTATGGGGACTAGAGATTTTCTGACACAAAGGATTCACTTCGCATACTAGACGAGAGAAGATGACCAGTAGCAACAACAGCAGTGGCAACAGTAGCGATGACTCCTCGGCGTCACAGCCAGACAACACGGCCGCCAGACGCAGCCAGATAGGTGACGACGCTGTCAATGTCCCAGCGATGAATCCGACAGCCTTGAACATGCTAAAAGACATGATGAAGATACTGCTCGAGAGGACAGCAGATCATGAAGACAAGCTGAAATCTCTTACAACGGCGAGCAAGGCTCGCAAGAAAACTACCCGGACCTGCGGACCGCGACGGTCACTCGGGCAGTTCAGGCCACACACCCTCAGCTTTTCAACGCCGCGTACTGCGTGAAGAACCCAAGGTGATTAACCACCACCGCCCGCTGCAGACAACGGACCCAGCTCTAGAGCGAGCCAATGGAACAACGGGCAAAGAACCAGCTGCTATAGAAAGGATCGCGCGGGAACTCCAAGCTGCTTCAGGAAGGACCGCGCAGGAATGCCAAGATGCTTCAAGAAGGATCGGGCAGGATCACCAAGCTGCTTCAGGTGGGATCGCACGGACGGACGGCAGAGAATCGTCTCAGGCTCCTGCAGGGAGAGATCGGTCTCAGGCTCGTCGAAACTATGCAAACATAGAGCACGACCAGGACCTCACCGACGAAGAAAGGGGTTTCTACTGGAATGACCAGTTCAAGTTCGAACAAGAACGCAAGGTCCTGATCCAAACTCAAAATGACAAGATGGCCAGGATGGAAGCACAGCTTGAGCGTGCCGCCTCCGACTTAAGGGCCCCGCAGTCCCAGATGCACTAGGTCAATAGCAAGGCAACCAAAATCGATCGTGTACTCGAGGAGGCGCGGAACACACCCTTCACAGAACGTATCTCGAGAGCAAAGATCTTTGATCCTAGAAGAATCAAGATGCAATCTTACGAAGGAGATACCGATCCAAAAGACCACCTTATGGCATTCACCGTAGCCATGGGAAGAGCTAACTTTAGAGAAGAAGAAAGGGATATCGGTTACCGCAAGCTGTTCGTGGAACACCTCAAGAGATCTGCCCTCCAATGGTTTCTACAGGCTGGAGAAGAATTCTATTGACAACTTCAACCAGCTCTTTGAAATGTTCGTGAAGCACTACAGTATATTCATGGAACAGAAAATCTACGATTATGACCTCTGGACAATACGACAAAGGAAACACGAGAGCCTGCGAATCTTCATGGGAAGGTTTAAATCGGTACTATCTAAAGTGCAAGGACTGAGCAATGCCTCTGCACTATTTGAGAAGAGCATTGTGGTGTCCCTCTCCGTTTCGTCAAGAGATGATAGTAAACGAGCCGGCAACCATCCAGGACGCCCTCCATCGCTCTACAGACTTTGCCAAGAATAAAGAGGAAGTCCGCACGCTATCTCAAAAGCAGGGGAAGCCGAAGCAGACAAGTGAACCACCAAAAACCACAAACCCTCCTGCTGCAAAAAGAGCAACAATGGTTCCAGCTTCGTTCAGCAGGAAGGAGGATTCGGGGGAGCTCATAATTATCAAATCGAATCGCCAGGATACGGTCGCGGCCGAAGTTGAGGTCGAGGTCAAGGTCATGGCAGCGGCCCTTGGAATAATACATTGATAAGAGACAAGAGCGCTTATGACAAAACAGCTTTCTACGAGTTCCATCAAACCGCTGGGCACTCTACTGCAAAATGCCGTACTCTGGGACTCAAACTTGCTGCGAGACTGGCAGCCGGCACCCTCAAGGGCAATATTAATATCAAATACCTCAATGCAGATACCAACACTAATGAGCCTGATCGAGCCGACGACACTAACCCAAAGCGAGGAAGGAGAAACGATGACGAATCGCCACCGCACGAAACCAAGACAACGAATACACTAAGTTACTTCAACGAACTACGGTACGACTTGATCCCTTAAAAGGGTATGTAGGCAGATCATCTTCGGATGGGTTCAGTTGCCCCCTCCTTAAAAAGTGGGGGAGTAGGTACCTATACTCGTATACTCCCATTTTCTGAAACAAATGTTACGATTAATAAAGATCAAGGATCTGCTTACTTCTTGTTTGCATCTCATTTACGTTTCATCATGGATTACTTAAGTCTTAATTTAATCAGACTCTATCACCGTCGCTGCTGGCCACAACGGCGAACTTATTTCATCATCCAGATCTGACTTCTACACCTACCACGGGTTAAGCGCGCTATATAAATTGGTAATCACTATAGGAGCGGCCGTGACGTTGTAATACATGGTCGTAAACCGAAGTGATTGCTTTAAAACCCAGCAAACCTCGCTGGTATCATCGCAAAATGTTCATTATAGGAGCGGTCGTGTTGTTGTAATACATGCCCGTCAACCGAAATGTTCATCCAAACAACCCAACAAACAAATCGTTGGTCTCTAAGCGATAACGTGTTCATTATAGGAGCGGCCGTGTCGATGTAATACATGGTCATAAACCAAAATGATCATCAGAAAATCCTTCAAACGGATCGTTGGTCTTTACACAATAACGTGTTCATTTTTGGAGCGAGCGCGTCGATATAGGCTCGCCCGTAAACCAAGAAGTTCACCAGAAAACCCAACAAATAGATCGTTGGTCTTTACACAATAACGTGTTCATTTTTGGAGCGGGCGCGTCGATAGAGGCTCGTCCGTAAACCAAGAAGTTCACCAGAAAATCCAACAAACAGATCGTTGGTCTTTACACAATAACATGTTGATTCTTGGAGCGAGCATGTCGATAGAAGCTCGCCCGTAAACCAAGAAATTTATCAGAAAACCCAACAACTTAATCTTTGGTCATTATGCAATAACGCGGCCGTTTTAAGAGTTTATGCAATAAACATATCAACCCGAACTCGCCCATAAACTGAAATGATCATCCTAAAATCTAGCTAACTTATCACTGGTCCCAACAACAATGTAACAATCTTTGAAAGTAGATCAATAACAGCTTGTTGTCCATGACGACTCGCCGGTAAACCATAGACGGCGTCAAAGTCAGTAAATATAACTAAGTCATTGGCTTGTCAAATAAGCAGTCAGGCTCATCAACATCACAGGCTAAAAACTTAGCAACTAAACGATCTATCCGAAAAGACAAGAACGAGAATCATAAAAGCTGCATTCATAAATTTTATCTCAAGAACAATGATACATCCAAAATAAAGGGATAAACACCATCGAAGCTAAATTAAATACTAAGTCTGAAATCAAAAAGTACGACAAAGCACCAAAACAAAAACTAAGAAGTGATCTTCTCATCGTCATCGGCATCTCAACGGCTTGCTCGGAAAGACCCTCGGCCGTGGAGTCTGACGATTCATCTTCGCTCGAAGAATTAAAAGAACTTGAATCTGAAGCAGCATCCAACTCATTAATTTGACCGTCGACTGCACTAATGGGAGAAGGCTCAAGGATCTCCTCAAGTTCGTGCACATGATTAGCAAACACTTTGTCAGCAAGTACAAGGCCCGCCTCCTGCTCCTTGAGAGCAACAAGCTCATCGCCAAGGTCAGGCGCCTTGTCACTCTGAAGTAACTCGACAAACTCAATGTTACTCTAAATTTCGGCAAGATTAATTATGTCCTTCCTTGGCTGGTCATTGATCGCTTCGACCTTCTTTCTAACGCGGTCAATATTCGCTTCATACTTCGCTGCCAGTTTGCTCTTTGCTTCTTCCACAGCTTTCTCCACAACTGCATCCTGAAGCTTGGTAGCAACATTTAAGTGGTTGGCAAGATTAACAACTTCTTTCTTCAGGCGCCTCTTCTCAGCTTCTGACTCTGTAAACGTCCCATCCATCGCGTGACGCCTATCCTCGGTTTCCTTCATGGCAGCTTTGAGATCAGCGAAGCGGTCTTCGGTACTTTTTGCTTTTTAAATTCATCACAAGCCTTCCGAACATTAGCAAGCTAATAAGTCTGCGAAGGAGCAGTCACCTCGTAGTCAATGGCGAGCTTGTTCAGCGAAGAAATGAACTACCAAGTAAAAAGATAGCTAGAAAACGAGTTAGAGTATCAAAGGAGACGGAAAAAGAAAACCATTGCCATATAGAAGCCATCGAGAAGTTATACCGTCATACACTGAAGGCCATGCTTAAGTAAGAATTATTCCTTGATATCCTTGTAGAGGGGGAAACTCGGTGCCTGGGAAAACAATCTTTGACAGATGTGACGCCGCCAGCGCAGCACTGCGAAAGGATCCCTTTGAACAGGAGGGAAAGGATGGATCCGTCGTCACGTGATCACGTTGAGGAGTCACGGCGCGCCTCGATCTATGCGGGTCCTCTATGTCAATAACATCTCTGCCCTTGTCTTCTTGGGAACATTGGCGACTTGCCTCCAAGCCGTCATTTCTTCTCCTCACGTTATCATGACGCCTATACGATGACTCAGAACGACGATCAGTGATGGCAGCAGCATTTCGCTCTAACTCAGAACGACGCGACCTAGGTGCAACGATTCCAGTAGTGCCAACTCTGGGGACTGACATCATCGGTCTAGGTTGCTGATACACTCTTGCGTTAGACTCTATCCTGGCCTCGGCAGTTCTCTTCTCACGAGCAAACGGTTTCCTCACATTGTCGGACATCTCTAGTGACGAATTCAACGAAGTAACTCCAAAGCAACGAACAAGCAACTAAATTCTCCTATCCGCTGCACCAATAAGCAACGATCGAAGTCAGTTTTGCTCCGCAAACCTAGCCTTGTCATCGAGCCGTCGAGTCGCTGAGTCGCGGAGTAAAAAAAAAAAACCGGCGAGTTAACTCAGTGAGTCAACTCGACCGAGTCAACTCACTGGGTCAACTCGTAAAATTTGAAAACCACCGTTTTCTTACGCCGGATCTCGCCGTCTTGAGCTCGAACCATCTCAGAAACTCGTGAACAAGGTCGCCTCGAACCACGAACGGATGAATCTAGAATCTCAAACCACGAACCACGATACGATAACGAACCGCCATCTCGTCACAGCCTCGAACCACCGCCATCGCAGAAACTTGCCGGTTAACTCGACCATAGACTCCACCTGGACTAACCGTGACGAGGACGATAACGTGAAGATTACGTGACGATGACCATAGACTCCACATCGCCAGTTTTGGACGATGACGACGACGTGAAGACGAAGGGGAAGTAAAAGGCTGCTGCGAGAATAAATCTTTTGGCTAGAAGAATCGATGAAGATGAAGAGGAAGACGATGATCGAGGATGCCGATGAGAAAACGGCGGCCCAAAAAACAAAAAACAACCGAAACCTACAAAAATAATAATAAAATAAGAAAATTTCCAGCAAGGCCCTCTAACATCTCAAGACCATCAACTCTATCATTCTTCCAAGAAAAAAAAGAAAGATTACAAGCCCAGAAAAACATGCCGACATCAGCTCAACGCGGAATAACAGAAACTTCCCGAGTTCGTTGACAAGACATCTAGGCCTCAGTTTTCTAAGTAAAAGAAAAAGAAAATAATTCCAGGAAAACAAGCTGACATCAGCTCAACATGGAATAACGGAAACTTCCCGAGTTTGGTGATAAGTCGTCCACACTTGGCAACTTCACAGTCCAACATATCAATCTCAAACTTCAGAAACTTTACCTTGGCATCATCGTAACTCGATACTGCCAAGCCGGGGGGCTAACTATAGGGATTATATTTCACCTCTATGAGATCGATATAGCGACAAGATCAACTTTGCACCGTCCTGACGAAATCGGATCAAAGCTACAAAGACTCAGTCTGAATCTAGACCTAAAATGACATTAAACCCATAATCAAAATAGGTTTAATGAAATAATGAGCTTAAATTAGATATATTGCTTAAAGGGTCAAACCCATTTTATTAGTTGGCTCATTTACTTAAAGCTATATATAGCTTTAAGTATTCTCCCAAAAAGGGGTTCACAAATTTTCTCGGAGAAAACTCTCTTCTAATCAAAGTTTAAAAGAAACAGTAATAAAAAATTATCATTCTCAGTCTTTGTTCGAAGTGTGTTCGCGACATAGAAATTTCTAATCCCCAAACACGCTTGACAAATTTAACTGCGTCGATCCGACTCCCATATAATTTCTCCAAACCCTCCTAAACATATATATATGGGGATCTAAACACCATATTAATAGGGGAAAAACGTGTACACTTTTGCAGTTTTTGTTAATTTAGTTGTATTAACACAAGTTCTAATTTATTTTATTTTATTAATAGTATTCAAATATTTAAGTACATATCTACATATAAGTATTCCATCATATATGCATATGTCGATTTTGTAAATTATCCAAATTATAAACACGCGGTTTTATAACTTTATATAATAAAAAGACGATGTATTACATATTTTCGTAAATAAGGTAAAAGGTGATTTTAAAAAAATGGAAATTTTCATTCATTTGGATATTAAAGTAATGTGGTAAATGAAATTTGTTCATCAATAATATAAAAATGAAGTTTAAAATTTAAAAATTTTCATTTTACATAAATGTTATAAAATTGTAAAAACAAAAATCTGTTTCCTTTTTTATCTACGAAACAAATTTTTGTTTTTACATTAATTGGTTTGATTTAATTTTTTATTAATTAATATATATTTTATTAATTTAAATTTACATATAAATATATCGACATGTGTCAACATCTTAATTAAAACACACACATGGCACGAGGTGAATTAGAGGTGAATTATAATTTTATCTTCTTTTTTTTTTCATCTGAAGATTTTATTTATACAACAAAATATTTTACAAAGTCTGATTCACCAGAATCACAGGACCGATAATCAGAAATCAGAAGCCCAAGCTTCAGGAAACGATAAAATACACACATATAAAACATAGAAAATACCAGTACGAATACGAAGCTAAAACGAAGACAGAGCGATAAGATAACAAGGCTAAGGCGAAAGGTTCCGGAGAGAAGATTTAAACGAACACCAAGTAAAAACCAAATCTGGGACTAGAAGTATCACCCAAGCGAATCGGAATTGAAGCCCCTCCTGACCGAATAAACCAAGGATTCAGTGCTACCAAACCCTCATATACTGCTCCGACGTCCAACGTGCGGAGCCAACCGAGGCGGCACAGACAAACCAGACCCTGAGACGAAATCACGTTCGTTGAGAAGATTGCAAGGAAGGCATAATCATCGATGGTGAAAACCCCCAAAACCGAGGCGGAGATATCCAATTTTTGAACCGCCTATGCCGAAAGAGAAATGGCCAGATTTGAAACGGAAAACTGGGAAACGAGCACACCAAGGAACAAGAACCCAGGATGAAATGATCGAAAAAATCTCCAGAAACTATCCCACAAAACCCTAAGCACTAAACCTCATCACCACACCAAAACTCCAGATATAAGACAACCTAAAAACCAGAACGCAAAAGGCAAAGATGACATATCAAATTGAACAAACAATCTGAAGTCCACCAACACCAACATTCTGTTGCAAAAAAGTTCTAAAAGATAATACCATCTACCAAGGACCATCATAAACTAAACCAAACCAGGAGATGACAAACCCAAAGAACCATCATACTAAAACCAGACTTTACCATCTACTACTACTAACCCAAACCCAGGCAACGAACGAACACAGGGAAGAAATTTGAGCCAAAGACCCAAAGTAAACCACTGCAACCACCATTAACCAGACCCAGACACTACAAAAACTACTCCCTACCCAAATCAAACAACCCACCCATCGGAAGAAAGCCAGCAAAGAGCATGAAATTCCAAAATTGTTCCACAACCCAAAGACCCCTAACCATCCACGTGACATCAAGAGCAACTTTGCCGATGAACCGCTCACCCTCTTCCTTCTAAAAAACAGACGGAACTGACGAGGAGCTAGCCGGAAACCGCAAAAGCTCTGATGAATCCACCGACAAAACGGCGGGTCTTCACAGATCGGCCGGCTGAAGAAGCCCGGCGAAACCGATCGGAACAACTTCCGATCTCTTAACTCACCGCAAACCGACGGGTCAACAACACGGACGGCGGCACCGGCGCTGTGGAAGCCACAGGTGCCGGAAACTGAGCACAGATCGGAGAAAGGTCTTCGACAGGAGAGAAGGAGAAAACGCGTGAAGGAGAGAGAGGCACTTCACATGAATTATAATTTTATCTATGTATCATATTCTTATCGTACACATCTACTTTTATATAATAAAATTTAGTTATTTTGTTTGTAGCCTTCAAAATCTTGTACTAACTTGCTATTTTGTACGCCACCCATCTGAGCCGACATGACAACTTATTATAATGTAAGAAGTAGAATTGGTTCCGTAAACTGAACCGGTTAATTGGAGGAGAAAGTGTCGGTTGACAGGCTGCGTGTAGAAAACGACGTCGCTTGCTCGAACAACAAGTAAAGAAAAGAAGCTAGGAAAATCGAGGGCAAAAGAGTCATTTCAAGTGGATCCCCACCACCACCGCATCAGTTTTCTTCTTCATCTCTCCCACATCTGAGATTGAAAAAAAAATAAAAATCAGGGAAAGATTAATTTCTTCTGTACAAAGAAAGAGTTTCTTCTTTACAGTCGAGATCTAGTAGTAGTTGGATTTGTTGAAGGAAAGTGGATTTGGTACGACGAGTATTTAGGGTTTCCTTCTTCTTCTTCTTCTTCTTCTTCTTCTTCTTCACCGAAGCTCTTTTTGGTTGGAAATTAGGGTTTGGGTATTGTTAGTAGCGAGAGCGAATCATGGCGGAGGTTGTTCTGCATATATATGATGTCACGAACAGTGGATCGGAGAAGACTAACAACACAATTCTTCAGATCAACAGGTTCTTCAAAGACGGGATCGGTCTAGGCGGCATATTCCACAGCGCTCTTCAGGTACTTGATCTTCGTCTCTGGTCCGATTTCGATCACGTCTTCTTTGATTCGTGGATTTGCTTTGTCGTTGTTGTGTATGTATGTGGAAATGGAGAATTTGATTTTCTTGGATACTTTTGATTTTGATCGATGAGGTTGTAGTTTTATTGATTATGGTCCTTCAGGAGGTGTCTCTGAGGTCTGCAACTTAAGTACCCTCAGGATCTCATGTTTCCTAGTAATTTTCTGGAAACTTTTCATGGAATAATGGGTGCAGTAGTTTTGTGAATGGCTCTCTGGAGAATTGTCGTAATCAATGATGGCTCACGTTTCCTTAATTGATCGTTGCAAAGACCAATCTCCAATTTGAGACATGACAATTTGGTGAACTTATAAATTAGGCACCAGTTAGTTTTATAAGCCAGTGTTAAATCAATGAAACTACCAGCACTTAACTTTAGGTTTCCATGTAACTGTTAATGATTCTGTGTCTTAGACCTACATGTATGCATCATTTTGATTATCCTTGTTCACGGTTTTGCTATTTGCTCGTGCCTTTTACATGAATATTAATTCGCAGGTAAGAGTAATTGACTGGCTTCTCTTATGAACTTGTTTGTGTAGATATATGGGGACGATGAATGGTCTTATGGATATTGCGAACAAGGAACTGGTGTGTTCAGCTGTCCTAGTGGGAAGAATCCAATGTACACATATCGTGAGAAAATCGTTCTTGGAAAGACAGATTGCAAAATCTTCATGGTCAATCAGATATTGCGTGAGCTCAGCAGGGAATGGTCAGGACATACATATGATTTGTTGGCGAAAAATTGCAATCACTTCTGTGATGTACTCTGTGACCGGCTTGGTGTTCCAAAGATCCCAGGTAATGCCATTATTTTTGGGGCCAGTGTGTGTTTTTGTGTTTTGGTTTTCACGCTTTATGTGACTGCTTGGGTTCTGTCTGTTAACAGGTTGGGTGAATCGCTTTGCCCATGCTGGCGACACGGCCTTGGAAGTGGCTGGAAACACAGCAATGCGTGTGGGTTTACTTTCGTTTCGCTTTGTTCATGCTGCTTCTTCATAATACTTGAATGCAACATTATGGGTGTTTAAATCTTATGAATTGGGATTTTGCAGATAAAGCAAGCCAAAACTGAACTTGTGTCAGCTAGTAAAGTGGCTTATCGCTTTCTTTCGAATGTTACCTCGAATGTAACCAACGGTGCTAATGGCTCTCCACAACAGCCAGGAAGTCTCAACAAACCAGAGAATGGGAACTTGAGATTGCAAGGGACATGGTTCAAAGGGATACTCAACACTGCTAGACCCTCCACAAGTAGAGACATAGAGAACAAAGATGAAGATGCAAATCATGCAATCACCAACCAGCAAAAACAAAACCATGACAGTAAGGTTCTACTGTTTCAGTAGCAACCGTATCGATCCACCATAGTGCATTCGGTTAACTGTATATCCGCGGCTCAAAATTCAATCATCTGTATCCATTACTTTGTACGCTGGAACCATTTATTTTCTTTTCATCCCCCGGATTTCTGCAGAACGTGTGATTTTGTTAAGAATATATTTTTCAACAGTGAATGGCTCGTTCCAAGCAAGTCTCAGCATATGCATTGCATCGTACCCTACAAAGGGTTTATCGTGAAAATGTGATAAAATCTAGCTGCAATTCGGATATGAAGAGTATTCAACATGTAAAATAGCTACATACAACTCACAATGCGTCTGTAATAGTAAAGGGAAAGATAACAGAGTAAACGTCAAGAGGAAGAAAAAAAACAAGAGAACATTTTCACACCAAAGCAACCAAAAGGCTTTTAAGATAAAACAACCACTGAATGCTTATTTTTAGCAACTGAATCTGGAATCATGGCATTTGTCAACCCCGAAACATTCCATCGAACACAAAGGCGTTCCCGTCCGTGTTTTCAGATATCTTTAGCGACGAGACAGCCTGAGCGGCAATCAAATCAGCTGCTATTCCCATGTTGTTATCCCAAGCATCTCTTGCGAATGGCTTATATGGGATTGACCAGTAGCTATCTCCAAGTCCATAACCATTTGACACAAACCCAATCCCTTGAACTGCATAGCTAGCGCAACTTTGGCGAGGAGCATAGTTGGTTCTTTCACCTCTAAACAGATCCATTTTCAAACCCTTTTCTTCCCCAAGTATGACCACCCGAGATGAATCATCAGAATCTTCGCCCAGTAGGACGTGCAGAGCAACAGCTTCTGCGATAGCAGCTCCTTCTTCATCTAGCCTTTGTTGCTCTTCCAGTTTCAACTGCTTCTTCTTCTCTAGCTCAGCCCGTATGGCCGCAGAAGTAGCAAGCGCTTTCTCCAGACGTCTCTTTTTCTTCTCAGCTTGTTTGATCCGGTCGAACTCATCTTTACCATGCTTCTTCGCTTTCCTAGCGGCAGGTTGAGCTTGCTTGCACACCGGGTGATTCATGATAACTTGCTTTTAATAATTCTAACTAAATAACTGCACTAAACTCGCTGACTTAGATGATTTCGAAGATTACACCCACTCCGGTATATAGGAATACCTCATTTTACGGACAATACAATCCCAAAAAGAAACAACTGGAGACAACTGAAGGGACACGTTATAAGAATTTGCAGACTTATCCTTTGGAATCATTCGTCCTACTTTCCCACACCCCTTAGACTCGCCCATTTTCTGCATTCACAGATTACTTCATTAGTTCAAAGGTGCTCATAAAACCACTCTAAAGCAGTAACATAATAGCATTCAGACTTGTACAAGCTAACAATTGTAGTTGCAAAATTTAACCAACCAAGCAGAGACCAAATCATTGAATAACAACACAATATTGAGAGGGATCCAAAAAGGACACCAAGTCCTAATAAAAAGCTGATCATTAAAAGCCTAATCGCAGGTAACATGAAACTTGAACAAGTCATGTTAACATACAAAGAGCATCCAGAGAAAGCGTTAATTACACGAAAGCAATCGAAGAAAACCAGATCTGCCTCAGAAACTCATGTCACATCAAAATTCAACCATGGTAATCGACTAATTAGCCTTGAAACCAATACATAAGCATTAATCGAAACAAAATCCTAGAAAGAAGGCGACTGGATTCGGAAATTGAAAAGAAAAACAGAGGAAGAAGAAGATGATGATGATATTCGATTCAAACCTCTACAAAATGGCATAGAAGCGGCTACCACGAAGAACACCTCTTAATTATCAGATAACACAGAGACGCGCAAGTAAAGTTGGTGTTTGGATCGTACAGAGAGAAATCAGAGAATCGAGAGAAATCAGAGAGAATTGAAAGTAACAGATAGATCGTATTAAAAGAAAGAGAGAGGGAGAGGAAGGGTAGTAGACCGTCTTGTTATCATCAAATGACGATAAGCCACGTGTAGTGATCAATGACTTTATTGTAGTGTAAGTTTTCAATTGGGACTTTAGGACTTGGCCGGTGCGACTTCGTCTATTGTGGGACCCGTCAAGGGTTATTAGCAGCCGTTAGATTCGCTCTTGTTTTCCCGGCTGAGATTACGTTATCAAATTTTAGATAACGAGGGTTTTTCTTTCTTGGAAAATTATCAATATAACCCAAAAAAAAGAAGTAAAATTAAAAGAGTATATCTATTTTGATGCGTCAAACTTCATAATTAACACGATCATAATACGTATTAGTAACTGATCATATTTTGATACATGTTAAAAATTATAATTAGATTTTACAACATATCAAACACGATCGTGACACATGTTAGTTAGCCGATCAGATTTTGATACATGTTTAAATAAATTTCAATTAGATTTTATCACATATCAAATAATTTTATTTTAAACATAAATTACATATTTGTATTTATCATCTAGATATTTTGATTTTAAATAAAAATAGATAATACAACAAGGGACCATTGCAAAACAAAAATGTCACTTTTGGTGTGTCCATTTTCAAAATGTCATTTGTCTATTTTCAAAAAAATTACTAATTAAGGATTTTTAAATTAGATAATTGCAAAAATGTCACTTTCATGTTCAACTTTTCAAAAAATGCCACAATGGGTTGTCCATTTGCAAAAATACCACTAATTAAAGATTTTTAAAGCCTAAATCTTTAAATTTTTAAATTCTAAAAAATGTTTTGACCCCTAACAAACTCTAAACCCTCAAAACTAAAAAATACAGGTGGAGGATATTTCAAAGGATACTTCATATTTAAGGTGGTTGCTGACACTCGTTCATGGTCTAATGGTTCAAGTTATTTGTTGGCCAATGTATTTGCTGACCCCTTGCACTTTTCAATATGATTCTAGCATTCGATATATGTAATAATTCAAGTAGTTTATTCTATCTATCTAATGATTCACTAGTTTTTTGTTTTTAAATAAACTTACTAGTGTGGTACCCACCCCATGGGCGGGGAGTATAAACTTACCAACATATCATGTGAAACATTATTAGATCATCATTTTTTTGAAAAGTAAAAAGTAAAAGCCTAATTTGGGAGCTTAAACCCTACGTAAACACTAAACACAATACATAGATCATAAACCCTACACTATAGCATTGAAATATGCTAATATAAGTGAGTAATGTTTATGATATTAGGTCAAATAAGTTGGTCTTATAAGTTGTGCCATAACTTCCTTTTCCTTTAACTTAAGCCGAGGCTCAGAGAGAGTCCTCAAGATCAAAGTTATACGAACTACCTTCAAAGAAAATCATCTTGTTTTTCTCCGCCTAATGCACCGCACTTCCAAATTCCACAGTTTTGCATAGAGAGATTTGACGAAAAATTAAAAGGATAACAAAATATGTGGAAGAGAGAGTGAGACAAAGATGCCAACTCATCTTCTCTCATATCTGACATATTATATTCAAACTTGAAAGCCACAAGGTACAGTAGATTCTTACCCAAAAACTTTTGCCGGCATCAAACTTTACTAAACTAAATAACATAACCTCCAAATGGTAGTATGGTGATGTACTTCTACACTCCAGATTAGTAACGCGCAAGATATATAAATATATACAAGCAAACAAACATTAAAGATGATCATTCTTCTATGTTACTAGTGTAATTCTTGCATGTAAGAAACAAAATTTGACGTCAGTTAGAGAAATACGAAATATAATCTCAATCCCCGTTGACATTATTTTTTTTCGCTGCTTCATTGAGATAAACACAGTGGTGGCTAACTTATTTTTAGTGGAGAGAACCACAAAAATATCACCAGATATACCAACGAAAGATCACCACACAAATTGTAGCAAGCGAATAAGTGAATCACTTACACCATCAACGATATGTATTGGCGATATTGTAATATTAACATATTAGTGTCTTGCCTTTTGTTCAATAAGATCATCTTCTTCCGCTCACAACTTTGACATGGTATCAGAGCAATGTCTTACAACTCGATCCAAGTTATGATATTGTTTCTTTCTTTTCTATCGAACTCTTTGTTTCTTTTGTTCTGTGCAAACAAGATATATATCTTCTTGTCGCTTGTTTTGAATATGGTCTTCAAGAAGAAGCGATTCAAGGTCTGTGTGTGTGCCGTAAGCTCTACTCTTTCGGCTTCTGATCATGGGTGATAATCCGATTGTTCTAACTAATACTTCTGCAAAAGAATCATCGTTTCTCTCAGAGTACTGTCTTCATCCTTCGTCTGATCTAGAAAACTTGATTTCCATGGTATTGTTGAATGGAAGCAACTATGAGCGTTGGGCGAAACTTTTGCGCAACGCACTTCGAGCCAAGAATAAATGAAACAACCCAACCCTTTTTTTTCTTTTTAAAACATAATCGAATTATCATTCCCATAAATACTAATTCTCAACAACAAGCAAACTAATCATAACAACCAGCGGAAGCAAAACTCAATTAAACCATTCAATTAACCAATTCATTAAAGCAATTCGATAATCAATTCTAATTCAATAATTCCAAGAACATCCAGCAACCTGGCCAACAATTCTAACAACATCAAAACACAACTCAACCATACCCTAGATCACCCTCCTCTTCATAGCCATGATTCCACGGTCACACTTTGTTTTTACCTACATCACATGGAAAAACGAGATACGTGAGTATTATCATAAATACCTAGTGAGACGTTTATCTCATCTACCGACTATACACACAGGCACAATGAATTATCAAGAAACACAGTAAATCATCTCATCAAACAAAACACATAAACACAACAATATACACAAGGGAAAATCCCCAAACTAATCATTCATCCAATTCTACATAAACAATGACATATCTTAACAATCCATCCACTCAGATAAGCCATGTTCACACACTCACCTTAATTCTGAATCAATTCTAGACAAGGACAACCACAGAAAGAGACCTCTCTCACACCTACAACCTCTGCTCTATCTTTCATTCCCAAAGAACCAACAAAGCCTCGATCCTTTTTCCAAAACCCTCCTAAACTGAAATAGTGTTTCAGAAAACAGGAACGACACGCTGACTTCGAAAGCACACAGAGAACGAACCTTACCTTATACTCAGGATCGAAAACCTGATCTGAAAACTAGACAGAGAGAGCTAACCAACGGTATACGGATCGTCTTCTGAGTCAGTAAAACAATGATAACTCCTAAAATACACATCCGATTGATGTTTTCTCCTATATCAAGATCAGAGGGTGGAGAACTTACCCTAAAGTTTCACTCCGATCCGATCTGTCCTTGCTGGCCATTAATCTCCTCTTCTAAAACCAGATAGAAGTGCCTCCAAAGCCTCAAACACACTCAAGAAATCCACTTCCTCTCTCAATTCTCTGCTTTTCCATCTTTTCACCTCTCTTCCTCATGAAAGAATAGGGTTGGGCAAACAGAAATTTGGAACGGGAATATTTGGGAACGGGAACGAGACGGGAATTTGGGAATTAGAATACTTGTCTCATTCATGTCCCATATACAATTTGGGACGTGACAAGTATGGTACGGAACGGGACAGGGACGGAACGAAATTCCCGAAAAAAATATGACAAACAAAAATTGTAAAATCTAAATCACGTCCATCACATTTCGGAGAAAAGCATAAACCCATGATAATAGCAAAATAAAATGAAATAAACTAGAATCATAGGAAATCCAACATATCAAACAAACGTTCAAACTTCAAATCCATGGTACTAACAAAATGCAATTAAATAAACTAAAGTCATAATAAAATCGAACAAATGAAAATAAAGTTACTAACATATAATCGTATTTACAACAAAGATAAATTAGAATTTTACATATACTATAATATTAATTAATAATTTTGGTAGCATAGTAAAAGGTTACTAACATATATGAAAAATTATGAAACTCATATATAATAACATATTTTTATGTAAATATATATATATATATATACATATATATATATATATTTCGGGAGAAATGGAACTTCGGGAATTCCCGTTCTCGTCCTGTCCCATTCCCAAACGAGAATCAATAACTTGTACCATACGGGAATATGGTATAATATGGAACGGGAATTCGAAACCGGGAATGAGACGGTACGGGACGGGATGGGAATTATGCCCATCCCTATGAAAGAATACGGCTGCAGAGCAGATATACCCAGGTCAAGGGTTCTCAAATCCCAAACCGGACAAAACCAACGAAATAATAATAACCAGTCGTCTCAATTTAACCTGGTGCTGATCGACACCCACACCAAAATTCGATTCTCCTCTTAATTTTGGTTCACGGGTGTTACAATAAACTTGGTTTCATTGATGGGATGATTACTCGTCCAAAGAATGGTGATAATGACATCAAACGTTGGGGATTTGTGAACTCCGTGCTTGTGGCATGGATATTAAACACCATCGAACCGAAATTACAAACTTCGGTATCGTGTGCTGATTCTACTCTTCTTTTGTGGGAAAGTTTTCAGTTGGGAATGAACCTCATATTTATGAGCTTAAGGCTGTTGCGAAGCATGAGTGTGCAAGATTACTATGGAAAACTAATTAAATTGTTATAGGATGATAATGAAGATGATGTCTGAGTGTTGTTGTGGTGATATGAATTGCAAGGTAAACAAGGAACTTAGGTCCAAACGAGAACGTGAACAACGATATCAATTTTTGTTCAGCTTAGATGGATCTAGATATGGTACGAAACGGTCAAACATCTTGTGTATGACTTTGCGACATCTCTTTCAAGTATGTTTTCAATGATTCTTCAGGTGGACAGACATCAAACCGTAATCAAGGCCTCTGATGTTTGCACTGATGTAGTTGGTTTTTTGGCTCAAGCTCAAGTTAATGCAGTTTGTTCAAATAGAAATCAGTCTCCAATTGTGTGTTCTTACTGTGGAAAGAACGGCAATCTAGTGAAAGATTGTTTCCAACTTCATGGTTTTACATAATCTCGTGGTGATACAAGTACAAATCGTGGCCGAGGTGGTTCCAATTGGTCTGGTGGCAGAGCTGGTGGACGAGGTAATTGTTCAGGTACAACCGATCATGGTGGATGGAACTCAGCAGGAGGACGTGGTCGTGGTTTCGCTCATAATGCACAATTCTCATCACATGATCCTTCTACACACGTTCATACTTTACAAGATTCTGATGGGCATGGTTTGACTCTCAACAAAGATCAATGGAATTCACTTGTCAACATACTCAAAACTCCATCATAAACGTCATTAGATCGATTGTCTGGTATTGTATCGATTATGGTGCTTCACATCATCTTACCGGCCATTTGGATATATTGTTTGATGTTTCGAATATTGTTCTCTGCCCTATTGGTCTACCTAATGGTGATGTGACCATGGCTACTAAACGTGGTCGAATGTGTCTTGGTGGCAGTGTGATTTTATCAGCGGTTTATTATATAATTTGACAAATACTTTGTTATCTGTAGCACGTTTGTTTCAAGAAAAGCTGTGTATTGCAGTATTCACTGAAAAATTTTATTATATGCAGGACCGGTCCTCGAGGATCCTGATTGGAGCGAAAATTGAGTGTGATGGGATCTACTATTTCCGTGAAGTTTTCAGTTTTCAAGCTAATGTTGCGGGTCATCTTAGTGGTCAAGAACTTTGGCATCGACGATTGGGACATCCTGCAAAATCTGGCATCAATGATTGGGACATCCTAAAAAATTTGTTCTTTTTAATTATATAGTTTTATTAAATTGAGTGGTAGTAATTCTTTCAAGAATGAACCATGTGATATTTGTGTTCGGGCTAAGCACCCTCGTCTATCTTTTTCTGAAAGTGATAATAAAGCTGATGTCTGAAGTTCGTACAACACACATGCTACTTGCGGTTCCACTTATTTCCTAACTATTGTTGATGACTATTATCGTGCGGTTTGGGTTTATTTAATGCATCACAAAAGCGATGTATCATCGATTATTCACAAATTTTGTGCACTTATTGATCGGAAATTTCAGGAAAAGATTTGTATGATACGAAGTGACAATGAAACTGAGTTTATGTGTCTTCGTTCATGCTTTGCGAATCAAAGGATATTTCATTAAACTTCTTGCGTTGGTACGCCCTAACAGAATGGACGAGTTGAACGGAACCATTGTCATATCTTGAATGTAGCATGTTCTATACGATTTCAAGCTTCTCTACCAATTATGTTTTGGGGATAGTGTATTCTTACGGCGAGTTATTTGATCAGTCGAACTCTTTATACTATTCTTAATGGAAAAAACGCCATATGAGCTATTGGTTGGACAATCTCCATCTTATGATCACATTCGTATATTTGGATGCTTGTGCTATGCACACAAATGAACTCGTACTCGTGATAAGTTTGATGAAAGAGCTGTTCGTTGTGTTTTCTTAGGATATTCGTACAATCAAAAAGGTTGGCGTGTATATGATTTGGATCGTGGTGAATTTCTTGTTACACGGGATGTAGTTTTTAATGAAGCCGTTTTTCCCTTAGACAATGTGGTCTCTGGGTCAGTGGCTTCATCGTCACAAGTCCCTTCTTCTTGTCAGCCGTTTATCGATGACGTCGATGATAATGATGTTGTTTCTCCAGTTTTGCAGCCACCTATAGTCGATAGGGGGAATTCATCGGACCATGTTGAATCTATGCTTGTTTCATCGATTTCATAAGAACATATGCCAATCTGATCCCTCACTGCCCCTGACACAGTCTAATGAGATTACATCATGAGAAAAAGAAGTTTGTACTTCTTGAACCGTATGTCACATATACTGCTTATAGTTTGGAAGATCCATCACACTCATCTATCACTCCGCTTCAATCGCCTCCTGGTCCGTCAGGTATTCTTTATCCTATGGATAATTATATCTCTTGTGCACTTTTTTCAGAAAACTTTCGTGTGTTTCTAGCCAAGATCTCAGCTGACACCGCACCTAAAACCTTTGCCGAGACTATGGCTCATCCTGAACTTGCTTGATCACAGATTTACCTCTTGATAAGAAAGTTATTGGTACCAAGTGGATTTATACTATCAAATATAATGTAGATGAGACTGTTTCTCGCTACAACACACGTCTTGTTGCATTAGGAAATCGTCAAGAGGAGGTTTTTGACTATGATGTCATTTTTGCTCCGATCAGCAAGATGACTACTATTCGATGTTTCTTTAAAGTTGCGGCTGCTTGCAAACGGGAACTCCATCAAATGGATGTTCATAATGCTTTTCTCCATGGAGATTTAACTAAAGAAGTTTATGTGCATTTCCCTCAAGGTTTCTTAAACTTTGCTCCCAATAAAGTTTGTAAGCTTTTAAAGTCGTTCTATGGCTTAAAACAAGCCATTCGATGTTGGTTTTCTATAGTTCAAACTGCCCTTCTATTACCAACACGTCTTAGTTTATTAAACTCAGTGACATCTTTTAATCTCTACCACCATCATTTTTATCCGTTTCTAGCTCTGGATATCACCGTTTTGTTTGTCGTTGACGCTCACTGCAAGAATTACGCTGCTTAACGATGTTTATGTGTAGAGTTAACGTCACTTATAAAGTGACTCAAAAATAATAAGGTCGGTTGCTAAACCGACGTAACATTGCCCGACGTTAGTTTTTTAACGTCACTTTAGCAAACGACGTGTAGTTTAACGTCATAATATTTGCGTCTGTTTTATCAAGTTTAGCGACAATTTTAATTTGACTCTAAAATTTGTTCTTTACGTCACTTATGAACCGACATATGTCCATTTATTTTAATTTTATGATTTAAATTTTATTTTATTAATTATTTATTATCTATTTTTTTTTTAGTAACTGAATTTCAACAATGAATCAAATAAAAATGTAATTAATTAAGAAAATCTGTAACTACAATTTACATATTATACACTAGATTGTGATCCACGCCAAGTATGAGATTAAATAATTAAATATATTTTTAATTTATTTTAATTTGTAAATGTGTCTAACAAATCATACGATTTATAATATTTATAAACTTACAAAATGATATGCATTGTGCATAAGTATAATCAAGTTAAATTTTGATCAAAGTATATATGCAATTGATTAGAACATATGAAAATATTATTTATTTCAATATATAACTGTAAAATTAATTTTTATTATTCGTGTAAATTATAGAGCATGCGATAAATCAATTAAATTTTAGATTTATATGAATTTGTCAAACATAATAAACAAAAAACTATATTTATTTTTCAATAATGAAATGTGTGAAATTTTTATATATCATATTAATCTAAATACATATATAAACAATAAATAATATTATCACAAATATAATAATAAAAAGTTTTTAAAATATAAAAGAAGTTTTTAAAATAGATAATATGGTAAATCTAAATATGACATTTAGTTGGACTTAGATTTGGAAACCATGTATTAATGGGTTTATGCTAAAAATTAGTAAGAATATGTAGAATTAATTGAAATGTTTTCATTGGTTAATTTAAATGACATATTTCTTTAAACCCTCATTGACTGACACATAAGATTTTCACCTTAGTGTCTCCTCAATTAATATATAGCAGATATGTATGTACACAGAGTTAACAGTCTTGAGAACTTTAGTAACAATTCTATAAAGTTGTGTTATGGATTGAAGAATCATCATTCCACTTAGAAGTAAGGCTGTGAGTCGCCAAATTCTACACCTACCAAAGAAAAACAACAATTCAAAACAAGCATCACAGACTTTATCTATCAAAACAAGAATCAAACAATGATTATGAAAAACTAAAGATAACCGCATTAAGTCTGAGATAAGTGTATCAATAATATAGATAGTGGACTTACTGAATCCGTCAAAAGTTGCAAGGACGATTTCTCCAGGAAGGAGACAAAAGAACTTCCTTCCTACTTTGGTGTTTGCCACTGAACTTGTAAAGAACCCAGAAACTTTAATGACTCCAGACAGAATGCCGTTAGCCACATTCTCTGTCATTTTGGTCATCCTCTTCACTCTACATAAAGCAAAACAATCCAAGTCATTAGGTATCAATACACACACCAATGTTCTACTATCTAAAACAATGGATATAGCTATGTCCAAGCATTTTTCTAAAGCAGAAAGTCACATACCAGATTCAGAACATATAACCCATGTTTCAAATGCATAGAAGAGGAATTGTGTTGATTCCATCATAACCTTACAGCCGATTTAACTAAGATATTTCCACTATATACGGTTCCAAAATTTTATAGGTAAGTGACATGTTTACAGGTGTTGAGCTTCTACATATATGTAGTTGGTCTTGGTGTTGCTCTTATCCGGTTGGATAATTCCTCTGGGCGAGGAATTATCCAACCGGATGTGTCTGTGCCTCTGGCTACTCTTACTTTTGTTCCATCTTCTAGGTACTTCACACCAACCTTACAAGGCTTCCTGAGGTAGAAAACAGAACAGACAAATAAGAAACCTCTCGCTTGAGCAAAGAGTAATTGGTTTCAGTAGTGCAGTCTGAGATTGTATCCAGTTTCCGGATCAACAACTTGGACATTTGAGGCGTGAAGAGGAGCCTCTACTGTTGGCAATACACGATCGTCAACATCTTTTCCACATACACTGAATTTTGCTACAAAAGAAACAATCAAGTAGATGAAATTTTAATATTTTATTATTATAATTCACAAAAAAATAAAAACGCCACCTTGTCTTTGCTCCATGTAAGTTCCAATTGGCACAACAAATTCCTCGCCTGATATATACAAAGAATAGGGCAACTTCTCCTCCTGAAATACCCAAATTCCATCAAACCATATCAACTTCAACCTAAGAAGCATCAATACTTAAGATGAAAACAGAAAGAAAAAAACCCGATCCTTTATTGTTTAATCCAAGGAATATGGTATGACTCAACAGTGAGAAACATGCATATTCACTTAATTTGGGGATAAAACTCTCACAAAAATATATTGAAGCAACCTTAAATCGAACAATAAACATTACCTTCAACTCATGTTTTGATTTCTGAAATCTGAGACGCACTTGTGTAAATACAATCCAAAAATTATCACGAATTCTTCGTATCCTTCAACGATATTCTTGTAATCAAGCTATATACTCAGATTCACAACAAAATTATTAAAAAAGCAAATTTCATACGAATCTCGAATGATTCCAAAGAATAAGTGTTGGGAGCAGAGAAACAAACCGTAGGATCGAATCAAAATCTGATTTACACCTTTGAATCTGAAACGAACAACACAGAAGATCGATTCCAAAGGATAAGCATTGGAAGCAGAGAAACAAATCAAAGGATCGAATCGAATTCTGATTTTACACTTTTAAATCTGAAACGAGCAACACAGAAGATCAATTTCAAAGTAATCACCAAATCAGAGTATAAACCTAATCGCGACAAGATTTGATGAATTTTGAGAAATGGATTTTCCAAAAAATAAAAAGTTGTGTTTCTAGAAACGTCCGCGTCTCACTAAGCAAATTTATTTGAGATAACTAGATAAGATTTTTGATATTAAAAATTTAACGTCAGTTAAAGTAAGTGACGGTACGTCAAATAATAATAGTTAACGTCAGTTACATAAACAACTTAAATTAAGTGACGTATTCCGGCGTATTTGTTGTAGTGGGTATCGCAACATTAGACCACCTACAATGGTGTTGAAAAAAAAAAATTCAACAGTTGAATGATTGCAATGGTTGTGTTGAATTTTTATGAAAGTACAGATGGCAAAAAAAGTGTTGAACAAATTCAACATGTTGAATTAAAACAATCGGACCATTTATTGCCATATGGCAATATATTAGAGAACCAAAATTCTGTGGGGTCTACGTAATTAACCAACAGAGCATAAAGTTTGGTTGATAAAATTTGAATGCTTTTTATCAGATCATAATAATTTCATCTCAATTATTAGATAGTATTCTACTTTAAAAAAAAAAAATTTACCAAAATTCATTATTTTTAATGATCTATAAATAGAGACTACTCTCGTTTCATTTGGACACAGAAAAAAAAAAATACTATTTTTAGTATAATTTTTAGTTATCTTTCAATCACCTATTTTGTGTTATTAAACTCTTTTTTTTTTAAATGGATCCCAACAATAACCCTTTCAACACCCAAAATTCTTCGAATCATCCTTTTAACTATCCAAATCCCAACAATTATCAGTTTCAACATCAGTCTGCCAGCTAACCTCAAAATCTACCAAATTATGGTTTTCCACCAAATTTCTTCATGCCGTCATCTGTTCCGAACTATCATCCATATTATGCATCGATGATGCAATATTCATCTCAATCTTCTCCTTTTTCTTCTACTCCGACGGGTCATGAAAATATTCCAGAATTTCCTGGATTTTCTACCCAGACGGCTCTTGGAGGCAGCAGCGATGACCATGAAGCCAATCCAAATGCAGAAGATTCAACCCCTCTTCGCAAAAAAGCTCCAAAAGCCCCAAAACCTCTAAATGGACCACTGCGCAAAATTTGGTGCTCGTGAGTGGGTGGATAAATTGTGGAACAAATAGTGTTGTTGGGAAAAACCAAAAAAGCGATTCGTTTTGGGATAAAATTGCTAAGTATTGTAATGAGTATGGCTCATTTGATACTCCCCATGATGCAAGTTCATGCAGAAACCATTTCAACTACTTCAACAAACTAATTGGGAAATGGATTGGCGCTTACGATCATGCTAAGCGTATCAAACAAAGTGGGTGGTCGGAGAATGATGTATTGGCAAAAGCACATGAACTCTATGAAACTGAGGGGAATGGACATTTTAATTACATGTCAGAATGGGCCGCTCTCCGTGATCAACCACGTTATGTTAGTCAGGTAGGAGAAAATACTGGCTCTGGAAGCAGTGGAACTAAGAGAGCTCACGAGGGTGATGCAAGTGACTCCAAATCCGTAGGATTTAGTGTTCGTCCAATGGGGAGGGAAGCAGCAAAAAAGAAAGGTAAAAAAAAGAGTAAGGATGCAGCTTTGGAGGTAGTCAACGAAGAATGGTCTGAATACAAAGATTTGAGAAATCAAGAGATTGAACGATTAGACAAAATCGCCAAGGCACAAGAAGAGGCAAACAATTTGATGAAAGACAAGACTCGTGCCAAGAAGATGAAGTTGTGGATTAAGCTAAGTGAAAAGGACCATCTCAATGACCAGAGCGCAAAGCTATTGAACGAGTTAAGCATCGATCTATTTGGAAATTAATTATTATTAAGTGTATGTATGTTGTCGCTTTCTTCTTTCATAATGTGTGTTTATCTCTTTATGCTTTCATAATGTGTGTTTATCGCTTTATGCTTTCATAATGTG
Organism: Arabis hirsuta; assembly: GCA_964056655.1. NCBI lineage: Eukaryota > Viridiplantae > Streptophyta > Magnoliopsida > Brassicales > Brassicaceae > Arabis > Arabis hirsuta. The sequence goes on from OZ053307.1 coordinate 24,778,009, forward strand.
TGTTTGTTGCTTTCTGCTTTCATAATGTGTGTTTGTCATTTTCTGCTGTCATAATATATGTTTGTTGTTTTATGCTTTCATAATGTGTGTTTGTCGCTTTCTCTTTTAATAATGTTTCTCCTTTAATAATGTTACTTCTTTAATAATGTTACTTTGTCAGCTTTAGTCAATGAAATCCGTGATTTTTGGCTTTTAAATAAAGAATCTAATACTTATCTATTTATTAGCTGTAATCCATAATCTGCTTGGAGTCCATGGATTTCATTCACTCAACTTCTTATAAATAGAGACCTTTTATTCAATTGAAGTACCAATACAAAAAAATTTCATCTTACTTAAAAAAATATCAATGGATCCATCCGAATTTTCTTTTGATATCGAAGCTTACAGAAGGCAATCTGAAATTGAAGAGAAGTATATCCTCAACCATTTTTCGGAGCGTCGAAACAAAATAGAAGAAGATCGTGCATCTCGTAGCAAGAGAAGATACTTCAAAAGAGATCATGTAGCGGCAAACCAAAGACTAATTGACGACTACTTTGCCAATCAATCTACATATGGGGATGAAATGTTTCGTCGACGATTTCGGATGCGAAAACATGTTTTCCTTCGGATCGTTGGGGATCTATCAAGTAGTGACAACTACTTCACCCAAAGAGTTGACTCTGCCAAAAAAGAAGGTATATCTCCTCTAGCAAAATGTACCACGGCCATGCGAATGTTAGCATATGGTGTGGCGGCCGATGCGGTTGATGAATACATCAAAATAGGAGGTACTACAACATTAGAGTGCTTGCGTAGATTCTGTAAAGGAATCATACGATTGTACGAGCAAGATTATCTTAGAGCCCCAACTCAAGATGACCTGCAAAGAATACTGCATGTTAGTGAAATTCGAGGGTTCCCGGGGATGATTGGGAGTATCGATTGTATGCACTGGGAATGGAAAAATTGTCCTACAGCCTGGGAAGGTCAATTTACTCGGGGAGATAAGGGAACCACCACTGTTATTCTAGAAGCGGTTGCATCTCATGATCTATGGATTTGGCATGCCTTTTTTGGGTGTCCAAGCACATTGAACGATATCTCGAACGTGCATTTGGAGTATTGCATGCTCGATTTAAAATCATTCGCGAACCAGCTCCCCTGTGGGATATAGCCGATTTGGCTATCATCATGAGATCATGTATTATATTACTTAATATGATTGTTGAGGATGAAAGAGATACATATGCTCAAAACTGAACTGATTATGATCATTCTGAGGCAAGTGGGTCTAGTACACCGCATCCATTCTCAACCGAGGTGCTACCTGCATTTGCAAACCATGTGCGTGCTAAATCAGAGTTGCGTGATTCAAATGTGCATCACGAATTACAAGCAGATCTAGTCAAACAAATTTGGGCAAAATTCTGTGGTTAAAGAGATTTTTAAATATTTGTGTGATTTTAAGCTTTATTATTTATGAGTTGAGTTTATTGTACTAATTATGTTATGTATATTTTATTTGTTGTGTTGTGTTTTTATCTGTGTATTATATTAAATTTCAAGTTTTTGTAATTTTATTTATTTTATAATAATTATTTTATGTTTTAGTTATTTGTAAAAATAAATAAATTAATTATTTTTAAATTATTTAAGTTTTTTAATCGATAATTGTCATTAAAATGTAATAAAAACACATAATAAAAAGTAAAAATATAAAAAAAAAAATGGTGGGGTATAGTATTGAATTTTATTAAACAAAACTATTGGAGATGATAAAAATTAAATGGGTGTTGAATTATGATGTGAAAGAGACAAGATGATGTAGAGCGTTAAAAGTAAAAAAAAAAAGTGTTAGAATTTTTTCAGTACATGGTCTTGAGCAAAAGAACATGCCAAGTGTTGCCATAAATAGTCGCCGCGTCACCATGCGTCAATATATACTCTCCACGTACTTACGTTACAAGTTATAAAGTTTTTTAGTGATGCTGACGCTGGTCGCTGACGTTGCGTTACCTAAAAGATCGTGGCACTTATAGCATTCATCTTTGCATAAGTTCAGGATGGACTAAAACCCATCTTATAGCATTCACATGCATGGGATGGGAGTAAAGTATTTAATTACTAAATGCACATGTTATTTTCTGTGAATATAAGATCTCAAGTCAAAATGATCTGAATATAACAAACCGTAATGGAACCAAAAAGATGACATATACTTTTGGAAAACAGTCAATTTCAACTTCAACTTTTTTCGTATGGCTACTTTTTACCTAAACTCAAAAATTATTCAAATTTCATACTTGAACTTAACATATCATATGTGTCGAAATATACCTTGACCATTTTTCCGTTATTCAACATTAACGGAAAAATGACTAAGACGACACAACAATTTTTATTTAAATCCAATGACTCAAAAAAAAATCGATGTCCGAACATTATACAAAGGAGGCAAAGGGAAACAAATATATTCTATAGCCGATAAGTACAAATACGTAACAAAAAAAATGAAACTCTTAGATGTTATTAATCCTTCCTTGTAAAATATCAAAAGGAATACGGTCTATATAAAATTCATCAACACAGATTATATGTGATAAGAAGTGAACTCACCATTATTCAATTGGTTACTTACTTGGGGATAATTTTGACCTTCCCCATCTTTGAGTTCACGATTAAACTCTTTTATTAAGCTTACGTGATGCACATTACATTAGAAAATTATAAATTGTTGAAGCACGGAGATTCAAACTCCTTGATCACATATAACTCTTTCCTACTAAATATTTTGCATGTCAGAACTGCATAAGACTTTAGTTACTGTGAAAAATTCTCACTTAACTAAAACCAATAAGGCTGACCAACAAAAAGATAATTTCCTTTTAGCCTCTCTCATCTTCTCCGCATGTTCTTCCAATCCGATGACAATATTGTTCTTATGAAATTGTTGTAACACCAAAATTAAATATAAACTATAGTTTTTTTTTTGCTAAAAAAAAATATAAACTATAGTTACTCGCGCGTATGCGTGTCGTTCTAGTACCTTATAATTTCTTCATAATTTTAATGTTTTCGAACTTATATTAAAACGTCTCGGTTAGAGAAATTCATGCATAAATTGTTAGTTACTGTAGTTTTAATACAATCAGAATTCGAATTAAATGATGCAACTCATAAATTTGAGTTTTTCTATAAATAAAAAACTCGTATGTTTGAGTAAACAAAAATCTTTATGAAATTTTTACCGTATTATATTTATATATTTTTATCTAAATTAAAAACAAATGATAAAAATTACTCTTTCCATTTCAATCTATATGATGTTTTAGAAAAAAAATTTGTTTCAAAATGTATGATATTTTCAATTTTCAATGCAGTTTTTATGAATTAATGATGATGAATTGTAAACTTCAAGATAAATTAATTAATTTTATTGAACTACTATTGGCTTAAAGTTATGAAAAACTGTTTAGTGCAAAAAACAATGTATTAATATATCAAAATTAATATGTTTTCTTAATATGTGCAAAATTTCTAAAACATCATACATATTGAAACGGAGGGAGTATATTTTATTCGCTACGTTGTAATATCTTCCGAACTTATGTTAAACATCTCGTATAAAGAAAGAAATACATGCACGAATCTATAGCTATCGGTAGTTTAAATACAGTCAAAGTTCAAATTAATTGGTCCGTCCAATTGAATTTGGTCCTTTAAAAGAAGAAAGACGATAGAATGGCGGAAACTGGGTTCGAAACGAGGCGATTTGCCCCTTTTGCAATCGACGATAGTGCGAGGATCCAAAGCCTGTCGTCGCTCATTAAGCCGGCTTATTGGCTTCGGAATCGGAAGAAAGAGAGGTGGGCAACTTGAAGAAGGGTGTTTAGTGAAACTAAGACTGTCAAGATGTTTCGACCAAAGAAGAAGAAGAAGCACAGTCTCATGGAAGAGCTCAAAGAACTCGATCTCATTGAGGATGGCGCACCGGTAGACATCCTAGATCTGGAGAATGAAGATCTAATTGAAGAAATCAACATGAGCGTGGTGGTGAGATGCCTCAATCCGACGGTTCACAAGGTAGGCGGTCTGGTTAAGGCGCTTCCACCCATATGGGGACTGGAAGATAGGGTTAGAGGTCGTGGGGTGGATGCGAACAGGGTTCAGTTCATCTTTGATAATGAGACAGATCTCAACCATGTCCTCACTCGAGGCCCGTGGTTTCTCAATGGATGGATTGTTGCTCTGGACCAGTGGACGCCGCATCCTGGACTCGACTTCTTAAACCGTATTGGATTCTGGATCAGACTGCGAGGAATTCCGATACATCTTCTCAAGGAGCAGACGATGGACAACATAGTTAGGCTGCTAGGAAAGGTTGAGAAGGTGGAACTTCATGCGAAGCAGTCTGACTCTCTAGAATATGTAAGAGCGAAGGTGTGGGTTAAGGCGGATGAACCCCTAGAGTTCAGAAAGGTGGCGAACTTCAGAACAGGTGAAGTAGCACATGTCGAGCTAGAGTATGAAAAACTACTGAAGGTCTGCTATTGCTGCAAGAGATTGACACATGACCAAACAGCCTGCCTACACAGATTCAGGAGGAAGGCCCAAAGAGAGGGAAAGGGAGACATAATACAAAAACAAGAACATCTAAAGGAACTAAAGAGGACTCGGAGAATCAGCAGGGTACAAGTGCAAGAAAATACATCCCTGTAAAGGAAAGAGTGATTTCCCTTCTCATTCTGAGCCGAGTTTAGACCCTAGAGATGACACGAAAGAAATCCCAAGTGCTCCGCCTTTGACTCTAACTTCGCCGAGATTTGATGGAGACCTCTATCACCGCAAAGCAAAGCGCAAAAAGACCTCAAAACCTTTCTCCAAGTTCAGAATCATCATCTCTTTGGAGTTAAGGGAGAAAAGAGAGGAAGTCATCCACGAGATGGTGGAAAACACTATGAGGCTCCTTCCTGGAGTTGTTCCTTGGAAGTCTGGAGGAGGAGAATGATCAAATACGAGGTTTTCAATGGATGAGGGAGGCACAAGACCCCTCAAAGATCCACCAAAAGCCTAAGTCCTGACACTGTCAAGCTAATGACTGAAAACAAGCGCTTAGTGGGAGGCAACTCACTGGTAAGTTTACTTATTTTCATTTTATGTTGTGTTTTATTTTTATCTTTTCTTTACCAACTTCAGCTTGAACAACACTGGGGACAGTGTTGTTTAAGTCTGGGAGAGGTAGTTGCTAACTTTGCGTTTGTTTTTGAGAGTCAGTCAAAACGTTTTATTGAGTCAAAATAGTCAGTTGGAAACTATGACCCTTCTCTTGGTTTAGTGGACTGTCTCTTTCAGTTGTGTGACCATTCTTCTAGGATCGATTTCAGAGTCAGACTAATGAAAAACCCTAAGGCTGACCGGTTAACTGAAAACGTCTGTTACTTCCAGTATAATCCGCCAAGTTCGAGCTACTCAACGGTCTTCTTTGTGATTGGAGTACATAGGGCTTGACTCCTCATTCATACCTGACAAGTGCAACCTCTATTAAAGTAATGGTACTCTCCTCTCTCATTCATAAAAAAAAAAAAAAAAGAATGATTGGGGTGATATTATAGTTCTTGAGTACAAGATGAGGAAATAAAATTCCAGTGAGTCAGTACTCAAGAGGTGATCACCCAGAGCTCAAAAGCAGCAGTCTGAGTCCCTTAGAACAGATGTAAAGGACGAGCGATCTCATGACTCTGTCTCCTCACAAGGAACACTATTAGTGAAAGCACTGCTTTTGAGTCTCAACATTCATAAAAAAAAAAAAATAGAGAATCAAATAAGTCTGGGGGAGAGAAAGAGTACCAATTGTTGTCTAGTTCACTGCAATGGTATAGTATGGGAATGAGTCTAGAAGCTTCTTGGCATTGAGATCATCGAAGCCCAGCAATGATGACTTGCGAATTATACCGTGAAGTTGTGGGTGACTTTGGGAGGCTGCGAATGTCTGTGGATAAGTACATGGTGGTCTGACTTTGGGGTTGGTTTTGGATTATGTGGATTACTAGTTGAAAGGGTCAGTTCGGTGTTCCAAGGAAAAGTAAGTTTCTGCGTTTTCAAACCTCTTTCATATTCTTAGTTGATGTTTTGCTTGAGGACAAGCAAATGTTAAGTTTGGGAGAGTTGATATATCATGGTTTTTACTTGTTTTTGACCATGATATAAGTCCATTTTATAGTCGTTTTGGTATTTTTCGAGTCTATTGGAGTCTTTATAGGTTAAGGGACGATTGGAGCATAATGGGAGCTAGTATTTTGGAGCATCAAGGAAAGAAAGGCCGAAGTGATCAACTCGGAGTCAAAATTTGGATCCTAAGTCGATCGACGCACCCAGTCTACGTCGGTCGACGCACACATGTTCTTCGCAAAAGAGAAGTTGAGCTTTGAAGCTGCGTCGATCGACACAGCTAATCAGCGTCGATCGACGCAAATGTATCTGACAAGAAGTTTTGAAGAATTTCCTCTTTTGCCCGAAAAGCCCAGAAGTCTACATACAAGGCCCAATCCGTTTTTGACATCTTATATATAGTTTTCTTTTAGGTTTTCAAGTGAAATATCTTATTTTCTATTGAGACTTGGATTTGGAAAGCTTTTGGGGAGAGATTTCTACAGAGTTTTCGAACCCTTTCTGTATCTCTAACTCTATATTTTTAATGCAATTTATTTCATTCATGATGTTTTCTTCATCTATGTCTGAGTAGTTTGCTTGTTAGGTTTTTGGGATTTCAAGGGATTGATGAGAAGTTGTTAGGATTGAAACTCTGTTAAGATTTATCTATATGTTCTTCATCTAGATTGATATAACTCTGATTTTAGGACTGGCCAACTGAAATTGGAAACTCTAGGTTGCTTTAATAGATGTAAAAGTATTATTAACAGCCTGATCTAATCTTAGATGAGCAAAATTATCTATTCGCAAAGAAATTTGGCTTAGTGATTTTGTGAACAATCAAACCTGAACTTTATTGCTTGTCTTTATTCACTAAGTTTGCAAAGAAATTTGGAATCTAGGGATTTAGTCATAGATAGTATCTGTAACGAAAGTTGATTGATTCTACACTAGTGTTCAAGTTCTAGAACTGTACTTAATCAAATCCTAACAGTCTTTTATCCCTAATTTCGATTCATTCCTGAGAATTACCCATAACCTAACTTTTTGTCACATTGATTTCAAGAACCTAAATCATCATCTGCTTACTTGTTTTGCTATTTTATTTTCATTCACACATTGTTGCTTAGCCTAATTCGAATCCATAATCGATTGTGTGATTTGATTCTCTGTGGATACGATCCCTAAGTACTACTACGATCTCTTAATTTGAGAGAGTAGCTTAGGGAAATTGAGCATATCAATGGTTAATACCAACCCTTCAAGCTCCCAATGAGAATTTTGAGCTGGAACTGTCAGGGTATGGGGAATACCCAGACAGTTCGACGCCTAAGGGAAATACGTGGTCAGTATTTCCCAGAGGTAAGTTTCCTCTGTGAGACCAAAAATGGTAGAAAATATTTGGAGAGTGTAGTGAATCACTTAGGGTATCATGATCTACACACAGTGGAGCAAATAGGGAAGAGTGGCGGTTTGGCCCTAATGTGGAAGAATACTGTTGATGTAAGAGTCATCTACTCAGATAAGAGAATGATTGATACACTGGTTACATGGCAAGGCAAGGAGTTTTCCTTTACAGGAGTGTATGGTGATCTAGTGAAGGAAAATAGAGCAAGAGTATAGGAAAGGTTGGAAAGAATTGGAGTGCAAAGAACAGGCCCATGGACGCTATCTAGGGATTTCAATGAGTTGGTGGATGTTTCAGAGAAGAGGAGAGGAGTTATAAAGTCAGACGCATCTTTCTTAGATTTCAAGAAGATGCTGAATGTATGTGGCGTTTGGGATATCTGTCACTCAGGCAATCAATTCTCCAGGTATGGAGTAAGGAATCAAGAGCTGGTAGAATAGAGGCTGGACAGGACAATGGCAAATCAAGAATGGGGAGACATCTTTCCACAAGCAAAAGCAGTCTATCTACAAAGATTTGAATCTGATCACAGCCCACTAATCACAAGCTTAATGGGGGAAAGAGAAAAGTAGTGGGCCACTTTCAGATATGATAGAAGATGGTGGCATAGAGAAGGGTTTCAGGATCTGATTGGTCAATCCTGGCATAATGGGGTAGCTTCACATCAGGTATCAGTGGTTGAGAAGATTGCTAGGCGCAGAAAAGTCATCTCCGGCTGGAAAATGTCATCTAAACCCAACTCAGCTCTAAGAATACAGGTATTGGAGCAGAGAGTGGACCAAGCAACAAGACAGAGACCATTTGATAAGTCTCTCCTTCGGAGGTTAAAGACGGAGCTCAACATGGAAATACATAATGAGGAGATTTTCTGGAGTGAGAAGAGTAGACTGACTTGGTTGAAGGTGGGAGACACGAACACAAAGTTTTTCCATGCATCAACTAAGAATAGGAGGGCACATAACAAGATTAAAAGTCTACTAAATGATAAGGAGAATGAATGGCATACGGATCAAGATATGGGGAGAGTAGCAGAAGCTTACTTTAAATGCCTTTATGCCTCAGAAGACAATGGTTACCAGCTGGAGGAGATGAGTGGAATTAGTAGGCAAGTCTCCACTGGTCAGAATATGGAGTTACTAGAAGAAGTCACTAGAGAGGAAGTGAGACAAGCTACGTTTAGCATCAATCCCCACAAGTGCCCTGGCCCGGATGGGATGAACGGTTTTCTCTTCCAGCAGTTTTGGGATTCAATGGGGGATCATATAGTGGACATGGTGAAGAAGTTCTTTGAGACTGGAAAACTAGAAGAAGGGATCAACAGAACTAACATATGCCTCATCCCTAAGACACAACAGGCTAAGAGACTAACTGAGTACAGGCCCATCAGCCTCTACAATGTAGTCTATAAGATAATCTCAAAACTGATGGCCAAGAGACTGAAGAAAGTGTTTCCATCAATTATATCCAGCACCCAGTCTGCCTTCATAGAGGGCATAATGATCTCGGATAACGCTATGATTGCACATGAACTCCTCCATGCTCTGAAATCAAATAATAAATGCTCAGAGGAATTCATTGCCATCAAGACTGATATCTCCAAAGCCTATGATAGAGTAGAGTGGCAGTTTCTGGAGGATGCAATGAGAGCCTGAGGCTTTGCAGAGAGATGGAGAATACTTATCATGGAGTGTGTCAAAACAGTCAGCTATCAAGTGCTGATCAATGGCTACCTGCATGGCAATATCACCCCAACAAGAGGCCTTAGACAAGGTGACCCTCTTTCACCTTATCTTTTTGTTTTATGTACGGAAATGCTAGTGCAGATGCTTAATCAAGCAGAGAGAGATAAGAAGATTACAGGGCTTAAAGTGGCAAGATCACTCCCCCCAGTCTCTCACTTGCTATTTGCAGATGATAGTATCTTCTACTGTAAAGAAGCAAATCAGGAGCTAGCAGAAATCATTATAATTATAGAGATATACAGCCTAGCATCAGGACAGAGGGTGAATTACCAGAAGTCTAGCATATACTTTGGGAAGAGGATTCCAAACCACAGAAGAGAGGAAATCAAAGGTAGCTTAAAGATTGAGAAGGAAGGGGGTGAAGGGGTCTACTTAGGACTACCATAGGCCTTCTCAGGCTCTAAAGTTGACATATTAGGCTACCTACAGGACAGACTAAGCCAAAGAGTGGAGGGATGGCAGACAAAGTTTCTAACTTCTGGAGGGAAGGAGACCCTGTTGAAAGCTGTGGCAATGGCTCTCCCAACTTACACAATGCAATGTTTCCGCCTCCCAAAAACTCTGTGTGAGGCCATGGCATCAATTATGGCTCAATTTTGGTGGAGGAACAACAGGAACTCCAAAGGCATTCACTGGAAATCATGGTCTCATCTGAGCAAACCTAAAAGCAAAGGAGGGCTTGAGTTCAAGGATTTAGAGGCTTTCAACAATGCCTTATTAGGAAAACAGTTATGGAGGATGATCACACAGCCGCAGTCTCTCCTGGCCAAGGTGTACAAGGGCAAATACTTCCCAAAATCAGACCCACTGAATGCTTCATTGGGCTCTAGACCATCCTTTACGTGGAAAAGTATTCATGGAGCCCAATGCCTAATCAAAGAGGGAACAAGGAAGTAGGTGGGGAATGGAGAAGAAATCAGGGTGTGGCATGACCAATGGCTTTCTACCAAACCGGCCATACCTGTCCAAGCAGTTTTAAAGGTACAAACCCCATCCCATTCTAAACTTACTGTAGGAATGAAAGTCAAAGAGCTATTGCTACCGGATATAAGAGAATGGAATAGGGGAATGCTCAGAGATCTATTCACCCCTAGGGTAAGAAGACATATAGAGGAATTGAGACCTGGAGGGATAGGTATTGGAGATGAATATGTTTGGGATTATACAAGATCATGGCACTACACAGTCAGCTCGGGGTATTGGGCGCAGACACAGGTGCTAGCCTAGAAAGAGACAAGCCCTGAAGTCCTACAACCGAGTTTTGATCCCTTGTTCCAACAAATATAGAAAATGGGAGCTAGTCCCAAAGTCCAGCCCTTGTTGTGGAGAAGCCTGAGTAATTGTCTACCTGTAGCAGCTAATCTCAAGCAGAAACATATAGCAAAAAATTCAAGTTGTGCAAGATGTCAAGCAGAAGACGAGACAGTGAACCATCTATTCTTCCAATGCCCATATGCCAGACTTGTATGGGCTGTCTCACCTGTTCCAAGTCCACACAGAGGAGAGATAGGTGTTTCCTTCTGGAGTAATCTCCACAGAGTAATGAATACTGCAGAGGAACATCCACAGAGAGCAGAAACAGAGAAGTTGGTGCCATGGCTACTGTGGAGACTATGGAAGAATAGGAATGAGTTTTGCTTTAAAGGCATCGACTATGGGGTAGAGCAAACAGTCAGGAAAGCGCTGGAGGACACAGAATGGTGGGGACAGAGAGCTGAGCATGAGGCAGAAGAGAAGGGGGCCCTTGGTCAGACAGAGTAATGTGACCTGGGTCCCTCCACCTGTAGGGTGGCTCAAATGCAACTCGGATGGAGCGTGGACAGGTGAAATGGATAGGAACCAAAGCACTTCCCCAGACAAGAATAGCAGAGGAGAGAGTTTGAAGCTTTGAGATGGGCCATCATTTTAGTCCGCAGCCTTGGGTATAACAGGGTGCCATTTGAATCAGATTCCACAGAAATAGTGAGTAATGTTAACGTAGAAACACCAAAACCAGCTGTGAGGACAATAGCAAGCGATATAAAAGGCCTATTGCAAACAATGTTGGAAGGGGAAGTGATTTTCCGTCCAAGACAGTGTAATCGGATGGCGGATATGCTAGCAAAGGTGACTCTCTCCGACAGGAGCAGTGACGCGAAGCTATATGCTATTGTGCCAAATTGGTTAAATGATGTAGTCGAGGCTGATAAACTTGATGTGTAAAAAATTTGGTTAATTAAGTTGAAGTTGAGGCAAAAAAAAAAAAAAAAAAAAATACAGAAAGTTCAAATTAGATGATCCAATTCATAAACTGAGTTTTTGATATAAATCCAAAATAGGCGAGCTTCTCTCTCTTCTCTCACACACATATCTTTCAGAGAGAGAGACCAATCCGATCTCGTTAGAACGGATTTTTCTTCTGGCTTCGGCCAGATCTTTCTTCTGGTTTCGGTCAGATCTTTTGTTGTAAAATAGTCTTCCGACTTTGTTCGGATTATAGTTCCGATGTTTTCGGATTTACGGGTTCTCTTTCCGGCCAGTCCGGAGCTCGTTCTTCCTATTGAAATTGGATTTTGTTATATTATGCTCTTTCACATCTATTTCAGATCCCGTTAGGGCTTTTGTTTCGGAATTTTTTTCCACTGGTTTGCCCAGAATCTTTTCTAGGAGAGTCAAGCTTTCTCATCTTGTTGGTGTCGTTAGTATAACGGCGTAAGAGATGAGTTTCTCCGATCGGAAGAAGGATGGTGTTGTTGGATTTCTTCGGCCAATTTGGAGCAGAATCAGCAGCGTTTGCGTCTTCTCAGAGAGAGGGGCGGTCCGACTATGGGTCTGTCTTCAGTTGTGTTGAGTCTTCCCTGTTTTTCTTTTCCGGTGGTCTTGGTTTTCCGGTCATTGAGCCACGGTTTAAGGTGAAAAGAGCTTCAAAGCTGATGCAGTTAACCCTGAGAAAGCAGTGGAAGTCGATGTCGGAGAAGATGGAAAAAATCGCTGTCGGTTTGACATTCCGACCACCGGCGATAAGAACAAAAGGTTGAAGCACTGGAGTCTTCTTCCATTTGACACGTGTACCCTAGGTTCTTCTCTCAACACGTTTGATACACACGTGTTGTGATTGCCTGTAATGTTTTATTATGGGTCTCACACTCTTGGGTTTTGCCCTTTGGGCTTCAAATGAATGAAACTTTGGTTGCCAAAAAAAAATAAAAAAAATTCCAAAATAGTCCTTTAAAAAACACAAAAATCTCTTATTCACAAAAGCGAAGACAAAATCTAAACTCTCTATTTATATCTAACGGATCTGTACAACTCTGATAGGGCAGCGAACTGAGACATCTTCATTTTCAATGTCTTAAATCCAGAAGAGTACCCTGAACCGTCAATGCTGTCTACTGAGGAAATAGCTGCTAAGGTACTTCGGGTTCTCCTCTCATCTTCCATGTGTTGTGTAGCTCTTGCATAATCCTTTGGTTTGAAGCAGATTGTTGTCTCTAAGGATTCAACTAAAGCATCTAAATCTGGAAACAACACAGATATAATTAGTTAAGATGAGTTTAAAACTGAGATCTGTGAACATAGAATTTTTAACTTACCACGCAATAATGCCTTAGGAAATAGATTTGCTAAAACTTTGATAATGTCATGGCAAGTGTACATCACAACGTCATCTGCAACAGGAACTGTGTTTAGAAAGAAGGTACACAATTTAGGAACAAATTTCAATACACATCGTTTTACCTTTCAATCCATCTTTAAGGTATGGCCTAATGAAAATTTCAGGATTGATTTGCTCTCCACAATTCTTAAGAAGTGTGAGCACAAACCCAAAAGATGCTTTCCTTGTATCTTCATCATTCTGAAACAAAAGAAAGACGTTGAAACAAAAATAATATAGAAAGACAATGCCAAAGCACTTAAAAACAAATATATTTTTGTACCTCTACTGTCGTTTGTTCAGAAACAGCGATGAGCATTTCTTGTTGGAGGTATCGACTCAGAAGATTCGGTTTGTGTTCAGCGAAGGTCGTCAAAGACAAGATGATACAATGCCTAACAATCTACATAAAACAAGTTAGCAAAAGTTGATCAATATATATTAAACCAGCAGACAGATGTGTATACCTCCTCACTGTGTTTCATTAGCTTTAACAACTCCGGAATTACAGACTTCAATTCCTCATCAACTCTGTGAGGGTCTTGCACCGTGCATAATCTTAATGCATTAACAATTGTGCACTGACACAGTGGATTATTTACTCTCATTCTTGCCTTTAGTTCTTCAATCACCATCTCAGGCTTGATTAGTGCCAATTCGCCCAAACACTTAGCAACAGAGTCTCTGATAGCATTGACCTTGCTTTCAAGCCACTTTAGTAGGGAATCACGCATTTGAAGCACAGTAAAGTCACTGAAGTCTACGATATTGTGCCTAACTAACACCTCGAGTGACTGGACAAAAATATATTTTGCTGCATGTTGGCTTTCAATCCTGTCCAAGATAAAGGGTAAAAACCTGGCTTGGTTGCCAACAGCAAGATTTCCCAGTGCATAGGAGGCTGCAGACTTTATTCTACGAGGAGCATAGTTGAGAAACCTAACGATGAGTGTTTCAACGTTGTTTGCAGTTAAGACTCTAGTTCTCCCAATTTCGCCAAGACACACAAGGGCAATATGTTGCTTTTCATCTATGATGGTGAGTGTTTCAAAGTTGTCTGGAGTAAAGATACCAGTTCTCGAAGTCTCGATAAGACCAAGATTTTCCTTTTTCTGTACGAGTGAGCATTCATCAGAGACTCAACAGCAGAAAACTAAACGTGAAGAAACGCAAGTAAAGCACAAAGTGATACCAAATCAACCTTCCAGATAACTTACATCGTTTGTAACTCTTTCAAGTCCAAGGGTTGTCAAAAGAATTTCAGCTGTAGCTGAACATTGCTCATCATTTACTCTTAAACAAAGGGCCCCTAGACATGATGCAATATTGTATACTGCTTTCTCTGGGACAGCTTCCCCATGAGAAATTAACATGTTCCGCAAGGTGTTGAAATGTTGTCTTGCATAATCCCCCAGAGCTTCAAAAAATTGCAGCAGCGCCTGTGAAAAGTATCCAATAGATCTTTTATAGAATCTCAGAACAGTAATCAGATCCCAGTGAAACAGAAAAAATTACCGTAAGTGCTGGATCCTCGAGTAATGGGCTCTTGACAAGAGAAAGTGCCTTGGGAAGAATTATAGTCCGAACAGCCAAACTGGCCTCTTCAGTCTCTTGACTGTGACCCTTCTGCAGCAAAGTGCAGCAATATTCCAATGCACGAGCTGCTGCGGGCAGGTCGGAATCACTGAAATACATATAGGGGAAGGTCAACATCGAGTATCAAATGATATAAACAGAAACAGGAGATGCAAACCTTATGAGAGATGAGAGCTCTCCAGCAAGAAGTTCATTAAATCATATTCTTAATCACACAAAATACATATTTTAACTCATTATGAATATTTACGAATATTTACGAATTTTGTGATAGAAGTAAAAACAATTTAAATACTATATAGTTAAATCAGAAAAAGTAAAATTTATGTTAGTTACCTCATCAAAACTATAAATAATGTTGGGAACCATTACATAAGTACATGGTTGATAATTGTATTTTATTAATGTCATCGTTTTAATTTGCATAAAAATTTATACTCGCCAAAATTTATACAGTATTAACTTCATAGTATATATAATATTATTATTTTTTAACTTACATAATTTTCAATATATAATCTTGAGAGTACCAATGGCGTCATAAGTCAAAAATTTCCATTTTTGTGATATTTTATAACTCTATTTTGATAAGTTAAGTATTTTTATAGATTCTTTTTATTAATTTATTTTTGGATGGTTTTGTATATCTTTAAACTTTTACGTTGAGATTTCTATGACCTTTATAAATTTTTTATTTCCAATTTATATACCTTTTTTATCATTCGTTTTTTAATTATATACTATCATTTTTATTTTGTATGTATTATTTTTTTCTTTTATATATTATGTAATGTTTATATTTCATCTTAATTTTTGTTTCTTAATTAGTATGGATAGTGTTAGAAATTTTACTTTTTATTATTTGATTAGTAACTTGACAACTACTTTCCATTTTAAATCTTCTTGTTCTTAATTAATTTTAAGTTTTAACATATTAATCATCTGATCAATCTTATTATCAGATAAATATCGTGATCTCGTGAGTTATAATTTTGCTTATATAAAAATGCATTGCGGTAAATAGTTTTGATTTTAAATTTTATAACACCTATAATTTGACAAATGTAATTAGATTCTAAATTATAACTCGCATAAATATGTAATATTTATTTTATTATTATATTATTTTATATTTTATTAAATCTTCAATTTATTATATTTATCTCATACTAAAACTGTCTCATATACGTTATTATATTAGCAAAATGAAACTTATAATACGACATCTCTTTTTGTCTTTAACTATTTCAATAATTTGAATTGGAAATAATGTAATTTGTAATATAAAAATTTAGAAATATTACATGTTTTAGTATGATGGTTTTTTTCTTTTTGTTAATTAGTTCATAATCCTTGTTTAAGATATATTCCTTATTTTCATTTTTAAAATTTTGTTATTACTGACATATGTCACAATCTAAATTAACAATAACATGTATCGCGATCTGGTGAGTTACGATTTTGCTTATGTGTCAAGCTCTCATCGTGCAAGTTATCCTTTACATAATAAGATTTTCTTTTTTACTATTTGGTTAGTCTCGACAATTATTTCGTTCTTTATTATTTCTAATTTAACTTTTTTTAAAATAATTTTAAGTTTTAACACATATTATCAGCTAATAAATGTTTGACACTTGTCACAATCAAGCGATCGAATTAGAGTTTTGCTTACGTGTTTGCGTTCTCAAAGTGGGCATCCTTCTTTATATAATAAGATAAGTTGTTCTAACTTTAGATATCGTATGCTTTTAGCTTTTAGGCAGAATCGAGTAGTTTGAAATAATATGATGGTTTTAGTTTTTAACTTGTAGGTAGAAACCGAATACGTTAAAGTATTGTAGTTTATATTGTATAATCATTAGAGGAAGTATCAATAAACTTCAATTTCACTAGAGATAAATAGCCCAAAAAATTGTGGATCTCTTTTTAAAAATTAATACATTGCATATTTTTATATGTTTGAGTCGGGTGAATAACCCTAAAAAGATATGGAAAATCTCTTAGTTCTAAGCGAGCCTCCATTTTTGTGTCGATCCTTTCCTTTCCTTTGAGACGCTAGGTCAGTTTGGATGTTTTGGGCTGAACTCGCTTTCGTGGGCCTAGTCCGCATGTCTTTCTAGGGGAGCTCCAGATCGATTAGGATTTAGGTCCAGTACCATCATCAATCTAACCAAAATCTTTTTATTTGACAAAATCGTAGCTATAAAAATCTGAAGCTTGTGGTTCGATTGCTAATTATAATTTCTTTTCATTATTGCATAAATTAACCTTTGACCAATTAAGTTGTGTGTGAAGTTGCTTTTTTACTAAACGTGTCTTGTTGTTGTACACGAACTAACGCAAGGAATGGGATGAACGCAAAACTCAGAGAGACTTTGTAAGAAATTTCTAATCAATAAAAAGGACAAAAAAATCATAAGTTCACATTCAAAGTAAAACAATAAACCATTCTAAGAAGGTTTTAACGCTATCCATGGCACTGCTTTATACCTAGTTTATAATATAGAGATCAAACTCTGGAAATAACAGAGAGTATATGCAGTTGAATTAGATGTGAAAACTAAATCATATGACTCGGTTTGGCGATCATGCATCACCAGCGGATCTCCAGATTCACGGTCATTAAACAGTAACTTGTTATTCCCGAAAACTGCGAGTGGCGTGAGTGCAAATCTTGGTATCCGGAACCAAGTAAAAGCTGTAATCAGATCTATCGAATACATTTCCTCCCAAGTCTCCTTCTCTGCATTGAAAGACCATATCACTTGCTTGGGCCACTTCATCTCGGATACGCACAAACAATCATTCAGGTTGCACATGATGATATCTTTATCAGAGTAGTGGGCAAAGGGAGCTTTAGAGATGACTCTGAAAGTTTCGGTGTGAAGATTGAAAGACAAAACCTCGGTTTCACCTTCAGTGAACCAATGAAGTGAGCCATCAAAATATATAGGATCCTGGGTAAAAAGAATCCGATAGGGAGACGCAGGAATAACGAATCTCCAAGTGTTGGTGCTGAAATCAAAAACTTCACATGTAGTGGCGTTGTCTAGGCCTAATTCCAATGAATTGTATAACCAAACCGGCTTGTATACGCCCTTGAATTTGTCTTTACCGAATCCAAGACTATGGAACGGGGCTCCAATGACCTTGTCTCTTTTACGACGATCAAAAGTGAGTAGTTGTTGGCTACAGAGAGGAAAAGTTCGATACCATCTAGTGGTGGGATTAACTACGATACTGTGATTGTAGACATCGTAGAGACATATCAGACCGTCACAACTAGTGCTGCAAACTTGGTACAATGTGTTCTCCCAAGGAGTTGGGATCTTGACCGAAACTGATGACCCTACCACCAATGTTCTTAGAGCTTCTATGTTTGGATGGACAACAGAATCAGTCATGGACACAAAAAGGACTTCTGGATCTTGTGATTGTCGACGATGGAACAACTGTCTCTCTTGGAAATTCCGGGATTCTATAGTAATCCTCCATTGTTTCGATACACACTTGAACCTAAGGAGAGATTTCACCGGAAGTCTCTTCAGGATTTGCTCAAACAAATCGTCCGGTAGCAATTGCATACGAAAGAATTTGATATCTAACTGATGAAGAGAAGATACCATACGATGGTTATATATCACCCTGTAAAAATAAATAAGACGGATCGGAATAGAAAAAGGAGTCTAGATTGAATTAGGAATCAGAAATTAAGCTAAATTGGAATAGGAACGAAAACCTGAAGAAGCTACGAGAACGAGACCTGGTTCCAATTCTTCAACTCTTCTTCTTCTTTTGTCTCTTAATCGCTTTTAGTATCTGCAACCTTTGTTAGGTCTTTCTTTTCTGTGTCCTAAAGCGATCTGCAACCCTTTCACCTTTGTTTTTAAATCCATCTCTGTTCTCTTATGGGTGAACTACTGTAGTACCAATATTGGGCCTCAGGAAGGTAGAATATAGTCATCGAAATCCATTAATTAATTTGAAAAAATGTTAGATAACTACCACAAATATAACTCATAACATAGATACATATCCCAATTAAACTAATGTGATTTTAATTACACTAAGTAATAGATAAGTATGATAACATACATGGCTACAGATTCCAATTAAATTAATGTTATTTTAATTACACCAAGTAATAGATAAGCATGGTGAAATACACATACAAACATAAGTTATGGTGGTAACATCATAACCATTTATCCAACATTTATTCAATAACGAAATCCGTTAATTCCAAATGATGTAATTAGAAACTAATCCATATCCGAGACGCACTGAAAAATAACTAGGATTCCTAAGAAAAGATCTACCATGAAACATTTTAGTTTATTCTCGAGCTTGAATTCATCTACCATGAAACATATAAACAACTAGATACAATAGTTAGTTTATTCACTTGTCCCACAAATTTGTCAAAATGATTAGTCAATACTTTTATCCAAACTGAGCTCCAATAAGTATAAATCAAAGAAATCTCACCTGATAAATGCTCATTCCACAAACTTTCTTCTTGCATGAACAAAACTCCTTTTCTCTTCTTCTTCATTCTTAATCGCGGAAAAATCTAGTTGTGTGGAAAGAATCTCGATTTTTACCAAAATAAGACATAGACTGAGTCGAATCGAGTGGTTTGATCTTAATTTTGTATTTTATTGCGCCAGGTTAAAAACACACCCAATTTTTCTTAGGAATGAGTTAGTTCTAATTGGATCAGTAAAACTTAACAATTTCGTCAAATATTAATTGATGAATTAATGGTTATGGTATTCGCATTATGACTTATGTTTGTTCGTGTATGCATCTCACCATGTTTATCCATTACTTGATGTAGTTAAGGTGACATTAATTTAATTGGGATGTGTCATCATGTAACATGCTATATATACTTGGTGTAGCTACCACTGTTTTGAATTCAGTATCTACTATTTTCAAAAATATCAAACTGAGTAATTTACTTGTTAGGTTTTTAATGACTTTCATAATTCGATAATTGATTGATGAGTTTTTAGGGATATCATTAGAGTCTTCATTTTTACTTATACTCTATGCATTATTGCTTGTTATATTGCATGAACATTTGATAAGTTAAACGTCTTAACAATTCAAAACGTTAGTTAAGAAGTTTGGTGAACTTTATGAAAACTTGACATTTAATGCATGTTTTCACATTGTAATAACCTGCGATAGTTGAGTCTATTAGGGTGTTAAAACATAGAGCCACGACAGTGGAAAGATCTTACATTCGTGTTTTGTGATCTAGATGGTTCATAATTCCTAAATCCCTAAAATCAATCAATCTTTATTGTTGCATGGCTTTCTGCGAATTACCTAATTCCTAACACTTTTCTCCCATTTGATTTTCGTTGCTAGTTAGATATATTATTTGCTTATTTTACAATCACAAAAACGACAAACATATTTTGTTCTAGCTTAGTTTTATTCATTACAATCTGAAACGTGGTTAAGAAATCCATGTGGATTTGATCCCTTATCTATACTAATTGTGATTATTGTGCACTTGCAGAAAGTTTAGTTAAGAGGTAAAACTTGAGACTACACCAGAGACAAAATGTGTTGGAACGCTTGGCTACATTGCGCCTAAATATACAAGTATGATTTCTGCCTTTTTCTGTCAAATTTTATTTGATCACCAATGTTTGTTTGATTTCTGACGGTTCAATGACAGGAGGCGTTTCCAAGAAAGCTTATGTCTTCAGCATTAGAGTGATTTTGATGGAACTGATAACACTTCAGCATGCTTTGGACGAGAACAAACATGAAGGTGATGCACAGATTACAATGTTGTTCAAGAGTATTTTAGCGAACAAAGACTCATTTGCAAGTGTCATTGATAAAAGCATTGTGGTAAATGAAGAGTTCCAAGGCATCATTGACAATGTTGCTCAATTGGTGACTCACTGCAGTGCCAAATTACCCAAGTATAGACCAAACATGAATTACACTATCATTGTCCTTGCTTCACTTAAAGAGGGAGAGTGGAAACTCATTGAAGTTGAAGGGGAATCATATAGGGAAGACACCACTCTTTTAGAGATAGTAAAGAAGATGGCAGGAGGACATCGAGCTGGAGGAGATCACTGAGATTTGACTAAGTTAATGCCTAGTGTATATATTTGTGATTTTATTTACTTGAGATTGTGCATTGTTGAAGTATTGGTCGTGTGTAATGTGATGTTTTATATTGAGTTATGGTTTTAATTTTATTCTTAAAATATGTTACACACATGTTATGAGTTTTGTGTGCAATGTGATGTGGTTTGAATTTTGTGTTATTGTCTGTTGCACACTTATGAGTTTTATGTGCAATCTCCATCTTTAGTTAAACTTCATGGTTGCAACATTGAAGGAGGCCAGCGTTTGGTGGTGTAAGAGTAATTAGAAAATATATAACAGTCTCGCTCGAGCATTTTTTATTAGTGGTTATAAAAGTTTTAGACTGTGTATGCATTAGATAGTGTTCATAAATATCATGTATCTTATCAATATAGGTCACAAACAAACTCAAATCAGTTTGGACTAGCCTACAGATAATATATATGCCTAATAGTATCGAGGAAATTGGCAAAATTTCATGAAAAACAAGACTAAAGATTTTCCACATAGACAACAAAGCTGAATTTCTTATTAGACTAGGAGTTTAATCAAATAATTTCTGACTTAAGTCTAGCTAGGCTCGATTCAAATCATAGCCGAGCAAGATATTTGGGATTTTAAAATTCTTTATCATTGATTCTTCATGAAAAGGTAATGTTGGTTGTCATTAAATTATTATGTTTTATTATAGTTATTTATGGCTTATGACATGATTAAATTATCATATTGATTTGGTGGTCTGCATTTTGAATTTGAAGAAAAAAAACTCAAAATATGTTTTATATATTTAATGTAATTTTTGACAAAATGCTCAAAAATTGCTTAATAAATGCACAAAAATGAGAAAATGACATATATGAATTTTGACAATAACTTATAGAATGGATGAACTATCTTTATATTTTCTTTTAACTTTTGGATGAGAATTAAAAACATTAGTTGGAGAAAAAGGTAATTAGAAACATGATCTTATTTGTTGGTTAATGTAGTGTTCCTTAATTTATACACAACATAGTGTTTTATTCGAAACACTGTCTAATATCTTAACTAAAATGTGTTCAAGAAAAGTTGTAGTTTTCCAATAACACTATGTTGCGAAAATCACATTAATTTTGAGCATAATTACGTCAAATACTAAAATTTTGAAATCAATAACAAAATTGTGTTCAAGTACGAATATCGTTTTCCAAGAATTTATACACTGTCAAAAGTTGGCCTCTTTTAAAACCGTTAAATTAGACTAGAGCTATATGTTACATAGTTGATATCACTTCAATCTCATTAATGTATTCTCTATTAATTTGCTTCAATTGTTCTATAAAATTTATACTTCTTAATATGCATTCATAGGTCATTTGTTTATGTAAGTGAAGTTGATCAAAGCATTAGATTTTCTTATAACTCTTTGTAATACATTTTGCATGCGGTGGATACATGCATGCTCCAGAATATCCATTTAGAGATCATTTAAGTTTCCTTCTTCTTCGCCTTTGTCATCAAGACAAGTGTTTTGAACAGGAACTTTATCAATAATTCGTTCAGCTGAGGAAGAAATTCTACTTAAAGGTTCACCATCTTCACCAATTACCTCATTTGCAGCATCAAGATTGTCAGCTTCATCAGCTTCGGTACTCGATTCATTGTGAGATTATTTCGTCTTTCGTTAAATTTTTATGATTGAAGCTATTTATGGAGTAAATAAGCGTGATTCAGAAGAGTTGATCGTTACAGAAGATTCAGACAGTCAAAATCTATACTAAAGAGTAA
Source organism: Arabis hirsuta (assembly GCA_964056655.1). NCBI lineage: Eukaryota > Viridiplantae > Streptophyta > Magnoliopsida > Brassicales > Brassicaceae > Arabis > Arabis hirsuta. The sequence goes on from OZ053307.1 coordinate 24,800,414, forward strand.
ACCGTACTTTGTGTCAAAATTAAGTAATTATGTGATTCTTGTAAAAGCCTTTGCCTTGATATTCAGTGTTGATTGAGTGAGAAATACTGTGGAGATATATATATATATATATTTTTTTTTTTTTTGTCAACACACTCACTAATGTGTTTATATTTTCCATTGTCTATGTAAACCTCTTGATTTTAGGTTCATGTTTGTCTAAAGAGAAATCTATGTTTCAAATGTAGTAGAGAATCGTTTCTTGGTTAGTACTGATTTATTTATTTATTTATTTCTTTACATATGTTCATAGATTATAGCAAACTCGATTGGCTATGAAGATGACCTCTTCGAGAAGTCTTCTTGTCTATGTATACGTACTCAAGTTTTTGGCAGTCGTTAGTGTTAGTTTCAGTCTATATGTTGTTTCTATGGAAGCGCTAAAAGCATGTCTTAAATTTTTGGATTATATGGAGTGGTTAACCCATACTATTGTTATTTGGAGGGATTGAAGTGTGACGAGCACAATCAGGTCATAAGTTTGCGCATCTCAAACAGTGAGATTTCAAGAATTTTAGCTTGAGAGCTAAAGAATCTGCATACTTTGACAGTCTTTGAGGTAGTTGATACTCATATAACATGCATTGTTCCTCTATCTTTCACACGGTAGAAGTCTCTATGTTTGATCAATCTGACCAATAATCTGGTTTAAGGACCAACACCACAATTCGACGCTAGTGTACAGGTCGATATGTGTGTTGGAACCAACATTTTTTGTTTAGTATTTTTGGGTGTTTCTTGTGACCCAAGAGTTACCACTCTACTTTCAGTTTGCACGTCAGTGGAAAGGGGATGACCTTTGTCATGCTTTCCGATTCGGGATAGAGTGTTCTCAGAACGGTAACCTCAAATATATTATACATGTATCTAGAGGTGGACAAAATTACCGAACTGAACCGAAATTCCCAAAATCAACCCAAACCGAACTTTAAAATAACTGAATGGAATAAAAATTTTAAAAACCGAATTACTTGATCCTGAACCGAATTGAATTAAGTAAATTAACCAAAATTTATTTAAAAACTAATATTTTTAATTAAAAATACAAAATAGATATTAAATATATTAAAAGTTTGTATAAGGTTTTTAAAGGGATTTTTGAGACATTTTAAAATATTGTTTAATACATCATTTGTAAGATTTTTAAAAGGTTTTTAAACTGTTTATAAGAATATGTATCTATTTGTAAACACTTTTAAACAGTTTATAATCTTTTTCAATAGTTTATAAACAGTTTAAAATGTTGTTTAAAAGTTTTGTAAAACAATTTAAAATATTTTAAAGATTTTTAGAATGTTTCGTAAGAAAATATTAAAACACTTTATAACGTAATTGAAAACCCTAAACCCTACCTCCAAAAAACTACACCTTAAATATAAAATAGTTAATCCAAACTCAAAAAAAATTAAAGTGTTTGGTGTTTGCATTTGCGTTTCCTTTGAGAAAGATTTTTCTTCTTTTTCCCAAATCCACTAGATCCAATTTCATATCCATGTTCTTCCTCAACAACAAACTGGTTTTCAAATATTCATAGAGAGAGAGACGAGAACTGGTGATGAAACAGAGATGAGATCTGGTTTGTGGGAGTCGAATCTCACAATTAGATTTGTCTTAGAAACTTTTGAAGGGTTTGAAAACTTTTGCGAAAAACCACTGAATAAATAGATCTCAAAAGAGTTTTTATTAACCTATTTACAAAGTTGTTTCAGAATACAAGTATTTTTGAATAGAATTTATGATCCCCTTTTTGAAGGAGGTACATCAGTATTTATACAAGTCTAGGTCGGTTAGCGCTAAGCCTAAACAATAAAGGAAAACTTCCTTATTCTTCAGGATTTTCCTTTATTCGCTGATGTCTCTTAGTCGGATAGTCTTTATGGGCCTTCGTCTTGGGCTTGCTTTTATGATATTTTGCTTTGGCTCGGCCCTTTTGTTTAAAGATCAAGGACTGGTCCAAAGTTGGCTAAACAGATCATCGCAGTAGGACGATTAGTTCATCGCGTAGGGCCCAACAGACCATCGTACGAGTGATATAAGATCGGAATCCACCAAATCTTATTCATCAAAAGATGTCAAGAGTTGACAACCTTTGTTGCGGAAGATGGATGTTGATAGAGATGGAGATGGAGTTTGCGATTGATTCCACAATCACACACGAACAAGAAGGCTTGATTCCATAAGCAATCTGATCTGCAAATCAATAGAAGACAAGTGATTCCATACTTAGATTCTAAAGATAAGAACAAGAACACAAAGACACAACTTTGTACAGAAAAACGTAATGTTTATTGATTCAATGATAAAAGGTTATTTACAATGAGCTAAGAGATGAGCTTTTATAGGCTCATAAGCAACGGTCTAATGAAGCTAATACAAGAAAAGAATCACGAAATTTAAAGAATATGGTCGTTGGAGCTTTGATGACAAAATCAGGCCAAAAAGGAAAGTTTGAAGACTCCTTTTATCTAGAAAACTTGGGGAGCTATAGGTGCGCCATTGGGAGAATCTGGATGTGTTAGAGGGTCTCCAATTCGTGGAAAAACCCAAAAGGAAAGAGCCGTTGTGCGAAATCCTTTATTGTTCCTAGTGTGAATTCGTCAAAATAAGGAAAATTGAGATGCAAGAGGATTCATCTAATCCTTTAAGTACTGGAGCATTGTAGGGCCTTTGAGGAAGCTTGTAGATCAGAATAATTGTCTCATGGTTGCCATAAATACGTTTGAGTTTGACCAAACTCGTGAGACTCCAAATAAGGCAAGCGGATAAACCATTGGTTCAGAAATTAAATAACTTTCAAACCAAAACCGGTATTGGTATGATTCCAATTTTTTCTGAAATCTCTGATGAATCCAAATTCCATAACAAGTCGGTTCACAGCTTTGTTCCTCCTGGTTAGGTCGCAAATTTCCAATTAAGCCGCATATGTCCAAATCGGGTAAGTGTAGAAACACTCGATTTGCAAACGTAATATCTCCTTCGTCATAACTCTGATTGGGTTGGTTTAAAATGTTGTGAGCTGTAGGTAGCTGAGAATGTTTTCCAAGTGGTTTCACGCTCTAGATATTCGTGGTTGATTTTATATGCTCCAAGAAAGGCATATATGTCATTGTAGAGTCCTATGCGGTTTGTGTGGCACGTTTGATGGAGCTCTAGTTCAGCTACTGGTACGATGATCTCATCATAACCTCTCCCTTGGAAAAGTTTCATCCTCGAAACTTTTTGACATGCACCAAGATAGAGCAAGTTAGTATCTCGGTATAGATATGAGTCTATAAATTTACCTTTGGTAAGATCCCCACTGCAGTTCATGTCGGATTCGATTTGAGCATCTGGTGGCTCTTCTTTGATCATCAAAGAGGCAATGAATCCTCTACAATGGTTGTTGCTAATTTCCTTGCGCAACATGGTAGTCGTCTTTGTGAAAACTTCTCTTTTACACTTGTTGTAACCATTGATCTTTGGTGGTTCATGCTCGTTGGTGTGAGCTGGTTCCTCACTAGGTATAGGCTCTTTCGTTGCACTTGGATCTGCATCAATACTTTGGGCAAGAGACAAGTGCATTATCATAGAATTTGGAAGTTGAAAATCAGATTGATCCATGTGATCACTAACGTTGCCTTGACATGGTTTCGTAGCCTTAATCACCTCGTCAATTTGATCATGCTTTTGATATTGGTAATGATGCTTACGTGTGGCTTGTTACCTCTGGTTGTGTGCTCCTCTTTAGGTCCTAAACCTGTATCAAATCCTTTTGGCAAGATAAGTGTATCATACAAGAACTTGATACAAAATAATCTAGTTTAATCTTTTGACTACTTTCAGTCTTTGATCCAACCAGTGTAGAGTTTACTACTTATCTAGTTGGGAATTCCTTAGCACGATATCCTATATTTTGACACCTATAACAGATTGTGTCAATTGAATTTAAAGGGCTAGAAGACTTACCTTGGTGATTTCCTTGCGGTTCAAACAATGTTGTCGAACTAGGTGTTAGAGATTTAGTTGCAGCTTGGTGACGTTCCTTTGCCTTCTTGAAATTCATGTGGCTCTTCTTATGCTTTGTTTCCACTTCCTTTGATGGCCAAAAACCATCTATCCTTTTGTTCTACTTGGGGCTGAAACAACGTTGATGAGATTGAATTTTGTTGAACCGTCTTTATGTGAACTGTTTGCCCAGCCTTTGTATGCATTTCCAAAGTGTTTGAGAACACCCACTTAGGCTTATAATGGTAAGCATACTTGTGCTCACGAAAGGGTTGTAGCGTTGGCGTTAACATCACTTTCTTTGATGTTGTTTGGTACATTGGTTTTCGAGGGATGTTGTGGCTTTTGTGGCAGGGATCCTTAACCGGCTAGTGAGAATACCATAGTTCGAATCTCTTCCTCATATACAACTTCATCTCATCCCAACAAGTGATGGGTGTTTGCTTGTAAGTTCTTCGCATTTTGTTGACATAATCCTACCAATATCTTGCTTCTCCTTTGAGATATTGAATCGCGGTAGTGAACTTCCTTTGATCCGTGTAATGGTAGGAAACAAATAATTCTTTCATCAGTTCTTGCCACTTGAAATAAGCCTTGGCATCTTCTTGTCCATAGAACTCATACCCATGTTGTTCCCACGCTTCAGTTCTCCGTGGTGTTTTCCTCATTGGTGCGGCTAGAAAAGGGTGAGTTTCTCCTTCTCTTTTGTTCCAAGTCTGATGGTTAGTGACGCCTTGGTAATGGTCTCCTTCATCTTCGAAATGAGAGTTTGAGTACTCATCTTCAGGCCATGGTGGTGCTTTATAGTCAGCCTCCTCATCGAACCAACTCTATCTTGATTTTTGACACCTGGATTTATAGGGGCTGGATGCGTATAAGCCTTCTTCATCTTCATAATTCCTCATGGTGTTTCTTCTACTTTCCTTGGGAAAACATCTCGCAAAATAAAAGGGAAAATAAGCGTATCAAGACGTAATCAACAATTATGGAAACAAAAGTAAAGAAATATATGGAATTTTTTTTTTTGGGTTAAATATGGAACTTAGAAACTGAAAAGAAAGAAGTAAAATTTTTATTTTTCTTTTAAAAATTTATTCAACTTAAATTCGAAAATTAACAAATAATTGAATATAAATCTGAAAACAATTTTTATGGGGTTTTCTATTTGAAAAATTCGAGATAAATAGCAAAGTGAAGCAAATAAATTTTTCTTTTGATTTTTTATGGTTTACTAATGCAAAAGCAACGAAGAAATGACAAAGAACTTGAAACAAAACGATTTTATTTTGGTTTCGCATTTATGAAAATTAAACAACAAAAACGGAAAAATAAAAAAAGATAAAGGTTGATGAACTCAACCTGGAGATGAAGCTTTTAGCTCTGATACAAGATGATATAAGATTGGAATCCACCAACTAATGATCACACGATGATCGAGAGATTCCAAGCTTGAATGCGGAAGATGATCGTTGGTAGAGATGGAGATGAGGATCACTTGATTGATTCCACAACCAAACACATGAAATCAAAGAGTTTCATTCCACAAACTAACTAAATCCGCACAATCAAAGAGACTAGGAATCCACCTAAGTCTGAAATGATCAAGAACACAAAGACACAACTTTGTAAAGAAAAACGTAATGTTTATTGATTCAATGATAAAAAGGTGATTTACAATGAGCTAAGAGATGATATTTTGTAGGCTAATAAGCAACGGTCTAATGGAGTTAATACAAGAAAACAATAGTGAAATTTAAAGAATATGGCCGTTGGAGCTTTGATGACAAAATCAGACCAAAAAGGAAAGTTTGAAGGCTCCTTGTATCTAGACAACTTGGAGAGGTATAGATGCGCTATTGGGAGACTCTGGATGTGTTGGAGGGTCTCCAATTCGTGGACAAACCCAAAAGGAAAGAGCCTTTGTGCGAAGTCCTTTATTGTTTATAGTGTGAATTCATCAAAATAAGGAAAGTTAAGATGCAAGAGGATTCGCCTAATCCTTTGAGTGCTGGAGCATTGTAGGGCATTTGGGGATATTTCTAGATTAGAATAATTGTCTCCTAGTTGCCATAAATACGTTTGAGCTTGACCAAACTCGTGAGACTCCAAATAAGGCAAGCCGAGAAACCATTTGTTTAGAAATTGAATAACTTTCAAACCAAAACCGGTATTGGTATGATTCCAAATTTTCTAAAATCTCTGATGAATCCAGATTCCATAAATATTTGGTTCATAGCTTAGTTTTTCTTGGTTAGGTCGTAAATCTCCAATTAAGCCGCATATGTCCAAATCGGGTAAGTGCCGAAACACTCGATTTGCAAACGTAATATCTATAACTCCGATTGGGTTGGTACAAAGTGTTGGCAAGCTGTAGGTGAGCTGAAAAGGTTTTCCAAGTGGTTTCATGCTCTAGATATGCGTGGTTGATTTTATATGCTCCAAGAAAGTCATTTGTGTCATTGTAGAGTCCTATGCGGTTTGTGTGGCACGTTTGATGGAGCTCCAGTTCAGCTTCTGGTATGATGACCTCATCAACAAGGCCGATCAGTTCGCCGTTATAGTGACCCATTGGCTCGCCGTTATGACGGCCCAATAGATCATCTAGTGACGCCAAACTGGTTCGCTGGTTTAAACTGCAGCTCACTGGTTCGTCGATTCAAGATGCGGCTCACCGGCTCCCCGATTCAAGATTGGGCTTGCCTATTTGCAAGCTTCTACTGTGGCTCACTGGTTCCCCAGACTGTGGCTCGCTGGTTCCCCACACTCTAGCTCGGCGGTGCCAATTTATATTGCGGCTCGCCGGTTTAGTCTAGGATCGGCTGACTGTCCATATACTTAGTCGTTCTGCATGTTGATTATTCTGGGTGGAATTTGACCCCAACATAGTTCAGAGAGAGAGTGATGAGATATGAGATTAGAGACAAAAAGATTTGAGATCAGAAGGCAAGATCTGAAAAAAGTATATTTTTTTTTTTGTCAGAGATGTAAAAAAGTTATATCTAAAAAAGTTAGTTTAAATGAGTCAAATGACAATCTAGGAGTATTAAAAAAGGAGAGTGGCACGCTTGCAAACAATTGTAATTAATGACATATTTGAAAAGTGGCATATTTAATTTTTTTTGAATTTAATGTTTTAAGAAGAATAATAATATTTACATCATCGTAATAAATTTATGAGTAAAATATTTAGAGTCAAGAATTCAGAGTATTAATTTAATTGGAACTCTTGAGTTCGTCTCAGATTAAAAGTGGGAAAAAGATACCTTGGTAACAAAACCATAGGGGGTAGAATGAATTGTGAATCTATGAAGTTTGAATATAAGGTCGTATAAATCAAAATAATGGTAGGCTATAACAAAATATAAATGCTGGTATACAAAATTGTATGAGAAAAAGAGGCGCGTGATAATAAAAGCACACTTCAAAACTAACCAGACACTACACACTTAATTTTTTTAAAAATTAATCCTAAAGACCATAGCGCTAAAGTTAATCCTAATTTTTTTTTAAAATATATGCTACCCAAATTTTTCTAGAGTTGAAGTAGATCAAACCATAGTTTTGTTTAGTTTGTGAGGGTTAAGGCTCTCCTAGGGACTAGGGTTAATGCTTTCCTTTTTAGAATTTAGATTTTTTTAAAAAATTATAAAAAAAAGACTTTTGAAAAAGATTTTCGAGTATTTTTGTTTTTGGTAAATACTAAAGTTTGCATCCAATATTTCAAATATTCTAGACATGTTATTTAGATACTAAATTAGTGAGGGTTTAGTCTCTCCTATTGGGGTTTATTACCTCTTAAAATCCATAAATTTAGTCAAATCAATCGTTTGAAATCATTCAATATTTAATATATATTTGTGAGGGTTTAAACTTTTTTATTAGGGTTTAGTACCCTCTAATTTGTTAGAAATATAAATTATTTGAATCATTATATATGCATTTGTAAGAGTTTATACTTCCAGTACTACCCTTTAATTTTCTTTGCTAAACATGTTTGGATTTAGTATCCACTATTTTGGTTTTCTTTAATTGGATATAAATGTAGAAGGTATATATATATACAACCAAAGAATAGTAATTTTATATAAAACAAAAATTTATCCGTAAACATTTATTATAAATCGTAATTTCCATGCTGGCGCGGAAAAAAAACTGGAAAGCGTAGTCATTATGAGCTCAGTTTGCAATAACTACACCTTTCTACAAGAAACAGATTCACTTGAGAAAGTTCTTCATAGAGACAATTCATCATAAAAACCTGGAAAACGTAGTCATTATGAGGCCTTTTCTTCAGTGTTTCATTTGTAAAATCTTGCAAGCATTAAAGACGACAATGCAATGTTTCCAATAGGCTAGTTTCTTGTATCTAAGACTATGCCTTAGATGGGGTATGAAAGCAAAATGGATTGTGCGTTACTGTTTCATCTTGAGCGTCAGTGTATGGGTGAATGAAAAAGGAAAAGAGTAGAAACAAGGAAAAAAGACAAGTCTGGGGGGAAAGTTTGAAAAGAAAAGAAAAATAGCTCTAGCGAAAGATCAAAAGAAAGTTTAGCCTTCTCAATAGATCAAAATTCAGAAGAAAAGTAAAGGTATAAGTTGGAGAGGCTAAGCTAGAAACTAAAATAATACAAAGCTAGAGCAAATCATAAGTTAAACTCCATGGGTCTTAGTTCAAAAAGAAAAGAGAGAGGATTAGGGTCTGATAAGGGGTTATTATTTGGCCAAAGAGGGCAAGAGGGTACACTTAAGCAGTGAGAGAGTGCATCAAGGGGTTCAAGGGTAGAAACGTCGGATTCTTAGCCTTGTATGCATCAATTGTCTCTTTTCTTTCTTGGTTTTACATAGTGTAACACTTGTTTTTGAGAGTTAACCACTTAGAAAGACTTTGAACCTTCTCTGAATTTTATTTTCCAGCCTTTTCCTGCCTTCCCAAACGGTATTGATTCAATTTCGAACTGTGAGACTGCGCCAAACACTTAAATGAATCTTAAAGAGATGAGATTGTAGTTGATGACATGATTTCTTGTGAGTTCCGAGATTTAGAGTAGAAGTTTGATTTGTGATGGGCATGGAAAAGTTTTCTTGAGTAGGTTCTGTTGGGCATCGACTTAGTTCTCTTTAAGACACACTTGTGAGTTCCTTCACTGTCTCTTTATGGCACTGCGTCCCTGTCTTTTTAAACCTCTCCTTCAGGATTACCTTCTGATGTTTGCTTGCGGACAAGCAAAAGGCAAGTCTGGGGGAGTTGATATATCCTAAACGCCATTCGAACTAGCGACTTCTAGATTTTGCCTGAGACCTTTACCAGTTGAGTTATTGGCTCTTGGTGAATATAACTTCCCTTAGCCCAGCCACATCTCTAGAAGATCCTCCAGACTTGAGATCAGTAACTACTTTCAACATCATAAAAACCTTTTTCCCCATAATCATAACTCCATCTTAAGATATTAGAACATAACCCACAAACACGAAACCATCCAAGTTAAACCGACATAATAATATTCAAGAAAATTCTTCACAGAGACAATTCATCTAACAGGTAGGTGTGCACTCGTCTTACCCCAGTTCTAGCCAACTCGAACAGAAAATCAAGCTTCTTAGTATTCATTAGAAAATTCAAAGAATAATAATTCAGAACCCAAACACAAAAGAAACAGAGCATTCCAGTATATTGATATGTCCATATATTTACATCATCTATGTACATATTTGCATACCTTTATCCTCTGTTTAGCATCATTCTGCATTATATAGGAACCTTTTAGCTCTAGTTTAGCTTTAAGTTGCATCTTAGGTCCTTCAGTTAGAGCTTGTACATATTTCCTCTTTTTTATCCTTTTTCAGGTGGTATATGTGCCTAATGGGAGTTATCTGGCTAATCAAAACCTAGTGGATTGGAGTGAGTGTTGAGGAATGGAGACGTAGAAGAGTTGCAAGGTTCTGGGGCAAACAGAGGAAGCAGAGGAGCAGGAATCAATCATGAATCATCAGGATTCACCGATAAAAAGTATCTGGAATAGCGGAAGGATGAAGTCTCAACAAATCTATTTGAAGTTCGTAACTTGAGTCGAAAATCAGGAGGTCAGTGCCCCCAAACCAGTGCACTGATATCTTAGGTTATCCCCTTGTTACAATGGAGTATCAAGACTCTCTGACCATTGGACCAGGCGCATCATATCGGCTGAAGAACAAGCTGAAGAAACCGATATTCGCTGATATTGGCACAAATCGATGAAGAAGACCAATGACCTACACCTAACAAAGACGTCCTGTCGCAACACGAGAGCTAGATGGATCGCTGGACCGGTATCGGATATCGGTCACTTCCCCGATATGGAGAAACCGATCTTTTATGCATTTTGTTGACTTTTTTGGGTTGACCGTTAACTTGAGCTAGGTGATCCGCTTTCGTTCTGGGTCGACCCGGGTACTGTGTTAAGGGGGTATAAATATGGTTTTAACCCTGAAGAAAACCTAAGTCTCATTTTTTTTCCTTTTTATGCTTTCAAGCTTTCCGTTTACGTTTTGGTTATATTAGATCCTTAGAGCATTAATACTTTGATGTTCTAAGTTCGTTTCTTTATAAAGTTTCTATCTTTAGTTTAAAGTTTCAATATTTACTCGTCAATTGCACTTATCTTTGCATTTCACCATTCGCATCTCGCTTGAGCTCAATCATGGCTTTTTCCATAGCTATGAGTGAGTAGTCCGCTTGTCGAGTGTCGGTTTAGTAGATGTAGGAGCTTTAGAGAACGGGTAATCTAGCTTCGGCTTAAATATTATGTTTCTCGAGCTTAGGTTGAGGTTAAAGTTTGGTTATTGGCTCCGGCCTTGGATCTCGTCTTGAGGCTTTCGGCTGGCCGAAAGGTGTTTGTCGGAATGCCGGACCAACCTTTTGTTCGGCTTAGTGATCCTTGGCCACGAAAGTGTGTTAAGGAGCTAAGTGAATTTATTGGAACTTGATCTTAATGCTTGGAGAGTCCTTATATCTAGCAGCCAAAGTTCATTAGATGTTTGTACTCAACAAAGTGATTAGTAGCTTCACGAAAGTGGGATGGTCTATATTTGTGTTCCATGCTTAAGAGTTGAGCCTCAGAGTAAAAGACCCTAGCAATATTAGCCGCAATCTATTGATTTGCATCAGTTGCTAACCCAATACTTGATACTTTCCATTATTATTGCATTTGCCATTTAGTTTCTGTTTCGATCATTTTCTGTATTGTCACATTTCACTTAGTTTAGAACAACCAAACCAAACTCTTATTGATGCTTTAGTTTAATTAAAATCCTCCATGGTCTACTACTCTAAGTTCTTGTCTTCCTTGTGTTCGAACCCTACACTTGCTACGATTGAATCATGAGTAGATTGTTAGCATTGCTAGGTTTTATTCCTAGCATTGCTAGGCTCTTAAGCTCTAGCAAATCACGCAAGTAAAAGTCTTCTAGTTTCGGGAAAGGAAGAATATTACATGTCTCCTTGTCTAAAACACTCGCAGCTTTCTATTTGCTTATTATCTCCTCTACTTGCTTTACGTGGGTAAGTATACGATGAAAAAGGTTTGGAGCAAACAATAGCCACGTCAGATCCTTTAAAACCATGACACCCTTCTATTTGCAAGAAAGAGGTCTGAGAAGCATGGACTTGTTAGATTTTTGGTCCATGGTGTCTTCTCTATCTTTATCTCGCTCATTCCACAATCTGATATGAACATGTCACAGAGATTATCCATAGCTGGCAGAACTAATACTTTTACTGATTCTCCCAAACGCTCCTTAATATAAACGCGTTGAATACATTTCTCCACTCTGGATCATGCACCAATAGCTTCCCAACCAAACTTGACGAGATACTTATGCTTATGAACTCTATATGTTCTAAGTGCTGCAACTCCTTCATAAGGTTCATATCTAGCCACACTCTGGACTCTCGTAGTTTTAATGTCCTCAAACTCGACAAATTTGATATCCCATCTAAACTCTCAAGTTTGCTCGTCCCTTCCAAATTTAGATGTATTAGCATTTTCGACTCTTGTAAACCAACAAATAGTCGCTCTATCTTTGTCCTTGACAAGTTAAGATATCTCAGAGAACCAACCTTGATATTTGCTCTGGCAATCCAAGGAGACTTTCATTCTGTGTCAGACCCAAAACGAGTAGCCTAGGCATAGACCGAAAGAATTCATCTGAGATTTGTAAGTATTTGTTTTCCATAAGGAGGAGACTTGTAAGTTGAGGACACTCAAAACTCTCAGATATCATTTTAATGTCATTTTCCATCAATGACATTCTTCTCACGTTATTCCAGTTCTTGACTTTCGGTACTTCACGTAGCCCAACACCAGCTTATACAATACATCTCTCTGTCTGTTTCCCAAAATCAGATGCTATCCACAATGCCATCTCACGAACCACATCATGCATTTTCACACGTGATTTGTCTTTTCCTTCTTCAATCAACAAACAAGACTGTTCAAGGGTACCAATTATCCCATAAGCCTGGTTTTTAGCCTTCTTTTTACCTTGATTTTCGTCTATGAATCCTTGGCCTATCTAGTAATCAATCAACTTCTCCTTTTCTATCAAAAAGTCTTCTGGAAATAGAGCGCAATATTGAAAACATGACTTGACTTGGTCTTCTCCGAGGCTATCGTAGCTATACATCAAAACTAGGAAAATATGGTTTTCCATACCAGGAAAATCTGCAGCAGAAGAAGCAAGAGTGTCAATTGCTTGATCCCAATCCTCTACTGTCCTCTTGCACGCCATTTTCTTGCCGATTATATTCAGCGCCAATGGTAAACCACGACATTTTCTAGCAACTTCACACGCGAGCTCAAGAATATCTGGATGGCTTTCTAATGTGATTTCCCCAACTTTAGAACGGAACACGTCCCAAGCTTCGTTTGAATCCAAACATTTTACTTCCATTGGGTAATCAACCCCCATGTGGCCGCATACTTCCCTAGAACGAGTGGTGAATCCGTTTTCCCTTGTCGGAAACGGGACTCCTATTTCTTTAAAATCCACTTCCCACCAATTGTAATCCAATAACAACACAAATTTCTTATTCTTCATATGAGTGTGTACATCAGTGGCCTTCTGTCTTTTCTCTTTTTGTTTCCAGATTTCTCCACCAAAGCCTAGTTTCTCAGCAATCTCATGTTGAATCTTGTCAACCCGTAGTCTCAACGCCAATAACAATTTGAAACCCGTCAATTGCCTCAAGAAACTTATTGTTGATATGTTCGGGAAGAGTTGTTATTCCTACTCCACCCATACCGTAGAGACCCATAATCCCGGTACCATCATCTATGAGGTGCTTCCATGCTCTTTTGAGCATTTCTTCTTGACCAAAAATCTTCGGTTCTTGAGGCTCTCCACCACCACATCTATCGTAGGTGGCCCAGCCAGCACTTCAAAAACTCTATCAGATTTTAGAGCTTCAACTTCTTCCAACATTTCAAAAACCGTTTTCCCGTAGCTATAGCTCAATCCCAAGTGTTTTTGTACAAAGACCACAAAAAAACAACCTTTCAAGTTCATCTTTACAAGGAAGAAGCATTTCATAGGCTTGGTTTTGGGTATTCTCGACACTCGTAAGCCATACCTGAACTTCGTTAAGCCTTTGTAGACCTTCACGTTCTTCCCTCTGCACCATTGTCAACACATCAGCTCGCCTTCCTCTGAGTACCGTCATGGCTCTCTCCAGAGCTGCCAACAAGGTTACAAATATAGTTGACTTCACCAAAAAGGCAGCTACAGACATGGTTGAACAATGATCAAGGCCACACGAGAAAAAACCCATAGTGCAACCAGCTAGGCTTACTTGCGATTTGCGAATTACGAACAAAGATGTTAAGATCTTAGAGTTTGTGGGTAATTTCGTGAGTGAGTCCAAGTCGTCCATATATCTAAATCACCCACAATCAAGACATCACATTTTAATATAGAGAGAGTATACTAATAAATTTATACCCCAACGTGGAATTTGGGGGTAATAATTTTAGTCCCAAGTCGTCGCTATATTTGAATCAGCAATAATCGTGAGTTCCCTATAATTTCCCAAGAATAACAATTAACCAAAGGGGTCGTGACGTAGTGGTAACACAAGGGGTTGGTTCCTTTGTGTCCGGGGTTCAAATCCCCTTTGAAACGAAGAGTTATTTTTTAAATCGGAATATCTAAAGACTGTCTCCGAGTATTGAGGAGATTACGACACAAAGGTTCGGAACTCCCGCAGTTTATCTAAAACAACCAGATTTTTTTTTTTTTTTTTTTAGTATTCCTATAAATACTAATTCGAAACAATAGCACAATAACATTCAATAAACAGCGGAAATTATTCATTGAACAATAGCATAAAACACACACAGACGAGACCCTAGATCATCTCGTCTTCACAGCCCTGATTCCACTATCACATCTTATCTTTAGCTGCATCACATAGTTAAAAGAGATGCGTGAGTATTATCACAAATACTCAGTGAGACGGTCATCCAATCTACTTGGCTAGATGCACATGCATAAGGGATACCATAACACCAAACGATCAATCAAGCAAAAAGTCAACACATAAAGTCAATACATAAAGTCAAACCGAAAAGTCAACCCGAAGTCAACCAGATCTTGCGACACTTGCGTCAATCTAAACACTAAAAACACCCCAAACAAGCATTAATCAAACAACAAATCATTTCAATTTGCAATCAAACGCATTATGACACCCCAAATACCCATGAAGACCATTGTCACGCACTCATCTTGATTCAGGATCGATTATCTCACAAACTACTCCTCCAAAACATGATCGGAAACTTGTTTTGAAAACTAGAAAGAGAGAGTTACAAGACGGTATGTAGATTGCCTACTGGGTCCCTCTGCTTCGATGGGAAAACAACCTGCAAGTTCGCTAATCGAAACTAAAAAAAAGAAATTCCAGTTTCAGAAACAATGATTTTTCTGAATATTGAAACACGATTTGCGAGCAGACGATACCTCGTAATTCAAATCCGAAAGAAGCTACAGAAACTAGAATCCAAAATCTTACTAGAAAAACAAAAATAACGACCTAGGTTCTTCCGAGCCGTCGGTAATCTTCCCTGTTAAGTTTAGCAAAGCAAGATTAAGACAAAAACAAGTATAAGCGTGGAGAAGAAGAAGTTTGCATGTCTCAAGGAGGATCACATGACCCAAGAATGCAAGACCACAAGTGTAATATTTTATTGCTTCTGAGCATAAAAAGACACAAGCAATACTTCTTTGTGTCGGATTGGACAAAGAGGTATGGATGGTTTTATTTAATATACTCTTGGACGTTGGAGAGAGCATGAGAAGATCTAGGGTCACGATGTGAGTATATATATTGAGACATGTACAGTGTTGGCAGTGGGCGAGTGAGAAACTAGAAGAGTGAGAACACAACACAAAGCATAAGCTTGTTTCGTGTTCTTGGGGAAGAGAGTAGAGAAAGAAACCGAGAGAAACTATGTAAGGGTTTTGGGGTTTCTAAAGTCTCTTGTAACTCTTTGATCTACTGGATTCCGGGAGAGAGTTCCCGGCGAGATATAGCGACCCAGTTAAGGGTGTGAACTCGTTAAATCCGTGTATGCTCTGTTTTTTTCATTCGTCCCTTACTTCTCTGTTTTACGCATCTGTTTTAGTGTGTTACACAAATTAATCTTTGTCTCAGTAAACAAATCGGGTTCTTGGTGTGTGTTGTGAACGGAAGCTGTAGGAAGAAGACGCCTTTGGGCTTAGGTTTCTTCATATATTGGTATCAGAGTTTGGTTCCGACAGTTCGTGGTCCTTTTGGTGAAAGGGTCATATTGTCTTCAAGGATAGATTTGGAGAAGGTTGATGGTCATGGGATTACACACTATGGAAGGATAAGATGCGTGCTTACATAGATCTTCTGGTTTAGAGCAGTAAAGCTTTGAAGGGATCGGGGAGTATAAAGGCTAAAGCTATAGTCTTGGGTGAAACAGAAGAGAAGTGAAGAAAAAAGGCTGGATCTTTGGAAGGTTAGAGCGGTACGGCTTTTGCCTTAAGCATCCACGTTCTTTGTCTTTGAAGAGCTTGGTTGTGTAGAGACAAGAAACGTCTCAGTTGGCACAACAAGTTAGTAGCTCTTGGTAAATAGTGCATAAGAGAGGAAGGAGCCATAAGACTCTTTCTTGGTGGAGCATCGTTATGTTTTTTCTCAGGTTTTGAGAAAGATTGAGGAGACAAAACTGTCCCTGGGTGAAAGCAAAGCTATCTCTTGGCGAAAAAGAGTGGAAGGGGTTATAAGACTCTTTGTGGCGAATGTCAAAGCATCTCATCAACACCATCTCAAGATGAATAAGAACCAAAAATAGTTGCAGCTTTTCCTGCTGGAACTGCAGAGTTATTGTTGTAGAGTTTTTGTTACAGGTTTCTTGCTGTAACTGCAGAGTTGTTGCTGCATAGTTATTTGAAACAGTGACCGAGTTGGGTAACACAAGCAACTACAGAATCCGTTTTTTGGTAAGATGTTACTCCTGCTCATTAGAAGATTCGGTTAGATCTTAGGTGGAGAAACAAAGGTTCTTGAGATGCTTAGAAGGTTATAAACGTGTTTAGCTCATGGTTTTGGGTGTGTAACACGATCTGAAAGGGAGAGGTGAATAAGGTGTATCTTAAGGAGAGATTCTTGGCATAAGCTGGAATCAAGTGAAATGGTTTCAAGGTTTATGAAATCAGATTGCTTTTAAGATACAAGTATCTACAATATAGTGAGGGGAAATTTTTGGTTACTCACAAGTTAAAGTGTTGCAAGCATAAGAAGAGAAGATTCAGAGATAAAAGCAAGGAGGTGATGATTGAAGATGATGTTCTTAATCATTGTTGAAGAAACCAGTTACTGGTTGATGTAAGCTGAAGGTCGTTCATGAGTATCAGCTGGGTTTGATTCTAACAAGATTGAGTTCAAGCTTCGTGACTCAAGGTTTTGTATCAAAATTGAAACATTAACGTCAAGACTCAAGTTCAGGGAAATTCCGCTGCAGTCACAAGGTATTTGTGATGCTTTGCACTGAAGTTTCACGTCTGCTCAAATTCTGCATATCTACTTGGAATTGAAAGCTTGTTAGGACACGAGGTTATGTACTGGTTTTACAAGTGTTTGGCCAAGATTCAGTGATGGTTTTCATGGTGTCTTATGGTTGAATCAGTTTGGTAAAGTCAGTTGCAGGTAGTGTTTTTGCTATCGTGTCTTCAGCTCGGTAACTCGTAAGATTCGTGGAACTAAGGGACGCCTTAGAACCTTGAATTTTATGGGCGTTTTATGGCTGTGTGAGTATCAGTAAGGGTGCTCTTGGATCAGGTAAAGGAGGTTGCAGAATGGTTAGGAGCAAGTCATGGTTATGGAAATTTTAGTGGTTTTTGGTTGAGTTGTTTGAGAAGGGTTTCTTGCTGCGGTTTTTTTTTATTTATGTGTGTATCTTTTGGTTCTTGTTGCTGTGTGAGTCTACAGTTGGTTGATCATGAAAGAATGTGAAGCCACAAGATTGCTATTTTCAGAGGGAATGCAATGAAGATTATGCTTTTGTTGCTGTCTGGAAATGTTCTGTTTAAACAGAGGATAACACTCAACTCATTGATATTTTCAGAGGGATGCAATGAAGGTTGTGCTTGAAACAACCCGACCCTTTTTTTTTATATATATATATAAATTAGCACCGAATTAGCATCCCCATAAATGCTAACGCTCAACATGCTAAAATTTCCAATACAACAAACATTCAGCGGAAATCAATTATGCAAATAAACCATTAAATAATACTTCATAAACCAATAACCAATCATTCGACATCCTAGACCGTTCTATATCGAATCACTAACAACCTAGCAATCCAATAATCCACGCAAACGAAACCACTAGATCATCCATCTCGTCCTCGCCCTGATTCCACGATCATACTTTGTCTTTACCTGAATCACATAGCAAAAAAAGATGCGTGAGTATTGTCACAAATACTCAGTGAGACGGTCCTCCCATCAACAGACCATGTACTCAGTCATAGCATAGATACAATACCAGGGTTATCAAACAACACGCAAAACACAACGATCAATACGTCAAACTGACGGCAATCAGAAATGCGTGTCGATCGACATAAACACTCTGTGTCGATTCTGTGTCGATCGACACAGTCTGTGTCGCTCAACACAAACACCGTGTGTCGCTCGACACGGAGCCCAGGAAACGCAGAAAACCAGAATCGATCATATCCTCTCATGGATCGATTCCAGACGCGTTTTCATCGATCTCCTGCACAAAATTTAACATCCAAACACGAATACAACCAGGAACAACAGCAATCAATCATATTCCATCAAATCCTAATCCGAGGGTCTATGGTCGCGCACTTACCTTTATTTCGGAATCGATTATCTAATCAACCACAGCTCCGAAACAGAATCGGAAAACTGTTTTGAAAACTAGACAGATAGATCTACACAATGGTATATAGATCGTCCTTTACGTCCCTAAGATTCAATAGGAAAACAGCCCGCAATCTCGCTAATCGGAACTAGAAAAACAGAGATTTCAGAAACGATACCCTGAAATCGAAAGAACAAAGAGAATGGAGATTACCTCCGAATCAGGATCAGAACCCTGATCTAGAAACTAGACAGCGATTTCTTTCAACCGGAATATATATCGTCTCCTGATTCTTTCTGGTTCGACAGGAATCCTCCCTCGAAGCGGACTGATCGCAGACACAAAACTGCAGAAACCTCTCTCGGGAAAAGAACGATAACTCTCAGAATACACATCCGATTTACAAAACGTTTCCTCCTGAATCAAGATTAGAGAGTGGAGATCTTAACTTCAAAGTTTCACTCTGATCCGATTCCATCTTCCCTGCCGATCGTCTCTTCCAAAAACCCGAGCAGAATTGATCGTCACTTCTCTCACAATCCTCAAATAAACACTCTCTTTCCTCTCTCAACCTCTTCTGATTTCAGCCAAAAGAAAAGAGAAAACACGTTTCCCACACTTTTATAACGAAACCCTAGGGTTTCCTAAACCGGCCCAAATCGAAACGATCAGAAATCAAATCTCTCGGTCTGATTTTAACCCGTGTCGATCGACACACATGCCCAATCCCCTTTTTGGTTCACGGGCGTTACAATTCTCCCCCACTAATACGGATTCGACCTCAAATCACGCAACACTGTCTCACTACGGTCTCCTCCACCTGACCCGAACGCGGCTAGTATCCTTCGAGATAACACTCGAATCCCCTAACCCGTCTTGCTAAGGCTAACACTCTCGCCTAAAACTCACCCAGATTCATCCGGAACATCAACGATGCACGCCCCATGGTCCAGATTAGGGCTGCCCGATTGACCGTCCAACATCAAACATGAACATGTCCGACCAACCGTTGACCCCGCATTGGACCAAATGATCGTACAACAATCAAACAAGAACATGCACGACCATCGGCGTAACATATGCTACCAGGATTGTTCGAGCCGAATTCCAGACTCCAGTAATAACCCCAGACTCGACGTCCACAACACAACCCTGGCCCTCAGCCAGCACCACTCGTGATCACACCTGATCACCGAGTTTTACTAGGCTCACACTAGCTTCATTGCACCGTCTCACCACGGCTGCAATCCTGACCCCACCTGGTTAGCACCACCTGAGATCCACTCGCGATCCCCGAAGTTCATCCAATCTCATACTCACGACCATGCTCAGACGCTACTACTCATATCTCATACTCATAACTCATATACACATACACCACACTCACTCGCAGGATCGTCACCCCTTGAGTTACGTGTGCATGGACCCACTCGTCCCCTGGAGAGAACCACCATCCCTCAAAGTATATGTAAGGACCCCACTCGTCCCCTAGAGAGAACCACCAACTCTCGAGTATATGTAGGAACCCACTCGTCCTCTGGAGAGAACCAGTATCCCTCAGTATGTAGGAAACCCACCCGTCTCCTGGAGCAATACTCTGAAACATGCATCATAAGTACCCGTCGACCGGAATCGCCTCTGTGGCTACCTCATGACATCCCCCACCAGGAATATCATCGCATCCGGAACCCCACTAGGCCACTCGAAACAACCCAACCACCATGGGTGTTCCCACAGTGTCCGTGGAAAAGACAATTCTAATTCAAATAAAACCTTTTTTCCCGACTCTCCCTAGGAATAGACAGATTCTAACTCGCATAAAGCTTTCGTTTCTAGCCACTCCTAGAACACGAATTTCATTTCTAGCCACTCCTAGAACATGAACAAGCTCATTTCTAGCCACTCGTAGAACATGAACCAGCTTTAAGCCGAATAGAACTTCCATTCCCAGCCATCACATGACCTACTAGTCATCACAACCCATGACTCCACAAGTCATAACATATAAGAACTCACCTCTTATAAACCACCTTTAATAAGGAATACCCATCTTATTAAATCTAAAAATGTAAATCGTTACAAGACAAACAAAAATACATAAAACAACAACTCAGCAGCACGCTGTACAGACTCTGAAAACCAGAAAAGACACTCAAGCCTCCGCTTGCTTCTTGAACCACTTCAGGAACTTCGTCTTCATACTCGCCTCTGGTTCCCAAGTCTCCTCCTCGACACCATCGCAGTCCCACACGACTCTCACCAATGGTATCCGCTTACGACGCGGAACCTTGACTCTCCTCTCGAGAATCCTTACAGGTCTCGCCGCCAACGTCTTGTTGGGCTGAAGATCCTCCGGGATCATAGCCATCACCTCCTCAGACTCATGCAGACACTTACGCAGCATCAAAACATGGAAGACTTTGTGGAAAGCCTTCTGGTTCAGGTCTGGCTGAGTGAAGAAATACTTCAGGCTCTTGTGGTCTGTGAATACCTGCACCTTCCCGCCGTACAGATAAGACCTCCAAATCTTAAGTGCAAAGATCACTGCAGCCAACTCCAAATCATGGGTAGGGTAGTTGCATTCATGCTTCCTCAACTGCCTCGAAGCATATGCAATAACCTTCCCCTGCTGCATCAGTACACATCCCAGACCAACTCCTGAAGCATTTGTATACACCACATATGGCTCATCCGGCTCGGGTAACGCCAACACAAGTGTACTCGTAAGCATCTCCTTCAGCTTCCCGAAACTCTCCTCGCAAGCCGAAGACCAAAATAAAAGGGACCTCCTTCCCCGTCAACTTCGTCATCGCCTGCGCCATACTCGCAAAACCCTTGATGAACCTCTGATAATACCCAGCTAACCCGAGAAAACTCTTGATCTCCGTCGTATTCCTCAGTCTAGGCCACCCTCTGATAGCCTCAATCTTAGCCGGATCCGCAAAAACTCCCTCTGCCGACACAATATGGCATAGAAAACCCATCTCTCACTGCCAAAAACTACACTCACTCAACTAAGTCCCCGATAATCGATACACATCCGGAAACTCCCATCCTTCTTCTTCACGAACAACACCGGCGCTCCCCACGGTGAACTACTCGGCCGAATGAATCCCTTACCCAACAAATCATCCAGCTGCTTCTTCAGCTTTGCCATCTATGCTGGAGCCATACGGTAAGGCGTCTTAGATATGGGCGTCGTCCCAGGTTCCAACTCAATCGTGAATGGATCCGACCGCGACGGTGGCAATCCCAACAGTGACTAAAACACATTCTAGAAATCCCGAACAATCTGAATCTCTCTAACTGCAACCTCTCCAACAGTCTCCGGCATAACTATCGTCGCCAGATACGCCTCACAACCCTTCAAACTGAAACCAAACTGAAACAACCCTTCTCGATCAACTGCACGGCCTGCAATGCTGAAATCACGAGACTCCCGGAAGTCGGTCTTACACCTTGAAACACCAACCTCCCCGTCTCCCGCTCGAACACTACTCGTCCACGCCGACAGTCCAGATGGACCCTGTATTGATCCAACCAATCCATCCCCAAAATGACATCGTACAGCTCCACTGGACTAATGATCAGGTCTGCTGGCATCGACTCCCCTGCCACCAGCACGTCCACACCACGAGCCTGCCCGAAAGTAGCCAACGTCCTACCACCAGCAACCTTGACTACTCCCAGCTGCTCCCCAGAATCGCTCCAGATCCCGCTACCCTCCGCACACTCCGGAGTAATGAAGCTATTCGTAGCTCCCGAATCGAATAACACGTGGGACTCACATCCGCCCACAACTAAGGTCCCTGCGCAATTCTCATGTGCCTAAGAATCCTAACATACTATCCCGAGACTCGTCCATCCTAGGACAGCTCGCCAACCTGTGATCCATGCTCCCACACCCGAAGCATCCTAGACCGCCCTGAACCCTCTGACTCGGTTCCAATGTGCTCTCCCACTTCCTCTTCTGTCCTTGCGCAGGCTTACCGCCCTTGCTCGGACCTACCTGCTACTGTGACTTTCTCTACTGAACAGGAGGATTAACCACCACCACATGCTCTCTCAGGTCCTCCTCAATCGTCGCAGCAATCTCAACAAGCTCCGCCCTCGTGGCGAACTTACTCGCTCTACAGCAAGTCCTCAAATCAGCTCGAAGTTCTCCCAAGAACCTCTCCACCTGGGCCTACTCACCCTCCATGCCTCCACTCGCATGAACCAGGAGTCGACAGAACTCTACATCGAACTCCTTCATTGATCGGTCACCCTGAGTCAACTTTAAAAACTCAACTCAAGTTGATGCCGCCTCTTGCGGAAATAATTGGCATTAAACCCAGTCAAAAATCCACCCTTGCCATCACTGCCTGCACTCAGAATCCCTCTGAATACCTTAAAGAGTCGAAGTTACGCTTCACACTCATCCGCCGCTCATCGGCCCCTCAGGCATAGCACCTCTCGAGAAAACTCTCGTGCTAATCCTCTGCATCTGCTCCATCATCCTAAGATAGGATGGGAGCTCCTCCACAGCCGCCACTCCCGGCTGCATCCAGCCATACCTGGCTACACACCAGCCATACCAGGCTGAACCCCCAGAGCCTAACTCTGAGCCGGCACCCCTCCCGGTAACCGCTCCAAGATCAATTGTAGCAGACTCGCCAGACTATCATCTCGATCCTGGCTGACACCTGCGACAGCACCCCCACCTGGGCCCGCCGCACCGCCAACCACACCGGGACCCTCACTAGTCCCACCAGCCCTCACACTAGTACACGTAGTGGCCACTCCGGAACTCTCACTAGTCCCACCAGTCCTCACACTGGTACACGCAGTGGCCACACTCACGGATCTCTCCTGATACGTCTGCGAATCAGCAACCCGCTCCTGCGTGGTCCCTTGGGCCACACACGCGGCAGCAGACTCACTCACAAGTCCCTGCCCGCGCCTACGTCCTCCACACCCACCTTGGCCTCCCCAGCCAATACCTCTAGCAACTCTAGTACCTCTACCCATTTTTCTTCACTACCAGAAGCATAAACTAAGAATACTAGAAAGCAAGAAAGGTAAAACACACATACCGTGGAATCTCATTGAAGGCTCGGAGAAGATGATCTAGGACTCCAAACCCACACAACAATCAATTGACTAACTCACATAATCAATCAATCAATCAATTCAGCACGCAATTGACTACTCCACATAATCAACTACGTTCTCCCGCCCTAAAACCATGAGGGCTCTGATACCAAACTGAAACAATCCGACCCGTTTTTTTTTATATATAAATTAGCACTGAATTAGCATCCCCATAAATGCTAACCCTCAACATGCTAAAATTCTCAATACAGCAAACATTCAGCTGAAATCAATTATGCAAATAAACCATTAAATAATACTTCATAAACCAATAACCAATCATTCGACATCCTAGACCGTTCTATATCGAATCACTAACAACCTAGCAATCCAATAATCCACGCAAACGAGACCACTAGATCATCCATCTCGTCCTCGCCCTGATTCCACGATCATACTTTGTCTTTACCTGAATCACATAGCAAAAAGAGATGCGTGAGTATTATCACAAATACTCAGTGAGACGGTCCTCCCATCAACAGACCATGTACTCATTCATAGCATAGATACAATACCAGGGTTATCAAACAACACACAAAATACAACGATCAATACGTCAAACTGATGGCAATCAGAAATGCGTGTCGATCGACACAAACACCGTGTGTCGCTCGACACGGAGCCCAGAAAACGCATAAAACTAGAATCGATCATATCCTCTCATGGTTCGATTCCAGACGCGTTTTCATCGATCTCCTGCACAAAATTCAACATCCAAACACGAATACAACCAGGAACAACAACAATCAATCATATTCCATCAAATCCAAATCCGAGGGCCTATGGTCCCGCACTCACCTTGATTTCGGAATCGATTATCGCATCAACCATAGCTCCGAAACAGAATCGGAAAACTGTTCTGAAAACTAGACAGAGAGATCTACAGAAACGTATGTAGATCGTCCTCTTAGTCCTTAAGATTCAACGGGAAAACTGTCTGCAATCTCGCTGATCGGAACTAGAAAAACAGAGATTTCAGAAACAACATCCTGAAATCGAAAGAACACAGAGAACGGAGATTACCTCCAAATCAGGATCAGAACCCTGATCTAGAAACTAGACAGCAAGGTCTTTCCAACGGCATATGGATCGTCTCCTGATTCTTTCTGGTTCGACGGGAATCCTAACTCGAAGCGGACTGATCGCAGACACGAAATTGCAGAAGCCTCTCTCGGGAAAAGAACGATAACTCTCAGAATACACATCCGATTTACAAACTGTTTCCTCCTGAATCAAGATTCAAGAGTGGATGACTTACCCTAAAAGTTTCACTCTGATCCGATTCCATCTTCCCAATCGATCGTCTCTTCCAAAGACCCGAGCAGAATTGATTTTCAACTCAAGGAAATCACTTCTCTCACAATCCTCAAATAAACACTCTCTTTCCTCTCTCAACCTCTTCTGATTTCAGCCAAAAGAAAAGAGAAAACGCGTTCCCCACGCTTTTATAACGAAACCCTAGGGTTTCCTAAACCGGCCCAAATCGAAACGATCAGAAATCAAACCTCTCGGTCTGATTTTAACCCGTGTCGATCGAAACACATGCCCAAAAAAATTCCCTTTTTGGTTCACGGGTATTACAGTGCTCTTGTGAGCATGAGTGTGTATTGGAAAGTGTTTTGAGTTCTTGTATCAAGTAGTGTAAGCTCTTGACAAGATGAGAGTAGTAAAGATTCATGTTTTACGCAGATTGTGTTGTGTTTAACACATGGAGACTCTGCAAGAATGAATTTGTGAGAGTAAGGAGTTATTGTCTCAGGTGGAGCAATGATTTAATGGAAGAGTACAAGATTGGGTGATCTCTGGAAAATGGAAAAGGTTATTTTGGTGGTTCTTCGGTACAAATAAAATCAGTTGGAAAGGCTGTAAGGGGAAAGAAGCATGTGTCTCACATTTTGACACACTTTCTCAAGGAAGAAGCCTTGGTGACACATTCTGATTTATGAGAACATGTGAATGAATCGCAAGTACAGTGAAAAGTGGTTTTAACTCGGAATTGTGAAGTTGAACTTATAAAGACAGAGTATGTTCAAACGGTTATGGTTCGAGGTGGAGCTATGTTGTGGAGGTTGTCTCATGTATTTAGCTCAAAAGCAAAGAGTTAAAAGGTTACATATATCAATGTTGAATCAGATTCATAGGAGTCTTGTGTGCCAAGAAGAAAGCAAACCAAGAAGAGGTGATTTATCAACGGGTATTCGGTTCAAACGTGGTGATGGATGTGTGCAGATTTGGTTTGAAGCTAGATGTTGGTAAGTGTTTTACAGAAACGGATAGCGGGCTCTCATAAGAGAGTTGCAGGTTTCTGAAATTTTTCCAGAGAAAAGACACAAACTTGTGGTTTGATATGAAGTCATTGAAGTGGTTCAGTTGGTTCTTCAAAGAAGAAATTGAAAGAGACAAATGTGGGCAACACAGGATCTGTCTCAGGGTTACTCACTTCAAGAAGGGACATCAAACTACATTCAAGAAGAGAACAACTTTGGAGGTTAGTGGTGTTGGTTTGCATCATGAGGAGATATGTAAGTATCTTCTTAGGGAATACACTTACGGGTCAGTCAAGTGGATTATCTTCAAGTATCTTGTGATGATAAAGAAGAATAAGGCTCTGGTTTGGGTCTGGAAATTGAATGATGCAATATCCAAATTCGTTTGGTTGGAGGTTGCGTACAAGACGAAGTATTGTAGGCTATTTCTGCAACAGGATGTGTCACACACAGTTGCATCTGTGTCACACACAAAACTGCAGGTTGTTCGTTACAGCTTAAAGGAGACATCAAGGACTCTAGAGTCGATGTGCAAGCTGTTGTAAGGACGTGTCTCAAGAATATCACAAGGCTGTACTGTTAAGAGATGTGTTAAAGGTTGCTAGTAGTGGTTAAATTCCACTGGTGAAGGTTCTCTTGAAACAGAGCAGTTGAACAAGGTTTATGTTCAAGTTTGGTTTGTTAACCAAGTTGCTGTAAAAGGTAATCTCGGGTTTCTGCAATGGTGTTATTGGCAGCTAAGATCGGTTACATGTTGAATCAAAGAGCTTTAGGTTGGAGGCTAATTTGATTCTGGTTTTCTGCATATAATTCAGGTAAGTCAAAGGGTTTTGGATCTCAATGCGCATGAGGAAATCCTAGAAGCTGGGAAAGAAATCAAGTTTTGCAGAGGGGTTATTGGTATTTCAGTCACTGAAACAGGTTTGTGGTGACGTCAATAGCCATAAAGGATATACTGTGTGATTGGAGAATTCTTAAGCCGTAAAGCTTAGGAAGAATTTTGATGCTTCAAGTTTCCAAGATTGGAAATGGTAGTGGCTCAAGGAAGGTTGTGTAGTGTTCACAGTTTTGAGTCATTGGATTTGAATGTCTGGATCA
Source organism: Arabis hirsuta (assembly GCA_964056655.1). Lineage (NCBI taxonomy): Eukaryota > Viridiplantae > Streptophyta > Magnoliopsida > Brassicales > Brassicaceae > Arabis > Arabis hirsuta. The sequence goes on from OZ053307.1 coordinate 24,827,339, forward strand.
TTGATGGTTATTTCAGGGTATTGGAGATTTGAATTACTAAGGCTAGGGCTGGTAATCTAAGTTTCAAGAGGCAGTTTTCAAGGAAGTCTTCAAGGTTGAATCAAAGGTCTTTTTCTAGCGAGAAGTATATGATTTAAGACTATGAATGCATCAAGATTGATCAGTGGGAGTTGAGTTGAAGCACAAAGTTATGCTTGAAGTTCGTTGCAACTCAAATGGACGTTAAATGTCAAGGCTGAGTAAATCATACTCAGGAACCGGGAATGGAATCCAGTAAACTAAATCATGAATGTTTGTCACTCCCATAGGTCTCACGGTTTTGTGTCTTTTTCATCTTACTCTGCTAGGTGGAGATTTGTTAAGTTAGGCAAAGCAAGATTAAGACAAAAAAAAGTATAAGCCTGGAGAAGAAGAAGTTTGCATGTCTCAAGGAGGATCACATGACCCAAGAATGCAAGACCACAAGTGTAGTATTTTATTGCTTCTGCGCATAAAAAGACACAAGCAATACTTCTTTGTGTCGGATTGGACAAAGAGGTATGGATGGTTTTATTTAATATACTCTTTGACGTTGGAGAGAGCATGAGAAGATCTAGGGTCATGATGTGAGTATATATATTGAGACATGTACAGTGTTGGCAGTAGGCGAGTGAGAAACTAGAGGAGTGAGAACACAACACAAAGCATAAGCTTGTTTAGTGTTCTTGGGGAAGAGAGTAGAGAAAGACACCGAGAGAAACTATGTAAAGGGTTTTGGGGTTTCTAAAGTCTCTTATAACTCTCTGATCTAGTGGAGTCCGGGAGAGTTTCCGACGAGATGTAGCGACCCAGTTAAGGGCGTGAACTCGTTAAATCCCTGTGTGCTCTGTTTTTTTCATTCGTCCCTTACTTCTCTGTTTTACGCATCTGTTTTAGTGTGTAACACAAATTAATCTTTGTCTTAGTAGACACATCGGGTTCTTGGTGTGTGTTGTGAATTGAAGCTGTAGGAAGGAGACCCCTTTGGACTTAGGTTTTTCACATGTCGCGTTAAACAGCAACCCAAAAACTCATTTATCACCCTCTAAAACGAAAGTTTCAGAAACCAACAACGATACGTTGACTTCGAAAACACACTGAGAACGGAGATTACTTCAGAATTGTGATCGAAAACCTGAACTGGAAACTAGACATAGAGAGCTATCTACAGGTATGTGAATCGTCCCCTGAATCCTTCTGGTTCGCCGGGAATCCTCCCACGAAGTGAACAGATCGCAGATCAAAAATTGCAGAAATTGGCCTGAGTAAAACACTCATAACTCAACGAATACACAACCGATTGACATACGGTTTCCTCCTAAATCAAGATCAGAGAGTGAAGAACTTACCCTGAAAGTTTCACTCTAAACCGATCCGATCTTCTCAGCCGTTCGTCTCTCCTTCCAAAACCGGACAGATTCTTTCTCCAAAACCCACAAACTCACTCAAGAAAGCAGTTCCTTTATCAATTCCCTCTGATTTCTCTCTCAAATCCCTGTGTTTTATGTCAAGAACAACCACAGCCACGACCGCCCTCTTTTATAGGCAAGCCACACGGTTTTCCAGACCAAAACCGTAAATCGTAGCTTACGAACTGAATCTGTCGGTTTATTCTCAAATTTTGGTTCGCGGTCGTTACAATTATCCCCCACCAACCTGGATTCGTTCTCGAATCATGCAATACCGTCACACTACGGTCCACACTCCTGGTTAAACCCGACCAGCATCACCTGAGATCAATACCCGATCTCTGAGACTCTCCTCCAGTTTCATACTTAGAATCACCGTCTCACTATGGTTAACACTCTTGACCATCCTGGCCCTCACCACCTGAGATCAATAACCGATCTTTGAGGTCTCATCCAGTTTCCTACTATAATCACATTTACAGACATTAATTGCTCTTAACTCATATCTCATATCTGCATCACTCAGACTCTCAGGATATCTCTTTCGAGCCCTCGATGCCATACCACTCACACCCTCAAGACAACCAGTCCGTCAGGCTCTCGATATGCTCCATACCCCTCCACTTTCGGGACACACAGTCCGTCAAGCCTCGGCAGGGAAACTCACATCCCTTGGAGAGAACTGACATCTCTCAAGAAAATACAGGGGAACTAATCATCCCCTCAGGAGAATTCGTCATCTCCTAATAAGTAAGTTGGGGAACTATTCATCCCCTAGAGCGATCAATTCTGTAACGTGCTTCATAAGCACATGTTAACCATAACTACCTCCGGTGGCAACATCATGATATTCCATTATCCTGAAATATCATCTCATCCATGACCAATCTTTAGGTCAACTCTAACTTAGTATCACTAAGAGAAATCTCATCCCTCAATAACATCCAGGGAAATCCTCATCCCTCCTTGAGAAATCCTCATCTCTATCCATAACCAATCCTCACGTCATCTGAAACAACCCAATCACATAGGGTGTTTCCACTCGAGTCTCTAGGAACAATAGACAGTTCTCACTTACATAAAACTTCTATTCCCAGACTCTTAGAATAGAAAAGTCTAACTCACATAAACTTTATATTCCCACCTTCACACATAACCCCTGACCCACCAGTCATACAATAAGAACTCACATGTTATAAAACTCAACATAAGAAACACATCTTATGAACACATTAATGAGAAAACTTATTAATCTCAAAAATGTACCAATCGTTACAACCCTGAACGAAAATACATAAATAAAACTCATAGCAACATGTTACCTCCGCGACTAAAACCAAAACGACAAACTCAAGGCTCAACTTGTTTCTCAAACCACTTCGAGAACTTTGCCTTCATCCTCGCTTCTGGTTTCCAAGTCTCCTCCTCAACACCGCCACAGTCCCACAAGACTCTCAACAACGGTATCTTCTTTTGGCGCAAAACCTTGACTCTCCTCTCGAGAATCCTCACAGGTCTCGTAGCTAATGTCATGTTGGACTGAAGATCCTCCGGAATCCTTGCCAACACCTCCTTAGACACATGCAGACACTTCCTTAGCATCGACACATGGAAGACCTTATGAAATGCCTTCATACTCTGAGGTAACTTATATGCTCAAATTTACCCTGAGCTACTCTCTCAAATTAAGAGATCGTTGTAGTACTTAGGGGTCGAATCCACAGGGAATCGAATCACACAAACGATTATGAATTCAAATTATGTTAAGTAAATATGTGTTAAAATTAAGATAATAGTAAACCAAGACAAGCAGATTATGATTCAGTGTTCTTAAGATTCAATGAGACAAAAGCTAGGTTTTCAGGAAATCGCAGGAAACTCGAAACTGTAGACAAATTAGATCGATAGGGGAATTAAAATCCGTTCTTGAACATGAAAACAGTGGTAAAGTTAACCAACTTTCGTTGCGAAAACTATCTATGACTAAATCCCTAAATTCCAAATTTCTTTGCAAACTTAGTGGATAAAGACAAGCATTAATGTTCAGATTCAATTGTTCACAAATTGTCTAAACCAAATTTCTTTGCAAATAGATAATTTGTTCATCTAAGATTAGTTCAGGTAATTATCAATACTTTTGCATCTAACAATTAACCTAAGATCTAAGTTCTAGGTGATCAAACTAGAACTAGCATTAACAACAATCTAGATGAAGAACCAAGTGATGTTCCCTAACAGATCTAACAAGTCTAACAATTTCTCATATTCCTTTGATAACCCTAAACCTAACAAGCAAACTACTCAGATATGGTGATTGAAGCAAACATCATAGATGAATAAAATTGCATAGAAAGATAGAGAAAGAGATACAAAGGGTTCGAAATCGATAGATGTCAAGCTCAGATTTGTCTCCCTAAAAGCTCTCCAAATCTCTCTCTCTCCAAGTCTCAATTAAAAAAAAAGATACATGAAAACATAAATAAAAACTATATATAGTCTTAAGATCGGATTGGGCTTCTTCTGCAAACTTCTGGGCTTTTTGGACAAAAGAGGAATTTCTTCGATATTGTCTTGCGTCGATCGACGCAAAAGGGCTGCGTCGCTCGACGCAGTTTCATAACTCGATTGTCTTCGTGTCGGACGAAATTGCGTCGATCGACGCAATAACTCAGCGTCGCTCGACGCAGGCTCCAATTCTTGACTCCGACTTGATAACTTCGGCACTTCTTTCCTGGATGCTCCAAAATGCTCCAAAAACTCCCATTATGCTCCAATCGTCCCTTAACCTATAAAGATTCCAAAAGACTCGAAAAATACCAAAAAGACTATAAAATGGACTTATATCATGGCCAAAAACAGGTAAAAACCATGATATATCAACTCCCCCAGACTTAGCCTTTGCTTGCCCTCAAGCAAAACATCAACTAAAAATGTGAAAGAGGTTTGAAAACGCAGAAACTTACCTTCCCTTTGATCACCGGACCAACCCTTTCAACCAGTAATCCACATAATGCAGAACTAATCCCAAAGTCAGACCCCAATGTACTTCTCCACAGACATTCGCAGCTTTCCGAATTCATCTACAACTTCACAACATAATCCGCTAGTCTTCATTGCTGGATTTCAATGATCTCAATGCCAAGGACCTTCTAGACTCATTCCCATACTATACCATGATAGTGAACCAGAACACTTGGTACTCTTTCTCTCCCCCAGACTTATTTGATTTTTTATTTATTTTTTTTTTCAAAAGCAGTGCTTTCACTACTGTTATTCCTTGTGAGGAGACAGGGTCATGAGATCGCTCGTCTTCTACATCCGTTCTAAGGGACTCGGACTGCTGTTTTTGAGCTCTGGGTGATCACTTCTTGAGTATTGATTCACTGGAATTTTATTTCCTCATCTTATACTCCAGAACTATCATATCACCCCAATCATCATTTTTTTTTTTTTTTTTTATAGACGAAAGATAAAAAGTTAGTAAAACAAAAAAACAAAAATTGAACTGATGGACACTTACAAGTGGGTTGCCTCCCACTAAGCGCTTGTTTTCAGTCATTAGCTTGACTGTGTCGATGCTCAGGCAATAGGTGTATCACCCAGAGAGACAATGTGTCCTTCTGGAATCTTGGCTTCCGCCCAATAGTGCTTCGCCCTTTGTCCATTCACGGTGAACTCCTTCTCTTCCTTGCTAACAAGGACAACAGCTCCATGTGGTTTGACTTCCTTGATGGTGAAAGGACCTGGCCAATGAGAATGCAATTTACCAGGAAAAAGGTTTAAACGAGAATTGTAAAGAAGGACCTGGTCATTGGGTTCGAAATTCCTGGAGATGATCCTCTTATCATGATATGTCTTAGTCCTCTCCTTGTATAACTTGGAGTTTTCATAGGCATGATGTCTGATTTCATCCAGTTCATTTAGCTGTACCAATCGCCATTCTGCAGCAGGCTTGATGTCGAAGTTGAAAAGCTTCACTGCCCATGCTGCTTTGTGTTCAAGCTCGACTGGAAGATGGCAGGCTTTCCCATAAAGCAGATGGAATGGAGTGGTTCCCAGAGGCGTTTTATAAGCAATCCTGTAAGCCCAGAGCGCGTCATCGAGCTTAGTAGACCAATCTTTCCTTGTTGAATTCACTGTTTTCTCTAGGATTTCTTTGATCTGGCTATTGGAGACCTCCACTTGCCCACTTGTCTGAGGATGATAAGGGCTAGCTACGCGATGATGAACACCATACTTCTCTAATAACTTAGAGAAAACCTTGTTGATGAAGTGCGTTCCACCATCACTGATGACAACTCTGGGCACTCCAAACCTAGGGAAAATGATAGTCTTAAACATCTTAACAACCACCGCAGCATTTTTCGTTGGACTAGCAATCGCCTCCACCCATTTGGAAACATAATCCACTACGACTAGAATGTACTCATTCCCATAAGATGATGGGAGTCGAAACCCGCACAATCAAAACTTGTAGAGATTTTTGTAGGGAACTAAATTTCTATGGTTAAACCAACACAAACGTAAAGAGAATCGGAACCTCTTCTTTTGCTGTTAAGAAAGCTTTATTGTATAAGTCTTTGTGTAACGATTTTCGGATCCCTTTCTCAAGGGTCATGTACATGTATATATAGTAACCTAAGGCGGTTTAGTTTATTCCTAAAAGATAATGGAAATCCTCCTTTTTCTCTTGCAATTTCCATTCTCCCATAGATTGCTTGAGTCGGTCCTTTCGCGGGCCTTGTCACGTGCTACTTCGGTCCATCACTGCTTAGTCAAGCGGTCATTAGTACGACATCGTTTGCCTTTGTTACACATCGATCGACATCGTCGTCACACGTAGTCAACATCGGATCCCACTTGAGGTTAACATCAGAACCACTTCGGCGTAACTTGAGGTTGACATCGGAACAAGTTCGATACCACGACATCAATACCATGACGACCTCGGTGCCCTTCCTCGACATCGGCACCACAACGACATCGGCACCGTTCCTCAACATTGTCACCATGACGACATCGGTGTCACCCTTCGACATCGGTACCAGGAAGACGTCGTGACATCGGTTCCGCGACGTCATGACATCGGTTCCGCAACGCGGTTTTCATACTTAGCCATTTTATGACTGTTGTTTTCAGGGGGAGATTCGACCCCAACAAGGTTCATCCCAGTAGTACCTCTTCAGTTCCCTCATGAATTTCTTCTTCTCATACCCCTTAAGATTGGTAGGCTCATCCTCTGCAGCTAAATAGTTGGCGATCTCAGCATACCAAGGACGATCGGATCCCTAAACAGCGCAGGTAGGGTTATGAAGCACTCCATGTATAATCTGCTCAAACCCGCGTCGATCGACGCTGTCGGCTTGCGTCGCTCGACGCTCTGCTTTCGAAGTCTGGAAATCGATGGGGGAAGTCAGCGTCGATCGACGCCGATCCATTGCATCGCTCGACGCTTTATCTACTAATCCGAAAGTTTGCAATTTTCTGCTATCGCTTGCTTGCAATCCAATCTCAACGTAATGCACACTCTCCTCAGGGAAGTAATCATCAATAGGAACACTGTCTTCAATCCTAATCCGTGAAAGATGATCCGCGACACCATTCTCAACCCCTTTCTTGTCTTTCACCTCAATATCATACTCCTGAAGGAGTAGAATCCATCTTAACAACCGCGGCTTAGCATTCTTTTTCTGCATCAGGTACTTGAGCGCGGAATGGTCAGTGTGCACTATCATCTTAGCTCCAATCAAGTAAGGACGGAACTTTTCAAAAGCAAAGACCACGGCTAACAACTCTTTCTCCGTAGTAGCATAGTTCCTTTGAGCCTCATCGAGTGTCCTACAAGCATAGTAGATAGCATGAAGCTTCTTGTCCTTCTTCTGACCCAACACTGCCCCAACTGCCTAGTCACTGGCATCACACATTACCTCGAAAGGTAAGTCCCAGTTTGGAGGTTGCACTATCGGAGCACTCACCAAAGCCTGTTTGATCTGTTCAAAAGCAGCTAAACAATCAGTATCAAAAACAAATTTGACATCCTTACAGAGCAATGTGGTGAGTGGACGGGCAATCTTGGAGAAATCCTTGATGAATCTCCGTAGAAACCAGCATGTCCCAAGAAACTCCTTATCTCCCTGACTGAAGTAGGTGGTTGAAGGCTTGTCATGACTTCGATTTTAGCGCGATCTACCTCGATCCCATCAGCTGAAACTCTGTGGCCAAGCACAATGCCATCTTTCACCATGAAGTGGCACTTTTCCCAGTTTAGAACCAAGTGTTTCTCCACACATCTAGCTAGCACCATTTCCAAGTTGTCAAGATAGTCTTTGAAGGAGGACCCGTAGACTGAGAACTCATCCATGAAGACCTCCATGTAATTCTCAATCATATCCGTGAAAATCGACATCATACAGCGCTGGAATGTCGCAAAGTCCAAAGGGCATTCTGCGATATGCAAAAGTTCCATAGGGACAAGTAAACGTGGTCTTCTCCTGGTCTTCTGGGTGGATAGGGATTTGGAAGAAACCAAAGTAGCCATCGAGGAAGCAGTAGTAAGGGTGATTTGCCAGTCTCTCGAGCATCTGATGAATGAACAGCAAAGGGAAGTGGTCCTTCTTGGTGGTTGCATTGAGTTTCCGGTAGTCAATGCACATCATGTGCCCCGTCACAGTCCTCGTAGGAATAAGCTCGTTCTTCTCATTCTGCACCACTGTAACCCCTCTTTTCTTAGGCACCACATGAACCGGACTAATCCAAACACTGTCCGAAATGGGATAGATAATCCCTGCTTCAAGAAGTTCCAGGATCTCCTTCTTGACCACCTCTTGCAAATTTGGGCTTAGCCTCCTTTGATGCTCTATTGATGACTTACTTTCATCCTCAAGGTGAATTCTATGCATGCACAAATCCGGAGAGATACCTGAAATATCATCAAGAGAATAGCCAAGAGCCTTGCGAAACTTGCGCAACTTGCTTAGCAATAAAGTGAGTTCTGCATTGTTCAAAGAAGCACTAACAATAACTGGGTATGTGGAATTAGCACCAAGAAAAGCGTACCTTAGCCCAGATGGAAGTGGTTTGAGTTCGATCTTTGGAGCGTGTTGTTCACTCCAATCACTGACCTTTGTAGCTTTCACAGTAGTTCCATCTAGCTCCACATTAGCAACCAATTGCATCACTTTCTTGCTAGCATCCATTATCCTTGCATACCCCTTAGTAACCTCATCGAACTATCCCTCTTCGGTCACAGAGTTCACCAAAGTCCTTTCCAAGAGATCAACTGGATGCATATCATCAAACACTTCCTGCACGAGATCGGTGAGTGCGTCCACATAGAATGTCTGGCCATCTATGGTAGGTCTCTTCATCAGCTTGTCCATTTCGAACTTCATCTTTAAATCACCCACACTCAACGTAATACTGCCTCCCTTGCAATCAATCATAGCACCAGCATTAGCTAAGAACGGTGTACCCAAAATAAGAGGGTCCTTGGGTTCCTCGCTATACCGCAGAACTACGAAGTCAGTAGGGATCAAGCACTCTCCGACCTTAATTGGAACATCCTCCAAAATACGTTCTAGGATTCTTACTGACCAGTCGGCTAGGATAAGAGAGATCCTAGTTGGTTGGAAATCAGTCATGCCAAGACTAACAGCAACGGAGTGAGGCATAAGGTTGACACCAGAACCCAAATCGCAAAGAGATCTCGGGAATCTTTCCTTGAAGATCAAATAATCTAACACAAAACTCCCTGGATCCGTGAGCTTCTCTGGAATCCTATTCTGAATTACTGCACTCACCTGTTCTGAAAGCATTGCAACTCCTTCCTCAAGGCCCAAATTCTTGGTAACCATCCTCTTCACATAACGTCGGATCACTGGACTTGTCCTGATAGCATCAATCAAAGGAAGCTCCACAACTAGCTTATCCATGATAGCTTTGCACCGAGCATCCTCCAGGTCTTTCTTAGACTTCGTATTGGCTCTACGATAAGGTATCTTAGGCCTATAAACTCGTTCCTCTGCAATGCCCGAATGTTCTGAAAGCATTGCAACTCCTTCCTCAAGACCCAAATTCTTGGTAACCATCCTCTTCATATAACGTCGGATCACTGGACTTGTCTTGATAGCATCAATCAAAGGAAGCTCCACAACAAGCTTATCCATGATAGCTTTGCACCGAGCATCCTCCAGTTCTTTCTTAGACTTCGTATTGGCTCTAGGATAAGGTATCTTAGGCCTATAAACTCGTTCCTCTGCAATGCCCGAAGGTTCTGAAGAAGCTGGACCATTCTGCGAACTGCGTCGCTCGACGCTTCCGGGTTGCGTCGCTTGACGCTCTTGCGTCGACCTTGTGTCGAGCTTGGTCGACGCATCACCGATTGCGTATTTGGGAGAGTCGAGATTTTCGACTTGTGTCGATCGACGCAATGAGTCAGCGTCGCTCGACGCAGGGTCTGGAACGAAAATCTCTTCTTCGTTAATCTCTATCAGTTCGTCTAGCTCTGCGGTACTAAGTCCTTTCTTCACTACTGGTTCCCCAAGCAATTTTCCACTCCTCGTGGTGATGGCAGCAACACTATGCTTTGGATTTGCATCCGTCCTAGAAGGAAGAAACCCTTCTTGCCTCCATGAATTCTCTGCGGTCTGAGCAAACTGAGTGTCCAACTTCTTGACATGGGTGTTCAAAGCTTCAAACTTCCCATTCAAATCTTGGTACATAGCATCCATCTTCCCATTAAAGGTAACAGTCATCTTCTGTTGACCTTCCAAGATTTGCTCGAGCATTGACTTCATCTCGCTATCCGCTGATTTAGCAGGAGGTGCCTGGTAAGAAGATGAACCATAGTTTCTAGTGTAATTGCTCTAGAAAGGCTTCTGATACTCAGTTCTCTGAAACTGCGGCTTAGGAGCATAGCTAGGTGAACCCGGATTCCCAGTGAACGTGGTTCTCTGATTTCCATTGAAGCTTCTATTACCCTGCTGATTACCAAACCTCTGACCCTGAAAACCATTCTCACTGATGTAGTTGACGTCTTCTTCATCCTGCTCCTCCGTTGGACAGAAAGTTTCCACCTCTTGAGCAAACTGAACTGACTTCTTCCCCACCAGAAGATTATGCACAGAGTCAATCTTGGCCTTTACCTCAGCAATCTGGCTTTCATCCATGTTGCCACCCAACTTCTTCCTCTCGAAATCTGCATTCTTGGTACTATTGCTAGAAACCAAGTTCTCGATAAGCACAAGTGCATCCTCTGGGTATCGAGTGTTGAAGTTCCCATTGGACGCAGCATCCAACGCCATTTGATAGCGCCAGTCGACTCCTCTGAAGAAGATACCCAATAACTGAACATCACTAAAGCCGTGATGTGGACAATCCCTCTGATAGGCTTTGAATCGCACCCAAGAACCCTTGAATGCTTCAGTCGGTCCATGTTTGAACATGGAGATCTTTGTCCTCGGATCTTCGGACCTTGCCTCATCAAAGAAGTTGTTGAGGAAAACATTCTTGGTGTCCTCCCAAGTGGTCAGTGAGCCCGGCTCTAACTGTTTCAGCCAATAGGCTACTTCTCCACTAAGTGAATAGGGGAAAAGCTTGCAGTAGAGGTAGTCGCTTGAGACTCCATTAGCCTTGATGCTAGATGCCAAGTCCTCGAACCTCTCGATGTGATCCATGGGGTGCTCAGACGACAAACCATGGAAAGGATGCTGAGCTACAAGCGCAAAGTACGCATGCTTTAGCTCGAATTCATTCCTCTGGAAAGCAGGAGTACGAATCGCAGCCCTGTTAGCATAGAATTCGTCAGGCCTGTTGTACTCTCCCAGAGTACGCCCACAAGCAACAGGCTCCTGGCGCTACGCAAATTGCTGCTCAGCCTGCCCCTCAATCACAGCTCCATGGTCGTCCACTCTCTGACCTTGAGCATTCCTCCTCAAACCCTCTTGGTCATTAAGAACCCCGTCGTCACCTTTGATAAGAACAATTGGATTAACCATTCTGGCTGCCTTTCTTGTTGCCCGGTTGACTCGCTCTAAAACTCCTAACTCAGAAACAAAATCCACTAACTCTTGATTCTTGTTGCTTCTGGTCTTGCGATTAGGCATGCACCTGAAACACACAAAAAAAAAATTAAAACTTAGACAAAACTATAAAATCAAAAATCGATTGGTAAAATCGAAGTTTCCCGGCAACGGCGCCAAAATTTGATATGCTCAAATTTACCCTGAGCTACTCTCTCAAATTAAGAGATCGTTGTAGTACTTAGGGGTCGAATCCACAGGGAATCGAATCACACAAACGATTATGAATTCAAATTATGCTAAGTAAATATGTATTAAAATTAAGGCAATAGTAAACCAAGACAAGCAGATTATGATTCAGTGTTCTTAAGATTCAATGAGACAAAAGCTAGGTTTTCAGGAAATCGCAGAAAACTCGAAACTGTAGACAAATTAGATCGATAGGAGAATTAAAATCCGTTCTTGAACATGAAAACAGTGGTAAAGTTAACCAACTTTCGTTGCGAAAACTATCTATGACTAAATCCCTAAATTCCAAATTTCTTTGCAAACTTAGTGGATAAAGACAAGCATTAATGTTCAGATTCAATTGTTCACAAATTGTCTAAACCAAATTTCTTTGCAAATAGATAATTTGTTCATCTAAGATTAGTTCAGGTAATTATCAATACTTTCGCATCTAACAATTAACCTAAGATCTAAGTTCTAGGTGATCAAACTAGAACTAGCATTAACAACAATCTAGATGAAGAACCAAGTAATGTTCCCTAACAGATCTAACAAGTCTAACAATTTCTCATATTCCTTTGATAACCCTAAACCTAACAAGCAAACTACTCAGACATGGTGATTGAAGCAAACATCATAGATGAATAAAATTGCATAGAAAGATAGAGAAAGAGATACAAAGGGTTCGAAATCGATGGATGTCAAGCTCAGATTTGTCTCCCTAAAAGCTCTCCAAATCTCTCTCTCTCCAAGTCTCAATTAAAAAAAAAAGATACATGAAAACATAAATAAAAACTATATATAGAGTCTTAAGATCGGATTGGGCTTCTTCTGCAAACTTCTGGGCTTTTTGGACAAAAGAGGAATTTCTTCGATATTGTCTTGCGTCGATCGACGCAAAAGGGCTGCGTCGCTCGACGCAGTTTCATAACTCGATTGTCTTCGTGTCGGACGAAATTGTGTCGATCGACGCAATAACTCAGCGCTCGACGCAGGCTCCAATTCTTGACTCCGACTTGATAACTTCGGCAGTTCTTTCTTGGATGCTCCAAAATGCTCCAAAAACTCCCATTATGCTCCAATCGTCCCTTAACCTATAAAGACTCCAAAAGACTCGAAAAATACCAAAAAGACTCTATAAAATGGACTTATATCATGGCCAAAAACAGGTAAAAACCATGATATATCAGTAACTCCAACCGATAAGCTACTGGTCCCACTCGTTCCATAACCTTGAACGGACCCATAAACCCCGGACTTAGCTTATTCTTAGAAATAGATCTGTTAGGACCCCTCAACATCGCTGCCTTGAGATACACCTGATCTCCCACCTCAAACTCTAGCTCTTGCTGATCCTGAGTTTTCTTCATGTTCAGCTTCAAAACACGGATCTTCTCCGTCGTTTCCTGAACAAAATCTGCACCAAACATGCTCCTCTCCCCCACTTGAGTCCAGCATAATGGTGTACAACATGGCCTCCTATACAGAGCCTCGTATGGAGCCATACCAATACTCGCCCGGTAACTATTGTTATATGCAAACTCAACCAGGTCCAAGTGATCCGCCCAATGACCACCATAATCCAACACACACAACCTTAACAAATCTTCGAGTGTCTGAATCGTCCTTTCATATTGCCCATCTGTCTAAGGATGATAAGCAGTACTCACATGCACTTTAGTGCCCATCTCAGCGTGGAATGCTCCCCAAAACTCTGAAAATGCTCCTCTCCCCCACTTGAGTCCAGCATAATGGTGTACGACATGGCCTCCTATACAGAGCCTCGTATGGACCATACCAATACTCGCCTGGTAACTATTGTTATATGCAAACTCAACCAGGTCCAAGTGATCCGCCCAATGACCACCATAATCCAACACACACAACCTTAACAAATCTTCGAGTGTCTGAATCGTCCTTTCATATTGCCCATCTGTCTAAGGATGATAAGCAGTACTCACATGCACCTTAGTGCCCATCTCAGCGTGGAATGCTCCCCAAAACTCAGAAGCAAACCTTGGATCTCTGTCTGACACGGTACTTGCTGGTACTCTATGCAGCCTCACTATTTCCCGCACATACTTCTTAGTCAAAACCGTAGCTCCATCAGTCTTCTTAATGGCAAGAAAATATGCTAACTTAGTCAGACGATCCACAATCACCCAAATAGCATTATAGGTCCACGACACTGGCAACTCTACCATAAAATCCATGGTAATCATATCCCACTTCCACTCTGAAATGGGTAAAATCTGCAACAAGCCACTCGGAACCTCATGCTCTGCCTTCAATAACTGACACACATGGCAAGCTGCAACCCAGCTAGCCACAACCTTCTTCATCCCGACCCAGTGATAATACTGTTTTAGATCACGATACATCTTAGTCGCTCTCGGATGAACAGAGAACATGCTCGCATGAACCTCCCTCAAAATCTCCTACCTCAGATCCTCATCCTTGGGTACACAAACCCGTCCGTTCATAAGTATCATCCATTCGCAGAAACCTGATACTTAGAACGTGCAACCTTAGAAGCATCAATCAATCTCTGATCCTTCCCTTGAGCTACTCGAATCATGCTCAATAAGTCTGCCTTGTTAGCTGTCTCTAACCCCAACAGCTCCTGCGAGATAACACATAACCTCAAAGTGCTAATCTCACTCACCAAAGCCTCCATATCTCGCTCATGAGCCGAAGCAACCCTCTTCCTTCCGAGCCATCGGTAATCTGCCCCGCAAAACAGCAAACCAAAAACTCATTTATCACCCTCCAAAACAAAAGTTTCAGAAACCAACAACGACACGTTGACTTCGAAAACACACTGAAAACGGATATACCTCAGAATCGCGATGTCAAACCCGATTTGGAAACTAGACAGAGAGAGCTATCCACAGATATGTGGATCGTCCCCTGAATCCTTCGGGTTCACTGGTAATTCTCCCTCGAAATGAACAGGTCGCAGATCAAAAACTGCAGAAATTGCCCTGAGTAAAACACTCATAACTCAACGAATACACAACCGATTGACACATGGTTTCCTCCTAAATCAAGATCAGAGAGTGAAGAACTTACCCTGAAATTTTCACTCTAAACCAATCCCAACTTCTCAGCAGTTCGTCTCTCCTTCCAAAACCGAACAGATTCTTCCTCCAAAACCCTCAAACTCACTCAAGAAATCGGTTCCTCTCTCAAATCTCTGTATTTTCTGTCAAGAACAACCACAGCCACGACCCCCCTCCGTTTATAGGCAAGCCACACGGTTTCCCAAACCGAAACTGTAACTTAAAAACCGAACCCATCGGTTTATTCCCAAATTTTGGTTCGCGGTCGTTACATTATCATAGTAGGGGTGGATAAAATATCTGAAACCAAAAAACTGAACCGAACCAGACTGTTTTAAAATACATGAATGGGTTCTAAACATCTAAAACCGAAAAACCAAATCAGAATCCGAACCGAACCGAAAACGGAACGGGTATCTGAATTACTCGAATCATAAATTAACCTAAAAATAATTAAATTTAAGGTCGGATATGTTCATACTCCCTCCGTTTCAAAATGTAAGTTTTTTTAGCTAAAAATTGTCTTATATATATAATAAAAATAATTTAACCAATGAAAAAACGACTGCAAAATACTATTGGTCACACAATAATCAATAAAGTTAACAAGTATCTAGGATTATCAAAACAACTTATATTTTGAGACATAAAAAAACCTCGAAAACAACTTATATTTTGAAACAGAGAGTATAGTTTAGGCAATTTTGTTTCGTTTTTCGGTCAATTTGGGTATTATGAATATATTTGGATAAAAATAACCAATTTAATTATTTATAAATTTTACAATTTTTGTTATTTTCAGATAATTTGAGTTAAAAATAATAAAATCAAACTAAATCCAAAAAAAAATATCGGATAGTTATGAATTTTTTGCATAATCTTTAAATAGTTTGGGTAACTTTTGAATATTTTGGGTAACCGAAACCTAACCCGAATCCGACAAAAACCAAACCGAAACCGAACCAAAATTTCAAATAACCCCAATAGGTAGTAAACCGAAAATCGAAAAACCAAATTGACCGATCCGAAACCCAAATAGTTAACAGGATGTCCACCCCTAGGGGTTAGCAACAAAACACCAAACAACCTTTTTCTAATGGAAGGATTAGTTTCACCAATTTCCCAATCCGAGTCCACAACCCCAAACCGGAGCAAACCGGTCTGTTTCATCCAATAGAACATGTTTTCAAAACGTGGTTCACAATATGAAATTTTTATCCTACGGATGACAAAACAAGGGTAAAAAGACAATCGAGAAGTGCTAACAAGTGTAAAAAGACGAGCACAATCGCCATATTTTGCAAGCACAAAGAAAGAAATAAGTATTTTGCCAGCACAAACATAAACGGAGAACTTATCTTGAGCTCAGCTATGGGACTAACTAACTCCCAAGCAACATTTTCAATCTTCTACGGAAAAAAAAAACACTTCGAAAATTCTTCAGAGTAGACAATTCATCATACAAGAGATGTGCACATTATAATTGATCAGATCAGCCCAAAGGTCTAGTGTCTAACTATAGACTCACGAACAAAACCAGTCTGTTGAATTGTAAAGAAAGATGATTACTTATCTAAGAGAATCACTGTAACGCCCGTGAACCAAAAATAGATTTTTGGTGGCGTCGATCGACGCAGGGGTTGTGCGTCGATCGATGCACATGTTTGGACTTGTGTGAGTCGGGCTCGGGAGCTTGCACCGAGCGACGCAAGCTGCTTGCGTCGAGCGACGCAAGTGTCGGCTGTGGCGTCGAGCGACGCAAGTGTCCGCTGTGGCGTCGAGCGACGCAAGTGTCGGCTGTGGCGTCGAGCGACGCAGGTGCCTTGCGTCGATCGACGCAAGTGTCGGCAGGCTGGCTATTTAAGTCGAACAAACGCGTTTTTGGACAGAAAATCCGAGTTTTTAGAGTGAGAGAGTGAGGTTTGAGAGTAATCGAAGGATTGTTGTTGTTTCCTTCGTATTCTTGACCCTATTAGGCTTCTGTTGGTGTTTGTGAGGTTGCGAGAGCAAGGGAGGATCGTGCGAGGAAGGATTCGGATTCGGAGATCCGTGTTCTTCGTGTTCTTTGTCAGTTTCTTAGCGTTTTCTATCCGAAATCGAGGTGAGTGCGTGACCATGGCTTACCTGGATAAAAGTTTTGATAGGATACGATTGATTGTTGCTTGTGTTTGGATTCACGTTTGATTGGTAGGTTCAATGCGATTTATTGTTGTTTGCGGGTGTATTTCATGATGTATTGATGGGCTTTGTGCCGGAGATCGATGGAAATGAGTTCCGGGAATCGTTCCGTGAGGGGATAGGTTCGATCCTGGTTTCTGCGTTTCGTGCGTTGATCGACGCAAGTGATGTGCGTCGAGCGACGCAGGAGCAGCATCGATCGACGTCGGGGTTGAGCATCGATTGACGCTTATTTGGTGCATCGATCGACGCAGGATATTTGCGTCGATCGACGCACGGGCGAATGTGATGATTCGTGGTTGATTGTTTGTCGTGTCTTACGTGTTGCTTGATAACCCTGGTATTGTATCATTTTCTTATGCCTGTGTGTATAGCCAAGTAGATGGGATGACCGTCTCACTGGGTATTTATGATAATACTCACGCATCTCTTATAACCATGTGATGCAGGTAAAGACAGTTAGTGATCGTGGAATCATGGCCGGGACGAGGGGATGATCTAGTGGCCCATCTTCGTGTAATAAGTTCTTGCTAGGGTGTTAGCAATTTCAGAACTATGTGTATTGCCGAATTGATATAGTAATTAATAAGTATGGGCTTGTTAAATGATAATTGTAATTGATTGTTTTAATCATTGTTTCCGCGTTGTTTGTTTATTGGACCGTTGAGGATTACTATTTATGATAATAGTGATCCGGGTCGAAATTTTTTTTATTTGACGGGTTGGATCGTCATAGTTTGGTATCAGAGCCCTAGCGGTTCTAGGGCTAGTTAGTTAATTGATTATGTGAGTTAGTCAATTAATTGTTGTGTGGGTATGGAGTCCTAGATCATCCTTTCCGAGCCTTCAATGAGATTCCACGGTATGTGTTTATGTGATTTCTGTTTTCTAGTACTTAGTATTCTGCGGGTTAGTGCAGAATGATGACTAGAGTGACTGGAGGCAGAGGTCGCGGGGGCCGTAGAGGTCGAAGTGGTCGTACTGGGCGTGGACGTGGGCGGAGACTTGGGAGTGAGTCTGCTGCCACGTGGGTGTCCCAGGAGACTATACAGGAGCGAGTAGCTGACTCACAGGCGTTTCAGGAGGGGTCCGTGGGTGTGACAGCTACGGGTTCCAGTGAGAGGGCTGGAGAGGCTGGTGCGGGTCCTGGTGTAGCTGGCGGTGCAGTGGACCCTGGTGGGGGTGCTGCCGTAGGCGTTGCCCCGGATCGAGATGATCGTCTGGCAGGTCTACTACAGATGATTCTGGAGAGGTTACCGGGAGGGGTGCCTGCTCCGGGTCATGCTCCTGGGGTACAGCCGGGTATGGCTGGGGTGCAGTCGGGTATGGCTGGGGTGCAGCCGGGTATGGCTGGGGTGTAGGAGCTTCCATCTTTTCTGCGGATGATGGAGCAGATGCAGCGGATTGGTACTGCATTTTTCTCGGGAGGTGCTAAGCCTGAGGAGGCTGATGGGTGGCGGATGAGGTTAGAGCGTAACTTTCGCTCCATCAGGTGTCCAGAGGGATACAGAGTGGATCTGGCGGTCCATTACCTAGAGGGTGATGCGCATCTCTGGTGGAGAGGTGTGGAGGCCAGGAGGGTGCATGCCGAGATGGTCTGGGAGGATTTCTTGGCAGAGTTTAACGCCAAGTATTTCCCGCAGAAGGCGGTGGACCGTTTGGAGTCTAGGTTTCTGGACCTGACTCAGGGAGATCGGTCAGTGAGGGAGTTCGATGCTGAGTTCAGTCAACTTCTGGTACATGCAGGGAGAGGCATTGAGGGCGAAGATGCCCAGGTTAGGAGGTTCTTGAGAGGACTTCGTCCAGATTTGAGGATTCGCTGCAGGGCGAGTAGGTTCGCCACGAGGGCGGAGCTGGTTGAGACGGCTGCTGCAATAGAAGAGGATCTCGGGGAGCAGGTTGTGGTGGTTAGTCCACCGGTGCAGCAGCTGCAGCCGAGGAGATCTCAGCAGTAGGTGAGTTCAGACTGGGGGCGGCAAGCCTGCTCAGTGACAGAAGAAGAAGTGGGAGAGCACTTCAGGGGCCAGTCAGGGTGGTTCGGGATGCTACGGGTGTGGGAGCATGTCCCATCGTGTGGCGAGCTGTCCGAAGAGGACCGGGACCAGGACTCGGGATGTACGGGTCGGGGTCCAGGATACGCGGGTGTGTTTCCACTGCAGAGAGACGGGGCATATTAAGCCTATTCCGGAGTGGAAGTGGGATATGATTACCATGGACTTCGTGACGGGGTTGCCAGTGTCACGGACCTATGATGCTATTTGGGTGATTATGGATCGTCTGACCAAGTCAGCACATTTTCTTGCCATCAAAAAGACCGATGGAACGGTGGTGTTGGCTAAGAAGTATGTGCGTGAGATAGTGAGGCTGCACGGGGTGCCAGCGAGTATTGTGTCAGACAGGGATCCGAGGTTCACGTCTGAGTTTTGGAGGGCGTTTCAGGCAGAGATGGGCACTAAAGTGCACATGAGCACGGCGTATCATCCTCAGACAGATGGGCAGTCAGAGAAGACTATTCAGACTTTAGAGGACCTGTTGAGGATGTGCGTGCTCGATTATGGTGGTCATTGGGCGGATCATGTGAACCTGGTTGAGTTCGCGTAGAATAACTCATACCAGACGAGTATTGGAATGGCTCCATATGAGGCTCTGTATGGGAGGCCGTGTAGGACACCATTGTGCTGGACTCAAGTGGGGGAGAGGAGCATGTTTGGTGCAGATTTTGTTCAGGAGACGACGGAGAAGATCTGTGTCTTGAGGCTGAACATGAGGGAGGCTCAAGATCGGCAGAAGAGTTATGCTGATAGGAGACGGAAAGAGTTGGAGTTTGAGCTGGGAGATCTGGTGTATCTCAAGGCAGCGATGTTGAGGGGTCCTAACAGATCCATTTCGGAAAATAAGCTAAGTCCAAGGTTTATGGGTCCGTTCCGAGTGGTGGAGCGGGTTGGACCAGTGGCTTATCGGTTGGAGTTACCTCAGAGTATGAGAGCGTTTTATAAGGTATTTCATGTATCGATGCTGTAGAAATGTCTACATGAGTCTGAGGAGGTGTTGGCTAGGATCTCGGAGGATCTTCAGCCCAAGATGACGTTGGAGGCGAGACCTGTGAGGATTCTCGAGCGGAGAGTCAAGGTGCTGCGCCGGAAGAGGATACCATTGGTGAGAGTCGTGTGGGACTGTGATGGTGTCGAGGAGGAGACTTGGGAACCATAGACAAGTATGAAGACGAAGTTCTCGAAGTGGTTCGAGAAGCAAGCGGAGGCTTGAGTGGTTGTATTAGCTTGTTGCTATGGATTGTATGTATTTTCGTTTGGGTTGTAACGATATACATTGTTGAGATTTAATAAGATGGGGTTTCCTTATTATCTTTTGTTAAGGCGGATGATCTTATAGTATGACTGGGAGGTCATGGGTTGATGATTGGGTTAGGTCATGTGTGGGATGACTGGGAGGTCATTTTAGGGGCTAGGATAGAAGCTCTATGGGAGTTAGGGCTTGTCTAGGTATCTAGGGATGGGGGTCCTAAGGGGTTAGGACGGGTATATCCCTAGATGGCGCTGGGAAATAGAGGTTTTATGTGAGTTAGAACCTGTCTATTTTCTAGGGGGAGTCTGGAACAGAAGTCTTTTATGAGTTAGGACTGTCTTTTCCAGGGACTCCGATGGAAACACCCTGGTGATTGGGTTGTTTCAGATGACCGGGGGATTGGTCATGAGTGATATTCCGGGTTAGGGAATATCGGGCTAGGAACCACGGAAGTAAATCGGTCGACAGGTGCTTATGATTCATGTTACAGTGTTACTGCTCCAGGGGATGGTGAGATTCTCCTGCATATACTTTGAGGGATTGCGATCTCTCCAGAGGATGTGTGATTCCTCTGCAGCCGAGAGCTGATGGACTGTGTGTCCTGAAGTGGAGGGGCTGGGGCATACCGAGAGCCGGTATGGTATACATCGAGAGCTCGATGGGTGACGACCCTGCGAGTGGGAGTGGTGTATAGAGATATGAGTTTGAGCAATAGTACCTGTAGTGTGATTATAAGTATGAGATTGGATAAACTTCAGGGATCGGGAATGATCTCAAGTGGTATGTGGTTGTCTAATTTAGGGTTTTTACTCGAGTTTGGAACCTTAGTTCAGACGACCCTGGTAAACATATGTAGCCTCTTTGGTCGTACATGTTCTTGTTTGATTGTTGTGCGACCAATTGATCCAAGGTCTGGGTTTACGATGGGTCGGGCATGTTCTTGTTTGATTGTTGCGCGATCTATCAGACAGCCCTGATCTAGATCAGCGAGTGTTGCATTGTAGATATTTTCTGGAAGAATTTGGACGGGTTTTGGATGAGAGAGTCAACCTTAGTGAGACGGGTTAGGGTGAGTGAGATCGGGAGATGATCTCTAGTGGGCTGACCAGGTTTGGTCAGGATTGTATCCATGGAGATGGTACAATGAGGCTAGTGTGAGCCTAAACTCGGCGATCAGGTTTGATCGCGAGTGTTGCTGGCTGAGTGCTAGGGTTTTGTGTTGTGTACGTCGGGCCTAGGGTTATTATTAGAGTCTGGAATTCGGTTCGGACAATCTTGGTAGCATATGTTACGCCAATTGTCGTACATGTTCTTGTTTGATTGTTGTACGATCATTTGGTCCAATGCGGGGTCAACAGTTGATCGGACATGTTCTCGTTTGATTGTTGGACGGTCAATCGGGCAGCTCTAATTCGGACCATGGGCGTACATCGTGGGTGCTCCGGGGGAATCTACGCGAATTTTAGGTGAGAGTGTAGCCTTAGCAGGACGGGTTAGGGGATTCGAGTGTTATCTCGAAGAATACTGGCCACGTTCGGGTCAGGTAGTGGAGACCGTAGTGTGGCGGTGTCGTGTGATTCGAGGACGAATCTGTGTTAGTGGGGGAGAATTGTAACGTCCGTGAACCAAAAATGAATTTTTGGTGGCGTCAATCGACGTAGGGGTTGTGCGTCGATCGATGCACATGTTTGGACTTGTGTGAGTCGGGCTCGGGAGCTTGCGCCGAGCGACGCAAGTGTCAGCTGTGGCATCGAGCGACGCAGGTGCCTTGTGTTGATCGACGCAAGCGTCGGCAGGCTGGCTATTTAAGTCGAATAAACACGTTTTTGGACAGAAAATCTGAGTTTTTAGAGTGAGAGAGTGAGGTTTGAGAGTAATCGAAGGATTGTTGTTGTTTCCTTCGTATTCTTAACCCTATTAGGCTTCTGTTGGTGTTTGTGAGGTTGCGAGAGCAAGGGAGGATCGTGCGGGGAAGGATTCGGATTCGGGGATCTGTGTTCTTCGTCGGTTTCTTAGCGTTTTCTATCCGAAATCGAGGTGAGTGCGCGACCATGGCTTACCTGGGTAAAGGTTTTGATAGGATACGATTGATTGTTGCTTGTGTTTGGATTCACGTTTGATTGGTAGGTTCTATGCGATTTATTGTTGTTTGCGGGTGTATTTCATGATGTATTGATGGGCTTTGTGCCGGAGATCGATGGAAACGAGTTCTGGGAATCGATCCGTGAGGGGATAGGTTCGATTCCGGTTTCTGCGTTTTGTGCGTCGATCGACGCAAGTGATGTGCGTTGAGCGACGCAGGAGCAGCATCGATCGACGTCGGGGTTGAGCGTCGATCGACGCTTGTTTGGTGCATCGATCGACGCAGGGTATTTGCGTCGATCGACGCAGGGTATTTGCGTCGATCGACGCACGGGCGAATGTGATGATTCGCGGTTGATTGTTTGTCGTGTCTTGCGTGTTGCTTGATAACCCTGGTATTGTATCATTTTCTTATGCCTGTGTGTATAGCCAAGTAGATGGGATGACCGTCTCACTGGGTATTTATGATAATACACACGCATCTCTTATAACCATGTGATGCAGGTAAAGACAGTCAGTGATCGTGGAATCATGGCCGGGACGAGAGGATGATCTAGTGGCTCGTTTTCGTGTAATAAGTTAGAATTGCTAGGGTGTTAGCAATTTCAGAACTATGTGTATTGCCGAATTGATATAATAATTAATAAGTATGGGCTTGTTAAATGATAATTGTAATTGATTGTTTTAATTATTGTTTTCGCGTTGTTTTTTTTATTGGACCGTTGAGGAATACTATTTATGATAATAGTGATCCGAGTCGAAATTTTTTTTATTTGACGGGTTGGGTCGTCACAATCACCACACTCCTTTCTCATTATAGGTTTGTAGCATTCCCTCGATTATCGTAGGACACCAATGTAACATCCCAGTTTTTGGAAATATGTGGTGCATGCGGAGAGGCTTAAGAGAATTGATTTGGCTACCTATATCACCAAAGTACAATTATCTTTTCGTCACACATCCAGAAAGAGAATTAAGCGTGTTTGGGCTGGAGCAATTTAAGGATGGGTGACCTACTGGGAATTCATTTCCAGTACCGTGTGAGTGAGGACAAAACACGGGGAAAGATCACGTGGTGATTTGCAGGGTCAGTAAACAATTCTTTCTAGCCTCTTGGACTAACACACCGACCGTCGGAGAGGGATGGGCCCACGGGCTGAGAGTGGGCGTGCGGCCCTTTGGGAGATGAGGATTTCTCCAGAAAGGATGAGGATTTTCCTTGCACAATATGAAATTTTTATCCGACGGATGACAAAACAAGTGTAAAAAGACAATCGAGAAGTGCTAACAAGTGTAAAAAGACGAGCACAATCGCCATATTTTGCAAGCACAAAGAAAGAAATAAGTATTTTGCCAGCACAAACATAAATAGAGAACTATAGAAATGCAACTTATCTTGAGCTCAGCTATGGGACTACTAACTCCCAAGCAACATTTTCAATTTTCTACGGAAAAAAAAAAAAAAACACTTCGAAAATTCTTCAGAGTAGACAATTCATCATGCAAGAGATGTGCACATTATAATTGATCATATCAGCCCAAAGGTCTAGTGTCTGACTATAGACTTACGAACAAAACCAATATGTCGAATTGTAAAGAAAGATGATTACTTATCTAAGAGAATCACCACACTCCTTTCTCATGATGGGTTTGTAGCATTCCCTCGATTATCGTAGGACATCAATGTAACATCCCAGTTTCTGGAAATATGTGGTGCATACGGAGAGGCTTAAGAGAATTGATTTGGCTACCTATATCACCAAAGTGCAATTATCTTTTCCGTCACACATCCAAAGAGAACTCCAGAGTTAAGCGTGCTTGGACTGGAGCAATTTAAAGATGGGTGGCCTACAGGGAAGTCATTTCCAGACCGTGTGAGTGAGGACAAAACACGGAGAAAGATCACGTGGTGATTTGCAGGTCAGTAAACAAGTCTTTCTAGCCTCCCGGACTAAGGCACCGTCGGAGACGGATGGGCTCACGGGCCGAGAGTGGGCGTGGGACCCATTGGGAGATGAGGATTTTTCCAGAATGGATGAGGATTTTCCTTATATGTTAGGAGATAAGGATTTCCCCTGCATACCGATAGATCGACGGCGGTCGGGATGTTACAATCAATATGTATCTGAAGCTCGAATCTCTTGATGAAAACACTAGCATTATCCAGAAAAATTGTTACTTTAAAAAAATACTATTATAATAGATTTTATACAATACTATTAAATTTTTAGAAAATTATAATAGATTTCATATAAATAATTATGAAAGAAAAGCCAATAAAAAACAAACACTAAAATTTGATAAATATTAAAATTTATGTAATATTCCATTCAAGTTGATACTATAGAACAAAAAGAATGTTCTTAGATTTATAAAAAAAATGTTATGATCGAATACTCGTTTTATACTAATTACTTTTTAAAACAATTGTTTTTTTGTAAATTAAGAAGAATTAAACCCTAAGAGTGGATCGTTAATCCTAAAGGAGCCTTAACCCTCACACACCGAATAAAATTACGGTTCGATTGAATTTCGGTTGGTTCGTATATAATGTTGCAAAAAACAAATTAATTCAATTTGATTTTTAGTGAAAACTACTACAACAATGAGATAAAATGTTATGATTGGATACTCGTTTTATACTAATAACTTCTTCTTTTCTAATTTATGACAAACCATTTATGCTTTTAGCAAAACTAAAAGTTTTAAACATTGCTAAACAATTATAAATGTATGCAAAAAAAATAATAATAATAATAATTTAGCAAATTAAGAGCTAAACCCTAAGAGGGGGAGCCTTAACCCAAGGAGAGCCTTAACCTTCACACACCGAATAAAACTACAGCTCAGCTGTAGAAAAAGTTTGGTTCGAATGTAACGTTGCAGAAAAAAATAAAATTTTAACTCGATTTGGTTTTTAGTGAAAATTACCGAGCTAATATATGGTTTTCGGTTTATTGTGGTGCATTTTTTTGTTCACACCACGTTTCTCTTTCTTATAAAGTTTCGTACCAATATATAGCTCTCGTGTTTGTCTAACCATTGCTTTGTTTTTAACAGTCTTATCATCAAAATTCATGGATTAAACAGCCTTAGCCCGAGATGAATTACAAAGCACAAATTACTTCTCTAAACCATTTGCTTTAATATACTACGTCGATGTAAACATATATAAATATGTGTTTGGAGAATAAACATTAAAATTAAAGACTAATGTACCAAAGCCATGCATGTCACTCGGGATACACGTTAACATACCTATGGGGGCATCACCGTTACAATATCATGTTTAAGGGTAATGCACAAAATTTTAGAAAATTTTTTTTTATCAACTAAAATTATTAATTAAAACAATCCAACCAATTATAAAAAAAACTAAAAATACTTAAGAATATGAGAACATTTTTTTTTTTTTTTGGCATCTGAAATATTATATTAACCTTAATAGCATACAAGGGTGAGATACGAGGCTGAGATACAAGGATGGGATACGATAGCCAAAGTCAACAAGTACGACATTGGAGCCTAAAACCCAGCACAAAGAAAGCCATACAAGTTAAAAGGGCAGACCAAATCCGGAGGAAACAATGTTCAAAACAAGCTGATAAACGAGACAGAAGCAAGAAAAAGGAGAAATTAACCGATGTACAAAAACCGAGAAGATCTGAAATAGACCACATCACGAGAGAACAAATCCAGAGATAAACACCAATTAAGAACAGGGATACGATCTCTACCTCATCCCTTCCGAGCACGAGAACCGCTCTCGACCAGAAGAGCCAGAGCTTTATCATCTAAAAACGAAGCCAGGTCAGATCCAGCCCCAGAATCCGAAGACACTTCACCGAGCTGCATCTTCAGCCAACGAAACCAGACTAGATCTCGACCACACCAAATCAAAATCTCCCACTCCAAACTCGACTGAAACGCAGAAAAAGAAACCAAAGGAAGCTAAAGATAACATCTACACAACATGAGGGACCGACGCCGGCACTAAAAACGCTACCCAACGCCGGTCAAAACAGAGATGGAAGAGGACGGCGGCTAGGTCACGAAGAAAGAAGAGTCGCCTCTCAGGAGAGAGAAAGCTTTCAAGGGATATAAAAACATCTTATATTATGAAACAAAACAAAACTTCTAAAACATCATATAATAAAAAAGGGAGGGAGTAACATTTTTCTTGAGGGTATATCTAAAAAATAAAATAAACAACCTATCAAGTACAATAACAAATGTGATTTTCTTCTCATTTTAGTTATTTCATTGGTAGATCATAAAAACTTATTTTCTAATATAATGTTACTATTATGATAAACGAATTAATGATTACTGTTTTGAGACATATTCGTAACTTTCGTGATGTTGTTGATGAAATCGACAACGAAGAGTTGAAGATAACCGTTGGAAAATTAAGTTTCAATCTTGAAATTCCAGAGTTTCGCAGTTCTACAATCACCGAGGAACTGTTAGATTGGTTTGTTACATTTTTTGTTTTAGTGATTGCAAATTCTTCTTAAAACCATTTGTTCCAGATATCGTTACGTTGCAACATACAACTCCATCAAAACCAGTTCTCTTACTAGTAAAGCACCATTTAAGCTCCCATGATGCTAAAGGTTTTGTGTTCATCTTGGTGTCAACCCTTGTTTCATTGCCTTTCCTAGATTTTGTGCCAGCGACTGAGGTAGATTTTTTTTCTAGCAATTGAGCAATATTCTATTTCTGTGATAGCCTTTGCTCATTTACCCACATAGATATCACATTTCTTGAGTAGTATGTCTATGTCTTTCCGAATGGTTTACCACATACCTCCTCTCCACGATATTAAACATCGCATCCGATGATGCTCTTCCCAGTCGCCCACATCGCATCAGATGATGCTCTTCCCAAGCGAACATGGGGAACAGTGTCGTCAAGCTAAGGATCTTGCTGCTATAGGTGAAAGCTTGAGCTCGTGTGCAGTCCCCATGTTGCTTATAATAAAGAATGATGACATGCAGAGAATGTGTTGATAATCGTACTATAAACAAAATAATTACCTTTTCCAAAACCACGTTTTGATGCAGGCCCGGCCCAAGGGGTGTGCAAGCTGGGCAATTGCACAGGGCCCAAATTCGGACCCAACAGTTTTGGTAAAATTTTAAAGGACCCTAAATTTCTGAAAATTTGATAAAAAGGGCCCTAATTTTTTGTAAATTTTGCAAAAATGCCCTAAATTTTCTAAAAAAATTTTTTTGGCACAAGGCCCATTATTACATTGGGCCGGGCCTGTTTTGATGACTTACTAGACGAAATTGGGACATCCTCGATATTTTCTAACCTTGATTGAAAAGTGGGCATCATCAACATCGGATTATTTGGGCGATGAGTAGAAAACAACTTTCAAAACACGGGAAGAGCTTTTCGAGTGGCTTGTCATGTCTGTTAGATGGTCTAGTGCACTGAATTCTTTTATGCAAGTTATGAATAAGGCTTTACGTCCATTCATCAGGAGATTCGTAGTTTTCTATATTGACGATATACTCATTTTAGCTCCTCATTATCAAAAAACACGACAAGTATTTACAAGACGTATTGAGTGTACTTCGTCGCGGCAAGTTCTATACAACCATGAAGAAGTGTAAGTTTGTTATTTCTGAGGTACAGTGAGAGCAGGTCCTGGGCCTAGCTACATGAAACATGCCTAGAGCCCCAATTATTTTTTCGTTTTTTAGTATTAAAAATAAGCCCCTAATTTTGTAGAAAACCCCCCAAATTTGTAAAATCTTAACATTTCGTTCTGATCAGTTTTTTTTTTTTTTTTGGTTTTGGGCCTCCTAAAGTTCAGGGCAGGTCCTGGGTACAGTTACTTGGTTATGTTGTATCCGCGGAGTTTGGGAGTTGATTCAGGTAAAGTCTCGGCTATTGCTTCTTGGCCTACACCTACAGACCTACTACTATCACGGTAACACGTAGCTTTCATGGCATGGTCTCCTTTTATTTGTGTGAAAGTTGTAAAAACAAAAAAAAAAATGATTATTCGGTTGGGTGGGTGTACACCATTTTCCTGCATTTGGTGCGTAACATCTTTCTGCATTTTGTTTTTCAAGTTCTCAGTGGATTTAAGCTTTAAGTGTTGCTAAGACACGTTGCATAATGGGACACCTTAATCAGATAATTTTCGTTAGGAAAATAGAAAATCTCCAATGCATGATTTTTTTATTTTTATTTTATTTTTCGTACATGGGTTGTCATTCACTCACATAATCGGTCATTGTCCTTGATGGAGTGGCCACAAGGCAGACCATTCGTCCACGAATGAATTTTGACTTTACGAAAGTAAAACAAACAAACTTTATATAAAAAATGTGTAGTAATGGGATTGGTACGAGAGTGGCCTAGTGGTAACACAAGGGGTTGATTCCTTTGTGTTCCGAATTCAAATCTCCTTTGGTACGGAGAGTTATTTAAATCAGAATATCCAAAACCTGCTTTCTGGTACCGAAAAAATTATGAGTCAAAAATTCAGAATTTCCACGGTTTTAAAAAACAAAAAAAAAATAATGGGATTGGTAAGTGGGTTATATTATTGCGACCATCTTCGTCAAAATCGTACCGAACTTCCTAATTGTGTAAAATAGATATTAACTTTTCTGTAGCACTTTTGTGTCATTCTCTAATTATGCTTCCACGCCACCTCATGCTCTTCCCTTATTTAGCATTTCGTTTATTTATTCTGCATTCGTCAACGTAACTTTTTATATAAAAAACATAACCCACCACTGCGGACCGCTCATACATTTGTTACACGATGTGTATAAGGGAAGTATTTTTGATCCAAGTTTCTTTAAAACAATCGAACATGGTTAAAGATAATGAAAAGAAGCCTAAACCACATTTTTTGAGAAACGATTCTCCGAGCAAAAAAATCATTATTAAAGAAAAAAATTGAAATCAAAAGAATTAACTGAGAATCAATGACAGATTCAAATACACATTATAATACATTAGGGGGTGTATTCAATATGACATTTTAAGAGATTTGATTTTTTAATGAAAATATAAAAATCATAGCTAGATGATTTTATTGAGGCGTTTGATTGGGTATACACGCCAACAACAAATTGGTGTAACTTTTAATTCTTTTCATGACTTTTTAGTTTGTATTTTTGAAAATTTGAACAAAAATGGTAATTCAGAGTTGTATCCTTCAAGTTTGTGGCTTGCGAATTTGATTTTAATCTAGGTTTAACGTTTGTTATACTTAACGATTTATGACTAAACCTAAACCAAAATCAAATTCGCAAGTGACGAACTTATAAAACCTTGAAATCCACCATATACGAAAGAGTTTTGAATCCACAAAAAGAGAAAAACTCCCATCTTTGTTAATAATAATAATAATAAATCGACAAATCACCTAAAACCCCTATATATATATAGTTAAAATTCAAAAAAGAAAAATAGAAAATCCTATAGAAATTAAGAAAATCAAAATAAGTAAAAAATAAATATACCTAAAACGAAGAAAAAGAAAAAAAACTTTTTAATCTCCTACATGAACTCCTACACTTCTGAAAAACTCAGACCTCGAGTTCTTTTCTGGATTAAAAAACCACATATGCTTTGAATGGGCCGTAGTGGCTAGGTTGTATCTTGTTTTACCTACCAATTGCAAACTTTTTTATTGAGGATCAGCATATTCCTCTTTAAAAACTTTGGTTCTCTTATGCTTCTGAGCAGAAATATTATTCTTCTATTGTTCATTTGCAATTTTGATATGTTCAAATTTGTCCTGAGCTACTCTCTCAAATTAAGAGATCGTAATAGTACTTAGGAATCGAATCCACAGGGAATCGCAAATCACACAAAAGATTTTTGAATTCAAATTAAGCTAAGAAATAGTGTAGAATGTAAATTAAACGACAACGCAGGCAAGAAGACGATGATTAGTGTTCTTAAAATCAATTGGACAAAAGGTAGGCTTTCGGGAAATTCGCCGGAAACTCGAAATTGATGACAAGAGAAATTGTTAGGGAGATTATAAATCCGTTTTAGAACATGAAAACTCTGGTAAAGTTAAACAACTTTCGCTACGAAAACTATCTATGTTAACTCCTTAAACCCCAAATTCTTTGCAAATCTAATTAGTTAAACAAGCATTAAAACACAGATTCAATTGTTCACAAATTGTTTAAACCAAATTTCTTTGCGAATAGATAATTTGCTCATCTAAGATAGTTCAGATAATTATCAATACTTTCGCATCTAACAAGTAACCTAAGATTTAAGTTCTAGGTGATCAAACTAAAACTAGCACTAACAACAATCTAGATGAAGAACCCAAGCGATGTTTCCTAACACATCTAACAAGTCTAACAATTTCTCATATTTCTTTGAATAACCCTTAACATAACAAGCAAACTACTCAGACATGGTGATTGAAACAAACATCATGTATAGAAAATATTGTATTAAAAAGATAGAGAAAAAGATAACAAAGGATTCAAAGAATTCTCAAAAAGTATGAAGCAAACTTGTCTTCCTAATTCAACAATAGCATCATGATCATCTTCATTCTTGAGAACCATAATTACTTCTTTTGCTTTATCTTCTTGTGGATTTTTAATCTTATTTATTAACGTTGTCATATGATTAATAAAATCAGTTAAAACTTGATTGTTTCCACCATGTTGACCCTAGTTGGTGCTCTTCCC
This sequence comes from Arabis hirsuta, assembly GCA_964056655.1. Taxonomy (NCBI): domain Eukaryota; kingdom Viridiplantae; phylum Streptophyta; class Magnoliopsida; order Brassicales; family Brassicaceae; genus Arabis; species Arabis hirsuta. Next base: position 24,858,334 of record OZ053307.1, read on the forward strand.
CTATATCTATGTCAGTTTTCATTATTCTTGCCGTTGTTCATGGCATTGATAACCTTATTGCGTAAAGATCATCTGATTGGTCGAAGATGTCATATGATTGGTCAAAGAAGTTAGGGATGTTGAAGCCTCCATAAAACCCTCAAGATCTGCTATGGTCCATGGTTGATCTCCCAAAGTTAATCAAGCTTTGGAAAAGAGACATGAGAAAACATGCTTTGCACCACATGACACAATCGAAAATTCCTAGGATTAACAAGCGCTAAACCTAGATCAAAATCAAGTTCGAAGGATAATACTCTGAAATCCACGAAAAAAAAAAATTGGAATCCACCAAAAGAAAAACTTTGAAATATCCACCAAAAAAATATAAACTCTCCATTTTATTAACAAGAATAATAAGATATCTATTACAAATCACCTAGAAAATTTATATATAGATAAAACTCAAATAGGAAAATAAGAAATTTTATAAAACCAAGAACAATGAAAATTAGAAAAACACCTAAAATTTTGAAAAGGAAAACTTAAGAATTATTTTTTAGCTATTTAATATCCAGGAAATTAGGCCATATATTAGTCTCCTATGACAAACTTTATTATCTAACATTAGGTAAAATAAAATTAGGAATCTAACATTTTTGCCACATAAAATTCTATTTTTAGCCTTATCAATTTACCAAGTTTTTTGTTTTTACTTTAACATTAAAAACAAAAGTTTAATATTAAACATAAAAAAAAAAACATCTTTACCCTAATCTTCTTCCTCTTTCTTTTCTCACAGCCTTCGTGCTCTCCCTCTCTCTCCACCGACTCCTCTTCTTTGCTCACTTATGTTCTCCTTTCTACAATCGCAAATATTTTGTTGTTAAATCGATTTTGATTAAATCAGTATGCGAAAATCGATTAAATCAGTATGAAATCGATTAAACGAAAATCAATTTCGAATTCAAATGAGGTTATCTTCGGCTCCGATAATGAAGAAGATGAGAATCCTCTGGAGGACAAAATGGAATTTGCCATTTATGGTTAATTTATCAATGGTTAACTATATGGAGGACAATAGTTACCATGCACTCGATTAAAAAGCTTGATAACTATAAAGAGTGCATGGTAACTATTGTCCTCCATATAGTCAATTTTGTTCTACTAATAATTAACCATTGTCCAAAAATAGTTAACTATTCTATGGTTTGGTAGTTTGGGCACAATCTTGTTTCTGTTTCACGTAAGCGTGGCATATACTTTAGTTGACTACAGTTTTACATAGTGTACTATGTTCAACTTTAGTTGATTACAAACGTGACATAGTTAACTATGTTCAAAATCAAAATAAATAACTATGTTTCTGATATTAGTTGATTGTATATATTATTTTTTCATTAAAATAGGTAACTATGTTTATAAGAATAGTTAACTATCACTGGGTAATGTCAAATTTTATATATTATATATAGTGAACTATCATTTACATGTTTTGTGTAAGTATAGTGAGCTATTGTAGTAAATTAGCATGTATATTTATATAGTAGATTATCACTGGGTATTTGTCAAATTCTATATATTATAATGAACTATCCTTTATATGTATGTTTGATACAGTGAACTATGTAAATTTGTATAGTTGACTATAACTACTTATTATGTCTTTGTCTTTATCAGGAAGGGACAAGGCCAATCCTAGGTCCGTAATTGAGAACGAGATGGAAGAGATGGAAATTTTCACGCGGTTCACCGGATTCTCTTTGATTGACAACATATTTTAAGAGTTTTTCTGAAATTTATTATATTTATATCACTTTCCATTATAAAGTAATTAATGGCATTTTTGTCCACTTGAATCAACAATTTGCTACTTACCTAATTTATATTCACTGCATGTTACTCACCTAATTATATGTACAAAACATAATATTCACCTAATTAACCCATTAATATCCTTTATCACTATATATCTTCTTTAGCTTTTTAAATAATCACTATAATTTCTATATAATGTTGTAAACCTTGAGTTCTTAACTACCGAGTATGCCACTTTATTGGGTATAAATTTGCATGTTTAAGTCCGTACGGGTTAATATAAGAAATAACAACTTCAGTTGATAAGAATTTTACTAAAATGATCCGTTGAGTGAACTCTGCAAACCATTTTGTCCTTATCACACTACTTTAGAACATTCATAATTTAAAGTTACACGCAACGGTAACGTGCAACTTCCGAGAGATGTCTCGAAGAAGAGAGTATAATATAAACGTTAGCTTAAATAATGCCAACATTAACATAGGTAAAGAGGAAAAATCCATAAACATCAATTTAGGTAGATATCATTTTTATCAGATAAGAATTATCCGATTGCTGGCTGGTTGCATACATAAGCAAAATAATCTTTTAGTATAATTCAAAATACGCTTCATTTTATCCCGGATACATATAAAATATAAGATATACAAATTTTTTGAATAATTGTAATAGATGACTCTATTAAATTGATATTTATTAATTTAAAGATACATAAATCAAAAGTGTGATGCACATAATATTAATATTTTAAATTCTATCAATCTTGCAATCTCACCTATTAGTACTATCAACAAGAGATTTCCTCATGATCGACCTTTCGATCTCGATTGGGGCTCCTCTAAGCTAACAAGCACAAGAGCAGCTATTGCTTTCCACCACCTTGCGGATACTGGCGTGCAATGGCTTGCAACATGCGCATCATTGCCTTGAATAGAAAAACTAGTTATATCGAACCTACAAGCCATGTAATTTCTGTAAAAAGTCAACAATTCGCCGGTCTATTTACCTTAAGGCCTGGTAACCCGATATTAGTACTTAAGAAATGTAAAATTTTGTATTAAAAGAAATATGATACGGAAAAAAAGCACAGAAACATATGCTGAGTCAATCTATCTGATTGCCTCCACCATCAAACTCTAAGGAACACATTTTATTTGGTTTGTACTAGTAAAGTCGATGTGTCATAACTCGGGTTTATTACTTGTTGACAAAAACACAATAACCAAACCTAAACATAATTTATATAGAAATGCTAAGGAAAACAGAAAGAAAATCTAGAAGTGAGAAAAGACAAAGAAAATAAGAAAAAAGAGAAGTTAAATATCAAATGAGTTATCTATTTTTTTATACTAAATTTAAATTATCGCTAATCTAGATTCTCACTATCAAATTACAAAAATATTCAACGACGTCTTTAAACTTATAATCCAAACAAAAGTACGAAAAGTTTTTTGTTGGTTCACTTTTCATTATAAAACCGAGTACCAAAAAATTAAAACAAAAACTAAATTATGAACAAATTTGTCTACCACTTTGTAAACTTCAAAAATAAAAATATGATAAATAAAATAAAAGATATATATAACCTCTGTTTGAAAACGGGGTTTTTCACACAGTAGATGAAAGGTGCTCAGCGGACGGAAACCGTCACGAATTTGTTAAAATCGCTCAAAAATCACAAAGTTATGAAAAATATACATTTTGTTCATTTTAATCTTGCAAATCTAATAATATGTAGTATATCTTTCACTTTCGTGTACAAATACAATCAAAACTGAAAAAAAAAATGAAAAAAAAATAGTCGTCGTTCAAGGGTTGCAGAACTCGTGATTTTGTGAAGAAGATGAAGTGAAATCCCTAGCCAGATTTCTTCAGTTGGCATTATACAAAGTCCAAAAAATATACGGTTATATCGGGATATCAAAATGCTACCCTTGGACCAGTATACAATTTTTGGAACTAATATTCAACCGCTACAAGTGCAGGCTTGGAAAATCAACAGTCTAAGCTAGTACATTTTCTCTAACAAGTTATTACAGGTTGTCTCTCGGTTAGTGTAAATTTGAGCAATAAGAGAATAAAGTGTGACACACAATGCACTCGTTGTGGAATGGACGGGATATTCAATCATGCTTTATTTGAATGCCCTCCAGCATTTCAAACATAGGCTTTGCCGACAATTCGTATGGCTAATAAAATTTCCATGGTATCTTCAGTGTTCACTAATATGAATTTTCTGTTTTGGTGAGTCTCTCTAGGAAACCATGAACATAGTTTATTATATAGCATATTTGAAAAACACAAAATGAAAAAAACAAAAAAATTTGGAATGGATGTCGATCCCCATATCGTTCTATGGAATGTAGAGACAGAGGTTGTGGTATTGGAAAAAAAAAACCAAACTGAGAAATTGGTAATTACGGAATAAGGGATAGTAACGGGACCACCAACCTACGTAGGGCTGGAATGCTATATGGATGGCTCTTGGAAGGATTTAGATAATTTCTCAGGATTTGGATGGTATGCTTTTCGCGACGAAGACGTAGAGATTATGATAAGAGCTATGAATATAAGACGGAATCTATCTCCACTACACTCATAAATTGAAGCTCTAATTTGGGCGATGCAATGTTTGATCGATAAGTAGGAAGACGGAGGTAGCTTTCGCACCAGACTATTCTGATTTGATAAAGATAGTGTTTACACTGAAAAAGTGGCCAATGTTCGTCAATCACCTCGAAAAAAATCATGAAATCAAAAGAAAAGTTTCGTTTTTCTCTCTATCGCACGCATCCTTAACTATTCTAGTATACTATTTTGAGTTACTCTTTTTTTTTTTTTTTCGATCGTTTTCTTCTCTTTTAGATTGCTTTATAGTTTCCAATGTTTCTCGAGAATTCATGTATTTTTCTGACTTTTACTTCCAAGAATATTTTTTCATCCGTCGGTTTATGTATTTTTTAGACGTTATTTATTTAATATCAGATGGAAAAGAAAATAAAATAGTCTAATTCTTTTCTAATGTGTTCATTAAAATCAATAATGGGAAAAATGATTTATCAACATTGGTCGTCTTCAGATCATGACCAAGAAAAGAAAGAACAAAAATTTGGGATTTAAAAACTTCAAGAACTTGACCCGGAACCCGAACCCGAACCCTTGTTGTATAATTTGATTCTCCGGCTTATCTCCTTCTCTAGCTCTTCATTTCCTCCCACTTCTTCCAATTCCTATATCGCCAAATAAAAAAAAAAACAAATTGTTAAAAGCCAACAACATAAAGATGAGATAAAAGAATCTAAGCAAATCAAGAAACTTCTTGCCTTGGGTCCAAGAAACAGTCCATATGGTACACCATTGAATTTGTCTGTGTGATGTAGCTGAAACATAATCATTCACGAGACTGTTAAAATCAAACTAGAATTAGAATTTAGGGAAAGGAATGTGTATTTTAATGTTACCTGGTGAGCAGCGGCGACCTTTCGGAAGTAAGGAACATCAGCGATGGGACCTACGGGGAAGCGCTTGTGCACCAGACCATCGTGGACAAACATGTAGGCTATCCCAAACACCGTTATTCCTAAACCCTGTAATAATCAAATTAAAATCAGTATTAGAGCCAAAGTGTCATGAATCGAACATCTTTTATGATTCTTTATTAGAATACAACAAAATACAGATAGGCAGAAGAAATTGCAAACAAGAGAGCCACATTAAACTTAATTCGATCTCAGTCCACCAATACGGAGAGATTAAAAATAAAAGTATTACTTTTTCCACTTAAGGACCTTTAGTAACGATAAAAAGCCAAACAAATTTTCTAATTTAGGGTGATTATAGAGTTTGGTTAGTGAGTTTACTCTAGACCCACAACATTGAGTTTGCGTGCTCTTTCTTTCTTTCTTATGAGTTGCTATGAAGATGTGAGAGGGAGAGAGAAGACTTACAGCTCCGAAGCAGAGACCAGGAACGAGTCCTTTATTGAAGAAACCATAAGAGAGCAGAGCAATCGCAGGAACAGCGTTAACTATAGCAAACACATCGTTTAACTCAAACGCTCCTTCTCTAGGTTTATGGTGAGACTGCAAAAACAAGAAAAGGAGGACCAAAATCAATTATTGTACAAGATAATTTTCAAGCAGATTTTGAAAATTAAAGTGAAAAAACCTCATGCATGTTCCACAAAGAAGCATGCCAAAGAGCTTTATGAGCCCATCTTGCCCAGAATTCCATACCAACCTGTAATTTTTCCAAACTCAGTAACTAATTCACCCCAAAAAAAAAACAAGATTGAATCTGAAATTTGTTGAGATTGAGAGACTCACAGCAGCACCAACAGAGAGAGCAAATGTACCAAACATCTCCGAAATTGGGATCTCACCTCCCTGATTCCAAAAAGAAAAACGATGTAAAAATCTCGAAATCTGGTGAAGGAAATTGGGGATTTTTCGGTTTTTGATTGATTTACCTCCATTTGCCAAGAGAATCTGTAGTAAACAGCCATAATAGCCATGGAAGTGATACCGAAGCTTGACATAACTGCAGCGATTAGGTACGTGAACCTCTCCGATTTCTTCCTTTCCAATTTCTCCGCTAAACGCAACGCGAGGAATTCGGCGGAGGAGCTCGTGCTCTCGCTTCTCTCGTTGTCGTTTTCGATTGGAGAGCTCTGTTTCCGCTCTTCGACGACGTAACAGACGGAGAAGCCTTTGAATCGGAGAGAATGAGGGAATCCGACGGTGGATTTCTGGTGGCGGAGACGGAAATTTGAGGAGGAGAAAGGGAAAGAGCGGTTGAGTGGTTTGAATGTTACGGCGGCGGAGAGTCCAGCCGCCATGGAAACGAGCTCGGTGAGGCTTTTCTGGAGGTTTTTGATTTTTATTTATGCGACTTTTTCTGTGAGAGAGAAGGAGGAAGGTGTGGTGTAAAATGGAGTGAGGACGCTAGAAAATTAGTTTGGCTAAAATGCTCTTTTATGCTTTTATTTTTTGGAATTAAATATTATTAGTGAAGGACGGTTCAGTTTCGTGCGACGAAAATTTCCCTCAATTCATAATCTACCCCCACCACTTATCTCACATCGAATTTACAATTCCTACCATTCTTTTTCTTTTTTCTTTCTTTTGGTTAACGATTTATATCTTCCACTTCATTCCACCATAATATTCCACCCCAAAAAAAAAAAAAAAATCTAAAAATATTCAGACTTCGTACATAGGCCTATTCATTTGAGAAGAGGTTGCGATTAAATATTTTTTTCCGTTGTCTGTCGCATCATCTTATGATCGGTCACAGGCTTATAGCGATGAATGATTTAAAATTTGAATCTCTAAACTTTTTCGCAACGGGATTTTACACTACCATAGACTGTCCAAACACTTTTAAGACTGGTCTGATAGACCAATATAAATAACCTTAAAAAATTCACCTAAGCCAAATTATACTAAGAGATTTTTCTAACTTGATGAGAATTAACCAATCTGCGTTGGTCTAGTTGGTAAAGGAGTGTCTATGTGGACCTCCCCCACCTGGGTTCGATTCAGGCTGGTCATCTAGTCGCGTTTTAAATTTGAAAAAATCCAAACACGTACCCAGATGCAAAGTCTCGTTTGGAATTCTCACGGTTATAAAAAAATAAAAAAGATTTGATGAGAATTATTTTATCATCAACATTATGTAAATAAAATTCAATTAGAGAGATTACTCATCAATCATTTTAGAGAATTTTATTATAATTTCTATTTATAACTTTTTATATTAATGAAATTATATATAAAAAAAAATTAAATAAATAAACATTGTTGTTTGGTCAAAATTGAATAAATATACGTATTAAATTTTCTCAAGGAGAATTTTCAAAAATAGCATACTTTAAAAAATTATAAAAACTTTACAATTATTTGTTGCGATAACAAAATGAACATTCAGTAGCAAGTCACAACAACAATGAAACGAAGAACATATACCGCCATATAACTATTCGTGCTAGTCGCATATCGCAATTGTTGCCGACTACCAAACGAACAAAACCATGCTAAAAATCTAATGAAATTCTTGCTTAGTGGCTAGTGTTTAGCTAATTTGTTAAGAGATTATTGGTTTAATATTCGAACTTGTCTTTGGTCATATGATTAATATTATTTACCTTACGCATGAGATAGGTGAAATTACTAAGCTCTACTCCACAAAATTAGTAAAGCCACAAATGTAATTCCAAAGAACTTCTCAACGTCTGACCTGCTGCATTATACAATTCACCTCGTATGGCAATGACATACTCATGAGTATCATAACTTGTCGACCAGTTCGCACATAAAAAAGGGTGGTAATTGAAAAAAACTTGAATGTTTCGTAAAGGTCTAGAAACTGATCCAACCTAGAACGAATGTAATACTAAAAGGGAAATGAAATTTCATTCTAAAAGCTCTCCTAACCTCTAAAGTCAAAGATTCCGTGAGAGAGCCATGGTACTAATAAGCCCCATAGAAGGAAGCGAACCTTTAACAATGTGGATACTATTTTTTACTCTGTACTCACTATTTAGCATTATTTAATACCGGTAATAAGAAAAAATTATTGGCTGTTAAACTTGTGATGAGTAATGATGTAATTTAACATGTTGGAGAAGACCTTTAAAATGTGGGTGGAAATGGCATATGGGAACAAGCAGAAGTAAAGACAAAGATAAAAACAAAAAGTTCGGCTTCAAACAAGAAAGCAACGCGACAGGTTCCTTACAAGTTACATCCATTAAGAGGCTGATGCGTATGGGTCTTTTCTATGTGTCACATCTCTATTGGTGTAGAAAATTCCTCATAGTATCTTTGTTTTTTGGTTTACTTCCTTTATTACTATATTTTTTATTCCCCCTTTTTGGGACCCCAAAATATGATAGAGAAGGATACAAAACTCTTTGATTGCAACTTGGGTCATGGACCTTAACTTACATTCTTCTGCTAATGTTTAGCCATTTAATCTTTAGCTACAACAGAATACATTCTAACTAACCATGTGTATCTTTTTACACCACACATTGTCGCTCTATACGTTTCTGGCTCTTTTCTGATGCCGGTTTGAGCTTGATTTGGTACAGCTTCGGCCATAGCTTCCCCGTTACTGCAGAAAAAAAGAATGATTGAGGTTATGGTTTCGAGGTCAAGTGATCAACCTCAAGGGACCGAACGAGATTTATTACCAAAGAGGCGCTGCTTCTCGCTGTCCCATGCTATGCCGTTCAAGACATCGATACCCTATTAATGCAGACAAGATTAAGCTAAGGGAAACAAATTTCAAGGATGACTTATTAAGAGACAAAACTTATGAACTTAAGGTTTTAACTCACCATGTGTCCAGATTTCAGCAATCCTTGTCTGCAAAGGGATATCAGGAAAAGAAGAAGATCAAATGTATACCACAGTGATATCAGAAGCTGTTACCAAAGGGACATGGTAGAAGAAACAATAATAACCTTAATTTGGGAAGCAATATCCATCCAAGCAGTGATCCGTCCTTTGGTGAAATTCTAGCAATACAATCGGACTGCAATAAGAAGTTACACATCAACCTAAATGATAAACCCCAGAAGTCTTCTCATCACGACATCACCAAATACGAACAATAGTGTGTGAGAAATTCATTTATGTCATAAACTTTGAGAAAAACAGCGACAGCTTATTTCTAATATCTCAACTCAAAGTGAGAGAATAAATGAAGCTTAATGCACCAAGTTTGGTTTCACATATTGAGATTTTACAGGCATCGTATCACAATTTGCATAAGAAAAGGTTCTATTAATTTGGGTAACATTAATTCTTAGAGAAATTACAATACACAGATGTAAATATCAGTAACAGTTGGAATACCTGCCACACGTTTGCCCAGACTTCTTTGTTTATATACTCAAGTTCATTAAGGTAACGTACCTCACGGCCATTATATCTGACCGTATGCTTATCAGTAACTGCAGAGAAGAGACAACATAAATTGCCAAATCTACTCTCTCGAGCTTAAATGACCCAAGGGCACAATAACAAAGAGCAAAACTTAATGCAGTATAAGTGAGATACCTTTCATAGTTTGAGGGTCCATCCGATATAGTGTAGAAGTGCCATCGCTCCCAAACAACACGTTTCCATCGGTAGCCAGTCCCCATCCATCTTTCATATAATGTTTAAATGGTTTTACCTACAGTAAGATCAACGTTAAATATAATAGAGTATTGCAATACTAGTCCATTATAAAGTGATAATGCAATGGATACAGAGTGACGAACTAGAACACTAAAACTAATAAACTCCAACCTAAGACAAAGATCTGTGCTCTAATTTCAAGAAAAACAATAAGCTGAATTTTAGCCTGCTTAATTGTAGCAAGAAGCTGACTTCAAAGACTTGCTTCACTGAGCTCATTAATTAATAGCAGAGAAACCAACAAAAAAGAGTATGAGAAGGATAAGACCAGTACAAACTTTGGTTAAGTTGTGAAGGTCATATGTGAAACCAGTGTTCGTCAACCATGCGACTTGAAAGAGCCTACAACAGATAAAGAATCGGTGGATCAGAGCACTAGTATTAACTGATGAACGATTTTCAGGTTGGCAATGTATCCATGTAAGATAACAAGATTCCAGAACAAGCAAAAATAAAGTCTTTCTGTACTACAAACTAGTTTTCAGAAAGATAAGCCCCACCTTTCTCCAAGGAGTGTTAAACCCTCTCCAAAGTATGAATCATCCATTTGTTGAATAACTTCAACCTACACAAGGTACGAACAGAATTAAGCTGCTTCACAGATGTATGATAAATTCAAATCCACCAATTCCAGAGAGGCTTATATGCATGATGAACTCTGTAATGTTGGCCACAAGGCTGATCAAGAAATCAATTAACAAACTCACAGGAAACAAAAGTTCAACATCGTACGGTTAGGTCAGTTAGCACTCTATTAATGCGTTCTCTTTTGCAATTACACAGAACCTCTTGAGAATTCACTAACATGTTTGCACCTAATACACAAATGTTTCCAAGAAACTGTACCTTCCCTGTTCGTAGAGCCACTTTCCTCACTGAAGACTGTAAGAAACAAAAGCAAAACAAAATGAATCATACTCAAAATGACTTTGAAAGATGCAAAAGAGAAATGATGGTCGAATGAATCACCTTCCCGTTTAAACCAGTCGACTCGAACAGTGTATCGTTTCCAGCATAAAGAAGTCCCTGCGATCGGTAAACAAAGGATTCAAACATTGAGTCATGATCAAGTTCTTGACTATACTGAAGAATCCAGAGTAGTAGAGTATAAACCTGAGTGAAAGCGTCAGGGTCATGAGGAAACTCAGCAACTACTTCAATTTCATGGATCTTAAGGGAGAGATTCATCAAATCAGATGATTTGCCCCAACTGTTGAAAGGCATAAAGAATAGAAAAACGGCACCGGAGAAGAGAGCAAGAGGAATCATCATCGAGATCCTCCTCCGATTAACGAATCGGCGAGATGCAGAAGAAGAAGAAGAAGAAGAAGAAGAAGAAGGAAGAGAGAATTGAGCAGACATTGATCGCTTTGTTGCTAGTCTCTTATTGGACGATCTATTCGCCATCAATGTTCCTTCGCCGTCGTTGTTGATGGCGCGCGATGCCGTCTATATGGCAAATGGCCGTCCGTTAGATTTGTAAGCTTTGATTTGTCGCTCTGACCAGTCTCCGTCAAAGTTTTTTTTTCTTTTTTGAAAAATGGAATAAAATTAAGAGTTAATTTATTCGATAACTATACAAATTTATGTGGTCCAATCACAACCATTTAGGATTTTTTTGTTATTTGCTTAATTGTAATCTTTTAATGGTTATTGGGTAAATCAACCTTAAAATTAATTAGCACACTAATGACAAAAAAATATAATCCAATAACTAACCATTTTATTAAGATTTAATGGCTATGATTTTTTCACATATTACAATTTTAGTTAAATTGGTAATTAATAATCGTAATTTGGTTATTTTACTAATTTACTCTAAACTTTATTATGTTATTTAGTATTTATAAAAAAAAATCAACGACTAAAAAGTTAATTCCAGTTTGATTCTGGTGCATCGACTTTGTGCACTCAAATACGGTTGGAAATCATAGGAACAAAGCAATAAAATTGGATTATGGTTGGGAATTTGTGTACTAGATACCGGTCAAGATATCTTGATCCGTATATTTGATATGTATTACTGATTTTGTCTTTTTCCCCTAAAACAATTTTTATATTGTTATAAATTTTTTAAAATTCTTGAAAAATCATAAATAGATAACTTAGTAAATAACAAAGCTGAATAATTTAAAAACTCAAATTAAGACTTACATCAAATAAGTAAAATCAAGTATAAGTTATTCTTCTCATTGTTTGTTTTAAATCTTTTAACTCGACTTCTTGAAAGGGTTTTAGGCTTGAGAGTGATTGTCTAAGGGCACGAGTGGTTACCCTTAACTCGTGATCTCGGTCTCTCGTGCACATGGTCCTCATCTTCATCGAAAGGTTGTTCAAGAGGATACTTTCTCCAAGCTTCTTCAAACTCAATGTCGGATGGTAAACTCCTCACCATTGAGTTGAACTCTTCTAGCATCTCATCACCAATTTGTGTAGTTCCTTTGTGAATTCTCTCAGCCAATTGAATTCCTTCATGAGGTCTCTTAAACGATATCCTTGCCGTTAACCCTTGAGTTGACTTGCTGTTCTGTTCAGACTTTGTTGGTGCCACTATATCAACATCCTTAGGTGGATTAAGGTCATTATTACCTCCTGCATAGGTGGTCAAAGAAAATAAATTTTCTGTAGTAACCGGTTCTTCATCCATAGAGTACAAACTGATACAAAAATCCACCATATCTTCCAAGCTCACCAAACGATCATCAATTGTCTTCACACATCTAGAGATCAGGTCAAGAGACTTTCCATTTCGGGTAATAGTCTTCCCAGTAATATCTTTGAATTTTCCAGCCAACTGAACATCATTGATCGCTTGTGTACTTTGTTTTTGACCTTCCAATAATTTTTCTGCATGAATAACTACAGTTTCTTTCGTTGTTTTCTCTGCCTGAATAGCTTTTATTGGAGTTGTATTGAGGTTAGTTATAAGTTCAGTAACGTTCTCCTTTGCATCGTTGATTTTCCAATCAATGTGTTTGTACATATCATCCAAGGCGTACTTGACGTTTATGGTATCCGTCTTATTCTTTTGATGGTATCGAAAATGTTGCTGCTGGATCTCCTCAATGCGTTTCACTCTAGCTTCAATCCCATGGATTTGAGTTGAAAGAGATTCAAACTTCTCTCCAAAAGATGAACTAAAGCGTTCGAACTTCGCATCAATATCTTGGCCATATTTTTGTTGACCTTCTATGAGTTGATACATCATTCTTTCAAGTCTACTTTCTTGAAGACTTAAAGGGACGTGATCAAAACTATCTCGAGGCTGATTTTCGTACGAATGAGCATTGTACCAACTGTTGGTGAAGTTTTGCGGTTGGAAATACTGACGAGGTATTATGATGTAACCTCCAATGGTCTCATGATAAAGAGGAGACGCCATCATTGGAGAAAAAAGATTGTATTGTTCCATTGATAAATCTCTGGAAAACACAAAAACAAAAAAATCAGAAATAAATAAACAAAACAAATTTTTTGGACTAAATTCTGATCAGAATTTCGTAGGCAATAAATCAGCCTCCCTCATAGACCCCCTAGACCAACACCAAAAATATGATGTGCATGTAGAGTTTTATAATTTATACCCCTAAAAATTAGCTATAACCGTGCATGCATTTTATGAATCACTTAAAAAAAACTAAACCTAAATTTATAGTATTTCGTATAATTTACTGATTTGACTATATTTTTCTTTCAAATATATTTCATATCAATTAGTATAATTTTGTGAAAAAAAAAAGAAGAAACTAACACACAAAAACTCTAGTAGTTAAATCATAAACGGTTTAATTAAAAAATCAAAAAAATTGTGAGAAATGATTGTCATCCGTTTATGAAGAAAAGGAATAAAAAAAAAAACAGAAACTTTGTGTAATTTGTTTTGAGGAAATTGTGTAAAGATACCTCAACTTCTGTATTTTTAAAGATTACGGTTGAACAACCTAAAATTATGTCGCTCTTAGGATCTCTTCCTTTTTCAATCGATTCAATTCGATCTTTCGCAGAGATTTTGTAATTTTATTTAAAAAATAATAATAAGAAGAAGAAGAAACGAATCTCATGGGGTTGAGAGGGAGAAAGTAACACTCATTGTCCCCTATATTTTTTTTATTCGATGAATGTTTTATTCTCTAAAACTCCCATGTATTTATACAAAAAACCAATCTTATTTATTTAAGTAATTAATTGAGAATTTATTTATTCAAAGTTGATATATTTTAGTATATAGTTAAGTTACACTTTTGGCTCGTTAATTATTTAGTCAATAAGTTATTTTGGCGCGTAATTGATTTGGTCAATAACTTATTTTGGCGCGTAATTGAATTTTGTTAATATGTTAATTTGACATGTTATTTACTTTTTTTTAATGGGTAAGTTAATTTTTAGAGTTTTGAAGGGTAAGAGCATCGGAGTGTCTAATGAGATCCCCATTAAAAAAAAAAATTAAAAAAAAATAGTTTTTTAATAAAATTTGTTAAGATATCCTTGAGAGATTATCTCATTTGAGATATCCATGAAAGAGTATCTCATTTGAGATACCCATTGGAGACTCACTGTCTCCTAAAAAATTTGGCACTTGTCAATTTATAATTGGTTCTCATTTATTTTCCATAAATCATATTCGTTATAGTTTAGAATATTAATTAAAATCTTTATATGTTGTTATTTTTTTAATTTTTTTATAAATCGTAAAATAAAATTATCTATATATCAAACTCCATTATGTATAAATATAAATTATATGTTAACATTATTATTAATTGATTATTTAAAGTTAATACGAAATATTAAATTAATATTTTTTAGATTATATATAAAATAATATATTATTAAATTTGAGATATTGAAATATTTAATATAATTTTGAGAAATTTCAAAAAATACCACTTTTCAAGTGCCATTTTTTAAAATGCTACATTTTCAAAAATTTTGCAAAAATGCCAAATTTTCAAAAAAAAATTATTATATCATTTATGTTTGGGTTAATTATGTTGTATTAGGGTTTAGTTTTGAAGGTTTTAGGGGTCAAAACATTTTTTAAGGTTTATAATTTTAAGATTTAGGTTTTAAAAATCCATAATTAGTAGCATTTTTGCAAATAAACACCCCTAAGTGACATTCTTGCAAATGTACACACCAAAAGTGGCATTTTTGCAATTGCCCCTATAATTTTTGATTGATTTTACATTAAACTAATACAAAATAGAAAATTAATATTGTTTTAGTTAATACAATGTTACAATATTTAATAAAAACAAGGATTTTTAAAATTTAAAATTATATTTTAAAATATAATATGATGTGTTTAAAATTATTAATGAAAATTTAACATAAACATTTTAAGTTAATAATAATAAAAAATATATATATTTTATAGATGAGATATTATTTGAGTATCTAACTAATAGAAGTGATATTAAATAGTGAATCTTTCTAACTTAAAATATTATAAAAATATTAGCATTATATTAGTGAGATACCCATACCAATGGAGATGCTCGTACATTTTTTCTTTAAAATCTATAGGACGCTTTATCAAATTAAATTTGAGATGAATACATTCAATTTAAACTCTGGATTAATTATTTCTATCATTAAGTTTATTTGGCGTGTTATTTATTTTTGATGAGTTAGTTATGTTTTAGCATTGAGTTTCGACTTTAGAAATATACACTTTTGGCAATATCGTTCGCTGCAAACTTTTTGGAACAACCTTCACTTATGGTCCTGGCGAATTTTACTCAACTATTCTTAAATCCAAATTGAAAAGAAATTTCGCGGAACAAGCTTCACTTATTGTTATATTGTATCCAACACCCCTGTAACAAGGTATAATAAATACTGAAGCACTTAAATTACGGCAGCTCTTCATAAAACAAGATAGAGAGAGATACACAAAGTTTTAACTTAGACACAAAAGTATCGATTAAGAACAAAACCCATAATGAAGACTTGCCAAAACTCAAGACTGAAATAAATGGAACATAACTACCATCATCAACCATTGAGGACTTACCCGGGTCTCGTCCCCCTTTTCCCGGCCGGGCTTTTCCCTTTCTGGGCTGATCTACCAGTGGGCTTCTTCCCATTCCTACCAGGCTTGCCTCCTCCGCGCTTCCTAGAATCCTTCTTCATCCTCCTATCAACCCTCTTCTGACCTTTTCCAACCTTAACCCCAACTCCTTTCTTAGACACAACCAGTTCTTTCTTAGGCTTCCTTGGCTCTGCTGCTTTCTTGTATAGCTTGTCAATCATCTTGTCCTTTGAACGGTCTGATATGTCCGCTGTGTCTGAAATAGTGTTTGCCTTCTTCCTCACTTTCTCCAATCTCTTCTGTGCAGCTCGCTTCTTCCGTGCTTTGGCTTCCGCCACTTTCTTGGCTGGACGAGCATTGATCTCTTTGAACTGAGCTTTCATTGCATTTATTTCTTCTTTTGTAACGGGTTTCATCGGTTGTCTGTGCTGCTTCTCGTCATCCAAAAACCATTTGGGTAAACCTTCATCTTCAAACATATATTTGTTATAAGCATCGTCGAGCATCTCTTCTCTCTGCTTCTTCCTTAGCATTTTCTTGGCACAGGCCAATATCTCAGCCTTTGTGTGAACGTCATCATCAGAGGATGAGTCGGAGTCTGAATCTGTGGCTGGAGCAGGGACTATTTCAAAATCATCTTCCTTCTTAGAACTATTGGGCAAGCTCTTATCAGGCAACACGCTTGCCTTCGACGCCTTCTGCTTTGACTTGGCGGGCTTAGACAGAATTTTACTCTGTTTCTCAATTGGTGTTTCGTCTTCACTGTCATCATTTCCCAAGTCTCCTTCTTCCACGGCTTCTGCAAATATATCTTGACTGAACCACTGGTTGGATATTTCCTCCTGGGTTTGGGCCTCTCCATCATCAAGTGGCACCACAAGAGGATTTGCCTCATCCATCTCTTCATCCATATCTGAATTGTAATCAAATTTCATTTCTTCATCTCCATCACCTTCCTGCAAAGCCAAAGCGATTAATGTCTAGTTCCAAATATCTGTAGCATCCAGGAAAATGGATTAAGGAATGATTGTACCTCCAACTTTTCAGCATGGGCTTGCCTCGCCCGCTTTCTTTGCTTTGCGCTTCCTTCTTTCTTCACCATATACCGGTCATATGCCTCATCAAACATAACTTCCATTTCTTCAGTGTATCTGTAACATTAAAAAGACTATAAGATGAAATAATTGCACAATCTCAAGCCATGTAAACATTCTTCAAACAGCATTATATAATCTACAGAAAAGGTATGTGGCAGCTTGCCTTTGTCGTTCTTCATCAGAATCTAAGTCACTGTCTTTGGAGTCATCTGAAGCTCCCTCATCACGGTCTTCGTTCTCACTGTCATTGGCGTTGCCATTATCATCTTCATCATTGTCAACTGCCATTAGATCTTTCTTTCCCTGGAAAGAATCAATAGATGAGAATCTTTATGTCTTTACAAGCTATAATTCAGAGTAGAATCATATGTTCAACCAATTGAATTGTAAGAACTGATAATGAAATGAAAAGTGTATGCTCTTGAAACAGTGAAACAGCAAGACAAGCTTCCTTCTAATGCCAGTAATAATAAATAGAAAATCCAACACAGATTGGATGTGAAAATAGAATACCTTGATAGCAGAAAGAGAAAACAATTCATGGTCTACATAACCGTCTTCAATGACATCCATCTGTGGACCAGTCGCCTTCCGCGTCTTATCCTGGTAGATTATAAGAGCAAATGAAGAATAAGGTCTAAGAAAATTATCAATAAAGCCACTGACCACAACAGAATGAAGTGGCGCCAACCTCAAATAATTCACTAAGCAAAGGGCATCAGTTTTACTTAGGCATACTTACACATCTAGATGATGTTTTTGCGAGTGAATTAAGTTGAGCTAAAGAGTTCTAAATTTGATTCTGTCATGACCTAGGTAAGTTTCATTTCTGTGTGATTCAACACAAACCAGTGTCCAAGCAACTGATTAGAGAGTCTACTGCTGGCAACAACACCATTATCTAACTTACAACAAAAATTGACATTTGAATGTATCATCAAAGGCTTGGGAAGTGACTTGATTGATTATTTATCAAAGTGTTACTAATACCTTAGCCCGTCGTTTTGCAAGTTGCTTCTTTGCCTGTTTCTTCTTGCGGTCTGCTGTGTTATTCAACTCTTCCAATTCATTGAGTAGCTTATCATCATCATTTTCCCCATCGTCCTTTCCCACATCAGGCTCCTTTTTAGTGCTTTCCTTTTTCTCAGGAGTCAGAGCCTTCCTGATTTGCATTCGCCATCTACATGACAAAGGGAATTCAATGTCAGGCAACTAATATAATTTCCAGACACACAGATGGTTAACGAAAAATGATAAGTGAAGGTCTTAATATAATGATAAGTGAAGGTCTTAATTTAATGATAAGTGAAGGTCTCAACCAGATAGGACTCTTAACAAAACAAGTAGGTTCCCTGAAGACAATCCAACATCCATAGACATCAGTTTAACCATTTCACACACAACGTTTATCTGGTTGAGCACTCATGGTATTTCTCAGAACGGTATTGCTAGGAAAACCATTCTTCACCCATCTCATACAGAGCAAAGTAATTATTAAATAGCTAAATTCATTAGAAGCAAAGCTCTACTACGTGCCTGGAAAAACTAAGAAATAAACAAGCGAGACTTTCAAGATAAATCGAGGTCCTTCGTGGAATAAGTGAGACAGTTCTTACTTGAGGATATATTTGAAGTCATTCTTCCCCAAAACAGGAAGATCGTCGCATAGAATTTTTATCTGTCTCCAGGAAACGCACAAGTTACCAGCATGTAAAGGTCACAAATCCTTGATTTAGTAAAGACAAGGAAAATTAGAGACAGTACCTCCTCTGTAGTCAAATCATGTTCCTTCAAAGGTAAAGAGGCTTCATCATCAAAAGATATGGAAGTAACTGTGCCAAGAATCTCAAGAGGATTTTCAGACCAGATGAAATCAGCAGCAGATGCAACTTTTCTCAAAATGGATTCTCCATCTTCATACCTGAACGCAAAACTCAATAAGAAAAGTTGGTATATACAATAACAAGAAAAATGGATAGGGGATGTTGCATACCCGTCACGGTTTCTCTTCTGCTTTGAGGGTGCAAGCACATCAACAACCTACAAACACAACAAATATACACAAACTTTAGGGGAAATGAGAGAATTGCAGGAAACACGCCAAACACTATATAAGCCATAGTAATCACTTTTCTCGTTGGTTCTGCTGCCTCCTTAAAGAGATGTCTGAAATCAAGAAGTCGGGGATCAATCTTGCCAGGAGCTTTGTACTTGAGACCCAAAAGATATGTTTCTGCAGATGCTGAACGACTAGCCGGCGGCTTAAATACTTCAACTTTCTCGAACAGCTGCATCAAAAAACCACAAAGTAAGAAGAAGAACAAGAACCAGAAAACTTTCTGGAAAGAAGAGTTATAAGCAAACAATACCTGGCCAAGACAGAAGAGCACTGCGTTGTAATCTCGAGACCTGAAAATCTAAGAGCAGAGAGGAATAATTCAGAAACTCTATGACAAACACATTGAACAAATTCAAAGATGTAAAATCAAAAATGTAGGAAACATACCTTAGTGACGAAATGCCCTTTAGGTTTTAAAAACTCAGTGGCGAGTTTGACGGAATCGATAACCAAAGCGTTCTGAGTCATAGCCTCCTGGGCCCAGGCACCACCGACATTTGGAGAACCATCGTGAAGAACAAGATCGAAAGCCTTATGACCATGCTTCTCGAGCACTTGCTTGACCTTGGACCTGCACTCGGGGCGCGTAATATCCTGCTGGATAGCGACTGCGCCACGCATGGGAGCAATAGGAACGAGATCGATCCCGAGAACGAGGCTTCCGACGGGAGCTTTCTCGACGGCGACTTGCATCCAACCACCGGGGGCGGCACATAGATCGAGAATGGCACGGGAAGTGCTGAGGAATTTGTGTTTTTCATCAAGCTGGAGAAGCTTGTAAGAAGCTCGAGAACGGAATCCACGCTCCTTGGCGAGACGATAGTACTTATCTAAACGATGCTTTCCTTTGACCTTACCCATGGTGAGATTTTAACTAGGGTTTCGTTCTGCTTCGTCGAGGCAGAGAGAGAGAGGTAGCAAAAGCAATAGAAGAGACGAAATTAGGGTTTAGGGTTTTTCTACGGTCACACAAGAGGGAGTCCATTTCTTTATGATGGGCCTTCTTAATATATTTCTCTCATGGGCCTACGGTTGTTGGGACAAGCCATCCACCAATTATATAATGTGAAACACGATATCAAGTCCCGTAGGGGAAAGTAACAGAGTATTGATAAAGTAAAAGGGAATTGAGAAACAAAGAAGCCAATAGGCCTCGTACAAAAACAGATAAGCCATTCCAACAAGAGGGAGAGGATAAACTTGTTGAAAAGAGAGGAAAATGATAACTCCATCCGATCCTACCAAGCGCATTGGTCTTATGGAGCATTTGCTTCGGATTCAACCAAGCGCACAACCAACTCGGACCATCTCTTGCGATGTATGACTGGTGCCCATTCTCTCTAACCACGCTCTGAGCTATGGCAGTGGCCACTTGGTTGCTGCAATCTGATGCAGCGCATCCGCTCTATCACAATCCGAGACATGATCCAAACTCCAGAAATCCAGACGGCCAAGAAGCTCAAAGATTTGATTAAGCAACCTACGGTGTTGTGAAAAACGATACGGCTGGAGTAGAGCTTCTCGAGCCTGACAAAGATTAGCTTCAAAAATCACACGTCTATATGTAGAAATTGATGTTCTATTGACTTGAATGCTTTATCTTACAAAGCAATGTATTTATACAAGGTAATCAGACGGCTTACCGCTTAACCTAATTCACCCTCTTAACTTAAAGCTCATGCAATATAACTATACAACCTAAACATATATAGCCCAATACTCCCCCTCAAGGTGAAGCATGAGGATTCTGAATGCCCAACTTGGACACTAGTCTCTGAAAAGGAACACGGCCGAGAGTTTTAGTTAAGATGCCCGCGATCTGTGAATCTGTACGAATATGTTTAGTAGTAATGATCCCTGCTTGCACTGCATCACGTACAGAATGACAATCGTTCTCTATGTGCTTCGTACGCTCATGGAAAACTGGATTAGCTGCAATATGGATGGCGGCCTGACTATCACATAAGAAGCGAGCTGGAGTAGATTGGTCAATGCCAAGAGTAGTGAGTAGCTTACGAACCCATTTTGTTTCTCGAAGAGCAGTTGACATAGACCGATATTCCGCTTCAGCTGAAGAATGTGAAACTGTGTCTTGCTTCTTAGTTTTCCATGAGATAGGCAAGCCACCAAGCATAACTACATAGGCAGTTAGTGACCGCCGCGTCAATGGACATGCTGACCAGTCAGCATCACAATATACTGAAAGTGAGAGATCAGGGTCAGAGCGCAGCAAAATTCCTTGTCCTAAAGTCCTTTTGAAAAATCTAACAACACGGAGAGCTGCCAACCAATGAGCTTCCTTAGGAACCTGCATAAACTGTGATAATATGTGTACCGAGTAGCACAAATCTGGCCGAGTATTGAGAAGATATATAAGCCTCCCAACAAGTCGCCGATACTGCTTTGGATCCTTAAGCACCAGACTTTTCACCGTAGCAAGTTGATGATTTTGCTCAAGAGGAGTGTCCGCTGGTTTAGACCCAAGATTACCTGTCTCTGTCACAATATCAAGTGCATACTTCCGTTGATTCAAGAAGATACCTTCGGATCCTCGACTTACTTCTATGCCAAGAAAATATTTCAATTTTCCCAAATCTTTCATAGCGAAACACTTTCCGAGATACTCTTTGAATTTAGCGAGCATATGAGGATGATTTCCACAAATGAGAAGATCATCTACATATATCAAGACGCGTAACTCGATGCCCTTACAAGAGTAGGAGAAGAGTGAGTAGTCATCATAAGACTGAACAAATCCAAACTTGAGTAACGAATCTGAAAGCTTCTTGAACCAACAACGTGGGGCTTGTTTAAGACCATACAAAGATTTTCTTAGGCGACACACTTTGTCAGGATGTGTATGACGAAATCCTGGAGGTAGTTTCATGTAGACTTCTTCTTCTAAATCACCATGCAAGAAGGCATTTTGAACATCTATTTGATAAACGTCCCATTGTTTTGCTGCAACGAGACACAAGACATCGCGAACCGTAGTCATTTTAACTACGGGAGCAAAAGTTTCACCATAATCTTCACCCTCAACTTGATTATTACCTTGAACAACAAGCCTCGCCTTATGTCATTCTATGGAACCATCGGAATACCGCTTGATTCGGAACACCCATTGACAACCAATCGCTTCCTTTCCGGCGGGAAGATCAGTAATATCCCATGTGTGAGTATCCTCGAGAGCTACAACCTCAGTGGTCACAGCATCTTCCCAAACTTTTATACCCATAATGTCTTGAAAACGCTTTGGTTCCGTTTCTTTAGTATTGCTGTCAAGTATGCTCGATGTCCTGAAGAGAAATGTTCATCCGATATGAAGTCGGACAAAGGATATAAAGAATTACCTGGATCGTTTGACGAAGACAAAGAAGCGGAGGGTGGAGGAGCGTGATGTGTATTAGAGTCAGCGGTGACATTGTAGAGTACATAATCGGTCAAGACTACAGACTTAGTCTTTTGCCTATGACCTCGTCCAAGAGGTTCAGACGGCTCCACAACCGGAGCAGGATCGATGTTCTCAACCGTAGGAGAATATGGTTGTACTGTTTCGGTTGAAGCATCTTGGGCTGTCAAAGTCATGACTGGCTCTTCGAAAATGGCATATGATCGGTGACTGAAACCAAATTCGGCGCCTCTTCTGGTGTATCGACCTCATGAGGAGATACAGAGACACAGGAAGGCACAACATTGCTCCCCCTTTCGATCGGCGTGGGCAACCAATCATCATCCCAAGTCTGCAATGGTGAGAATGTCGGAGAGATAGACGTTGAGAGAGTGGGTTCGACAAACGGAAAAACATCTTCTTGAAACACAACGTCTCTTGAAACCAAAAACTCATTCCTTTCTATATCATAAACTTTCCAGCCCTTCTTCCCAAAGGGATATCCAACAAAAATACACAACCTACTTCTCTGACCGAACTTATCCTTATCTCGAGCCATTCGATGTGCATAACAAGCTGAACCGAAAACTCGTAATTGCTTATAATCTGGTTTAACACCATAAAGAATCTCGTATGGGGATTTTCCCTGGTGAATCGAAGTTGGAGTTCTATTTATTAAATACGCAGTAGTCAAAACAGTTTCACCCCAAAACTTGATTCGAAGACTAGCTTGAATCATAAGTGCTCGAGAAACATTGAGAATATGCCGATGTTTTCTTTCTACCCTTCCATTTTGTTGTGGTGTTGCAACACAAGAGGTTTGATGTATGATCCCATGATCTTTGAAATAAGAGGAAAGGACCATAAATTCAGTACCATTGTCATTACGCACTATCTTAACTAGCTTTCCAAACTGTCTTTCCGTATATGCAAAAAACTTCTTTAGAACCTCCTTGACTTCAGATTTTTCGAGCAAGAGATATGTCCATACCGCTCTTGAAAAATCGTTGACAATGGTAAAAAATACACTGCACCGCAAGAAGAAAGCACACGATATGGTCCCAAATATCAACATGTATAAGAGAAAAACACTCATATGCTTTATTATAACTATCATTAAAAGATTCGCGAGTCTGCTTGGCTCTAAAACAAATGTCACACGGACTAGAGCTAGCTGTTTTTGATGATTTTGAAACTAAAGACAAATCAGAAAGCACTAAAAAAGATGGATGCCCCAAACGCTGATGCCACAAGACATGATCAGAAGGACCAACCACTCAATGACTCTTCGCTAAAACCAAATCCGTGAAGTAATACACACCATCACGCTCCTCACCGGCTCCAATCAAAGTCCTCGAAAAACGGTCCTGCAAAACGCATATCGTATCAGTGAACATTGCAAAACAATTGACTTGCTTTAACAACTTTGCAACAGAAATCAACGTGCAATTCAAATCAGGCACATAAAGTATATTTGGCAATACAATCTTGTTGGAGAGCTTAAAAGAGCCCATGTTCGCAGCAAACGACTTGCCACCATCAGCAAAAGCCACGGAACATGGCTGCATCTCCTTCATATTTGTCAACAATGACGAAAATCCGGTCATGTGGTGAGAAGCACCTGTGTCGAGAATAACATCACCAAGTACATTTTTACCAGACAACTTATCTGAAGCATTGGTTCCAGACTTCTCTTGAATCATTTGAGTAAGGACTTTCCATTGATCGGATGTGAGCTCAGGGACAGGCGACGGGTTTGAACTGGTAGCATGCGCATTGTAACGCCCGCGAACCAATTATGTATTTTTGGTTCTGGTGTCGATCGATACCAGCTCGATTTGAACTAGCGGATTAAGTTTTTAATCGCTCGGTTAGACGGGTTTTGACTGGAAACCCGAGTTGTTTTGGTTGAAAACCCGAGTTGTTTTTTTTAATGTTTATTAAAGTAAAAAAGAGAAAACAAGAACCCTTGTTTTAGGGATCCTTGTTTTGTGGGAAAAGTTGAGTTATTAATTGAGTAGCAGAGTTAGAAAGCTGAGAGAGAGAGAGAGTGAGAAAGAGAGGAAGAAGAGGAAAGAGAGAGGAGAAGAGAAAGAGAGGAGGAAGGAGAGTTTCAGCCGGATTTTTAAAAGAGACGAACGGCCAGGGAGTTCTGCTCGGTTCGGTCTCTAATTTTGAGGGTAAGTTCTTCACTCTCTTAGCTTGATTTAGGAAGAAACCGCTTGTCTTTTGGTTGAGTATTCTAGGAGTTATGGTCGTTGTACTGAGAGATGTTTCTGCAGCATCTCTTCTGCGATCAGTCCACTTCCTTGGACGATTTCCGTCGTTCTGTAAGGACCCAGGAGGCAAGCAAGATGTCATTGGAAAGATCTGAGTCTTAGCTTTCCACAGACACCGATTTCGGTTTATTCAGAGGTGACCTCCGTTCTCTGTGTGCTTTTGAAGTTAGTGTGTCGTTTCTGAAATATTTGTTCTCAGTTCTGATCATCGAGTTTATGAGCTAATTTCCCATCGAACTGCTTAGAGTTAGGTTACATTCTATACACCTCTGTAAAGCTCTAGATGTCTAGTTTCTAGAACGGGTTTTATACCGTGATTTGGTTAATAATTCGCTGAGTTATGGTCCTTTGAATTTGGGTAGTTCGTGCAAATTTTCTGCAATTTCCTGCGGTTTCGTCCGGAGTTGCTGTTTTCGGGGACAATTTCCCGGCGAACCGTTTGGAGTTAGGAGTCTTGCGATACGGTGTTGGAAAGCTGTTGGTGTCTAGTTTCCAGAACCGTTTTCCGTTTGCGATTTGGTCCAGTGAGTCGGAAGTTATTCTAGTCGCAAAACAGGTGAGTGCGTGACTATGGTTTTTACGGGTAATTGGTGCGTTTGATTGCGAATTGAGTTGAATTGTTGATCGATTAATGCTTGTTTGGGCGTTTTTAGTGTTGTGATCAACGTATGTATCGTGGTTTGTGGTTGACTTGCGTTGACTTTTAGGGTTGACTTTTTGGGGTTGACTTTTTGTGTTGAGTTTTCGGGGTTGACTTTTCGTGTTGACTGTTGATCGATTAATGCTTGTTTGGGGCGTTTTTAGTGTTGAGATCAACGTAGGTATCGTGGTTTGTGGTTGACTTGTGTTGACTTTTAAGGTTGACTTTTTGGGGTTGACTTTTCGGGGTTGACTTTTTGCTTGTTTGACCGTTTGGTATCCATTACCCGTGCATCTAGCCAAGTAGATGGGATGATCGTACCACTGGGTATTTATGATAATACTCACGCATCTCTTATAACCATGTGATGCAGGTAAAGACAAAGTGTGATCGTGGAATCCGGCTATGAAGAGGAGATGATCTAGGGTCTCGTCATTGTGTGTTTATTTACTTCCTGTTTTCGTTCTGACGCTGTTTGTTGTTTGTGTTAAACCGCTGTCCTTTTTTTTAACTGTTACATTGTTGTGCTGAATTGTTTTGGAGAATTAGTATTTATGGGAATACTAATTCTCGTTTATCGTAAAAAAAAAAAAAAAAAAAAAAAAAAAAAAAAAAAAAAAATTGGGTTGTTTCACGCATGAGCTACAACTGCTTGGCCACGACCACGATCGCCAAAACCTCTTCCGCCTCTTCCACGATTACTAACACTCTGTCCACGTCCAGTATTGCGTTCTGAATACCACTCTGGATACCCGACAATCTGCCAACAATCACGCTTGTCATGCCTTGTTCTGCCACAATGAGAGCACAACATCCGAGACTGAAGAATGGTGTTCTCGGACCGAATGTGAGCATCACTTCTGCTCGACGCTTCAGGTTGATGTTCACGCCGAGAACCCACTGCATCTTGTCGAGCTACAAAACCCACTGCATCTTGCTGATCTCGTCCACGAGTCGAAGCAAGTCTCTGCTCTTCCCTTATTATTTTGTTGTAAATCTCACCGAGAGATGGGAGAGGATCAGTACCGATTATCTTTGTACAAATCCCTCCGAATCTTGCGTCATCAAGACCCATAACGAACTGATGTATCTTTTCCTCCTCTCTTTCATTAGCCATAGCAACCGCAGCACCACACGAACACACATGAATCGGTTGATACATCTGCAACTCTTCCCACAAAGAAGAAAGCTTTTCAAAGTAATCCAACACGGACAGCCTATCTTGTCTACACGAGGCAAGTTTGGTTTTGATAAGATGCACTCTAACCTTATTTCCAACCGAGAATCGCTGCTTCAAGTTCTCCCAAAGTTGATGAGCATCCGAGATATAAGTTACCGTAGATTTCACCTTCGGTTCGATGGAAGCTCGGATCCATCCAACAATCATCGAGTTAACAACCAACCAATTCTCTAAATCTAGACTTGACTCCATCGGTTTCTTTAGTGTTCCATTAATAAATCCCATCTTGCGTTTGGCCTGAAGGGCATTGAGCATCTCTGAAGACCACTCGTTGTAATTTTCTCCATTCAAGCGCACCGAGGTTATCATCGAACCGGAATTATCAGACGCATACAGCGTATACGGCGAGATGAACACGCCATCTCCCTCTTTCTCTTCTCCTTTAGCCACAGACTTTTCGCCGGACATGGTGACGTTTTTTACGAACTCACAAACGAAAGAGAAAGCTAAATTTTGTGTTTAATCGGATCAAAACTCTGATACCATGTAGAAATTGATGTTCTATTGACTTGAATGTTTTATCTTACAAAGCAATGTATTTATACAAGGTAATCAGACAGCTTACCGCTTAACCTAATTCACCCTCTTAACTTAAAGCCCATGCAATATAACTATACAACCTAAACATATATAGCCCAATACTATACGCCTTTAATTCTGTCTCAAAATCTTCGAATCATTAAGAACCCACGTCAAACGCGAGATTAGAATTTTTAAAAATAAAAAATCATAATATTTTATAATATACGGAAGAATTTGAAAACAGAAAAAATGGTATGTCTCCCATATAGATAAATATATTTTATCTTACAAAATTTAATCTGCATCACACTTAGATTGAATGTAAGCGTTTTTAATGTAAATCGAATACATTTTAGATTATAGGTTCTCTCGAACTTATCTGAGCTCACCAAAACCAAAAATATCGCGTTAGTATATAAATATGCTTGAATAAAAAATCAAAAAAAAAAAAAGTGAAAATAATGATTTTCAAAATTTAACCATTAATGTTTGATTTGTAAAGTTGTACGTTTATAACAAAATCACAATTTTAATTAGAGTAATATGTATACAATAATATAAAGAAAATAATTGTATGATCAATCACTTATGGTATCCAAATGGATATAAATACGATTTTTATAAAGTAACTAACATCGGTAAATGATTCATCTTTAAAACATTATATTATATAACGTTTAAATATTAAAATGTTATATTTTAGATTGATTTAAATTAGTAACATATGTATTTGTGAGGTCATGTTAAAAAATTAATATAAATATGTAGAGATTTTTAACATAGCATATAGAATTATTTATAATATTTTGATTGAATAATTTAATTGATGTTTCCCTTAAAATTATCATTGAGTGACACATAGTACTTTTTCACTTAGTGTCTCATCAATGAATATATAGAGGATTTATCGATCAAGTTCCGCAAATCATGATCACTAGGACATCTCAACTGATTGTTCCATTTTTTTTTAATTCTAAAATGGAGTTAAGTTTCTAACTATATTCCATTTTTGTTATTAAATAGAAAATCGAATGAAAAAAAAAAAGATGTAACAAATAGAATTACTCTATATTTAAAGTAAATTAGAGGATATCGTGGGCTATGCCTGGATTTGTTAGTTATAGATTTGTTTGATATTTTGATCTCTTAAAGATGGTATTGTAGAGTTTTGTGATTTTATGTATTTGAAAATTATTATAGAATAAAATTATATAATTGATGATAAGTTGATTTTTTTAACTTTAAATTTTGAATTTTTTAACAATTTATTTTTTTGTGAAATATAATTTATATTATTCTTTAGCTAAATATTCACCAATTATTTAAAAGTAAGTTTAATATATTTTTTGTATATGTTTATGCATATTTTGTTTCCCTCAAAAAATATTTTAGGAAATACAAAACTTTCAATTGTTAAACGGAAATGAATAAATTACAATGTTGAAAGCAAAATAGTCTCTAAACTATCCACAAGCCACTAAAAATATGCATGAAACTTTTGTGTCGTTTTGTTGCATTATCACAACGTTTATCTTATTTATGCTATAATCTTATTTATGCTATAAGGGTGTATTAATTTAACCAAAAAGATTAAATATAAGGGTCCCTTTTAGTTAATGATGTATTTAGTTAATGATGTATACTTAACTAAAAAATCAACGTTTCTCTAATATCCATAGTAACTAAAAAAAGTGAAATTTTATATATGACATCTAAATTCATGAATTACGTTCTTACAAACAACTCATAGTTTTCTTTATGTTACATAATTTTCAATATTAACTACTTTAGTTTTGGAACGTTCATATCCAATTTGAATAAAAAAGTAAATGTCCTAAATAATAAGGCTAACAAAAGCCGATTTGTTAACTTCATAGACAATTGATAATATGTTTGATACTATGTTTATCAATTGAGTTACTGGTTTTCTTCATATAGTTTTGTATGTTTTAATTATGAATTTCCTTACAGACAAATATACTTACTATTCAATCTCTAACTAACCATATTTATTCAATTTATCAAATTTAACACATGTAAAATAGTAGAGACAGCCGAACCATAACCTACCCTGAATTTTAACCGAATCTGAACCCAACCTGGAAAAAATGCTTGTTCGTACGTAGCTCTCAAACTAAACATTTTGTGAATATTGATCCTTAGCACATGAAGTAGTAGTCAACTTGAATTGAAAGTTGAAACCAAGACTTTAGTACAACCAAAGCAAAAGAGTAAGTAACCTTTTATAATTACAATTTTTGTAAATCACAGCTAATTTTATTTTCAAATTTTGTAAACTTTGTATTTACAGTTCTTTTGAGACATCATACAACATGTTAGGATTTATAACACATGGTTTTCGAATTAGGTTCTTGTAACACAGGTTCTAACCCGTGATGTACATGGGATAACTTTTTAAAATAATCTTGTAAAATTAAATTATCAAAAACAATGGGTTGTGATGTTAATATGATAATATGATATTAATTGATGTAATGATATTTTAGTTGTCTGAGCATTTTAATTTTGGTTCATTTCGTTCTCATTTTGTATCATTTAGGTGTCTTTAGTGCATTTTTATGTTCACTTAGCATTTTGGGTCTTTTTAGAGTTCTAGATTAGAGTTTTTGCGGATTATTGTGTGTTTGTAGTAATTTCTAGGATGTTTTGGAGCTAAATAGAGCCAAAAGGAATTGCAAAAGAATGGAGATCGAGAAAAGGACCAATGAGAACTAAGAGGAAGGAGATCAAGTAGAAGATATAGGAGAAAAGTCCAAAATTAATCAAAAGACGAGTTGAGCGGCCTCTTCGACGACCATGTGGCTGATTAGCGACACTGAATAAACCACACGTAGATTATGTGGGGCATTTTTTGGGTTATGCGTTTGGTAGATTAGGATGGATTGATGGTTGATTTGTGTTGCTTAGGCATAGATGTATTTGATTCTTTCATTTGAGATATGCTTAATGTTATTATTTCACTTGATCACTCAATAATAGAACTTGGACATTCCCCTACGTCAAAAACGTGGGATGTAGGAAAAATACGTCAGTGGGTTGATCCCTACGGACATTCCCTTAATTTTAGCTTTGAGGCCCTCAAATTATGCAACACCGGACAGTTTTTTTTGGTACTATACTAAGACTGAGGAATACATAGTCAAGTCAAGGTACGAAATTGCCCGACGTAACCTTGACCCGGAACTCTAGTACAACCTACAATTGCTGTCCGTGAACCCCCTGAAAGAAAAAGTGTGGAAATTAGAAACAATAAATAAAATCTGACACTTTTTATGGCAAGTGCTTTCTGAAGCAGTGGCGGTTAATGAACGACTTGCCCATAGACACCTATAACAGGATTGACGTTGTCCCTGTTGAGAGTGCAAAGAAGAAATCATAAATCACATCCTGTTCACCTGCCCTCCAGCACGGCAATGCTAGGCTTTGTCCCACATTCCCAATACACCTGCAATTTTCCCGACAGAGAACCTTTGGGGGAAATATGGAGTTTTTGCTCTCAAGGATCCCGAATTAGGGGGGGACCTCACTGACGTTATCCGAGTATTTCCATGGATCCTATGGTACCTATGAAAAGCTCGTAATGACAAAGTTTTTAGTAATATAGATCTACCCATACCCGGGATCCTAGAGTTGGCTAGAAAAGAGGCGACATATTGGGTTTTGGCCAATGATGAGGTTGAGTACGCCCCACTGCAGCAGGAGTTGGTAAACAACACTGAGGTGCTTGCTGCAATTTTTACATGTTTCATAGATGGTTCTTGGAAGGAAGATGACTCTTCAAGTGGGATGCGGTGGATTCTACAACTTCAAGATGGAGAGATTGACCTACTGGATCTCAATGGAATGCGTCGGCGGCTGTCACCACTACACACGGAACTACATAGCCTTCTTTGGGCTATGGAAAGCCTACAGAAGAAACAGCGATATTGTTCATTGTTTATCATAGATTCTCAGGAACTAGTTAAAATGGTGTCGACACTAGAAGAATGGCCAGGTTTTGCCTCGGAATTAGAGGAGTTCAAAGAGCTACGCAAGTCTTATCTAGAGTTTACCATCATGTATTTCTCAATGACTAAGAATGAAAAAGCAGACACGCTTGCAAGGAATGCTCGGCTCAGGAAAACTGTTTTTTTCTAATATAGGCACTTCTGTTCCCGTTTGATTCACGGATACCTCAATATTTTTTTTAACCAAATAACAAAAGTGCGTTCGTGACAAAAAAAAACTTGGACATAATTTATAGAGCGAAATCTATTTTAGGTAATAATTCTCTTAATTCTTTTTCGTCGAATGATGTTATATCAAGGAATTTAGTTGAATCTTTTGTAAAATGACATGCATTAACTTAAAATTATGATTAAAATCTTTGATTATCGAAATACAATAGAACCTCTATAAATTAATACTCTTTTAAATTAATAATCTCTATAAAGTAATAAACTTTTACGAAATTCGATAAGATGATAAGATAATAATTTTTTTGAAACTCCTATGTAAAATATGGTCCCAGTAACAGTATAAATTAATAATCATATATAATTATGCATATATAAATATGATAATGTACTAAAAGATGATTTTAATGATTTTTGTTAACATAAATTTGTATCTTGTTAGAACTTATCTTTAGATTTACTTTTTGTTTTTAGAATTTTTTTATAGGTATGTATCAAAAATTTGCAAAATATTATAGACGAAATAATTGATTATTTATACATAATTCTTTATAAATGTATTCATCATGATAATAACCATAATTTTTCTAATTTTTATACATAAAAACATGTATCATTATTATTGAATAGTATATTATGATGTTAACATTCATTGTAAAACCTCTATAAATTAATAATATTGGGACTTTAAAAATTGATTAATTTATAGAGTTATTAATTAATTGATAAATTAATAAATATTAATTTATAGAGATATATCTATTTTAGGTAAGAATTTTATTTTATAAAAATTCAAATGGTATTATATTAAAGAATTTATTTAAATCCATTTGTAAAAATGATATGTATTAACTTGAGATTCTGATTTATAATATTGGTTGTTACAATAGAATGAATGTTAACATCATAATATACTATCCATATAAAAATTACACACATTAGTAAGTACAAAATCTAGAAGAAAACATGGTTATTATTCTTAATGTTGATGATAAAGTCTGTAACGATATATATTATGATAAATTTGGAAAGAGATATGTGTACGTAATCAATTATCGTGTCTGTAATTTTTCACAAGTTTTGGATACCGAGATAACAATCATAAAAGTCTTAAATCATTGAAGCCAAATAAATTATACATATATGCATAATTAAACATGATTATTAATTTATACTATTATTGGGACCATATTTTACATAGGAGTTTCAAAAATATTATTATCTTATCATCTTATCGAATTTCATTGATTTTTACATTGGGCCGACTTGGGACCGGGAAAATTTATTAATTTATGGTAATTATTAATTTATAGAGTATTAATTTATGGAGGTTCTACTGTAATAAGAATTAGTCTAATATTAATTAGGGTAGTTAGGGTATATATGTATTAGTCTAATTGAAATAACCCGATCCGTTTCTTTTTAAAATTAAATTACATTGTATTCGAATTAATGTTTCCATAAACATTAATTTTTAACATCCAATCAATTCAGATAACAACCTCAAACATACAACTAGCGGAAGCAAACTCAACAATTAATCAATAACAACTAAACAATTAAACTAGTTACATAATCCAATTCATAAAAACCAGCAACTTAGCCGTTCTAACAATAACATAAGCAAACAACCGAGACACTAGATCATCCTCCTCTTCATAGCCATGATTCCACGATCACACTTTGCATTTACCTGCATCACAAATACTCAGTGAGACGATCATCCCATCTACTTGGCGATACACACATGCATAAGAAAATGAAACAATACCAACCGAGCACACAACAATACATAACTCAATAATCAGCAAGAACAATTGTCCAAAACTCACAATCAATCATCATTACATCAATTCATCATCAATCAATCGCATTATAATATTCACTTTACCTAGATAAGCCATGGTCACGCACTCACCTTGGTTCTGGATCGATTCTAGACAAGAACAACTACGAAGAGAGACTTCTCTCTCACCTACAGCCTCTGCTCTACCTTCCCTTCCTCACGAACCAACAAAATCTCGATCCTTTCTCCAAAAACCACCTAAACCGAATTAGGGTTTCAGAAAACAGGAACGATACGCTGACTTCGAAAGCACACAGAGAACGGAGATTACCTTAGAATCAGAATCAGAAACCTGATCTGAAAACTAGACAGAGATATCTAACTAAAGGTATGCGGATCATCTTCTGAATTCTTCTGGTTCGGCTTGAATCCTCCATCGAAATAGACTGATCGCAGACCCGAAACTACAAAAACCTCTCTCAGTAAAAAAATATAACTCCTAGAATAAACATCCGATTGACAAAACGTTTTCTCCTATATCAAAATCAGAGAGTGGAGAACTTAACCTGAAAGTTTCGCTCCTATCCGATTTGTTTTTACTGGCCGTTACTCTCTTCTTATAAAACCGGACAGAACTGCCTCCAAAGCTTAAGCAACAAGAACACACAAGGATCTCTTCCTCAAAAATGTTTTCTCTCATTTTCTCTCTGAAAAATGCAGCCTCTCTATGATGCTCGGCTTTTAGACAGAAGCTCTAGGTCTCCATTAACCAAAACGCCAAACCGACAATTAAAATCGAACTAACCGGTCCAATTCGACCTTCCAAAATTCTCAATTTTTGGTTGACGGGTGTTACACTAATATTATAGGGGCAATTACAAAAATACCAATTTTTGTGTGCATATTTGCAAGAATGCCACTTAGGGGTGTCCATTTACAAAAATGCCACTAATTATAGATTTATAAATCTTATAGCTTAAAATTCTAAACCCTAAAAAATGTTTTGACACCTAAAACCCCTTAAACACTCAAAACTAAACCCTAATAGAACATAATAACCCAAACATAAATAATATAAAAAAAATTTTTTTTGAAAAAATGACATTTTTGTAAAGATTTCAAAAATGTGTTATTTTTTTGTAAAATGGCATTTAAAAAGTGGCATTTTTTGAAATTTCTCAATATTATATCACAAGATGAAAACAATACAAACTTTACTTATTGCATAACAAAGATATATATTAAAGTTGGTGTGATTGCATATGAAAATTTATAAATGATTTTATAAGAACTAAAATATTATAATATATTTTATTTTTAAATATTTTTATAAGTTAAATTAAATGTAAAAGAACATAATATTAGATTATAAATATGAAATCCCAATTATATTAAATAAATGAAAATCAATTTATTGCTATATATATAATGGTATCAAATATAAATATTATGACATAAGTCTAATATTAACTTGTAAATATTTAAATAGATTTGGTTTTATGATCCATAATTATTAATTACTTTAATTTCTTACAAATTTTACTCCATTAGTAACATTTCTTATTATTATTTTATTTGTTTTATGTTTTTGAAAATCTTTGAGATACGTATTATTTATTTTATGAGAAATTTTGAGAAATACAATTTTTCAAATGCCACTTTTTCAAAATCTTTGCAAAATACCACTTTTTAAAATGTATTTATTCATTATATCATTTATGTTTGGGTTAACTATGTTGTATGAGGGTTTAGTTTTGTGGGTTTATGGATTTTTAGGGGTCAAATCATGTTTTAGGGTTTAGAATTTTAAAATTTAGGCTCTAAAAATTCATAATTAGTGGTATTTTTGCAAATGGACAATCCATAGTGGTATTTTTGCATACACCACAAGTGGCATTTTTGCAATTGCCCCTTATTTTATTTTACTTCTCGTTTTGTTTTTTTTCTTAATACATGCTATAACTTTTAAATAAATTTGACATACGTCGTAAGCTAAATTATAATATTACTATGTGCCACACATTGTTGTAAGACTATATAGACATATCAAAATTATAATAATTATATAAATAGATGTTATAAGCATGTACTAAGTTACAATCACATTATTTCTATCATTTCTATTCGATTCTAAACTTTTTGAAGTTTTTCAAAAATGGTTAGTTAATTTTACAGGATGCCTGTAAGAAAAATGATACACAATCAATATTGTTTATATAATGAATTCATGAAAACTTAATTTTAATTTCATTTATTTGAAGGTGGAACTTGAAATGTATCTTGGACGTCCTGAAACTAAAAACCGTCGAAAAGCTCTAGACTATGCAAGACATTGTCAGGGTACACAAAAATGGTTATGTTGATAGTTATATATCTCTTTTATATTATTTGAGAAGTGATATGTGAGAATTTGTTTATGTGTCTTCTCCACAATCAGTCTTCCAAAAAGAAATATGAAATGGATAAACAAAAAGGTGACATGGCAAATTTATATAGGAATTTTTTATCTTAAATTTTAAATTAATCAGAACAAAAACTTTTACAAAATCTTTCCTTAAATAAATTTACATTTATTGCTTTAAATAAATTTACAATATTTTATTATAATTTTCGTTTTTCAAATTAAAATTTGGTTATAAATTTTTTGTCACAATAAAGTTTAAGGACATAATTGTTTTTATAGCAAAGATTTACCAAGTTTTTTTATAAAGGATATTTATTATGTTTTTGTGATAAAATATTCTCAAATTGATAAAACCCATGTATATACAATATTCCCAATTTTATAAAACCGATGCACATTTATATTTATATATATATACACTTTTTCTATACAAAATTTTTTAACATAAGAATATTCAAAAATGAAAAAAATATGAGTTATATTTATATTTTATATATAAAGTTATACACAAGGGAAAAAAATTTCAACATGAAAAAGGCCCAAATTTAATATTTTTATTACATAATATTTAATCAAAAGACCCAAATTTAATACTGAATCTAAAGAAAAAATTGACTTAGAAGCTTTAGTTGAAAAATAAATGATATGATATTTTTGTTAAAATTCAAATACAAATTGAAACTAAATCATATATAGTCATCTATAATGAATTATGTTTTACTTTATATAGTATTATTCACAAATATAGATTATATGGGAAGTGATTTGTGAGAATTTGTTTAATATTAAGAGATTGAACACAATTAAAATCTTTTAACTATAGTTAACATTTTTTAGTTTATTATATATTTGAAGAATGGAATAAACTTAATCTACATATAATGCGGAGAGTTACCTTGTCGATTATTATTTATTTATATATATGAAGAGAATATAAAGAAAATTTGCTTTAAAATTTGAAATAATGTATACATATGTATTTTCTTTATTTATTATTAGGAGTTGCAACTTTTAATTATAGTGCTGTCACCGACAAATTAGCTGTGACGGGAGAAGGAATTGATATGGATAAACTGAAGAGGAAGGTCGAGAAGATTTGTTCACAAAAACAGGGATGCCGAATAACTTGTTTTCAAAAGAGATAAAAATAAAAAATAACATAACCATAGAAAACTAATGATATAGTGATAATTTGATCTATGTCTATATTTGAGATCCTTTGTACACGGATCTCAAAGCTTTGATTGG
The DNA here is from genome assembly GCA_964056655.1 of Arabis hirsuta. Lineage (NCBI taxonomy): Eukaryota > Viridiplantae > Streptophyta > Magnoliopsida > Brassicales > Brassicaceae > Arabis > Arabis hirsuta. The sequence continues at coordinate 24,895,277 of OZ053307.1, forward strand.
GCAACATGTGCGTGGCGGATTTATAGTATGGTTTTCGAAAACGTATTTGATGTCACCAATCAAGAAATTTTACAAACTATAAATCACATCGATTAAAAAGATCAAATTAAATAAAAAAGGCTATTAATGAACCGCAAATGGTCTCTTACATGTGCGGGGCGGATAAGAAAATTGTGCGGTGCGGTACGGTACAACTGCGGATCATTTGAAAAAAATATATTTGCGGAATAAGTGCGATTTGTGTGAAAAAAGTGGGATGGAACAATGTTTGATTGGTGACTATTACAAATGCGGTACGGATCTAATATTATCGAAACCAATTTATATTAATATTTCAAATAACCAAAACAAGTTTTTCTTAAAGTAAAATTATCTTATTCAATATAACTAATATACAATAATTTTTTGAAAACAAATCTGAACTTTTAAAGGTGTACAAGTGAATAACGCACCTTAACCGCACCTATTTTGGAGTTGGTATTCGTCCCGCACTTTTCTTTGATAAATATGTTCCGCCTACAGTAGTTTGAACCTTTTTTATTATTTTATAAATATTTTTATAAAGTTATTTGCAATTCAACATTTATGCATGATTGGTAACACAAACAAAATCCGTCCCGCTTTTAGTTGAATTCCGCACTTTATGTGTTCTCCATTCATAGAATAACTGAAAACCGCACATTATCATGGATATGCAATAATTTAGGTGTGGTTAGCTGCGTTTTCTTTATTGAAAATAAATTTTCTTTCAATTTTTTTTTCTAGTTTTAAAAAAAACAATAGGTTAAATTTATTGACTGTAAAAATATGCTTTTTTTATAGAAAATTATTATATCCGCAACCCATTTGTTTTAGTCACCAATCAAACATTTTTTCCGTCCCACTTTTTTCACACAAACTGCATTAGTTCCGCAAACCGCACGATTCACACTTTACCATACCGCTCCGCACAATTTTTATGTCCATTCCGCAAATTTAATGTCACCATTCGGACCTTAAAAATATGTGGAGCTTCAGTAACTGCAGAGATTAGTATAAACTAGTTCTACATGCAAATGATAAACTGAAATTACATGGAATTTTTCTTATCATCATTACCAATCACACGATCATGCCATGGATGTGCAGCTACTTATCATTTCGACAAATATGAGAAAAGATGAGAGAATCATTTCGCTTAGATGAGGAAACTTTGCTGGAGCATCTCGTTCCGGCTTCTTTACACATTTGAATAATCAGATTTGCAGCATGTTTAATCAAATTATTGAAATGGATTGAATGAAAACGTCTTATAATCCTAATTAGGGCAGAGAGAGAGCGAACGAACCTGTAGATCAAGGGGTTTTCAAAGTCCATAGACAGAGCTTTTGGTTACGAGCAATTTTGGGTAAGTAATTGAGAATAATGAATAAAACAAAATTTTAAGAAAATGCCAAAATCTTATAATTAAAAAAAGTGTTTGTTTAAAAATATCTATATAAATAAAATGAAGCAATTTATGGATTAAGAAACAAATAGAATGAAATATTGTTCAATTTAAAATTTATATGGTTGTGTACGGACATAGCCGAACACAGTGGACGAGTGGTGGTGGTTGACAGAAGCAGTCACTAATGTGATGATAGTAGAAAGAGGAATAAATTTGCAAGGCATAACAATCATTTCTATTTGAGATGAACAATGAACTGTGGCAATTGGGAAAAAAAACTAAAACAAATGGCAAGTGGAGAAAATGGCAGTTGGCGTAAAAGTCACAACTTAAAAATCATATTGCAAAATTAAGTTGTGAATTTATGTCTCAACTAGACGGATTGTGAATTTTTGCTAAATCTCTTTCCCCGGATTTTACAAATTTAACCGGGTTTAGAATTATATTTTCTTTAATCAAATAATACTTTTGTCAAGTTATTCGTCATTTAATCTATAAGATAATACAATGTTTTAATTTTTTTTTGAATCATTTTTGGAATTTAACTTCTAAAATAAAATCGAAATTTTTTGTTTGTCAATTATTTTAAAAATATAATATAAATTTTTGTAATAGTCCGCGCATGCGCGGGTTATAAACCTAGTTCAATTAAACACAATAGTGATACAATACAACTCTCCTTTCTCAGCAACTCTTACAAAGGCTTTGAGAAACAACTCTGCTTCACCTACTGCTAAAAGCATACTGTCCATCTAATGATATGTTCTCAAGTTCAAAGCCGAGACACGACCAATCGAAAGTAGGAACCGTATAGGGTCCCTCGAGTAATCCCACAGCGATCCGTCGATACACATAATCAGTCAGATGATTACCGTCCCAATGTACATACTTTGAAAGATCAAGACAACAATCCACTCCTTTAGTCCCACATGGACTAACACTATTGTAATTGTACATACCTCCTGATCCACAACAAGCGGACAAGGGTCGGTTTATGAACCCTAATACCAAAACACAAGAAATCAATTCAATAACTTGGTTAGTTAGTTGATACTATGAAAATGCGTATTTAGAGATAAAGAGGAAAAGCAGGTTTGGCTAACCGAATTTGGCCGGTTCTTGAAAAATTTGTAACGCGGCTTTGTAGTAGTCAGCGTATAAGATGGCTACATGAGGGTAGAGTTTCTGGAGTCTGTTGAGTTCTGCTTGAAGCTCCTTGTTGTGATGTTTTCTAAACTCGTTTAGCCATTTCAAAATATCTTGTTAAAGGATCATAATCTTCTTTGTTTGATGTCCGATACATCGTTAAAAACGATGTCCAGCATCCGACTGGAAAGTCACAAGGCACCAGAATCGTTCTGCCTCCCATACTGATCAACTCCTATATTGTTTGTATATGTGATAGAGGTGGCATTACGAGTGCTCCGGTTTTGTATCAGTACAAGCGTAGGCCCAAGAACAAGAAGGCCGAGGAAGGGGGCTTGGCTGATCCAAAAGGGAAGGAGACTGGTTGTGATCAGTAACTTCTAGAAAGAATGAGTCACAGAAGAATAATGACGTGGGGGGGTTTGGCACCTGAGGACAACTCACGTGAGTGGCGTTTTTGCTCTTTTATAAACAGATTATATTAGTTGTTTTGGGGTATGAAGTGTATTGGTCAAAGTTGTGAGAAGGGAGAATCCTTGAGAGGATTTCTCAGTTTGTATTACCCCCGGTTTACATAAATAAAGCTTTAACCGTCTTTTACATTGCGACTCATAACAAACTTGGTATCAGAGCACGCTCCGATCACCGGGAAAGATGAGCCCAAAGCCAGATCAGCGATTCGTGGCCATGGAAGCCACCGTCGCCGGGTTGCAGAAGGAACTGAGCGAGATGAAAACGGTGTCAAAGAAGCAGACATCGGTGCTTGAGCGTCTCAAACGAAGGATGGTTGAGGAAATCGTCGCGAGACATCGAGAAGGGGAAGCGACCCCGACTCCGTCACAAAACCGTTCTCCACAGGTTCCTACATCGGGATCGCGTGGAAATGGCAAGGCGATCGCACAGGATGCGACGGAATCACCCCATGGGGCTGAACCAATCGGAACGATCCAGACGGGATCCTTCTTACCTCAAGTATGGCGGCCTCCGGAAGACTGGGGTGAACCAAGAACACAACGTTTCGAGCTTCCGCTCTTTGCGGGAGAAAACGCCGAGAACTGGATCATACGGGCGGAGCAATATTTTGAGCTGGGAAATTTTACGGAGACTCAAAAGTTACAGGTGATACGGGTTTGTTTTGACGGCGAGGCCCTGACGTGGTACCGATGGGAGAAGGATCGGAACCCCTTTGTCAGTTGGGGGCAGATGAAACAGCGAGTGCTTAAGCAGTTTTCACACGGCCACGATACCAATGCCGGTGAACGACTGCTATCCCTTAGGCAGGACGGGTCTGTGCAGGATTATTGCCGCGAGTTCATCGGTCTGGCCACACACACGCCGGAAATCCCAGATTCGGTGTTAGAGCTGACATTTCTGCTTGGCCTAAGGGCAAAAATCCGAGCCGGAGTGAAGTTGTTTGGACCAAAGACGTTGCGAAAGATGATGGAGATGGCGAAGATGGTAGAGGATTGGATTGAGTCGGCGGAGGAGTCCCCGGCGTTTGTTTTGGGCGGATCTGCGAAGAGCACTCGGTTGGGCCATCCGAAGAGTAATGGGCCGCAGGCCCAACAACAAACTCCAGGGGCACAGAACAGTCGAGCCACGACCCACTCTTCTCCAAACATGAATACGTCGACGTTTCGCAGTGCAGACTCACGCAGCCCTAATCACCACAACCGACTGAAGCCTCCCTTTCGGCGGCTGACTCCGGCAGAAATCGCGCGATGGAAGGCGGAAGGCCTTTGCTTCCGATGCGACGAGAAGTGGCACGCGCGACATCAGTGCCCTCGTCACGAGATTCAGGTGATGATAGTATTAGAGGATGGCAGCGAGCGTGAATGGGTCGATGACAGAGAAACATCGGATGAAGGGGAAACGCATGGAATCACTAAGATCATTGTCTCTTAATTCGTTGGTTGGGATCTCCTCACCACGAACCATGAAACTGCAGGGGATGGTTCAGACGGAAAAGGTAGTGGTCATGATTGACAGTGGAGCGACGCACAACTTCATATCTGATAAAATTGTGCGCAGATTGGGACTACCTACAGTCAAAACTCACAGTTATGGTGTCCTGACTGGCACCGGTATGACTGTCCAAGGTGTGGGGGTCTGGGAAGGCGTAGAACTTTGGGTACAGGGGGTGACCATTGTTACGGATTTCCTGCCGTTAGAACTGGGCAGTGCTGATGTTATACTAGGCATACAATGGCTGGAAACACTGGGTAACAGGAAGGTTAATTGGAAGCTTCATCACATGAGGTTCCGGGTCGAGGGCATCAAAATGACTCTACAGGGGGATCCAGGCATGTGTTGTACACTGGTCTCTCTCAAGACGATGTGTAAGACACTGGAACAGCAGGGCCAAGGAGTATGGGTGGAGTATGGTGGTTTGCAGGTCGCTGGGGTAACTTCTCCATCAGTTCCGGCACCTGCTCTGGTTTCTTTATTAGAGGAATACAGTCAGGTGTTTTGTGAACCAGCGGGGCTGCCTCCATCACGCGGGAAGGAGCATGCTATCATACTAGAACCAGGGTCAAGGCCAGTCAGTGTACGTCCATTCTGATATCCACAGGCGCAGAAAGAAGAAATTGAGAAGCAAGTGGCATCCATGTTAGCCGTAGGTATTATCAGGGATAGTAGTAGTCCGTTCTCTAGTCCAGTGCTATTAGTAAAGAAGAAAGATGGCAGTTAGCGATTTTGTGTGGATTATCGGGCTCTCAACAAAGTAACAGTGTTAGACAGTTACCCTATCCCTATGTTTGATCAGCTATTGGATGAGTTACACGGGGCAGCTGTCTTCTCCAAGCTGGATTTGAGGTCGGGATATCATCAGATACGAGTAAAGGGTAAGGACATACCGAAGACGGCGTTTCGCACCCATGATGGACATTACGAGTTCATGGTCATGCCATTCGGCCTATCTAATGCACCAACTACATTCCAGTCACTTATGAATGATGTTTTCCGGCAATTTCGGCGTAAGTTCGTTATGGTGTTTTTTGACGATATACTCGTATACAGCAGATCAATCTACGAGCATCAAGAACATCTCCGGGTTGTGTTGCAGCTACTCTCTCAACATCAGCTCTATGCCAACCAAAAGAAATATCAATTTGGGTGTAGGGAGGTTGAATACTTGGGGCATATCATTTCGGAACAGGGGGTATCTACCGATAAGAGCAAGATCCAAGCTATGATGGAGTGGCCTCTGCCAGCAACTATGAAAGGGTTGAGGGGTTTTCTGGGCTTAACGGGCTACTATCGCAAATTTGTTCAAGGATATGGGGCTATTGCTAGGCGTCTGACTGCTTTATTGAAGAAGGATCAATTCCTCTGGGATCAAGAGGCTACTACGGCGTTCCGCAAACTTAAGCTGGCCATGTCCACTGTCCCGGTATTGGCTTTAGCCGACTTCACCGCGTTGTTTATCATCGAGTCTGACGCTTCTGGGGTGGGTTTAGGCGCGGTACTGATGCAGAACCAGCAACCACTAGCTTATTTTAGCCAAGCTCTTATGGATAGGCAGAAGCTCAAATCAGTCTATGAGCGGGAGCTTATGGCGATTGTGTTTGCTATTCAAAAGTGGAGGCACTATCTACTGGGGAGGAAATTCCTGGTAAGGACGGACCAGAAGAGTCTTAAGTTTCTGTTGGAACAGAGGGAGGTTAACATAGAGTATCAGAGGTGGCTCACAAAGATTTTGGGATTTGATTTTGACATCCAGTATAAACCGGGCCTTGAGAACAAGGCGGCTGATGCTCTTTCTAGACGGGAAGCTACACCAACTCTGTTTGCTCTGTCCGTTCCCACTACAATCCAGTTGGAATCTATCAATGGAGCCGTAGACAAGGACCCTGAGTTGAAGAAGATTAAAGAGGAGTTACTGCTGGATGCCAACAGTCACCATGAGTACACTGTGGTTCAAGGCAGGCTGCTACGTAACGGTAAGCTGGTCCTTCCCAAAAAGTCTGGCCTCGTGGAGTTTATACTACAAGAATTCCATGATGGCAAGGTGGGAGGCCATGGGGGTATACTCAGGACACAAAAGCGAATTACCGATTTGTTCTTTTGGCAAGGAATGATGACAGACATTAGGCAATATGTGGCTGCATGTCAGGTATGTCAAAGGCACAAGTATTCTACTCTAGCACCGGCAGGTCTACTACAGCCACTCCCTATTCCGGTCAGTATATGGGAAGATGTGTCCATGGATTTTATTGAGGGACTTCCCAAGTCAAAGGGGTTTAGTGTGATAATGGTAGTGATTGATCGCCTGTCCAAATATGCTCATTTCATAAGGCTGGCACACCCTTTTGATTCAGCAGATGTAGCTGAGGTTTTTGTCCAGGACGTGGTGCGTCTTCATGGCTTTTCGAAGACAATTGTGTCGGACAGAGACAGGGTGTTTACAGGCTGGAACCAAATTGTGCTTTAGCACAGCTTATCATCCCCAATCCGATGGGCAGACAGAGGTGACTAACAGAGGGGTGGAAACCTATTTACGTTGCTTCTCTAGTGAAAAATCAAAAGGGTGGGTGAAGTTCTTACCGTGGGCAGAACTTAGCTACAACACTTCCTTCCATACGGCCATCCAAATGACTCCTTTCAAGGCTGTGTACGGGCGTGATCCTCCATCTCTGCTCAAGCACGAATCGGGTTCAACTACTAATGCTGACCTTGAGTCCCGTCTACAGGAGAGAGATGCCACTCTCCGGCTATTACAACAACACTTGCTCAAAGCTCAACAAGTGATGAAGAACCAAGCAGATGGACACAGGAGAGATGTTGAGTATGTGGTGGGTGACTGGGTGTTCCTCAAGATGCATCCTTATCGACAGCGGTCACTGGCAAGAAGGAGCAATGAGAAGCTGGTTGCTCGTTTCTATGGTCCTTACGAGATTGAGGCTTGGGTTGGAAAGGTGGCATATCAGTTGAAGCTGCCACCGGAAGCTAAAATACACCCTACGTTCCACGTCTCTCAGTTGAAACCTGTTGTTGGTAGTACCTTGGTTCCAGTTTCACTCCCTCCTCAACTCACGGCAGAGGGAATACTCGAAGCAGAACCAGAGGCGTACATGGGGACAAGGGTCAACAGTATTACGGGTCAAGAGGAGGTCTTGATCAAATGGAAGGGCCTGTCAACCTTGGAAAACTCTTGGGAATGGACGGCAGTGATTCAGGGGCAGTTTCCTCACTTTGACCTTGCGGACAAGGTCAATTTTAGAGCGGGGGGTAATGATAGAGGTGGCATTACGAGTGCTCTGGTTTTGTATCAGTACAAGCGTAGGTCCAAGAACAAGAAGGCCGAGGAAGGGGGCTTGGCTGATCCAAAAGGGAAGGAGACTGGTTGTGATCAGTAACTTCTAGAAAGAATGAGTCACAGAAGAATAATGACATGGGGGTTTGGCACCTGAGGATAGCTCACGTGAGTGGCATTTTTGCTCTTTTATAAACAGATTCTATTAGTTGTTTTGGGGTATGAAGTGTATTGGTCAAAGTTGTGAGAAGGGAGAATCCTTGAGAGGATTTCTCAGTTTGTATTACCCCCGGTTTACATAAATAAAGCTTTGACCGTCTTTTACATTGCGACTCATAACAATATGCGTTCAAGATTCAAGTTTCAAACGCAATACAGTCCAAAAACTGGAGTTTCCAAGAGAAAATGTTTACCGTAATTGTAGAAGAAATCGTGCTGATCACTAGAGGAACCAGCTCTTTCGTCTCTTCGATGCCTTTTCCAATGAAAGACGCATAGTTATAATCATTCCCTCCAATCACTCCAACGATAATCAAAGCATTGCCAATCATCTCTCTGGAATCTATAAGAAACCATTACAAAACAAGTGATATTGAATCTCACGGGTAAACAACAAAAACAGTAAGATCTTTAGCCTATATTATAACTCTCAACTTCTAAACCATGTTCGAGATTTTAACCGTATAAAATCATAGATATCGAGTGTAATTAACTATAAAAGGAGGGTAGATCTTCATTTACCTGCAGGAGAACCACATAGATTTGGCAAACTCTCCTTGAAGCTTGTAAGCATAATGAATTCCTTTGCTCTTAAGAAAGGCATGTTCCAATGCGGTTGCTCCTACTACCGCGAAATTAACTCCTTTCTCAAAGCTTCCATTTTGAGATCCATAGTAAGGAGGTACATAAGGAAGCCTCAAAAATTCAGCTGTTGAAAGAAAAAGAGGAGAATCCTTTCATACGGTTAACTTGTAGTTCAAGAGAAGAAGAAACAGAGAAATCCCATAAAACAGAACAATTTTCGGTTTATTCCTACAAGTTTTGAAAGAATATTTGAAGACACAACAAGCACAAGTAATGAGATAAGTGACTTCAACACTTGAGATGGGAAGCTCCATAATTTTTGGATATTTTCTAAGTCAATGTGTGCATTAACTATTAAGTTAAATGGATTTCCAACTCAAAACCGATTGTGAATTAGTGGAACAACTCATGCCCTTATATATATATATTTTACTCTAGGTTATTTCATACTTCCGACCAATGTGGGATTTTTAACATGAAAATCGGAACAATCGAGGCGACAATTTCACTATTAACTAGAGAGATAAAAAGGAGAATAACCGATGAAGTCAATGATGAGACGGCCATTGGAGAAACGACCAGTGGGGATGTGGAAGAAGGTTTCTCCATAAGGCAGAAATGCGGCAGCAGGAATCGCCGAAGCTGATGATAGATTTGAAATTCCGACACTGTTGTTGTTCTGAGCTTACGAATGTGGCTAGAAAAGTAAATATGAAGAAGGTCCAGAGTTTCTTGAACAAATGAGAAACAGGAGACGACATGGAAGAGCACTCTAAAGAAAAGCAAAAGCAAATGCAGCTATGGCCATTGTTGTTTGGGATTTGAAAGTTTGAAGACAAGTTCCCGTTCTCGTCTCTGTCTCTCTGTCTACTCTTTTATTCAGACACTGACGCAAACACGATTATTCATTAATCTGTTTTTTTCGTTCCACGCCGCAACAACTCCCTCCATAAAATTTATTTTAAGGGAGTTAATTAATAAATAAAAGATATTTTTATCCCATCTTTGTGAATCTAGATATTTTTTCAAAAAGTTTGGTAAATTAAACCTTTTATTAATTTTAATTCTATAATATCTTTAGAGCGTGGAAGCCCCTCGGCCCAATGGTTCGGTTAAGAGTTCATTAATACTTTTATACCAGGAGATCTGAGGTTCGAACCCCAGAAGATGCGATTATTAATATTGATGCAGATTTGCAGGAGATCTTCAGCGTGCGACAATATATAATCGTTTGGCATTGATCAAGGTGAAAGACTTGTCCGTTGTAGAATTGTTGATGTAACCGTTCTCATAATTTGTAATCGAATAATAATAAATCGAGACGATTAAAAAAAAAAAAATCTTTAGAGCATCTCCAACAAAGCTTCTTCATGAGTATTTACAAAAATATAAAATATAAAACATTTATAAAATAATAAGAGTTTTTTTCACTATTGAAGAAACCCATGTAGAAACGAGCTCTTAGTTATAAAATATGTTTTATACTGCATTAAAAACAAACAAATCACACAGACAAGCTTGTATCAGCTCTTTAGCAAAGACTACTCTGTGTCTAATGACTCCTTGTTCTTAATTTCAGAGCTGAGGCAAGACCAATCGAAAGGAGGAATCGCATAAGGTCCATTTAGTAATCCATCAGCTAACAATCTGTATGCAGCCTCTGTCAAATGAACATTATCCCAATTCACATACTTTGAAGGATCACTACAACACTCCATTACTTCAATGCCACATCGCATACCGACCGTGTAGTTGTACGTTCCTCCTACGCCGCAACAAGCAGGCAACGGTCTGTTGATAAACCCTGATCATTGGATAACTAACTCAGTTAATGAATCGAATCAAATGACTTTGGCTGAGTAAATGGATCAAGAAGACTAACCGAACTTGGTTGGTTCTTGGAAAATCCGTAACATCGCGTTGTAGTAGTCACCGTATATGATGTTGACATGAGGGTAAAGCTTATGGAGTCTTTTGAGCTCTGCTTGAAGCTGCTCACTGTGGTATTCTCCAAACTTGTTCAGCCATGTCAAACATCCTGTTAGAGGATCGTATTCTTCCATGTTTGATGTTTTATATAATGTCAAATAGGCTACTGAGCATCCAAGTGGGAACTCTCCGGGCACCAGAAATGTTCTACCTCCCATACCGATCAACTCCTGCGCTTTCGATATTCAGTCCCAAAAACACACAAGAAAAAACACAATAAAGTTTCTGCTTTTGTTGTTCCCTGGATAGGCAGATCAAGAATTTGACGAGGATTACCGTGATTGCAGAAGAGATAGTAGTGATAACCAGTGGAACTAGCTCTTTGATCTCTTCAACGCTTTTGCCAACAAAGAATGCGTAATTATAGTCGTTGCCTCCAATTTCTCCCATGAGAATCAAAGCATTTTCAATCATATCTCTGCAGTCTAAAACAAGATTACAAAGTAAAACCACTATTCATTGCATCATTGAGTCTAACATAAACGAGTAGTATCTGTAAGCACAACCCAAAACAGAATGTCAAATTTTCTTTCTTTGTGGTGACTCTCTACTTCTAAACCAAAGTAGAGTATAGGCCTGCTACTAGCTACAACCTTCAAAAACTTGATCAACTGTAGTGGGAGATTAATTATTGAAGAATAAGCTATCAAATTTGATATTATGATTATATAAAACAGGAAACACCAAAAAGGATTGTTCTTCCCCCTACCTGAAGAAGAGCCATATAACTTAGGCAAACTCTCTTTGAAGCTCTTAAGTTGAACATCTAAACTGACATTGGTGTAAGGAAAATAAATTCCTGTCTTCAAGAAAGGATTGTTCCAGTGCTGTTGCTCCCCCGACCGCGAAATTAACTCCCTTTACAAAGTTTGCACTTTGAGATCCATAAAAAGGAGGAACAAGCGGTAAACCCAAGAATTCAGCTGTGAATAGAACCAAAGAAAGAGAGCATGAGTGGAAACAAAGTTTTTTTTTGTTTGTATTTAGATGTTTTCAGGTTTTATAGACCTTAAGAGATTTTAAATTTAACATCAAATTACATAATTTGTGGGCAAAATTACTATAACAACTTTGAAAAATGCTTTAATTATATCATAAAGAGGATAAAAGACTTATAAACCTTTCATTTTTTCTTTAATAACGAAAATACCACTAACATTAATTAAAATAATATTAAAATAAAATAATAGTATTAATAAATAATAATTTTTTTTTAAAACTTAATATCTATTACTCTTTCTGTTTCTAAATAACTGATTTTCTAAAGTTTTCACACATATTAAGAAAACATATTAATTCTTAACAATAAATGTTTTGTTTTTTGTGCTAAACAATTTTCAATAACTTTTAACCAATAGTAATTCAACAAAATCAATTAATATGTCTTGAATTTCACAATTCACCATCATAATAAAAACTGCATAGTAATTGTAAAACATCAATCTTTTATAAACATTTTTTTTTTCAGAACATCAACTATTCGAAAACGGAAAGAGTATTTTTAATAATAAAATGTGGCGATTGGCGTTTGCGTTTGGCGTTTGCACTTGTGTTTGGCGTTTGCGTTTGGCGGTTGGCATTTGCGTTTACGGTTGAATTCATGGTAGATTTTTCGGACTGTTTTTGTGTTATGGCAGAGTGATTTCAATCCAGTATGGTAGACTTATTTTCTTAATGATGGTAGACTTGTATCGATCCGTGTTTGCGATTAGCGTTTGCGTTATGAAGATGTGGCAACTTTAGGGTTCCAGATCTCAATTTTGAGAGATTGAAGACACGGATTTGTTAGATCTACTAGTTTTAGGCTAAATCCAGTTGAAAACAAGTTAAAATACAGTAAGAACGACCTAAAAGGTGGTTGGCGACCATAGTTAGGGTTTGAGAGAAGCTGGACCGTGAGGAGAAGATGAAGGGTAAATTATGATTTTACCCTTTATTGAATAACTCTATCACATAATAAATAACTATATCACATATTATAAATCTACCACTACTATAAATAAGTCTACCACATATTATAAATCTACCACTACTACTACTATAAATAAGTCTACCACATATTATAAATCTACTAGTACTATAAATAATTCTACCATTGCGCGAACCATCAATAACTCTACCACTACTATAAATAAATTTACCATCTTTTATAAATCTACTAGTATTATAAATAAGTCTACCATTGGGCGAACCATCAATAACTCTACCGTTAAACAAAATTAACTCTACCACTACTATAAAGAAGTCTACCACATATTATAAATCTACCAGTACTATAAATAAGTTTACTATTGCGCGAACCATCAATAACTCTACCGTTAAACAAAATTAACTTTAGCACTACTATAAATAAGTCTACCACATATTATAAATCTACTAGTACTATAAATAAGTTTGTTATTGCGCGAACCATCAATAACTCAACCTTTAAACAAACTTAACTCTACCACTACTATAAATAAGTCTACAACATTTTATAAATCTACCAATACTATAAATAAGTCTACCATTGCGCGAACCATCAGTAACTCTACCGTTCACAAAATTAACTCTACCACAAGTATAAATAAGTCTACCACGTATTATAAATCTATCAGTACTATAAATAAGTTTACTATTGCGCGAACCATCAATAACTCTACCGTTCAACAACAGTAACTCTACCACTACTATAAATAAGTCTACCACATTTTATAAATTTACCAGTACTATAAATAAGTCTACCATTGCGCGAAACATCAATAACTCTATCGTTCACAAAATTAACTCTACCACAACTATAAATAAGTTTACCACAACTATAAATAAGTTTACCACATATTATAAATCTACCATTAAATGAACGATAGACTTATTTGCTTTTGGCGAAAAATTTTTTGCTGCCTTATTAATGGCAGTTTCGTAAATACGTTTTTTATCTTCAAAGCAAATAAAGGTAAAACGAATTTACTAAATTTTTCAAGGTTATTTGAGTAATATTGAAAGATTAGCATCATTTTGGTCAAAAAAATAATTTTTCAAGGTTGTTTTAGTAATCTTCCCTTGACATTTGTGTTTATAGAGTGATCTAGTGGTTCTTTAGAGTACTCATAAGTCACTAGTTCAATTATACATTTGTAGAGTGATTTTCCAAATTATCAATGGTTGGCTCTGGACACTAGAAGATGAAACCAAATACGATTACAAGTCCATCATTATAGTTATGCTTGCTCCGAATTGTTGAGAAAATTATTTGGCATGTAATATTTCAGGGAAATACTTCATTGTCACACCTTTGTAATCACAGTCGCTCACTCACACTTCAAAGAGTAAAATAGTTTACATGTAATATTTCATTTTGATCACTCACTCACACCTCAAAGAGAGAAGACAAAAAGAGACGGACACAGTTGACTTACCGATGAAATCGTTACTAGGCGACCATTTGAGAAACGACCGGTGGGATGGTGGAAGAAAGTCTCTCCGTACGGAGGAAACGCGACGTGAGGAAGATTGTTAGGATCAGAGAGAGCGACCAAGTTTCCAGTGTCGGCAATGGAATCACCGAAACTGATGATCGACTTGAAATTCCGACACTGAGGTTCTGAATAGACACTAGTGACTAAAAGAGTGAGTAAAAAGAAGCTCACGAGCTTCGTCAACATATGAGAATCTTGAGACGCCATGAGAGAGAGAAAGTTGATCTACGAAGATCTTTTCTGTTTCATTTTATTTTCTGATTTTTCGTTTTTTTTTTGTTTTACCAAGTTTTTGGAGCAAACCAGAGTATCTCATTCGATCGGAGAGAAAAGAAAGCAAGAAAACAAAAAAAAAAAAAATTATTGGGCATGGTAGGTAAGAGTAGCTAGGGTGATGAGCTTTCTCTAGCTATGTTTTGTTTATTCATTGAGAAGTGGTGGTTGTGACTTTGGGGCAACTTTGATAGACACGTTATATAATTTACAAGTTACAAGGTTACGCTGTTTTCTTCAACTTGGACCCGCCTTGTAAAAAATACTCGTTCTGTTTTAATATATATATATATATATATATATGATGTTTTAGAAATTTTGCCTATATTAAAAAAACATATTAAATTTGATATATTAATACATTGTTTTTTGTATTAAATAATTTTTCATAAATTTAAGCCAATAGTAGTTCAATAAAATCATGTGTTTTGATATTTACAATTCATCACATTAGTTCTTAAAAACTGCATTGAAAATTGAAAAAATCATACATTTTGAAATAATTTTTTTCTAAAACATCATACATATTGAAACGGAAGGAGTACATTTTAGATGGGACCAAATCCCAAACGAAATTGTAATACGGTTTAAAACCACAATCATACTAGTTAGAAAAATAAATGTAACTAGAAGAAGCATAAACGTCATTACTCATCTTTACTTCTTAGTTAAAAATTAATAACTGAAAAAAGAAAAAAAAAAAACTTAATTAACAAAATTGTAAAATTTGGTTTAAATCCGGTTAGAAACGGTTCTATTGAATCGCCGGTTTTGAGTTTTTTTCGGTTCAATAACCGGGTTAACTTAATTTGAATTTTAGAGTTAATCCAACCCGGATCAGTATCCGGTTCGACCGCCAGTCCGATCCGGTTTTCAAAACATTGATAATCAATGATGTCTAAATGCGAGCTGAGACATACTTTATCAATGGGTTTATGATGTGTGGAGCATTAGTTTATGCCTACAAAAATGGCAGATTGTTGTGTTGACTAATGGATGAGAAGCATAGATAGTGAGCAGTATTCTAGTAGTTGCAGGCAGATAAATCATCTTGTCATGAGATGGATTATGGGAGCTCAAACTCTTAATGAGACAAAGAGGTCACAAGTACCTCTGAGGGAGGTTGATTAAGCTCTCCAGTATCAAAAGAATACCTTTGAGGGAGCTATGTGGTACTCTCCAAGTACAGCCTGAGTAGATCCCACACTAATGTGTTCTACATGGTGAATGAGCCATCGGCTTGCATCACATAAATCTTGCTTTGATTATTCATGCTCTTGTTAAGAAGTCATCTCCTTTGCGGTTCCAAATTCCACCAACGCCAAGTTTACAGGGGAGTGTTAAGACAAGTCTAGCCGAAGCACAATGTTGATCCAACAAGCCTAAGAGCCAAAAGAAGACTCATGTGTTTAAGGTTTCTTACAAGTATTTTCATATATATATATATATAGTGTTTTAGCTTCATGATTTGTAACTTTGGCTGCTTCAAACATAGCCCCTTTCTCTTTTTTTATGAAGTAACAATCAGACATATTTTGTTATTGGTGAAAAAGGAGAAAGGTTTAGTGTACATATTTTGTTTTGTCAAAGCATATTATTTAATCTTTTACTCGCAAGATGAGGCTGAACTTAAAGCTCATGTACTTACTGAACAGTGCCTGATTCGACAATCGATCAAACTTTGCGGATACCTATGTTTTAAAGATGAACCAATCTATATATCTCTCTCTTTAAAGATATTAGTTCATTATTCTTGCCACCAGCGGGGTACATTACTTCTCTCTTCTTCCGTATTTAATTCGGACATAAATTTTTCAAAAGAAACATGTGAATTAATATTATACATATTGGGAAATCTCTAAGTCCATTTGGCACGGATCCGATTATCATAAATTCTCTTATGGCTAGAGAGCATGTATGAAAACATGATACATACAACACATCCGCACCAAAATACTACAAAAATAAGCACAATCATCATTAAAAATTTGGAGCACCATATTTCATTACATTCTACTATATTTATATGTACTAATATTTTAATTATGGATGAATTTTTCAATTTAAGTATGGAAGAAAACCCAAAACTCTTTTAATACTGTGGGTACTAACTATTACTAACATTCTTGAATGTAAAAACATAAATTTAAAACATGAATAATAAATAGTTATACTATAAAATCCGCGCATAGTCCTAATAAAGATAGCAAGCCATCAGATAGGAAAATGTATATATACATTCTGAATTTTATGTCAGCTCATAGAAAGAATCAAACAATACGTGCACTTAAAAGATAAGTAAAGTTATTGATTAAAGAAAAGCTTAACAAGGTAGTCGAACAAGCAACAATGATAGAAGAACATAGGGACAAAATAATCAAAAGAAATGACTCCAAATCAAAGAATAAAGAGAAAATAATCAGAAGAAATTATCGCAATCATGTTACACGCTAAAGCCATTTAAGAATCAGTAGTACAAAGCTTTGTAAACGTATGGTGGTGGTGGTGATTTGTAGTCTATCTTAGGGGAAGATGACTAGTGTAGTGGAGGTGATGGAGAGTTGTAAACATATGGTGGTGGTGGAGACTTGTAATCTCCCTTAGGGGAAGTTGAGTAGTACGGTGGAGGAGAAGAGTTGTAGAATGGTAGTGGTGGGGACTTGTAATCTACCTTAGGAGAAGGTGAGTAGTATGGTAGAGGAGGAGAATTGTAGACATATGGTGGTGGTGGAGATTTGTACTTATTTTTACATAGTATATTTTGTCGTTTTTTTATGGTATCCATTCTCTAAGAGATAGAAAACCTTAGTCATCTCTTTGCTCCTCTTTAAAAAGCCAAAATTTGTGAAGAATATATATATATATATATATATATATGTTTCAGGCTGCTGTAAATGTAAATTATAATAGAATAATCGGCTCCGTCAACATTATCTCAGCAACGATGCATACATCCATATTAAATGAGATGAACACTTAGTCAAAGTCATCTAATACTTTACGAAGACAATAACGAATAAGTTTTGTCCACATAAGAATGACGAAATCATAGACTTAGGCCTTTTTAAAGTCACCAATGTGGAGTTACTCAACACATGTTTATCATAATGGATGAGTTGAATTCGGTAATAAAAGAATATGGTGGAGATTAAGCTAGTATCGAAATGTATCTTTCATTTCATTTTATTTAAAATTTAACATATACTTAATTTAAAAAATTATTTAGTCAGTGAACAATATATATAAATCTTTAACTACCTAATTAAAAAAAATATTTATTTCACAACAAAATTTGAAACTCATTTCATACCCGCGAGTATTGCGGAGGAATCAACTAGTAAAAGTGTTCATCCTCGATATATTAATTGAGAAGACACTAAGTGAAAAAATCATATGTGTCACTTAATGAAGATTTTAAGGGGCACATCAATTAAATTAATCAATCAAAACATACCAACTAATTCTATATATCATGTTGGAAATCTCTACATATTTACATTAACTTTTTAACATGAACTTAAAAAATACATATGTTACTAACTTAAATCCAACTAAAACATAACATTTTAATATCCTAAACTTTATATAACATAATTTTGTAACGATGAATCATTTATCGTTGTCAATTACTTTATATAAATTACATTTATGTCCATTTGGATACTATATGTGATTGATCATACAATTATTATTTTTATATCATTTCATTGTATCCATATTACACTAATTGAAGTTACGTTTTTGTTATAAACGTACAACTTTACAAATCAAACATTAATATTTGAATTTCGAAAATTATCATTTTATTTTTTATTAGTTCTTTGATTTTTATTTAAGATTTACATACTAACGCGATATTTTTTGGGTTTGGTGAGTTCAAATAAGTTTGAGAAAACCCATAATCTCAAAAGTATTTGATTTACATTGAAAACGCTTACATTCAATGCGTTTTTTAGTCCGAATGGCATTACTTTATAACAGTAAATTCCTCTGTCTGTGATGAATGCTGTTTTATCCTGATTTTCCGGGTTCATAAGGATTTGATTGTATCCCGAAAAAGCGTCCATGAATGATAGTAGCTCATTGCCGGCTGTTGCTTCGACCAGGCGATCAATATGAGGCAAAGGGAAGCTATCCTTTGGGCATGCTTTATTCAAATCCGTGAAGTCCACGCAAACGCGCCATTTTCCGTTTTTCTTTTTGACGACGACGAGATTTGCCAGCCAATCGGGATATTTGACTTCTCTGATCGAGCCAACCTTGAGAAGTCTTTCCACTTCGTCGTTGACCGCTTTCGCCCTTTCCGGTCCGAGCTTCCTCCTTTTCTGCTTTACTGGTTTGAAACTCGGATCAATGTTCAACTCGTGGCTCGCCACGCTGATATCGATACCCGGCATATCTTCGGCGGTTCACGCAAAAGTACCGACGTTTTCTCTAAGAAGCGAGACAAGTTCCGTTTTAATGCCCTCGTTGAGCGTGGAACCGATCTCCACGCATCGTCTCGGATGTTCGTAATCTAGGCAGACCGAGATAACAGGATCGCAAACTGGTCTGTTTTCCTTTGCACGACCCTCCGTTATCTGTAATTGCTATAAAAGTTTGCTGAGCCCTCTCACCAGCTCTCTATCCGTCTTCATCTTCTTCCGCTCTGACACTTGGTCCGTGACCGGTTTTCTGAGCTTATGTTCTGTCAGGAAACACATTCGTGACTCCTTCTGACTTCCCCGAATGGTTTTCACTCCGCTTGGCGTTGGGAACTTGACGCAAAGATGGTAGGTTAACGCGACTGCCCTCATCGAATTCAGCCAAGGGGTTCCCAGTATTATATTATAGATTGCAGGATGATCAGAGACAGAGAATTCAACGTTTTTTGTTACTCCTCCGGCCCGAACAGGCAGTGTGATCAGTCCCATCGTCATAGTCGTTTCTCCGAAAAAATTTGTTACTGGTTTCGGGAATGGTTTGACCATGGCTAAATTAACATCCATTCGCTTAAGTGTTTCTTTGAAAAGATTATGTCCATCGTACTTCCAGTGTCAATCAGCACCCGGGCTACGTCACAATTGGCCACGAGTATTTCGACCACGAGAGGGTCATCATGAGGCTTATCAATCCCAACAGTTTCATTCTCCTCGAAGGTAATGACATCGTTGGGAAGAGTAGACTGGATCTGGAGGTTTATACTAACGTCAGCTCGCCTTTGGAAAGCTTTGATGGCGGAAACGGTGTCCGCGCAGTAATGCGATCCACCCATAATCATGTTGATGCGTCTTCGCGGTTCTGGTAGACCAGTGACATCTTCATTCTCTGGTCTCAGACGTTTCTGACCTTCTTTGCCTACCGGATCAGTGCCATCTTCGTTAACATCTATAGCGAAATCGTCAATGCTAACATTTTCTCCAAGCTCTCCTGCCGCTAGTTTTGCAGCAAGCTTTAAACCCAGACCCCGGCACTTCGCGGTCGAGTGCCCAAAGACATGATGATGGTCACAATACGCCGTTTCGTCGTAACTGCTCTCTTTTCTTACCCACGTATTCCAGGGGTCTTGGCCCCGGCCACGGCCACGGCCCTGACCTCTTCCTCGTGCTTGATTTTGACCTTGTCCTTGGCCTCGCCCAGCGGACTCCACTTGGAAATTGTGTGCACCTTTGAATCCTCTTTCGTGCTGGACGAAACCGGGAGTATGGTTACCCCGCTTGGTATTCATATGCTGTTGAGCTTGCAGTTGCTAACTCGTTTGCTTTGCTTTTCTGTGCCTCTCGGCGAACAGTGTTGTCTCCTCCTCCTGATTAATGAACCCGGAAGCCCGGTGCAAAGCATCTTCTATTGTTGAGGGGATATTCACAGTCATTTCTTTTTTAAAATCCGAAGTGTACCAAAGTGCTTTTCTCAGGGCGAGCAGAGCGGCTTTGTCGCTAACGTGCTCCACTTTAGACATAACTGTTTTAAATCTACCGATAAAACTCCGAAGCGTCTCAGTCTGCCCCTGCGACATCGTCCATAAATCCGCATCAGATACTCCAGGATTTATGAATATGGAGTAGTGCTTCAGGAATGCCGCGGTCAGCTGACCAAAGTTGTCAATAGAATTCCGATCAAGTCTGGAAAACCACTGAAGGGCAGGTCCCTTCAGTTGTTCAACGAACAAAAGGCACTTTCCTGCATCTTTTTCGCCTTCCCGGAAGTTAGCGCGACCCATCGCAATTGCGAACGACGTTATGTGGTCTTTAGGATCATTGTTCCCTTCGTAGATCGGGACCTTAATCTTTCCGGGATCCGTAATCTGCACTCCTGTGATACGCGAGGTGAACGGAGTAGTTTGAGCCTCTTCCAAAACACGATCGATTTCCGGTGCCTTGCTAACGGTCCTGTGCATCTGCGATTGAACAACTTTCAAGTTGGCGGATGTGCGATCCATCTCGGCTCGAAGTGCGGCCATTTCCTCTCTCTGAGACCTGATCGCGGCTCTTCGTTCACTCTCGAATCGGGTTTGTTGTGCCAAAAGACGACTTTCTTCTTCCTCAATTTCATCCTCAAATTGACGTTGCTCGTTGCGGGTCGGGGCTGTGGTATCGACGTTGCGACCTTGCGCTGGATTTTCGTCATCCAGATCTATCACAGGTTCTGAACCGGTTTCGTTCCGGGCGCCAACTCTTTGAACCTCAGGGTTTTGGTCACCGGTTACGGTTGTAGGGTGTATAGGCGGTATCCCCGTTCGCGTCCTCTGCGGTGTTGTAAATTCGAAGGGGATTGGTCGTACCGGTCTCCTTGGTCGATCTTGACCCGACCCCCCAGCTTGGTTCAGATGGGCAGCCGCTAGGGTTTCTAGTCGGGCGTTAGCGGTTGCGTGTTGCTTATCGTGATCTTCGATCCTCTTCACCAATGTTTCAAGCATCGCCTTGATCTGTGTCATGGCTTCGGGCATCGTGTCTACGGTTACTGGTGGTGACTGCTGCTGCTCCCCGCCCCCGGTATTACCCGCAGAGTTTGTTTCTTCATTAGACATCTTCTTTCGTATCGGTGTTGCGGTGGTTTTTCGTGTCAGAAATTTCAAAAGGTCCCCTTAGATGGCTCCAAATTATGGGAGTCGAAACCCGCACAATCAAAACTTGTAGAGATTTTTGTAGGGAACTGAATTTCTATGGTTAAACCAACACAAACGTAAAGAGAATCGGAACCTCTTCTTTTGCTGTTAAGAAAGCTTTATTGTATAAGTCTTTGTGTAACGATTTTCGGATCCCTTTCTCAAGGGTCATGTACATGTATATATAGTCACCTAAGGCGGTTTAGTTTATTCCTAAAAGATAATGGAAATCCTCCCTTTTTTCTTGCAATTTCCATTCTCCCGTAGATTGCTTGAGTCGGTCCTTTCGTGGGCCTTGTCACGTGCTACTTCGGTCCATCACTGCTTAGTCAAGCGGTCATTAGTACGACATCGTTTGCCTTTGTTACACATCGATCGACATCGTCGTCACACGTAGTCAACATCGGATCCCACTTGAGGTTAACATCGGAACCACTTCGGCGTAACTTGAGGTTGACATCGGAACGAGTTCGATACCACGACATCAATACCATGACGACCTCGGTGCCCTTCCTCGACATCGGCACCACAACGACATCGGCACCGTTCCTCAACATTTTCACCATGACGACATCGGTGTCACCCTTCGACATCGGTACCTAGAAGACGTCGTGACATCGGTACCGCGACGTCATGACATCGGTTCCGCAACGCGGTTTTCATACTTAGCCATTTTATGACTGTTGTTTTCAGGGGGAGATTTGACCCCAACACCCCTCACTAGACGTTGCAGCACCGGTGGCCACCTCGAAGATTCGCGCCATGTTCGGTTTATCCGATGAAGATGGTTCTATACTTTGTCAAGGAGAAAAACAACAAAAAATAGTGGTGTGTTTGTACCTGATATGTCCCATATTTTACCACTTTTACTATCTATTTTACTATGTTTTCTATATGTTTAATAAAGTTTTTCAACCAAAAGAGGTAGTTTTCTCGTATATGTAGATTTTAAGGTCTTAATAGGTCTTATCATCAAAAAGATGCAAAAAGGAGCAAAAGGAGTGTTATCTATGATACAACTACTTATTCAAGTCAAAGGAACCAAACCAAGTCATTATATCTTGAAGATAGAGTATATTCTCTAGTGAATTTTAAAAAATAAAATTTAATCTCTAGCCTTTTTTAAAACGACTCATACTAAGCATTTGGATAGTTTTGTTGTAAACATATGTTACATTCATAATTCATTTAATTATATTAAACATTAATTCCACTAATAGATATTTAAAAATCAATTTACAAACCCAATATTGTCTGATATATCAGATTAATATGTATTATTGTTAATAGAACAACATTCAAAACTCACACCAAATCACGATATATATATAAAATAACTCCATAAAATATCACTGTAAGATAAAAATGTAAATGATAAAGTTTAAAAAAAAAACCCCAAAATTATACAAAAAATGGAGACTGACGAAAAACAGAAATATCAAGTATTAAAAAAATCGATTCCATTAGTTAAACACAATTCCAATTATGAAATTTTTTATCTGCAATTCTTGAACATTAAAAACATATTTGAATTTTAATTAAGATGTAGATTAACGTTTCAGTTATGAAAAATTGTAAGAAATGGAGACAAACGTCCATATGTATTCGATTATCAGAAAAGAATAAATATAAATTTATAGCAAATTATACACTTACTATGAAGATTAAAATGGATCTATCGTATGAGAAATTGTACTGATCATCTTGTACCGTAGTGGAGATTTTTCTTTTTTTTAGAGGAAGTATGGGAGAAAGAATATTTAAACGAAAAAATGAGTAAAAACAGAAACTAATTTGGTTTGGGAATTCACAAATCTTACGGATTCGAACTATGACATAGATAACCACAAAATGGATTAAATACTTTGATATGACATAGTAGAAATGTATCTAAAAATCAATACAAAATGATATACCATTTAAGCATAATACAAAATTTATTAGAGTTTACAAGTAACAAAACAGAGAACCGAGTCATTATGTCGTAAAAAAATATAGGAAAGAGATAGTCAAAGGATACAATAAACCACTAGAGAAGGAAACGAAAAGCCTAAACCAAACATCGAGTCACAAAGCCGCACCGATTACCAACTTTCTAAAGGGCCATTTGATTCCTCCACTATGCCAAAGAACAAAAGCAAGAAGGGCAATTCAAACAAGACTACCCTAAACCTCACCCTACTAGCAACAGAGAGGACGAAGAGGAAGACATAACGGAGAAGGCCAAAGCAAGAACACCACGCCCCAGCAACTAACCCGTAGAAACTGGACTTCGACACACACTAGGCTCAAGACAAAGCCTCGATCCTCGATAGGAAAAACGCCGAGGAAGATGAGCAACTCAACACGTGAACCTCGCAAACTAGCCAAAAAATCTACGGATAATACACTTGCCACCTCTTTGCAAGAGCAAAGCTGAAGATCTTCACCATTGCTTTGTCTTGATACCAATCCCCGCCACCAAAACAACAGGAGAATTCAGTAGATGCCTCCACAACAATGAACCATCACCAAGGCGAAACCATACGAAAGGACCTAGCAAAGAATCAAACCCTGAAACCAAAGCACAAACAAAGGAGAAGCTCGATAGAGAACATCTCATAAACCCAAACTAGACGACATGCAGTCCACGAAGACAAAGTCCGACATCACCAAGAAAGAATAAGATAACGGGATCTATGAGACAAAACAGAACCAGACAAGAGCCAAACAAACTAAACTACAACCATCTTCGAAAAGGAAAGAGATGAGGGAAAAAAAGAGGAAGGCCTAAAGAGAACGAAGAGGATTTATCCCCAGAGGAAACAAAACCAAAACCTATTCCCGTAACGCCGAAGGAGAAGAGCCTAAGGAAGCAGCCGCTACGAACCGAAGACTTCTAAATCGATGGGAGCTCACAGCAACAAAGCTCGCCTAGATGAAACCACCCACGCCACCGGAATTCTAACCATGGAGATCTTTAGAGCCTCAATAAATGAGAGATTCTTGATAGTCTCTAACTTATACTAATTTAATAATTTTTATTTGATTTTATTAATTTTTAAAATATTAAGTTATTAAATAAATAATAAACCAGTAATATAGCAACATGTAACATGTGGCAGAAACCGTTTAGAAACAGTTTCAAAAGTTTCTTTCGAGTGAGACGTCTCTTCACCAGAGTCTCTTAAGTTTTTTTTCCTTTTTGTTTTTTTTCTTTTAGTTAAATGATACTTCTAGAGTATCATCATTAATGATGGTCTTAGAGACCCAAAATCTCATCCCAAAAGACCCAAAACCGCCCTTAAGCAAAACGAGAGGGGTGGGAAGAAGAGAAGCTGGAGAAGACCACCACTGGCTAGATCCACCGACGACAAACTGGATCTACCAACGACAACAACCTCCAAAGACCAAACGAGCCAACCATATCTTAACGCATCAACTAGGGAAAACATCGAAGAGGAGCCGCAAAAGGATAAGCAAAGTAAAGGGGGTCCCGGTCACAGTGGCAAAAAGAGATTTCGGCTGTCGGTGAAGGAGTTTGGTGAAACTTCAGCTGGGCGGCTAGGGAGAAAGAGAGAAAGAGAGAAAGAGAGAGATAGTACGATTGTCTTTTACTAGGTATGTTTCTTGGCCTATTTGATTGTTAATTTCATTGGTGTTTCTTTTTTATTCCTTGTCAAATTAGATGGAGAATTTTATTATATATTTTTCCGTACTATAAAGAATGAAAATGAATGACATAGATTCTTTATTACTTATAAATGATAAAAAAATCTTTAAAATGAGTAGAAATATGATATTACTCCTCATTCCTCGTCGTCACCATTTAGAGCCTATAAAATAATATAGTTTTCATTTGGATTGGATATAAGTTAATACTAAATTCGAGTTTCTCCTTAGCTTGAGTTAACATTTCTATATCATGGCTCTTCCACAAACCATGTGGTGAAGTTTATCCCATCGTCTCCATCAATATCATTTTAATGTAGGGAGGAAAATGTCCTTCGGCTAGCTCTCAATTCACATTTTCTTCGGTGTTTTACATCATTCACTATCGAAGCTAGGTCATTGACTCTCAACTAACATCTTAATCACTACAAATTAAATGAAATCCCTGAAAACTACGAAGAATTGCAAATTGCTAAGTGCGGTTGCACCCCCAACCTAAATCCTTTCCACATCGGTGCCCCAAGTGACATTAACCGTGTCTCTCACGCTACACTTTAATTTAGTATTCATGTTATTTTATTGGTAAAAGCAAGCCGCTTAACATTTTCAATTGGACAAGGCGTAATTTTTAACAGATCAGAGTAAGAAAACGTGAATTTTTAACACTCTTCCTAAAACTATAAAATGGTCTGTTTAGATTAAAAGGCATGAGAATGTAGATAACACTGTTCGGATTTGAATTACACAAACAAAGTTAAAGCCAACAACAAAACTGTCTTTCCATGGTCAAAAGCTTTTTCAAGGGAAACCTGAACCAGATGGTGCTGCTGCACTGTAACCGCCTGCACCACGGCCAAATCCAGGCCTACCACCACTTCCCTGCCAACACACCAATTTTTGAAGGAAATCAGATCACTTGTAAGAAAAAGGGATGTCTTATCATGATACAAACACACAAGAATCATCATGGCATGTCATTGTGTGATTTCAGAATCATGTACTTAATTGCCAAAGAGATCATTTAGAAGCTCTGTAACGAATCAAGCTGTCATAAAACTTCCACAAACAAAACAAATCAAAGTGGTGGTGATTGAAAGATTTACTTGGAAGGACGGTTGGAAATCAGCTGGAGCTCCACCCTTTTCACCTCCAACATCACCACCACGAGGCCCTCCACGGTACCCATCACGGTCACCAAATCTGGGACGGTCTCCTTCAAAGCGAGGTGGTCCTCTGAAACACACACACAAAAACCATGTCATTGAATCAGAATCACCCAATGCATCTCATACCAGATATGTTAATGAGTTATTTACCTTGAGCGATCACCAGGTGGGCCACCAAAGGGGCGGCCAATGGGCTTAGCAGACTTCTTCAAGGTCGCAGGAACAACATCAGAAGGAAGGTTAAGATAAGTTCTCAAGAACTCAATCCCTTCGTTAGTCAGAAACCAATAATAATGCATCCATGCAAATGTCTCCCTAACATACTCCTTGGATTTGAAACTCTGCATAAGCTTGATCACTTGCAGGTTGGGTACTGATTCAATCAATGGATGCTTTGCAAGATTGAAATCCTTCTTTGCGTAGCATACTCCTTCTGCAAAACCCAACAAAACAAAACCATTAATATCAATCTGAGACCTCAAATCTTCCTGATTTAAACCCTTAGAGATAACAGATTCAGCATTTCCATAACACAATATCCTAGGATGACTGAGATAAATTTTAACTAGATTCATATCTAAATCACAAGCTGCGATTCGAGGAACCCTAAGAAAGAGTAAATAGATTCAGCTATACGAACAGAAACCGAGAGGGCCGATACTGAAATGAGAAAGCTTACAAACCTTTGAAAAGGTACTTGCAGATCTCTCTGCGATTGGTCTCTGAGATAATCTGGAAACGGAACGAAAGAGAAGAAAATCAATACTCGGAGACGCATTTCAAGCATAGAGAAACGTAGCAGAGTGTGTACCATTGTCTTGTTGTTGATAGAGCTTCTTCCACAGCAAAAGAGGCAGAGAACTTGAGCAGAGGGAAAATTAGGGCTTCACGGAGAAAAGAGAGAGGATGAAATGGAATAATATCTCAAACAGATCTGTGCTTTTAGTGGGCCGAGAACTTGTATTAATTATTTATTGGGCTTTGCTCGTCCGTATGTTTAAAGCTATTAAAAATGGTCGGTTTAGATCAAGGGCTGATTGGAGTCAGGAGTGGGTATCTCGGTTTGGTTCTTTTGGCTTTTGGAGTTTTGATTTCTAAAATATGGTTTGGTTCGGATTTTCTGGTTTTGGGTTTGTTGGTTTCGAGAAAATATATCACATTCAAAATCAAATTATATAATTTTAATTAAGCAAAGAGAGCATCCATGATTTCGTGACAAATATATTCTCTCGTCTAGAAAAATGGATTTCGTGAGCTATCATTCATTTACTTTATAAAATTCTTCTATTGGTTGTCGGAAAAAAAAAAAAAAAAAAATTCTTCTATTGGTTTATTGTGATGGAATCTACAAAATTACTCGAGTTTTGAGTAAGATGACTAATGATTGACAAGTCATTAACTATTAGTGTTTTTGATCTTCGAAAATCGTTAAACATATGTCAATTATGTTTTCCAAAGAAAAACTTATGTCATTGTAAATAGCTGCTAGATCCATCCACTCGCTAATAACTAAGAACCAAAATAACAATGAAAAAAGACCTTATGATTTAAAGAAACACAACATAATAATTTTGAATTTATGAGAATCTAATAAAGCCCCCAACTAAATAGACATTTTACAATGTTTGCACCGGTCGTAGGTTTTATGTGCCTAGCCAATTTTAATTGTGTGTGAATAAATCAGTGATTGAACATGAAAAGATGCAAAGTCAAATTAAGGAGATGTCATATGTGAAGATAGGGTTTTGATTGGCAACATACGCAATGACATAATAGCGTTTTAAATGCGATTATGCAAATATTTTACCAGTATAATAGAGCTGTCAAAGCGGGTAAACCCAGCCCATTTGGCCCGTCTTGTCGTGGGTTCTTTTTTTTGACCCATGATGGGTCGGTCCATGTAACCCACGGTTTAATATTGTTGGACAAACCCGACCCACTATATTTAGCGGGTTTTGCGAGCGGTCCGCGGGTTCTAGTATTATTATAAAATAATATTATTTAAATAAAAAAATACCCCCACAAATTTGAATAATCCAAAGAAACGTAGCAAAATCAATTTCAATATCATAGTTTATAACTAATAACCAAAAGCATATGAAAAATGTTGACGTATGTGACGTCTGTAAGCCGAAGTACCATTCTTGTGTACATTCATCGCGTAATCTTTTTTGCAGTGGTTGCATTGCGCTCTCTCTTCTCTCTTCCCCGAGCTATTTTTCTTATATATCACAGAAAAATGTTTGCCACACCGCTGAGTATTCCTTTTAACCTTTATGTTTTTTCTTTTTCGGCTCCGGTAACTCTTTTTCCTCATCATTTTCAGTTTCAGAGATAGTTCTTTTAGGAGATTTTGATGATCAAATTCCAGCAAACTGTTCACATTGTTCAGCTTCAGCATTTGCGGCGTCCACATTTCTCTGAGATTCCAAATCTAGAGACTTCATTTTGAGGATTCCTGTTAATAAAAAGAAAATAATTTTGGTCATTAAACAATCAGAAGAGGGAACTTTACACAAATCTATTGATATCATAAAAGATCAAACACATAACTTAACCAACTCAAACAATCACGTACATGTTTTAGAAATTTATAAACATCACTTTATTAACCAACGATCACTTACAAATCATTAAACAAATCTTAAATTTCAAACTAAACAAAAATAAGCACACGAAGAAAATCACAGAGAAGGAGGGTGTGGAATGGGTATGAGACTACCTCTCTGTTTACCTCTTTGCTTTGCTACTTTCCGATTGCAAAAGTGTAACAAAGATGAAGCACGATGAAGTAAGAAGAACCAAGCGTTGATGCCGTAGCCGTCAACGAGGATGGAGGATATTGTCATACGTGTATATATATAGGTAATAGGTTTAGTCAATTAGTCTTAGGGTTTTGATGGTTTCTACTTTTTAATTTTTGTTTAACTATTGTTATTTAAAATATCTTAATCTATATCTAGAATCTATGTATAATACTATAATGTAGTACTATATAAATAATGTTATGTATATGAAACTTTAGCGGGTTACCCGTTAACTCGCAGTCCGTTATGGGTTTTGCCCGCCAAATCCATTGTCCGCCAAGGGTCAACCCATGAGACCCGCGTTTTTTTGGGTTAACATTGTTGAGCCCATATACGTCCCGTGGTAGGATGGGTCGGGTCTAATCCGCGGGTTTGGATCCATTTTGACAGGTCTAAGTAGAAAAAATGCAGAACTTTAAAAAAAAATACAGATTTGTGGTTTGGCTTAAAAAAACATAAAGTAAAAATCCATCAAACAAATAAGTGGCCAGTTAGTACTTTCTTTCATGGTAAGTGACATTTTATTTATTTATTTTTTTTTTTTAGGTTAAAAAAAAAGTGGCATATTTTTCTTTCCATTTTATACATGCAGAAGAATTTATTAGAAAAGGTGAAAATTCATAATTTTTTTAACATTTTTAATATACTTTTAATATTTTTTATATTTTATTGAATAATTTTAAAATAATTGAAATTAGAAAAGTACTACTTGCTTCTTAAATATATGTATATAATTGTGTATTACATATATATCTTTTTGTGTCAATTTTGTATTATATTTTCTGTTCTGAATATTTATTCAGTCCCAAAATAATCATTATGCGGTTTTTCATTATGCAAATTTTATTTCATTTAGCCGCTTAATTTTATTTTTCGCTATTCCACGATTACGTATAGTGTTACCTATACGTATAATGTAACTTACTGGAGCTTAAAAATCGAAAAACCTAACACTTATTTTTGTTTGTTTGTTAAAGAACCTAATTAAAATTTGTTTCTCAAGAAACATATATAGCAAGAACTCCTTAACACATACCTTATTCTTGACTTGAATTCAAGATTCATTTGCACTAAGATTAAAACATATTCTTTTGAGTTTTGAATAACCTTTAAAATTGCAAATCAAATAGTAATCATAAAAAAGGATTTAGAATATGATTGAGTCAGGAAGCCAGCTTGGTCCGGACCAAAATAAAATGTTTGTTAAACAAAATGGGATTCAGAGAAAGCAGTTCACGGATGACCAATGAAGCATACATGCATGCCCGTGATATAACTCATGATACAAACGAGAAGCAGCATTGTGTATGACAACTTGGTCAGTGGCCACAAATATATAATAAATTAGTACTTTATTTTTGTCAACATCATAAATTCCTACTTGTATTTAACGAAAACATTTTAAATTTAACATTGTTACTCAACTAAAACAAAGTAGCAGTTTTTGGCAATAACCGGACGCATATATTTGTTTTCCAATATATAACTGTAAACTTATGTGATTTTTGAGAGAAGATGAAGGTCATGTGGACCCGTGACGATCTCTTTTTTGTACCCTTGCTTTTTTATCCCCAAGCTACAAAATACAATAACATTCTCTCTGTGTAACTGGTTAACCAGCGTTAATAGCTTAAGAGTTTTAAGTAAGGCTCTTTGGATATCGAGAGAACCGGTATTGTACACATAAATTATAGACTATCTAGAGAACTTACTGTTTTCTCCAAAAACACAAAAGAAGAACAATGTTGACAAAAACAAAAAAAGAACAATGAGAAAAAGGAGGGGAAAATGTAGATAAAAGAATTTTATATTTTAACTTCTTTGTCAATAGATTGCTTTTTCCATATATAATGACGTCTGAAGAACACAAGAAAAATCCTTATATAAATTAAGCATAAAGGAAATATTATTATTATTAATTTTTTATATCTTGGAGCCCGAAACCCTTTTGATCAAAACAAGAAAACACAAAACACGATATAGTACGAAGAACCCTAACAGCACGTAGACATTAAACCACCGTTGTTTCTCATGAAGCCCTTTCTTGTCTAACACGTCACTTCCGGTAACCAAGCAGCTTTTCACAGAGGCTTCGTCAAACCAGACCAAGCACTTGTTGAGTAGACAAGAGTACTCATTTATCAGAAGTGCGTCTAACGCATACTTGTACATCGAGAAGAAGTACATGAAGAGCCAGTACTTAGGAAGACTCTCCTTAGAGATGAAGTAACCAGAGAACAAGAAGAAAGCCGCAAGAAGAATGGTCACTAGAGATGTTCCAGCAATGTAGTTAGGCGCGAGAGAGCTCAAGAAAAGCACGAAAGAGTTGGCCATTAAGACAATAATCCAAATCACGAACACGAAATAGGCAAAAGCTTGCCAGGAAGGGCATAGACCTACAAGGAAATAGAGAGAGACAGAGTAGATTATCGCAATGAGAAGCAAGTAGGGCAAGAACACGAAAGTGTTTGCAAGAATGTGAGAGGAGAGTCTGTAGAGTCCGCTCGATGTTTCACGGAGAAGGATGGGCCGTTCATTGATGAATATCGGGAGGGTTTGGGTGGTGGAGGAGAGGAGGAATGTGAGAGTAAACGCAAAAAGGCCGAATCTTTTCTCAATTCCTTCTTTTCCGGTTCCAATGTTGAGGTAGATAGTGCCTAAGACAAGACCGACTAGAAGAGCTTCTAAGATGTTGGTTAGAAGCAACTGCCTCGTCCGGCATATGATCTTCCAGAATCTCCTAGAAAGAAGGCTAATTTCAGTTATTCTCGAGGCTCTATATCGAACAATGCTCTGTTTTTCTGCGTTCTGATTTTTATTTCTAGGGGAGTGGTCAGGAAGAGCAATGTTGGAGTTTGTGCAGGGATCATGGAGGTCGTCAAGTATCTCCATAGCGTACTCAAGAGAATTCAGCTGAGGAGGAACAGTGAATCCCTTGGAGAGCAAGAAACCTTCGAGTGAATCAAGTCCCCCATGGTAGACAACGGTTCCTTTCGATAGAAGTAACATACGATCGATGAGAGACAGAATCTTAACGCTTGGTTGGTGTATGGACAAGATTACTGTACGTTGTCTCGACGTAGCAATAGAGTTGAGGATTTGAACAACGTCGAAAGCGGATTTACTGTCTAAACCCGAGGTGGGTTCGTCGAGGAGGAGAAATACCGGATCGTGAAGAAGGCTTAGGCCAATCGAAACCCTCCTGCGTTCACCACCCGACAAGCCTTGACCGAGTCTAGTGTGGGCAAGATGTGTTAGGTTAAGTTCTTTGAGGAGAGAAGAAACGGCATTGGAGACATCTGATGGGTTTTTTGGGTGCAAGAGGGAGGCAGAGAAAGTGACGGTCTCGGAGACGGTGAGCAGATGGAAGAAGTCGTCGTGTTGAGGAACGTAGGATGAGATTTTACGGTAAGAGGATGGGTTAAGAGGGATGGAGTTGAGGAAGATCGAGCCTGAGGTTGGGGAGGTTCTTGCGGCGAGGATATCTAGGAGAGTTGATTTTCCGGCGCCGCTAGGGCCAACAATGGCAAGGATTTGGGAAGGATGAGAGGTGAGGCTGATGTTGCGGAGGATGTAGGAAGGTTGCTCCGCCGTGATTAAGAGAGGTGAAAGAGGTTTGGTGTAGGAGATGGAAGAGGTGGTTAGAGTATATGACTCCATTTATTGGGAGATGTTGAAGGTTGGAGAGAGGAAGAGTGTCTTGTTACGAGAAATTTGTGGATGCTTGAATTTGGCATATATCGTAATTTTTTCTCATAAAATTGAATACACTATAATATAAAATATCAAAATATTTATTTAGAATTTCATTAAAAATAATTATAACGATAAAAATCATTTTTAGTGGGAACATAATTTTTCGTCTCCATGAAAAATGAAATGCTTAGAAAATGCTCCTTACATATTTTCCAAAGTCGACGAACTATTTAGCAATTCTCTAATCTTTAACAATTCCAGCTATACATATTGATCAGTTACATATATTTGAAATTTTTTTTTTTAAGAAAAAAAAATGAGAATGGGTTGTAGAACAACTCAAACTCATTTTAGTATTATTTTATTTTGAAGAATTCCATTGGAGATGGTCATACACAGAAAATCGACTATTACAATTTACAAGTACTATTGTTTATTGTCTTGTTGAAAGGTACAAATACTATTGTTTCTTGTATGGATATTTCGTAGAAAAAAGTGCTAAAATTCGGCAAAGCAATTCAAATACCCACAAATAAAACCAGAGTTAGATTCCAAGCACTCTTTCACAACTTCACTTAAACTGTTATACATACACAAACTGTCATTTATAAAATCTGCTTTTATAATCCTCCGGTGAAGCTAATACGAGAGAACGAGTCGGTAAATCTCCAGCCAGAGGGTTTAGTGTTGAATGTTGTAGGTGAGAAACTAAGGCCAAACATTTCCTTTGGAGTCATATTTGAGTCAACAAATCCAACCAAACTAGCAACAAGAGAAGCACTCTCTTTGCAATGCTCTAAGTCTTTCGTGTTGGTCCATAAGTTGTGAGTAACTTGCAAGCTTCTCTGCTTTGAGCTCAACTCAACACCCCATTTCTTGTAAACTTCTTCTCTTTGCTTTTTTCCAAACTTCTTTGGTATTTGCTTAGCTAACCATTCTTTCTCACGTGTTAGTGCTTTGCCAGTTTCTCTCTTCAATGTTTCCGACGACTCCTTCAGAAATGATAGCCTTCTGAGTTCGACTTCCATATAAACAAAATCGGATGGATCGCCTTTGAAGAGCAAGAAAAAGTAGGTTCTATGAACCAAAGGTACATTGCATACTTCCCAAAGCTCAATTATTTGGCTTTGTTGTCTCTCAAACTCTGTTATCTCGCCGCTAGCTGATTCCTCGTCTCTGTTTTCTTGCATCATCTTCTTTGTTTCGGTATCAAGTTCATGTTGCATTGCCATTTCTTTAATTCCTGATATAAACTCATGGAAGCTACTATTGCTAGTCTCCGTATCGGAATCTTTTGTGCTCTGAGAATCAATGGTGTTATCTGAATCGAAGGAAGTGTTAGAGGTCTTACATGTGAAGTGTCCACTAGCAGAAGCCCTTGTAAAAAGGAGATTCTCTCTGCAGCTTCGGCTTCTTTTCGTCTTGAAGTAATCTCCTGGACTTGTGTTATCATCAATCTTGAAAGAAGGAGATTGTCTCTGTTCTAATGATTGCATACTCATAAAGTATTCAATTGTCTTTTGCATTTCCTTCACTTTTTCCTTCAGAGCCTCGTATGTATTATCATCTTCATACACTTGTACCATTTCTACGTATTGCTCTGACTCATCCCTCGACGGATTCTTATCCATGTCTTCTTTCTTTGAAGATGGCTTTTGTTCCTTATCCACAGATTGCTCAATCTCTTTGGTTTGTCCAGACCAACTCATTTTTATGTCTTCCTTCTCCACAGATGGCTCAATCTCTTTGGTTTCTACTAGCTTGGCTTCAGTTAGCTCATCTTCGGATTCAATTTTAGCATATGAACTCAACTCTATATCAATTGTTTTTATAGATGGATCAGCATCTTCCTTCTTTGACTCCATAGCTTCAGTCGCAGCTTTCTCATTGGCTGCAAAAGATTCGTAGTCTTGTTCGGCTGATAATGGCTCGGCTTTCTTTTCAACGAAGTCCTCTAGTGAGTCTTGGATCTTAACTCTTTCTGCTTCTCCACTTTTCTCTTGACTTTCCACTTCAATGCATCTAACTTCTTTGCAAGCATCTTCTGATTCTTGGAAGGTTCTTTGAGCCATCTCTTCCCACTTATCGTGCAGATCATTCACCGGAAATTGAGGGGTAGTATCTTCCAGCAAGAAACTATCCTCATCAGGGGAGTAAAAGTTACTCTTCCCTAAGTTACTTAGCATACGAGGCTCATCGAAATCCGTTGAATCGTAGCTTCTTCTTCTGCTGTCCATTGAACTTGAAGATGATCGCTCTTCCGCTGTTGATTTTAGCAAATTCTCCACCTGAGATTGAGCTACATCTCGTTGCCATTTAAGTTCCTGGATTTGTTCCTCCATCTGAAGATTATTGCACAAGAAAATGAGTATATTCCATAATCAAAAAGCAGAAGAAGCATTCACAAACCTTTGCAATCAATTCTTCTTTCTGTTTGAGCAATGCGTAGAACTCAGAGGTTGAAGAAGAAGAAGCAGAAGCAGGACCTAGAATTTTCAACTCATTCTCCATTCTCGCCAGTTCCCGTTGCAGTTGCTTCACCAAAGCTTTCTCAGATACAACCAAATTGATTTGAGCATTTGTGGCCACCTCTTTAGCACAACTTGCAAAGACAAGTGTGTTTCTCGACTGTTCGAGATGACTACGAGCAGGGCTCATTGTACAGATGATAGCTGTTCTTGCATTACCCCCCAACGAGTTCTGAAGTATACGAGTTAGCTTTGAGTCTCGATACGGTATGTGTCCATTTCTCCCTTTGCTGTAGTACTTTCCAAAACAGAATACTCATATGAGATCTTCGCGGTATTATACTTAACAAGAAACTATTACCAATGGTTAGTCCGTATGCAACAGAGCGGAATGTTCTGTTCTGCTGCGTACGGAGTAGCCATTTTAGGGACTTAGTTTCAGAAATGACCTTAGCTTTCGGATGACAGTTCCGAGAGTGAGTAAACTCCGATTAATGTGACAACCTTCTTTGAGTCTTGAACCAGCAGATAATGTCTGAGAAGCACGTTCACTTCCTGCTAGATCAACAAAACACACAGATGCTGCAAGAGTAGCTGAGCTCTCTGGAGAAAATTCTCGACCCGAGCTTTCAATTGTCTGCAAGAAAACAGAAAAAAGCTATAGTTGTCACTAAGAATGTCACTAAAGAAGATGAAAATGAGTACCAGTCGAAGAATCTGATGAGATCTCGAGCTAGCCTCATTCAATGACGTCTCTCCAATCTTCCTCTGAGCTGCAAAAACCGCAGATTCAAACAGAATATATCACTGGAAATAATTAAATCATGAAGATAGAAGAAGAATTGAGTTACTTACTTTCGCATATAGAAAGGAGTTCGTCGAGATGATTTCTGTCTGTGAGTGTCTCTTCTCTAAGTTTCTCAACCACGGTTCCTCTCTGTAGAAGCAACCGTGGTATAATATCAGTAAGTACATGTAATGATAATGGTTTAAGAAAGAAGATGAGAAGTGGTTATATATGTGACCTCTGGATCATCTAGAAGCCTAAGTGGAGTATTATTATCTTCACAAAGAAGATCCCTAACAGCTTCATTGTAAATCTCCATCGCTGAGAATTTCAGAGTGAATTCTCTTTCTTGTTTATGCTAAAGGAACACAAAGAGACTTTTATAAGAAAAGAGAAAGAGAGGGAGAAAAAGTGCGGTAGGTTAATATGTATGTAACCTTACCTTTTCAATGTAACCAAAGATATCGTCCATTGCAAATCCAGTGATTCCACTCATCGTGTACGTTTTCCCACTACTCGTCTGTCCATACGCGAAGATGCTCGCTGCATTATGAGTCCAATGAGATATAATCTAGTATCATTGAGACCGCATTCACATTGTGACTAGGAATTGTAGCCTAGTGGTTTGTGCTAGTGTTCTCGATGTGTCACCTCCCGGATTCAAACCCGACATAATGCATGTTGTATCCAAAAGAATCCGTTCACATGGTATGAATTAGAGTCCACAAAGATACAACAAAATCTGATTTTTTTTTTCCCATCAAGCTACATAAGTTGGATTCATAAAGGATAGATGCAAGAAACCATTTCTTACAGTTAATTCCGGAGAGGACACAGAGTGCAACCTCTTTAGCTCCATCATCATACACTTGCTTCGTGGGGCATTCGAATCCAAACACCTTGTCTGTAACAGATTGATTGATGGATTGATGATGACATTTTTAGTATGATACCTCAAAATGAAATGGTGTTTAGAAGAAATTGAGAAAGAGATCTAACCAAATGTATAGGAAGGCCTATCAGGCAAGCTATTGTACTTGCAGATGATTGTAGTGTTGTTGATGCATTCCCAATCACATCCATCATTCCTCGTCTTCTCTTTCTCGTTTAGCGGCCTAATTCTTACCGAAACCAATATCTTCTCTTCTCCTGCAGCCATCTTTTCTTCTCTATATATCTTTATTCTGCATCCATTCATTATTCCAATTTCAAACTCACTAAAGGATCATTTGATAATCAGAAATCAGAGTTTAGACAACATAACAAAAACTTCTGAAACATTCAAAACCTTCCACTGACCAAAAGCAATCGGCATGAATAAGACTCGGCTCACCTTTTGATCCTCACCGGATTGCTGCAACTTGAGAGAAAGATATGTTTCGATTGTTAAAGGAGACAAAGAGAAGAACAAGTCAGCCTACATAACAAGACGGCTTCTTGAGTCAAAAACCCCTTTGTAATTTTTTCTTCCTCAAGTTTTTATGTTTTTTTTTTATGTTCTATTGAGCTGTCTGAGAGAAGACATGTCGGCATGGCCGTTCTCTTCCTCTTTCTTAGTTGGAAATGTTACGACCACCAAACACCACCAGGTCTTAGTCTTACTACCAAAATAAGAATGTTGCCAATTATATAACCTTTCCTGCATTACACTATCAACTTGCTGCACAAGGAAAGTTAACCAAATGTTGATGACCCGTTAAAACATTAGCATTGACCAGACATTTATCTGATCATGGAATGGCCTGTTTCTGATTGTTATGTTTCTTAAAGGGATTGCTTTGTAAATAAAAAGACAGTGCTCTTACTCTATATTAAAAATACTTTAGATTACAATTGGAACAGTAGAGAGATTTCAGAGAGAAGCCAAGGCAAGACGCTACAACACATGGGTCATCATGATTCATGACCAAGCCACATACATACATGGAAAGAGGCTTTGAAACTCCGAACAACTCCAGAAAGTAATAAAAACATTATAAGAAAGAAATTTTTCTTTCAGATGTTTTCTTATATTCTTTGTACACACAATTTAATAAATATGATACGTAAAAGGAACAAACATACTACAACTAAACCAATCGTAAACCATCTGGGAGGAGTTGCTGATCAGAGGAATCTTGAGATATATAGTTACGGCAAGCATACATAACTGCCGAATGGAAACCGGTCGGGTTGTCTATGAACACGAAGTGACCACCCTGCAACATTTTCATCAAACAAATCTCACATTAAGCATCTTCTCTATATCTATTTTCCTCTTAAAGTGAGAAAACAATACATCTACTTTAGAGATTGACCTGTGGAACACGAATGATTTCGCAAGGGACCTTCATGTATTTCCTCGCTTCCTCTGCACCTTTATAGTTCATCCAATCGTTCATTCCATAGATGAAAGTTGTTGGCACTTTCCACTCTGATGCACTGCACAAAACAGTCATCAAATTTGAGTTATGTACAACTCCATTTGTGGTGCTCACTAACTCGGGTTCATCAGATTTGGTGGACAAACCTTTGTAGGAGGGGTTTACGGGCAAATGCTCCAAAGGAGAAGATGTATTTCAAGCACAACTCTCCACTAGCCTTTGCAGCCAAGGTATGATATACATAATCTTCAATTTTTATTTTTGGCAAAACAAACCATCAGTACGAGCTATGCACCATCATCTTCCATAACTTCTATGGAACATAAAAGAAAGAATTACTCACCGGTTAACAATCTGGATTCCTCTTCTGTTAGCACGGTTCCCTCTGAATGTGCACCAAATCTTGCATTTGTATACCGATTTACAAGACCAGGACCCCAAGGACCTAATCCTCTGCACCCAAAGAATATTCAGGAAAATATATATTTATCCTGCTCACTACCTTCATCGGCCACTTATCTTAAAACAAGTGTCTCCACGCCCGAAACACGCTTATTAAATGGTTTCACTTGTGTGCCATGTATATGTATCAACGAAATGAGCATACCTAATCAGCTTCTGAGGAGTAAAATTCGACTCCCATAAATGATTTAGGAGTGCCCCTTTCCACGTTGCTCTGAATTTAGTTAGCCATTCTGATTTGGCATCTGATTCTGCCGAGAACCCAGCAGATCCCACCAGAATTAAATGTTGGACATGCTCAGGATGCTGAAAGATCCAGAGATATGCCCGGTGAAAAGTCAGAAATCAAAAACCCAAACTGTCACCATTTACTACTTGAGTTATACCAAAGGACATAAAAAAATTCACCTTAAGTGCGTATTTAGCAGCAACATAACCTCCAAAAGAATGTCCTAATAGAATAAAGTTACTGAGATTCTTGGATTTACGCCATTCCTCAAAGGAGTCAATAAACCATGCCTCTGTTTCTGCATTATTCAAAGAAGGACCAATACAGTCAGTCCCATTACTGGTATAGCAACTCCATATATACAATCTTCAAAGGACTCTAACTAAGAGTCGTTAACAGAAGAGGGAATGAATACCTTCGGTGCTTTTACATGTAAAATCAGGCCTACTCGATCCACCCCACCTAGAAACAATATGAAAGAGCTACCTTATTATACAGACCATGTATATACAAGAACCAAATTGCCATATGTATTGTGGCTCCAATTGTGAATCTTTGAGAACCAACAAGCTGTATACATGATACGAAAGCTGCTTACCCAAGTTGATCAATAGCAATGACCCTAAATCGACTTGCAAGCGCATCGAAATTACGGAAGAAAAAGCCTTGAGAAGCACCGTAACCATGAACCATGACGAGAGTAGGAGAACCCTCCTTGGCATCAAAGGAAACAGTGTTAATGTAGCGCGGCTCATCGCTGGAAGACCGGAACCACCTGATTTTAGAACCTGGTGGTCCTGAACCAATATTGACTTGTTCTTGTACATAAGGCGTCCTGAGATTGTATTGTTCCAGCCAAAAAGATTCAGTTCCTAACATCAAAATCCAAATAGATTCCTACGAAAAACGTCCTAAGAATGAATCCTTAAAGCTGTGTAATTGAGAACAAAGGGTTAAAAGCAAATTATAGATAGAAACAAATGTCGCACAAAACATGATGGGTTTTGCCCAAATTACAAAATCCGCCAAGATGTATGTGTAATCGAGAGAGATAGAGAGAAATGTAAGTACTTGAGGATGGAGAGAAGGCGTTTTTCGGCGGCGATGATGAAATCGGTGGAAGTAGGGATCCAACGGAGAGAATTGGGCCATAAGATCTTCCATCTCGATTTCGCGGCGTTGGTAGCAGCCGCAGCCGCAGCAGCAGCAGATGATGAATCGGCGACTGAAGAAGATCCGAGCTTGGTGGTGGTCTTTGAGATTTCTTCCGCCATTCTTGACGAAAATCGGTTCAGGTTCATACAAATCCAAGAGAATTTAGGGTGAAATTCCCCCACGAATCGAGATTTTGTGTTGTTTTTGGGGTACTAAGTTGGTATATATAGGAAAGACGACGAGAGGAAGAATTTTGATTATATGCTTTTGATAAGCACACGTCATTGCCGACGTCTCCTTGCAGCAAAGCAAGAGAAGCTTCCCGTTGTTGCCAAAACCGGACTTTTTTTTTCTGTCTCTCTGGTCGTCTCTCTATAAATAAATAATTTTTTTTTTTTTTTTGGGGAGTCTCAAGACTGAAATGATGTATTTTTGTTGCATCAAACGAAGGTCTTCAGGTCTTGTGATATTATGAATGCTTCGACAACAAGAAAAGAAAAGAAAATAGAAGAAACAAAGTTCAACTTGTTTTGCACAATCCCATGTCAACAACATCACACACACACACACACACCATATTAATTTTGGACCAAAAGTTCAGTCTCCCATGTCATGACTCTATTTCCAAGACGATTCGCCCCCTGACCACCGCAAGATTAGCAGACATAAAACTACCTACTAATTTTGACTATTGTCTAGCTATGTTATTAACTATGAGAGTTGATTATTATGATTGATTAGCCACAAGAATGAGTTAGTCATAGATCAATGATTTTAAGTTGTAGAACGAAAAACAATTTGATTGCATCTAGGAAATGGATCTCTGCTTAAAGCGGCCCATGATATAACCCTAAAAATGCCTTGAATCTTCAACACTTAATTATATTGCTTTACATCGCTTTTATTCTTCTGCTCTCTCACTTATTAAAT
Organism: Arabis hirsuta; assembly: GCA_964056655.1. Classification (NCBI taxonomy): domain Eukaryota; kingdom Viridiplantae; phylum Streptophyta; class Magnoliopsida; order Brassicales; family Brassicaceae; genus Arabis; species Arabis hirsuta. The sequence goes on from OZ053307.1 coordinate 24,936,431, forward strand.
TGATATATACAGTTGATGATGTACTAAAAGTCGTTTTTTCTTTCATAATCGCCTCTCCCACGCCTGTTCTTCTTGATGCCATGACGATTGTAATAAGATAGTCGATTTCAGTATACAAAACAACAAATTCAATAACCAAGGAAGTGCATCACATTCGTGTGAATTGATCAAATTCAAAACTTTGCAAACTCAGAGAGATGCATGATCTCTGCTCTACTTTCTAAAATCATAATGACAGACTATAATCACGTACAAGAAAGTAATAGCAAACGATCAAACTCAATAGTAACTGAAATGATGATATAAATAGCAAGATTAAATGTGATCCTGATCAAATGTAGATGCAATTGGTCCTTTTTAAAAAGTGGCAAGCATTATGTACCTTGACACACCAACCCACCCGCGCACCAATTCTTGAACCAAGTCATCTTTCTAACACAGCTTCGATTAAACACATTTCGGAAGAAGTCACCAGCATGGTCAAAGTGAGTGCATCCAAGTCTTCATCTCTTCACCTGAAAAAGCCAGCATCAATCTTTAACCCACGTTGCTAACAAAGCCAACAGGTCTACAAAATGCAGAAGAAATACACACACACACAGAGCAAAGAACCTGCCTCGTTGTGGTGCCTCTTCCACAAGCTACTGGCTAGTTTAAGACACCAGAAGAACGTTGTAATAGTGAAATGCCTAGGAGCTGAACCAATCGTTACTCTCCAATTTTTGACGATTTATCTTTTACCTGCAAGTGTGATAGTGATACACCTCCAAATGTGGTGTCTCATATTTCCCCTTCAAAAAGATAGGGAAAGAACTTAACAAAGAAATTATGGGTCATAGTATAGGTAAATCAGAACATAACACCATTGACACTATAAAAGTGAAGCCTTTCTCTTGGATTCCCAAAATGATATATGAATTTCAAGATATGTATTCCGATACCTGAAAGAAGAATTTTGGCTAATGATGGTTAACACTAAACCTTCAGCTCTATACAATACTAAAAACAATGAATGTAAGTTGAGTAACATGTATCATCCGAGAGGATAACTAATGAAAAACATATCCACTTGATATAAAACCTCGATCAGAAAGTCATCAGAACATCGCCCGCAGGAAGAGGAGGAGAAGATGCTTCTCTCATACCTTGCATTATCTTCTGCAAGACCAGTCCTTTCTCAAATCAAGTTAATGCCAAACATGTCTCAGCCACATCTTATGGTTTGAGAAAATATCATGAAAGCACTTTCTTCTACATCAGAACATCTTTCTCTAGAGATAAGCTTCCTGACAAAGCAGCAATATCTGTGGTTTATACGGAGGGTTTTTGCCATTCCATCTGGATAACAACGCAACTACCACTGGCCATTACCATAGATCCAAAATGTCCATCAAGGTTTTGGAGCTTGAGCTATAGCCATGTGCTTGTCAACTTGTTTGTCCACGAAATCACGAATCTGCAATATATAAATCAAATGAAGTGACAATCAACCAGAAACTGTTTAATGTAGATGTCAACTATTTAGTGATATTTCTTGTGAGAGCCTGTCACCAAGATTATTCACAAGAAAATTTGACATTACTGCCTATGGGATACTAACTGGAAACTTAAAAAGGCAAAATAACTGTAGCAAGTGATAACTCTGAAAGTTTTAGAGCTTTTACAAACCTTGTTTTTCCGCTTTGAGTCGAGGAATTGTTGAACAGCCATGGCTTTCTCCACGTCTGTTGTATGTTGCATAACCTGATAAAGCCCAAGATTTCAGAAGAGTCCTTTTCTAACTTCAGATAGAAACAAGAATCACAATATACCAGTTCAAGAATTTTGAAAAGTAGAAAACCACTAAGTCACATACCTTTGTTGCTGTCTTCTTCATTATTGACTTGTATACATCCCTATCAATTTTCTTTGCTCTATAGGGGGCCATAAGCAATGAGGCAACAAAATCTACAACCCCCTGTTTCAAACGATCAGCACCCTGGGTATGACTTTTATGTGGCTTTTTATTCACTGTAACCTGTGACATAGAAGATTCATTCACTCGCTGGTCATGCTTCCAACTAGGAGGGCCTGTCGAACATGCAATAGAATTTTCTTCATCCTTAATATGCAAAGCACGATTAAAAAATTCAGGATCTGCAGCAGCAGCTTGAGATTGCCATCTTTCTATAGCCTGATAATCCTTGAAACCATCGCTACTACCACCAGTATCAACCCATGCCCCAGTCAAAATATTGGTATCTGCAGCCACACTTTCTCCAGAACATTCTCTGAACTTTGAATGAGATACAACCTCATTCGAATGGCTAGGCTGTGAGTAGTTATCAACTGGAATCCTTGAACTATCAAGGTCCAAACAGGAGGCAGGAAAATCATACCAATCCCGAACTTTGCAGTTCCTAGAGTCTATCTCTGACATACAATCTTGTCTTCCTAAGGCATTGCCGGGAAACTTTTTCCTGAAATCAGACTCATCCATCTTTGCATACTGCTCTTGCCTAGCAAATTTGTGAAACGAGGGAATCTTGGGAAGCTGCAATGAAGTACTATGATAGGCCTCAGAAAATGCCTGCAAACACATTAATTTGTTAGCAAAAATAAAAATAAGAAAGAGTTGATTTAAGAGGAAAACGCATTCCCGTTCTCAGAGAAAACAAACACATTCTGCAAGAATCCATTAATACATTCACTAATTCGAAGATATGGAAAAACTTGCCTTTGCAGCTGCTTCTGCTGTTGCACGAGCAGCCTCTGCTGCAGCAAATACAGCCTTTTCTTCCTCGGACATAGGTAGCTGGTTGTCCTCCAGCTCTCCATCTGTTTTCATATCGTTGCCATAGCTCAGCTTTTCCTTACTTTCTGAATCCGCACTACTCATTTTTCTTCTAATCCAAGAGGTGTTTGTATGTTTCAATGATTTCATTCCAATATTAGATTTTTCTTTCCGGTATAGTTCCAGCCACACATTAACAAGCTGGCTTGCAATGGCACGGATATCACGGCTCGTGTGTGCACAGACCTTTTCTTTCACAGTCTTCCCAATGCCTGCATAAGCATGTTGAAAGTAACCAACTTAAAGAAATTTGTAATAAATAACAAGGCTAAAATCATGAAAACAATTGCAAGTGATACTAAGTCTTAATATAGAACCAATTGCATATGATATCTGAGTTTTGGGACAGAAAGCACAACTGGAAGAGAATAACCCATACCTGAGAGTCTCACAGCAAAGAGATCACTCGTAACTCGAACAAGAATGTGTACACAGTGACGTAGAAGCTGGGTTCCATTCTTCCCCATTGAATCCTGATGAAGAAATTTAAATAAGCCATAATATTTCAAGAAAAACCAAAAGGAATCCATGGAACCAACAAAAAAGCAAAAGAAAGTTGTAGTCTTCGCTTTGGTAAAGAAACTAGCTCACTGAGCTTACCAGGATCCAAGAGTTCAGCACTGCAAGCCCTTCTTTTGTACCTGCAAAGGATTTCAAGTTTTCACCAGGTAGGTTAAGCAACTCCTTGGCTAAATGCAAACGCCCAACAGTAGTTTTAGCAGAGAAGAACATGTTCCGTAGCAATGATTGCCTAGCCAACACATTAGACAGCTCAACAACTTCAAGCCTCTTTATTAGGTCTCTGACTTCATCCTTAACAGATAAAGATTTCCTCTGCGCCTTTTCAAGTGTTTCTACTTCAGCTGTATAATCATTTCCACTTCTGAATATATCAATTATACGCACAGCTTCCCGGACTCCAGTCATCATTGCACCACCAACAGTGTCAGGATGCTCTTTGCATGTTGCCTCACCAGCAAAAAACACACAATTGTGAACAGGCCTTCCCAATACATCATAATCTTCACCAGAAGCACCAATAGCAACATATGAGTAGGCACCATAACTGTAAGGATCACTGCCCCAGTCAGTAACTACCGATGCAACAGGATCAGGCACCAGATCCCCACCAAAGAGCTTACGAAGAACCATCATTGCATGGTTCACGTGCTCAGACTTACTCTTGTTTTTATAATCAAAGGCAGCCTTCCCAACCACCAAAGCTATCAGAACAGGAGCACCAACAGTTTTTTTGACATTCCAAAACATAAAGCACTCACCTCTTTGATCTGTTTCCTCAGCAGTTGCCCCAAAATAATCCACACTATCATCCCAAAATACCTTTGAGAATTCCAACACAACTTTATTTAGAACTCCAAAACCAAGTTGTTTGATTGACGAATATTTCCAGTCCGGTAAGGCTGGTGAAAACTTAATCGTTTCTGCTTTCAAGCAGCCAAGAGGAACAGTTACCAGAACAGCATCTCCAAGATAATCACAGCCATTAGATGTACTAACTTTGACTTTATGCTTGCTGTTATGCATGGCAGATACATCAGAAGCATAAGATACCTCAGAAACTGCATTGTTCAAACGAATGTCAAGCCCTTCTGCAAGCGACTCAACAACTCTGCCGTAACCACCCTTGATCATAGCATGAGGCCCTCCAAACCCCCCATAAAACTCATCTTGATTCCAGTGAGGAAGTGACACTTCCTTAAGGACAGCAGCACAACCATATTCTGTATGAGCAAAATGCCAATTCATAACTCGTCTCTCCAAAGGATTCAAAAAATCATCTCTCAAGCTTCCATCCTGCGTAAAGGTGCCAGTGATGCCTGTTGTTGAACCAGAAGCATCAATTGAATTGCCAAGCCCAATTCTTTCAATGTTCACCTTGTCATGTGACATTCTCAGCCGTTGAAGGCCATATTCTAGACCATCTTCAAGAGACATTTTATTTGCTTTTTCCTTGCCTATTTCCTCAACAAGCAAATCCACATCATCAATTAGACTGTTGAACTCTGCTTGCAGAGCATCATCTAATTCTGAAGGAACCTTTTCCCCTGTTACAGTATCATAAAGAGGACAGAATCCATGCAACACACTCAACTCCAGGCCTAATTGATTACAGACCAATACTGAAGGATCTGGCATTCTTTCAGATGGCACATCAGCCTCAGTGCCTGTAATTATGCTAGCCCCGAGATCCACAGGAACTGAAAGAGACGACCGATCTGTAAATACACGACCACCTACTCTACTCCTTGCCTCAAGAACAGTGACAGAAAATCCTTGTCGCTGCAAATGACGTGCAGCTGTTAATCCAGCAGGTCCAGCTCCAATAACTATTACTTTCTTCTCATCTTTGACCTCACATTGAACAAGACTCCTTCCTCTCGTTTGATTACTATTTGCAGAGGAGAGTGTGCTAGAAAAATCAGGCTTAGCTACTGAAATCGTTTCAGGATGCCATTCAACCTTAGTTGGAGTTTCATCTGCTTGCAAAGCATTTATGCTGACAGAATGTTTGCAATCATCAATAATGCTTGTTTTGCTGGTAGATCCCAACATTGCTGAGGTCGCACATCCTAACATTTCCATTTCATCATTGTGAGCACATTTCTGACCTACACTAGTCGGTTCAACGGCTTTGGCCTGACCAAGGATAAAAGCAACTCCGTCCTCAGAATCTGCAACAGAAGCCATGGAACTTTCTTCAAGCTTTTTCCCGTGGAAGAGATCATAATCTTGATTAGTCGAAGATCCTCCCTTCCCCCTCACAGATGAAATGCCAGCATTTATATAACCCTGTAAAAAGAAGACCATCACATGCGGACCATAGGAAACACCACTCATTATACAAATTAAAAACAAAAGTTAAGAAAAAATTAAGCAAGGCGAATACTATGACAGGATAGAACAACACAACAAAAAACGTCAAAGACTTACTCTCTGGTCAAGAAACTTATAGACCTCTCTGATAAGAGAAGCTGACAGCAATTCACTATCAGAAGGGCCACTGGCAACAACGCACTCAGTGACAGGTAAGATTCGGCTGACATTTTTACTCCACAGACCTAAGATAAAATTCCTGTATCGTAACAGATATCAGTACTGATAAAAAGAAAAAAAAAATAGTAAGGGACTAAGAAACTCTACAACAGAGCGAATGATTTAAGAAATAAAACTATAAAATTTAGTATAACAAAAACTGTTCCAAGTAAAACTGATGAACATAAAATGGACAAAAAACAACTAAAAAAACTTTGGATCTCATTAGTAGGTCTGTCAAACAATACATCAAAGTACACATTCAAGGTTTCCAACAAATGAAGAAGGGAAAAACAGGGGTCACATATCAAGGTACATCCTTCATATGAGAAAAATACATTCTATACAAAATACATTATTAAGAAAAATACATTCTATACAAATAAGAACATCAAAACCATGTACTCGAATTCATAACGGCTATGTAAAAGGAAACTAACCTGCAAACTAGGTACTCCTGATGGCTACCTTTGCGCTTCAACACCTCCTTAAGTATAATCTTCTCAATTGGACTTACCGAGTGGGCTTTTAGTCCAGCTGTCACTGCAGCTGCTCTACCGGTTTCAGTGTCCTTGGAATAAATTGGAAAGGAATCACACCTGTCACTACCTTTAAAGGACTTGTCACTTTGACAGTCAAGAAAGCCTTGCTCATTCTCATAAGCCATGTCTCCTTCATACACCAAGATTCCAAGCTTACGCTTTCTAGCAATGCGCTCTGGACGTTGCAAGGTGGATGGCTTCCCAGAATTAGGCAATGAAATCGCATCACCCTGAAAACTTTCATCTTCACAGGGAGATATAAAAACTGGGGAAGCTTCGGCAGTTCCATCTTTGACAGAATGAACTTGAATACGACCACCATTAGAAGCATCATTGTGTGAAGTATACTTGCACTTCTGACAGATACCAACCTGAGCATTAGACTCAAAGGAACCATCCTCAAGATTAACTTGAATGTCACAATCACACCTAACTAAATTTTTCTCTCGGAAATAACCAGACTCTGAATCTGGCTCTCCCAAGTGCATGTCCCGATCAGAAGCAATAACTGGAACTTCTTTGCTAGCAATAGGAGAAAAAACTTCAGCATGGACATTTGACACCCTGGAGAACTCCATAGCCTTCTCTGACAATTGCCTCTTGGATTCATCATTTGGAAATCGATGAAAGACATCTACTTCCTTATCGCCGGATACTGTCACCGGGATTTCACGCCCGGGAGAGGCTGCCTCATCCTTACGACAAGACTCATTCATGAGAGTTCCAGCTTCTGAAGAACACTTTTCAATACAGCTAGATGCACCATTTTTGGAGATGCAATCCCCTCTTTTATTCTTCATGCCGGGATCTAAGAGAGTCTTGTGGGTATAACACTCTGATGTTGAATCAACAATCTTCTCGACAGAATTGTTATTTAAACATTCCCTATGTGATAATGCAGCCAATGGCTTTGAGCAAAACAATTCCTCCCCAACTTTTGCAGAATCTATCCCTGATCTTGTTCTTGATTTAACATCGGGTTGACGAGCTTTATCCAAGCTTTTTTCGTTTACAGTACCATCCATGCCAACCTCAGATACACCATTAACCATATCATGACCTTCCTCAACTGATTTCAAAACAGAATTTGTTACAGTATCAACAGAAGAAATATCCTTGAGGTTCCTAATCCTTGGGATTCCTGATCCAACACCTTTCTTCGAGCCCTTCAATCTCTTCCTAAAACTCGCTAAGGTATCATCCATATCTTCAGAATCCTTTACCACAACACTCAATTTCTTCTCCACAACCTGTTTACCAGTAGTACTTTCTGTCTCAACCTTTTTCCTCTTGGAACTTTTATTCTTCATAACATTGAAGAGAGATTGAATAGGCTCATCATCAGCAGCATCATCCTCAAACCGAACAATCTTACAACCTCTCTTGGAACCAGATTTCTTCCCATTACCATCCATATGAATCTTCCAATTCCTTAGTCCAAATCTAAACTCCAATGTAACACTATTTCTGAACCAACGAAGAATTGTATAAACTTTCACCTACGCTTCTGAGATATTGCTCTTTCGAATTCACCACGGGAAGATACAAAATCAAAAATTTAGGGTTTTCTAGCAGAGTGAGCTCGAAATCTAGAATCACAGTAAAACGAAAAGGAAATGAGGAACGAACAGGGGACGATTAGGGCAAAACATATACATCAAACAGAGCGGAATACTGATGCAGAAGGCCAGAACTAGAGCAAAAAGTTGCGGTTTAGACCAGGTTCCAAAACTGGATTTAGGGTTTACGAAAGCCTCGGAGATTGATTGAGAATGTAAAATCGAAATCGAAATCGAAAATACCTCAAGTAGCTGAAGAGCCTTCGTCTTCGTGTAGATCGCAGAAGCAACGCTTTAATGTTCAAAAACCCAAACGAACATGGTGAAGCTAAATTAGGAAATCAACCATTAAGAGAAGAGATGTATGGCAACATACCAGTCAGAACGCCTCAAAACGCAGCGTTTCAAAAGAATCGCGTGAATCGATATGTGGAAAGAAATCTAAATAGTGGAGTAAATGGTAGCATATAGTTTTTTTTTTTTGACGTCAAAGGTAGCTTATAGTATAACTAGTACTAATGCCAGTGCAAATTATGAAATCTGAAATTAATTAAATTTACATTTTATTTATTCTAGATTCGAGAAAATTTAATTTTGTTTTTTGGGTCGGAAACGGGAGACAAATGTCCCCGTCATTTATTGAAAATGTAAATTAAGCAAATTACAAAGCAACTCGTTGTGGGAACGCAGTCCCACTAGCATCTTCAAACAAAATCGAACCAACCGTGTAAGGAACAGACTCAAACAAATGAAAACTCAATCGTAAAGTAAACGCACAGTTAGCTAATCCCTATGCACATGAGAGATACGGATTATCTAGTCTTTTGATATAAAGCCGTGGCACAGTCGTACTAGGAATGACAGCGGATGAGACTCACTAATCTCTGTCTTGAGAAATCCAACTACTACCTCCGAATCCACCTCAATTTCTAACCTTGTAACATGACGTTCCCATGCAATGTATAACCCATAGTACACACCCCACAATTCAGCTAACTGGGCAGAGCATATACCAATATTAAGAGCAAAACCCCCACACCAAGTTCTCGTCTCGCATAATACCTCATGTAGCTGCTAAACCAGGGTTACCTCGAGAAGCTCCATCCGTATTCAATTTAATCCAGCCCATACCCGGGCCCACCCAAGCTATCATCCTCTCCACTCTTGTCACCGGAGTATGAGTATTCTCGGCAGCCTTTAGGTGAGCAAGGCTTACCTCATTAGCTATGTCTTTAAGAAACTTTACCCGATCTCTACACTTTCCATTCACTCCGAAAATATTTCCACATCTCCACTTCCATCTCCACCAAACAGACATCGCAAACAGAGTGGACCAAATACTCTCTCCCACTTTTGCATCATTTCCCAAGTTCTCATACAACCATTCGGTCAATGATCGTTCAAAGAACTCCCTTCGCTTGCTAGGAGGTACCAATCGAGTCCAAATGCCTTTCATTGCAGGACAATCCCGAAGTATATGAATGATAGTCTCATCTCTACCTTTACAAATCATACACACTCCTGAATCAGAAAGATGTCGTCTTCGTCTTTCCACGTTTGTCATTATAATTTGATTCATACCCAACCATAGGAAAACCCGCACTCGTTCTGGGACTATAACTTGGCATACTCGTTGAAACAATTCAGCCAAATCCTGTCTCGGTGTATAGTCTCTTGTCACAATCGAATCTGCAGATTTGACTGTAAACTCGCCATTTAAATTCTCACCCCACGAAATTCTATCCCTTTCACCCGTCACAGTATCAACAACAACTGACCAAAGCTTTAATAGAGTATCATTCGATACATACAGCGCAATATCACTCAATAACCAACCTGTACCATTTCGCCATAAATCCCATGCTCGAAGCTCATCAAAACTCGCTAGTAGTGCAACCCTGCAACCTCCCAATAATGCTGCATTGCATAAACACTTATCAGTCCAAAACCGAATTGATTTCCCAACCAATAACCCAAGTCAGCCTTGGCAACACTACTTCTCGTAACCCAATTCCAACGCTTCTCCATGTCGACGACCAATTGCTTTTGGGGATCAGCGAGTAGTCATCAATATCCTTCACTTTATATTTCTTTCGCAAGACTCTCGCCCAAAGACTATCCTGATCCTTCAACCGCCATCCAATCTTTACTAGTAACACTTTATTCATAGCTTGGGCAGATCTAATTCCCAGCCCTCCTTCGCTTTTTGGAACACAAACACGTTTCCAACTAATTAAATGCTGCTTCCGCTGTCCATTATTACTTCCCCAGAGAAATGATCTCGACATTTTGTCCAACCTGGCTAGTGTCGATGCTGGTAAAGCAATAGTACTCATGGAGTGAATTGGTAATGAAGATAGAACAGCTTTAGTCAATGTTAATCTACCAGCCAAGCTCAAGCACCGTCCCTTCCAGCCTACTAATCGAGAAGAAACCCTCTCAAGAATCTCACCAAATGTGTCTTTATTAATGGGCTTCTGCAGTACGGGCATCCCTAGATATTTTCCCAAATCTCGTGTCGATTTAATTCCACTTGCATTGCTGATCATGCCCTCGAGCTCCCGACTCACATTATTCGAGAAGAAAATCTTGGACTTTTCCAAGCTCACTTTTTGTTCAGAAGCATTACAAAATCTTTCTAATACCTTCTGAATTACTCTTATCTGTGAAACAGACGCCTCTGTAAATAGTATTAGATCATCAGCAAAGCAAATATGCGGAAGTTTTGGACCTCCACGCGACAAGCTTATCGGTTGCCAATCTCCCATATCAATAGAACTATCAATTAAATTACACAATCTCTCCAGGCAGAGTACAAATAAATATGGCGACAAAGGATCTCCTTGATGCAAACCTCTCAACGGCTTAAAACCTTCCGACTTCTCTCGATTCCATAGTATATTCATTGATGGCCCAGTCACACAATTCATAATCCAATTAATCCACTTCTTTGGTAAGTTCGCCGCCTTAAGAGTATCCTCAAGAAAATCTCATTTTATCCTGTCATAAGCTTTTTCGAGGTCAAGTTTGAGTAACATCCATTCTTTCCTGCCTTTTTTACGCCTCGTAGAATGTACCGCTTCTTGAACCACGACAATATTATCCGCGCTTAAGCGACCCAGGATAAAACTGGATTGTGCCGGGCCAATGAGATTTGGCATCACACTCTTTAGTCGCAAAACCATCGCTTTAGTAATAGTCTTGAACAGAACGTTGCAAAGACTAACTGGTCTAAATTGAGTCATGTTTTCTGGTTTACCAACCTTAGGAATCAACACCACTAGCGCATCATTCATGCCGTCCGGTAGCCTGCTAGTCTCAAAGAACTCCAATACAAAACGCTTAACTGAACTCTCAACAATATCCCAACACTTCTGGTAAAAGACCGGCTGAAAACTGTCAGGACCCGGAGCCTTAAAACTGCCCATGGTTCTAATTGCTTGTTCGACCTCCAACACTGAAAACAGCTCGCATAACCCCTTAATCTCTCCTTGTGTAAGTTTTGTAAACCCCTCATGCGGCAATTGTACCGCAATTGCCTCGACATCATCCATAGAATATAATCACTTGCAGAAACCAATTGCCAACTGCTCGAGCTCCATCGGATCCAAAATCCATAGATCTGTGTCATCTTTAAGCAAATCAATCTGGTTTCGGCGTCTTCGGATAATAGTCAAAGTGTGAAAATATTTGGTGTTTCGATCCCCAAGGCGATGTATTTTTCTCGCGGTTTTTGAAACCAAACAATCTCTTCCTATTCTCGCACACTATCAAATTCCTTAATCAAACCCGCTTCCTTATCCAACAACTCCGTCGTCTGGTTTGAATCCAATAAAACCTGACAGTTTTGATCTCAATCAACAACTTCTCCTTCTTCTTTTGAACATCTCCAAAGACATCTCTATTCCATTTTTTTAGCTTATCCCTTAGCCCTTCCAAAGCATGTGGAGTTGATACCTCACCATTCCAAGAGTTCCTCAGTAAATCCTGAAAACTCTCATACTTCAACCAAGCGGCCTCAAAACGGAAAGGCCTTCGTCTCGGATTTTCTAACTGTTTCGGACACAGCTGAACCCATTGTGGGAGTCGAAACTAGCACAATTAGATTTGTAAGGGTTTCGAGAGGAAGCAGAGATTTCTAGGTTAAGTTACGAAAGAAACGATGAGCAAAGAGAAACGTTTGTTATTGCTGTGTATGCCTTTGTCAAAAGAGTTGCAGATCCCTTTCAAAGGGTTTTACATCAACTATATATAATGTTCCTAAGTCGGCTAAGTTTCCTAAGTCTTCGCGGACTCCCTCTTTGTCTATGTCGGTTTCGCCGAAGTGGGCTTCGTGACTGGACTGGGCTTGCTGTCTTAACTGGTCCAGAGACGAAGCCCAACCCAGTTAATCGTCACCGCCATTTCGTGGGTGTCGAGAGGTCATCGACTCGAGTCCTCTTCGTGCCACCGTAGACATCGGTCATCGGTCCGTTGCCATCGGGTCCAATGTCATCGGATCTTGGGTGACTTCGTTGCTCGCCCCGGAGACGTGACCCGAGGTGAACAGTGCCCGATGTGAATAGTGAGTGACCCGAGGTGAATAGTGACCCGAAGTGAATAGTGAGTGACCCGAGGTGAATAGTGACCCGAAGTGAATAGTGACCCGATGTGAATAGTGACCCAACGTGAATAGTAACCCAAAGTGAATAGTGACACCGATGTCATCATCGTCGTGGGCGCTTATCGAGAGACCATCGGTGCCATTCCACGTCGTGGGCGTTAGTGGATCCAAACGACCTAAGGCGATCGCTTGCTCTATCCTGCGAGATGACTTAGGGGCCGTATTGTCTTAGGCGTCAAGAGTCTTGGTTTGGTCAAGATTTGAACGCTGACGTTGAGCGGGTGAAATCCGACCCCAACAGTTAGCCCCCAGCTCGGTTGTGTTAGAGATAACAGTACCGAATTAAAGACCTACTAGATATCAGCGTTACCGTTCAAAACCATGATGTTACTGCTGGCATGATACTGTTGGCTCGGGCCGCTCGTACTATGGTAGATGATAGTTTTTATGCTGGAGATTTTAAGACTCCGTTCTTCATAGAAGATTTCACGACTTCTTGGTTTGCTTGCTGAAACCGACTGCGTTGCGACGGAAAAATGATTTTCGGGAGTGAAAAATGTCGTTGATGAGGGCGATACCCGCTAGTGAAAAATGGAATTTTTTTTTTTTTTTTTGTTAAGAGACAAGGTCTCTCCTTTTCTTTTTTTTTTTTTTTTTTTTTCCTTTCTCCTCCACTCATCTCTTAGAGTTTTTGGACCCTATCTCCTTCTCCACCTTTCCGCCGCCGCCGCCGACGAGTCTCCGCCGCCGACGTGCCTTCGCCGCCGACGCGTCTTTCGATCGCCGCCGACGCGTGCCTCTGCTGTCGGTGCTCCTCTTAGGTGAACTTCCTTGTTGTTCTTACAAGGACCTCCTAGATGTTCATAGTTTCCTTGGAAAAATCCAAACTTGTAGATTTAGATTTTCATGGAGATAAGCTTTATTGTTGTTGATTGCTAGGGGAAGCTCTTGCATCTTTGATTTTTATTAATTGTCTTAGATTTTTCTGTGTTTCCGATTCAAGCTTTGGAGAATATGAACAAGGCTTGGTCTTTGTTGAAGATTGCTTGATTTTGAACCTTTGATTTCGATATGTGTAGGTGATTTTGTGTTTATGGATAACACCAAAGTTGGCGATGATGATCGCGGAGGCGATGACCGCCGCTCCTCCGAAGAGCTTCTCGTCGCCGGAAATCGTGGCTCCCCCGAAGAGCTTATCGTCGCTGGAAATCGTTGCTCCCCCGAGGACCCTCATGCCGCCGAAGACTCTCGCGCCGAAGTGATGGTCGTCGCTTCCGTCGCCGAAGACTCGAGATCCTTCCCCCATGGACCCGAGGGTATGAGGACTTCTCCTCGCGAGCACGAAGATACGTGGCCCTCTCGTCGTAGCACCGAAGACCCGATGTCTTCTACTCGTGGCACCAAAGATGCAAGGGCCGCCCTTCTCGGCTTAGATGTCTCGATCTCTCGGACCGACCCTACGCCGAAGATCAATGTTGCCCCGAGGAATCGAGCTCTTATCACCGAAGACTCGATAGGCGGAACCCCGATGTCCTCGAGCCAACGCGTCGATGACCCGACGAGGTCAGTTCGGCGAGGTGGTGAGCCGATGTTCCCGAGCGGTTTTCCCGAAGCCACCGATGCTTTTGATGATCTTTGGTTTGTTGACGACGTGGATCCGCAGCTCTCGCCTGGCACTGCGGATGCATCGCAATCGCTGCCCTCATCCTCTTCGTTTAACTCACTAGCGTCTAGCACCGAAAGAGATGACGACGCTACCCTTGCCGAAGTTGAGCAACCAATAACGGCTAAGAGGAAAAGAAGGGTACCTATTCGTCCTATCCCTCCTGGGTCTTCCTTTACAGATGAGGAGTCACTGCGGCTTCTCCGGGGGCGGTGTGAGATCTCAGAGGAAATTGCGTTGATCGCCCCCGTTTCCACTGACAGGGCCAATCCTCCACCTCCCGGGTACTTCACTCTTTATGTGAACTACTTTGACTCGTGCTTGCTCCGGTTTCCGGTGCCTGGATGCCTCCTTCGTTTTCTGGTGGCGAACCAAGTTGCCCTTGCTCAGGTCAACCCAAGGGGCCTCAGACATCTCGTCGGTGTCTACGTGATGAGTCGGGAGCATGGCGTTGAGATCAGCATCGAGCACTTGTCCTGCTTGTTGGACTTCCGGACTCGCGGTCGGAAGGAGGAGCTCAAGTACAGCATTACTCCCGTGGCGGGTCGGAGACTTATCGACGGGTTTCCTAGCAAAGACGAGCACTTCGAGGACCGTTTCTTTTTTGCTAAAATTTCAGAAAGGACCACCGGAGCGGACGGTATTGCCCTTGTTAAGGCGAGATGGGCGAGGAGAGGTAATTGACACTTAATTCCTCTATATCTGTTAACATTTTTTTTTTTTAACACGCGTCGCCTCACCCATTGGTTTTTGCGGTGAAGCCGTCGCTACCCGTAATTGATGTCGATGTTATCGCTGCTATGCATAGAGTCATTTATACTGGGAAAAGTCACTGGCAAGGATCGTTTAGCCTCCCGAGGATTGAGAGAGCGCTTTCCGTCGCGGTCATTCTGGAAAAGATTCTTTGTCGAGGCGAGCAGCGGTTATCGTCCCGCCAGAGAGCGGAGATGGCGAAAGCGAGGATTGCGACGTTGACAAGCGCAGCGCCGATGACTGCTGCACCGATGACCGCGTCGCTGCAGACGAGAGTTTTGACGAACGCATTGCCAAAGACGCCAGCCGCGTCGGTCTTGCATCCTCGCGCTTCTCCCCTTACTCCTGATGAGGCCGCAAGACGTCATGATCAGTCACGGAAGAGAGCTCGTTTCTCTAGTGGCAAAGGCAATGGCGTTCCTGAAGACGGTCCTCTGAAGAGGAAGAGAGTGGATACGTCCCCTTCAGCTGCGGCCAGGAGGACAGCGCCAGTGAGTAATGATGCAGCTGCCTCTGCTAGGCTTTCAGCTAAGGCTTCCGAGGTTCGAATTTTTTCCTTACTTAATGTTTTCCCAACGACTTAGTCTCTTTCGTTTTAATTTTTCATCTCTTTTCTTCTTTTTCTTTTATGCAGCTTCTTCCCCACCTTCGCCAACTGGTTGGCGATTATGACAGGGATGCTTGCACTAGGGAGAGTGAGCTTAGCGAGGCTAGGAAGGCCAACTCGCCTTGCAGTCGAGACTGGCCAAACTTATCCAGCGGAACAAGGTTCTCGAGAGTGACGTTTCCGCTGCGAAGAAGAACGAAGAGGAGTTGGGTAGCAAGTTAGCGGAGGTCGAGTCTGGGCGTACCAAAGATAAGGACGAGATAGCTTTGTTGAGGAGTCAGCTGGACTTTGCTTATGATCATCAAGATGCTAGAGTGGATGAGGCTGTTCTTAGGGCAAATGAGGAGATGACTCACAGCTTTGATGAGCGAGTCGGCGAACTCTCCAAGCTACTTGCCGAGATTGATGGGAAGGCCAAGGAAGACATGTTAGACCTCGCCGAGATTGATGCGAACCTGGAGTTCATCGCGCTTCTTCAGAAGCCAGATCCTCTAGTTCTGAAGGACGAGATCGAGGAGCTGCACCAGCGACAAGCCCCGATTTACGATGCCCGCATTGTGTTTGCGGATCTTGTTGCCAAAGCGAGGAGGGTACTGAAGAATCCCGAGGCCTCTGCTGCTGCTGGTGACGACGATGGCGAGAGCGGCGATGCCAGCGATGATGAAGGCAGTGAGAAGGGAGATGGTGAGGAGATCGATGAGTGATCTTCTCCTTTCAGACTTAGTTTAGTTTTTCTTTTGGCGGATGTTGTTACTCATGACTATTGGTATTGGCGTTGGATGGTTTGTATCCGTGCCGTGACTATGTTTACCTTGCTTTGTAGCAAATGTTGGGTGATAAAGACTGCGGCTTTTGTTTTTTTTTTTTTTTGCCTCTCTTGTGAACTAAACTCGTTCTGTTTCTTGGTAGATCATAAGAACCCAAAGAGTAATGGTACTCGCTTTTTAGCTAAGTCTTTAGATGAATTAGTCAGTTGGTGGCTGTTTACACTCAAGGTGTGTCCTTGAATGCTCCATATTGTTACTGCATGGTAGCGAAAGTGCAAATGCATTTACGCTCTGCTTTTACCAACGTTGTTGTTGGACTTGTAATGGTGGCGCTCTGTGAACACGTCTGTCCGAGAGCGATTACACCTTTTGCTTTGACCAACGTGTTGATGGGTTTTCAGAATGATTATTCGGTCTACAAACTGAATAACCATTGGCAGCTGCTTTTTACCAATGATGCTGTTGGGTTGTTGAATGATCAATTGGGTTCATCCGCCCCAATGCTGAGCATTAGTACTTATATAGCGCGCTCGGGATCCGATGATGGATGTTGCTGTGTTCGAGTTCACACATCTTCGCTGTGGCCAGCAGCGATGGTTGCGGAACGAACTTTGCTGGCAAAATTTTGAACAGCCCAAAGAGGACGTGTTGACGAAGTCAGTAAGACTTGTATCAAGTGTCTGATGTTGCCAGCAAATAAGTTGTGAAAGATAGGAATATGGGTATCCCACTCCCCCCCTTTGGACAGAGGAGGGCAACTGAAATCGTCCGGAGACAAGCTGCCTACGTACCTTTGCAGGGATCAAGTCGCCTCGTAGTTCATTACAAGAGCCGCGAAAGAGAACTAGTGGTAGTATCTCTTCAGGTGCTTTGCATTCCAAGAGTGGAGGATAGGTGTGTCTGCTATGGTGGCGAGTTCGTAAACACCTGGGCGGACGATGGTGGTGACACGGTAAGGTCCTTCCCAGTTAGCCCCAAGTTTGCCTGCGTTCTGCTCTGCTGTATTCGGGAACACTTCGCGCAAAACTAAGTCACCCTCGCAGAAACATCGCTCGCGGACCTTGGAGTTGTAATATCTGGAGGCGGCGTTTTGATAGTTGGTTATCCGGATGAGGGAGTGATCGCGCCTTTCTTGAAGGAAGTCCAACTCATCCAGAAGCAGCGAATGATTGAGCGCTTCGTTTGGTGGTAAGAGATGACGATATACGCCAGGAGAGCGGATCTTCGCCGGGATGACACATTCAGTTCCATAAACGAGTGCAAATGGAGTCTCGCCGGTCGCTCGGCGGGGAGTGGTGCGGTGGGACCATAAGACGCCTTCAAGCTCGTCAGCCTAGCGACCCTTTTTCTCATCTAAGCGTTTCTTAAGACCATCGAGAATTGTCTTATTGATTTCTTCTGCTTGACCATTACCTTGAGGGTAGTGGGGCGTATACTTGCTGAGGCGAATCTTCCACTTAGAGCAGAAGGTCTCGAACCGGTTGGAAACAAACTGGAAACCATTGTCTGTAACGATTTCATATGGAACTCCATGACGACATATGACGTTATTCCATACGAAACTCTCGACTTGAGCATCCTTGATACTGGCATAAGCTTCGGCTTCCACCCATTTGGAAAAGTAATCTGTAAGAACTAGTAGGAAGCGCTTTTGTTTTGAAGGAAGCAATGGTCCAACGATATCCACGGCCCATCTCATGAACGGGTAGGGAGAAGTTACTGAAGAAAGCATCTCTGTTGGCTGATGAATCTTCAGAGCATGTCGCTGACCCTGTTCGCATTTGGCTGAAAACTTGACGCAATCGCCTACTATAGTAGGCCAGAAGTGACCATGTCGTTTGATCTTGATTGCAAGTGCTTTGCCTCCCGAATGATTTCCACAAGACCCGTTGTGGATTTCCTCCATGATCTACCGTGCTTCTTTTCCTTCTACAGAAGTAAGCAGGGGGCCGGAGAATGCCCATCTGAAGATGTTGCCATCAAGTAGGACGTATCGAGCAGCTTGCTTCTGTAATTTACGGGCTGCCCACTTGCTACTAGGCAGTTTTCCGTCGGTGATGTATTGTCGAATCTCATTAATCCATAACTTGTCGCAGCCGTACTCGGGCTTTTCAGCATCTTCGTCCATTGGGACTGCTTCAGGCTGACACGAGCTACCGGTGACAGGGACTTCGGCAGCCGAGACTTTGGTGGCAGTGACGTCGGCGACAGAGACTTCCGTGGCAGTCAGCGCAGGCGGACGCAGAGGCTCTGCGTCCTTGGTAGCCTCGGCCATCTCGGTGTCTTCGATGGTTGGCTCCTGCGCGTCACCCATGGCGTTCGCACGTTTAGCGACTTGAAAGCGCGTAAAGATGGCGAGCGTCGTATCCTGCTGAATACTAGGGAAATCGATGAAATCGACGGGAATAACTCGCTTCAAGGCTGGATCTCCTGGGGGAGCCGAAGCGGAGGCAAGGTTAGCCAATGCATCATTGTCAACGTTTTCTGCTCGGGGAATTCGTGTAAGTGAAAACGTCGGGAACGTTAAAGCCAGATCCTTTACTATCTTCAAGTATGCTTCCATGCGGTTGTCCTTCATTGCATACTCGCCGCTAAATTGGCTTGTAACCAGTTGTGAATCGCAGAATGCATGAATGTGCTCGACACGAAGTCCATGAGCGAGTCGCATGCCAGCGATGAGGGCTTCATACTCTGCTTCGTTGTTTGAAGCCTTGAAACCCAGACGAAAAGATTGTTCAAAGATCTCTCCGGTTGGCGTGGTTAAGCGTATTTTTACCCAGACCCATTTTTTGAAGATGAGCCATCGACATATAGTTTCCAGATTCCAGGTTGTACTTCCGTTAAATCTTTATCTTCAGGGAACTCGATGAGGAAGTCCGCCAACACTTGTGATTTGTTGCAGGTCCGCCCCTTGTATTCGATGTCATACTCACTGAGCTCCACAGCCCACTTAGCAAGCTTGCCAGACTGACTCGGGCTATGTAAAACGGAACGCAGTGGGAAGGCGCTAAGGATAATAATAGAGTGAGATTGGAAGTAAGGCCTTAGCTTTCGTGATGCCATGAGGACGGATAGTGCCAGCTTCTCTAGTTGAGGATATCTTGTCTCAGCATCCATAAGAGTTTTGCTGACGTAATAGATTGACTTTTGCTCGCCTCGCTCTTCGCGCATGAGCACGGCGCTGACGGTTGTCTCAGATGCAGCAATATAGAGGAATAGGGGTTCTCCCGTCACTGGTTTAGTGAGGATGGGTGGGTTGACAGGTACTTTTTGAGTTGTTGGATGGCATCTTCACACTTCTCTGTCCATTCAAACTGTTTATTTCCTCGCAGCATGTTATAGAAAGGGAGACACTTGTCCGTAGAGCGTGAGATGAAACGATTGAGTGCAGCCACTCTGCCAGTCAACCTATGCACCTCGCGCTTATTCCTTTGTGACGCCATCTAGAGCAGCGCGTCGATTTGTTTCGGATTAGGTTCGATCCCTCTGCGGGTGACCAAATACCCAAGGAATTCCCTGGAAGTTACCGCGAATCTACACTTTGTTGGGTTTAGCTTCATGTTGTGAAGGTTGAGCTGGTGGAAGCATTCTTCCAGGTGGTAGATGTGGTCTTTTTCTGCAAGGGATTTAACTAGCATATCGTCTATATAGACCTCCGTGGTCCTCCCCAGCTGTTCCTGGAACATCTTGTTCACCAGTCTTTGATATGTTGCACCAGCGTTCTTTAGGCCGAAGGGCATCACCTTGTAGTAATAGATGCCGCGGTCTGTGATGAATGCTGTCTTCTCGCGGTCTTCGGGGTGCATAAAAATCTGGTTGTAGCCGGAGAAGACGTCCATGAAGCTCAACAGCTTGTTTCCTGCCGTTGCCTCCACTAAGTGGTCGATATGAGGTAGGGGGAAGCTGTCTTTAGGGCATGCTTTGTTGAGGTCTGTGAAGTCAACGCAGACACGCCACTTCATATTCTTCTTCTTTACCATGAACGGATTGGCGAGCCAGTCGGGGTACCTAACTTCGGTAATCGATCCGACTCGTAGAAGTCTCTCGACTTCGTCATTGACGGCCTGTGCCCGTTCAGGACCTAGCTTTCTCCTCTTCTGCTTTACTGGTTTGAACGTTGGGTCAACATTGAGCTCATGGCTAGCAATGTTGATATCTATCCCAAGCATGTCCTCTGCAGCCCATGCAAAGGTATTGATGTTCTTATGGAGGAAATGCACTAGCTCATTTTGAAGGTCTTCATTAAGTGCAGCTTCGATTTCAACACATCTCTCTGGGTGCTTCTCGTTGATACACACTGAAACCACGGGTTCGCAGGTAGGTCGCTCTTCGTCTACGCGCCCATCTGCAAACTATAGTTGCTATAAGAGTTTGGTCAAGTGCTTGACCTGATCAGGACTGGTTCTTGCTCTCTTTCGCTGCCCCTGTGGTGCGGAGTCCTCGTTCCTCTTGTCTTCGAGGATACGTAGTTTGTGCTCAGCCAAAAAGCACATGCGAGAATCCTTTTGGTTTCCCCATATCGTTTTTACGCCGAGGTTAGTCGGGAATTTAAGGCATAGGTGGTATGTCGAAGGTACAGTTTGCATCTGATTGAGCTAGGGAGTTCCCATAATCATATTGTAGATCGCGGGGTGGTCAGATACTGTGAAGTCGACCATCTTTTTAACGTTGCCAGCTTGGACGGGTAGGCGAATCGTTCCCATTGTCATGGTTGTCTCGCCAGAGAAACCTGTTATGGGTTTTGGTTGCCTGTAACTTTCATTCGCTCTAATTGTGGAGAGATCGACTTTCATTCGTTCTAACGTGTCCTTGAAGATGACGTCTACTGAGCTTCCGGTATCAATGAGAACGCGAGCGACATTAAAGTCGAAGACAGTCAAGTTGATCACAAGAGGGTCGTTGTGTGGATGATCGAGACCCTCAGCGTCTTGTTCGTCGAAGGTAATAGGGTTGCTGGCGAGCTTTGGCATCGCAGACGCGGAGATGTTAGCGCAGACCTCGGCGCATCGCTGGTACGCTTCGATCGCAGGAATGTTGTCAGCACAGTACTGTGATCCTCCCATTATCATGTAGATGGTTTCCTGTGGGTTCCCGTTTTCTGGGTTGTCATCGTGGCGTTGGCGCTTGGAGTTCTACGCCTGTGGTTTGGCGTCAGCTGGAGCCTTCACCTCCTCTGGTTTGAAGCCCAATAGGCTAATGTCACCCTTAAGAGTGCCACCAGTCAGTTTAGCTATCAGCTGCCGCCCCAACTCGTGACACTTCGCAGTCGAGTGTTCGCTGGCTTTGTGGAACTTCTTGTCATATTCCTTTGGATCTCTGATCCATGTGTAGTTTCCTCTGCCGCGACCTTGTCCGCGGCCTCGTATTCGGCCGTAACCTGATGACTCCACTTGGTAGTTATGGGCTCCCGCGGACCCCCCTTCATACTGGATGAAGGCGGGATTGCCTTTCTTCGGTGCAGTGGGGGCTGCAGCCAGAGCGGGGTCACTCGCTTGTTTGGATTTTCCGCCTCTCTTGGCGCGGACATCCTCTTCACTTCGAGCAAAGTCTGCAGCGCGGTGAAGCGCGTCTTGAATGGTTGTCGGTGGGTTGATAGTCAATTCCTGCCAGAACGGAGATGGGCATCGGAGCGCTCCTCTCAAGGCCTCCAGTGCGGACGTGTTGCTAATACCATCCACCTTTGACAACGTGTGTTTAAACCTGGTCATGAAAGATCGTAGACTTTCATTCTCACCTTGCCGGTTCGTTCATAACTCCGCGTCGTAGATCTTTCGCTCTGCGAAGATGTTGTAATGCTGTACAAACATCTCTGAGAGTTAATGGAAGCTGTGGATTGAGTTCTTTTCCAACTTATAGAACCATTGGAGGACAGGCCCCTTGAGGATTTCCACAAATAGCTTGCAGTAGCCGATGTCTTTTTCGGCTTCTCTGAAATTCGCTCTTCCTAGAGCTACTTCGAATTCCATCAGATGATCCGAAGGGTCGGTGGTTCCTTCGTAGATTGGTAACTTGACTCTACCTGGATCGGAGATTTTAGTCCTCGCGATCCGTTCGGCGAAGGGTGTGTTCCTTACTATCTCCAGCACGCGAGCGATTGCAGGCGCCTTACCAGAGACATGGTGTACCTGTGATTGTGTTGTCTTCAGGTCGAAGACAACTCGCTGCATCTGAGCCCGTATCTCGGCGATGTCTGCATCCCGAGGTCTCCTTAGTGCCCTTCGCTCCTGCTCCCGTTTGTAGCGCTCTGCTACTGAGGGTCCGCGTTCGTCGGTGTTGGAGTAATCGTCGTACTCCAAAGCATCTTGCAGCGCTTCCGTCTGGGAGGACGATGACACGCTTCATCCATCTGGGGCACGCGTTTCCCTTGGGTTACCTGTGACGTCCTGCGTTCGTGCGCGTCGATGAGGAGGAGGCTGATCTTCGTCGGAGACCCCTTCGAAGTGCTCGGGAGGTCTGTCGGACTCCCACCGCGGAGGTAGAGGCGGTAAGTCGCTTAGATCTTGTCGAGCAGCATGAGGTGTTGAGAAGTTGAGGCGATGCGGGTCAAAGCGACCCCTGGCTCCTGTGACGTCGGGTCTCTCGCGCTTCCGTCGTGAAAGAGCTTTCAGTTTGTTCGCAGTTGCCTCGTTAAACTTCATTTGTTCGTGGGACTCCTTGAGGAGCGTTTGCAGTATCTGCTTGACCTCGGTCATGTCACCAGGGTTAGCAGCGTTGTTCGTAGCAAGGGTTTTGACGGAGTTCTCCTCCTCGTGGATGGCTCTGTGAGACGAGGACTCCTTGCTGCTGCTGCTCGATTGGTTTTCTTCGCCGCTCGTCCTCGCAAATCTGGTGTGTAACGTAGCTTTTTTTGTGTGAGAAAGTCTCTAGTTCCCCTTAGACGGCGCCAAATTCTGGGAGTCGAAACTAGCACAATTAGATTTGTAAGGGTTTCAAGAGGAAGCAGAGATTTCTAGGTTAAGCTACGAAAGAAACGAAGAGCAAAGAGAAACGTTTGTTATTGCTGTGTATGCCTTTGTCAAAAGAGTTGTGGATCCCTTTCAAAGGGTTTTTACATCAACTATATATAATGTTCCTAAGTCGGCTAAGTTTCCTAAGTCTTCGCGGACTCCCTCTTCGCCTATGTCGGTTTCGCCAAAGTGGGCTTCGCGACTGGACTGGGCTTGCTGTCTTAACTGGTCCAGAGACGAAGCCCAACCCAGTTGATTGTCACCGCCATTTCGTGGGTGTCGAGAGGTCATCGACTCGAGTCCTCTTCATGCCACCGTAGACATCGGTCATCGGTCCGTTGCCATCGGGTCCAATGTCATCGGATCTTGGGTGACTTCGTTGCTCACCTCGGAGACGTGACCCGAGGTGAACAGTGTCCCGAGATGAATAGTGTCCCAAGGTGAACAGTGCTCCCGATTTGAATTGTGACCCAAGGTGAATAGTGACCCGAAGTGAATAGTGACCCAAAGTGAATAGTGACCCCGATGTCATCATCGTCGTGGGCGCTTATCGAGAGACCATCGGTGCCATTCCACGTCGTGGGCGTTGGTGGATCCAAACGACCTAAGGCGATCGCTTGCTCTATCCTGCGAGATGACTTAGGGGCTGTATCGTCTTAGGCTTCAAGAGTCTTGGTTTGGTCAAGATTTTAACGCTGACGTTGAGCGGGTGAAATCCGACCCCTACACCCATAAAGGAACGTGATCTGACGATAAGAAAGGAAGGTAAGAAATCGACGCCTCTTGCCATTTTAACCTTGTGTTTGCATTGTAAAAATCTGAATCCAATCTTTTTGCAATGAATGTACTTTCCATCCGACCCCTTTTCCAAGTGAACTTGTTACCTTTAAAACCCATGTCAATAAGCGCCAACTCATGAACCCATTCCGCGAAAGCTAGTGAGTCAAGTGAAAGTCTACTATTTCCACCAGACCTTTCTTCGAGTCTGATGATGGTATTAAAGTCTCCTCCCACCATTAATGGTTTGTCTATACCCTGTATAACTCCATTAAGCTTCTCCTACAACCCACTTCTTCTACCAACTGTTGGGGCTGCATATACCACCACAAGATGCACCTTGTCCAAACCTTCTCCCACCTTAGTATAAATTTATTGGTCTGATGTTTCTACAATGTCAACCTTCCCAACACCCGACCTCCATAAGAGCCATATGCCTCCGCTCTGTCCTACCGCATTAACCCGAAATGCATTGTCAAATCCCAGACCCTGACAGATTTTTTCAGCTTGATCTCCACCCGCGTGCATTTCGAAAAGAGCTAGAATATCAGTATCGAATTTCTTCAGCGTATATCGAATACAGCGTCTAAAGTTGGGTTTATTTGCCCCCCGGCAGTTCCATAATAAGATATTCATCATCTTGATTATAAAAAAGCTCCATCAGACTACCGGGACCACCCTTTATGCAACCACCAGCTCCATCCCTTCAACCGGAGGAGCTAATTGCCTAATTGTATCCCTTTGTGCCAAATTGATATATCTATATATTTGCATTATCTGTGTACATATTTGCATACCTTTAGCCTCTGTTTAGCTTCATTCTGCATCATTTAGGTACCTTTTAGCCTTAGTTTAGTTCACATTTGCATCTTAGAGTCCTAGGATAGAGTTGTACATATTTCTCTTTCTTTTACCCTTTTTCATGTGGTACTTGTGCTTAATTGAAGTTATCTAGCTTAGTAGAGCTTAGGGGAATGGAGTGGAGTGCATAGGAGTAGATGAGCAGAGGAATTACAAGGTTCTGGATCGAACAGAGAGCAGTGGAGCAGAAATCGGTTACGAATCATCAAGGAACACTGGTGAGAAGCACTTGGAATAGCGGAAAGATGGAGTCTTAACAAACCCACTAAAGTTCATGACTTGGGTGAGAATCAGGACGTTAGTGCACCTTAATTCTATGCACAGATCTCCCAAGTTATCCCCTTGTTATGATGAAGCATAAAAACTCTCCAACCATTGGACCAGGCGCATCAAACTGGGTGAAGAATAAACTGAAGAAATCGATATCCCATGATATCGGCACCAACCGATGAGAAAGATCAATATACTGTGCCTATCGAGAAGCTCGAGTCGCGACACGAGAGCTGCTGGACGCGCTGGATAGGCAATGGAAATCGGTCACTTCTCTGATATGAAGTGACTGATATTTAATGCATTTTGTTGACTTTTCTGGGTCGACCGTTGACTCAAGCTGGGTGATCCATTTACGCTTCGGGTCGACCCGTGTACTGTTATGAGGGGCTATATATATGTCTTAGCCCCTGAAAAAAAAACAAGTCTTCTTAGTTTTTCTTTCCTTTTACGTTTTTAAGATTTCTTTTTACGCTTGAGTTGTAATCGATCCTTAGAGCATTGGATCTTTGGTGTTCTAAGTTAGTTTCTTTATAAAGGTTTAGTCTTTAACTTAAAGTTTCAATCTTTGCTTATTAATCGCTCTTATCTTTGCATAACATCATTCCCACCTCACTCGAGCTCAATCATGGCTTTTCCCGTGGCCATAAGTGAGTAGTCCACTCATCGAGTGTCGGGATAGTAGATGTAAAAGCTTTAGAGCTTGGCTAACTTAGTTTCGGCTCAATCCTTACGTTTCTTGAGCTTAGGTTGAGGTTAATGCTTAGCTCTCGGTTACGGCCTTAAACTTTGCCTGCTGCCCGAAAGGTGTTTGTCGGAATGCAGGCCTGACTTTTTGCTCGGCTTAGCGACCTCTGGCCATGAAAGTGTTGTCAAAGGAGTTAAGTGAGCTTATTGGAACATGATCTTAATGCTTGGAGAGTCCTTATATCTAGCCGCGAGAGTTAGTTAGATGTTTGGACTCAACAAAGTGGTTAGTAGCATCACGAAAGTGGGATGATCATTATTCGTGTTCCATGCTTAAGAGTGAGCTTAACACGAAGGGCCTTAACCTTGTTAGCCGAGATCTATTGCTCTGCATCAGTTTCTATCCCAATACTTGGTGCTTTCCATCATCATTGCATTTGCTTTCAAGTCTCTGTTATGAGTATATCTAGTTTATTTGCATTTTTGCTTAGTTTAGCTCAATCAAACCAATCCCATATTGATGCTTTAGCTTAATGAAAGTTCTTTGTGGTCTAGTACTTTGAGTCCTTGTCTTCCTTGTGTTCGAACCCTTTCACTCGCTGCAATTGAATCATGAGTAGGTTGTTAGCTTTGTTAGGTTTTATTTGATAAGTTAACTTGCTTATAACTGGTAAAACAACTCTCATCACAAATCCTCTCCCAAACCGAACAGACCTTCTCCGATCCTTCTCCTCTACCTTGTATCGACGACTCTTTCTCCTCCGATCCATTTTTGCCTTTCACAAAAACCCCACCTGGCCGACCAACACCATCCTTCTCCACCCATAAACGCTTTCCCGAATCAGATAACTCAATCTCTTCTCTGGCTGGGCCAAAAACAAGACCTCTGGTGGGCTTATTCTGTTTATATTTACCCCTTGGCCCTTTAGCCTCCACAATACTCCCGGCCCGTCTATCTCTAGACCCTCCTTTGGCGTCATTCTTGCTCTTTGAAATTTGTTCTGATCTCCCGTCCTTTATGCTTGGGATATTCTCTTGCGTAAATACGGTAGGGCCAATATCTTCATTTTCCTTAATTGCCCTTTGATCAATAACAACTTCCCTTGTTTCCGGCGTGAGAAGATTATCTTCCAATCTTCCAAAAACATTAGATATTGCAATCTCTCCATTACCCGCGTTTTCGGGATTGCTTTTTGATTATTTTCCAAACCGATTCTCTCACCTCTGGCCACAAATGCAAATTGTCTGGCCGGCGGCCCCCAACTTCTCCCTGATCTTCTCACCATCGTGAACCCATCTTGCCCTTGCGGTGACTCTGTTGATCCTTGAACATCAGGTCGTACCATATCACTCATGACATTCACAGGCAATTTCGACGGGCACGTATAAATCAGATGACCATAAACCCAACAATGTGAGCAAATATTCATGAGTCCTTCATATGACACATAATACCGTTGTCTATTTATCATAACCGAGCCTTTCAAAGGTTTCTTAAGATCCACCTCCACACAAACTCGTGCAAATCTTGCTCTCTCCAAGTTTAAAGTGGTAGAATCAACTCTTAGCGGCTTCCCCAAACCTTTCGCTATACCCATTAGAATGGTCTTGTAATAGAAATTCACTGGTAAATTTGATAGGCGGGTCCAAACAGGCATGGTAACAATATCATTTTTCGCTGGATCAAAATCCGGCGACTACTCCCGGACCATAAGATAACTCCCAAACACCCTCCATGGTCCTTTTGTCAACGCTGACAAATACTCCTCCTAGTCCCCAAATCAAACCATAAAGAACTGTCGAGGTAGATCAATCACATACATTTCTCCTCGTGGTTTCCACATTTCCCGAAGCTGCCGACTCAGAAAAGCAATTGGGATATTTCTCCCCAAAACTTTCACAAACATGCATTGTTTCCATAACCCATTCATCGCCGTTATAGGGGTCGGATTTCTCCCCTATGAGATCGATATAACAATGAGATCAACTCTGCAGCGTCTTGACGAAATCGGATCAAGTCTACAGAGGCCCAGTCTGAATCTAGGCCCAAAATGACATGAAACCCATAATCAAAATGAGCTTAATGAAATTATGGGTCTAAATTAGATTTATTGCTTAATGGGTTAAACCAATTTTATTAGTTGGCTCATTTATTTAATAAAGCTATATATAGCTCATTGTATTCACCCAAAAAAGAGGTCAGAACTTTTGGCATAGAAACTCTCTTGTAATCACAGTTTAACAGAAACAGCAATAAAGAATTCATATTCTCATTCTTTGTTCGAAGTGTGTCCGCGACATAGAAATCTCTAATCTCTTGAACAACCCTTGACAAATTTAACTGTGCAGATTCGACTCCCACAGTTTGGCGCCGTCTAAGGGGAACAGAGACTTTCTGACACAAAGGAATCGCTTCGCATATTAGACCAGAGATGATGACCAGCAGCGTCAACAGCGGGGTTTCGGCTTATTTCTACCCGCACTCTGATCAAGTGCGAAAATTTTTATCCATTTTGTCAAAGACTGCGTAACACTACCCAAACTCTGGGGTTTCGGCGTATTTCTACCCACACTCTGATCAAGTGCGAAAATTTTTACCCATTTTGTCAAAAAGTACGTAACACTACCCAAACTCTTTATAATTTATATTTTCGTACCCAAACTACTTAAATTAGGCGTATTTATTCCTCATGTATTACAGTGTTAAATTTTCTGTTAATGGTGCTGACTTGGCATCTTATTCACGTTTATCATAAACAATGATGAAAATTTTGATTTCTAATATATTTAATCGAAATTGTCATCATTGTTTATGATAAACGTGAATAAGATGCCAAGTCAGCACCATTAACACTGTAATACCTGAGGAATAAATACGCATAAAATATAAATTATAAAGAGTTTGGGTAGTGTTAAGCACTCTTTGACAAAATGGATAAAAATTTTCGCACTTAATCAGAGTGTGGGTAGAAATAAGCCGAAACCCCAGAGTTTGGGTAGTGTTACGCACTTTTGACAAAATGGGTAAAAATTTTCGCACTTGATCAGAGTGCGGATAGAAATAAGCCGAAACCCCCGTCAACAGCAGTGGCAACAACACCGATGACTCTTCGACATCACAGCCAAGCAACACGGCCGCGACGGGCAAACAGGCAGGCAACGACGCTGCCGACGTCACCACGATGAATCCGGCAGCCTTCAATGAACTAAATACATGATGAAGATACTGCTCGAGAGGTCAGCCGTTCATGAAGACAAGTTTAAAGCTCTTACAACGGTAAGCAATGCCCGCAAGAAAATGACCAAGACTGGCGGACCACGGCGGTCACTCAGGCGGCTCAAGCCGCACACCCTTAGTTTCTCGACGCCTTGCACTGCACGAAGAACCCAAGGCGATCTACCACCGCCGTCGCTATCACTGCTTCAGGAGGGATCGCGCAGGAGCACTAAGCCGCTTCAGGAGGGTTCGCGTGGACGGTCAGCACGAGCAACAACCCCTACAATTGACGCACCTCAGGAAATAGCAGCGCATCTGCATAGAAAGATCGATCCTGGACTCGTCGGAACGAAGTGGATATCGAGCGCGACCAAGACCTCGCCGACGAAGAAAGAGGTCTCAACCTGACAGACCAATTCGAACGCGAGGAGAAGCGTAAGGCCTTGCTCCAAACTTAGAACGATAAGATGGCTAAGATGCAAGCACAGTTGGAGAGCACGAGGAGGAGCGTAAGGCCACCTCCGACTTAAGAGCTGCGCAGTCGCAGATGCATCGAGTCAACGGCAAGGTACCCGAAATTAATCAGGTGCTCGAGGAAGCCCGGAACACACCCTTCACGGAACGTATCTCGAGAGAAAAAATTTCAGATCCTAGAAGAATCAAGATGCAGTCCTACGAAGGAAATACCGATCCAAAAGACCACCTTATGGCATTCACTGTAGCCATGGGAAGAGCTAACTTCAGAGAATAAGAAAGAGGTATCGGTTACTGCAAGTTGTTCATGGAACACCTCAAGGGAGCTACCCTCCAATGGTTCTACAGGATAGAGAAAAATTCGATTGATGACTTCAACCAGCTCTCTGAAATGTTCGTGAAACACTACGACATATTCATGGAACGAAAAATCTTTGACTCTGATCTATGGACTATACGACAAGGAGAGCATGAGAGTCTACGAACCTTCATGAAAGGTTTAAAGCAGTATTGTCCAAAGTGGAAGGTTTAAAGCAGTATTGTCCAAAGTGGAAGGTTTGAGTAACACCTCTGCACTAGAGACTTTGAGGAGAGCACTATGGTGTCCTTCTCCTTTTCGTCAAGAGACGACTGCAAACAAGCCTGCAACCATACAAGACGCCCTCCATCGCTCTACAGACTTCACCAAAAGCGAAAAGGAAGTCTGCTCACTTTCTCAAAAGCTGGGAAAGTCCAAGCAGCCAAGCGACCAACATCCGACCACGAACCCTCTTGCTGCAAAAAGAAACAACAATAGTTTCGGCTCCGTCCAACATGAATGAGGATTCAGGGGAGCTCATAATTATCAGAACAAGTCGCCAGGATACGGTCGCGGCCGAGGTCGAGGTCAAGGTCGCGGTAGAGCCTCCTAGAACAATACATGGACAAGAGACCATATCACCTACGACGAAACAACTTTCTGCGAGTTCCATCAAACTGCTGGGAACTCTACTGCGAAGTGCCGCATTGTGGGACTGAGACTTGCCGCAGGCACTCTCAAGGGTGACATTAGTATCAAGGATCTCGAGACCGATGTCAACACCGAGAAGTCTGATCAAACATACGACGATAACCCAAAGCGAGCAAGGAAAAACGATGACAAACCACCACCGCACAAACCCAGACAGCAAATAAACTAAGTTACTTCAAACAATCTAATGAATTAGGGGGGCGACTTGATCCCTTAAAAGGGTACCTAGGTAGCTCATCTTCGGATGGGTTCAGTTGCCCCCTCCTTAAAAAGGGGGGAGTGGGTATGTATACTCGTATACTCCCATTTCTGAAATAAATGCTATGATTAATAAAGATTAAAGATCTGCTTACTTCTCATTTGCATCTCATTTACGTCCATCACGGATTACTTAAGTCTTAACTCAATCAGACTCTATCACCGTCGCTGCTAGCCACATCGACGAACTTATTTCATCATCCAGATCTGACTTCTACACCCACCACGGGTTAAGCGCGCTATATAAATTGGTAATCATTATAGGAGCGGCCGTTTCGTTGTAATTCATGGTCGTAAACCGAAGTGATTGCTTCAAAACCCAGCAAACCTCGCTGGTATCATCGCAAAATGTTTATTATAGGAGCGACTGTGTCGTTGTAATACACGTCTATGAACCGAAATGTTTATTCAAAAAGCTAACAAACAAATTGTTGGTCTCTACGCGATAACATGTTCATTCTCTGAGCGACCGTGTCGATGTTATTCTTGGCCGTAGACCGAAATGATCATAAGAAAACCCAACAACTTAATCGTTGGTCATTACACAATAACTTGTTCATTATATGAGCGTCATGTCGATATAATACATGGTCGTAAACCGAAATGATCATCAGAAAACCTAACAACTTAATCGTTGGTCACTACGCAATAACGTGTTCATTCTCTGAGCGGGCATGTCAACGTAAATTTTCCCGTAAACCCAGATGATCATCCGAAAACCCAACAACCTAATCGTTGGTCATCATGCAATAACGTGTTCATTCTTGGAGCGGGCGTGTGGATGGAGGCTCGCCCATAAACCAAGAATTTCATCAGTAAACAACTTAATCGCTGGTAATTATACAATAACGCAGTCATTCTCGGAGCTGGTACATCGACGCAAACTTGCTTGTAAATGGAAACGATCATCATAAACCCAACTAACTTATCGCTGGTCCTAACAACAATATAATCAATATTCGGAAGTAGACCAATCAACGACAGCCTGCCTGAAAATCAGGATAAACATTGTTCGAATTTAAATTAGTAGCCTTAAAACGTCAACATATCTGGATAAGGCTTGTCAATGACGTCTCGCCAGTAAACCACAGTTGCATCAAAGTCTGTAAATATAAACAAGTCATTTGGCAAATCAATAACCAGCCATGCTCATCATCGCATCAGCGTCACGGGCTAAAGACTTAACAACACAACGGTTCATCCGAAAGACAAGAACAAGAATCATAAAAACTGTATTCATAAGTTCCATCTCATAAAACAATGATAAATACAAACAAAAATGAATACACACCATCTAACCTGAATCCAATACTATGTCTGAAATCAAAAGTACGACAAAACGCTAAAACAAACGCTTGCTCAGGATGAGCCTCGCCCGCAGAATCTGATGAGTCCTCGTCGCTCGAAGAATCTGAAGAACTCGAATCCGAGGCTACGTCCAACTCATCAACTCGACCATTGGTCATACTAGCATGCAAAGCCTTAAGGATCTCCTCAAGTTCGTGCACATGCTCGGCAAACACTTTTCCTGCAAGTGACAAGCCCGCTTCCTGTTCTTTAAGAGCTATTAGTTCGTCACCAAGAACAGGCGCCTTGTCCCTTTGAAGCAAATCGACAAACTCAATGTCACTCCAGATCTCTACAAGATCAATTATGTCAATCCTCGGCTAGTGATTGATCACTCCGATCTTCTCTCTAGTGTGGTCGATCTTCTTTTCGTACTCCACCACCAGCTCGCTCTTCGCTTTTTCAACAACCCGTTGCACAACCGCATCCTGAAGCTTGGGAGAAACATCTAGGCGGTTGGTAAGGTCAATGACTTCCTTTTTCAGGCGCTTGTTCTCAGCTTCGGACTCCGTAAACGGCTCATCCATCTCGTAATGCCTATCTTCGGTCTCCTTCACGGCAGCTTCGAGATCAGCAATGTGGTCTTCGGCACTCCTCTTCTGCTTCTTAAACTCGTCACAAGCCTTCTAAGTAGTAGCAAGCTGGCGAGTCTTTGAGCGGGTAGTCACCTCATAGTCGATGGCAAGTTCGTTAAGCGAGGAGAGGAACTACCAAGTAAGAAGATCATTGCCATCTAGGAGTCGTCGAGAGGTCATACCGTCATACAGTGAAGGTCCATGCTTGAGTAATAATTATTCCTCGACATTTCTTCTGGAGGGGGAAACTCAGTGCCTCGAAAGAGAATCTTAGATAGATGCGACCCCGCAAGCACAACTGTGCGGAGGATCCCTTCGAACCGAAGGGAAAGGATGGATCCTTCGCCACGTGATCACGTCGAGTCGCGGTGCGCCTCGATCTGCTCGGGTCCTCTCCGTCAGCAATATCTTTGCCCTTGTCTTCTCGGAAACACTTATGACTTGTCCCCGCATCATCATCCCTTCTCCTCGCACCATCGTGACGCCTCTGCGATGACTCATATCAACGATCGATTACAACGGCAGCACTTCGCTCTAACTCAGGATGATCTGACCTAGGTGCAAGTGTTCCAGTAGTGCCAGCTCTGGGGACTGATGTCAACGATCTAACTTGTTGAGACACTCTCGCGTGAGACTCTGTTCTGGCCTCGGCAGCTCTCTTTTTACGAGCATATGGTTTCCTCGCAATGTCTGACATATCTGGTGGCGAATTCAACGAAGCAAATCCAAAGCGACGAACAAGTACCTCAATCCGCCTCTCCGCTGCACCAAAAAGCAACGATCCGAGTCAGTCTTGCTCTGCGAAGCCAACATTGTTACCGAGTCACCGAGCCACCGAGTCACTGAGTCGACGAGCCAAAAAAAAACTCGGTGACCGAGTTGACACAGTCACCGAGTCAACTTACTGAGTCAACTCGGTGAAATCTCAAACCACCATCACCGCCGGTCACACCTCGCCTCGCCTCATGGTGTCGCCTCGTCGCCGCTGGCATCGGAACCGAAATCCACGCACGAAGACGAAGCTAACACCTCGCGATCTTCACCTCGATCAAATCTTCCGCTGGTTCAACGTACGAAGACGAAGCTTGGGCTCGACGACGTCGGCGGAACCAAAATGCGCCAGAATCATTCGCAAAGCCGACACCTCGCGATGAGGACCTCCAACCGCAGCCTCGTCACGAACTCACCGTCGCAGAGCCTCGTCGATTTCTGTTTCTCACTTCGCGACGTTACCTCGCTGGAACCAGGATCTCATCTATGCCATAGTCAAGCAGTCACCTCGAACCTCCGACTTGTCACCTCGGCGACGGGAAGCTTGTCGGATCTCTCTCGATTCGCGTGTCGTTTCACCAAAACTTGCCACCGTCACGACTCCTCGCCGCAAATCTCGTCTCTGCCGTAGTCTCGCGTCGACAAGGTCTATGCCGGAGACCGAGAAGGGCCGAAGGAAGACAAAAAGGTGACGACATGAAGGGAGGGGGCAGCGGCTCGAACAAAGGAAAAAAAAATCTAAAAAAAAATAATAATAAATAAGGAGACAATAGGGAGAGGCAGATTTTTACTTTTTATTTAAGAAAAAAATGAATTGGTAAAAAATAACGCCAAAGAAGCAGACTTATTTATACTTGGAGGATTTTCTAAAATCATTTTATTTTTGGAAAAATTCTAGAACTTTTCGAGCAGGCTTTAAGGCCTACTAGTGTAACAAACCCATCAACTCCATCAGTCCTCCAAGTAAAAGAAAAAGAAAACAAGTCCAGGAAAACACGCTGACATCGGCTCAACACGGAATAGCCGAAACTTCTCGGGTTCGGTGACTAGAAGTCCACGCCTGGCAACTTCGCAGTCCAACATATCGATCTCAGACTTTAGCAACTTTTACCTCAGTATCATCATAACTCGATACTGTAGGGGTCGGATTTCTCCCCTATGAGATCGATATAACGACGAGATCAACTCTGCAGCGTCTTGACGAAATCGGATCAAGTCTATAGAGGTCCAGTCTGAATCTAGGCCCAAAATAACATTAAACCCATAATCAAAATGGGCTTGAAATTATGAATCTAAATTATATATATTGATTAATGGGTCAAACCCATTTTATTAGTTGACTCATTTACTTAATAAAGTTATATATAGCTCATTGTACTAACCCAAAAAAAGGCTCAGAACTTTTGGCAGAGAAACTCTCTTATAATCACAGCTTAACAGAAACAGCAATAAAGAATTCATATTCTCAGTCTTTATTCGAAGTGTGTCCGCGACATAGAAATCTTTAATCTTCTGAACAACCCTTGACAAATTTAACTTTGCAGATCCGGCTCCCACAGCAGTCAACACCTCCTCTCCGATCGTATTTACCGGTTCACCATCTTCTCCATTCGAAAACTCCACACTTAACCTTTTAGACACAAACCGCTCATCCACCAACATCTCCGAAACTAATCTACCGCTGACACTTGTCCCCGTCACCTTCGTCACTTATGAGCCTCTCCTATCTGGTGGATCTCCCAGTGCCCGCCCTGATTTATTGCTCTCCATCATTGTAGCATCCTGGTCTTGGTTGTTGGGAACCCTAGACTCGCTCTCGCCGCTCTCCATCTCGCCGCGATTTTTTTTTATTCAAAAAAATTTAATTGAAATATCAAAGATTAGATAACTAAAAATTATGAATAACAATTGAATAATTAGCTACGATGGTTTTGCAGTGATTACCTCATGTAATTATTTCCTCTAATTTTTCCATCCGTCAGTTAAAGCGAAGTGTTTGTCGTGTATTTCCAACGCTTTCTATTATTTTTTTTATCTTTAAAAGCCAATTTGATGAAAAACATATATACAGTAAAACTTCCATAAAGTAATACTCTATAAATTAATATTTTTTTTTATTCAAGACCAATGTAAAATTAACAAAATTTGATAAAGTAATAAGATAATAAAATTGACAAAAAAAAATAATTTTTCTAAAACTCCTATGTAATAATATAAATTAATAATCATATATAATTATGTATATATAAATATAACTATGATAATGTAATAAAATATGGTTTCAGTGATTTTTATTTTATTTATTACATCAAAACACTTTTATGACTGTTTCCTCGGTATCCAAAACTTGTAAAAAATTTATAAACATGATAATTGATTATTAACACATAACTCTTTCCAAATGTATCGTAATATATATCGTTTCTATTTGATCATCAACATTAAGAATAATAATAATGTTTTCTTCTAAATGTTTTACTTAATAACATGTATAATTATATATAGAGAGTATATTATGATATTAACATTCATTCTACTGAGATAACTAAAAATATAAATCATAATCTCAAATTAATGCATATTATTTTTACAAATTGATTTAATTAAACTCTTTAATATAACATCGTTTGATTTTTTTTTTTTTAGAATTATTACCTAAAACATATATCTTTCTATAAATTGATAATTTATTGATGAATTAATATCTCTAAATTAATAAAATTTCACAATCTCAACATTATTAATTTATAGAGGTTTTACTGTATACATATGTATATAAGTCTTCTTCTCCATCCTTTCGCGCATGCATGTGGATAGATTTTCAAATACAACGAGAGAGATTGTAGAAGAAAATCTGTAGAAGAATCTTGGTTTTCTTTAATTTAGAAAAAAAAGAGATTGTAGAAGAAAATCTGTAGAAGAATCAATTTAGAAAAAAAAAAAAAAGAGTAAGATCAATTTTAAAATAGAAACGAAAGAGGAAGTTGAAATTGAAGCAATTGTGGGAGAGTGGAGCTAAAAAAGGGAGAGGAAACCGACAAATTAAATTCTAATTGTGTTTTATAAGTTTTTTATTAATCATTTAAATTTAAATCACAAATAAATTCTAAAAACAAATACTAAAACGCAATTTTCAAAATTTTGTAGATAAAACACGTATACAAAATGCTTAGTTATTAATTTGAGAGTAATTTTAGGACTCTCTCTCTAACTTGTGTTTTATAAGTATAATATGGATGGATTTTATATTTTGTCGAAAAAAATAATATAATTTTACATTTGAATTTCAATAATATATTATCAATCTATACCAACACAAATAAAATAAATACATAGAAAATATCATATAATTATATATTTGAATTAAAAAAAAATTTAAGGGTTGATAACAGTTATAGACATTTTTTAGAAAATATTTTAGGGAAAAAAACTAATTTGACACTTATTTATTGGTTAATTACTAGACTAGCTCTTATTTTATTTTTATTACTAAAAAAATTTTCATACCTATTATACCCTCAAATCCTTTGTTAGGAAAAAATTTATTTACAAAAATGTCATTTTGGAAAAAAAATAATAATAAAAAAATTACAGTTTTATCATATGACAGATTTAAATTGATCACATATTTATTTTTAGACAGACTTTTTTTTTTGCCACAAATTTATTAATATTGACAGATTTATAAATATTTCACAGATTTACTTAACAATTTTTTTTTTGCCATAGACTTACTTAAGTTTAACAAACTTAATTAGCTTGCAATAGATTTAATTTTCTTTGGCCACATATTTTCTTAAATTTGACAGACTTAATTAGTTTGTCACAAATTTATTTTTTTTTTGCCCACAAATTTATTTTATTTTGACAGATTTATTAGTATTCAATAGATTTTTTTCACTTTGGCCACAGATTTACTTAATTTTGAAATACTTAATTAGTTTGTCACAGATTTATTTTTGTTTGCCCACAAAATTTATTTTATTTTGACACACTTAATTATTTTGTCACAAATTTATTTTCTTTTGGCGGCAACAAATTTATCTTATTTTGACAGATTTATTTCTTTTTGCCACATAATTAGTTGATAAATTTATATTTTTTTGACCACAAATTTATTTTCCTTTAACCATAGACTAACTTATATATATTAACCTAACTCTACTGATTTGGATAAACCAAACCGAACCATACCATATTAACCGAACCAAACCGGAATAACACTACAAGAAAACATGATATATTCCGACGGCCAAAACCGTCGGAAAGCCGTCGGAATAACCCATATTCCGACGGCTTTCCGACGGTTTTGGTCCGTCGTTTCTATCTCGTCGGAAAAAAAAATTCCGTCGGAAATCCGTCGGAATTTCCGACGGATTTCCGACGGAAAAGGATAACTGGAATTCCGTCAGAATTCCGTCGGAACTCCGTCAGTATTTCAAATACCGACGGATTTCCGACGGGTCACATACCGACGGATTTCCGACGGTACAAATACCGACGGATTTCCGACGGTACAAATACCGACGGATTTCCGACGGTTAACATACCGACGGATTTCCGACGGTAAAAATACCGACGGATTTCCGACGGATAATTTATTTATTAAAAAAAAAATTAATTTAATTAAATAAATTAAAATAAAATTAAATATAATTAAAAATTAGATTAAAATAAAAATAAAAATAAAAAAACAACATTTAAAATTAAGTTTCAATATTTTTAAGAAAATTAAAATATTACATATTATCTATCGGTTACGGAAGAACTCGTTCATCCGTTCTTCCATCTCCCGCATTCGTGCCATCTGCTCTTCCATATCCCGGATTCGTCCCACCTGATCTTCCATTGCCCGAACGCGTTCCACTTGTTCCTGCAAGAGCGTCTGCTGTTCCGCGTAGCGAGCTTCATCTTGTGCGCGTTGGGACTCCAACCCGGTCACCCGCTCGAGAAGCTCGGCATTCTGTGCCCTCAACGCACTATCTGCATGAATGCGGTAAGAGTTGACGGACGTGGCAGAACTGTCTTCCGGGAGGCCAAACACACGACCTCTGTGCTTAGGCGCAACCTACGAAAAAAAATCAATCAGTAAATGTTGTAAGTTGTTTATATTTAAATTTATTTAAAATTTAATTAAAATTTAATTAAAATTGACAGTGTTACTAACCTGATAGGTAAACTCGTTGATCATCTCCAGAGGAACTTCCGTGGAAGGGGGAGTTCCTTCGACGATCGGTTGGGATTGGAGGTACTCCTCACCCAGCCTCTCCACGCTCTCCACGATTTCACGAGCAATGGGATCTTGAATTTCCCCCGTCTTTCTGTTGGTGTGCGCATCTTTGACCAAGTCAAGATGTGACGGACGCACACCGGTCCTCTCCATCTGTTGGCATAGATAATGAAAGAAATATGAGAAGTGTTAGAAATATAAATTTTTGTAAAAATTATAAAATTACGTACCAGTTTCTGAACACGTGACGCTTTGCTCGTCGCACCGAGGTTATGGGTCGCCGGTCCCTTCCCCTTCCGGTCGCTCTTCCGGTTAGACGAGTTCTTTTCGGAGCTTGCTTTTGTCTCCTCCCGCTCCCAATGGGCAAGTAGTCCAGCCCATAATGTCTTGTTAACTTGCAATTTGCGCGGCACTTTTCCCTCTTTGTACCACAAGTCCTTCCATTCGTTTATCTTCAACGAATATTTCCGGGAAGCTTTTTTGTAGAACTCCCGTCGGACCCGGGAAGTCAACTGTGGGTCCCAAGTAAATTCTTGCTGCAAAAAAAAAAACGAACCCATATTAGTATTGACAATTTTAATGAAAATAAAAATCTAAATTACAAAATAGGAATAGAAATCATACCGCAAATTGCCGAAACCAGATCTCCTGGTCTGCCACCGGCATCGAAGTAAATGTGGGATACGGGGAAGTGATCAACGAATTAGTCATTGCGTTGATCGAACTCGTAATCCCGTTTCCCGAAAATTGAAACCTAAACAATATTTAGTTAAATATTTTTTTAAGTTAATATAATCAAATACATTTTTAGTATAAAACTTACCATGTCGTGTTAGGTACCAAGTCGGGATCTAGGCGAGGCAACCTATCCCGTCCAGGTTGCGAAACAAACTCCTCAACGGACATGGCCGTGGGAGCTGAGGGCTGTGTACCTAGTGGAGGAGACGGGTCTTGGGATTCCGGAAAGCTACTATCTGGGATTTGCGACTGACTCCCTCCCCTACTGGAAGTACCGGATCCAGTAGAGTGATGAAATCGGCCATAGTCCCTACGATTTCCAAAATGTTTACATACCGTTGACATTTACTTACATATATAAATATAAATTCTGATATTAAATTTTTTATAGTAAATTGATATTTTGAGAAGTAGGGAT
This sequence comes from Arabis hirsuta, assembly GCA_964056655.1. Classification (NCBI taxonomy): domain Eukaryota; kingdom Viridiplantae; phylum Streptophyta; class Magnoliopsida; order Brassicales; family Brassicaceae; genus Arabis; species Arabis hirsuta. The sequence continues at coordinate 24,976,391 of OZ053307.1, forward strand.
TTTGGAATTTCGAGATTAATTTTTGGAATTTCAGGATTTCATAAATTAAGTTTTAGGGAGTTAGGGATTTTGGAAAATTGAGATTTCTCTAAATAGGTATTTAGGGATATTTGGATTATGGATTTCAGATATTAACATTTACGAATTTACAGATTTAGAAAATTTTTGGAATTTCAGATTTTTAACATTTACGAATTTTTAGATATTTACGATTTTTCCCTAATTTGGGATTTTGTAATTTAAACAAATAAAAAATTTAGTAAAATTTCAACAACTTAGAATTTTACTAATATTTTTATATTATAAATATTTATAATTTTACAAAAATAAATAATTTTATACATATTTTTCTAAATTTTATAAACCCGTACATTTCTACATTTCTATTGATTTTTAACAACCTAAATCTAACAAATTCACAAAATTCTCTAAATTCCCTAAATCACAAAATTTACAAAATAAAAAATTTTTCAAACATCCTAAACCCGTACATTTCTACATTTCTATTGACTTTTAACAACCTAAATCTAACAAATTCACAAAATTCTCTAAATTCCCTAAATCACAAATTTCCAAAAAAAAACTTCGAAAAACTTACATTGGATTGATGATAATGTGATAGAGATTGAGATTGTGGATGGATATGTTGATTCCGGCGTGTTTCCGAGAGGATCGATCGAATTCCGGCGATTTTATGTTTTTTTTTCGACTTTTCGTTCTGTCATCGCGAGGAAGAAGACGGTGGTTTTTATTGCAGGTGACCGACGGATTTCCGACGGACACCGACGGATTTTCCCCCTTTTTTCGATGAGATCGAGGCTCTTAGGCGGCAAAAATTAGGGATTCCGTCGGAAATCCGTCGGAAATACCGAGGGATTTCCGACGGATTATAAACATAATTAATTAAAACCGCGTAAATGTATTATTTTCTATTAAATAATTATTTATTAAATTAAATTTTTTAATTAAATTAAATTAATTAAATCCGTCGGAAATCCGTCAAAAATACCGACGGATTTCCGACGGATTTAATAATTTTTTTTTAAATTAAAATTTTTTAAAACGGGTTTTAAATATAAAAAATATTAGATCCGTCGGAAATCCGTCGGTATTTTTGACGGATTTCCGACGGATTTAATTAATTTAATTTAATTTTTTTAATTAAATTAAATTAATTAAATCCGTCGGAAATCCGTCAAAAATACCGACGGATTTCCGACGGATTTAATAATTTTTTTTTAAATTAAAATTTTTTAAAACGGGTTTTAAATATAAAAAATATTAGATCCGTCGGAAATCCGTCGGTATTTTTGACGGATTTCCGACGGATTTAATTAATTTAATTTAATTTTTTTATCTCTGAAATTTTTTATATTATAAAAATATTAGACCCGTCGGAAATCCGTCAAAACCACCGACGGAATTCCGACGGGTGTAATATTTTTTATATCACAGATATCTGTTTTAAAAATATAAATTACAATCCGTCGGAAACTGTGAAAAATCAACCGCTTAAAAGTCCGGGTGTTGACCCGATTGCAGAGTTAATTAAAAAAATGTCCAAACATTTTTTCATAAATTATTTTAAATATATCCGAGAATTGAATAAAAGATTTACATAACGAAATTTTATAACAGAGAAAAAACAAAAGGCGAAAGGAAATTTATTTATTTTACAGTTTGAAACACTTATGTCTCTGTATCCGCTCCAAACTTACCTTTTTTAGAACCTTAAACTTTTTTTTCCCTTTTTTTTCTTTGGCGGAGAATCTACATATCCTTTGCAAAATTCCCTTTCGATTGCATCAACATCTATATTCAAATTCGGACTTTCAGGTCTTTGGGCAAATTCATCATCATTGTACTGATCCTTATTATTCTTCGGTGTACCTTCTAAATATCCGCCGCAAACATCTCTTTTGATTGCATCAACATCTATATTTAAGTTCGGACTTTCTGGTCTCTGGGCAAATTCATAATCATAGTAGTTATCCTTACATTCATTTGAAGTACTTCCACCGTAAGTATCTGACGTTTCAATCAAGCGAGATGGTTGTACGTCTTCGAGAAGACTCTTTTTGTTTGGATATTTGTCGCACTGCGATTGCGTTTCCCACGAGACGTTTGGCAAGCACTGGCTGTCCGGCACTATTGTTGATGAAGAATCTCCGATTGAGATTGGTGAGACCGTATCAAATTCCCACGAGTAAGTGGGTATCTCTTCAGTGTGTGTGTCGCATTGGGTTTCGGTTTCCCACGAGTATTTTGGAAGTAGAAAGTGGTTTGCGACGATTTTTGAGTCTTCATTAGGAGAGTTAGAAGACATTGTTTGTGTCGTTGACAGGAATGAACGTATGAGGAACCTTATATAGAATGGAAAACCGTCGGAAATCCGTCGGAAATCCGTCTGCAACATCCGACATAATACCCCGCCAGTCCCATCGGCCGCATATAACGCAATGGTAACCACTCAAACTTTGCCGACATCGGGAATTCCGACGGATTTCCGACGGAACTAATTCCGTCGTTATGTCGTCCGAAAATTAGGACAGCTTTTATCCCTCGCGCGGAAATCCGGCGGCAAATTTATTAAATGATTCTGGCGAATATTACCATAAAGTACATTATATTAGAGGGAACGCATAGTATGATGTATAGTACAAAACAGCTCCAAACAAACATTTATTCATAAATGTTTAATCTGTCTCTTCTGATGAACCTTCACTAGGGATGGAGTCGGAATCGTCGTCAAATTCTTCACGTAGTTCATCTTCCTCCGAATGCACTAGATCATCGCCGATATGTGTGACATCAGTGACAAGGTCAATGTTATCCGTCTCCTCAACATGTGACATTTGGTTGGTTCGCGATACTTGTAGAGCATCATGTTCCGGAACTCCATATATTTTTCCTCGCGGATTAATTGGAGTTACCGTCATCCAAGGATCTGTCCTCCGCCCAACTCGAGGATATGGAATGTAGCAAACCTATTCATAAACGGTGGATGTTGTTTATATACAAGAATAACAAAACCTAACGTATAAATATAACGGAAAACCTATCAATATAGTTATACCTGGTCTGCTTGAGATGCAAGGATAAATGGATCGTAATGATGTAATTTCCGGCTTGAATTTATCGAAATAACACCAAGACGGTCAATTCGAACCCCACTACCATTGGATGGATCATACCAATCGCACATAAACACAATGCACCTCAAGTCCAACATTCCTGGGTAGTGGATTTCCAAGATTTCTTTTAAAATGCCATAGTACATGGTATCACCTGATTGCGCGGAAATACCATTGTCCGAAGTTGGCCTTTGACGTCCTTCGTCACGAATTCTGAAGGAATATCCCCTAGTGCAAAATCTCGGATATGAAGTCGCGGTACTGCGTAAACCATGAGAAAACTCCACTAACCATGTCGGGAGGGTTTGACTACTTGCTAAACCTTCGGAAACCTAAAAACAATATAAGTAAGCAATCAATAACATATGAACGTAAAAAACTTATAAAATAAGAGTGAGGAGTTATATTTAACGTACAAAAAATTTCAACCACTCCGGGAATTCTTCGTCTTTTAATACAGCAAGTTCGGAATCTGTCTTATCAGCATGGTAAGTTTGTGCTATGGACATGTATATCCTGTAACATAACAATCTTTATTAGATGAAGACAAATAATTGCACAAATTTAGTATGAGAAATGGTGTACCTTTCATACTCTCCAAGTTCGTCACAATTTCTGAGGATATATGTATGCAAATGTGTGACCTCTTGTGGTGATAGTATGCGTTTCTTCCCTTTTCCACTTACGCGGCCCACTTGCGCAAACAACTCAGGTACAACCACCGGATACACTGCTTTCTCACCTCTATCATCATGTCGCGCCGGCCGTCTACCTTTAGTCCGGACATCCGAAGGAAAGTAATATTCGGCAAAGTGTGATACTTCTTCGTTTAGACTTTGTGCGACAATAGATCCCTCAACTTTGCTCAAATTTTTTACCTTTTTCTTCAGGTGGAACATGTAACGCTCGAACGGATACATCCATCGGTATTGAACAGGGCCTCCTAATGCTGCTTCTCGTGGGAGGTGAATAGGAAGATGTTCCATAACATCAAAAAAAGACGGTGGAAATATCTTCTCAAGATTACAGAGGAGCACCGGGATGTTGGCCTCTAAAGACCGGATCCCGTCCTCTGTTAGTGTCCGTGAACATAAGTCTCGAAAGAAAGCCCCAACTCCTACAAAAGAAAAGTAATCAAGTTAGTACATATATAGTAACATTATATTAGTAATAAACTAAAGAAAATTATGAAATATACCTCCAATTGCTTGATGGATGTCTTGAGGAAGAAGATTAGAAAATGCAAATGGCAAAAGACGTTGCATCACAACATGACAATCATGACTCTTCATTCCAATAAACTTCCCTTCCGTCGAATCCACGCAATTACGCAGATTAGATGCATAGCCGTCAGGAAATTTAACAAAATTTTTAATCCATTCAAAGAAAACTTCCTTCTTACCCGCGTCTAACCGGTACGCAGGCATCGGCAATCTACCATTAGGCAAAACATGAAGGGATGCCCTTGAACAAATCAATGGCAAGTCTAATCTAGATTTCCAGTTATCTTTTGTCTTTCCTGGTACATTTAAAATGGTGTTCATGATGTTGTCAAAGAAATTCTTTTCAACATGCATGACATCTAGATTATGCCGCAGTAGATGATCTTTCCAATAAGGCAAATCCCAAAAAATACTTTTCTTATGCCAATTGTGATATTCCCCACAGCCGTCGACGGGGTGATGGCCATTACCCCCACATTCAGGAGTTCGCTCTGCACCAAAATCTCGTAACTGTTCCAATATGCTGCGACCATCTATCTCCGGAGGTGGACCAGTAAACACTGGAAAATTCTTTCTAAAATGTCTTCTAGACCGACGATATGGATGATTTGCCGGCAAAAAACACCTATGGCAATCAAACCATGAAGTTTTCCTTCCGTTCTGCAATTGGAATGCTGAAGTATTGTCTTGGCAATAAGGACATGCCAATCTCCCATGCGTTGTCCATCCAGATAACATACCGTACGCCGGAAAATCGCTTATGGTCCACATAAGAACCGCACGCATGTTGAAATTCTGCTGGATTGAAACATCAAATGCCTCAACACCATGCTCCCACAACATCTGCAACTCATAGATCAATGGTTGGAGGAATATATCGAGTGATCGTCTTGGATGATCTGGCCCAGGAACTAGAACTGAAAGAAACAGGAACTCTCGCCGCATGCACATAGAAGGAGGCAAATTGTAAGGTGTTACGATGACCGGCCACAATGAATATTTTCTTCCATGCTTTCCAAATGGGTTGAAACCATCAGTGGATAAGCCGAGGTATACATTTCGGCGTTCGTATGCGAAATCTGGATATACCGATTGAAAGTGTTTCCACGCTTCTGCGTCAGAAGGATGCGTAATATCTCCATCTTGATTATGCTCTGCATGCCATCTCATAGCCTTAGCAGTGCGTTCTGATTGATACAGCCTCTTCAACCTCTCTGTTAATGGTAAATACCACATCCGTTTGAAAGGAATCTTCACTCTGCCACTTGTGTCTTGGAACCGTGGTTTACGGCAAAATTTACATTTTTTCCTGTTCTCATCTTCTCTCCAGTATAGCATGCAGTTGTCGATGCACACATCTATTATCTGGTAGGGCAAACCAAGACCGGCAACAAGTTTCTGGACCTCGTAGTATGATGCTGGAGAAAGATTATCCTCTGGCAAAACATCTTTCACAAACTCGGCGAATGCATCAACACATTCTTCGGACAAATTGTAATCGGTCTTCATGTTCATCATCCTACTAGCAGAAGATAACGGTGAATGCCCTTCCCTACAACCGCTGTACAGTGGTTGCTTTGATGCGTCTAACATATCAAAAAACCTTCGAGCTTCTAAATTAGGTTCTTCAACCCTATCACCCTCATAACCACCCGACTGCAAATTCTCTCTAAACGCGTCGTTAACCATCGCAACCGTACTTACCCCAACATCTACTTCCGTTGTACGTTCTTCTACGCTATCCGGAAAATAAGGTGCATTACTACTAGTACTACCATATTCGTAATTGCTTTCTCCATGTAAAAACCAAACTTTATATCCCGGCGTAAATCCATATCTATATAAGTGATTCCAAACACTATGCATCTTAACAATAATTCTATTACAGCATTTAGAACATGGACATTTGATATCCTGACCTTTTTTTGCTGCATCTTGGTTTCTGGGTAAATTCATGAACTCGCATATACCTGCAGCGTAAGCGGATGTTAATAAGTTCGAGCCCATATCCATCATTGGCTCGTCCATCCAAGACCGAAAATATGAACTCATCGCTACCAAAATTTTTTTTTTCTAAAATTGTGTTATGAAGTTCGTTACGGATGTGGGAGCTTATATAGAACGGATTTCCGTCGGAAATCCGTCGGAAATCCGTCAAAACCTCCGACATAACACCCCACCAATCCCATCGGACACCGTCCACGAAATGGTAACCACGGAAATTTGCCGACATCGACTTTCCGACGGAATTCCGACGGTTTTAGTTCCGTCGGTATGCGATGACCAATCAAACTTTTGCCGACATCGGAAAATCGGAAATCCGTCGTCATTCCGTCGGAAAGTCGTCGGAAAATTACGACAGCTCATATCCGTCGGAAATCCGTCGGAATATTCTGACGGATTTCCGACGGAATAACGACGGAATCATTTTGGTCGGAAATCCGTCGGTATTCCGTCGGAAATTTCCGACGGAATTTCCGACGGACGTTAATTCCGTCGGAATACTGCCTGTTTTCTTGTAGTGTAAACCGAATTTTCAATCGAAAAAAAGACGAAAAATTAGGTTTTGATATAGGAGATGTCGTGTGTCTTCTCTGTCGCTTCTCCCTTTTTAGTCTTAATCTTCTTTTTTTAACATCTAGTATTCATCTTCTTCTTATTCTTGATTCTCTTTCAAAAAATACATGGTGCTCATTAATTTGATTTGTGGTAAATGGATACTTCAAAATAATAGGTGGTTATTTGGTGTTGATAACTAAAGAGGGAAGAAATCTATTAGAACAAATAAAGGAACTAATTTTGAAGATTTTGGTCGGATGGTGGTTGACGAGTACGAGATCGAGAAACAACTTTACGACGTGGAGTTGAGCTACATGTTTCCTAAAAAGATATTGTTGACATTACCGCAAAATACACCGCTGGTAGAAGTTGAAAATCGTAGGCAATTCGATGGACTTTTGGAACAAATAAAACTGAGCCGGTGCTTACACAATAAAACGTGATTCACTTTAGTTCAAGTGGAAGCTGATGCAGGAAACAAAGACATCGCGAGAGAAATCCATGTCACTCTACTTTGTCAAGTTGTCATTTTCAAAACCAAGAAGAACCATCTTAGACCATCTTAAACAAACCCCAAGTAAAACCAAAAATTTTAAACGTGATTCACTAATTCTTGCAGCTAGCTCAGACCTCCTTGTAGTGGTAGACATATGAAAGGAAGAGATCTAATCATGTTCGTTCCCATTATTTATATGTATAATACACAAGTTGTCGTTTTTAGTGTACTAAAATTATGAGAATTGACCTTAAGCATCTCTAGCTTATGACGATAACATACACATAACTAAAAGGTTCAGAATTAAAGATTGACTTCAGTCCTGGTGTAGCCTCATCCACTGTAGAACCTGAAACCAATACACACAGATACGTAAGTTGAGTAACCCTACAACCAAACAACAACAACAAAAAAACTCAACCTATGAACTAAATACACTTTTATTCACCGAATCATATGAACAAAAATGTGAAACTAAATCACAATGCTTAACCAACTCAAAGTCTCATGAGTAAACTAAAGCATCTTCATGATTCATTGTTTGTTTTTTTTCTCCCAAACGAGAAGCATTTAAAACAGATATCATGGTGTGTTGAAAACGCAACAATCTTAAGCAGATGCAAAACACTTGCGACATACCTTACAAATAAAGAGAGAATCCCAAATAGCCAAAGAGAGAGAGAAGAGAGACAACAACTCTCGAACCAAATAATACAATTATTAAAGTCTTCTCAGATTTCTTGAATCTGCGAAAAAAAACAAAAGAACCCAATGATCAATGGATGATATGAATAATGAATTTGACACTGATATTAATCGGCAAAAGAGAAGAAAAATTGTACGACTTATTCATGAGATACAAACCAGAAAGAAGACGGCAGAGGCTTGTCAAAGGAATTGAGATGTAGAATCAGACAATTAGATCAGAGAGAAGATGGCGGAAACTTGTCGAAACCAGAAGCATAACAAGAGACAGTGAAGCTCGTCGAATTCCACCACCAGCGTTTTCCCCTTTTTGAGAGATTTAGGGTTTCCCAAACCCAGAAAAAGTTTTATGGAGACAATTGATTTTTAAGATTTAAACAAATCAAAAGAATATAAAAGTAACTAATTTCTGAATTAAGAGGGAACAAATTAGTTGATAATGGAGGCTGATGAGTGTGAGCAGTAATGGTTGGGTTTGTCGAGAGAAAAAAAGAAAAAGAAGAAGAAGTTTTGTTGAGAAGAAAAAGACTTTTAACTTTTGATTGTTAATTTATTAAAATTTTAATAATTATTAGAATAGAATGACATTACTGTTATTAAAATAAACTATGATGGGCTAACTAACTTTTTACATGTTTTTTACTAAGTATTTTTGAACCATGAACAATTTATCATGACCATCCATAAATTCACAGTCCATGGCTTAGATCATGGAAGACGACTTTGTGTGCCAAAAGCTCTGAAATCTGCTTAAAGCCTTCAATACAAGCCACTCGTGTGAGCTCAAACTTTTTTACTAAGTTGCTAGTTAAGTCGTCATGGTAAGTTGACTCACTGTTCCTCAAATCTGTGAGGACTTTTTCTCCACATTATCAAGCTCGTTGCAAATTTTGTACAAGTTGTTTATTCTGACACATAGCTGCGTTACTTCAGAAAAATTATCTCCATTCACAATTGAAACCTGAGAGTTTCTTCTTTGAGATGTAGCTAACTTTTCTTTCTTCTTCAGAACACGTTGGAATACTAATCTCGTTGTATATCGGGTTAGCGCAGACATTGTGGGCTTGTACGTAGTCAAAGAGCCTGAGCATTAACATAAGATAATATGTAAGATCTCTGAAGAGCTCATGTCCTATTTGTGCTCCATCAGATAGAAAAATATGTCCTAAATCATACGCAAACATACCACAACCAGGCATCACCAGGGAGACATAACATTGAAGATAGTTGTCTAAACCAATGATTAAATTAGGTACTACCGCACGATGAATGGATACAGGAAGCTGAAAAAACACATCAACAATTTCCTTGGTATTCTGCGACACTTCGGCTGCAGTTTTTTCATGTCATCTTTGGTTCACGAGCGGTGTCAAGACCTGGAAAAAAAAAATTGCGTTAACTTGGTGAAAACTAGATATCAATCACCTTCTAAAACTCTCACAAAACTCTCACAGTGTGTTCTTTCCCTTTTTTTTTTAATTGTTATTGCCTTTAAAATATTCTTTTATATATTTTAAAAGATTTTGTTAGGGTTATTTTAGTCATCAAATAGCTTTATTTAAAAAAGGTCTAGGGGATGCTTTACAAGTATCTTCTTGTCTTTAACTGTAGACTTTTGGATGCATAGATTTTGGCTGTAAATGATGTGACAGTTGTTTTAAATATTACTCCCTCTATTTTCAAATAGTTGATTTTCTAGAGTTTTTCACACATATTAAGAAAACATATTAATTCTTAACAATAAATATATATTTTTTTTGTGTTAAGCAATTTTCAATAACTTTTAACCAATAGTAATTCAACAAAATTAATTCATATGTCTTGAAATTCACAATTCACCATCATTAATTAATAAAAACTGCATAAAAATGGTAAAACATCAATCTTTTAAAAACAATTTTTTTTCCAGAACATCAACTATTTGAAAACGGAGGGAGCAATAAAAGTCTATTTGGTAATGGAAATTGTATAAGCTGTGATTGTTATTTTAATAATTATTTAAAATTTTTTTTTTTGCAAAAAATAGAAATTATGACACAAATCTGATAAAAAAAAATATCGAAAGTAAGGAAATAAATTTCATTCATTTTTATTATTTCATGTTTTGGATTTAATAAATAAAGTTCATCAAGAAGTGGAGCGACCAAAAACAAAAAGTATATCAAGAAGTGGAGTAAAATGTAAAACATTTGGATGATCTCTTTTTATATATGCAGTATTGCATTTTAAAATACTCTAAACGATTTTTCAAGTGTTTCCAACTCAAATTAGCTTTAAAACGATTGTTGATATAATGAAGAACATGTTGTCTCTGAAGAACATTTAAATGAATATCTTCGTTATCTTGGTTTTGGTTTTCTGTGATGATCACTTTTTGAAGTAACACACATTTAGCCTCGTCTAACCACTTTAAAACCTGAAAAGCAAATTGTAATTTACTAATCTACTTATAAATAGGAAATCGCAAATCCTAGGTGGTAGCTCCAGAATCAATTTCAGACTTGCAATTACCGTCATGCCCTAAAAGCTCTGCTTAATTACGCTGGTATGCGATCACGATTTTCTGAATCGTTTTTGTTATTTGCTTGGACTTGGGCTTATTTTGAATTTCGTTTCGGCCCATTTGCTTATTAAAACATACTTACTTAATAAACCCTAATGAAATCATATAAATACTAAACAAGGCAGCTTAGAGGATTCTTTTGTTTAAGAACGGTGATTATAAACCCTAGGTGATGAGTCATGATGATAACAAAACAAGGTTTCTAAAGTTGTTTTCTCTCGAGTCGACGATCTGGGACTTGTGTTCTTCGGTGGCTTGTTTGATGCGAGGAATTTATAGTATTGGTTTCACCAGGAGTTGTATATTGACGAAGCGATGGGCATTGGCTTCTTTGATTGCGATTAGGGAAGATTTTGTTTCGTGAATTAGATTTTCAGTTCTGGATCACAAAAGTTTGGTTTAATTGGAGCACCAAGGATTTGAAATCGGATAGCGATGTGTTTGAAAACTCGAGTAAAACCATCATTATATTGGATAACAAGCTTAAGAAGAGCGATGTATCTCTCTCCACCGTTGACGTTGGAAGTTGGTTCTGTTTCGTTGGACATGTTTGGAGGTAATAGTAGTGGTGGGCAGCCTCCCACGAGATTTATGGATGAGTCTTACCAAAACTCAAGACTATTGTAGTTTAGACTCACTAAGAGTTATTCGAGTACTTGATGTCTATGGTTGTGAGATATTAGTATTTGGAGATTATCGATTGTGAAACATGATTCTTCACAACAACTAAAAACCCTAATGCCATTAACGGAAAGAAGAAGAAGAAGAAGACAGCGTTACCTTAATGCTTGATCAACATGAAACCTTTCTCTAAATCAAGATTCTTCTATTTGAAATGACGTAGTATTATAAATCCAAGTCCAAAAAACATTAATCTAAACGCATGTTACGAATGTTCCACCGGTTTAGTGTTCCTCATATTCTAATGATAATCTGTGTAAGACCAAACTCACCGTTTATATGTTAGACCTTGAAGTGGAAGACTAATAGATCTGTCTTCAATGCCGTGGATATCTCGTTATAGTTGCCGTGGATCATGCATGATACATATGTCAGTAGAGAAAATTATTAGTCATTAAACTGCTTTTAACTACACAAATGTTAGGATCATGTACATATGTCAATAGAAAAAATTATTAGTCATTAAACTACTTTTAACTATACAAATGTTATAAATTAGTTGTTTTGTCATTTTTTGTTCTTTTATATCTTCTTTTGATATCCGAATCGTCTAAGATGTTTTGTTTCCTAAATTATTTTCTTTTTCCAAAACATAATCTCAAAATCTCAAACATCGGGTGTAAATCTATTTATATTGCGAGCATATAGGGTTAAATATTTTAGTGGGATTTTTGGTTCAACAACATTTTTGTGCTTCTATTTAATTTATTTATTAATTTTCATAAATCCTTTGGTTTTTTATGTTTAAATATTATTGATTTATTTTATATTATAAGTATGTAAAAAATTGAAATTAATAAGAGGTATTCGGCTCAATACATAAATGTTTGTTGGGTAAGACGAGAGAGAAAAGGAGACAATGCATAGAAACAATTATATAAATTTAAAAATCACAATACATCTCACAAGACTTTTCACAATTTGATTTTTGTTTCCGCATATCATAAGTTTAATGGTGATAATGTTTCTCCTAAAAAATGACTCATTTTATATGTTTCAATGCGGTTTTATATGTTTTATTTTAAGTTATTAAAAATATATTTATTGTTTTTAATTTCTTTTTCTTATTTTTTTTTAATTTAGTTTTCTTTTGTGATTTTTCATGAAACATTTAGTCAAATTTTGGACACATTTAGAATTATTATGGATGGTGGTAGAGTTTAAATTGTTATGCTGACTTTGAATTATTCTTTGTTTCTTTGAAAGTTTACCTAGAAGACCCTACGTGAACACAAAAACATACACCAAAATAAACAAAGCACCCAAAAATTAATAAAAAACCAAATCAAAATTTTCTACACCCGAACTGAATTGAACCGTAGTTTTATTCAATATGTGAGGGTTAATGATCCCTTTTTAGGGTCTAGCTTCTCTTAAAAATTAAACTGTAGTTTTATTTAGTGTGTGAGGGTTAAGGCTCCCGTCTTAGGTTCTAACTTTTCTTAATTTGCTAAAATATTCTATTTAAATGTTTTTCGCACATTTAAATTAAAATAAGTTTTGCTTAAATATATGATTGCTTAACCTCACATATTAATGTTTAAAATTTTTTAATTTGCTAAGACTAAAAATTGTATATCTATACGTTCCAAACAAAAAAGGGTCATTAATATAAAACGAGTATTTGATAATAACATTTTATTTTATTATTTTAGGAACCAAACCAGGATTGTTATAGTAATTTTCACTAAAAGCCAAGTCAAAATTAAATTTTTGTTTTGTTTGCAACAATATATATACGAGCAAATAGTTTTTATAGCCGAACTGAATCAAATCGTCATTTATTCATTATGTTTGGGTTAAGACTCCAATCTTAGGGTCTAGCTTCTCTAAAGAATCGATTCATAGTTTTATTTAGTTTGTGAGGGTTAAGACTCCCTTCTTAAGGTCTAGCTCCTCTTAAAAATCGAATCATAGTTTTATTCAGTCTGTGAGGGTTAAGGCTCTTCACATAGAGTTTAGCTCCTTTTCATTTGCAATAAAAAGTAATTGTAATTGGTTTTACAACAATATATTCTTAAATTGTTTTATTATAAATTGTAATTCTTGCGCTGGGGGATATACAATGGGTGCATTTAAAAATAAAATAGAAAATTCAATAATATGTAAATTATATATCATATTTTTAAAATTAGTTATTCATTTTTTTAAGGTTTCAAAACAATGAATTGAGTTTTGATGAAAAACTTATTGGTCTCCTCTAGAATAATAGAATCAACCTTGCCAATAAAAATAAATGGCATGAAAGTTGCTTGTGTGTAATACATTTTGTTAAAATATACACTAATCACATAACCTCACTTCAATTTATTACAAACCAATCAAATTAATCAAATAGACCGTTTCAAGAATATAAGAAAACTGCGTATGTGATTAAAATGGTGGAACGATCAACATAAAATTAGTAGAGCGATCTCAAAATAGTTTGTCAAAAGGTGTTAATTAAGGAAGGAAGCTCTTTCTTATTCTTCGTTAATTTTTGAGTTATCTTCCACTCACAAATTGTCAAGATCGGTATAATTTGAATACTGTAACAATACAATAAATCGGTATAATTTGAATTGCAAGATTTACTAAATATATTCGTAATATATATTTTGATTTGTAACACTTCTATGCGTTCCAACCGAGGCTGGCCGGATCAGTCGATAGGGTTTATCAAAAAAAAAAAAATTATGTCTTGCACATTTCAAGTCATATAAAATAATAAAAATCTTTTTATATTGGCAATAATTATCGAGCTTTGACATAAAATTCAAATTTTAATTCTTTTCAAGTTGAAAGTAGTGGATTGATGAAATCAAAGTAATGGTTAGACAAGCACGGGAAATGTATGTTGGTAAAGAACATCATGAGAACAAGAAGCGTCGCTGAAACACAAAAACATGCACCACAATAAAGCGAGCACCCTACAATTAACTCAGTACTTTTCAAAAAAAAAACAAATCGAATTAATTTTTGTTTCTTTCTACAATGTCACATACGAACCAAATTTTTTCTATAGCCGAGCTGATTAGAACCATAGTTTTATTCACTGGGTGAGAGTCAAAGCTCCCCAAGGGTTAAGGTTCCCCTCTTAGGGTTTAACTCCTCTTAATTTGCTCTAAATTGAATTGTTTTAAATGTTTTACTTACATTTATGATTATTTAACTTCACATATTAATGTTTAGAATAATTTTCAAATTGCTTAAAGTATAAATGGTATACCTATAAATTCAAAAGAAAATATAAGCTATTAGTATAAAACTATTGTCATTTGAATAATTGAATTGATATGTGATTTGAATATCTTTTAATTTGTTTTGATATCTTTATCCAATTATTCATGTGTCTGTTTATGGTGTTTAAATTTGGTTTAACTCTCATACATTGGATTATCTACTGAAGATGTAATCAATAAATTTGTGGTTATGATTTCAACCTTTTTTTATGAGAGTCGAGGCAAAAAGATTGTTGTATCTTAGAATGTCATTGTTTAGAATATTCTTAGTTTCTTTGACATGCTCTTTCTATAAGATAGTTATGGTTTGATTTTTTAATTTGGGTTTCTATCTTCTATTAATATTGAGATTTGAATATGAATTGTTTCATTCAGATGTAGTTTCTATTTTTCCTTGATTTTAATATTGGATTTTAAATCTTTCAAATGAACAATATCTTTTATTTTCTTTAAAGATCATTATCTATTTAAAAAATTCCGCGCAGGGCGCGGGTAATACATTAATATTAAATACTGAATTACTCAAGAAACAACAAATAAATCATTGATAGCATACCTTATTTTTACGGGAAAATGTTGGTTTTGCAAACTTGAAATACCGAAAATACTTATAAGTGTAAAGAATTTCCTTTGCTATGTATTTAAATAGAATTCATAATGTTTTTAGAAAGTTTTAGCTTTTTTCATTTTGGGAAATTATGCCTAATAACCATCAAACAAATTATAATTTGATAAATAATCATATCCGACTTAGGCTAGGATATTATGTATATATTCTACAATATTACCGAAAATAACCTGCCTCATGAATCCCTTCTTTTTTTCTATCTCCAATAACTCATTTATCTTCTTCATCGTCTTCATCCAATTCCTTTGTTGTTGTTTTTTCCAGTAAAACGTGGACACCCCGAACAAATTGCGAGAAGCGAAATCAGAGTCTCTCAATCTTCCCAAAACCCTTGATCCTTCTTCCACCAAATCCATTTCCCTCGAGAGAAAGCTAGATTTACATAGATTATCTTCATTTTTAAGATATCGAATTGAATCTGTTGATTAGTGAATTTGTTGATTTGTGTTCTTTGTGGTCATATATGCCTCACTAGCCGTATCCAGAAGAAGTCATACAATCCGCGATCATCTTCAATTCTACATAACTAAATTTTAAATTCAGAATACTAAATTCTAAACCTAAAATGCTAAACTCTTACCCAAAAAAATAATTTTTACACTATAAATAAACTCTAAACCTAAAAATGATGTATTTTTGTTTTGTTTTGAAAGAGTTAGCGTATTTTATGATTCTTAATGAAACATAAGTAAATATGTATAGAATATCCGTGAGTCTGGCTGTTCTATATATGCTCACCTTTTTTTTTTTTAACTTAGTTATACATTTGTTTTGCATAATTGTTGTTCGTTTTTAAAAATTCAAAACGCAATATGTGTAGAAACAAATCTATACTTTTTTAGGTACTATCATGAAATTTTTTTTTGTCACAATCACACTTCATTATCGATTAAATGAATATATTGTCTGTATCATGAAACCAACAAAAAACAGAAGTGCCAATGAAAAAAAATACTGTATTCTTAGTGGGTGTAGTCCTTGCAAGCAAATTCGCCCTTTTATTATTTTCATGTTGCCAACTATCTTTTCAAAGAAGGGAAATACCATGATATAACCTCCCAAAGTAGCATATTTAAAGTAGTAGCTTGTTTTTGAATTAATTAATGAAATAAGCTGGATAATGATTATAATGCCCCTTTTTATTTGTAAAAAATTCTTATGTGTTTCTCTCTCCATATTTTTCCGTGACATATTGCTTATCAATATATACTATTTTCATATACGGCATATCATAATATATTAACCATGTTAGTAATAGAGTTATATTCACAGACGGAATATAGCATACCATCATTGAAAATGACATTTCATTAAGATATGTCGATAATCAAATTTTTATTATGATTCTGATTACAGAATTTTTTATATAAAGTCAAAATAAAAAATTATATAACATGATATATATTATATATTTGTATGGTATAACATGTTGTATAGACTATTTGTATGGTATATCATGTTTAGTGGTAGGCAACATAACATAACATATGATTTATATAATAATAACATAGCATACAATGATTTATATAATATATAATACGCTATATTGAACATAACATATTATATATTACAAAATATAGTATGCTACTATATAACATGGTATACCATACAATATATAACATGTTATATTTATACTATATAAACGTATAACATTTATATAACAGATAATATTATATCCATGTTATAAACAATATTCAAAACACATTACTTGTAAGTAGCATTACATAACATCTTATATATATAACAATAACATTGCATACCATGTTAGCATATGGCATGTTATATATTATATAACACGATATATGAAATATAATATGTTATACCATACAAATATATAGTATGCACATATTACATTACATTTGACTAAAACATTATATGAATCATTCGAGTAATTTATTTTTGTTTTTTAAATTTAAAGTTGCAACATATGCAAAAAAAAAAATCTAGTTTTTTATCTATACATATATGATAAGATGATTCAATTCTAATAATAAAAATTATATCATTTATATTAAGTGGAAAGTATTTCATCACTCCTCTTTTTGAATTAAATAATGAACAATGTGGCGCGTCATACTGTACATGACAGACAATGTTATATCTGATTTCAAAAGGGCATTTTGGTCACAAATTTGTTATTCTTAGCTATAGAGTCTAATTAACTATATATGAGAGTGTCTACCAATTTACATTTATAGTTATAATATGATATTAACCTAAATGACCCTAAAAAAATGAGATACAAAAAAAGAAAAAGAAAATGAATACTCTCTTCTCTTTCCCGTATCTTTCAGAGAGAGGGAGCTTCTGTTTTCGCTGGCTTCACGATCGATTATATATAGTTTTGTTTGTTTTATTTCCAACCGGACAATAATTTCCAACTTAGCTCGGATTTTTCTTCCGGCGAGTCCGAATTTGCCCTTTACAGAGAAAACTGGTGATGGTGGTGAAGCATTGCTCCTTCAATTTATCCTCAAATCTTCTCTTATCTAGGAGTAATGATGCCTTTGCTCCTCCATGGATGGTCATGGGCCTCTTAGTATAGGTTGTGGGGTGGAGTGTCTGATGGTGAAACAACCCGACCCTTTTTTTTTATATATATATATATATAAATTAGCACCGAATTAGCATCTCCATAAATGCTAACCCTCAACATGCTAAAAATTCTCAATACAGCAAACATTCAGCGGAAATCAATTATGCAAATAAACCATTAAATAATACTTCATAAACCAATAACCAATCATTCAACATCCTAGACCTTTCTATATCGAATCACTAACAACCTAGCAATCCAATAATCCACGCAAACGAGACCATAGATCATCCATCTCGTCCTCGCCCTGATTCCACGATCATACTTTGTCTTTACCTGCATCACATAGCAAAAAGAGATGGGTGAGTATTATCACAAATACTCAGTGAGACGGTCCTCCCATCAACAGACCATGTACTCAGTCATAGCATAGATACAATACCAGGGTTATCAAACAACATGCAAAACACAACGATCAATACGTCAAACTGACGGCAATCAGAAATGCGTGTCGATCGACACAAACACTCTGTATCGATCGACACAGTCTGTGTCGCTCAACACAAACACCGTGTGTCGCTCGACACGGAGCCCAGAAATGCAGAAAACCAGAATCGATCATATCCTCTCATGGATCGATTCCAGACGCGTTTTCATCGATCTCCTGCACAAAATTCAATATCCAAACACGAATACAACCAGGAACAACAACAATCAATCATATTCTATCAAATCCTAATCCGAGGGTCTATGGTCGCGCACTCACCTTGATTTCGAATCGATTATCTCACACACCACAACTCCGAAACAGAATCGGAAAACTGTTCTGAAAACTAGATAGAGAGATCTACACAACGGTATGTAGATCGTCCTCTGCGTCCCTAAGGTTCAACATGAACACAGCCCGCAATCTCGCTGATCGGAACTGAAAAAACAGAGCTTTCAGAAACGATACCCTGAAATCGAAAGAACACAGAGAACGGAGAGTACCTCCGAATCAGGATCACAACCCTGATCTAGAAACTAGACAGCGAGATCTTTCCAAAGGCATATGGATTGTCTCCTGATTCTTTCTGGGTCGACGGGAATCCTCCCTCGAAACGGACTGATCGCAGACACAAAACTGCAGAAACCTCTCTCGGGAAAAGAACGATAACTCTCAGAATACACATCCGATTTACAAACCGTATCCTCCTGAATCAAGATCAGAGAGTGGAAAACTTACCCTCAAAGTTTCACTCTGATCCGATCCCATCTTCCCACAGCCGATCGTCTCTTCCAAAAACCCGAGTAGAATTGATTTTCTCTCAAGGATATCACTTCTCTCACAATCCTCACATAAACACTCTCTTTCCTCTCTCAACCTCTTCTGATTTCGGCCAAAAGAAAAGAGAAAACGCGTTCCCCACGCTTTTACAACGAAACCCTAGGGTTTTCTAAACCGCTCCCTAAACCGGCAATTCAGAAACCGAAATCGTCGGTCTGATTTTATTCCGTGGATCGACACACATGCCCAAAAAATCCCCTTTTTCGTCACGGGCGTTACAATTCTCCCCCACTAACACGGATTCGACCTCGAATCACGCAACACCGTCTCACTACGGTCTCCACCACCTGACCCGAAGCGGCCAGTATCCTTCGAGATAACACTCGAATCCCCTAACTTGTCCCGCTAAGGCTAACACTCTCGCCTAAAACTTGCCCAGATTCATCCGGAACATCAACAATGCACGCCCCATGGTCCGGATTAAGGCTGCCCGATTGACCGTCCAACAATCAAACAAGAACATGTCCGACTAACCGTTGACCCCGCATTGGACCAAATGATCGTACAACAATCAAACAAGAACATGTACGACCACCGGCGTAACATATGCTACCAGGATTGTCCGAACCGAATTCCAGACTCCAGTAATAACCCTACACTCGACGTCCACAACACACCCCTGGCCCTCAGCCAGCACCACTCGTGATCACACCTGATCCCCGAGTTTTACTAGGCTCACACTAGCCTCATTGCACTGTCTCACCACGGCTGCAATCCTGACCCCACCCGCTCAGCACCACCTGAGATCCACTCCCGATCCCCGAAGTTCATCCAATCTCATACTCACGACCACGCTCAGATGCTACTACTCATATCTCATACTCATAACTCATATACACATACACCACACTCACTCGCAGGATCGTCACCCCTTGAGTTACGTTTGCATGGACCCACTCGTCCCTGGAGAGAACCACCATCCCTCAAAGTATACGTAAGGACCCCACTCGTCCCCTAGAGAGAACCACCAACTCTCGAGTATATGCAGGAACCCACTCGTCCCCTAGAGAGAACCACTATCCCTTCGTATGCAGGAAACCCACCCGTCTCCTGGAGCAATACTCTGAAACATGCATCATAAGTACCTGTCGACCGGAATCGCCTCTGTGGCTACCTCATGACATCCCCTACCCGGAATATCATCGCATCCGTGACCCCCACTAGGCCACTCGAAACAACCCAACCACCATGGGTGTTCCCATAGAGTCCCTGGAAAAGATAATTCTAACTCACATAAAACCTCTTTTTCCGACTCTTCCTAGGAATAGACAGATTCTAACTCGCATATAGCTTTCGTTTCTAGCCACTCCTAGAACACGAATTTCATTTCTAGCCACTCCTAGAACATGAACAAGCTCATTTCTAGCCACTCCTAGAACATGAACCAGCTTTAAGCCGAATAGAACTTCCATTCCCAGCCATCACCTGACCTACCAATCATCACAACCCATGACTCCACAAGTCATAACATATAAGAACTCACCTCTTATAAACCACCTTTAATAAAAAAATACCCATCTTATTAAATCTAAAAATGTAAATCGTTACAACACAAACGAAAATACATAAAACAACAACTCAGCAGCACGCTGTACAAACTCTGAAAACCAGAAAAGACACTCAAGCCTCCGCTTGCTTCTCGAACCACTTCGGGAACTTCGTCTTCATACTCGCCTCTGGTTCCCAAGTCTCCTCCTTGACACCATCGCAGTCCCACACGACTCTCACCAATGGTATCCTCTTACGACGCAGAACCTTGACTCTCCTCTCGAGAATCCTCACAGGTCTCGCCGCCAACGTCATGTTGGGCTGAAGATCCTCCGGGATCATAGCCAACACCTCCTCAGACTCATGTAGAAACTTACGCAGCATCGAAACATGGAAGACTTTGTGGAAAGCCTTCATACTCTGAGGTAACTCCAACCGATAAGCCACTGGTCCGACCCGCTCCACCACTCTGGCGGACCCATAAACCTCGAACTCAGCTTATTCTCCGAAATGGATCTATTAGGACCCCTCAACATAGCTGCCTTGAGATACACCAGATCTTCCAGCTCAAACTCCAGCTCTTTCTGTCTCCTATCGGCATAACTCTTCTGCCGATCTTGAGCCTCCCTCATGTTCAGCCTCAAGACACGGATCGTCTCCGTCGTCTCCTGACCAAAATCAGCACCAAACATGCTCCTCTCCCCCACTTGAGTCCAGCATAATGGTGTCCTACACGGCCTCCCATACAGAGCCTCATATGGAGTCATCCCAATACTCGCCTGATATGAGTTGTTGTACGCAAACTCATATCAGGCGAGTATTGGGATGACTCCATATGAGTTCTGTCTAAGGCCTTCTTCAGTGATTTTGTTGTGGAGTCTTGGCGGAATCGATGAATTTTGGCGACGAAGCCTGTTTCTCATCTGAAATCGCAACTGATGGCTGAAGCGGTAGTCCGGCGACGGAGTTCCTGCGGTGGAGGAAGAAGAAGACGAGTCATCAGCAGTTCTGTTTACGCTTCACACGTGTACCCACGCGTCCATTTATTGGTCAACCTAATCTTTAGGTTAGATTTAGTGTTGACATTAGGCTAAATAAATATTATATCGAAATTTTTTTTTCTGTCAACCAAACATTAATTAAAAAGTGTTACATGAATTGGTAATCCAATTTGGCAGCAAATTACTTACATACGAAAAATCAAAAGCTCGAGTGCGTGCAAAACGGGCTAAACAGTCCGCCTTTAAATTACTTGAGCGGAAAACAAAAGATAAAGAAAAATTTGGAAGACGATCTTGGAGCCTCCAGAGTTTTTCTGACAGAATCGAGAATGTTGGCCACTCAGCTAGATTCTTGACGATATCCACCAGATCCGAGCAATCAGTCTCAAAAGCATGGCATTCCATTCCACTCTCCATTAGACATGTCATCGCCCATAGTAGAACTTCCATCTCCGAGTGTAGCGGCGACCGCCTGTGTCTCAATCCTTTTGCCCCAAAAAGAACAGGAAGGTCACCTTGAAAACATACCCAACCTAATCCTGAGGTTACGTCTGTATCCTTCCAGGATCCATCCACTTGACATCGACAATGATTCGGTGGCATATTCATTATTTGGGAATTTGTCCCTAAAATGACATCCACCTCCGCTACACAGAGTTGTGCATCTATCCATGCCAAGAATTCATTTTCCGCCAATTTGAGAATGTCTACCGGTTCAGCTTCCACACCTTGGAAGCATTTTTTATTCCGTGATTTCCAAATATACCACATGAGCCATGAAAACATTTTACAATCTCCCTTAATGGTATCCTTCCTCTCTATCCTCCAAAAAGATAATCCATATTTGCATATATCAACGAAAAGGGAATAATCTCCCTTCCTCCAGGTGATAAAAATAATGCCCACAACTATTGAACCACATGACATTCATATCGAAATTAAGCTCCCAAAAAAACCATTTGTAGACTAAATACCCATTTAGTGGGTTTTAATGGAAATGACGACAAAAAAATAATAAAAACATTAATAAAATAAAATATATAAAAAGAGGAAAAAACCTAGGGTGTGTTATTAATACACAAAATATCATGGTCAACTTTTTTTTTTGGGTCGAAAAAGAAGCATTTAAATTAAAACAAACCGGGTGAACCGGTGGAGGTTGGTACAGAGGAAAGAGCCGACTTAGTTAAGGCATCGGCATCGGCATCGGCATCGGCATCGGCATCAGCATTCAGATCTATTTTTACAAATCCAAAAGAAACGACTTCTAGATCTAGTGAAAGGGATTCAATATCTTGTAAAATACCATAGATTTCGATGTTTGTGATTTTCTTATTGTTGATCAAATTGATGAGCCCTTGATAATCCGAGATTACTTTGAATCGATTCAATCTTATGGTCGATGCGTGTAGCAGGGCTTCTCTGATCGCTAATGCTTCGGCCATTAGAGGCGATTTAACATGATCCATGGTGGTTGTGCCATGGGAAACGGTTCAACTTATTTTTGGTTATTCAGCTAATTAATAATTTTTTTTATGGTTATTATACCAAATTTCCCTAAATTAAACTATACAGTCGATTTTCTTTCCTAGAAAAAATCATGATAAAGCCATTAGCTCATATCTTTTTCTTAGTTTGGTTTATAAGTTCCTAAATATAAAATTTTCATATTCAACATGATAGAGAAATTTAAAAAGTCCAATTATTATTATTTTTTATATTCAACATGATAAAGAAATTTAACATATGCATTACAGCCTGTCGGAATTGTTAAGCCGCATGTCCATTCACAACCATCTGGGCAAGGCTTTCTTTGTGGATCTACGCCTCTTGGTGCATTCATATCCGCCTCTTGGTGCATTAGTTGCGAGATGGATTCTTGATGCAACAAACTTCGACTTTCTACCACTCCAATATTAGGAAATGTTCCCTCTATCATATTTAAATTAAAATAAATTTATTGTTATTACGATACAGTAGAAGTAGTCAATAAAATTCATTAGATTGTTGTTTTGATCAATTTTTATAGTATAAAATATTTTTTAAAAAGAGTCATACTATATTGATTAAATAAGTGATTAAGTGTTGGTGTATAATATATAAATACATACTTACCAGAAAATATAGCGAGAATGAAAAGGAAAATGAAGATGGTAAAAGAATTCTTCATTCTTGTGTGAAATTTAATTAAAAAAAAAAAAGAGATATCCAATGAAAAAAAACAATGTTGAATTTTGATAACTTCCCACCTTATGTCTCAATATATATACATGTTGCTGCAATGGTAGCTTTATGGAAAGCTTGACTAATGTATTATCTATTTCATTCTTTCCATAAATATAAATATATTACTAAAAAAACTGACTTACTTTTTTATGATAGCTAATAACTAAGTGTGACTGATATTAGTCACTTGTAAGTCAAGTTTTTTAGTAATATATTTATATTTAAGCCAATTAACATGAATTTTTATGATAGCTAATATATTAATTTTTATGATAGCTTTTAACTACTACGGAAATACAACGCAGTAGAATATTGGAAACGCATTATTGTATTAGCTATCATAAAAATTAACATCAAAATATCTTACTTTTATATAGTTATAAATATAAAAAGAAACTTGTATATATATATAATATATATATTATTCTTCTAATGTATAATCATATATAATAACTTATAGTTTCTATTATTTTGGTTTTATCATTTCCGATTTTTTTTTGTCAACATTTTAAAAAGTTAACTAATTAAAAAGGTTTAGCAAGCCAAGCCAAAAGTTTCATAAAGTAATATTTGTAGGATCAAACTAGTGTTCTAGGCTAATAAATCCGGCTTCTAATTTTAAGACGTGGGATAAAAGAAAGGGAGAAACCAAAAACAACGCCTTACTCCTCGCAAATTCTTCGAGGTGAATGGAGAACGTCTGCGGTTCCAATGGTTCGATCACCATTTTCACCAATTCAGAGTGCTATGTCGCAAAATGTACCATCGTTTTATCTTGGCTACCCATACACTACATTTCCCAAATCAAAGCTTCTAATTCTAAACGTAGAGGTGAAAGACTTCACCAAGCATTTCTGCCACCCATCAAAACTTCATATTCTGCAACATTCTCATAGTAGATCTACCCAAAACCTGAGAAATTATATATATAATTCTATGACCCGTTGATGTAACATCGGTGATCATGACCGTCAAAATCCAGGGTTATTATGAGAGTTTCCATATGAAAGAAAACCAATGCAAAAGCCTCATTTCCATTTTTTCTATTACTCTTTTTATTTTATTTGGAACTTTTGCAACTACCATTTAATGTTTATCATTGTTATGAATAAACTTTAATAATTTATATGTGTATTTTTAGAACTATCAATTTCAATAAAACATAATAAATTTTGGATATACAAAATATAATGAAAATGAGAATTTTTTAGAACAAAATATAATGAAAATGAGAAGTAAAATAATAAAGGATAAAAGGTAAAAAGAGATATATAAGAGCTTCTCCAATGGGGAATTCTAAGAAAGTATCTAGGGGAGTTTCTCCTTGAAAGAAAATGAAAAAGAAAAAAATAAAATAAAAAGAGTCATATATAGAGAAATATATTGGAGATGGTCTTAGAAACCCATTGTTAGGACACATGGCTTTTTCTCATTGGTTTAGACTTTTTAGTGAGAAAACAAATACACAATATTTTACAATAATAATTAAATAGTTTGTGTTATTATTTTTTTATTTCTATTTTTTGTATAAATAATAAAATAAAATTATCAATCTATCAAGTTCCATTATACATAAGTTTATAAATATTTTTTTTACTTAAGATTAATTACGTTTATAAAACAATATGAAATTAGTATTATTGGATACATCACTGGTTCAACTTCTTATTAACGAATCAAATACACAATAATTTTAAACAACAATTAGATAGCATGAATGTTTTTGTTTTTTTATATAAATTTTAAAATTAAATTATCTACCTATTAAGTTCCATTATGCATAAGTTTAAATAAAATACTAATATTCCTTTTTTTATTTGATATTAGTTAAAGTCAATAAAATAATACGAAATTAGTAATATAAAATTAGTCAATGTAATTTGATATGTTTTTAACTTTTACAAAAATATTAATGAAAGAGTTTGTAGAAACATATAAAAAATATTTTTAAAATATATTATTTATATTAGAGAAAACCCCATTGACTCTCTCACCATTGGAGGTGAAAATTTAACACAAATTTCTTATACTAAATGATATTAAAAATATTAAATTATATTGTTCAGAAACTCTACGGGTTTCTCCCTATTAAAGATGCTCTAAGGGGTTAAGAGGGAAAGAACGAATCCGAGAACAATTAGTGTTCCCATGGCTCATGTGGGTGCATGAAAAATTAAAGAATTTTTATTTTCAATGGTGCCGATTCGAAATCTCCAAATATTCAATGGTTGAAAGTGAATTTTCGGCGTGGAAATACTTTAATTCCAACCTATCCATATAGGAGACACCCACCAACTAGTGGCACAACAATCACTTACATGACAACCCTTAATCCACTCTGCTAAGACAGAATCACTTACATGAACCTTACAACTACATCTTGCCTCTTTGACAAGGATCTCTTACAAGACAACCTTTAATCCACTTTGCTAAGACATATTGCTTACTAGAAGATCTTTTAGATGCACTTAAAAGTTTCACCTAAAACAACCTCTCTAGCCTCATTATTTCATTGATCTATACACGATCCAAGAACCTATCAAGAAAAACCTTTAGCCCCTTTGTTTTGTGTTCTTACAAGAACCCCCAAAAATCTTTACTAAGAATTCTCTCACATCATGGGGGTTAACCCTTACAAACAGCCATGACTCTCTATTTATACACAATAGGACGTCACTATGACACCAACCCTAGCCTTGGTCTCCAAGTTGAGATAATACTGAATCTTCAAGAATCTTCAACCTTTCCTTATTCTTAGCCAATAGATAAGAAAGGTCTTCAATGCGGCTCAATCCTCTCCAAGGCAATTCTCCAGCTCAACTCCACGTCTAGGCTCATCCTTGACGCTTTAGTAGCTTGGTCCAGCCCATCACTTCAAGCCCATGTAGCCTTAAACTCAATTCAGTCCGCTGTAGTACTTCTTGTAGTACTTCGCAACTGGTACAGGAAACTGCTTCAACAGCTACATTTTCATGTTTCAGATGGTTTACCATCATCTTCTCAACTCCTTTGTATCAGCTCATACTGAATTCTAAAACTCATCCAACATGCACTTTCACTAAGAAGAGTAATGTTGTTTTTTGTTACCTTCTTAGATGGATATACTATGGCTCGGATTTAGATCATTAGGTTTTTGTTTTTAATGTTTAATGTCTATTTGTTTTATGATATAACTATATTTTTTTTTTTGGATGTTTAACTCTCTTTCTGTTTTGGGTTTAATGTTACGCTCATTTTAGGTTTTGAATATGAAGTTTCTATTTTGGATGTTTAAATCAAGATTGAACTGGAATTAAGCTAGTTATGCATCTGTTTCGGTTCCTCTTTGCGGTTTTTTTTAAAGCACCATCAGATTTTATATGCAATTGCTATGAATTGTTTTCAGAGGATTTGATGAATGTAAATTTAAGCTGCTTTTTACATATATAATGCCAATGCTGCTATCTTGTTTTAATATGCTTCTGACAATGCTCCAAGACTCAACAACAAGATTCTTGATACTACAAGATAAAAATTTGTGCTTCTTAAAGACAATAAACAATTGACAACAACGAAACAATGAGAGTCATGTTTACCTTCTTTGCTACGAAAATTTCACACTATTAGTGTCGGCGATACATATTCCAATCTATTTTTGAAAACTTTGACACAATATTTTCTCCACACGAACATCTCATTGCCACACCCAGAATTCTCCCACATGTTCGAGCACTTGCTGTTCCACTCAAACCTACTGATAAATTGCTAATGCTTACAGTCAAAATTCAACCTACACAAACATGACCATAAGAAATCAGTATGTACCTTAAGTCCTCACATTTAGAGTCTGGAATCAAAGAAGTGAACCACATATGCCAAACCCAACAAGATATTTACAAAGTTACGCTCAATCGATTACAACTTCACCTTCCAACTTATGATTTTGTCAACGAAACTCCAAATTTTAACTTTTTAAAAAGTTTGTCGTATGGTTGAAATTTAACTGGGAATTTTCGATGGGTTAATAAAGTTCAAATGTCAAGTTTAAGTGTAAATCTGGGTTATATTTTTCTCTTCGTTGGAAATCTGGTTTCGAATCATTATTAGGTTTTTAAGTTTATGTGCAGTTGTAGGTGTAAAATTTTAGTATGTGTGGAATTAGGTTTTCAGTTTTGAACATGTACATAAAGTGTGTATTGCATCAATTAAAAAGTATTATAAAATTAAATGTAGTTTTATTTGACTAATTAAACCATATAATTGTGTTTCACATTTTCTTACGCGAGAAATTCTCCAAAACAAGAACAATATATGCCTCCAAAAAAGATTGATAAATGCAAAAGCTTAAGTATGGATGCAATTCCAGAAAAAATCCCTAGCTGAAACCACATCCATAGAACCCAAAACAAAAGCTTGGATAACAATAAAAATGTATGAAAGAGAATAAGTATAAGACACTCCAAATTAATTCTCATCAATCAAAATCTCTTGAATACCCAGAACAAATTATACATCAAATTCTGAAACTAAAAAAAATTTTGAGCTAAGTTTTTCAAACCAAGAATGGTGATTCTTTAAAAACCCTCTTCTATAGCTCTTTCTATAAATTCCCAAAAACTTTTTCGAAATAAAAACCATTTTGAAAATGATTTCAAAACCTTTCAATAATTAACAAATTATTTTGAAAGCAGTTTTCAAAATTTCCTCTATCTTCTTTTTTTTGTTTACGGTTTTATATTTTTCCTAAAAATGTTTATGTTTAGTCTTTCTAGTTAAAAAGGTGATGTCTGGGCTTTGGTATTAATCCAACCCCAAATTTCAGAGCTATTTTTGGTAGTTAATGTTGGGATCATCTTTTTTATTTTTTCTCTTAAGAATAATAATTTCAATGTAAAACCCTAGCCACATAATATATTAGCACCTATATATATAGTATCAAATGAAGCATACAAAAACTCAAAAGAAACTCTACGCCAAAAGTTTGTATTAGCTTTTGTAATTGGAACAATTTAAAACATTACAAATTGTAAAGTGGTTATAAATTGTACCAAATTGTATATATCTTTTCGTATATCCATATGTTCGCATCCAACACAACAAAAATTAAATATTGAAATTTATATAAAATTAAAATTAATTATTTCAAATTTATTTATGAGATTCACATCACTGTAATTTTGATAACTTCTATAATATTTGAATTACAAAAAGATTTTTTTTTTTTGATATTGAATGAATGTTGTTCTATTGAAAGATATTTTTCTAGAAAAAGAAATTAAAAAAAAATCTAAAGTTCGTTTGGAAAGAGATCTTATTGCTTTTACCAATTTATCTAGAAAGATATACATAGTTAAATTTTGTTTGAATAGAAGGATAGAGAATTATCCAGCAAACCAAATTTGATTATATTAATATCGAGGGTTTTCTCTCTAACTCTCTCAGCCGCCGCTACAGTACAACTTCGCAGATCTGGTTGGTTTGGTCCGGCGTCCGGTGGCTCTCTCAGCACCGGAGCGGGATCCTGTTTTTATGGTTATGTATTTTCTTTTCCTCGGTTTATAGTTTCTAGTTGCAGTTCAAAGTTTCTTCTAGTGGATCTAGGTTCGATTCGGGAGCTTGGGCTTGTGGTTTTGGTTGGTGGTTAGACTCCGTCCGGGTCTGTGGTGGTGGAGTTGGTTTCTCAGTCGTCGTCGTGATGTCTTCGGTTCGACCAGTCTCGTGATCCGCTCAAATATGGATTTCTTGCCGGGTTTTTATCTCCTTGTTTGGCCGTCGGTCTTGGGTCGTGTTCATCGTCGGTGGTGTACTTCGATCAAATCTTTGTTCAGGCGTGGTTAAGTCCCGGTGAGGTCGTGCTCTTGCCTCCATCTTCAGCTTTGTCCTTGATCTGATATCGATTTTTCTTCCTTTGTTGGGTTGTGGTTTCGTTGGTGATGGTTAGTGGGCCTTCTTGTTTGGGCTTGATATTGCTTGCTTTGTCGTGGGATTATCTCATTGTCTTTGGTTCTCTCATCTCTTTCCGGATTCCGATTGTGGTTTATTCGGTGGTCCGAGCTTGGCACGGTCCGGTTTGAGTGGCTCGCTTTTTGCCTCTACAGTAAGGACCTAATCGGGATCTTGTTTTATTCTAAGGATTCTACCTAGGTGTCATCAAGTCGGTTTCATCCGTCATCGCCGTTTCCGGGAGTCTTGTGTGAAGAATTAGTCTTCTGGGTTCCTCCTTCTCGCCGGTTTTGTTTCCTATGTTCTTTGTTTGATTAGGTAGACAATTCATTATAGGAGGAGCCGCTTTTCGTTTGTTTTCGATTAGCTCTCGCGATTGATCCTGTTTGGCTTTGGTAATCCCTTCGACGTGGTTTGTTATTTTTAGGCTCGTTTTAAAGTTGTGTTATGTCTAGCTTCTCGCTCGGGACTGTGTTCCTACTAGTTTTACTTTGATTGTATTTTCGTGCTATCTTTGTCTCCCTCTTGCAGGGCTTAGACTCCGCAGATTTTGTAGTCCATCGGCTTGGTATTCCAAAAACGCATTCCACCCCTGTATTATTCCAGTGTTTGTAATAAAATCGAGATCACATTAAAGACAAAATTATCCACCATCAGTTTATATGGTAATCATGTATGACGTGGATGACACCAAAACCAATAAAATACTGTAATACTATCTAAAACATAAAAAAATATAAAAAAGGATTTATACTATCCAGACATAATTTAAGACTTCTTTGAATTTATTTTTAATGTATTATTCCGGGTGAAACGCGCAAAGTTACATAGTAGATTACATTGGTTACGTGATGTAATTAGGGTTTGTTTTGTTTTTTTCTTAACATCAGAGCACAAGTATTAAAAATGGAATGGTAATGGTAGTTTTTTGTAGTTTATTTTTATCAGGATTACGTGGTTGACCACGTGGCATAATTAGAGTATACTATTAATTTATTTATCTTATCCACATACAATATAAATTAGGACTAATTATATGCCTCCAATTCATTGTATATATATATATATATATCTTATCCTCATTATCACTAAAATAATAACCACAAAATCTCTTATCCCCATTGTCATTAACTTCACTTATCACCCCTAAGGCTTCATGTGGCTAAATTCTTCGGCGAGCAAGAACGATACACGATGCCCTAAGGTGATTGATTGAATCTTGCTGTGTTTTATGAATTTGTTACATATGGTTTTGTTTAGAGAACTAGTGACGACACATGTTTGAGTCGATTTGGTGAACCAAAAAAAGATAGATCTTCCTACTATTTTATGTACATGGTCGATGGGTGTTGTTACATTGAAGATATCTACACAACTGAATATTATTTTTTATTTATTTTAGACTATTGCAATTTCTGAAATTTGTAAATAGTTTAACGAACATATGATTTTATGGGTAAATTTAACTATGGTTTCATGAGCAGTCTATCCGAGGACATGCATGATTTCAAAAACAAAAAGAAACATATAAGTACTTGTGGATTTCTTCATTGTTTTTACTTGTTGCTTGAATTAGTTGGTTCCTTTGGTATTACTTGTCATGATTACAAACACCCTCTTTAGTTACATATTTTGGTGGCTAGTTCATTTACTAATATGTGTATGTATGGTTTCTACAATCTTAGGATGTGATAACATCCGATTCTCTAAGAGGAGAGGCAATGGCGAAACTGAATCACTAGTCCTATAGAAACTCTCTTAAGCCTCCATTGGTTGAGCTCAGCATTGACATTTGATCGAGGTAACTTGAAATTAATCCATATATATATTTTTCACAATCGATTACCTTTACCATCTTTAGCAATTGAGATAAATTTGGTTATATGATCTAGATTAGAAATTTGTTTGTTCTCTATATATATGATGTATTACCTAAAAGGTTGAAACCGTGGTATTAGTATGTCTGTGTGGGATGATGTTGCAACCCCAAACAAACATGAATACTAAACTTAAATTAACAACGGTAATTCAAACAATTATAGCAAAAATTGTTATTGTTTTACATATGCATAATTAGCTTACGATTCTATTTTCACTATATTAAACATCAATGATTATTTATTTATTTGGTGTCGGTTTTTAAAATATTCTCAATATTTGTATGATTCTTTGATGGATTTACCACTATGTTATAAGTATATATGCTTATTTATAACTTATTGGTTTTGATTATTTACATTTTTTTAGAGTAGTACAACTTGTACTTTCTCTTGTGTAACAAATTATTAAAACAACGTTAACATTAACAAAAAAATCACTTTTATTGTACTATCATCTCTAATCACTATTTATATTGATTCCAATTGTACTATCATCTTTGTACTACTACTTGTACCATCAAAAAGTTTGTACTATCTTGTATTAACAATCGTAGCCATTAATCTTCTAACCCCCTTGACATCTATTGTTTGTGGGTTCCCACGTCTACTCTCGGTCCATAGACCCACCTTTATATGTCTGCCAAAACGTTTATCCAGGAGACTCGAAAGATTTATTTACTAATCCTGCAAATCACGATGATCTTTTTCTGGATTTTGTCCTCACTCACACAATGCTGAAAATAACTTTTCAAGAAGTCACCCTTCCTGAAATTGCTTGAGCTCAAGCACCCTTAACCCTGAAAGTTCTCTCATGACAAATGATCGAAAAGATAAGTGCACTTTGGTAACATAGGTAGCCAAATATATTCATTTAAGCCTCAACGCATGCACCACATAATTTTAGAAATCGAGGTGTTATATTTACTACCACTCACATAGCACAACGTCCTTCATCGTACCAAGATCGTCACTCTTGACGGTGTGAGTCCACATAGCTTCACACTTGTCTGGGTTTGGCTCTTATACCACTTGTAACGTCCGCTCCGACCGCCATTGTTGTGGGTCCCCACACCTTCACTAGATGGTCAGTGCGTTTGTCCGAGATCTTTTCCTGTGTTTTGTCCTCACTTACACGATACTAGCATCCCAATATGTCACTTATCCTAAAATTGTTTCAGCTCAAGTACGCTTAACCCTGAAGTTCTCTTGGGAACATTGACCGATAGGTAGGCAATCTTTTAAACCTCTACAAAGGCACCATATATTTCCAGAAATCAAGGTGTTATAAATATCGATAATGTATATTCCGAGAACATCAATATCGATAACGAAAAAGACAATACCTCAAGTTGAATGTCATTAACATGACATTGAAGCTTCAAAAGAAGATAAAAAGTGATTTCATCTGGTCCAAATTTTCTTTTGTTAAAGTACAAAATTTAAAATATTACTAATTATGCAGGATTTGTATGTAGTTTGATAATATAGAGAGCCAAATCATTATATACAGTTCTCTACATGCATCACCATTTATTCGGAAATCATGGTGGTATGAGAAACCAAAAAGGACGTCATTGAAAGAATCTTACTTTCTTAGACTTGGAGTTAACTCCCTAAACCTTATTACATTTTTAGATATGTTTCCATAATTTTATTAACATTTCCTAATTTTAATTTTATGATCATGCATCAATCATAAGACCTAATAAAATTTTCCATTGGAACTAATTAAAAAAATTAGCGCCTTCATCAAACATTCTTAGAAAACTTTCCTAAAAAACATACGTTTTCGTCTAGTTGATGAAAATGGGAAATTACTCATTCTTGTTAATCTTCTACTTAGTAAGTTAAAAATTTATTTTTCAAAAATTTCTCTAAAATGATCATAAATTTAACATCTTGAACACATTAGAGTCGTACATTAACTAAAGGGCAAGAAATTAGGCAATCGAGCATCAACTCACCGATGACTATTCCTGAGATAAATTATAATGACATAGTTAACGATTCAAATATTTTATACGATTATCTAATGAGCAGTTTGTGAGAGTCTAAACTCGAACGATTGTATTTGTCAATCATTGTTGCGGGACAGAGATCTCTAAGTATGAATAAAAGCAAAGATTGAGATATGAGTTTTATTGCTGTTTGAAAGCTTTAAGTACAAGAGCAGAAAGTTCAGAGTTTCTGCTAGGATTTTTCTATTTAAAATTATAGATTCCTTTTACAGAGAATTTACATTGATATTTATAGAGACTTTCCCACCTAGGAAAAACTCTAAATTGATAAGGAAAACTTCTTTATTCTCTGAGATGCTCTCCGCGGAGTCTGCTGCGTATTATGGGCTTCAATATTTGGCTTGGCTCGCTTCGCATCATGGTCCATCGCGTTGTATTGAGATGTTTGGATCCACCCGTGAAACCACGGATTGGGTCAACCCATGAAACCACGGGACGGGTCCCCGACCTACTCTTATCGGGTCACGGGTTGGGGCACCTGACCCGCTCTCGTTTAATCACGGGTTGGAACACCCGATCCGTTCGCTTGATCACAGGTTATGGTTCCTTTTGCAGTTTGTGATTCCTTCTGCAGGTCATACAATGATTTTTCTTTATTCTCTAAGATGCTCTCCGATGAGTCGGCTGCGTGTATGGGCTTCAATCTTTGGCTCGGCTCGCTTCGTGTCACGGTCCATCGCGTTGTGTTGAGATGTTTAGATCCACCAGTGAAATTGGGTCCACCCGTAAAACCACGGGTCAGGTCCCCAACCTACTTTTATCCGGTCACGGGTCGGGGCACTTGACCCATTCTCATTTAATCACGGGTTGGAGCACCCGATCCGTTCACTTGATCACGGGTTGTGGTTCCTTCTGCAGGTCGTGATTCCTTCTGTAGGCCGTACAATCATTTTTCCTTTTGTCATACTTAGTCATTTTCAATTGTTGATTCACAAGGAGTGAAATCCAACCTCTAGACAGTTACTCAATCGCAATGATGCCAAACCCAATTAATAGCAACCAAATGGTTATGCCCTAATGAAAGACAATATAACCATATATGCAATCACTAGTTGCAAAATTTTCTCTTCATAAGGTATAACATTTGTACTTTTGCACTACACAAGATCGATCCTCAACATAATGTTATAAATCAACCTTTTTATTTTTGTAAACACAATTAAAAGTTCCTACAATATTACAAATCAAAATCATTTGATTATAATTGTCCTAGAACAAAAGTTTCATGTGACTCTAACGCTTATAAGTTTACACTTAAACGAAAATTTCACCTCTAAGACCTCTCTCTCTCTTGCCAATAATCCTCAACAAATATATATCATCATACATGTAACGCTTTCATCTTTGATTCGATCTCATTTTGCCACGTATCACTCATATCAAACTTTTATACCTCATGCTTTAAACTAGAGCCACATTTCTCGACACGTCACATCATTCTCCGGTGAAAAACAACACACTAGAATCAAATATGTGGTTTTACCCATTATCTACCAATGATATAATGCTATTAGCTACCAAGTCTCCTCTATCCATATAATCAGTCTTACCCATTTAAAATGGAGAACAAACAAGTTAAGTTCTGATTTGTAGTGGAACTCATCTCCACTTTCGATTATAGGGACTAGTCCAATAATATTTTCAACTTTCACTTGCTTCCACTGTCCTTGAGAACAGTCAACGTATTCTACTTTATCTTACTCGTGGCAATTATTAATTTTTAATGATTCGCAACTATGTCTCGATACAACTCTTTATGCACAAGATTGAAAAGGTGCAACACCTTCAGAACTTTCTTGCGCTAGTTAAGAATTCAGTAATCCGGCTTTGATGCATACCTGAGATGAGTCCAATTTTGTTTCACTTTTTTTCATTCGCCTTCTCTAGTGAGATTCTCATAATGTTACTAGATGAAACTAAAAGTTATCTTCTTCTGCTAATGGTATTCATGGAAGTAAAGATTTGTTTCAGCTAACTAGAGAAAGTTTTCTTCATCTTGTGGAAGTAAAGTTAAATTAACAATTAATCGTAATCTTGGAAGTAAAATTTTTGTTTCAGATAATTAGAGAAAGTTTTCTCCATCTTGTGGAAGTAAAGTTAAATTTGTAAGTCCAGAAGAATCACTCAACCTAATTGGGTGTCAGAGCAGAAGAGGAAAATTTTTAGTTTCATTAATTAACATTAAGATAAAAAGAATGAAAGAAAGTAAAACAAAGTTGGACTCATCCCGGGTAAGAAACAAAACCATATTGCCAAAATTCTTAGCCCACACGAGAAAGTTCTCAAGGTGTTGCGTTTTGTCAATCTTGTGCATGGAAAGCTGTATTGAGACACAATTGCTAACATAGAGAATCAATAGCCACGAATAAGATAAAGTACTAGACATGGACTGTTCTCAAGGACAAGGGGAAGGAAGTGAAGGTTGAAAATATGATTGGACTAGTCCCTAGAGTCAAAGTTGGAAATGAGTTCCAATACAAATCATAACTAACTTGATTGTTCTCCATTTTAACATCATGAGTATGAATGATTAGATGGATAGAGGAGACTTGGTAGCAACTAGCACTATTTCATCGGAAGATAATGGTTACAACGACAAATTTGATTCTAGTGTGTTTTTTTCAACGGGGAATGAGGTAACATGACGAGCAATGTGACCATAGTGAAAAACATGACATATAAAACTCTTGTGAAATGTGATACGTGGCAAAATGAGATATAACTAGAGAAGAATGCGTTACGTGCATGATGGTATATATTTGGTAGAGGATTATTGGCAGTAGAGAAGACTTGGAGGTGAGTTTTGGTCAAGATTAAGCTTTTAAGTGTTAAGAATCATATGAAACTTCTGGTTCATAGACCATTATAATGAGATGATATGAACTTTTAATATTGTTGAAACTTTTAATTGTGTTTACAAATATAAAAAGGTTGATTCATAAGATTAGGTTCTAAATTTTGTGTAGTACAGAAGTACAAATGTTAAACCCACTGAAGAGAAAACAACAAATAACACCAATTGATTCATATGACAAATATGAGATTGATGTCTCTCGAAAGAAAAAATGGACAAACCTTCTAAAGAAAAAATGGCCAAACCTTCTAAAGAGAAAAAGTTTGACCAAGTTTTGACTTTAACTTCACCTAAAGATGTCCAAAACATCACCAAACTTCATAACTACTCGTCCTAAGTATGGAAAAAATTATCATGCATATCTTTACTATTTGCATATGATTTCAAAATTGTCTTTTAGTATGTGCAACTTGTACATTTCATAACAGGTTTGTTTAATTTTTTTTAATTTTAATTTTTATTATTATTATTATTATTATTATTATTATTATTATTATTATTATATATACATATGGCCTTAACTATTTAACTAATACTCTTAACACATCATAATCATGTGAGCTGAGCAAAGCCGGATCTGTAACGACCGCGAACCAAATTACGGAATATTTGGTCGTGTGTCGATCGACACAGGGAATGTGTGTCGATCGACACGAAAAAAAAAAAAAAAAAAAAAAAAAAAAAAAAAAAAAAAAAATTTTGTCTATAAAAGGAAGAGGAGTGTCGGCAGAGCTCAGTTGTTCAAAGAGAAAATCAGTTTTTTTTGGGGATTTGAGTGAGAAA
This sequence comes from Arabis hirsuta, assembly GCA_964056655.1. Lineage (NCBI taxonomy): Eukaryota > Viridiplantae > Streptophyta > Magnoliopsida > Brassicales > Brassicaceae > Arabis > Arabis hirsuta. The sequence goes on from OZ053307.1 coordinate 25,013,636, forward strand.
ATCAAGTGATTTCGAGTTGGTTTTTGGAGGGTAAGAACAACTTCTGTTCGTGTTTTGGAGGAGGCAGACGGAGGTCAAGTTCACGACGGATCGGAGTGAAATTTGGAGGGTAAGTACTCCTGTCGTTGTTCTTGTCGTAGGAAAAATCCGTTTGTCAATCGGACGGTTAGATTGTTAGTTATGATCGTTCTAAGTTGGTCGGTTTGTGCAGCCTTCAACTGCGATCAGTCAACTTCGGAGGAGTTTTGCCGTCGTTCTGTTGTGACCCAGAAAGCGTTCTATATACGGTTAGAAAGCTCTCTATGTCTAGTTTTTAGATCGTGTTTCCGATCTTGATTCCGTTGTGTTTTCCGTTCCCAGTGTACTTTCTTGTAAAACGGGTTATTTCTGTTCCAGTTCGGATCGTTGAACTTGCGAGTTGTTTTCTCGTCGAACCGTTGGGAACCAAGGGACTATCTATATACGGTTAGAAAGCTCTATCTGTCTACTTTTCAGATCGGGTTTCCGATCTTGATTCCGTTGTGTTTTCCGTTCCCAGTGTGCTTTCTTGTTCAACATGTCATTTCTGTTCCAGTTCGGATTGTTGAACTTGCGGGCTGTTTTCCCGTCGAATTGTAGGGAGTTAGAGGACGTTCTACATACCATTGTGTAGCTCGTCGTGTCTAGTTTCCAGCACCGGTTTCCGATTGGAATTTGGAGTAGCCGTTCGTAGTATACGTTGAGTTCTTTGGGGCGTGCGTGTTCTTGGTGTTCTGGGTGTTCTTGAACACTTTTGAATCCGTTTTCCTTCCCAAATCAAGGTGAGTGCGTGACCATGGGTGCGTATAAGCATAAGAAGTGTTAGGATGCGTTTGTGTGTTGTTTGGGATCGAATTTCGTGTTGTTTGATGGATTAGTATGCAGAAAATCGCGTGTGCGAGTTTTCTGGGTTTGGTGTGTCGATCGACACATATGGGTGTGTCAATCGACATGGTGTCAGTAGGTCACCGGGATGGTGTGCTGACGGACATGAGTGTCGGAGTCGGTGTCGATCGACACGGGTTAGTGTATCGATCGACACAGGTTGTTTTTACGCGATTGAGTTGTTTTCATGTTGATTGTTCATCCTGGTATTATAGCATTGCTTATGCTTATATTTGTACATAGCCTGTTGATGGGATGACCGTCTCACTGGGTATTTATGATAATACTCACGCATCTCTTATAACCATGTGATGCAGGTAAAGACAGTCAGTGATCGTGGAATCATGGCCGGGACGAGGGGAATGATCTAGTGGCTCGTTTTCGTGTAATAAGTTAGAATTGCTAGGGTGTTAGCAATTTCAGAACTATGTGTATTACCGAATTGAACTAGAATTAATAAGTATGGGCTTGTTAAACGATAATTGTATTTGATTGTTGAATCATTGTTTCCGCGCTGTTTGTTTATTGGACCGTTGAGGATCACTATTTATGATAATAGTGATCCGGTTAAAAAAAATTTTTTTTTTTATTTGACGGGTTGGGTCGTCACAGTTTGGTATCAGAGCCCTAGCGGTTCTAGGGCTAGTTAGTTAATTGATTATGCGAGTTAGTCAATTGATTGTTGTGTAGGTATGGAGTCCTAGATCATCCCTTCCGAGCCTTCAATGAGATTCCACGGTATTTGTTTTGTGATTTCTGTTTTTCTAGTACTTAGTATTCTGCTGGTTAGTGCAGAGTGATGGCTAGAGTGGCTAGAGGCAGAGGTCGCGGGGGCCGTAGAGGTCGTGGTGGTCGTGCTGGGCGTGGACGTGGGCGGGGACTTGGGAGTGAGTCTGCTGCCACGTGGGTGTCCCAGGAGACTACACAGGAGCGGGTAGTTGACTCGCAGGCGTTTCAGGAGGGGTCCGTGGGTGTGACAGCTACGGGTTCCAGTGAGAGGGCTGGAGGGGATAGTGTAGGTCCCGATGTAGCTGGTGGTGCGGTGGGCCCTGGTGGGGGTGCTGCCGTAGGCGTCGCCCCGGATCGAGATGATCGTCTGGCGGGTCTACTACAGATGATTCTGGAGAGGTTACCGGGAGGGGTGCCTGCTCCGGGTCATGCTCCTGGGGTGCAGCCGGGTATGGCTGGGGTGCAGCCGGGTATGGCTGGGGTGCAGCCGGGTTTGGCTGGGGTGCAGCCGGGTTTGGCTGGGATGCAGCCGGGTATGGCTGGGGTTGAGGAGCTTCCATCTTATCTGCGGATGATGGAGCAGATGCAGCGGATTGGTACTGCATTTTTCTCGGGCGGTGCTAGGCCTGAGGAGGCTGATGGGTGGCGGATGAGGTTAGAGCGTAACTTTCGCTCCATCAGGTGTCCAGAGGGATACAGAGTGGATCTGGCGGTACATTACCTAGAGGGTGATGCGCATCTCTGGTGGAGAGGTGTTGAGGCCAGGAGGGTGCAGGCCGAGATGGTCTGGGAGGATTTCTTGGCGGAGTTTAACGCCAAGTATTTCCCGCAGGAGGCGGTGGACCGTTTGGAGTCTAGGTTTCTGGACCTGACTCAGGGAGATCGGTCAGTGAGAGAGTTCGATTTGGAGTTCAGTCGACTTCTGGTACATGCAGGGAGAGGCATGGAGGGCGAGGATGCCCAGGTTAGGAGGTTCTTGCGAGGACTTCGACCAGATTTGAGGACTCGTTGCAGGGCGAGTAGGTTCGCCACGAGGGCGGAGCTGGTTGAGATGGCTGCTGCGATCGAGGAGGATCTCGGGGAGCAGGTTGTGGTGGTTAGTCCACCGGTGCAGCAGCAGCAGCCGAGGAGATCTCAGCAGCAGACGAGTTCAGGCAGGGGCGGCAAGCCTGCTCAGGGACAGAAAAGGAAGTGGGAGAGCACTTCAGGGGCTAGTCAGGGTGGTTCGGGATGCTTCGGGTGTGGGAGCATGTCCCATCGTGTGGCGAGCTGTCCGAGGAGGACTGGGACCGGGACTCAAGATGTGCGGGTCGGGGTTCAGGATACGCGGGTGTGTTATCACTGCAGAGAGACGGGGCATATTAAGCCCAAGTGTCCGAAGCTGCAGCAGTTGGCGGTGGCCGCAGTGCAGCCATTGGCAGTGCAGCCGTTGTCTCAGATTGCAGCAGCACCGCGTGTGTTCACGTCTGCGGAGGCGGGTGGATCTAGCACCAGACCGATCACAGGTATTTCCGAACTTGACTTTTTAAATTCATGGTTGTTTGTGCTAGAATGGTAGGGTTCTGAGGCACATGGAATTGTGCAGGGACCTTAGTTGTGGGCGGGTATGAGTCCCACGTGTTATTTGATTCGGGAGCTACGAATAGCTTTATTACGCCGGAGTGTGCGGAGAGCAGCGGAATCCAGAGTGATTCCGGGGAACAGGCGGGAGTAGTCAAGGTGGCTGGAGGTAGGACGTTGGCTACTTTCGGGCGCGCTCGTGGTGTGGATGTTCTGGTGGCGGGAGAGTCGATGCCAGCAGATCTGATCATCAGTCCGGTGGAGCTGTATGATGTTATCCTGGGTATGGATTGGTTGGATCGTTACAGGGTCCATCTGGATTGCCACCGAGGGCGAGTTGTGTTTGAGCGAGAGGCGGGGAGGTTGGTTTATCAGGGTGTGAGACCGACTTCCGGGAGTCTCGTGATTTCCACGATACAGGCCGAGCAGTTGCTTCTCAAGGGCTGCGAGGCGTATCTGGTGACGATAGTGATGCCTGAGTCTGTTGGAGGGGTTGCAGTGGAGGATATTCGAGTTGTTCGGGATTTCCAGGATGTGTTCCAGTCATTGGAGGGATTACCGCCATCGCGGTCGGATCCGTTTGTTATTGAGTTGGAACCCGGGACTACTCCGATATCTAAGGCACCTTACCGTATGGCTCCAGCAGAGATGGCAGAGCTGAAGAAGCAGCTGGATGATTTGTTGGATAAGGGTTTTATTCGGCCTAGTGTTTCACCGTGGGGAGCGCCGGTGTTGTTTGTGAAGAAGAAGGATGGTAGTTTCCGGTTGTGCATCGATTATCGGGGACTTAACCGAGTCACCGTGAAGAACAGGTACCCTCTGCCGCGCATTGATGAGTTGTTAGATCAGTTGCGAGGGGCTACCTGGTTCTCCAAGATCGACTTGGCTTCGGGATACCATCAGATTCCGATTAAGGAGGCAGATGTGAGGAAGACTGCTTTCAGGACGAGGTATGGGCATTTTGAGTTCGTGGTGATGCCTTTTGGTTTGACGAATGCACCAGCAGCGTTCATGCGGTTGATGAACGGGGTATTCCAGGAGTATCTGGATGTGTTTGTGATCATCTTTATCGATGATATTCTCGTGTATTCCAAGAGTCCTGAGGAGCATGAGTTGCATCTGAGAGTAGTTTTGGGGAAGCTGCGGGAGCAGAAGTTGTTTGCGAAGTTGAGCAAGTGCAGTTTCTGGCAGCAAGAGATGAGTTTCCTTGGCCATGTGGTGTCTGCAGAGGGAGTTTCTGTGGATCCGGCTAAGATCGAGGCTATCAGAGGGTGGCCTAGACCGAGGAATGCCACCGAGATTAGGAGTTTTCTTGGGTTGGCAGGTTATTATCGAAGATTCATCGCGGGATTTGCGAGTTTGGCTAAGTCGATGACCAAGTTGACCGGGAAGGATGTTCCTTTTGTGTGGTCTTCTGCGTGCGAGGAGAGTTTCGGAAAGCTGAACGAGATGTTGACGAGTACACCGGTGTTGGCGTTACCCGAGCCGGGTGAGCCTTACGTGGTGTATACCGATGCTTCGGGTGTTGGTTTGGGTTGTGTCCTGATGCAGCAGGGAAAGGTTATTGCGTATGCTTCGAGGCAGTTGAGGAAGCATGAGTGCAACTACCCTACCCATGATTTGGAGTTGGCTGCGGTAATTTTCGCTCTAAAGATTTGGAGATCTTATCTTTATGGCGGAAAGGTTCAGGTGTTCACAGACCATAAGAGTTTGAAGTATTTCTTCACTCAGCCGGAGCTGAACCAGAGACAGAGGCGCTGGATGGAGTTGGTAGCGGATTACGATTTGGAGATCGGATACCATCCGGGTAAGGCTAATCTTGTTGCAGATGCGTTGAGTCGGATGAGGGTTGCTTCGGCTCAGGAGCGTGATATGGAAGCTTTGGTAAGCGAGATTAGTACGTTGAGGTTGTGTGTGATCTCACAGGAGCCGTTGGGGTTAGAGGCAGCTAACCAGGCAGATTTACTGAGCAGGATTCGGGTTGCGCAGGAGAAGGATCAGGGGTTGATTGATGCTTCTAAGGCGACAAGTTCAGAGTATGTGGTCTCAGCAAGTGGGATGATACTGGTGAATGAGCGGGTTTGTGTACCCAAGGACGAGGATCTGAGGCAGGAGATTCTGAGAGAGGCCCATTCGAGCATGTTATCGATTCATCCGGGGGCGACCAAGATGTACCGTGATCTGAAACGGTATTATCACTGGGTCGGGATGAAGAGGGATGTAGCTAATTGGGTTGCAGCGTGCAACGTGTGTCAGCTGGTGAAGGCTGAGCATCAGGTTCCGAGTGGTATGTTGCAGAGTTTACCCATTCCGGAGTGGAAGTGGGATATAATTACCATGGATTTCGTGACGGGATTGCCGCTGTCACGGACGTATGATGCGATTTGGGTGATTGTGGATCGTCTGACCAAGTCAGCCCATTTTCTTGCCATCAAAAAGACCGATGGGACGGTAGTGTTGGCTAAGAAGTATGTGCGTGAGATAGTGAGGCTGCACGGGGTGCCAGCGAGTATTGTGTCAGACAGAGATCCGAGGTTCACGTCTGAGTTCTGGAGGGCGTTTCAGGCAGAGATGGGCACTAAGGTGCACATGAGCACGGCGTATCATCCTCAGACAGATGGACAGTTGGAGAGGACTATTCAGACTTTAGAAGACCTGTTGAGGATGTGCGTGCTGGATTATGGTGGTCATTGGGCGGATCATCTGAACCTGGTTGAGTTTGCGTACAACAACTCATACCAGGCGAGTATTGGGATGGCTCCATATGAGGCTCTGTATGGGAGGCCGTGTAGGACACCATTGTGCTGGACTCAAGTGGGGGAGAGGAGCATGTTTGGTGCGGATTTTGTTCAGGAGACGACGGAGAAGATCCGTGTCTTGAGATTGAACATGAGAGAGGCTCAGGATCGGCAGAAGAGTTATGCTGATAAGAGACGAAAAGAGCTGGAGTTTGAGCTGGGAGATCTGGTGTATCTCAAGGCAGCGATGTTGAGGGGTCCTAACAGATCCATTTCAGAGAATAAGCTAAGTCCGAGGTTTATGGGTCCGTTCAGAGTGGTGGAGCGGGTTGGACCAGTGGCTTATCGGTTGGAGTTACCTCAGAGTATGAGAGCGTTTCATAAGGTATTTCATGTATCGATGCTGCGGAAGTGTCTACATGAATCTGAGGAGGTGTTGGCTAGGATCCCGGAGGATCTTCAACCCAACATGACGTTAGCGGCGAGACCTATGAGGATTCTCGAGCGGAGAGTCAAGGTGCTGCGTCGGAAGAGGATACCATTGGTGAGAGTCGTGTGGGACTGTGATGGTGTCGAGGAGGAGACTTGGGAACCAGAGGCAAGTATGAAGGCAAAGTTCTCGAAGTGGTTCGAGAAGCAAGCGGAGGCTTGAGTGTTTTTCTGGTTTTCAGTAGTTGTATTAGCTTGTTGCTATGAGTTGTATGTATTTTCGTTTGGGTTGTAACGATATACATTGTTGAGATTTAATAAGATGGGGTTTTTCTTATTATCTTGGGTTATAAGACGGATGTTCTTATGGTATGACGGGGAGATCATGGGTTTGATGACTGGGTTAGGTCATGTGTGTAATGACGGGGAGGTCATTTGAGGGGCTAGGATAGAAGCTCTATGGGAGTTAGGGCTTGTCTAAGTATCTAGGGATGGGGGTCCTAAGGGATTAGGACGGGTAGATCCCTAGATGGCGCTGGAAAATAGAGGTTTTATGTGAGTTAGAACCTGTCTATTTTCTAGGGGGAGTCTGGAACAGAAGTCTTATGTGAGTTAGGACTGTCTTTTCTAGGGACTCCGATGGAAACACCCTGGCGATTGGGTTGTTTCAGATGACCTGGAGATTGGTCATGAGTGATATTCCGGGTTTGGGAATATCGGGGTAGGAAACACCCTGGCGATTGGGTTGTTTCAGATGACCTGGGGATTGGTCATGAGTGATATTCCGGGTTAGGGGATATCAAGATGGGAACCACGGAAGTAAATCGGTCGACAGGTGCTTATGATGCACGTTACAGTGTTACTGCTCCAGGGGATGGTGATATTCTCCTGCATATACTTTGAGGGACAGAGATCTCTCCAGAGGATGTGTGATTTCCTCTGCAGCCGATAGCTTGACGGACTGTGTGTCCTGAGAGTGGGAGGGGCTGGAGCATACCGAGAGCCGGTATGGTATACATCGAGAGCTCGTAGGGTGACGATCTTGCGAGTGGGAGTGGTGTATAGAGATATGAGTTTGAGCAAGAGTACCTATAGTGTGATTATAAGTATGAGATTTGATGAACTTCAGGGATCGGGAATGATCTCAGGTGGTTTGTGGATGTCTAAGCTAGGGTTGTTACTCGAGTTTGGAATTTTAGTTCAGACGACCCTGGTAAACATATGTAGCCTCTTTGGTCGTGCATGTTCTTGTTTGATTGTTGTGCGACCAATTGATCCAAGGTCTGGGTCTACGGTGGGTCGGGCATGTTCTTGTTTGATTGTTGCGCGATCTATCGGACAACCCTGATCCGGATCAGCGAGTGTTGCATCGTGGATGTTTCCTGGGGGAATTTGGTCGGGTTTCGGACGAGAGTGTCAACCTTAGTGAGACGGGTTAGGTGATGGAGATCGAGAAATGATCTGAGTTGGAGCTGACCGGGTTTGGTCAGGATTGCACCTGTGATGATAGTGCAATGTAACTAGTATGACACTAGTTGAGTTCTGAGATTGGGTGTAATCTCAGGTAGTGCTGGCCGGGTGGGGCCAGGGGTGAGGATATTAGTAGAGCTGGCCAGGTTGGAGGGCTGATATCAGTTGTGTTTGACCGTAAGGTGACGGTTTCGCGTGATTCGAGGACGAATCCGTGTTAGTGGGGGAGAATTGTAACGACCGCGAACCAAATTACGGAATATTTGGTCGTGTGTCGATCGACACAGGGAGTGTGTGTCGATCGACACGAAAAAAAAAAAAAAAAAAAAAAAAAAAAAAAAAAAAAAAAAAATTTGTCTATAAAAGGAAGAGGAGTGTCGGCAGAGCTCAGTTGTTCAAAGAGAAAATCAGTTTTTTTGGGGGATTTGAGTGAGGAAATCAAGTGATTTCGAGTTGGGTTTTTGGAGGGTAAGAACAACTTCTGTTCGTGTTTTGGAGGAGGCAGACGGAGGTCAAGTTCACGACGGATCGGAGTGAAATTTGGAGGGTAAGTACTCCTGTCGTTGTTCTTGTCGTAGGAAAAATCCGTTTGTCAATCGGACGGTTAGATTGTTAGTTATGATCGTTCTAAGTTGGTCGGTTTGTGCAGCCTTCAACTGCGATCAGTCAACTTCGGAGGAGTTTTGCCGTCGTTCTGTTGTGACCCAGAAAGCGTTCTATATACGGTTAGAAAGCTCTCTATGTCTAGTTTTTAGATCGTGTTTCCGATCTTGATTCCGTTGTGTTTTCCGTTCCCAGTGTACTTTCTTGTAAAACGGGTTATTTCTGTTCCAGTTCGGATCGTTGAACTTGCGAGTTGTTTTCTCGTCGAACCGTTGGGAACCAAGGGACTATCTATATACGGTTAGAAAGCTCTATCTGTCTACTTTTCAGATCGGGTTTCCGATCTTGATTCCGTTGTGTTTTCCGTTCCCAGTGTGCTTTCTTGTTCAACATGTCATTTCTGTTCCAGTTCGGATTGTTGAACTTGCGGGCTGTTTTCCCGTCGAATTGTAGGGAGTTAGAGGACGTTCTACATACCATTGTGTAGCTCGTCGTGTCTAGTTTCCAGAACCGGTTTCCGATTGGAATTTGGAGTAGCCGTTCGTAGTATACGTTGAGTTCTTTGGGGCGTGCGTGTTCTTGGTGTTCTGGGTGTTCTTGAACACTTTTGAATCCGTTTTCCTTCCCAAATCAAGGTGAGTGCGTGACCATGGGTGCGTATAAGCATAAGAAGTGTTAGGATGCGTTTGTGTGTTGTTTGGGATCGAATTTCGTGTTGTTTGATGGATTAGTATGCAGAAAATCGCGTGTGCGAGTTTTCTGGGTTTGGTGTGTCGATCGACACATATGGGTGTGTCAATCGACATGGTGTCAGTAGGTCACCGGGATGGTGTGCTGACGGACATGAGTGTCGGAGTCGGTGTCGATCGACACGGGTTAGTGTATCGATCGACACAGGTTGTTTTTACGCGATTGAGTTGTTTTCATGTTGATTGTTCATCCTGGTATTATAGCATTGCTTATGCTTATATTTGTACATAGCCTGTTGATGGGATGACCGTCTCACTGGGTATTTATGATAATACTCACGCATCTCTTATAACCATGTGATGCAGGTAAAGACAGTCAGTGATCGTGGAATCATGGCCGGGACGAGGGGAATGATCTAGTGGCTCGTTTTCGTGTAATAAGTTAGAATTGCTAGGGTGTTAGCAATTTCAGAACTATGTGTATTACCGAATTGAACTAGAATTAATAAGTATGGGCTTGTTAAACGATAATTGTATTTGATTGTTGAATCATTGTTTCCGCGCTGTTTGTTTATTGGACCGTTGAGGATCACTATTTATGATAATAGTGATCCGGTTAAAAAATTTTTTTTTTTTATTTGACGGGTTGGGTCGTCACAGGATCAAACTTATTTTTTAAATAATGCAAGGTTTAGATATAGGTAGAGTTGAGGATTGAACTGTTTTTGGGACATAGTTTTTGTTGGAAAAAATAAATTCACTAGCTAGTTAAATCTGGTTAACCTTGATCTAACCTGGCTAATTAAGAATTAAGACTTGTCGGTACATCATCTACGTCAGGTAAAGCGAGGTCATAACCTGTCTTTACCTGATAATACATCATCTACATCAGGTAAAGTAAGCTTATAATTTGCCTTTACCTGACAATATATCATCTACATCTAGTAAAACGAGGTCAAAACTTACTTTTACCTGACAATACATCGTCTACGTCAGGTAAACCGAAGTAATAACTTGTCATTACCTGACAATGCATTGTTTACGTAAAGTAAAGTGAGATAGTAACCTGCTATTACATGATAATACATTTTCTACATCATTAAAACGTGGAAATGACTTGTCATTACCATGTAAGACATTGTTATTACTTCTTTATTAGGTCATTAACATCGTTATGATGTTGTTACCAGGTCAATTAACTTATTTAAAATAAAATAATACATGGCCATTAAGATAACTTAATTCGCATGGACTTCGCGATATGAGGTATAGCGAGGTTTGTTGTTATCTAGACTTCATAATATGAAGAGATAAAATATTCAAATATATCAATAATCTTGTTTACTAAAGAGATAAGTTTGTAGGTTGACACTTCAAATCTCATCTTAATCCAAAAAAATTTTCATCAAGTCCTATAAATAAAGACATCCTAGAGAGAATAAAGGGAGGACGAAAAACACACAGAAAACCTGAGAGTTACATCTTCACAACATCCAAGAGATAGCACAGAGATCTAGCCCTTATTTTTGACATCCAACGAAGTTCTTTACAACGTCTAGGTATCTAAAACATTATAAAGAACCTCGTTGGACGTCAAAAACAAGGGATAGATCTCTAACTGTTATCTCTTAGATGCTGCGAAGATGTAGCTTTCAGGTCTTCTGTGTGTTTTTTATTCTCCCCTTCTTCTCTCTTGGATGTCTCTATTTATAAGACTTGATGAAATTCTTTTTGGATTAGGATGAAACTTGACGTGTTAATCCGCAAGCTTATCTTTTTAGTAAATGGGATTCTTGATATACTTGAATCTTTTATCTCTTCATATTATGAAGTCTAGATAACAACAAACCTCGTTATACCTCATATCGCGAAGTCTATGTGAAGTTATCTTAATAGCCATGTATTATTTTAAATCAAATAAGTTAACTGACTGGTAACGGTGTCATAACGATGTTAATAACCTGATAACAACGTAATAACAATGTGTTACATGGTAATGACAAGTCATTTCCACGTCTTACATGATGTAGACAACGTATTATCATGTAATAGCATGTTACTACCTCACTTTACCTTAAGTAGACGATGTATTGTTAGGTAAAAGCAAGTTATGACCTCGTTTTACCTGACGTAGATGATGTATTGTCAGGTAAAAGCAAGTTATGACCTCGCTTTACCTGACGTAGATGATGTATTGTCAGGTAAAGATAAGTTATGATCTCGCTTTACCTGACGTAGACGATGTACCGACAAGTCTTACTTCTTAGTTTGGTTAGATCAAGGTTAACCAGAGTTAACTAGCTAGTGAATTTATTTTTCTCATCGTTTGCCGCCCCACTCTTTAATTTTTTGTTTAGAATTTGAAGAGTAGTTAATTTAGAGCTTGCTATGGTGGTCTTTGTCCAACGATTTATCGCTTAGACTTGTTAAATTATATTTTTGCGTTTATGTAAGTGTACATATTATTTGACGTCTATAGACGTCTAGATTCTTGATCTAGAGAAGTCGTCACTTTTTCCCCTTGGCTTGAAGACGTCTTCGATCACGAAACACGTTCCTAAGAAATATATTTCTACTTCCATCACTTTTTAGTGGATTCATAATCCATTTACCTCTCCATGAAAAGCCTCTTTACTTTATTCTTTTTTTATGTAATGAAAAAGTATTACATGAAAAAAGAATTGTGCACGTGCTTGTCAATACATATACTTGAGGCTATCACTCTTTCTTTTATTGGCCCAATAAATCACCACAACTAGCCGCTTTTCATATGTTCTCCTTGTCGATCTGCAGCTGGAAAAGAAGGTAACGCAAGTTTCTTCCCCTATACTTCGATTTTTGTGGTAGAAAATTGTTCATTCATAGACCTGGTTTGAAGTCACCTTACCATCTCCTACACACCTTGTCATTTTTCTCTTGATTAGAGTAGTTGTCTTCTTACATACTTTCATTTCTTCTTTCATATACAATTGAAGTTTTAAAATTGCTAGTTCTTTAGTCTCTCAAACCCCATGGTTCGTCCATGTTTATATTATTTTTTTTTTGTCAAGCTCAAAGCTTGTCTAATCTTTGTTCGACTTGATTTCTCATCAAACAGGTAATTACTTTGTTCATTTTCATGATTTCTTTGCATATGACGTCGCTTACAGTACATTACCTCATTTTGCAGGTATATCATGCTCGTAGAATTGTTGAAGGAGGTCGTTCCTCCGTAGGTACTTGTTGTCGAATTGTGTGGAGCCTTCTTTAGTTGCAATGATGGCTAATTTTCTAGGCAATTTACCATGCCAATTTATTCCACATACCTGGAGGGTACTGTTCATGAGAGTGGGTCATGACCTTGGAAGTCCTTTATTTCTTGGGGTAGTGGCATGCTGGCTTCAAGCGACCACTCCACCATGTTATCTAATCTTAACAAGCAAGTTTTTCCTCGCGATCGAGAATTTTTAACGAGTTAAAACATGCTCCTACACTTGTGAGGTCGCAGATTTAACTCATGGATGCTTTCTGCTCTCCCTCTCGTTATTTTTCCTTTTGCACATGTGGTGTATGCCTTGTGTTCATAAACTATGGTTTTACCTTGTTTTCAGGTGATGTCTCTTTGTCATCATGTCAAGACAAAGGTTTGTGCTCTAAAAGAAAAAAGTTGCTCATCTCAGAGAGGTTAATCGTCTCCTAAAAAAAAAGATAAAGAAGCGGAGATCACACGTCGTGACTCCATCATTGCTGCCAAGGAGGCAGAGAGCGAAACTTTGAGAGCTCAAGTTGATGATCTCACAAGCCAACTTGGTTCAATGAAAATAAACACAAATTAGTTGCATACATCAAGATGGTGTAGGAATACAAGAGAGACATGTCGAGAACTGGGACGTTTTACTTGATCAAAAATACTTCAGGGAGGTAGATTCAATATGGGCCAAGCTCAAGAGAGGAGATTTCACCTGTTTTCCCTGAGACTTTCACAGTGTTTTAAGAGAACACTTTTGTCCTCTCTACCTACACCGAGTAGTAGTTGTAGTCGTTTGATTTTTTTTTGTGAGTCCGTTGTGTCGCTTGGACTTGTTCTCAGATCTCTTTCAGTGATGTTTCAATGTTGAGTATTGACCACATAGATTTTTTGTAGTTACAATTAACATTTTTTTTGTTTCTTTTTGCACATAACATGCTTCAAAACTCGAAGAGTAGGACCTCTTATATTTAGCACTTGACACATTCGCAAGTCATACATCACTCATGTTGACAATCAAGAATATTAATGCTGCTTTACCCAAGCGATGCCATAAAACTACATGATCTTTACAAGCGACCCATATAGACATGTTCTTCATAAGTGATCTAAATAATCATCACAAGCGACCTAGGTAATCATGATGATGATCTGGATCATTATAGCGATCTCTAAACCTCAAAAACGACATAGATGATTGAAAAAGTGATATTTGGATCGTGATAAACGATCTCGAGACCTTAAAAGCGACCTTGGTGGTCACTCATCGCTTAGTCATGATAAACTATATGGAGAGAAATTCTTCTCTTCTGTTTCTATTTATTTGGACATCGTACGTCACTCAAGTTTATAATCAGCTGCGTTCGGCACACCTTTGCTTTAACATCGCTATTGGTTTAGTAATCATCAAGGTTCTTGCCCATTACTTTGTAATGTCGTATTGTTTAGAGGTATTACCTCTAGTTTTTATCTCGTAACGACCATTTTCATAATGTATTGAGAATATGCCTCTTTACTTAGTTAACATGTTTAGAGGTCGTACCTCGTGAATTCAAGTTGTAATGATTATTGTGAACACTTTTTGGGGAGGTTATACCTCCTAAACTATCAAGTCGTTGTGATTTATCACAAGTAGTTGGGGATTGCTCTTTCTGACCTTATCATGTAGTGGCAATCATTACTATTCATTTGGGAGGTTAACCTCTTGATTTGTCAAGTTATTATTGTTGACACAACCTGTTGAGAAAGTGTCTCTTGATTTGTTATGTAGTGACTTTCATCACAAACTCTCGGAGGATGTACCTCTAAATTTACATGAAGGTTGTACCTCGTGGTTTGTTATGTAATAACTATCGTCATAGCTTCATGAGGACGTGCCTCTTTGTTTGTCTGGTATTGACTTATGTCATAACCTAATGAGGATGTACCTCATGGTTTTTGTCAGGTATTGACTTTCTTCATAACCTTATGATGATGTATCTCTTGGTTTTGGTCAGGTATTGACTTTCATCATATGAGGATGTACCTAGACGTTGTAATACAATTCGATTACAAGCTTACTTCGTTGATTAATAAAGATATACTTCTCTTCATCATTCGTAGAACTGTCTACTTGCGAACCTGGTTAAATTTGCCCAAACAGTTTTCACATACAATGAAGGAGATATGATACTTGTCGGAGACAATCCATGGACGTGAGTTTTCTCTTATTGAAAGATTCGTTAAATGTGGAGAAATAGTAATGTTAATATTTGATTTTGGATTTATGTGTTGTGAGTTTTGAAATATGGGGAAGAAAATATTCATATAGCAAAAAGGAGGTCATGAAAATGAAGTTATGGAACAAGTTCTATGTAGGTGATTCCTTTTTAGCATTCTCTCACGTACCACAAAACAAATATTTTATTATATAACTAGAAAATTTTCTCTCTATTTAGAGTTTTCACATCTATAGACAAAATTGTAAGAATGTTAAATATCTCACACAATTAGCATAACCATGTAACAATGCATATATCCCATATAAGGATGGTTGGATAGCTCGGCTGTATGAAAACTATATATTCAAATCTCATATTATCGGATATACTAGCCTCGTAAAACCATATATCCTAATCTAACACGGGCTGGTCATCCTGACACGATAGATTATCATGTCATGTAAGAATATTTTTTTTTCAAATGAAAACAATGAAATATCATATCACTTTATTAGTTAAATGATTTACATCTCTTATAAATAACGCATTGACTCAATTAATCTATCGCTTTTGTTGCATACTAGCGTAGTACCCGAGCGGGATAGCATTTATATAGATCTTTTCTTTTATTTAATACACATATTTATTATTTTTAATTATCTCAGATGTTTTTATCTATATATAATTTTTTTAAATGTTTTAAGAAATATTTAAAATTATTTATAAACATTATACCATTATACCATCAAATATTTTGAAAATTAAATGATACTAAATCCTAACTGGGAGACTAAACCCTCACAAATGTACATAAACATTGAAAACAATACATCGGTCCTAAATCCTATACTCTAGCATCAAAACCTAAATTAAAAAAAATTGACATTTTGAGTAACCTTATGTCATCAATTTCTTTAATTAGGGATGTTAAATCCTAGAATAAAGGTCTAAACTCTTACTATGCATTTTTGATGGTTTACAAAAAAATGCATAGGATATAGGGAAATGATTCAAGTCATTCATTTGTTCATGGCCTTTCCTCTGCCAGTAATAAGATATCATCCACATTATCTCATTGCATAAAACAACTTGATTGGTGAGCTTATATGTAATAAATATAGAGTTTTAAAAATTCATATGAAACCCCATAATTATATGAAATTTGTCGAAACACTAATATGCAAATTGGGTTTCAAATATGGCAATACTATGTAAGTTCCAATACATATCAGACTTGGACATTCCTTCTAAATCTGAATTGATTTCTTACTCCGATTGGATTTCTTATCTATATCTAGCGTAAAGATTATTCAAATAGTCCAACCACTTATGTCTTTAATATACACTAATGTTGAATAACTGCTTCGTTTTACATTTGAAAGTCGACTTATGTACATCCGTCTATAAAAGATTGATGTTCTGGAAACAAAATTTGTTTTTAAAATATTGATTTTTTACATTTTCTATGTAGTAATTATGAAGTGTTAATGATTAATTATGAATTTCAAGACATACGAATTGATTTTATTGAAGTACTATTGGTTAAAAGTTATAGAAAATTGTTTAACATAAAAAAACAATGCATTTATTGTTAAAACTTAATATGTTTTTTTAATGTGTCAAAACTCTTGAAAAACAATTATTTAGAAACAGAGGGAGTATATGATTATTTTTTGTAGCCTCAGTTTTTGTTATGCCTTACTCAATTATCAATATGTAAAATTTGCTGAATTTGTTCCACTTCCACGACACTTGCGTAAGTATTTTTATCTTTGTGTAAATACACAGATTATTATTCCTTTTTCACTGATAATTTAATAAATATACATATTTAATTATATTTCATTAGATTCTAATGTATTTTGATTGAAAATTAAAAGAGAATAATTTTCATGTTGTTTGGATTGATTTCTTCTTCGAGTTCAACCTCATCTCCATATTTCTTTTTTGATTAATAATCTTCATCTTCTTTTCCTCAACTTCTTCATCTTATCGTGTCTTTCTTCTTTCACCTCCATCTTCATTTTCTTTTTATTGTATTCTTCCTCGTCTTGGGATTCCTTGCTATCTCAACTTTTGATATGTCTTAGGATTTCTTGTCTATTTGCACTCGTCATCAGCATCACCATTTTTTTCTTATGCAAAACATCATTATTCTTATGATTCAATGACCACACTTTTTTCAAGATTAATTACGTTTTGATCGTTGCTATCATATAATTTCGAACTCCCATCTTGATTCTCTGGTTCTATTCAAAGTTAGAAATTGTCTAGCTTTAACAACCTAACATGTCAACGTAAACCTTTATAAACGCACTTACACACGAAACAATTTATATTTTTTGCAAACTAAGGGGTACTAAATCACATGGACCGTGAATCATCATATCACCAACAACCTCATATAAATAAGGCTCTAAAATCTTGTCTGAGATTTCAACGCTGATTAATTTGTCAATATGATCCCCGGTTTGCAGTTTTGAACCAACATCCAAAAACAAAATCATATGTGCATGAGGCAAACCTCGCTTGTGAAACTCAATTGTGTATAGAGCTGAAATTAAGCATTAGAAATTCATATTACTTAAGATTGGATACGTGTATACATACTAATTTAACATATTAACCACAAGGAAAAGTAATATACATGATCTAACGACACCAAGGGTATTAATATCAAGAGATTCTAAATTGGCAAGGGAGTTGGAGTCGAGATGTATTACGTTGTGCGTAAATTCCGAGAGGATATGTGACTTCGTTTTCTTAGTGAATTTGACACTTTGAGCAAGAGACTCAAATCTCACGCCACTCTAAGCCAAAATACGACTTTACAGTGAATATATTGATGGATATACTATCTACACACATCCCCCAAGATCTGTCCTTCTTAGGTGTCAATAGGGCAGATACATCACAAAGACTAAGACTATGTTGAACAAAACCTTTCAGGTAGGCGATTTCGTTCTCTTTCCTTTCTAATTCGGCATTAAACCTTCCCCTCCACTCGGCAATTTACCGATCCCGAATGGAATCAGCTCTTCGACCGAGATACCATCTCGGCTCTGATCCCCGATGTTGTGCCTTTTTGGAGGAAAATAAAGCAATAATTAGAAACATTGCAACTCAGTGATTCGAAACTGAAAAAAGATAAACTTCAAGTTACTTACCAGTGATGACCGCAATATGAAATTGTATAACAGAAGTAAAGAGTTCCCAACAAATGAAGAGTGATTTGAAGTAAACAACAAACATTCACAGCTCTTTAAACCAAATCAACAGGCCAGATTGTAACAACACATAGCAACCTAGATTGGCAAATAAACGCTATTATAGTATAAGAATCTATTCCTTATTTTATAATATACAAATCTTTACTCTTTAATTAGAAAATGATAGAGTGATTTTTTTTGTTAAAGTGTTGCGATAGATCAATCAAAAATAACATACAACTAAAAACATAAATGGAAGAAAAGGAGCAACTCAGTGTATAATACTACTAACAAAAACTTACCAATCAAGATGGAGGGTTGCTTCCACGTTTGTACAGCCTTCATGGAGAAGAGTATCATATTTAGACGAATTCACGTTCTAGATAAAGTAAGAAAGAATAAGCATGTCAATAACTGGAATTTTAGGTTTGAAGACGTGGAGAAAGGTTACCCTATATATAAACTAAATAGTAAATACATATAAATACGTATTATGTTTTTTTGGATATTGTGCCAGTGCGTATCAATATCAAAGGTTTGGATAAAAAAACGTAAACAAAACCAGAACATAAAAATATATAGAAACACATCGACAAAGAATACAAAATCTAGAAAACATAAAAAAAACACAAAATCAAACCAATCATTGATCACAAAAAAGACGACCAAAGTGATTTAGAAAAAGCCATGCTCATGAGCACGATGATCAAAAGTCACATAATCGAAAAATATTAATCAGTGTGAATACGCTATAAGAGAATAAATACAAATGAGGAGATACGTACGACAGAGCAAATTTAATAAAGAGGAAAAACATTAAAAAAAAAAAAAAGAAGAATCGATGGTTTGGGTTGACAAAGGTAAAAAAGGTATATATAAGCATGGATGAGATCAGATCTTTGAATTAGGGTTTGTAAATTATATATCCATCTAATAAATAAATACTAAAACAATCGATTGAACATAGATATCTTTTGAGTTGTCATAAACAATATACGGAGGATATTCTTTTTAGTTGTAGAGATTTTTTTTACATATATTTCATTAAACGAATAGATGATATCAGATTGTTATAAAAGATATATTTTAATTAAAAAAATATTACGATGGCAATGGATGTAATTACATTGATTCCTTAAGGGTAATTTCGGCAAGTCAAGTTTTAAACTCACTCTGGAAACGACATGTAGGATTTTTGACCTCACAATTATAAATATAGATTATATAATATTAATGTAGATTTAGTATAGTTGGATTCTTAAGAATATGTATTAAATTGTATATAAACGGAACACAGTATAGAATGTTAGATAGTGATATTAGGCATTCTAACAATTTATATCTCAAAAAAAAATTATTGGTCTCTTCACACTTCCTCACCTAATCTTTGTAGATTGACAAGTCTATATTTATAAATACGAAGTCACAAATCCGAGGTGGCATCATGAGAATCAATTTCAGAATTGAAATTACCGTTATACCCTAAAATCTCAACTGAATTACGCTCCTTGTGCCATTGAGATGTTGCGATCGATGATGACAATATTAGCACATTGGGTCGGTGGCCCATAATTTGTAAAAATATCCATTAAAATCCACCGAAAATAAATAGTATTAAATCCATATTTTTTTTCATGGTCCATACACATAAAAATCCTAGCCACTAAATCATATAACACCTATAAATATAATCTTATTTTAGGTTTTGACTTCATACCTCTCTGCTTCCAAAACAATGGTATTATATTAAGTATATCATATGTTTTTCTTTAACATCTTCTCTTCTTTGGCAGCGGTTATTCGAGGTTTAATGTCGGAGGTAAAGTGTTTGGATCATACTAATAAATATTGGAGACGATGTCATCACATGCGGCAATAGGTATAGTTATATCATTTATGATACTGTTTCCAAGTCAATGACACTCTCTTTTAAGTTTCTATAATTTTTTGCACGTCTTTCTTATTTTTCTTCGTTTACTCTTTTACTAATTGTTTGTTGTTATTATTGTTTTAGAGCAGATTCATCCACCTATGATCTGACGATATTCTTATATTTAATCGAAAATATGTCTCGCATTTTCCAATGATTATTTTGTCATGATATTTGTTCCTTCTTATTTACAGGTTGCCTTGGCCTGGCTACCTTAGGACGCATCTCAGGTGTGGGTTTGTTATTGATTTCTTCGATTTATTGTTTAGTTTATTTTTATCCAATACATTGTTCAGATTAACAAATTTTACGTGTTTGCTACTTCTAGATTAGCCATGGGTTCGGATATGTAGTTTATGGATTTAACGATTTCTCATATTTTTTTCTCGTGGATATACTTTTGAGTATTGTGATCATCATCAAACGCTAATCATCGTCACTATTTACATATTGATTTTGTATGTGTTTGCTTGAGTTGGAAGCTAATCAATGTATTTATCTTTTTGTATCAAACAGGTGATGAGTTTCTCTCTGGTGGTTCCTTTCTTTACAAGGATCGAAAACGGTATGTTATGTGAAGTTGAAGGAAATGTAATATTTTGTAAATATAAAGCTTTAATTTGAAGAAGTCAGCTTCTTTTTTTTTTTATCCATGTGGTAACTTGATGATGTGCTGTTTTGCTTCTTGAATCACTTAAAATCCATGGTGTAATCCGGCGGAGAATGAGCAAGCGATCATGATCACTGTTCAAATTTGACAAAACAAATTGTATGTGTTGGAAGATTTATTGTAAAAGGTAATAATACTACACATTCTTTTGAGTTCTTGCATCATTAGTAATCAATTATGTACATAAAAGGTTCGGTTCATACTATATGGCATAACAATATATATGGGCAGTGATGTGTAACAATGTTTTATAATGTTTTTTTCTTGTGGATATACTTTTGAGTATTGTGATCATCATCAAACCCTAATCATCATCACTGTTTACATATTGATTTTGTATGTGTTTGCTTGATAGCAAACTAATCAATGTATTTATCTTTTTGTATCAAACATGTGATGAGCTTCTCTTTGGTGGTTCCTTTTTTTTACAAGGATCGAAAACGGTATGTTTTGTGAAGTTGAAGGAAATGTAATATTTTGCAAATATAAAGTTTTAATTGAAAAAATCAGCTTCTTTTTTTTTATCCATGTGGTAATTTGATGATGTGCTGTTTTGCTTCTTGAATCACTTAAAATCCATGGTGTAATCCGGCAGTGAATGAGCAAGCAATCATGATCACTGTTCAAATTTGACAAAACAAATTGTATGCATTGGAAGATTTATTGTAAAAGGTAATAATACTACACATTCTTTTGAGTTCTTGCATTATTAGTAATCAGTGATGTACATAAAGGGTTTGGTTAATACTATATGGCATAACAATATATATGGGCAGTGATGTGTAACAATGTTTAAGTTATTGAAAATTGTCCTTTTTGCAAGATTCGAGTAGCACCTAGCTGTGACGGCCGTTAGTTGCATAAAAGAGAATTCTGAGTCAATTGAGTTATTTATGTTTAATTAGAGAAACATATTTATGGATATATTCACTTTGATTATTTACTCTTTGCATGTCCAGATGCTTTAGCTTTCATCAAGATTTAAAAAAGTCAATTCTGCGTTTGAGATCGAATGTTCTCTTTTTGACACATGTTGTGAGAAGACTCACATAGCGTGTTCCCTACGGTTTGTGTCTGTAACGATCGCGAACCAAATTACGGAATATTTGGTCGTGTGTCGATCGACACAGTGGGTGTGTGTCGATCGACACGAAAAAAAAAAAAAAAAAAAAAAAAAAAAAAAAAAAAAAAATTTGTCTATAAAAGACAGGAGTGTCGGCAAGTTTTCTTGACAGAAGAAAACAGAGTGAGAAAGGAGAATTTGAGCAGATTGAGAGGATTTGAGAGAGTTGAGAGAGTTTGGGAGTGTTCTTGAGGGTTTTTGGGCAGTTTCGGACCGGTTTTTGGAGGAGACAAACGGAGGTCAAGATCAAGTCGGATCGGGGTGAACTTTTGAGGGTAAGTTCTCCTGTCGTTGGTCTTGTCGTAGGAAAAATCCGTTTGTCAATCGGACGGTTAGATTGGTAGTTATGATCGTTTAAAGTTGGGCCGTTTCTGCAGCTTTCTTTTCCGATCAGTCAACTTCGGAGGAGTTTTCCCGACGAACTGTTGCGAATTAGAGGACGATCTATATACTGTTGTGTAGCTTGTTCCGTCTAGTTTCCAGAGCCATTTTCTGATTTGGATTTGAAGCAGCCGTTCGCCCTGTGCGTTGACTTCTTTGTATCCAACGTGGTTCCTGTTCCAGTTCCGATCACCGGGATTACGGGCTTAATTGCCGTCGAACCAGAATGACCCAGAAAGCGTTCTATATACGGTTAGAAAGCTCTCTCTGTCTAGTTTTTAGATCGTGTTTCCGATCATGTTTCCGATGTATTTTACGTTCTCGGTGAGCGTTCTTGTTAAACATGTCGCCTCTGTTTCCAGTTCGGATTGTTGAACTTACGGGTTGTTTTCCTGTCGAACCGTTGGGAGTTAGCAGACGTTCTATATACCGCGGTGTAGCTCGTCGTGTCTAGTTTCCAGCACCGGTTTCCGATTGGAATTTGGAGTAGCCGTTCGTCGTATACGTTGTGTTCTTTGGGGCATGCGTGTTCTTGGTGTTCTGGGTGTTCTTGAACACTTTTGAATCCGTTTTCCTTCCCAAATCGAGGTGAGTGCGTGACCATGGGTGCGTGTAAGCATAAGAAGTGTTAGGATGCGTTGTGTGTTGTTTGGGATCGAATTTCATGTTGTTTGATAAATTATTATGCAAAAAATCGCGTGTGCGAGTTTTCTGGGTTTGGTGTGTCGATCGACACATATGGGTGTGTCGATCGACATGGTGTCAGTAGGTCACCGGGATGGTGTGCTGACGGACATGAGTGTCGGAGTTGGTGTCGATCGGCACGGGTTAGTGTATCGATCGACACAAGTTGTTTTTACGCGATTGAGTTATTTTCATGTTGATTGTTCATCCTGGTATTGTAGCATTGCTTATGCTTATATTTGTACATAGCCTGTTGATGGGATGACCGTCTCACTGGGTATTTATGATAATACTCACGCATCTCTTATAACCATGTGATGCATGTAAAGACAGTCAGTGATCGTGGAATCATGGCCGGGACGAGGGGAATGATCTAGTGGCTCGTTTTCGTGTAATAAGTTAGAATTGCTAGGGTGTTAGCAATTTCAGAACTATGTGTATTACCGAATTGAACTAGAATTAATAAGTATGGGCTTGTTAAACGATAATTGTATTTGATTGTTGAATCATTGTTTCCGCGCTGTTTGTTTATTGGACCGTTGAGGATCACTATTATGATAATAGTGATCCGGTTAAAAAAAATTTTTTATTTGACGGGTTGGGTCGTCACAGTGTCAGTGAAGGGGCATTTTGTAAGAATAACAATTTTCTTTGATTATCATGCTTTTCAAAATTTTCAGTATTGCTTGCTTTCCCTATACTAATTTCATTTTTATTCTCACCGGTTACCTTCCGTATCTTTATTATCTATTAAAAATAGAATGGTTTAGAAACTTCAATCTAAAAATGGCTCTATAAAAGAGTGTCTCTCATATCACATAATAACAAACACACTTCTTCTTTCAGGTCCGTGATATATTTCCAAAATCGGTAGCCGCAACACCAGGCCTACTTTTTATGTATTCGATTTGATTTCTCCCAGAAGAGTATATGATAGCGTAATGTGCATCTTTATAAAATCTCTTACATGTTTCAAGTAAGTTACTTCAAAGTCCAGTTGACAATGATTAGTAAAAATTAATGTTTGTTTCTTCTTTGTTCATGTGAGTTTCTTTGCATGACTCAAAGGACCGATTGACAATTATTTTTATTTGTTTTAAAGAAATTTAAATCCCTAACTTCTTCTTCTTCAAATTGTATGGCTCTTCATCTACAGTTTGATATTGACATGTTACTTCGAAGGATACAAAACATTCATAAATGGGTTGATTTCTTACGGCCCAAAAAACTTCATGTTGTTGATTTCCTTTCTTTATTTTTTTATTCTAATTCAAGATGCTATGTTTTTCTGTTGGTTCAGACTTTGAAGACGGAAGATCTTTGTCCATTAAGACTCAAAGATTCCCAACTTTCCTCTCTTTATTTCTTCATGTATCTGAATCGATTCATATGATTCCCCCAAAGTGATTTTTTACATTGGACCATAACAAGACCATGATTCATATGATTCCCCCAAAGTGATTGTTTACATTTGACCATAACAAGACCATGAAACAGACTTAGAGGACATTGTAGCTATTTTCATGTGTATGACTGAAACAAGCCAAGGTTGACAAAATATTTGGATTTGAAGAGACCCCCAAAGAGAAACCTGGTCGGGGATTCTTGAGAACGCGATTTCTGTCTTTATTGGTCTTCTTTAGATATGTGCACCGGAATCTACCCTATCACATTTATTGAATGCTAATGATTTAGCATTAGTTATCATGTGACAGTTATAAGATTTGAACCATGTGATGAAGTGAAATTTCAATTATCTAAAGGTTTCGTGAGTTTTATTTTTTTTGTTAACTTTTCCTAAGTAAAAGCTTAAAATTTATGCATGTGTAATGTTGATATAAATTTGTTTCAGAGTGATTTGATTTTTTTTCTAGATCGTATGAGCATAACTTTTTAAACCGACAAAAATTATTGACATTTGTTCTTATTTTATTTTTTGTTTTAGTTAATAGTTATCCTAATAAAATGTGATTTAATGATTTTAGTTAAAAATGTGATAGCATATGTATTGTGTTTTAAAAAAAAAATATTGTTATTATGTTATCATAAATAAATAATGTAAAAAAAAACTAAACTTTTTAATCAAAAATTTATTTTAAATGAAAATGTACACCTCTTATCGAATGTTAAAAACTAAATTTATTAATCAACCATAATAACATATTTATTGAATAAATTTAGTAATCTACCAAAATATTTATGAGATACTATTTTTTTTCAAAACATTTCTTATCGACTTTGTATGCATACGGATATTCTTGTATGTTATATTAAACTTAGTTAACAATGCATTTGGATGCAGACATTAATGCTAAAATTCTATGGTTTTAAGATCTATATATTGTTTTGAATATTTCACGCGCATTTGTGAGGGTTTAAGCTAACATATTAGGGTTTAGTACCCTTTAGTTTAATAAAAATAATTGTGAAGGTTTAGATTCACATAGTAGGGTTAACTCATGAATTTGCTAAACATATAAAATTGTAAATCGAATTTTTAAATATAAACTATACCAAGATTTTAAAAAAAAATTTGTTCTTTTTTGTTTACATGGTGCTATTATGTTTCGTTTGTTCAGAAATTCATGGAGTCATGAATACGTTTCGTATCTAATCGATTATGATTATATTTACATAATCACCAATTTATTTTTTTTGGTTTACATAATGTTTTCTCTTTTATGTTTTGAGTTTTAATTCGTTGTTTCATATAATCAACAATTACGGGTGCTTTTAGTGTGGATAACCACACGACCATTTTTTCTTTGAGTGTACATTCTTTGTAGGAATTTTGAGTTCTTTTGCCTCAAAGATCTGGTCTAATTCTCCAATAGATTTACATGATGCAACTTTTTGGATCAATCATGTTAGGTCTCAAACACAAATGGTTTATATTTGATCTTTTGAGTGAGTGAAGTGTCATTATTTTGTTTTATCTATCATGCGTAATCCAAAAGAAATGCAAGAATATGGCTTGGAACCCTTAAGACGATTGAGATATACAAGAGGTTATGGTAATCGTCTGCTTCACGGGAGTGAAGGAAGAAAGAGAAGACTAACACAATAATCAGGTGTTAGCACTTCGTAGAAGAAGACAACATTGGGACACTCCTTTGGAAGTATCTTCAAGCAAGCTAATCAATAGGAACAAGAGTTTCAACCCCAGTGATGCATATGGTGGAAGTAGAGTTTGCAAAAGCTTCTAAGATCCGACATGGACTTGTGGAAAACTGGGATAGATATCGGTGATGGATTGATGAACTCACCTAATGATGGTGAAACTGAGATAGATTTCCCTGAAGATCTATTAATTACCGAATGTGAAGATCCGGTCGAGACAATCGGAACTGCGATTTATCATGATATATACTCTGATGCGTGTTCTGTTTGGGGTTTGGTCGATGATGATTAGTATGGCCGTGCTTGAAGTCGTTGGATGGTCTACTGAAAATGTGATCAATGATTTCGAATTTATTATTTCAGATACTCTTAGTAAGGGTTATTGTAAGAGGATTATTGTTGCTATCTGTCGTGTCTTGGCATGTCGTGGTTTGTAATATAATTTTTTTCTTGACATGTAGTTGCTATAAGGTAATTTTGGTTTGTTACAAAAATTTAGTTTTCTACCTTTTGTTGGATATTTTGTTTACCTGTTATTTTGTTTTGATTTTTTCATATCTCATATATGATATATATGTCATATGTGTGAGATCCTTTCCCAAGATTACTATCTCTTATTTTGTTTTAAGATCATTGTCCAAGATTACTATCCAACGCAGGACGCGGGTAATACACTAGTTCTGATTAATTGACTCCTCGAAAACTATAAATACTTAATCTCAACTCTAAAAAAAGATTGTAATCCATGTCACCATATACCTACCGTGGAAAGAATATAACATACGCATCAAGGGTGTTATCATTTTAATTTCCACCAGAGACTGTCTTTCGACAAACTGACAGAACAACTAAAGATATTTGCTAGCTCACCGGTACCGGAAACAAGTGAGGGTCTCCTCTCCAAATGGTTCTCTCATCTTTGAAATTATTGTAATCTAATAATTTAAGTGGCTAAATTATTTATAATGGTTCTTTAATTTTTTGGACCCTAGAAATCAAAACTAAACTTTATTTGTAAACCTCAATTTCTTTTTGGTAATATATATATATATATATATATATATATATATATATATATATATATAATTTACATTTTATCCAAAAAAAAAAATATCGGTCATTATAGTCCTTGTAAGTTTTTTAAGCACGATTGTAGAAATATAGTATATATTCAAAGTTATATCTAGACGATAAACAAATTTATATAATATTTTGATTCTGCTAAAATAATATTTTGATTCTGCTAAAATAATATTTTAGATCTACCCTTTTGATTAGTACTAAATTTTTGACTCATGCCAAGAACGGGATAAGAACATTAAAAAAAAATCATAAAAACGTTTTAATACTTTTTTCGTTTCAAATTACTTGATCTTTAAGGTTTTTTACTCACATATTAAGAAATTATATAATTTCTATTTTTTCAAAGTAAAACATGTTTATCATAAACTATAAAACAGTTCAACCAATAACAAAAAAAAATTTGCAAAATTCGAATTAAATAGTCAAAAACAATTAATTTTGCATATAAATTTGAAAACATCACTTAAAATGAAACAAAAAGTCTCTAAAATTAGCCAGGATATGTAGAGATTGTCACCAAGGCATTTCTTTTTTATTAATATGTTCTGATTGCGTAGATTTAATGACATATCCCCTAAAACGTTCATTGATTGACACATAAGATTTTTTACTCTTGTTTCTCCTCAATTAACATTTACTAGATTTTGACTCGTGCCCAAATGCGAGATTAAATGATCAAATAGGTTGACTAATCGATTGTAACATATACAAATTTTAATATTTAAACATGTATGATAAATCATATGGTTTTTAATATCTATAAACGTATAAAAGAATATGTATTGTGCATAAATGTATATAATTAAATACTTTTGGTCATGCATATGTTAATACCATTAGTTTTTATATTTTTAAGTGTAACATTATCAGTACATATGAAATGCTATTTATTTCAATATCTTTTAAGTGTAAAATTGATCTTCATTATTCGTGTAAAATATAGAGCACATGATAATCAAATAAATTTTAGATTTATATGAATTTGTTAGACATAATAAGTGAAAAAGAATATTTGTTCTCTAATATTAAAGTGTATACATATTTGTATGTGTAATTAAATATGTATCATCCATCAATAATAAATCTTTGGTGAGCTATCTTTTTCTCTGTTTTCTTATCCTTGGACAGGTCATACCGTGTGTCTCTGCTTTATTCAGATTGGTCTGGTGGTTCATCGCGATGAGTTTAGGCATGCATTAGAGGCTTTGGTTTCCATTTTTTTTCTTCCAGAGACAGTACACATATTCATCGGCATTGTATTTCATTCAAAGTTCTAACACTACAAGAAAACAAACAATTTTCCGACGGTTTTGGTCGGTCGGTTCTATCTCGTCGGAAATAAAAATTTCGTCGGAAATCCGTCGAAAATACTGGCGGATTTCCGACGGAAAAGGGATTACCGGAATCCGTCAGAAATCCGTCGTAAATCCGGCAATATTTCATTTTCCGACGGATTTCCGACGGCTACACATACCGACGGATTTCCGACGGCTGCATATACCGACGGATTTCCGACGGATATATTATTTATTTAAAAAAAAAAAATTAATTTAATTAAATTAAAATTAATTATAAATAAAAATTAAATTAAAATAAAAATAAAAAAAAAACAACATTTAAAATTAAGTTTCAATATTTTTAAAAGTGATTTAGAAAATTAAAATATTACATAACGTAAAGTCTATCGGTTACGGAAGATCTCGTTCATCCTTTCTTCCATTTCCCGTATTCGTGTCATCTGCTCTTCCATTGCCCGCATGCGTTCCATCTGTTCTTCCATTGCCTGCATGCGTGCCTGCTGTTCCTGGTAGCGTGCCTGCTGTTCCTCGTAGCGTGCCTGCTGTTCCTCGTAGCGTGCTGCATCTTGTGCGCGTTGTACCTCCAACCCGGTCACCCGCTCGAGAAGCTCGGCGTTCTGTGCCCTCAACGTACTATCTGCATGGAAGCGGTAAGAATTGACGGACGTGGATGAACTGTCTTCCGGGAGGCCAAACACACGACCTCTGTGCTTAGGCGCAACCTACGAAAAAAAATCAATCAATAAATGTTGTAAGTTGTTTATATTTAAATTTATTTAAAATTTAATTAAAATTGACAGTGTTACTAACCTGATAGGTAAACTCGTTGATCATCTCGAGAGGAACTTCCGTGGCCGGGGGAGTTCCTTCGACGATCGGTTGGGATTGGAGGTACTCCTCACCCAGCCTCTCCACGCTCTCCACGATTTCACGAGCAATGGGATCTTGAATTTCCCCCGTCTTTCTGTTGGTGTGCGCATCTTTGAGCAAGTCAAGATGTGACGGACGCACACCGGTCTTCTCCATCTGTTGGCATAGATAATGAAAGAAATATGAGAAGTGTTATAAATAAAATTTTAGTAAAATTTATAAAATTACCAGCTTCTGAAGACGTGACGCTTTGCTCGTCGCACCGAGGTTATGGGTCGCCGGTCCCTTCCCCTTCCGGTCGCTGTTCCGGTTAGACGAGTTCTTTCCGGAGCTTGCTTTTGTCTTCTTATGTTCCCAATGGGCAAGTAGTCCAGCCCATAATGTGGGGTTATCTTGCAATCTGCGCGGCACTTTTCCCTCTTTGTACCACATGTCCTTCCATTCGTTTATCTTCAACGAATATTTCCGGGAGGCTTTTCTGTAGAACTCCCGTCGGACCCGGGAAGTCAACTGTGGATCCCAAGTAAATTCTTGCTGGAAAAAAAAACGTACCCATATTAGTATTGACAATTTTAATGGAAATAAAAATCTATATTCTTAATAGGGAAAAAAAAACATACCGCAAATTGCCGAAACCAGGTCTCCTGGTCTGCCACCGGCATCGAAGTAAATGTGGGATACGGGAACGTTATCAACGAATTAGTCATTGCGTTGATCGAACTCGTAATCCCGTTTCCCAAAAATTGAAACCTAAACAATATTTAGTTAAATATTTTTTTAAGTTAATATAATCAAATACATTTTTAAATAAAACTTACCAGGTCGTGTTAGGTGGCAAGTCAGGATCTAGGCGAGTCAACATATCCCGTCCGGGTTGCGAAACAAACTCCTCAATGGTCATGGCCGTGGGAGCTGAGGGCTGTGTACCCATTGGAGGAGACGGGTGTTGGGGATCCGGAAAGCTAGTCTCTGGGATATGCGACTGGCTCCCTCCCCTACTGGAAGTACCGGATCCAGTAGAGTGATGAAATCGCCCATAGTCCCTACGATTTCCAAAATGTTTACATACCGTTGAAATTTACTTACATATATAAATATAAATTCTGATATTAAATATAAATATATGTAAATTTAAATCATAAATTTTGAAGATAAATTTACAGATAATTTAATTTACATTACGGATTTAGGGATTTTCAGTTTTTGAGAATTTGCCGACATCGAATTTTTGAGATTTCCGAATTATAAAATTTACGGGAATTGGGGATTTAGCGATTTTAGGATATTGATATTTTGAGAAGTAGGGATTTTGGAATTTAGGGATTAATTTATGGAATT
Organism: Arabis hirsuta; assembly: GCA_964056655.1. Lineage (NCBI taxonomy): Eukaryota > Viridiplantae > Streptophyta > Magnoliopsida > Brassicales > Brassicaceae > Arabis > Arabis hirsuta. Next base: position 25,043,890 of record OZ053307.1, read on the forward strand.
TCGGGATTTCATAAATTAAGGTTTTAGGGAGTTAGGGATTGTGGAAAATTGAGGTTTCTCTAAATAGGTATTTAGGGATATTTGGATTATGGATTTGAACATTTAAGAATTTATAGATTTAGAAAATTTTTGGAATTTCAGATTTGGTAATTTAAAATTTTAGATATTTACGATTTTTCCAGAATTTGGGATTTTGTAATTTAAACAAATTAAAAAATTAGTAAAATTACAACAATTTAGAATTTTACTAATTTTTTTAAATTATAAATATTTATAATTTTCTAAAAATAACAAATACATATTAAAATGTAAATAAATTTTATAAACCCAAAAATTCTCTAAATCACAAAATTTACAAAATTCAAAACTTTTCAAACATCCTAAACCCGTACATTTCTACATTTCTATTATCCTAAATCATTTAATCCCTTAATTTTTAACATTCTAAATCTAACAAATTCTACAAATACATCTCATAATTCATAATTTACAAAAAAAAACTTCGAAAAACTTACATTGGATTGATGATTTGTTGATAGAGATTGAGATTGTGGATGGATTTGCAGTTTCCGGCGTGTTTCCGATTGGATCGAACGTTTTTCGGCGGTTTTTTGCGATTTTTTTGCGATTTTGCGATCTGTCTCCGCGAAGAAGAGCCTGGTTTTTATTACAGTGTTCCGACGGAAGTCCGACGGAATTTCCCGCTATTTTCAATGAGATCGAGGCTCTCTAGGCGGCAGAAATTAGGGTTTCCGTCGAAAATCCGTCGGTATTTTCGACGGATTTCCGACGGATGTATTTATAAAAACGCGTCAATTTATTTTATTTTTTTAAATTTATTTTTTATTAAATTTATTTTATTTTTTAAAATTTATTTTATTTAAACGGATTTCCGACGGATTGTAATTTTTTATTAAATTAATTTTTTTTTATACGGTTTTTTTTTATATTATAAAAAATATTAAATCCGTCGGAAATCCGTCAAAAATACCGACGGATGTCCGACGGATTGTAATTTTTTATTAAATTAATTTTTTTCTTATACGGTTTTTTTTATATTATAAAAAATATTAAATCCGTCGGAAATCCGTCACAAATACCGACGGATTTCCGACGGATTGTAATTTTTTATTAAATTCATTTTTTTTATACGGTTTTTTTTTATATTATAAAAAATATTACATCCGTCGGAAATCCGTCAAAAATACCGACGGATGTCCGACGGATTGTAATTTTTTATTAAATTAATTTTATTTTATACGGTTTTTTTTTATATTATAAAAAATATTAAATCCGTCGGAAATCCATCAAAAATACCGACGGATGTCCGACGGATTGTAATTTTTTATTAAATTTATTTTTTTTTTATACGGTTTTTTTTATATTATAAAAAATATTACATCCGTCGGAAATCCTTCAAAAATACCGACGGATGTCCGACGGATTGTAATTTTTTATTAAATTAATTTTTTTTTATACGGTTTTTTTTATATTATAAAAAATATTAAATCCGTCGGAAATCCGTCAAAAATACCGACGGATGTCCGACGGATTGTAATTTTTTATTAAATTATTTTTTTTTTATACGGTTTTTTTTATATTATAAAAAATATTAAATCCGTCGGAAATCCGTCAAAAATACCGACGGATTTCCGACAGATTGTAATTTTTTATTAAATTAATTTTTTTTTATACGGTTTTTTTTTATATTATAAAAAATATTACATCCGTCGGAAATCCGTCAAAAATACCGAGGGATTTCCGACGGATTTTAATTTTTTTTTTATAATATCATATATCTGTTTTAAAAATAAAAATTACAATCCGTCGGAAAACTGTGAAAAATCTATCGCTTAAAAGTCCGCGTGGTGACCCGATTGCAGAGTTAAAAAAATGTCCAAACATTTATTCATAAATTATTTTAAATTTATCCGGGAATTGAATAAAAGATTTACACAACGAAATTTTATAACAGATAAAAAACAAAAGCCGAAAGGAAATTTATTTATTTTAAAGTTTGAAAAATATCTGTCTCTGTATCCACTCCAAACTTACCTTTTGTTAGAACCTGAAACTTTTTTTTTCCCTTTTTTTTCTTTGGCGGAGAATCTACATATCCTTTGCAAAATTCCCTTTCGATTGCATCAACATCTATATTTAAGTTCGGACTTTCTGGTCTTTGGGCAAATTCATCATCATTGTACTGATCCTTTTTATTCTTCGGTGTACCTTCTAAATATCCGCCGCAAACATCTCTTTTGATTGCATCAACATCTATATTTAAGTTCGGACTTTCTGGTCTCTGGGCAAATTCATAATCATAGTAGTGATCCTTACATTCATTTGAAGTACTTCCACCGTAAGTATCTGACGTTTCAATCAATCGAGATGGTTGTACGTCTTCGAGAACACTCTTCTTGTCTGGATATTTGTCGCACTGAGATTGCGTTTCCCACGAGACGTTTGGCAAGCACTGGCTGTCCGGCACTATTGTTGATGAAGAATCTCCGATTGAGATTGGTGAGACCGTATCAAATTCCCACGAGTAAGTGGGTATCTCTTCAGTGTGTGTGTCGCATTGGGTTTCGGTTTCCCACGAGTATTTTGGAAGTAGAAAGTGGTTTGCCACGATTTTTGAGTCTTCATTATGAGAGTTAGAAGACATTATTTGTGTTGTTGACAGGAATGAACGTATGAGGAACCTTATATAGAACGGAAAACCGTCGGAAATCCGTCAGAAACCTCCGACATAATACCCCGCCAGTCCCATCGGCCGCAGATAACGCAATGGTAACCACTCAAACTTTGCCGACATCGGAATTCCGACGGAACTAATTCCGTCGTTATGTCGTCCGAAAATTAGGACAGCTTTTATCCCGCGGAAATCCGGCGGCAAATTTAATAAATGATTCTGGCGGATATTACCATAAAGTACATTATATTAGAGGGAACGCATAGGTGTTATAGTACAACATTGGTAAACAAACATTTATTCATAAATTATTAATCTGACTCTTCTGATGAACCTTCACTAGGGATGGAGACTGAATCGTCGTCAAATTCTTCACGTAGTTCATCTTCATCCGAATGCACTAGATCATCGCCGATATGTGTGACATCAGTGACAAGGTCAATGTTATCCGTCTCCTCAACATGTGACATTTGGTTGGTTCGCAATACTTGTAGAGCATCATGTTCCGGAACTCCATATATTTTTCCTCGCGGATTAATTGGAGTTACTGTCATCCAAGGATTTTTCCTCCGCCCAACTCGAGGATATGGAATGTAGCAAACCTATTCATTAACGGTGGATGTTGTTAATATACAAGAATAACAAAACCTAACGTATAAATATAACGGAAAACCTATCAATATATTGATACCTGGTCTGCTTGAGATGCAAGGATAAATGGATCGTAATGATGTAATTTCCGGCTTGAATTTATCGAAATAACACCAAGAGGGTCAATTCGAACCCCACTACCATTGGATGGATCATACCAATCGCACATAAACACAATGCACCTCAAGTCCAACATTCCTGGATAGTGGATTTCCAAGATTTCTTTTAAATGGCCATAGTACATGGTATCACCTGATTGCGCCGAAATACCATTGTCCGAAGTTGGCCTTTGACGTCCTTCGTCACGAATTCTGAACGAATATCCCCTAGTGCAAAATCTCGGATATGAAGTCGCGGTGCTGCGTAAACCATGAGAAAACTCCACTAACCATGTCGGGAGGGTTTGACCACTTGCTAAACCTTCGGAAACCTAAAAACAATATAAGTAAGCAATCAATAACATGAACGTGAAAACCTTATAAAATAAGAGTGAGGAGTTATATTTAACGTACAAAAAATTTCAACCACTCCGGGAATTCTTCATCTTTTAATACAGCAAGTTCGGAATCTGTCTTATCAGCATGGTAAGTTTGTGCTAGGGACATGTATATCCTGTAACATAACAATTGTTATTAGATGAAGACAAATAATTGCACAAATTTAGTATGAGAAATGGTGTACCTTTCATACTCTCCAAGTTCGTCACAATTTCTGAGGATATATGTATGCAAATGTGTGACCTCTTGTGGTGATAGTATGCGTTTCTTCCCTTTTCCACTTACGCGGCCCACTTGCGCAAACAACTCAGGTACAACCACGGGATACACTGCTTTCTCACCTCTATCATCATGTCGCGCCGGCCGTCTACCTTTAGTCCGAACATCCGAAGGAAAGTAATATTCGGCAAAGTGTGATACTTCTTCGTTTAGACTTTGTGCAACAATAGATCCCTCAACTTTGCTCAAATTTTTAACCTTTTTCTTCAGGTGGAACATGTAACGCTCGAACGGGTACATCCATCGGTATTGAACAGGGCCTCCTAATGCTGCTTCTCGTGGGAGGTGAATAGGAAGATGTTCCATAACATCAAAAAAAGACGGTGGAAATATCTTCTCAAGATTACAAAGGAGCACCGGGATGTTGGCCTCTAAAGACCGGATCCCGTCCGCTGTTAGTGTCCGTGAACATAAATCTCGAAAGAAAGCCCCAACTCCTACAAACGAAAAGTAATCAAGTTAGTACATATATAGTAACATTATATTAGTAATAAACTAAAGAAAATTATGAAATATACCTCCAATTGCTTGATGGATGTCTTGTGGAAGAAGATTAGAAAATGCAAATGGAAGAAGACGCTGCATCACAACATGACAATCATGACTCTTCATTCCAATAAACTTCCCTTCCGTCGAATCCACGCAATTACGCAGATTAGATGCGTAGCCGTCAGGAAATTTAACAAAATTTTTAATCCATTCAAAGAAAACTTCCTTCTTATCCGCGTCTAACCGGTACGCAGGCATCGGCAATCTACCATTAGGCAAAACATGAAGAGATGCCCTTGAACAAATCAATGGCAAGTCTAATCTAGATTTCCAGTTATCTTTTGTCTTTCCTGGTACATTTAAAATGGTGTTCATGATGTTGTCAAAGAAATTCTTTTCAACATGCATGACATCTAGATTATGCCGCAGTAGATGATCTTTCCAATAAGGCAAATCCCATAAAATACTTTTCTTATGCCAATTGTGATATTCCCCACAGCCGTCGACGGGGTGATGGCCATTACCCCCACATTCAGGAGTTCGCTTTGCACCAAAATCTCGTAACTGTTCCAATATGCTGCGACCATCTATCTCCGGAGGTGGACCATTAAACACTGGAAAATTCTTTCTGAAATGTCTTCTAGACCGACGATATGGATGATTTGCCGGCAAAAAACACCTATGGCAATCAAACCATGAAGTCTTCCTTCCGTTCTGCAATTGGAATGCTGAAGTATTGTCTTGGCAATAAGGACATGCCAATCTTCCATGCGTTGTCCATCCAGATAACATACCGTACACCGGAAAATCGCTTATGGTCCACATAAGAACCGCACGCATGTTGAAATTCTGCTGGATTGAAACATCAAATGCCTCAACACCATGCTCCCACAACATCTGCAACTCATAGATCAATGGTTGGAGGAATATATCGAGTGATCGTCTTGGATGATCTGGCCCAGGAACTAGAACTGAGAGAAACAGGAACTCTCGCCGCATGCACATAGAAGGAGGCAAATTGTAAGGTGTTACGATGACAGGCCACAATGAATATTTTCTTCCATGCTTTCCAAATGGGTTGAAACCATCAGTGGATAAGCCGAGGTATACATTTCGGCGTTCGTATGCGAAATCTGGATATACCGATTGAAAGTGTTTCCACGCTTCTGCGTCAGAAGGATGCGTAATATCTCCATCTTGATTATGCTCTGCATGCCATCTCATAGCCTTAGCAGTGCGTTCTGATTGATACAGCCTCTTCAACCTCTCTGTTAATGGTAAATACCACATCCGTTTGAAAGGAATCTTCACTCTGCCACTTGTGTCTTGGAACCGTGGTTTACGGCAAAATTTACATTTTTTTCTTTTCTCATCTTCTCTCCAGTATAGCATGTAGTTGTCGATGCACACATCTATTATCTGGTAGGGCAAACCAAGACCGGCAACAAGTTTCTGGACCTCGTAGTATGATGCTGGAGAAAGATTATCCTCTGGCAAAACATCTTTCACAAACTCGGCGAATGCATCAACACATTCTTCGGACAAATTGTAATCGGTCTTCATGTTCATCATCCTACTAGCAGAAGATAACGGTGAATGCCCTTCCCTACAACCGCTGTACAGTGGTTGCTTTGATGCGTCTAACATATCAAAAAACTTTCGAGTTTCTAAATTAGGTTCTTCAACCCTATCACCCTCATAACCACCCGACTGCAAATTCTCTCTAAACGCGTCGTTAACCATCGCAACCGTACTTACCCCAACATCTACTTCCGTTGTACGTTCTTCTACGCTATCCGGAAAATAAGGTGCATTACTACTAGTACTACCATATTCGTAATTGCTTTCTCCATGTAAAAACCAAACCTTATATCTCGGCTTAAATCCATATCTATATAAGTGATTCCAAACAGTATGAACCGCAACACTAATTCTGTTACAGCAATTAGAACATGGACATTTGATATCCTGACCTTTTTTTGCTGCATCTTGGATTCTGGGTAAATTCATGAACTCGCATATACCTGCAGCGTAAGCGGATGTTAATAAGTTCGAGCCCATATCCATCATTGGCTCGTCCATCCAAGACCGAAAATATGAACTCATCGCTAACAAATTTTTTTGATTTGTAAAATTGTGTTATGAATGAACGAAGAAATGAAGGAACTTATATAAAACGGATTTACGTCGGAATTCCGTCGGAAATCCGTCACAAAACTCCGACATTACACCCCACCAATCCCATCGGCCACCGCTAACGAAATGGTAACCACTCAAATTTGCCGACATCGAAAAAATCGGATTTCGGTCGGAAGTCCGTCGGAAAGTCGTCAGAATATTACGACAGATTATTTTCCGTCGGAAATCCGTCGTTTGTATCGACGGATTTCCGACGGAATACCGACGGTAGATAAAACCGTCGGTATTCCGTCGGAATTTTGCGACGGATTTCCGACGGACTAAATGTTAGTCGCAAATGCGTCGGTAAGTCGTCGGAAAATTCTGACGGAAATATTGGCCGTCGGAATTTCCGTCGGAATAGTGGCTGTTTTCTTGTAGTGTAACCAAAATCATATTTCAGATGCAAAAACAAAAGTTATAGAATATTTTATAAACATGGGGAAACTAGTTTATTAGTTTCATCATTAATTTAATATTCTTTAAAATCAAATGTTTTCTCTTTATTCTCATTTTCATTATTGTGTTCGTTCTCATGCTTTAATTACTTGTTTTCTCGATTTCATACTCAAATCGTTCTTGTTGATCTTCATTGTCAACCTCATTTTCTACCGCAAGCCCATATCATGGATCTTCTGGAACCTCATTTTCCATTGAAACCATCGTAAAATCAATGCCTTCCAACTACAGAATCAATGTCTTAAATATGGTTTACATGCAAATTCATATGTTAAATCGGTTAAGAGTTGAGTCTAATTGCAATTTGAACATAAATCGTGAACTTAATAGTCTGTAAAAATTTTAGTCTGTGTGTGATTAGGTGTAAAAAGTTTGAACATATAGTATCTTACACAAATGTCTAAACTTTGTGTAGTTTTATCTTAATACCATAATTTAGAGGAGACTCTAAATCGTCAAATCATAAATATTTTAAAAATGTTATAAGTTGCACCAAAACATTATAGGGCAATTACAAAAATGCCACTTTTTGTGTGCATATTTGCAACAATGCCACTTAGGGGTGTCCATTTACAAAAATGCCACTAATTATAGATTTATAAAGCCTATATCTTAAAATTCTAAACCCTAAAAAATGTTTTGACATCTAAAATCCTCTAAACACTCAAAACTAAACCCTAATAGAACATAATTAACCCAAACATAAATAATATAAAGAAAACATAATTTTGAAAAAATGGTATTTTTGTAAAGATTTCAAAAGTGCGGCATTTTTGTAAAGTGGCACTTGAAAAATAGCATTTTTTGAAATTTCTCAAACATCATATTATATCTAATTTTAGAGAGAAAATAAATTTTGTAAGTAACTCAGCCACTCGCCAATGAACTAGCTGGTTTACTCATAAGCAAAAGGAGGCTTAAGCAAGGTTGTGCGTTGTCGCCATATTTGTTTGCCACATGCATGAACATATTGTTCTGCTTGCTTAACAAGGTCGCGATGGAGAAGCAGATTGGACATCACCCGAGATGTAAGAATATTCAAATGACGCATATGTGCTTCGTCGATGATACAATTGTGTTTATTGATGGATAGCGAAGATCAGTTGAAAGGGTATTGAGATTTTTGCATATTCCGCATGTATGTCAGGTCCAAAAATAAGCTTAGAGTAGTCCATGCTCTACCTGTTAGGTGTCTTCGATCATATAAGAGAAAGTATAACTTCTAAATTCCCTTTTACGGTGGGAAAACTTCCAGTCAAATACTTGAGTCTCCCGCTCCTCGAAAAGCGGATGTCACCAGCAGACTACCATCCTTCGCTTTAGAAGATTTGTCCAAAGATATCATCATGGACTGCTCGATATCTCTCCTATGCAGCAATTGCTAAATTCAGTTATAAAGAGTATTACGAATTTTTATAATTGAACTTTTGCCTATTTGCATTCTGACTACCGAATACTTGCATCAAAGAAATTGATAAGTTGTGTACAACTTTCTTATGTTCTGCTGCGGTTTTGAATTTCAGAAAGCAAAGATTGCATGAACAGAGATATGTAGGCCAATGTCTGAGAGGGGCTTTTATCCACTTATAGAATCTAATCAAGTGAGTATTCTTAAGCTAATATAATGTATAATCTCTAATCAACATTCTTTGTGGATGCAATGGGTCGAGGTGATCCTTATTGGAAATGAATCCTTCTGGTGTATCAAGGAAACCATGACGAAAGGTTTATTTATGTGGAGGAAAATTTTCAAATATCGAGATAAGGCAAAAATCTATTACAAGGTATAGCTGTGCAATGGTAGACTTTTTGGTTCGATAATTGGTCTCCACAAGGCTGACTATTTGACATCATGTGTCATTGAAGATTCATTGATATTGGAATACCAAAAAGACTGCGACTATGGCTGAACTCTTTGAGAACCATCGAAGGCGTGGACACTGTGTGGAAAAGTTATAAAAGATAGAAGATGTGATCGATAAGGCCAGGTTAGAGAGAAAAGATCGGGATGGTTGCTCGTATTGGAAATAAGCTGATAATGTCTACAAACAACCATTTGTAACACATAATACTAAGAGCCTATTGAGAATTCCAACTCCAGAGGTGACATGGTACAAAGGAATTTGATTTCACTATGATACGCCTAAGTACTCGTTTCTCACTTGAGTGGTCGTTCATAATAATAGACTGTCGACAAAGGATCGTATGAAGAGGTGGGGATCGGGAGAGGTTTGAGGAAACACGCAATCACATATTCTTTGAATGTAGCTTCTCAGGAGAGGTTTAGACCAAAACCATGTCGAAATTGCTTGGGTCTGCTTATGCATTCGACTGGAGTCAGATTGTGGCACTTCTTACCTCTAATCGCCAGAAAAATGCAAAGTTTTTAATCTGATATGCGTTTCAAGCGACTGAATATAACATATGGCAAGAGAAAAATGAACGAGGATATAGAGAAAATGCACAAACTACAATATCATCGATCAAGCTTATCGAAAAATCTGTTAAAAATCGCATAAACTCAATCTGTGACACATGTGATGACGCTTATGGAGAAGCAACAGACCTATGGCTCTTCTTGGTTAGCACCATACGATACAACTCAGTTCCGGTCCGGTCGATCCAATTTATTTGGATTTTTGTTCAACTTTTTTTCAATTTTCTCTACACATCATAAACAGATACATTTATTGTTACAAAAGTTTGATTGGAATACAATTTTACAGTTTTTTTTTTTTTTTTTTTTTTTTAAATCAATTTCTGGCCGTGTCAGTTCTAAACTAGAGCCTCTCTGCGTTGAATGTGTTAGGTGAAATGATGGGCCCTTTATTTTCATACTTATTATTATTAATTATTACTAAATAAAATAAATTATCAATGTGAATTATTTTAACTTTCAAACTTTTGTTTTTTTTTTTTTAAGGCACAGAACAATTTTTCTTGTTAAAAAAAGAAAGAAGATGCTTTTCTTTTGGAGCTCTATGCAACGTTCAGTCTTTTAAAGTTTTTGGTATCTTTTTTCGACACATACCGAAAGAAAGAGACTGAACCATTCTCACCCTCCATCTCCACTCCTGCTCTCTCTTTTCCGCCGCCGTCACAACCGCCGATAACCGAGCACAGAGTAATCGGAATTCGAAATTCAGATCTCCATTGTCGAAATTGCTACTCCAAACTTTCTATTAAACTCGAAGAACACAAGCTCCTCCTCCTCCTTCTTCACTTTTTTTCCAGAAGCTACATTTCTCCGATGTAAGCTTCCCACGATTTTCTAATCGAGCTTAAGCTTTTCCGACATCATTGTCCTTCTGTCTTGTCATTTTGATTTTCTTTGTTTTTCTAGTTTTAGTTTTGTATTTCTATTTTGTCTTCAATTTTGAGTGTCGGCAAGCTTTACTTTACCTTTGTTGTTTTTCCTATTTTAGTAAGCTGCTTCTTTTTAGACGATGAAGCTTCTGAGTTTTTTTTTTCCCAGAATACCTTATCGTTCTTCCTCTTTCAGGAAAAATTTTCTATTCGTATTATCTTTGTCTTTTTTCTTCTTTTAGATCTTTTATTTGCAAGTCAATATCAGATTTAATCATGAATTTATTAGGGGTTTTTGCAGTGAGTCTAATGCTTAAGGGGTTTTTCAGATCTGGTTTGCTTTAATTGCATGTCCACTCTTCAGTTATGGAACCTACTTTGCTTGACTTGATGAACAAAATCAGTTTAATTTGAAGAACAGAGCTCACGTTTTTAGATAGTATGAGCTGTACTCTGATTCTCTCTTCTTTTGTCTATGGTTAGTGTTGCTTTTTTTTGTATTTTTAGACTCACATTTGTGAATAATCTGTAGATTGTTATGGACCGACGAAGTTGGCCGTGGAAGAAAAAGGCATCTGAGAAATCAACCGTTGTGATTGAATCTGCAGCTGATGCTTCTTCTCATTCTCAAGCTGAGAAGGTTTTTTTTTTGTTATGAAACTTTCTATTGTTAACTGTTTGGTTCTGTGTATCTTTTGATTTTGGATTCTTTTGTGTTGGAAACAGGAAACTGTTAAGAAGCCTAAGTATGTCCAGATTTCTGTGGAGCAGTATACACATCTTACAGGTCTTGAGGAACAAATAAAGACATATGATGTTCAGATCAAATCTTACGAGGATCAAATCGAAACTTATGAGGAGCAAGTAAAAAAATATGAAGAACAGGTGGAGGAATATGATGAGCAGGTTCAGAGTTATGCTGAACAGGTGCAGAGATTGAACGAGGATAATGAGGACTTGAATGAGAAACTTTCTGCTGCCAATGCAGAAATAATTACCAAAGAGACTTTAGTGAAGCAGCATTCCAAGGTTGCTGAAGATGCTGTCGCAGGTAATACAGACGTTTTTTTCTTACTAACAATGAATATATAACGCTGCAAATAGACGGGAAGTTTTATAAGTCTTTTCGTGCAGGTTGGGAAAAAGCTGACGCTGAAGCTTTGACATTGAAAAATACACTGGAATCTGTTACTCTCTCAAAACTCACTGTTGAAGATCGTGCTGCGCATTTAGACGGTGCGTTGAAAGAGTGTATGCGGCAGATACGGAACTTGAAGAAAGACCATGAAGTGAAACTGCATGATGTTGCTTTAAGCAAGACCAAGCAAATTGAAAAAATTACAATGGACTTTGAAAGGAGGATCTCTGACTATGAACAGAAGCTACTAAGATCTGCAGCAGATAGTGATGCCTTATCCAGAACTTTGCAAGAGCGGTCAAACATGCTGGTAAATATCAGTGAGGAGAAATCACGAGCTGATGCTGAAATCGAGCACTTGAAGAGCAATCTAGAAATGTGCGAAAGAGAAATAAAATCTCTCAAGTATGAACTCCATGTAAATTCTAAGGAGCTGGAGATACGCAACGAAGAAAAGAACATGTGTATTAGATCTGCAGAAGTTGCCAACAAGCAACACATGGAAGGGGTAAAGAAAATAGCTAAGCTGGAAGCAGAATGCCAGAGACTAAGAAGTCTTGTCCGGAAAAAGCTGCCAGGCCCAGCTGCACTTGCTCAAATGAAGCTTGAGGTTGAGAACTTAGGCAGGGATAACGGTGATGCCCGGCTAAAGAGATCTCCTGTCAAGGCTTCTAGCCCCTGCAAGTCGCCAAGGGACTATTCATCTTCCGGGTCTGACTTTTCTCTCGATAGTGCACAGAAATTCCAGAAAGATAATGAATTTCTAACCGAACGGCTACTTGCAATGGAAGAAGAGACAAAAATGCTGAAAGAAGCACTAGCAAAGCGTAATAGCGAGCTGCTGGAGTCACGGATTCTTTGTGCTCAGAGCACTAGTAAGCTCCAGAGCTTGGAAGCTCAAGTGCAGCAAAATAATTCTCGGAAGTCCTCACTTGAAGTATGTCCAAATCTAAATACGAGCAATCCATCAAGTTCAATCTCTGTTTCTGAAGACGGGAATGATGATTCTGGAAGTTGCAGTGGATCGTTGTCAACAACCCCATCACAACAGACCAAGAAAGAGGGAACAGCACCACTGGAGAAGACTGAAAGTATTAACAGTCATGTGGATCTAATGGATGATTTTCTTGAAATGGAGAAGTTAGCTTGTGTGCCGAATCAACCTAACAGAAACGGTAGTATGGATTCCAAAGATTCAAGTGATCAAAAGTCAGAACTGGTGAATCCTGAAGCTTATACCGAATTAGAGGAGGCTGATAAAGGTAGTCCGGCCGTGATGGAATTCAGATCTAGATTATCCAAGGTTCTTGAATCTGTATCTGCTGGTACTGACCTAAGAAAGATCGTGAGTGATATAAAATGCATTTTGGAAGATGTGAATGGTTGTATGGACCAAGACAAACCTTCTAATGTGCAGGTTCATCCTGAAGAAGGGGCTGATTCATGTTCAAAACAAAACCCGTTGGAGGATTGTCATTTGGCAAAAGAAAAACTGCAAAGCGTCCAGAAAGATTTGACAAATGCTGTTTCTAGGATTCATGACTTTGTTTTGTTGCTAGGAAAAGAGGTAAGGGAAGGTCAGGACACCTCTGTAGAGGGAAATGAATTTGCTGTACTGATCGAGGGCTTCTCCATCTCGTTCAGCAATGTTTTAAGTGGTGATAAAAATTTGGATGATTTTGTGTTGAACCTTGCTAATGTCTTCAAAGAGGCCATGGAGCTGAAGGTAAATATTAAGGGTCTCACTTGCTCCGACGTTGAAGCTCTGAGTCCAGATTGCATAGACAAGGTTGCATTACCTGAGAGCAAGGTCGTAGATAAAGATTCATCTAAAGAAATATATCAAAATGGATGTGTCCACAATGAGCCAGGGATTCCATGTGATGAAAACAGAGTTTCAGAGTATGAGTCCACCTCCAAAATACAGGAAATAGAAGAGCTGAAGTCAGAAAAGGAAAAGATGGCAATGGATATTGAGGGGCTGAAAATTCAGTTACAAGAAACGGAACAGCAGTTAGCTGACATTAGATCACAGTTTGATTCAGCTCAGAGGTCAAACAACTTTGCGGATACGCAACTCAGGTGTATGACTGAGTCATATAGATCACTTGAAACACGTGCAGCTGATTTAGAGATTGATATGAACCAGCTTAGGGAAAAGGTACAGAGTTTGGAGAATGAGCTTGAAAATGAAATACGGAACCACCAAGAAGCCATTGCAAAGTGCCATGAACTTGAAGAACATATTCAAAGGTAAGTAGTAGCAGCTTTACCAGAATGTGAAAGAGCCTGGATATTCCCATTTCCCACACTTCAAATGATCCAGTTTAGTGTTAACCTACTTTTGACACATATATTTCACTTTTTCCCAGAAACACTTCTTTGGTTGCTGAGGATGACGAAGAAGGTGATATCAAGACCAAACAGGTAATGTTTCTCAGACTCTTATTCATTGCCAATCATGATTTCCTTGTAATATTTCAGTTTTGCAAAGTAGGCTTCTTTTCTGCATTTCAATTTGTAGCTCTTGGTTCTTGAAAAAAAACTCATTGCTCATATGTCCTCTTATTCAATGCACATTGTTCATCTATGCATACACTGATTCCTGAATCCTTACGATTTTGATGCTTTGCGGAACAAAAAAAGAACCTAACATGAAAATATGTTCAGGAGAAAGAATTAGCAGCAGCAGCAGAGAAGTTAGCAGAGTGTCAAGAAACCATGTTTGTGTTGGGAAAGCAGTTAAAGTCATTACAGCCACAACCTGATCAAATGAGGTTACCACAAAGACAGAGCACGTCCTGTTGTGAGGAGGAGCTAAGTACCACAACTACATCAGTCCCCAAGAACATTGCGGTAGATGAAAGAGATTCAGCGGTTAACGAGGTCCCTGGATTTATGGGATCTCCAGAGACTAGCGATTTGCTGAGATCACCATCACCAGTGGGTTCAAGGCTTTCAAGGTCAGGTTCATCGGGCAATCCGACCCCGGAGAAACATTCTAGAGGAATAAGCAGGTTCTTCTCCTCAAAAACAGGATATTAGCCATTGGAAATAGAAGAGGGAAGAAGCTATGTATCTGATTATGAGGATGTTGTGTACATGATATGTGATCAAAATACTCGACAATACTTTGGTGTGCAAGTTTTTTTACATTACTTAGTTACCTCGTTCTTATCCAACAACGTGTGCATTTTCTGTTAATGTTTTGTTATTCAACTAAGAGAACAAAAAAGGGAATGATTCATGAGATATTCAACGAAGGTAGTCCTTGGCAGGATCCGAGTGTTTCTTGTGATCCAAGAAACCACCCAACTCAAGGATCGACCAAGATATGATCTCTGGCGTCATACATTCCTTTCGATAAGTCGTCGATGTACGCCTCCCCGTCCACGCGACCGTGTTCCCAACTAGGGAAATTAAACACTAAGAGGAAGATAACTAATTTTTAAATTTGCAATCCTCTGAAATCACAAATGTTCTCTGCGTTGTCTAGCATGATTCTAGTAGAATTAACCTTAATGAGATGGAAAACAAAGAACATGGCAGGTAGAAAGAAAGATGTTTACACTCTGATTGAAGCTACAAGTTTCATGAATCACATATATTTGAATCGCTTGACATTAGAATGTTGCATCTTTTATTATAAAACACGAGAGAGAAAAAGAACAACTATTTAGGAGGATTTCAGGCTCTCAAAGGCGTAGTAAAACTAAACATGTAGAGTTGTTTAAGACACCTTCGCTTATTCATCCTCTCACCCACAAATTTGGGGTTTCAATAACTTAAGTTGCTCCATAAATCTGTGGGGTTTCAATAACTTAAGTTGCTCCATAAATCTGTGAGGCTCACCTCTGCATCTGACTCGAACCAGTAATCTGCTTTTAACTGCAATACATGCACAACAAAACTCAACTTAACCACATACGAATATGACCGGACTAAACCAAAAATCATTATATGAGGATCTATTACTTACATCAGTATCTGAAGTTACTATTTTCAAGGAAGGAGTGTCTACTCCAAATGCTGCATTTTGATCTGACTCATGACCCGACCGGTCACTTGTTTCCGCACTGTCTCCTTTGTATTTGCTGCGACCATGTTTGTTCTCAGATACGAACACAACCGCTAAATATTAGAGAAGACCAGACACAAGACACAAGATACAAGAGTGAAAAGTACCTTAAAAGGTACACATCAATCGGCCCCATTCTACTCCTAATCACCATCCTGTATTGTCTTTGCGGAAAACTCATCACCTATCATGACAAAAACAGCTGCTTCACTTTGTGGACACATTTGTACAACTTTACACTCATGAAAAAACCCTCACTAACCTCATCAGGATCTGGAACTTCAATGTAACTAGCTGTAGGAGCTTTAATTGCCAGTAGTGTCTGGTTCTGTACCACGGACTACCAGGTTAGTATGTTATATATTCGAAGAAAACCTAAGATCATCATTACAAATTAGTTGAGGAGGACCTGAAAGTGTGGGAGGCTCGTTATATCTTCTTCGGTCATATACATGTACCTGTGTATTGCCAACATTGAGATTAGCAAAGTTCTCTTGTAAAACAAAGATGAGACTCAAATAAACTGGCGAAAACCTTCGACAATTTTCATCTTCCTCCAAGGATCTGAGAGCTTCTTGTCTTTCCCTGAGGATATATAACATGATGACATCTTAAATCATTTGAGGAAGGAAGAATGTATAAGTTTCCAAGTGGATATAATAACATAAGCAACTAACCTTATAAGATCATCCAATCTGCTTTCCTCAGATTGCAAACTTTCCACCTCTGACTGAAAATAGGTAGAAAACTGGTTATCTAATCGGAGATTTGAAAATAAGTAACTATAATGTCAGACTGCCAGCCCAAAAAAAGCAGGAACATCTCAGATCCCCGACATTTGCAATACAGAGAACTGGTTTTATAGATGGAAAAGAATGAAATAATGACTTCATTCTTGACTGATGGGATTTGAATGGGTGGTCGATTATTCCAGTGTAGTAAGTTCTACAGCAAACTAATATGTGAAAAATCTTGTGTCTATGAACCTTAAGCCTTGAGATTTGATCTCCCAGGTCTATCTGTCCAAGATTTTCAGCACCCCTGCATCAACAGCCGAAACCCAAAGTCAGAAATACGTCAGCTAAATACATTGGACCATATCCAAGTAAGTAAGAAAAGATTTATATAATTACTTCCAGCGGATATGGTTCTTTGTAGTTTTCTCTATCAACCCAATTCCTTCAAGTACATTTGTAATATCATATATCCTTCTTTTTTGCACCTGTTAAGAGAAATCGTGGGCACATAAGAGAAGATTCTAACAAAGTGATGAAGATACCTAATGACTTTAGTTAGCAGCAATGATTTGTGCATCAAACACTCAAGGCAAGGGTTATAAAGGTAAGCTTTTAGTCTACAAATAAGTGCATTGTTAATTAGATGTTCCACGAGTTGAGACTTAAACATTTTTAGCTCAATATTTAAATTCATGCTGCATACCTCCAAAACATCTGCACAACGGTTAAGATCAAGTGTTCCATCCTCAGCTTCTTGGATTAACCTGACGAATTTCTTTGTCAATAACCCTGCGAAACAAAAGACACAATGATACACAAGTAGTGGTAGAAAGTAACAGAAGTAGACGTGATTGCTCTTTGGAGTATTTACCTAGAGAACTGTCATAACGGCAATTATTACCACCATTCGGGACACCAGTGTGTGCTTCTGCACAATAACCAACCACGACAATGCTGAATACAACAGGCTATAATTATAAACCACATATCGCATCTGAGGCTTAGATGGAGATTCACCAGCCATACCTTTTCGAAATCCAGCCTTTGACTGTTTAGTAACCATTGACTTGTTCCCCACACGTTTAACATCTTGAGGAAACTCTTGCTTCACTATAAATTTAGGCATTTCTTTGGTTTCTCCAGACATATGAGGAACGGATCCAAGCTGGATACGATGATTCTTTCTACTCTTCTGCTGCAAAAGATTTGACTATACATCAGTACTTGATGTACTTTAATAAGAAGCTAACAAAACATAAGAAGGAATCATGTTTGTTTCCTAGATGCCATTCACAGTTCAATGTCTCTTCCACAATCACCCAATAGAGGTTATCAAAAGAAACAAACATAGCTGCATTTAATAAGTTGCCCAAGTTACAGATACCCAAAATTGAAAAGAAGAGAGATCTAAACCCCTAAATCTATTTAGATACAGTTCCCTTAATCACTGAGCTCATTCAATTCTCGCGAAATTTAGGATCAGAAGTGGAAAACCTAGCTCCCAAATTGAATTGGTGAGAGAATCAAACATGCGAAAACAGTAGAAGCGAGAAACTCACAACTTTCTGGGTAATTAGAGTGTAAGAGTCGTCCCAGTGAGGTGGGATATTAGGAGATTGTGCATTGGGGCGTAACGGAAGCTGGTCAGAGACGGAGAAAGGTCGATTTGTGGAAGAAGGAGTGGTGGAAGAGTAGAGCGGATCAGGAGGTAGAGAGTCGAGTAGTTCGAAACGGAAAGGAGATCGGTGGTAAGAAGAGAGAGTCGGATCTTCGCCGGAGTTAGATGTAGCGGCCATGGCCGATTGAGTATAATAAAACTCCGGTGATGAAAAAGAGGGGAAAAAAATCAATTTCAGGAAGCGAATTTGCGGCGTGAAGAATCGTTTTAGGTTGTCGGAGGGAAAAAGAAGAGAGAGAGAGATTGGAGAAAGACGAAGAAGAGAGAGAGAGAGAGAGATACGTGAGGCGAGAGGAAACAGCGGGAAGACGAAGAGGGGCAAAAACGACTTTTACTCGTATTAAAACGACTTAATATCCCAAAAAAATAAATCAAATCATAAAAGAGCGGTGGGCGATATAGATTCTGAGACTTCGAATTCTACCTAAAGCCGCGCCTAACTTCTTCGGCTTATTATTTGGGCTTCTTATTGGGCTTGGCTTTAAAAATGGGCTTGGTCTTTACTCTTTAGACTTTACTTCTCAAATCTCATGCATTGGTTTGGTTTCATTTTATTTTCAATTCACATTTCAAACCTTTTTTTTATCATTCACTGTCATGTCATCATCCTATGTATGATTGGATCTTGACAATGTTTGTGGGAATCCAATTCTCGATCATCTTTTTCAGATATAGAATTCCCACTTGAATGGCTCTTTTGTTCCATCTCCAACTTAATTTTATTTTACATCTGACAACAGTTCGTACTCGACCTTACCTATCATATTTGAATCAATAATCCCTTCACTTTTATCGACAACATGTTGATAATACAAAAGCTTTGAGTGAATTGACTCTTGTTATATACATCATTTTATGTCTCATTTTTACTTCAATGAAAATTCTAACAGATCTATAGGTCATAACTCCTAATGCACTTATCTCTCCAAATCGTTAATTCATAAGCTTTTTATGAACCGGTGATCTATGATAAATCCATAAATATAGAATAGAAAACAAGCTTTGGTTATCTATGATAAATCAATTCATATTTTCTACAAATAGTTGTATAAGCTTTGGTTATCTATGATAAATCAATTAATAGTTTCTACTGATAGTTGTATAATTGGTTTGCACTTATCCCTCCAATTATTGGGGTTTATGGATGCAAGTGCAAGAACTTGTTAACAGAGAGTAATACATGACTGTAATACAGAGCAAGTGTGACAGCTGCCGATACAGGTGCTTGTATAGGCAACGAACACAAATAACACGGAGTTTTCTTTTCTCAAAAATATATTACTAGATCAATAATCAAGTGTACTTACAAGTTCTACTCAATCTCCTTAATCTAGCCTTTCACGTTCAAGAATCTATCACAATCCATGAACCAACTACACCTTAGTCTTGGAACTAATCTTCTTATAAGAAACCCTTAATCCCCTTTACTAAGGCATATTGGTTACGAAAAGATCTTTTAGATGCACTAGTATTCAATGACAAACTAGTATTCATTAATCATTGAATATCTCAATTTACTTGCTTTTAGTTAATCATCGCTTTTCGTATCTAAAATTACATGTTTCTTTGTTTAGTTTCATTTACCTATAGTTTAGTGAATGAGCATGTTTCTCGCCAAATCTATCTAGATACAGTTTCATTTTTCAATATTTGGTTTTAAATGTGCATAAGAATTTCGGACATAAGAATTTACATGACCTTAAATGAACACGTTTTGTCCCACATTGTTTGTTGGTAAAAATATAGTGATATATAAAAGGAATAACTTATACTTAAGTTCTAAACGTGGGTACATCCATGGTGAATGTATGAGAGGAGATCGACCCAACCCAACAAGCTTTGGCACATATTCTTCGACAGTTACTGCCAAATGCTTGCAAAAGATCACAAAACTAATGAACATGTTTCAGTAGATCTAAATTTTGGATTTCCGTGAACGCTTTATAGCGGTTTTGCAAAACGCATGAAAACAATTGAAACGCCAAATATAAACCGTTTATGTGGACGGACCTAAGAGAGTTTGCAAAAGGCATTTAAGTAGTATTAAAAATGGTTTGACAAACACTTTTTATAGCAATTCTGTGAAACAAGTTTCAAAGACCCTAGTTAAATTAGTTCAATAAAATTATCAACTAGTTGGATATCATGGTAAATCAAGATGGCAAAATAAAAAAGCTTTGAAAATCCATAAATATTAAAACAAAAAAATACACATAAAACAAAGACACAATACAGTTTCATATTTATTCATACATAATACCATTTCTAGAAGTCTAGAAATGATTATTCTATTCCAAGCCAATCCCTAACGATGTCTGCCATATACATATCTCCTTCTGCAATTGTTCTATTAGGTAGTGGTGGTGGTGGTGGCTTTTGACGAAGATCATCATTGGTCGATATAATGTTGTTGTTCATGTGAAGCTGTGAATTGCCATTGTTAATGTTGCTTCGTTCCTCAAGAGGATATTGACTTGGTTGCCTCATCGCCATTATTAAATTATTGTTGTTGCTCATGTGAAACTGTGAACCACCATTTTTAATGTTGCTTCGTTTCTCAAGAGGGTATTGTCTCCGTTGACTCGTAGGCACTATTGGATTATTGTTGTTGTAGTGCTGCAGTTGTTGAAAGACCGATCCAACCAAACCATTAGAAGTCACCATTGGTTGACCAATCAGATCCATCTCCAAGTTAATGTTTCCATTGCTACTACTCCCTTGGTACGGAAGAATTTTTTGAAGGTATGAATTTTTGTTGTAAGATCCTATTTTCATCCCAATTGCCCGACCGATTTGAGCATTAAGCGGTTCAGGAGATACGAAAAACCATTGATCCAATAAGTAATAACTTCCATTACCCCTTATTGCAGTACCAATGTCAAACCTTTTTGATGCTTCTTTCTTCTTCTTCTCAAGGTTCGACAAGGCAAAGAAATGATCTACAAGGTCACGAGCCTTCTCCACAGATGGCCACACCATTGGCTCAACCTCCTCTTTAGGGATGAACATGATCATCGCCTGTACATCACACAATATAGTTAGTTCTTTTACCTCTTCCACCAGTGCTAGCATCTTTTTCTTCAAAGCTATTGCTCTTGGATTTTCATTCGCCGCCAATGCAGATTTCGTCTTTTTCCTTGGCATGATCATTTTTATTTATTTTGTGATTTCTCTTTTTGAGGTTTATTTTTTGTTAGAGGTGTGACAAGAAACATTACACTTGTGGGTTTAAATAGAGAGATATCTGTTTAACATATGTTGGATTTAAAGAAACAATGTCAAACCTCAATTTTCAAAAGTAATTAACGCGCCAAAATTTTAAATTGACTATAAATGTTAGAAATAAATAACGCGCCAAAATTTGACATTGACTAAATAACAAAACTTATATATTAACCTTAAATTTATTATGAAATTTTGTTACCTAAAAAATTGTACAACATATGTTGGATTGTAAGATAGAATGTCAAAATTCAATATTGAAAAGTAATTAACGCGCCAAAATTTAAATTGACTAAATATGTTAGAAATAAATACCGCGCCAAAATTTGGTATTGACTAAATAACAAAACTTGTATATTATCCTCAAATTTATTATGAAACTTTGTTACCTAATAAAACTGTAGGATGCATTATCTTGACTTGAATCATTTACATATGTTGGAAGTTGAACACATAAATTTGTATTTGTAAATGTTAGAAATTTATTAAATTTCATGTTAAAGAAAAATGAATGAGTTATTCTTTGACATACATAACATAATATTTTGTGGGGAACCATTTAAAAATGATTCACCTTTTTAGCAATAAAGTTGTTGACTATATAAAGTATTAAAACTCTGTAAACTTCGTAAAATTTTATATATAGTATAAATACAATATTTGTTTAGGTAAAAACCAAGGGGTTATGAATACAATATGTGGTTCATACAATATTAATTGATAGAGTTGGTTAATTATTTATTTTTGATAATAAATCTTCAGTAATTGTATTTTGTTAGGTTTTGGACACGTATAATTTTACAT
Organism: Arabis hirsuta; assembly: GCA_964056655.1. Lineage (NCBI taxonomy): Eukaryota > Viridiplantae > Streptophyta > Magnoliopsida > Brassicales > Brassicaceae > Arabis > Arabis hirsuta. The sequence goes on from OZ053307.1 coordinate 25,066,098, forward strand.
TTTAGTATTCTTTTCGTTTATCTTTGTTATATATCAAGACAATTAGCAAAAACTAATCACTTATTTGTATGAAGCACAAAATGTATTATTTTCAAATTTTGCACAAAATGTACTATTTTAAAAATTTGCACAAATTTGAATATTTTAAAAATTAATAGTTTTAAAAGTTCACATTTTATCAAGTAAATTATCTTTCATTTAATTCCTCAACCATATGATACCCCCAATATTTTTTTTAACAACCCTCAATAGTATTTATCTTTAGTAAAATATTTATGGTGTAAACGATATCAGCATAATCTTATTGAATGCGGAATAAGGAAGAATTGGTTGATGATTTATTGCAAAATCTGATAGAATAATCATTCTTCGAATGGTAAATGAGAAATATAGTTGAATTTGACTGAATAAAACTATAGAATTTCAAAAATATCACTTTTGGTGTATCAATTTTATAAAATGTCATCATGAGTTATCTATTTTCACAAACGTCACTCACTAAATGTAAATAGACTTAAGAAAATTTTTGAGACATGCCACTTTTGAGATGTCATTTTTCAAAAATACCATCATTTTCAAATATTTTCAAAAATACCACCAATAATATATCATTTACTCAAAATATTATTTATTTTTGGGTTAACTATGTTATATTAGGCTTTAAGTTTTTTGGTCTTTATTGTTTTGTTAGGGTAAAAAAAAAATTCAAAAGTTGAATTTTTATGGTTTAAAGGTTAAAAAAACTAATTTCTAGAATTTTTGAAAATAGACAATTTTACGAAATTGTATTTCAAAATTGGCATTTTTGAAATTCCCCTAGACTAAATTATGTTTGACTATTAAAATTAGTGTTTGTTAGACAAAAAACCACAAACCCTAAAAAGAGCACTGACACCCTAACAAACCCTAAATCCCTAAAACTAAACGATACACCAATAATAGTTAACCAAAATTTCAAGGGTATTTTTTAAAAGTGGTTTTTTTGAAAAATAGCATTTCAAAACTCAACTTTTTCAAAAATTCTCATAACATATTTCTAAGTAATTAAATAAATAAAATTTTATCCCATTAAGTAGAATAAGGGGAAAAATAAATGTAAGAAAGATAATTAATGGATTTCTAAAATGGACAATTGCAAAAATTCCACTTTTGGATTGTCCATTTGCAAAAATGTCACTATGGATTATCTATTTACAAAAATTTAAAAGCCTAAATGTTAAAATTCTAAAGCCTAAAAAATGTTTTGACTTCTAAAAACCCCTAAACCCTCAAAACTAAATCCTAATACAATATACTTAATCCAAATATAAATGATATAACGGAAAAATAATTTTGAAAAAGTGGCATATTTGCAAAGATTATGAAAATGTGAAATTTTTAAAAATTGACACTTCAAAAGTGACATTTCTCAACATTTCTCTTTATAAAATAATCTATTTAAAGTACTTATCTCTGATATGTTCTTAAGTCGTTCTTATGTTTGTACCATGTTGTAATCATCCCTCATGCTTTTTCAATATAATGCCTTTTCTCGAAAAGAAAAAAAAATGTCAAACTTTATATAATACAATAATATATTTTTTTAATTATAAAAACTTTATATAATAAATAATCTATTTTTTTAACTATCTCACAACCCTAGTAAAGAAGTTACCCAAAATTTTAATTTATGATATTGTTAATTTATTAAAAGAAAATATTTAAAATATAAGGAATTATATAGATTATGGGTAATTGCAAAAATGTCATTTTTGGTGTGCCACTTTGCAAAAATATCATATTATGTTGTTTATTTGCAAAAATACCACAAATGATGAATTTTTAAAACCTAAATCTTAAAATTCTAAACCCTAAAAAATCTTTTGATTCCTAACAAACCCTAAACCCTCAAAATTATACTCTAATACAACATAGTTAATCCAAACATAAATAATATAATGAATAAATAAATTTTGAAAAGTACGTTTTTGCAAAGATTTTGAAAATGTGGCATTTTTAAAAAGTGGCATTTCAAAAATGGCATTTCCTAAAAAATTTCTTCTTAAAAAGGTAAGAAATTATCCCTTTACTATTAAAAGGGAAGTGCAATTATTAAAAATGCTTACTTGTTTTAATTTCATTGGTTTAGATAGAAAAAAAAATTATGACATGGTAAGCATAAATTATGACATGTCTTTGAAAAAAAATGACAGGGCATCAATCTCTACTCAATTTTCTAAAATTTGTGAAACAAAAAATATTGAAGAAGATGTATGTAGTTACCTAGAAATGAGGATACAAAGAATGCAATTTTTTTTTTTAAAACGTGAGTATACAAATATTGTATTGGGATAGCTTTTCTCACAACATAAATTTGTTATGTTAGAAGCTATCAAATATCTTTCTGCACAAATATAAAAGGTATCGAACTTTTTAAAAGATTGTGTATGTTATTTCAAAGTTATGAGATAAGAAACAAATTAATACAATTGGTATTAATATAACACAAAATTTGTTATATATTAAAAATAAATATGAAAGAGAAAATAAAGACGATATAAATAAAAAGAAAAAGAAGAGGAATAATAAAAATTGGAAAAGAATGAAAATAGACGAAGATTAAGAAGAAACCGAAAAAAACAAAAACAATGTCATATAAAACAAAGAAGACAAAGACGATGAAAATAAGAGAAAACATTGAAAGAAGAAGAAAAACAAAACAAAGACTGAGAAGAATAAATAAAGCATCTGTAGATAATTTATTAACATTAACAAACTTTATAAAAATGTCAAACCAAAAAATAAATATCAACGAATGATAACACTACCATTAATGGAGTTTACAAATTCTCGAAGCATACGCAAGACGCGGTTTACAAATCACCTATAAATAAAAAATTGTTTGGTTTTGTGTTCTTTCCTTGAAGATTGTAGTATTGTGTCTCCTAAATTTTTCACTATGTCTAAATTTTCCAATATGTCAAAACATTCTTTTACTAATTAAAATTTTTTACATATTGTTATCTATCGCTATAGTTTTATTTAAGCTCAAATACAAAAGTTACAAAACGGAAAAACACTAATTTTTAAAATAACACTCATAAGAGAATTTACATACATAAAAGAATTAAAATTTTTTATAAATATTAAATTTTGGATTATTAAATATTAGAATTGACTTATTTCATGGAAAAAATCCATACCCGCACAAGGGTATGGGTCAATCACCTAGTTTTAAAAATATAAGAAGTTATGTACAAAACAAAAATCATTCTCTTAATTTTGAATTTAAATGATTTTTTTTGTAATTGCCACACAAATAATAAAGATATTACAAAAATGGGTTAATTATCTGAATATTACTTTTAAGACATATAATTAGGTAAGTAATGTATCCAAAAATATAATTAGGAAACTAGCAGAGAGAAATAAAATTATGACGAAATTGTTCTTTCAATTATAATTAAGGTAAATCTATATAAAAATTCCTAAAAATCTTCTCTTTAATTAATCCCTTGAAAAAATTGCTCATGCGATTGTATCCCTGCAAAAAGTAGATGTGCGTTTTGCACCAAAAAATAAAAATTGGATCAAAAGATGACAAAAAAAAACAAATATATTGTAATAGTTAAATATTTAATAACATAGTTAACTATTTCTGAAACATCTCATAGTTAACAACATTTGTAAATTTTAAAATATAGTTAACTATTTTCAGCATATTTATCTACTCTACTGATTTCAAGACATAGTTGACAATATGAAAATATTTTTGTAATAGTTAGTTATTTAAATAAATATAGTTAAATATTTTTAGAGTATAGTTATTTAGTCTAATTATTTTATGACATAGTTGACTATATGAAAATATTATTGTAATAGTTACTTAATTAAACAAACATAGTTAACTACGTCTTGAACGCAATTAACTATTATAATTTGTATAATGAGAAAATTAAGATTGACATAGTTAACTATTATCATAAACATAGTTATCTATTATACTGGTTTTCGAACATAGTTAACTATGTCGATCTTCAGTGACCTTGAAAAGTGAGGGATCAAACCCTCTGGATTCTTTGAAACACGGTAATAAGCCGGATTGGAGATGATTTTCTCAAGGCTTTGTTGGAATTGTATTGCTTGACAGAGGTGAATCTCATGAAAACAACACAAACAAACTCTATCTTGGACTAGCACAAATCTGCGACGACATGGCTCGAATCTTTAAGAGAGGAAACGATGGGGAGGTAACCACCAGAGAGGGGCTCGGATCTGGTTACGATCAACTGAAAATGGAGATGGCAGAGACAAAAACTTCCTTATCGTCGTTGAGGTTGAGGGAGAAGAGGTGATAAAAGAAGAAGAAAAGGAAAAAGATGCGTTGGAGGAAGTAGAAGAGAAGGAAAAAAAGTGGCGATGAACAAAAAAAAAATGAGAAAAAGAGATTAGGATTTTGGTTTTATTGTTTTTCATTAAGGGTAAAGACGGAAAATCAAGTCATTAAATTGTTAGTTACTATATTTTGATTTATTAAATGTTAGATAATGAATTAAATGCTCATTAGATAATATAGGACCTAATTTCCCTATAAAAATCAGTTTAATATTATTTATTTTAAAACATAAAAATAGAAAAAAATAAAAATGGTATTGTATATTGATAATCCAGTCTTCTTAAAAATATTTGTAATTTCAAATTTAACATAGCAGAATAAGAAGAAAAATACATTTAGTAACTTTTGTCTTTTTGTGCAATTTTTTTAGATGAAATTTAGCTCATCCAAATAGTGTTAAACATGTTTAATTAAGATGAATTCATCTCAATTCTGCAATACTTCAAATATCATTTGGACCCTTAATATCTCAATTTATTTGCTTATTGTTAATCCTCTTGTTTCTTATCTAACATTGTAAGTTCTTTTTTTTTGTTTAATTTCCTATAGTTTATATATATTTGTGTAAAGAATAAAAACTCAAAACCCACAATATATCTCAGTCTTTTTCAGATAAGTTTTCTTAGTGTGTAGTGAAAAGTTTTGTGAGGAGAAAGAAACAATCAATTGTGATTAGCAGTGCATCCGCCGTGGAGAGGTAAAAATAATCCATCATAATTGGTTTGAGTGTCCTCCCTCTCTACAGACTTGAGGTTTATCTCGTGTGCTTATAGACCAAAAAATGTTCTTACGATATGTTTTAAAAAATTTGATTATCTATTTTGGAGGTTGCAAGTTTCAATATGGGTTTTCCGTGGATCGCTTGGTATATCAGAAAAGCAAGAAATGATAAAGTTTTTAAGAATATGTCCTTTGAGATTTTTTGCAGTTCGCTGAGAGCGAAACAACAATTTAAGAATCGACACAGATTGAAGATCAGGTGTTTGTGACTAATTTTCAGCCTTTGCAGACTATGTGGATCATGGACCACATTGCTACATAGAAGGCTCGTGGAAAGAGAATGATAGGTTTTCAAGATTTGGCTGGATATACTACCTATACATTGCAAAATGAGAAGTTGAGATGGGAGCCATGAATGCAAGAAAAAAGTCTATCACCTTTCCATTCTGAATTAAAAGCCTTGATTTTTGCAACGGTGATGTTTGCAACGGATTGCTCAGAATTGGTCAAAATTGTGTCTAAACCGTTGCGATGGCTTATGTTCTCCGTCCACCTAGAAGAATTTGCGAAGAGTAAGACAGTTTTTCTAGACTTTTCATTGTCTCACATACCACGTTTGAGGAACATTAAGGTGGATGTGTTTGCACATAGTACTACCAGTTTAGATTGTTGAACTATTTAATTTAGTTATTAAACCCTTGACAAGAAAAAAATCAATAGTTTTTGTGGGTTCGATCATGTAATTTACTAGCGGTGACTATTCACCGTACATTTGCTTGATAGCATAACTGGATTTAAAAGACAAGTACATCAATTTTCTTCCAAAAAAAATAGTTAATTTATATACCCACTGAAAATGATATCACGTATTCTTGTTCCCTATTAGAACTCTAGACATGCAATTTAATATTGACGATATACACCCGTTGCTCACAACCAAACCATGACGCTTAATTTGTAATCAAAACTATATTGAAAAATTATTATGCATTTTTTTATTGGATATCATAGTCGTTATTAGAAAGAATTCGTACATGACTTTTGTTTTTGTTTTTTGTTTTTCGCTGCGTGGAACGAAGTGGACACATGTGTAAACGCATGTATAGAAGTGGGTGGCTTTTGTGTGTATAAATATATTAAAAAAAATAAACAATATATGTTTATACGTAAAAGGGATCTACGGGAAAAGAGTAGATGACAAGAGAATAAAGGTAAGACATGTGAGAAGAAGAGGCCATGTTTTGCGGCAATATCACGAGGGCCACTTTGCGACTTTATCATCTCAATGTTGTATGTGCCGATCTCTTGGCTCCTCCTACTTGCACTTTAGCTTCAAACGCACCTTCTCTCAGTATCTTCGCAGTTTGGAACACATCACTATTTCACTTCTTTTTTCTGTATTACCAGAATTTTAGGCATTATGTTCCGCAGGCCACTTGGAAACTAAAGTTTCTAAATTAGTATTTTTTTAAACGTTTAGATTTATTATTTATTGCAAAATAGTTTGTATATAATTTTTTTTTATTGAATATATGCATTATATAGCCAAATGCGAGGTAGTAAATCGGGATAGTAAAGTCGTACTAAAATTTAGTTTATTTATCGGTATGTTTTTATTTAAATAACAAAGTTTTTTTAGTGTTTTTAGAATATATATCATATTATTGTATTCGAACTAGTGTCATTTTATATTATATCACGCAATTTTATATAATACCAATAACAAACAATGTATTCGAATTAATGCAGAATTTCGGAGTATCATTTGGGCATTGCAAAGCCTCCGTAATGTGCGTTTCAAGAAGGTAGTGATCGCATCAGATTGCCAAGCCACTAACGAAGCTTTAAGGAAATCAAAGGAGTGGCCACGGTATCGAATATTCACGGAACAAATCCAAAGGTTGGAAGAGAGTTTTGAAGAGTGTTCTTTTGAGTTGGAGTCGCAGAAGGCTAACTTAGCTGCAAGAGAGATTGCCAAGAGTGTGACGCGAGACGGGAGATTCAACTCTTACCTCGCAATAGGAGGTCCGGCGTGGCTACATGATATCATCTATCGAGATGCAAGACGTAACATCTAATAACCCTCCCATTGGGCATCGATGTGTGTTTTGCTTTCATAATTTGTTTCCTCTGTTTTATGTTTCCCCTGTTTTGGATATTGGTTACTTTGCTTAAAACTCAAGACGTTTAAAACAAAAAACAAAAAAAAAACAATGTTTTGACTAGCCAAGATGGGATACAAACTGACATGAGTTTATGAGTTTGCAAGATTTGGGTATCCTAGATTAGAGGAATATATTAAAATTGGTATGTATATTAGAACACTTCACCCATCTACATGCAATGCATACTCATTTATTTTAATTTTTTTGAAATTTACATACTCATTTATTTTTCTTATGAACAATTATAATTGGTCAAATACGTTTATCCTCTTTTGATTAATAATGAGTGTAACTTTATTTTGATTCGTTTCCGAAAGATGATGAGTCACATAAGATAGGCATGTGGTGAAGAGGCTGACTTGGCTTCCACAATAAACTGAGTACTGCTCCGTATATGTTTTATACTCCTGTCTCTTTCACTTCGTGTTCTTTTTCTTTTTTGATAGTTGTGGGATTCCAAACCAAATCGGAAGATCTAAAGTTCCAAGCATGCATTTGTACACATCTAACGTTCCAAGTAATCATTCCATCCAGTTGGACCAGTACTTAATCAGCTCAGCCTGCTAAGTTGAGCTGCCATTCAACTCAACCTTTTGCTCTCATTTTCTCTAGCTAGTTCATTTGATCTGTTTCACGGTCTTGGCCAAGCCTTCCTGATCCTTTCCTTGAGCATAACTTTCATGATCATTCCCTTCATTAGAACCCATCGATTCTCTATTCCTCGAAACAAATCGGCCATGTGTAACGGAGACGTTACAGTTTTGTTCCATGCCGAGAATTCACTGAAAGCATGATTGACGATATATTGGAATTTAGGTTGTAAATTCTAACTCTAAAACACAATTTGATTCTTTCTTTTTAAATGAACCATAAAATCTACATATCACAATTTGTGTATCATAAAATTCACATATAAACCAAGTGGTTGGTGGCCTAATAGTCTTGAGAGTAAATTCTCAAGTTCAAGGTCACTAGTTCAACTCCACTTGGGAGGAATGATTTACGCCTTAAATGCGGTATTATCAACGGCTGGTACCGGGCACCGGGAGAGATTATGGATCAAAGATCTGGAACTTCCAACGTCTTTTTTTTTTGTCACGAACTTCCAAGGTCTTTCCAACAAAAAAAAATTCACATATAACAATTTCAGTGATAGTTTTTGTCAAATCGAGTTAGGATTCTCCAAATGAACTGTAAAATCAGTGTAGTAAGCTTTTAATGTTTCGTTTTTAAAATTGAAGTTTAATTGATTTTTTTTTTTGTTCAAGTTCTACTATTTTTACACTAGAAACTTGTGTAATTTTGAGTGTTTTTTGTTGAAAGAAACAGTCGTTTTTTTTCATTTTGATATCTACATTATAAAATCTTATAAAATGGGCATAATTTTATTAACGTCTCTCATAAAAATTAATAAATTAATTTTAGAACACAATAATTTTTTTCATAACTACTTTATAAAAACATATACAACAGTAATATTAAATTTACTTCACATAATAGTATTTATGGTATATTTGAAATTCTCCCTTGTCCCTCTCCCAATGATGAATACTTCATTTTCGTTACGCGCAACATTGAAACTTTTTTGGTATTCCTCTTCGTTCGAGACATGATTGGAGTCCTTTATAGAAGTGGACGAGGACATGTTTGTTTATTTTCATCTTTGTAGACGATGGTAACTTTCTTATCTTCGTATCAGTCATAAAATATGAAAAAGGACAAACAGAATGGTGGCCAACTCCACTAATCGATCATACGTATGTGTTTGTATGTCACCTACTCCAATAAAAATTATTCATTTATTTTTAATGACAAAAGAGAGTATATTGCCACTACACCAAAATCTAAATCTGGATCTGTGTCATCGTTTTGTATGGTTAGATGCGAGAAATAGTATCGAATGTTATATGCTCTTATTATATTATGGTATTGTAACTCGAAATTCAGACATCCACTAAAGGTAATCAAATTCTATATAAATACGATATAAATGTTTTGATGAAATTTTGGGTTTCAGTAACGGTTGAATCAGAACTACAATTGTTTTTTTTTTAAGTTCAGATTTGTTGGTATTGTGAATTCGGCCAAGAAAAACCAAAGAATAAATAAAAACTAAAGAGCAAAGCGATCAAGGCGAATACTCCTTTGAATTTATTAGTTGTGTGAATGAATAATTACAAACTTTTATGATCCATATATATAAGTTTCAAAATCAATTTAGCACCCATTTAGAAAGTTTATTCACACATAAACAAACACAAATCGATATGTAAGTGAGATGATAATATAGAAAAAAATTAGCACCATGTATTAAAAATTTAGAAATTTAGCATCCATTTAGAAAGTGTATTCATACGTAAATAAACGCAAATCAATATGTAATTAAGATGATAGTATAGAAACAAATAAGAAAACAGAAGAAACTCTTATTTCAAATTGTGAAAGAGGATGAAATTTTCGTCAATGTTCATAAAACGAAAAGTTCTTCCAAAATATCTACGAAAATAGAGTGTCTAAAAAATAAAGAGGATAGATTTTAAATCTACAAATCTGATTTGGGTCGATCAAAGACAAACAAGCTCAAAACCAAATATTTGTTTTCCTGTTTAGACTAGGCCACATATTGTTCATTCGCATTGACCACGTAAGGGGTTGATCGAGTGGATTTTATGGTAGTCGTCTCTCTTTTGCGTGAGCATTTTTGATTTTACTTGTTACAAACTCTGTCTATTCTTATCGTAACACTTGAAAAAGCATAATACTATAATACTCAAAGAGTTTTAAAACACACATAAAAAATATTTAAAATTGGAAAAAAAAAACTCAGAAGAAACGGGAAACAAAACTAAAAAACGCGAAAAAACACAAAGCATGTTATTTCAATTGTGGAGCATTGGATAACTGAATGCAAAGTGAATTTGGTGGATGTGAAGTGACGTTGGTAGTTCTAAATGGGAAAATAGCTCTAAAAATTCTTAAAATCTCCCAAAATCTTTCAAAATACATGTTTCGAAAATTTGGAGCGTGGAACAAAATTGACTCATCTTATCCATTCTAGAATTGTTGATGTAACAATTCTCATAATTTTTAATAGAATAATAATAAATTACAGCGTTAAAAAAACATGAATTATCCATTATTTCCAACTTTTATCATTATATCTTGCCCCAAAATCCGAAATAGATAATCTTATATACGACTAAATTATCCCAATATCCTAAATAGATGATATATACGACTAGATTGTATATCAATGTCAAAATAAAAGATATGGTTAACAATTGGTAACAAAATGTAACTAATTTTAATAATTAACAGTTATATATATATATATTATGTTTGCGCTCACTACTATATATATGGACAGGTTGATCCCACTTGATCCCTTTGTCTTCTCGGATCCCTTCCCACCAAAAACATAAGCAAAACAACAAAGACTGCCTCTCTCTATTCTTATATCGTATAATTCTATTATATATATATATATATTAGAGACATTGTAATCCAATATTTTCACTCCATTGGGCTTGGATATTCTCTCTTTCATGGCTCCTCTCCCTTTCTTACCGGAGCAAACACAATCGCAGACCCGTTTATCTTCAAACCCAAAGAAGAAGAACAAGAAAAAGAAAACTCCCCCACCACCTCAGACGCAAACGCAAAAGCTAAAGCAGAAGACAGTATCATCATTGTCGTCATGGAGCCAGATAAAGAACCTCTTGAGTTGCAAACAAATCGAAGGGCCACGAGTGCACGACCCATCAAAGATTACCGATCAGGGACCGTACACGTCATCCGCGTTATGTGGCTCCTCTCTTTGTAGATTCAGTGATGTTGTTTACGGTAATGCTCGGGTCATTCACCGCTCCGATCACTCGCCTGAGAGTAGCAATCTGGGTCAAGATGCCGGGTTGTTGACCCGAAAACCCGTCACTCGTGGATCTGTTTCTACGGTTAGATCCAACGGATGTGGCGCTTACACGTCATATTCATCTTCCAAAGCGATGCACTTCAGAAAATTCTCTGGTTGTTATGAGTGTCACATGATCGTTGATCCAAGCAGGTTCATTATAACTTTCTACAATTATTAAACTCAATATTTGATCTTTTAAAAAAAATCTGAATCACTAATTATTATTATTATTTTCTTATTAAAAAAAAAAAACTTCACTAATTGTTGTGTTAAATTGGTTTATAAATTATATATAATTGATTTTGTAGGTATCCAATATCACCAAGAATATGTGCCTGTCCGCAGTGTGGGGAGGTTTTCCCTAAGCTTGAAAGCTTGGAGATTCATCAAGCAGTTCGTCATGCAGGTATGTTTAATTTACCTCTTTTATATATAAAATTTAAATTTTTCTTTAACTTATATCGTTCTGTAAATTTTTAATTTAATTAGTTTTGAAAAGATTTAAAATTTAGTTTGGTCTGTCTTTTTTTTTTTTTTTTATCTCTCTCTTTTCTCGTTATTGGGGCCATAAATCTGGCATGTCCTGTCGTTGTTTTCGGATATGTTTGTATAGTAGTAACATATGTATATTCTATACATTATTTGCATACATTGTAAATTTGTAATAAGATTAGAATATATTATTTCGTAATCACATATTAGGCGACAAACAACATCATTAATCTATTGGTCTCCTATATTATTATTATCTTCATTTAAAAAAAAAACAACACAAAACTTTTTTTTTTATTTTTGAAACTTTACAACACAAAACTTGCATCTATCAAATGGACTTTGGAATTTATTAACCCAAAAATGAAATTTAGTTTGAACCAACCGGATCATATATAAATTAAACGCCTACAGATAAACCAAACCTAGCAGAAAATTTCATATTGAATGAACAAGAAATTTGGTTTACAAAGCAAATTATTTTGGCTAAAAATAAATAATTGTAAAAATGAAAAAAAAAAACCTTACAAATAAGAAATACAAAATAGGCTTTTACCAGATAAACTCTTTTTTACCATGTCATGCATGTTATACAGTATATTATATCAAAACGTTTGGTAAATCATTAAAACTTTACTATTTATTTGTATGAATTATTATTATTTTGTATGAAAATTCATTACATTTATGAATTAAAATTTGTCATTTAATTTTTAAAAACACTTTTTAATTTTTTTTTAAAAGCGACTCTAACTGCTCGACCAGATTTACCGAATCCATGAAATGTTAAACCCGTGACAGATTGGCTGGACCAACCAGCCTGTTTGATATTGGTAATGCAACTCATACGATACACATTAATTAGCCATAAAATAAGCATAGTGCTTACATGCAAGGCCTAGCTCATTCTTTTTATTTGGAGAGAAATTTCAAAAAATACCACTTTTCAATTGCTACTTTATAAAAATACCACACTTTTGAAATTTTTACAAAAATACCATTTTTTCTATTAGAGTTTACAAAAATATTATATTATTTATGGTTGGGTTACTTATGTTCTATTAGGGTTTAGTTTTAAGTGTTTAGGGGGTTTTAGGTGTCAAATATTTTTTAGAGTTTAGAATTTTAAGATATAAGATTTATAAATCTATAATTAGTGGTATTTTTGTAAATTAACACTTCTAAGTGGTATTCTTGCAAATGTGCACACAAAAAATGGCATTTTTGTAATAGTCCATTTTTTTAACTATTAACTTCGTGAAAAAAGAAAATTAATATAATTTTGAAGCTAGGTACGTAAAAAGAAACTTTCTAATTGGAATATAAAAACATGTAATTCTTTCAAATGTAAAAATCATTATAATTCCCAATATTAATAAGAAACTTCAAAATCTTCGATTCCATAAACTTGGGGTAGATCTAAGGATCATCTCTATATGGACAAAATTAACATATGAAGTCTTTGAAATTTTTAGTTTAGCAAAAAAAAAAAAAAAAAGTCTGTGATATTGTTCTGTTTGATAACAGTGTCGGAGTTAGGGCCAGAGGATTCCGGACGAAACATAGTGGACATCATCTTCAAATCTAGCTGGTTACGTAAGGACAGTCCCGTTTACAATATCGAACGGATATTAAAAGTCCACAACACTCAGCGCACGATCCAACGGTTCGAAGATTGTCGCGACGCAGTCAAGTCCCGTGCACTTGCCTCCACCAGAAAAGAATCCCGTTCCGCGGCAGATGGCAACGAGCTCCTTCGATTCCACTGCACCACAGTTTCCTGCTCACTCGGCTCCCGAGGATCCACCTCCCTCTGCTCCGCCGTCCCTGGTTGCCGCGTATGCACCATTATCCGACATGGCTTCCACGCCAAAACGGTGCGTTTGGGCAATGTGAACGGCGAAGCATGCGGTGGGCCTAAGGAGACCAAGGGCGTGAGGACCACCGCTAGTAGCGGCAGAGCTCACGATGCATTGAGATGCTTTGACCAGCGGAGGGCGATGCTTGTTTGTCGCGTCATCGCTGGGAGAGTGAGGCGCGTGCAGAGTGACGCGCCTCCTACAACGGAAGAGGAAAGTGGGTCTGGGTCTTATGATTCTGTTGCGGGGGCTGCTGGGGTGTACACAAACCTTGACGACTTGCTTGTGTTTAATCCGAGGGCTATACTTCCTTGCTTTGTGGTTATCTACAAAGTTTCCGAGTCTTAAGACAAATTTTCAGGGGTTTGTTTGTGTTTTATACATTTATATGCAATCTTAATTTGTATGTTTAGATGAATATGTGGAGTAGCTGATTGTAATTTTAGGAAAAGAATTTGCATATTAATTGTGTACAATTGTGATTCAAGAGTGAAGACTAGTGTCTCTTTTTCATTCTATAACATTTTTTTTCCTGTTTTTGTTAAACCCTGATTTTATATACCTAAGCCACACTTTATTGAGGTTGATCTTGTAGCTCATTTGCTCTGACGACTCATCATGGGTTCGAAGTTCGAACACATAATTTATTGAGAGGTGTGAAGGTGGGTTTGATTATTATAGGAGAATCACGCACTGGTAGCACTATGAACTCCGACATTAAATCAACATATACAGACGGATAGCTTTCTAAACCCAAAACCAAACTAATTTTTAATTCTATAAAAAGTTTTATAGTTTTTGCTATTTGTGACGATTACAGTATCCAAAGAAAATGTGGAAAGTAGATTTTCCTCTATTCATTTTTTTATTAATTTTACGCTACATAACTCACATCTTACGAAATATGAAAAAATTCTCTTCTAATTTTCGTAATTTCACTTTTTTTTTATATACCCTATCGGCTGTCCGGTCAGCCCCGGTAGGAACACACTTTCCGAGGGGCCACCACACTGCCTGATCCGTGTTTGAAGTGCCTTCCGACTATTGTCATGGATAGTCAGACCGCCTGCATTTCTAACTATCGGATAAACCAATTGGGTCAGAGCTCAATTGACAAACTACCCACAAAGTATTATTAACAGCAAGGGATGAGGCTCGAACAAAGAATTTGAGCCCTTCACCTTCTGGGCCCGCCACTACCACTCGCCCACCACTTCATGGGCAATTTCACTTTTTCTAATTTAGACTTATTTACATCTTTAGTAAGTAATAAGTACTAATTTTAAACTTTAAATATTTAATTTAAGACATTAAAATTAAGATTTCGCAAATCAGCACTTTTCAGAAACCTCAATGTGTGGTAAGTCTCTTTGTTTTTGTTCCCTTAATTTATTTATTTTTTCTTTTTTGAAAATTTCATTACATTAATTAATTTGTTTTTTTTGGTATTTTTTCGTTTATTACAAAAATAAAGATGGATGAAACCTTTGGCATCCAAGACCTAAAGCTACCAGGCCAAATCCATAACCTAAACCAAACCCATAACCCTAACCTAACATAAAAGAAGAAAATCCTAAGCGGTATAGGGTCGCCGTCAAAGAACATTGTTGTCACTGTGGCAGAGAGCACAACGAATCGCCGCCGGAGCAGGAGAAGAAATCTTTAAGAGAACAAACAAACAAATTTCATGAGCTTCGAAATGCAGCATAGGTAGAGACATAACCTTGGGGATACTTTCCAACAAGCTTTTAACCTGCACATGTCGAGACCTTCTCTCATAGCAAATGAAAAAAGATTTACTTCGAACTCCTCTAACATAAATGAGACAAAGAGAAGGAGAAGGTAGTCCTTGATAGAGCTGGAGACAAGAACAACCACAACACCGGTAATGAAGAGAAGAAGCAATATTCCACTTGACCAAAAGAGGCAGAAGAGGAAAAATTACAGCCATGTTGTAGATCTCCTCTAGAAAAACTAACCCCTATAATGGATCTCCACCCCTAAGAGATCTAGATCTAAGGAAAGACGTCCAACATATCCATTTTCTAGTTTTCTTGATAAATTATCAAAGAGAGGCATAATAGTTTTCTCATTTTCTTATTTTTCGAGGCACAAAATAAGTTAATTTCAAAAACTACACTAAATAATATTAATTTCAAAAACTACACTAAAAAATAATGTTAATTAATTAACATTTTCATATGACAAAAACGCCTAATATGAACATTTAGGAGGCAATCACCATGGTTTATAGATGCTTAGCGCCTAAGCACCGTAAGAATATATTATTTTTTAGAGTTGTACACACCCAAATCCTGATATCTTAACCACAATTTAACATAATTGATCAACAAAAAATAATAAATCAATGACAAGATCTAATAGCTATGATATCTCTCTGTAATGTACTTATGGTTAGATTGCTAATTGATAATTATAGCTTGGTTATTAGATCATTTTGTTTATGTGTCATCACCATAATTTTTTCAACATTTTTTATTTAATTAATTCTATGTAATTTAATTATATACTAGTTCATTTGCCATTATTCTCTTAATATAATTTAAATTAATAATCTATTATCCATTTGCTAAACACTATCTTAATTTAATGAGAAATTTTGAGAAATGTCACTTTTCAACTGCCACTTTTCAAAAATGCCACATTTTTAAAAATTTTGCAAATTTGTTATTTTTTAAAAATTATTTATTCATTATTGTGGAAACTGAATTCCACACTGAGTATTTGTATGTAAATTCAGAGAGGAAACTTTGGTACTAGAAAATATCTATAAGCGCAACGATTAAAAGAAGAGTAGAGCGGAACTGGATTTATATTGATATGAATCGAATATACAATTAGATCTCGAGTGAGATGTATTACAAGCTGAAAATATAGTCTTTAGCTCTCGCGTAAGTGAAAAGTTAACGAAATCTGCTCGGACTCCGTCTATTTATAACTCAATTCAGCTCTTCGATCCAGCTCCACGCCTCCAGGGTGGTTTCGCGTATCTTGGGCACGTTCTTGGCATATCCCCCCCCCCCCAAAACTCGCTCCTACGACTGTGATAACCACGTTGTTGACTCGTTCCTATCTCGTTAACTCAACGTCTGTTGACCCAGTGCTCTCAGAGCTGACTTGGGCCTTTGACCGAATCCTGTCTTTTTCCTGAGGCTGGGCCGCAGGCCCATTTCATCCGGTCAAGATAGAATAAACGACAGACTTTGACATGGGCTTTTAGCGGACCGGATTCAGTGACGAATCCAGCCCCAACAATTATATCATTTATGTTTGGGTCAACTATGTTGTATAAGGGTTTAGTTTTAGGGTTTATGAGAGTTTATGAGTCAAAACATTTTTTAAGATTTAAAATTTTAAGATTTAGGCTCTCAAAATTCATAGTATGTAGTATTTTTGCAAATAAATAACTTAATGTGGCATTTTTACAAAGTGGCACACCAAAAATACCATTTTTGCAATTGTCCCTAATTTAATTACAAGTATCAAACATATTTAGAACAGGATTAAATATAATTTCCTATTAACAATTATGACATATACTGTACCTTTCATATGAGTGATTGTGATATACAATACATATTTATATTTTAAAAATATTGGTTGATATTTATATGTAAACCCTAACTTTAATATATTCATTTTTATAAATATAAAAATGTAGATTTACATTTGGTGCAAACTATTCTACACCGATGTGATTTACTTAATTTGACCTCTTATCAAATTTTCATACTTTAATGAATTTTTTGAATTTCGCAATGTTCATGTAATTCTATTTAATATATTTTTTGATTCATTTGTAATAATTGAAAATCCCTCATGTTTAATTATTTTATTCGCTTTCTATACATATAAAATTAGTTATATCATTTACTTTAAAAATTTTAGTAAACTCAAAAATTCTGTTACAAGTAAAGTTATTTAGTGGTTACAGAAAAACTGGATTTGAATTTTTAATCGGGTCGTAAGGTTTACCGGTAAAACCTGACGGGTTCCCAAAGAGAGAAAAAGCTCGAAATTTGTGTAGACATTTGGGTTGAGAATCTGATTCCAAGGTCGGTTGTACCCAGCAGAGGAAAGCAAAAGTTCTTGTTTTGCCGGTGTGAAAAATCCGAAACGAAAAAAGGGTTTAATCTCTTGTAAATTCTCCGTTAGTTTCCACAGATTATGGTATTGCAATAATGTCTCTTGTAAATGTTCAACCTTTGTTTCTTTCTCAAAAAAAAAAAAAAGATTCAACCTTTGTTTTCTTGTTCAAATTTGTTTGATTTTTTTGATCGATTCATTCTCTCTCCATTCGTCAGATCCGATTCATATTATTGCAGAACAGACAGGGGAAGACTCGTCTTGCCAAATACTATGTTCCTCTCGAAGAATCCGAGAAACACAAAGTCGAATTTGAGGTAATTTCGCTTATCCTTTTCGTTTTTGGATCCATCTCCTCCTACGCTCTTTCTTGATTATTTTTCTTTCTTTTTTTCTCTCTCTCCAGGTTCATAGGTTAGTGGTGAATCGTGACGCAAAGTTCACTAACTTCGTTGAGGTTTGTATTTTTAATTTTGAACTTATTCGTTTACGATTCTGGTTTTGTATAACGAGATTATGCTTAATTTTGAACAACATTGGCTTTGTTAAGCTGCGAAATTTTCCTCAATTGGGACATTAGTATTGCTGTTTAAGATAAGATTATTAGAGATGTAGACACAAGTCAAGCATTTGAGCTGAGTTTACTAGAATATGACCCGCCCATTCGCGCGACATTTTGTTATACTTTTATTCAGTTTAATAATTATTTATTTATGGATTTAGTATTTATGTTATGATAAAAATAATTAAATATTTGATATAGAGAATAATATTTGATTTGAAATCAAATAAATCAATGTTTTTAATTAGTTTTAAAGATGCATGAAAAATATCAAAGTTATCATTTAAAATTTATTTCTTTAAAACTTTGTTATGTACATATATTAGGCCATAGATAAATCAGGTTATCTAAATAATCGATAACGAATTTGCAGATAAAATTTATCAATCATTTTCTAATTTAAATTTATAGTAATATGAATTATTAATCATAGTTGGTTTCCATATGTCTTCACAATGTCTCTTTGTTATTATCTTATACTTAGCACTTCACAATTTCTTTAGTAATGTGACATATGGAATATACTGAAAAATATCTTGTTTGCTTGTTGTTTACATTCTTTTCAATCGATGAATGAGAAAACTTATCTCTTCATCAGTAAGGTGTAGGTTTTCTTCTTCAACTTTGATTTAAAATTTTGCTAGTCAGAGTTGAAGATACACGTAGTTTCTTTTAAAATAGTTTTATGTTTGTTTTGTCATTTATCTTCTTCTAGTAAGCTTATATATATTTTGCTTTTTGTTCATTGTAGAAAAATAGTTGAGATTTTAAGATTCAATTTCTTAAACGTTTGTCTTCCTATGTGTGGTTGAATGTAAGATTTTGGTTTTTTTTTAACTACAAACTTTTTAGTAAGAAAAAACTTTTCATATTTCATGGAACATATAACTTTTAAAAATAATCTAAAGATTTTTTTCCTTAACATTTTATTACGTCAGTTGATTTTTAATAATTTTTTTAATTATAAAATCTATACACACATTTTAGGGGTTTTATATGTGTAATATGTAACTGTGGTAAAACAAAATTCATATATAAAATCCATACACACATGTTTTTAGGTTTTTTTTATATGTGTAATATATAACTTTGGTAAAACAAAATTCATATTATCATTACTACTAAAATTATGTATAGTCTTGTATTTATTAATTTTTATTTTCATTCATTTTATTTAGTCTTAACGTTTTTAAATCTAATTTAATTTTTTATTGGTTATAAAAAACAATAAATATAATTTAGTGTGTAGTAAATGACTATTTAAAACTTAAATGTTTTATCATTTATTTTATTTAGTCTTAACGTTTTTTAATCTAATTTAATTTTTTATTGGTTATAAAAAACAATAAATATAATTTAGTGTGTAGTAAATGACTATTTTAAAACTTAAATGTTTTAAGAAATATTTTTGCCTATGTGACACTCTAGATAGAGAGAAAAGTGTCTAATTATATAATAGATTCTATGTCATTGGTTGGTATAACCTTAAAAAGATTTAGAGATGGAAACATGAAATTGTAAGAACCAATACTGTGGAATGCATTTTTTCAGTGGGTAGTTTCTTCATTGCCAAATTTTTCATTTCAGTTTAGAACACATAAGGTCATCTACAGGCGTTATGCTGGATTGTTTTTCTCCGTCTGCGTGGACATGACCGACAATGAATTGGCATACCTGGAGTGTATTCATTTGTTTGTGGAGATATTGGACCATTTCTTCAGCAATGTCTGTGAACTAGATTTGGTGTTTAACTTCCACAAGGTATGAAGAAACCTCTTTCTTGCAATGGGGGTATAAATAGCAATCCCCAGCTGTGTTTATCTACATAGATGCTACTGTGGAATTTTCAAACTTTCTATAGTTGATCCGTTTAATTCCCTATGGTTTTAATGAAAAGGTGTACTTGATACTCGATGAATTCATTCTTGCTGGAGAACTCCAAGAAACAAGCAAAAGGGTGTGAAATTTTCTCAAGCTCATCTCTTTCACTTGAATATATATATATATATCACTCTCTCTCTCAGCGCTAAACTTTTAACTTGCAGGCGATCATCGAAAGGATGTCAGAGCTCGAGAAGCTAGAGTGATGATGGTTTCTGAAGAAGCACTTCCTACCTGCTTTATGTGTGCTTGTCAGGATGTTTTTTTGGGTGATAAGGATCTTTACCCAAATACAACGCATGTATTATAAAAGACCAAAGGTTTACTCTATCAATTCTCACTCAAATGCTCGTTTCATTGCTGATCCTTGTGATACCAGTTTTGATATCACAGTTACGGTTTCAAGAAGCTCAATCAAATCAGATTTCAACTGCACTGTGATATCATCATAGCTAAACCTCACAATGATGGGGAAAAAAAAGGACCAGCATTATTTGCAAAGATATGATGCGTATGGTACATTTTGTGAGATTTTCATAGCCGGCATGTGCTTCTTGAGAGGACATAAACCAAATCGATAGCAAGCATGTCGGACTATCAACAATATAGAGGTTTGCAAACTTCTTCCAATTTTCATACGTGAATCAGTTTCTCGGATCAGCTTTAAGGATCTGTGTAATAAACTCTGTTGCCATCTCTGCTTGTGTCTCTGCCATGTGCTGTTATCTCTGTTTCGGTAAGTAATTTAAAAGCCTATATATGATGCCAATATCCTTCTCTATCCTCAATTGTGTAATTGATAGGATTAAGGATGTATAAACTGTTACATTTCGGTGACCAGCACTGAAACATGACAACTCCTCTCACCACTCAACCCTAGCAACTTAAGTCTTTGCTGGCTCCTGAATCAACCAAAGACTAACCAATATAGATACATAAGAACTCACAGGACTAATCAGTAATGTCTCTGTCTTGCCTAATGCACTTATGGTTCTGCTTAATAAGTCTATAGAGTAATGTACTCACCTTTGCTTGACGGGTTTCGGAAACAATGCAAATCACCAACTAAACTATCGGTAACGATTCAGTAGCACCATCTCATCTCAAAGATGCAAAGATTTGAACATCTCTTTAACCTAAGGCCTCATATTCTACCATTCCAGAAAAGAAGCTAAATACACAAAACTATCAACAGTTATACGGATAAATCCCATCAAATTCATTAACAATCTGTAAATTTGACAAATGTTGAAGATCTGCTCTACAAGAAACTTGTGACCAGGTAACAGATTGCAACTTCCATGGCAAAATAAAAATAAAAATAGACAGTAAGTGAAATAAGAAACGAGGTCATATCTTTGTCTTCTTCGACTTCACAGGACATTTAAGAAGGGGATCCTCACCTTCCCCTTCATCATCAGACAAGCTTTCGACAACATCATCGGCGACATCATCTGAAACATTATGATTTGTGATAAACTCCTTGAGTATCCTCATACTTTCTTCTTTCATCGAAACCAATTGCTCCAAGACAGTAGTACCCTTGTTTGCATCGATGGTGTAGCTCTCTGTACCAAGCCTGAATGCGACTTTAACTAGAGGTTTCGCAGGGATTGAATCGTGAGTCTCAATCTCCATGTCGACCCTGCAGTTTAGGAAGAACCACCAGAGTCACGTTCTCTGATAGATCTCGAATCAAAACTATAGAAAGATGGAATAAAATCTTAGAGAAAATACGATGAAATTAGGCTTTGGTACCTCAACTCAATCCTGCTGGCTGTTATTCTCTCTTCTGTCACCGCTGGAAGAAGAAGGAAGAGGCGACTGAAGCCGACAATTATTTGGTGGTTTGTTTTCACATTTTTATCAAAGCACAATCTCAACCAATATAATGCAATCAAACCCACCAATCTATATGTAATTAGGGTTTCTCAAGAAAAGTAGATTTATATATATATTTTTTTGGTTGAAATGTTAAGATTATATATACCATGAACGAAAAAGTTACTAGTGCTAAAGCATAAGTTCATAAGCATAAGTTTAACTTACCCTTACAACTTAGACCAATCCATAATTGGAGCCAAGCAAGATAAAATTGAATCATTTTGATAAGAAATATTGCGGGGCTCTGATACCATTTATTGGGGCTTTTAAAACCCATGTCCAACTCTCTCATTAGTATGATATTATTCATTTTGGGTCCAGAGTCAAAGCCCGCACGGATTTGTTATTGGGCTCCTTCCCAAAATACCTCATACTAATTAGAGTTGGCAATCTCTTATATATTAGACAATTCTTATATAAACTTCCGATGTGGGACTTGGATTGATATCCCAACAAATACAAATAGAGGATTGGGAGCTAGGTTGTATGGAAACAGAAACGGATACGTGGAAACAACACGTTTGGAAACGTGGAAACGATTTTTTTAAAAAATTTAGGAAACGGATACGTTTTAGAAACGCACACACATACATATATATATATATATATATATATATGAATCAACAACATCAAAAACAATATTTGAAACAATTTGAACAATACAAATTATATGCATAAATATTAAACAGCTTAACAAAAATAAAAAGTATAATAATTTTGTTGTTTTTAACCTATATACAAACGCAATCTTTTAAAATTTTGTTATTTTTAACCTATAAAAGTACTAAATATATCCCTATATTTTCAAACTATTTAATTATTACGTAAAAACAATTTTAAATCGCATTTCCAAAACGTAATCGAACATTTCCGTCGTATTTCCAATTTGAGATTTCTAGAAAATGAGTTTCTCTCGCGTTTCCAAAACGAAATTAAAGTTTCCATCAAGTTTCGAAATTAAAATATTTTAGGAAATCCGTTTCCAAATTAAAATTTATTAGGAAACGCGTTTTCATGGAGTTTCCAAGAGTTTCGGTTTTCGAAACGTTTTCGAAATAGGAAACGCTTATCGGATGGAGTTTCCATGCAACCTAGATTGGGAGAGGAGTTTAGAGCATATCTTTGAGTGTTATGGCAACGCTTTTGACCCGTAGCTACATGGAGTGACATAAAATTCCTCATAAGACTTAGGTATATATCTGAACACTAGCATAGAGACTTACAAAAATGTTTTTGAGGAGCTAGTATGAATCAATTTGAGCTACAAGAATCTGAAGAATCACTCATGGCACAATTTATAAATGGGCTGCAAGAAAGGGTTCAAAAGAATGTGGAGAGAGCTCAATACAACAAATTTTATGAGTGGCTACACCTAGCAGTACAAGTTCAACAACAAATTAAACGTAAGACGTCATTAAGCAACCAGACCAGAAACAATACGCCTTTGAATACAAGCAACAACCGAAGCAATGTTAAGGACAAATCCGTGGAGATGATTAGTTTTTATCCTTTCTCTTCACATTAATCATTTGATTTATGGTCTTCTCTGATTGAAATTGGCACTGGGATGGCTTGATTTAAGTCAGGGCGGGAGTTCCTCGCTATCTTACGATTTTTGTTTCTTTTGGTTTTTTTTTGGTTTTTATCGAGTATTTTTTTTAATTTTTTTCTTGAGTCATTGTTTTTATTAAGTCAAATTGTAGGGAATTATGACTTTTGCTAGGAACATATTGCAAATGGTCTTTCAGAAACAAACGATTTGGAAACCTCATGACTGGAATTCCCTCCCCCTCCCCCCCTCGAAAATTTCAATTTGCATCGATTTTAATGGATCTAATTTTGATTCCTTTACGTTGATTTTCCATCTTCAATATTTTTCTCTTTAAAGGTGTTAGAGCAGGGAAAAAAACCAAACATTGATGACTTCTTATTCATTTTCACTACTACTTGCGGCTCCTGAATGGCCAACACATTTTTAGTTGGTACCCACCTTATGAAACAACCTGACCCTTTTTTTTTTTATTAACTCAGATTACTATCCCAATAAATAATAATCCTCAACAATTTCAATTCAACAACCAACCAAACATAACCACCAGAATCAACTCAATTCAACCAATGAATTCCATCCACAATTGAAAATTCAAATAACCAACAAGAACTAGTTCGACAATTCCAAAACAACAATCCAGCAACCTAACCAGCAAGTCTAACGATAAACAAAAGCAACAAATTCGAGACACTAGATCATCTCTTCTTCACAGCCACGATTCCACGATCACACATTTTATTTACCTGCATCACATGGTTATAAGAGATGCGTGAGTATTATCACAAATTCTCAGTGAGACGGTCATCCCATCTATCGACTATACACACATGCATAAGGGAATAACACGATACCAAACGATCAATCAATAATGCACAATAAAATAATCATCACGAGAAAATCAAGTTCCACACTTGTGCGCCGATCGACACACCATCCTGGTGTCGGTCGATGCACCGCACCTGCGTCGATCGACACACCACCCTGGTGTCGATCGACGCATCGTCGCATAATTCAGGAATCAAGCCTCTCCTCTCATGGCTCGGTTCCAGAACGCGACACTTCAATCACTTGCACGAAAACGTCAACACGAACATGCAACAACATGAAAACACACGAAAACATCCAACAATCAATCATCAATCCATTCCAATTCACAATCAAACGCATCATGAATACTCTGATTATCCAGATAAGCCATGGTCACACACTCACCTTAGCCTATCAGTTGCCTCAGACCTCAAACTCTGGCAACGCTCCTCTGACCTCTAGGCATTTGCCTGATGAACACTGCAAACCAAACCAGTCAGTTAAACCAACCAACCAAACCAATTGGGGTTTCCCCTAAACCGGATTAGGGTTTCTGAAAACAGAAGCAACACGCTGACTTCGAAAGCACACAGAGAACGGAGTTTACCTCAGAATCATGATCGAACATGATCTGGAATTTTGAGACCGAGATCTTTCCAACTCTATGCAGATCGCCTCGTAACTCCTTCTGGTTCGACGGGAAATTACCCACGAAGTAGGTTACAAATCCAAATTCTACACGGACCTCTCTCGGGAAAAATAACCATAACTCTTAGAATACTAATCCAATTGACAAACCGATTATGCCCAAAGCTAGAAATGAGAGTGGACAACTTACCCTAAAAGTTTCACTTCAATTCGACCTGATTAGCCTGTACGTTCCTCTACTCTTCTAAAATGGGCCAGAACTGTCTTCATCTCTTTCATAGACACGGCGGTTGATCTCCTTCTCCTCTTCGCTTCTCTTTCAATTTCTCATCTTTTTCACGTTATGTCTGCACAAAACGGAGGCTGCTCCCTTTAAAACACGAGCCCTAGGGTTTCCTTAACCCAAACAAGCCAACCGATGCTCGAAAACCGAACATATCGGTTCAAATCGAATGTGTGTCGATCGACACACCCTCTCTATGTCGATCGACACACGACTAAAAACTCGTCATTTTGGTTCGCGGGCGTTACAATTCTCCCCCACTAACACGGATTCGACTTCGAATCACGCAACATTGTCACACTACGATCAACACTCCTGACCAAACCTGGTTAGCATCACCCGAGATCACCACTCCCGATCTCTGAGTCTCACATCCAGTCTGATACTTATAATCACGTTCAGACATTAATTGCTCGTAACTACACCACTCACACTCTCAAGGTCGTCACCCTTTGAGCTCTCGGTGCACCATACCACTCACACCCTCATGACACCTTAACCCTTACCTATTTCAGACCTCATACATTCTTATCTTCATTATGTAAAAACGTGTAAGAGAAAGAAGAACGACACAGTTTTTCAATCACTACAAATGCGGAGATTAAGGATACTAGATATTTATTTAGAGCTTGGCTACATGGGATTTACACATATTTTGGTAATTTTTGTGCCTTAGAGACTTCAAATTTGTTAGATTGATTTCTCCCTTTTAAAAGTGGAAAATAGCTACAAAAGGAAATTGATCATTTCTATGAGTTTCATGGTTAGCACAAATCCCAGGGAATGATATGGATCAATTGAGAGAGAGTTGAGGTGATTTGCAGTGGTTAGCAATGATTTTCAGAGAAAATCTAAGTCACAGAGAGTTAGCGTTTGGTGATTGGAAAACTGTAGATATCAACAGGTTCGTTTCCTCTTGCAATTTTGCATAATGTCTTGCATTTTCCAGAGCGTCTTGTAATCCTAAACACTTAACTCCACCACTAAATAGTCATTTAATTCCTAACGCCATCTACTATGAATGATATCATTTAAAGACAAATGCCACACACTATTTGATCAATGTAGAAAGTTAATTGATGTGAAGCATACATGCTTGGAATTTAGATGGACAAGGCTTGCGATAATTATTTTAAGATTAAATGAAGATGCCTTGAATTAACTTTGTTTATATGTAAATTACAGGTTGAGGATTCAAAGTTATGATCTCAAGGATATGTGACTTTTCTGAACTTGAATTGTTGATTACTTTAGGACAAACAAAGGTTTAAGTTTTGGGGAGTTGATATATGTTATATTTTACTTATTTTACTATGTTTTTATCAGGTTTTTAAGAAAAAAAAATACTTATTTTCGTCAATTAATTGGTGATTTTAGTGTTTTGTGGATTTTAGAGCCTTAACAAGAAATTGGAGCATTGTGATCTATAAAATATGGAAAACAAGCATTTTAAAGACGAGACGGATTGTGAGCGTCAAATGTTTTCCATCATATGGAGATGTTTCCATAATTGGATCAATCTCATATTTTACCAAAAGATAGATGGGAATAGTAGCTTCAAATAGCATATCAAATGGTGAAATCTCAAAATATGCTCAATCTACTGAAAACAGTTCGATAAAGGCACTCCGGAATAAGGGAGGTGATCGACCGATAACCACCACCCCGGTTTAGAGTGATCAAACGGTAATCAAATTTGGTTTTAAACAATAATAAAGAATGCATTGGGCGTTCGGGAATTTCCAGGGTTTCATAGTTCAAACTATTCAGGTAATTCCTAGAGGCAATTAATTTGATTCTTTCTAGAGCATAAACGCATATTAAGCTAAACAGGCTCTCGCGACTATTAGCAACTAATTCGAACTAGTCCTATCAATCAACTCTGGCATCGATAATGACTAAGTCCTAATGCAATTGCAAACTGGTTCAATTGTTCATTCGATACTAAAGGCTTAACTCTCGTAATCCTAAATTGCTTCAAACATCATTTTTCAGACAAGTAATGAAACGGTTAGAACTCTATATTTTATCTAAGATCAGTTTCAAAGTTTCAATCCCTAAAACATGTAATAAGGCACATATCAAGATGAAAGAATAATCTAACAAAAACGCCACCCTAGTTCATAAATCCTATCTATCGAACCATGAAAACCCTACGAATGGGGTCCCCTGGAACCCAAAAAGAGAACTACTCAGACATAGAAAAGCAATACAGAGAAATACTTGTATTCGTTAAGAACAATAGAAAAAGGGTTCGAGAAATTTCTCTAAGGGTTACAAAGAGGGTGAAAATCCTTCTCCCAAAATCCAAACAAACAAAGTAACAAGTAGAAAGAGATGATTGCCCTTAGAACTTGTGGAAAACTAAGAGTTTTGAAGTGATGATTCTTGTGAGCGTCGTGAAGGTGATGATGAATGTCGTGGGTGATCATGTGGATACGTCAATTTTAGGGTAAACCCTTGAAGATTTGGAGATAACGTCGAAAAAAGGAAAATTCCCAATTTTCTCGGATGAGGTGATCGATCGATCACCTCTAGTGATCGGTCACCGTGTAAATGCGTCTTTCCGTCAAAAACAGTGATTTTGCGTCCGATCGATCGTCTCTAGCGTCCGGTTGATCACAGGTAGATACTTTGAACCACTTTTAGCTTGATCCTTACTCGTACATATTTCAGTAGATTGATGATATCTCAAGATTTAACCGTCGGATTGTGGCGATCGAATATTCATTTTGAAGATGAGATCCTCCTCTATCTCGTTGTAAAATATGTTATTGATATGACGGTGGGAATTTCTTCATCAGGGGAAAAATATCTGACGGTCAGGATTTGTCCTTCTTTGAAAATGCTTGATTTCAATCTTTTTAGGTCCAAAATGTTCCAAAAATCTATATTGACTTTAAAACCTACGAAAATGGTAAAAGAAGCATGTGAAGTCCAAAAAACATTTATTTCTTTATTAAAAATAATATAAAATATCGTACATATCAAATCCCTAGAGCGTCACGACATAGATACCGTATCCACCTATCTAGGAAGGGCTTCCATGCAAGTACACCAAGCCATTAATGAATAAAAATTAAAAATGTTTTACACAGGCACGAGCAGTGAGGTGTGTTTCGCCCGAGTTGTTGTGGCCCAATGGTAAGGGATGGGCCCAGGTGGCTACCACCATCCGGGTTCGATTCCCCCCCTGCGGAAACTACTTCACAATTTCTCGGGAAGTCTGGGCTTGGGGTCGGGTGGCTACCATCATCCGGACTCAAGCAGTTTACCCGGTAGTCCAGTAACAGACGATCTGGCTACCCCCGGGCATTAGTCGGAAGGCATTTCAAACCTGGATCAGGCCAGGGTGGTATATCCCCGACTACCCAGTCGGGCCAGTCCACCTTGCGATCCCCCAGGGCCGACCGGATCAGCCGATAGGGTATATAAAAAAAATAAAATAAAAATAAAAAACATGGAAACCAAGAATATATATAGCTACATCCGATCGAGGCGTAACAAATCTAATAAACAGGTTGCATGGTGCAATGTTGGACAACATACCACTCAATGCCATTACGGGAAGAGTTCCCCTCAAATTGATCCGAGCGAGTGTCTTCCAAGACACCAATTTTATAGAGATATCCTGACCCATAGCTAAATATATTACCAGTTGGATGTCCACGGTATTCCTAGGATCACGAAAAAAGCATTCGTTAAAACAACCTCAAGTCGACTTGTACCAGTTCTGATCGATTTTTCAAAGAATGTTTTACAATGGCTTGGGGTTCCTAATTGGAACAGTCGATGCAATTGTCACACCAGCTTTCATTCATGGTTAAGCGGCCATAAGATTATGATCTAGAGCATATTGTTATGTTAATCTCAGAATCTAAGAGGCATATGTTAATGATGTATATTTACATAATTATGTTAACGGCATAAATATTTTTTAAATTATTGTCAAAATATGTTATCGCAAATTTTTTGCATACTAGAAAATAATTTGCATATCTCAAGCAGTCAAAAATAATATAAGATCAATAAATTTTGCGTAAAATACTGAAAACATCGCTTAATTTGAAACAAAACAAATTTCTTCTAAAACATTATTTAAAAAATAGAGGGCGTATGTATGTTGTTTAATATAGTTAACTATGTTGCTCAATATAATTAAAAGCGTTAGTCAATATATTCAACAATGTTGTTCAATATAATAAAAAGGTATATGGTTAACTATGATTGCAAATATAGATAACTATGTACTTTCCTGGACATAACAAATTGGTGTTTTAAGCTTAGGAATGATTATGGGCCCGATTAGTTACAGCTGTAGCTTTAGTTATTTTTGCCGTAGAATTTAGATTGTAAATTTTGTTTTTGTAGATTTTGGCTGTGACTTTTTAACAAAGTAGCATGATTGGTAAATACTAGTTTTTATGTACATTAGTATTTTTATTGTTTGTTATAATTATTTTAAAATCAAAACAATATTGTGATATATTAATCAAATCGTATAGATTAGTTATTTATTATTTAATTTAATTTGTTATATTCAATGATAAAATTTAGAATATATGATAAATAAAAGATGTGAAATATATAAATGTATTATGTTACGTTTGTTTGCCATATTATACATACATACACATACATATATATATATATATTCAAATATTTTAGGCTACTTTTTATTAATTAATGTTTTCATTATATTAATTTAATAAGATTTATAATGTATAATAAATAATAGATGTGAAATTTATATATTGTAGTTGGAAAGAGAAACGAAGAGTTTCGTA
This sequence comes from Arabis hirsuta, assembly GCA_964056655.1. Lineage (NCBI taxonomy): Eukaryota > Viridiplantae > Streptophyta > Magnoliopsida > Brassicales > Brassicaceae > Arabis > Arabis hirsuta. The sequence goes on from OZ053307.1 coordinate 25,096,133, forward strand.
GCACTTGAAACAATTCTGTAGAAAAAATCCTCCCCTGAGCCATAGAACATAATAAAAATTGTGAGTTTCAAAAATTAAAATACAGTTTCATTGGTTACTTTTTGATGTTGTAGAGAGAAATAAGGCTGTGCACAGCCTTATCAGCTCCCACCAATCATGCCCGATGTCTTCGTCTTCCAACATCGCCATGACTGAAAACATTTCTTGTCTATCATCTGCATGGTGGTGGACACATAGTAGAACTATATGGATGCATTTTAGGAATGGTTTCTCTGATAGCCAACATGCTATAATGATCGAAAGTGTCTGATTTCATGTATGTTTTCTAGCGCATTTCCTTCTTCAAAATTCTTCCACATCTATTCGTTAAAATTAAATTTCACAGAGTGATATTAATATCATCAAATATGTATTTCTCAACTTAAATAAACCTCTTAACATTATTTGAGAATTGATTTTTTTTAATTTGCTTATCTGTTGCACTCACATTCTCTCTTGAAAAAAAATATGACGTGACTTAAAAGAGATGATGGTATGACTTAAAAATAACATGTAAAATTTAAAAAATATTAAAAGAATTAATTATTTATTTTTAGAGTTAATTTAGATTCCAATATAACAATCAGGTTCTTAACTATTCTATAAAAAAAATTCAAAATTCACACAATCTTTCTAATATCATCAAAATGCATTTACCAAGTTAAATAATAAATATTCAATCACTAAAATATTTTTCATATTTTATTGATGAATGATTTTTGGTTTTTTATTTTAATAGATGGGAGTTCATAAAACCTTAAGTTTATAATTTATTAAGTAACGTATTATTCATGCATTGAACACACTAGCCATAGTTTCATAAAAACAAAAATTCACTTGCAAAATTTAATACAAACAACCCAAATATGTGACCTTTCTTATATCAGCACCAAATCTTCATACTTTTGTTTTATAGCTTTCTAAAATTGATTTGGATTTTTATTAAAAGGACAAGACTATACATGTAACATCCCGGTTTCTGTAAATATGTTGTGCATGCGGAGAGGTTTAAGAGAATTGATTTGGCTACCTATATCACCAAAGTGCGCTTATCTTTTCCGTCACACATCCATAGAGAACTTCAGAGTTAAGCGTGCTTGGGATGGAGCAATTTAAGGATGGGTGACCTACTGGGAAGTCATTTTTAGTACCGTGTGAGTGAGGACAAAGTACGAGAAAAGATCACGTGGTGATTTGCAGGGTCAGTAAACAAGTCTTTCTAACCTCCCGGACTAAAGTATCGGCCGTCAGAGAGGGATGGGCCCACGGGCCGAGTGGGCGTGGGGCCAATTGAGAGATGAGGATTTCTCCAGAAGGGATGAGAATTTTCCTTGTATGTTAGGGGATGAGGATTTCCCCTGCATACAGATAGTTCGACGGCGATGCGTTACAAGTGGTATCAGAGCGAATCCTGACGAGTGTGTGAGTCACACTGTCGGGGTAATGATCCTAGTACGCAACGAAGACGTTGCGATCAGTTAGTAGGGGTGATTGTAGCATCCCAGTTTCTGGAAATATGTGGTGCATGCGGAGAGATTTAAGAGAATTGATTTGGCTACCTCTATCACCAAAGTGCACTTATTTTTTCTGTCACACATCTAGAGAGAACTTCAGAGTTAAGCGTGTTTGGGCTGGAACAATTTAAGGATGGGTGACCTACTGGGAAGTCATTTCCAGTATCGTGTGAGTGAGGACAAAATACGGGGAAAAATCACGTGGTGATTTGCAGGGTCAGTAAACAAGTCTTTCTAGTTTCCCGGACTAATGCATCGATCATCGGAGAGGGATGGGCCCACGGGTCGAGTGGATGTGGAGCTCATTGGGAGACGAGAATTTCTCCAGAAGGGATGAGGATTTCTCTTGTATGTTAGGGGATGAGGATTTCCCCTGCATACCGATAGCTCGACAGCGGTCGGAGCGTTACAATACATATTGATTTAAACCGAAATAAAACAAAAGATTGAACATCTTAGCAATATTTAACCATAATACGGTGTTTTCTATTTTACTATAATTTAAAAGTTTTAAAAATATATAATCTGCGTACCACATGGGGAGTCATATAGTTATCTATCCAAACACAATTTAGCTAGTAGAAAAATAATATGCATATTTCAAACTCTCAAAAACAATAAAAGATCAATTAATTTTGTATAAAATAGAGAAAGCATCACTTAATTTGAAACAAAACAAATTTCTTCTAAAACATCTTTTAAAAGAAAGCAGAGAAAGTAATTAACTATGTTGGTTCTTGATTGTGCTAGTTAAATATGTCGCTCAATATAATTAAAATTTTGCTCAATATATTCAATAATGTTGCTCAAAATAGTCAACAAATATATGGTTAACTATAATTATAAGTATAGATAACTATGTTCATAAATGTTGGTTAGATTTAGAAACTAACTATTTAGAAAACGATATTTACATAGAAAAGTTACGACATTGTCTAATTGAATGTCAAGTTGTTTGGAAAATTTATGAACTAGATCAAAGAATTTGTTTATACATTTGGAAAAAAAAACTTATCACATGTAAACCGTTACCCTAAAAAAGTGAGAATTACATAATGTGATTCGTTACTTTTAGGACAAAACATGCTATAAACATATGAACTACCACAAAAATGCTTTTGTTGATTTCATATCAGATATAATTACAAATATATTTTTGTATATGTTATTACGAAATTGTTGTTCTTTCGATGGTTAAAATTAGCGGATAGATATACATATGTTGAACATTTTATGAATTTATTTTGATGTTTAAAGTGTTCATTAAATTTCTGGTACATTGGCTTTGCTTTGGCTCAACCACTAGAGTCTCCTCGTACGTCCCCCGGCACGAAGTCGCACAGTATCCCTTCACTCCACAAGTGAAACAACGAACATGACGCCTGATGTTGGGACATGCTCTGGTGAAATGTCCAACCGAGTTGTACAACTCGCAAACATGCAAGTTCGAGTAGTGGGCCACACGCTTCCTAGCATGTAAACGGAAAATGAGTCTCCCTGATGGTACTCGTCCAACACTGTTACTGTCTCTATCGCCCATATTACCCATCTGTTTGAGTGCAGATCCACCTTTTCCTGGTGCTTTGCCGACTGCAGCTAGATGCTCGAAGCTAGCCATCAGAAACTGCTCAGCCTGACGCCTCTGCTGATGCATCTCATAAGGACTGGAACCCTCTCCAACTTGATATTGTGGTATCACGGGATCCTCTGCTCTCTCCACTTGAATCTCCATCCCAAATCTGATCGGATCTTCATCTACTTGCACCATAGTCTGCCTCAGTGCTGGTGAGTAGCTCCTCCCGATAAGAATTTCCATCCCATAGTCAAGTGGTGACTCGATGACAAAGGGATGTTCGTACAGCTCACGCATCTCAGCCTCATACGCAGCTCTGCGCTTCTCCTAAGACGAAACCTCATCTCCATTTGTTGGTGGCCACTTAAATCCATTCTCAGCTAGTGCTCTCTCTGGCATAGCATCTGGTGCTCCTCCAGCATACGCAAATTGCATCGGGATCCTCATCGGCAAATGAAGTAAACTCTCATATCCAATGGAAATGGACATGTCACTGTCAGATGAAGTGTCAATCACTGGTGGCGATAGTGGCGCAATGATCTGTACATTTGATGACTCCTGAGTCGCGGCAGTGTCCCGCGATGATGACAAAGTGTACAACTATAGAAGGGAGTAGGATGTCATAGCTCACACATCTCAGTCTCCCTTTTTGTGACCTAGTCAACCTCCATATCGTGTTCAGACTTGGCGGACTCCTCCCCTTCATCCTCTAACGAACGGATCATACTCAATAGACGTGTCAAAATTAAAGTTGATGATTTCCCGTAGCAACTCAGCCTCCTCAGATAGTGTCAAACCCTCAGACTTGCTCGGATCGTCAGTTAGTCTATACATATATATTTAAACCGAAAAAACAAAAGATTGAACATCTAGCAATATTTAACCATAATACGACGTTTACTAATTTATTATAATTTAAAAATTAAAAATATATAATTTGCGTACCACGTGGGGAGATATATAGTTATTTATTTAAACAAAATTAACAAGTAGAAAAATAATATGCATATTTCAAACTGTCAAAAACAATATAAGATCAATTAACTTTGCATATAATAACGAAAACATCACTTAATTTAAAACAAAACAAATTTCTTCGAAAACATTGTTTAAAAGAAAACAGAGAGAGTAATTAACTATGTTGCTTAATAAACTTAATTTGTTAGTTAACTATGGTGCTCAATATAATTAAAATGTTGATCAATATATTCAACAATGTTGCTCAATATAGTCAACAAATCATTGTTAACTATGATTATAGATAAAGATACTCTGTTCATAAGTGTTGGTTAGATTTAGAAACTAAATATTTTGATTATTAGCAAAACTTATATTTTAAAGACAAAAAGAAAAAGATGTTCACATATAAAAGTTATGGCACACTGTCTGTTGGAATGTCACATTTGGAAACTTTGGGAATTATATCAATGAATTTGTTTATACATTTGGAACAAAAAAACTTATCACATGTAAACCGATAACCTAAAAAATTTGGGTATTATAAAATGTGGTTTGTTATTTTTAGATCAAAACATGTTATAAACATATTAACCATCACAAAAATGCTTTCGTCTCATTTATAATTACAAAATATGTTTTTGTATATGCATGTAATTACATATGTCGGCAAACATTTTCTGAATTCATTTTGATGTTTGAAGTGTTTACTAAACTTCCATCACTAAAAATTGTAGTGTGATACTTGGTATTCGTGGATTCGATCCCTAAATTATTAAACCATTTGTTGTGCATTTGTAGAAGTTTATATAGCGTTAAAAATTTGTTTATTATTTTAGTAAAATATGTGGACCAACAGATTTATTTGAGAATAATGTGATTACCCCCTTCATCTCTCATTCATGTTCCTATTAGATTCTAAAATTGATGATGCAAATTCTTTGGAATTTTTTCTATTTTAAAATATATACACCCTGAATAAAAGTTTCTTCATGCTTTTTAAATACAGTAAAACCTCTATAAATTAATAATGAAGGAACTTTAAATATTACTCCCTCTGTTTCAAAATGTATGATGTTGTAGAAAAAAAATTGTTTCAAAATGTTTGATGTTTTACATTTTCTATGCATTTTTTATGAGGTAGTGATGATGAATTGTAAATTTCAAGATGAATTAATTAATTTTACTGAATTGTTATTAGTTTAAAGTTATGGAAAAATGTCTACTACAAAAATCAATGCATTTATAGTTAAACATTAATTTATTTTTTTAATATATGTGAAAACTCTAGAAAATCATACATATTAAAACAGAGGGAGTATTAATTTAGAGAGATATTAATTAATCGATAAATTTATAAATATTAATTTATATAGAGAAATCTTTTTTAGGTCATAATTTTGAAAATAATTCTTCGAATGATGTTATATGATGGAATTTAGTTGAATCTATTTGAAAAATTGACATGCATTAACTTGAAATTATGATTAAACATTTCGATTATCGTAATAGAATAGATGTTAATATCATAATAAACTATCCAATAAAAATGATACACGTTCTTATGCATAAAATTTCGAAGAAATCTTGGTTAGTACCCTTAATGTTGATGAATACATTTAGAAAGATTTATGTGTAAAGAAAAATTATTTTTTTCTATAACTTTTCACAAGTTTTGAATACATATGGAGAAAACAATTTAAAATTTTTTTGATAGTAAAGTTAAATATAAGATCTAACGAGATTTTAACTTTAAGGCAAAAAAAAAAATCAATAAAGACATGTTTAAGTACATTATCGTATTTATATATATGCATAATATGATTATTAATTTATACTATTATTGGGACCATATTTTCATAGGAGTTTTAAAAAAAACTATTATCTTATTGTTTTATCGAATTTCGTTAATTTTTACATTGATCTGACTTGAGACTGCATAAATTTATTAATTTATGGTGATTATTAATTTATAGAGATTCTATTGTAAGTTGACTCATGTTTGTTTTTTTAAGTAAAAGTGGTGATCCAATGCAGACTTGGTGATTCCATCCACACTTGCTGTAACACCCCCGAACCATTCTAGACATAGGTCCGTGTGGAAGTGTCATGTTGACGAGTTTTGCAAACGGTCTAGATCCTAAGAAAAAAATAAGAGGTTTTGGTCCTTCCACCTGCCTATACGTCCCTCCTACGCCCCAGCCTAAAGCTTGCCAACCCATACTGAGGTTAGAAAGTTGTGTTACCCCAAACAAGACTAAATACCACCAACTTCTCGACATAAGCTAATACTTAATGCATACATTATTACATAATTATATTTTATAGGAAAAGCTGAAGTTTATGTTTTGCAGCTGCTAGGGTTCAAACTCAATCCAAACCCAAATATCATACAACAACATTAACGACAAAGCGTTATTTATTCTTACAAAAACACTGGAAACTAGTTCAGCTCCTCCTGGTCCCAACGACCTGCTGATGTGAGTCGAGTTTTACCACTCAACTAAACCTCTTACAAGTGCATATCAATCACGATTAGTATAGATAAGAGATCGAATCCACAATGACTTCTTAACCACACTTCAAATTGTAATGAATAAAACTAAGCTATAACAAGATATGTTTGTTGTTTTTGTGATTGGAAAAATAAGCAAGTAACAAATATAAATAGCAACGAAAATCAATGGGAGAAAAGCGTTAAGACTTATTTATTTCGCAGAGAATCATGCAACAATAAAGATTTATTGATTTTAGGGATTTAGGAATTATGAACCGTCTAGAACATAAAACACGGATGTAAGGTATTCCCACTGTCGTGGCTCCGACCTGTATATTATAGCACCCTAATAGACTCAACTATCGCAGATTATTATAAGGTGAAAACATGCATTAAAATTCAAGTTCTGATAAAGTTCACCCAACTCCTTAACTAACCTTTCAAATTGTTAAGACGTTTGGCTCATCAAATACTAGTTCAGGCAATATAACAAGCTTTTGGAGAGTGTATCAACCTAAGATCATATCACTAGTTGCACGGTAAAGCAATCATGCATAGAGTACAAGTAAAGATGAATACTCTAATGATATCCCTAAACAATCATCACTCAATTATTGAATTATGAAACTCATTGAAAATTCTAAAACCTAACAAGTGAATAACTCAGACAGGATGCACAAAAGACAAATGATAGATGATTAATTATTGATATATAAACTTGAATTAAAGATTAAAGGTAAGAGGACTCTTCTCTATATCGAAATACAAAGCGAGATCATCCACCGAATGCTCTTAAATCCAAATCTAGCGAAGAACTACAATAGAACTTGTGGTTGCTGCTTCCTTATGATAAAACTACTCTATTTTTTTGGCATATCCCTACCAAGAGGCTAAAAACAAGTATATATAGGTCTAGGGTTCACTTTAAGGCAAAACAGTCTTTTTGGTCGAAACTCCTCCAAAGTCGGTTGCTAATATTGGTCAAGAAACAAGACCGGTGTTGGGCTTGAAAGTACTTGCTTCGTGTTGGAATCGGTCTATAACAACGGTACACGAGGCGGCCCGGTGTTTGAGTCGATTCTGCACTTGCTTCGTTTCCGAGGCAGTTTGACGTGTCTTCAGTAATTCAAGTGAATATACTTATTCACAGCTCCAATTGAGATGATTCAAACTTCATTGTGAATTTAACTCAAAGACCTATCTTTCCAACAAGTTTTATCCAATCCCAAGTTGATTTGATTCTCTGTTTATCGCTAAACTTTTGGCATACAAGATATGTCCAACTTGGTAGAATGTTGTATCTTGTGAATTCTTTGGTATTGATGATGTCTTTGGCTTGTGAAAGTTGTTGTAGCTTGGTTTACACCTATTTTGGCCGTTTTAGCTCATTTTTGCTTGATTTTCCTGTTAAGACTCTAAAACTACAAATACGAGGAAAACTACCTCTAAAGGCATAAAACCGTAGATAAATGTATAGAAAATATAAAAAAATACGTAGTAAAATAGGTAAAAAAATATGGGACATATTAACTCCCCCAGACTTACACCTTACTTGTCCGGAAGCACAATCAAGAATAGAAAAGAGGTTTGAAAATAAATAGAACTTATAAAACCTTTTGAAATAGCGTTGAGATCATAACCGTATGTAACATGATCGATCCAAGGGTATCTTCATTATACGCCATTCATAACTTTCGCAGCCTTCTCCATTTTAATCACAAACCTGCAAAAATATCAATTGCACTTCATTTGACTCTCTACATTTATTAATGTATAGGTGGAATTTCATGTTTTAAGCATCCAAGGAAACGACCAAGCTCTTTACAAATTTGTACTCCACCATTCTTTACCAAATCGTCGCATCTCTAGTGATTGAAAAATTGCGTCGATCCTTTTTTCTCCGACGTTTTTACATATATCTGCAAATATGAAATGAAAAGAGAGTGCAAGAGGTGTAAAAAGAGGTAAATGGTTTTAGGTAGGGTACCAACTAAAGATGAGTTGGCTATTCATGACAACAAAGAGTGGTAAAAGATGATAAGATGTCATGAATGTGTGATTCGTTTCCCCGATCTAACTCCTTAATGAGAAACAATTAAAATCATATTAGTAGTCAAATAAATAGAGTCAAAATCGGATTCATCAAAACTAATGCAAGCTGAATTTTATGGGGCGAGTTCCGGTTATGAAGGTTTCTGAATCATCTATCCTAAACAAACCCTGCAGCAATGGTCATTAGATCATAAAATTTGCTCATAAATTTCTTAAAATATCATAGTTTAAAACATATGGTTTTTGACTCAATAAAAGACTCAAATAAAATCATTAAAATGAAACCATAGGCACGGAAATGCACTCAGAATGGAGACGAGAGGAATCCAACCCAAAGCAAATGAAATAGGAGGATATGAAGCCGCAACAATCAACCTAGACAAGGACAAAGATGAGGAGAAGATGTGGAGACAATCTCCAGACATAGACCCATCCATCCTTAGATGCCTCTACGAAGGCACAACCACAATCCAAGATAGGAAGCCCACGCGAGGTCACAACTACAGAACCATGGATCTCCAATAACATCGGGACCAACAAACCTCTACCAAACCATTGACGAAAGATCCACCTAAAACTTTTCCACAAACCCACCCACAGACGAAAGAATGGACAGACAGAGCGAAAGGCTAGAAAGCGGTGATGCATAAACCCCACAACGCAAGACATCAACCCCCAGAGGCCAGATTAAACATCATAGACTAGACAGGAAATAATGAATCGATAGCCATCTCGGGAAACCATCCTCAAGCTTCATCAGCAGGATAGCAAAGCAACAAATTGGATCCATATCAAAGGAGGAGAATCACGACGATAAATATGCGACATTTAATTTTAATTTTTTTATATCTAGGATAGGTGACCATAATAGTAAATTTAATTTCACATTTCAATACGGTCAATGAATCTATAACCATTATAAACATTAGGGGTGGGCACAATTCCCATCCCGTTCTGTCCCATCCTATCCCGTAACCGTTTCCAAATTCCCGTCCCATATATTTTCCGTATTCCCATATGGGACAATTTTTCAATTCCCGATTGGGAACGGGACGGAAACAGAAATTCCCGAAATCCCTTTTACTATAAATAAATAAATATATATATATATATATTAAATTGTATTATATATATCTAATATGAGATTGTATAATATCATATATTACAAAAGTAATTATTTTTTATTTTTTTTTATAATATACTTTAAAAAATATATTATTTGATTTATTTTGATTTGAAATATTTATGCAATTTACTTTATATTTGATTCATCTTGATTCGATTATAATTTTTTTTATTTTAAACATTTATGAAATGCAATTGAGTGTTTCTTTTTTCTTAATTTCGAAAATGTTTTTGATGAATGAAGTAGGTTAAATACATGTTTGCAATTTGCAATATTATTTTATGTAATTTTTTTTGTTTTGAAACCGGTTGTCTTATGGGATTTTCCGTACTGTTCTTGTCCCATCTCGTTCTATCCCATTTCCGTCCCGAATTTTAAATAGGATACAAATAGAACATATTTTTCTAGTCCCAAAAAATCTTGTTACCGTTCCGTTCCCGTAAAATCCCGTCCTATATTCCCATTTGCCCACCCCTAAAACATACGGTGATACTAGTAGACTACAGACCAAGGGGAATCCCGGCAGCAATTAATAAACCGGACCAGTGCGGGCACGCAACACAATTTTCTTTCGATTATTATTTAATCCTTTTCTTTTGTTCCCTCTCTTCTCTAATTTGCGTGCAAACTTCTCCGATCCAGACTCCATGGATGCTGCAAAAGCTTCGAAGCCCAAAGACAGAGATTTTCTGAATCATCTCGAGACATACCTCGCGAAAAGAGATGGCGTAGACAAACTCTTAAAGATCTCTCGTTACGCTACCAAGATCATCCTCGCAACTTCATTGATCCCAGAAACTTCTGGATCTTTAATCACCCGTCTCAAAACCTTCGAATCCAGTGTCGGAGTTAGCCGCAAAGCTTTCCGTCTCGGGAAATTCGTACAAGACATCAACGCCTTAAGAAGCTCACGATGGGATTCGAATCAGGAACTCTTATTGCTTCTCGTCGCTTACGGTGGCGAAGGATTGTATTACTTCGTCGAGCAGTTTATCTGGTTGGTGAAATCGGGTTTGATCGATGGTAAACATGGGAAATGGCTTCAAAGGATCAGTGCTTGGGCTGAGTTGATTGGTTACGTTGGTAGTGTTTCGTTGAAAATTAGGGATTTGAGGAAGATTAAAGATGATGAGAGTTGTATCGCTTCCACGATTGAGATTTCGATCTCGAGAGGGATTTCTTGTGAAGGTGAAGAAGAGAAGATGAAGAAGTTGAAAGAGAAGAAGAAGATGAAGATCTTATCGATTATGCAAGATCTAGCTGATGGACTCATGACCATTGCTGATATTAGAGATGGTAAGGGACTTTTATCTTCTCCGAATGTGATTTCTCCTGCAGGTTTGTTTTCAGCCATTGTCAGTACTCATAAGAACTGGGTTTCTTGTTGATCATTATTTCAATATCTGTTTTTTTCTTTCGAAAGAATCAAATAAAGGTTTCGTTTTTTGTTTGTTTGATTCAAAGTTTAGAAGTTGGATATAAACAGAAAAGATGAGGCAATACATTGATCCAAATTTGGCAGCAATACAAACAGAAAGAAAGAAGAATGGCTTATTATAAGCCTGTTAAAGAAAGAAAAAAAACACAGAGAAGAGAAAGTGAGTGGTGAAGAAACCTGTTTCCGAACTTTTCTTACAGAGACCAAAGATAATTCATCGGCGTGCATGCTGGTCCTAAGAAACTGAGTGAGAGACCACAATCGTTTATGTCCGGATATGTCTGTCTACCTTTCTTTCAAGGAACTGCTGTTAGATTTTGATCGTTTTAGTTGCCATGGAGGTAAGCAACCCCTGAGAGGTGATTGTAGGAATAACGATGATGTCGAAAGCTGTCTTTGTCTCATGGAGATGGAGGACAAACAGCTGAATGAGCTCGTAAGACTTTTCTTTTCGTTTTCTTCCTCGGGGCTTTGGCCGTTCGGATCATGGCAAACCGCTGTGATCCTGAGGGACTCGGGAAGTATGCAGCTGCATACAGAACCTGCAGAAACCAACTTTTGTATTCAGAAAATTATGAAAGAATTCTTCTACAATTTTCAAATGCAGCAGAGACCTCAGTTACCTATTTGTGCAAGCCGATTAACCCATTTTGGGATCTTTTTGCCAGTGAGCTTGTAGCAAACGTCCTGACAGAAATGGTTGCAGTTCTTAACAATCAAGTGATACATATTCCCGTAGTAACTGCAAGCCATGTCCTCCATAAACTCCCTCACTTGTGTTGCATTTAAAGTTGTGGTTCCAATGAATATTGATTTCTTGAATTTGAAGCCCGGGCATTCCCGTGGTTCAACCTCAAAAACACCACTCGTTGCATAATCGTGGGCACCAAATGCATATTCTACTCCATGAACTGTGCATTCACCACGGAATTTTCAGAGTTAGGTAATATAAGATGTGATGCATAACAGAGGAAAACTTTGTTTGATACTTAGACCATATCGACAAGAAAATGCAAGCCCTAAACCTTACCTTCTACACCAGAGTGAAATATACCAAGGCCTGCCCAATAGATATATCCATTAATAGGAGTCAAATCATAAACATTGAGATAGACTGGTGTACGGCCTGGACCATGGTTGCCTGACTTTAGTTTTGAAAAGAAGCAAAACCGTGCTACTGATTTGCTTTTCAGATGAAGAGGTGCAAGAGATTTCCAACGTTTCTTTGACACAAGTTTCATCTTCTCCCCAAACCTAGACTGAAATTCTCGTAGTGACTCTGACCAACCTGCTCATTCAGAAATTTGTTGTTCAAGTATTAGACTTGCTATGAAAACTGAACCACAAGATGCGCAAATAGCAAGATGAGATCGAAGCGGATAGGTGATCGGAAGCGAAAGAAAAAAACGCAAGCAAAAGATTATGAGCATGTGGATGAGATACGACAGAAGAGAGGACATAAAAGAAAAGTAGAAAACATTTTGATCTCCAGTGTTCACATTAATCACATGAATTCCAAACGAAAACTTTACCTTTCTTCTGCTTAGGCACTGCTTTTCCCTTCAACATTGGATGCCTCAGTAGAGGTTATCCTGTATGTAAACATCAATCAATAAAAAAAATCTGAAGGTGCACAAGCAAAATAGCTCTGTGCCACATTATGTTTTCATAGAAATTAAGAGACTGAAATGGAAAAAAAATCCTTTTTTTTATTTTATCATTGCTAGTTGGCTGAAATACAACAACAGCTCATATAAAAGTCAGCACCAATCACTTTTGGCCGGCTTCAATGAGTTTATACAAGAGCATGAATATAATGGAGCATGCATCTTAAAATAAGCAAAGATTGGTCTCATTTTATCATCTTAATATAAAGAAAACTGAGTCAATCTGAATATCTGTTTTCTGATACTGCAAGCCTAGAAAAGTCTTGTTAAAACCAAAATCCACACCATCATTGGAGATTACCACTAAAGAATCTATTTGCTTCCCAAATATACAGAGATTATATAGTCTATGGTCTTGTTCACAAAGACTTGTTACCATGTCAGGAGCAATCATGAAGACAAAGATGTAGGTGGTACTGTATTAAATAATGTGAACAAGACATGAGAAGATGATACAGATAGATTAAGTAAGGGCTTAGGAGACAAGTCAAAGGCTCAACAACTCATTCCAACTAATTGAAGCTGACAAAAAAAAAGCAAAAAGTTTGAAATTAACATGAACAATGGAAATTATTATGAAACCTAACTTTAACCTCATTTTGTAAATCTTGAAAAGTATAGCTTAAATCCAAACACTTTTTTTTTTGCTAAAAAAATCCAAACACTTTCTACCTATAAAAACCCCTTATAATTGTGCCCATGAGACTGAATCAGAATTAGCAGATCTAAAATATAAAATCTACACCCAAAATGGTAAATCTTGAAAACTGTAGCTTTAACCAGTGATGTTGTTGCGCAATCAAATGTGACCCATTTTGGTTTAGCAGCATCGCTAAAAACATTGCACCGTCGATTTGGGAACACATTTAATACGGTCTGTTCTAGGGCTACTACTCCAGATCTGGACAAAAATCGCAAGAAATAAAAACAAATCCTGGCTCAAGATCTTTAGCTTTCAGAATTTCTCTAACAATTCTAGCGACGAACTAGGTCTAACCACTAGATGGACAAGAAACCGTAAAATTCTACACAAATTGGAGAAAAATTCTTCATAAGAAACAGATAATGTATCTAGATTTGATTCAGCAAAAAATTCAAATTCGGAGAATGCTATTGAACAAAAAACCCAAGTGGAAAACGAAATTAACAGAGGAAATTACTTACGAAATTGGGATAGATTCAGCATTACGACCAACGGAGCAAAAAGGCAACACTTTGCATTAAGAAAATGGACCACCTGAGACTGCAACTTGGGAAGATTTTTATTTCTTTCTTCTTCCTTCTTTCTTCGGAGACTTGCCTTGAGTGTATATTTTTTTTTTTTTGTTGGTTAACAAATCATAAGGGAAGAAAGAAGAGAGTGAGAGAGAAAACTTTCGCTCTTTCTCTCCCGTGTCTTTGTATTTGTATTTGTATTTGTATTTGTATTTGTCTTTGTCTTTGTCTCTTCTTTTCTTGCATGTGTGTTTGTTTGTATTTTATCTCTCTCTCTCTCTCCACTAGTACTACCTTCTTCAAGGCTTTTGGATGGTTAAAATTGTCACTCGCACCAACTAAACCGTGTTTTAGTGAAACTTGTGTCGCCACTATTCAAGGTAACTTTCTTCCATATACAATTGTTTTTTTTTACGGTTGTAAAAAATTGTTTGTGTGTTGGATATTTGAAACAATAAGACCACCTACAATAGTGTGTTGAAAAAAAAAATTCAATAGCTTAATCTCTACAATGACAAAGTGGAAATTTTAGACGAATACACATGACAAAAAATGTGTTGAATTAATTCAACAAATTAAATTAAAAAAGGACCCTACGCTACCACGTGTCAACATATAAGAAGATCAATTTGTGTGTGGGATCCATGCAATTGAAAAAAAAAATAAAGAAACGTAATCAGTTTCTATTGGCTGCTGAAATTCTGTTGATTTTTATCACATCCTAATAATTTGATCTCAATTATTTCATAGAAATCTACTTAAAAAATATATATATATATATATATATCAAAATTCAGCATTTTTAATGATCTATAAATATAGTCTAGTCTCATTTCATTTGGACACAAAAAAAAATGTCATTTTTAGTATTATTTTTTAATTATCTTTCAATCACCTATTTTTGTGTTATTTACATTAAACTCCTTTTTTTGTTAAATGGATCCTAACAATAACCCTTTTAACACCCAAAATTCTTTGAATCATCCTTTTAACTATCAAAATCCCAACAATTATCAATTTCAAAATCAATATGCCAATCCACCGTAAAATCTACCTAATTATGGTTTTCCACCAAATTTCTTCATGCCGCCATCTATTCCGAACTATCATCCATATTATGCATCGATGATGCAATATTCATCTCAGTCTTTCCATTTTTTCTTCTACTCCGACGGATCATGAAAATATTCCAGATTTTCCCGGATTTTCTACCCAAACAGCTCTTGGAGGCACGAGCAATGACCATGAAGCCAATCCAAATGCAGAAGATTCAACCCCTCTTCGCAAAATTAGCTTCAAAAGCCCCAAAACCTCCAAATGGACCACTGCGCAAAATTTGGTGCTCGTGAGTGGGTGGATAAACTGTGGAACAGATAGTGTTGTTGGGAAAAACCAAAAAAGAGATTCATTTTGGGGTAAAATTGCTAAGTATTGTAATGAGTATGGCTCATTTGATACTCCCCGTGATGCAAGTTCATTCAGAAATCATTTCAACTACTTCAACAAACTAATTGGAAAATGGATTGGCACTTACGATCATGCTAAGCGTATCAAACAAAGTGGATGGTTGGAGAACGATGTATTGGCAAAAACACATGAACTCTATGAAAGTGAGGGGGATGGACATTTCAATTATATGTCAGAATGGGCCGCTCTCCGTGATCAACCACGTTATGTTAGTTAGGTAGGAGGAAATACTGGCTCTGGAAGCAGTGGATCTAAGAGAGCTCACAAGGGTGATGCAAGTGACTCAAACTCCGTAGGATCTAGTGTTCATCCAATGGGGAGGGAAGCAGCGAAAAAGGTAAAAAAAAGAGTAAGGACGTAGCTTTGGAGGTAGTCAACGAAGACTGGTTTGAATACAAAGATTTGAAGAATCAAGAAATTGAACGATTAGACAAAATAGCCAAGACACAAGAGGAGGCAAACAATTTGATGAAAGACAAGACTCATGCCAAGAAGATGAAGTTGTGGATTAAGCTAAGTGAAAAGGATCATCTCGATGACCAGAGCAAAAAGCTGTTGAACGAGTTAAGCCACGATCTATTTGGAAATTAATTATTATTAAGTGTCTGTATATTGTCGCTTTCTGTTTTCATAATGTGTGTTTGTTGCTTTCTACTTTAATAATGTGTGTTTGTTGTTTTCTGCTATAATAATGTTTGTTTGTCTTTTTCTCCTTTAATAATGTTACTTTGTCAGATTTCGTCAATGAAATCCATGATTTTTGGCTTTTAAATGAAGAATCCAATCCTTATCTACAAGTCCGTTTGTATGAATACCACTCGATATGACTTCAGTTCTTATCTATTAATTAGCTGTAATCCATAATCTGCTTGGAGTCCTTATAAATGGAGAGTTTTTTATTCAATTGAAGTACCAATACAAAAAATATCATCTTCCTAAAGAAAAATATCAATAGACCCATCAGAATTTTCTTTTGATATCAAAACTTACAAAAAGCAGTCTGAAATTGAAGAGAAGTATATCCTCAACCATTTTACGGAGCGTCGAAACAAAATGAAGAAGATGGTGCATCTCGTAGGAAGAGATGATACTTCAAAAGAGACCATGTAGCGGCAAACCAAAGACTAATTGACGACTATTTTGCCAATCAACCTACATATGGCGATGAAATGTTTCGTCGACGATTTCGGATGCGAAAATATGTTTTCCTTCGGATCGTTGGGGATCTATCAAGCAGTGACAACTACTTCACCCAAAGAGTTGACGCTGCCAATAATGAAGGTATATCTCCACTAGCAAAATGTACCACGGCCATGGGAATGTTAGCATATGGTGTGGCAGCCGATGCGGTTGATGAATACATCAAAATAGGAGGTACGACAGCATTGGAGTGCTTGCGTAGATTCTGTAAAGGAATCATACAATTGTACGAGTAAGAGTATCTTAGAGCTCCAACTCAAGATGATCTACAAACAATACTGCATGTTAGTGAAATTCGAAGATTCTCGGGGATGATAGGGAGTATTGATTGCATGCACTGGGAATGGAAAAATTGTCCTACAGCGTGGAAAGGTCAATTTACTCGGAGAGATAAGGGAAACACCACTGTTATTCTAGAAGCGGTTGCATCTCATGATCTATGGATTTGGCATGCTTTTTTTGGGTGTCCGGGCACATTAAACGATATCAACGTTCTCGATCGTTCACCAGTGTTCGATGATGTTGAACTGGGAAATACTCCAAGAGTCAACTTCGTCGTGAACCAACGACCATACAATATGGCATACTATCTAGCTAATGGTATTTATCCTTCTTATCCTACTTTCGTCAAATCAATTAAACTTCCTCAGAGTGAACCAAACAAGTTATTTGCAAAACATCAAGAGGGTTGCCGGAAGGACATTGAACGTGCATTTGGAGTGTTGCAGGCTCGATTTAAAATCATTCGCGAACCAGCTTGTATGTGGGACATAGCCGATTTAGCTATCATTATGAGGTCATGTATTATATTGCATAATATGATTGTTGAGGATGAAAGAGATACATATGCTCAAAACTGGACTGATTAAGATCAATTTGAGGCAAGTGGGTCTACTACACCGCAACCATTCTCAACTGAGGTGCTACCTGCATTTGCAAACCATGTGCGTACTAGATCAGAATTGCGTGATTCAAATGTCCATCACGAATTGCAAGCAGATCTAGTCAAACACATTTGGGCAAAATTCTGTGGTTAAAGAGATTTTTATGTATTTGTGTGATTTAAGAGCTTTATTGTTTGTGAGTTGAGTTTATTGTACTAATTATGTAATGTATGTTTTATTTTTTGCGTTGTGTTTTTATCTGCGTATTATATTAAATTTCAAATTTTTGGTAATTTCTTTTATTTTATAATAATTATTTTTTTTTTGTTTTTATTATTTGCAAAAATAAATTAATTAATTATTTCTAAATTATTTAAGTTTTTTTAATCGATAATTGTCATTAATATGAAATAAAACACATAAAAGACAATAAAAATATTAAAAAAATAGTGGAGTATGGTGTTGAATTTTATTAAACAAAACTATTAGAGATGGTAAAAATTGAATGGGTGTTGAATTATTATGTGGAGGAGAGAGAAGATGATGTGAAGTGTTAAAAAGTAAAAAAGACGGTGTTGAGTGTTGAAACCATTGTAGAAAGCCTAACTCAAATATTTGGTTACTATGTGTTAGAGCTTTTTTATACTTTTTTTGGAGTTCAAAAAGAACTAACTGCTACGTCAAACAATTATAAAGAAACGTTTCATTTTTTTTTATAAATACATATTTTATAAAAAAAAATATATATGTAGCTTTAAGGTTATATTTTTTTTTTATGGTATCCTCTACACACACATAAAGCTAAACCGTTAGAAATAAAATTATTTTTTTGGATTAAGTGAATCGACTAATGTCATATATTCAAGGTTCAAACGGATCCTTTAGTCCAATTGGCGGAACTTATCTTTGGAATAATTGTTAGAGGTGTTTTGGTCTGAAACTACAATGACCCAAAGACTTGATGGATAAAGCCACATGCGACTAATCTTCGTCCTAAGTATCGCATCTCATCACCTGGGATAATCTAGATATGAAACTGAGTGGTAAGATGATCTACCACTCGGAGATGGTGGACTGAGCCCGAGAACCTGTATCTGGAACTACGACTATTCGGTCATTAAATTCAAATTGTTTCAAAGACATTAGTTTGAATATTCGGTCAAAGGGTAAAGCATTTCACCTTATAAGTGCTAAGATGAACACCAGGTGATCCACACTTGGGGACCGAAAGTACAATGGAGTTGATTCTGACCAAACATCTAGACACTAGACTCGCTGTATCAGACGCTGCCAATGGTACGGGAAGTCAGACACTACAGCGCAGAGGTGTACGATCATGTTTTCCCAGTATTCACATGTTTGTTGATTGCGCAAGAGCGAGTCTCCTAGTGGTTTCTTAAGAGGATTTAAAATCTTTGTAACAATTTGGCGCTAAAAGGGGAGGGAGGGTTAGACGCTACACAAAAATCAACAGACACAACCAGATTCTACAAACTTCAAATCTGAACTTAAACCTGCAAGAAACTACTAGGCGCCGTCGAGACCAGGAATGGTTCGAGAACAAGAAGGCATGCACCGTCCAATCAAGACATATTTGAACCTCAGACACCACTGTCAGATCTCCAACAAATCTTGTGGAAAGACCGCCGACTTTGCGGACAGCTAAAGTAAGCACTAGAGGCAATAAACATGAAGAAGAAAGGACAGAAAAACTATTTTTTAAAAGATTTTATTTTACCATGTCCTTTTAAGGTCTTTTATCATTTTTACAGTTCCACTTGACTTAAATTGAAGACTTTCATATTTAGCATAACTTGGTCCTGTCATACCAAAGTCAGTTACTTAACCGGTCTTGATTTAACACTATCCAGAGCCGGCCCTAGATATAAGCCATGGAAGCTTGTGCTTGGGGCCGTTCGAAAGAATAAGTATTTTAGGGGCCATTTTTATCAAAAAAAATAGTGTTAGTCTAGTGGTTTGTGTGCACTTTCGCTAAATAAGAGTACTTGAGTTTGAACCCCCCCGGTTGATTCTGATCGTTTTATTAGTTTTTTCGTTATGTAAAAAATTTATGGGCCATTTTTTTTTTGGACTTAGGGCCTTCATTAAATCAGGGTCGGCTCTGACACTATCTCCAATATCAGGTATGTGACGCACTCTCTTGGACGGCTGTAAGAGAATCCACATTAGAGACATTTTGTAGGTGTCTTTAAATATTAAAAGTTGAGTAAAATGAAGAAAGAGAGTGTTTTTGGTTGAAATAATAGGATGTATTGAAATATAAAATTAATAAAATTTGAGTAAAGAGAGGAGATAGTGGATATTTTTTTAGAGAGAATGTGTCGTGGAAGACAAAGTTGGAGAGAGAATGAATGAAAGTTGGAGTGTGTTTAAATATAAAATTAATAAAAGTTAAGTAAAATGATGAAAGAGAATGTATAAAGTTGAGTAAAAAGAAAAGAGAATGTGTTTTTAATATTTTTTTATTTAGAGATATCCACATTTTGTGTGCAATGTGAATGGCCTAATGTCACTTTCTTTTATTTTGGGATGGACGATCTAGTTAAAGGTAAATTGTGGCCATCATGTGTTTCCTTGTAACGGATCATCACAATATATGTTTATGATTTGGCTAGAAGAAGCACGCTATTTGAGAGAAAAAAAAAAAAAAAACATCAATGTCCTAGAAATCATATATCTTATTTTGGAGAAAGAAGTGGGTCTATAATCAAGATGCAGTGGTTAAATGAATTTCATTTCTCCCATACAGTAAAACTTTTATAAATTAATAATGTTAAAAATTTGAAAATTTATTAATTTAGAGACATATTAATTAATCGATAAATTAAATTAATTTATAGAAAAAAATATATTTTAGGTAATAATTCTCTTAATTATTTTTTATCGAATGATGTTATATCAAGGAATTTAGTTGAATTTTTTGCAAAAATGACAGACATAAATTTAAAATTATAATTAAAATCATTGATTATCGAAATAGAATGAATGTTAACATCATAATACACTATTCAATTAAAATAATACATGTTTCTATGTATAAAATTTAGAAAAATCATGGTTATTATCATGATGAATATATTTATAGAGAATTATGTGTAAAAAATCAATTATTTTGTCTATAATTTTCGCAATTTTTTTATACATATCTACAAAAAAATTCTAAAAACAAAAAATAAATATAAAGATAAGTTCTAACAAGATACAACTTTATGTCAACAAAAATCATTAAAATCATGTTTTAGTATATTATCATAGTTATATATGCATAATTATATATGATTATTAATTTATACTATTATTGGGACCATATTTTACATAGGAGTTTCAAAAAAAATTATTATCTTATCATCTTATCGAATTTTGTAAATTTTGAAATTGGCCCGATGTGGAGGTCGAAACCAACTCAATTGAATTTGTCGAAGGTCGAAAAGAGAAACTGAGTCTTCTGAGTATGAATCACAAAGCAAAGGTTGAAGATATGTTTTATTGCTGTTTATGTTAAGCTCTGATTACAAAATGATTCGATCCCCTTTTTGGGAGATGATAATGAACTATATATAGTACTTCTAAGTAAGATGGGCCAGCTAATAAGTGGACTTGGCCCATTAAGCAATATATTAAAAATAGGCCCAAAATGACATTAAGCCCATTTTTGTTAATGGGTTTAGTGTCATTTTGGGCATAGATTCAGACTAGGCCCTTGTAGACTTGCTCCGATTTCGTTAGGATGCTGCCCAGTTGATCTTGTCGTTATATCGATCTCATAGGGGTGAAATGTGACCCCTACAGTTAGCCCCCCAGCTCGGCAGTATCGAGTTAAGATGGTGCCGAGGTAAAAAATGTCGAAGTCTGAGATCGATATGTTGGACTGCGAAGTCACATGCGTGAACGTCTTATCATCAAACTCGGGAAGTCTCTGTTATTCCTCATTGAGTCGATGTCAGCGTGTTTTCATGTGCTTGTTTTCTTGCTCTATTACTCAGAAGACTGAGGGAGTTACCAGGCGTGAATGTCTTGTCATCGAACTCGGGAAGTTTCTGTTATTCCGCGTTGAGCCGATGGTAACATGTTTTCCTGGGCCCCTCGTTGTTGTCCTTTCTTTTACTTAGAAGCCTGAGAAAGTTGATAGCCTTATTGTGTTAGTGGGCTTTGAAGCCTGCTGGAAAGTTTTAGGAATTTTTACAAAAACCTAATGATTTTAGGAAATCCTCCCAGTATAAATAGGCCTGCTACCAGAATATTATTTTCTACCAAATCACTTTTTCCCCTGAGCAAAAGGTAAAAAATAATTATCTTCTTCTGCCTTTTTATTTTATTGTTTTCTTTCTAGGGTTTCTGTCTTGTTTTTGTATATGAAGCACGTCGCGATCGTGTTGTACCGCCGTCACCGAACTCGTCTTGTTGTCTCGTTACCATCTTGTCGTTCTTCACCATAGATTGTCGTGTTGTAACCAACGCCGTCACCGATCGCGTTGTAGCCATCTCCGTCGCCGGCTCCATCTTCTTGTACTCGTGAAAGAAATAGCGAAGTCCTCACAAAATCGTCTTCATCGTCATATCTCCACGTCGTCGCTTCTGCAACGGCTTCATCACTGGTCTACAGTCATCAAGAGGACATCGAGGTGAAGAGGCGATGATGCCCGTGTCATCGTGATGCACATCCGACGGTCCGATCGTGAGAGAAGGGGCGACACAACGGATCTTCACGGCAAAGTCTTTGAGTGGCTCATGTCGCCAGCCGGGAAGGAGCGTTGGCCGTTGAGGCGGAGGAGCTCTTGTTGCGATGAGGGGAGACGCTCCGATGGTCGTGGCGGCAAGAAACTCCGATCGACGAGGAGAGACATGGGTTGTCGTGCTTCTGGGGAATCGACAACGAGGTGAAGCGAGACGAGGGAAGGAGACGGTGCGGCAAGGCGAGGCGAGATCGGAGTAGAAAACGGCCGTTTGAGATCTGGCGAGTTGACTCAGTGGCTGAGTCAACTCGGTCAACGAGTTGACTCAGTGACTGAGTCAACTCGGTCAACGAGTTGACTCAGTGACTGAGTCAACTCGGTCAACGAGTTTTTTTTTTTTTTTTTTTTGACTTTTTTTTTTGACTTTTTTTTTTTTTTTTTTTTGACTCGGTGACTTGACGACTTGGTAGGTTTGTGGAGAAAAATTGACTTCGATCGTTGCTTATTGGTGCAGCGGAGAGGAGAATTGAGTTGCTTGTCCGTTGCTTGTTCGTTGCTTTGGAGTTACTTTGTTGAATTCGTCGCTAGAGATGTCAGACAATGCGAGGAAACCATCTGCTCGTGAGAGGAGAGCTGTCGAGGCCAGGACAGATTTGAACACGAGAGTGTCTCAACAAGCTAGACCGTTGACGTCAGTCCCCAGAGCTGGCACTACTGGAACTCTTGCACCTAGGCCGCGTCGTCCTGAGTTAGAGCGAAATATTGTTGTCATCACCGATCGTGGATCTGAATCATCGCACAGGCGTCACGCTGACATGAGGGGAAGGGATGATCACGCAGGAGCAAGTCGTATGCGTTTGCGAGAAGAGAAGGAGAAAGGCAGTGTTGGCAAAGAGGACTTGAACAGATCGAGGCACGCTTCAACTCCTCGATGTGATCGTGTGGTGGCGACTTCTACTATTCCTTTTGGTACGAAGGAGTCCTTTGGTGATGCTGCGCGGGCGGCGTCGCATTTGTCCCAGATTGTCTTCCCAGGCACTAAGTTTCCTCCTCCAGGAGAGATGTCGAAGAAGAGATCTTACTCAAGCATGGCCTTCGATTGTATGACGGTACGACTTCGTGGCAACTCTTGTGAGATAGCGATTTGCCTTTTCTTTCTTTCTGATCTTGTAACTTGTTTTTCGTGATCTGTTCCTTGGTTCGGCAGTTCCTTTCTTCGTTTAACAAGCTCGCGATTGACTATGAGGTGACTGTGCGCTCGCTGACTCGTCAACTTGCAAATATTCAGAAGGCTTGTGACGATAATAAAAAGCAGAAAAGGGATGCAGAGGATCGCGTTGCTACTCTCCAAGCTGCTATGAAGGAAACCGAAGATAGACGTCGCGAGATGGATGGAACATTCACGGAGTCTGAATCCGAGAGAAAACGCCTTCAGAAGGAAGTCTGTGATCTTACCACCCGATTAGATGTTGCTGCCAAGGTTCAAGATACGGCTGTGCAGCGGGCTGTAGAAGAAGCAAGGCGCGAGCTGGTGGCAAGGTACGAGGCGAAGATCGATCGCGCCAAAGAGAAGATCAAAATGATTAATGACCAGCCGAGGATCGATATAATTGATCTTGCTGAAGTCCGGAGTAACATTGAGTTCATAAAGCTGCTTCAGAGTGACAAGGCGCCTGATCTCGGTGAAGAGCTCGTTGACCTTTTGAAGCAGGAGGCAGACCTATCGCTCGCGGATGAGGTATTTGCTAAGCATGTGCGCGAACTTGGAGTGATCCTTGAGGATTCGCCTGCTGGCACGACTGATGATCGAGTTGTCAACTCGAACGCTGATGCCGTTGAAGAGGTGGCTGACTCAGATTCAAGTTCGTCAAGCGATGATAACTCGTCGAACTATGCGGTGGCGATTCCTTCTGATCAAGCTGTTGAAATTATCGATGACGTTGAGGAGATCTAGCCTTAGTTGATTTTTATTTTAGCACTTTGTCGTACTTTTGATTTTTAGACTTAGTATTTGATTCAGCTTGGATGGTGTTAATCTTTTTGTTCAGCGTCATTTTGCCTTACGTTATTTGAGATAACGATTTGAGTTAGGGTGATGCTTATCCTTGTTGTGAGGCAGGCTGTCGTTGATTGGTTTGTTTCCAAAGATCAATTATATTGTTGTTGGGACCAGTGTTAAGTTAACTGGGTTTTCTAATGATCATTTCGGTTTACAAACGAGTCTGCATCGAGACGCCTGCTCCGAAAACGATCACGTTATTGCGTAATGACCAACGATCTGTTTGTTGGGTTTTCTGATGATCATTTCGGTTTATGACCATGTATTACATTGACACGGTCGCTCCTATAATGAACATGTTATTGTGTAAAGACCAACGATATGTTTGTTGGGTTTTCTGATGATCATTTCGGTTTACGACCATGTATTACATTGACATGGTCGCTCCTATAATGAACATGTTATTGTGTAAAGACCAACGATCTGTTTGTTGGGTTTTCTGATGATCATTTCGGTTTACGACCATGTATTACATCGACACGGCCGCTCCTATAATGAACACGTTATCGCGTAGAGACCAACGATCAGTTTGTTGGGTTTTTGAATGAATATTTCGGTTTACGGGCGTGTATTACAACGACACGACCGCTCCTATAATGAACACTTTGCGATGATACCAGCGAGGTTTGCTGGGTTTTAGGCAATCACTTGGGTTTACGAAAGTGTTTCTTTCTAAACATTTCCGCTCCTATAGTGATTACCAATTTATATAGCGCGCTTTAAACCCGTAGAGGGTGTAGTAGTCAGATCTGAAAGGTGAAATGAGCTCGTCACTGTGGCCAGCAGCGACGGTGGTAAAGTCTGATCGAGTTAAGACTGAAGTGATCCGTGATGGATGTAAATGAGATGTAGCGAGAAGT
The DNA here is from genome assembly GCA_964056655.1 of Arabis hirsuta. Classification (NCBI taxonomy): domain Eukaryota; kingdom Viridiplantae; phylum Streptophyta; class Magnoliopsida; order Brassicales; family Brassicaceae; genus Arabis; species Arabis hirsuta. The sequence continues at coordinate 25,121,375 of OZ053307.1, forward strand.
AAGCAAATCTATGATCTTTGTTAATCATAACATTTGTTATAAAAATGGGAGTATACGAGTATACGTACCCACTCCCCCCTTTTTGAAAGAAGGGGCAACTGAACCCATCCGAAGACGAGCTGCCTACGTACCCTTTGAAGGGATCAAGTCGCTCTGTAGTTCGTTAGATTTTTGGAAGTAACTTAGTCGATTCGCTGTCTGGGTTCGTGCGGTGGTGATTCGTCATTGTTTGTCCTCCTTCGCTTCAGGTTAATGTCATCGGCACGGTGAAGCTCATTGGTGTCGACATCTGTGTCGAGATCTTTGATACTAATATCGCCCTTGAGAGTGCCGGCAGCCAGTCTTGCAGCGAGTCTAAGTCCCAAAGTGCGGCACATCGCAGTAGAGTGCCCAGCTGTTTGATGGAACTCACAAAAAGCTGTTTCGTCGTAAGCGTTCTGGTCTCTTGTCCATGTATTGTTCCAGGGGCCTCTGCCGCGACCTTGACCTCGACCTCTGCCGCGACCGTATCCGTGTGACTCGATCTGATAATTATGAGCTCCCCTGAATCCTCCTTCATGTTGGACGAAATCGGAACTATTGTTGTTCTTTTTGGCTGCATTAGGGGTTGTGGTCTGCGGTGGGTCGCTCGTCTGCTTGGACTTTCCCAATTTTTGAGATAGCGCGCGGACCTCCTCTTCGCTCTTGGCGAAGTCCGTAGAACGATGGAGAGCGTCCTGGATGGTCGCCGGCTCGTTTACGGTCATCTCTTGACGAAAAGGAGAGGGACACCACAATGCTCTTCTCAAAGTTTCTAGTGCAGAGGTGTTGCTCAAACCTTCCACTTTAGATAGTACCGATTTAAACCTTCCCATGAAGGCTCGCAGGCTCTCGTGTTCACCTTGTTGTATGGTCCAGAGGTCAGAATCGAAGATTTTTCGCTCCATGAATATACCGTAGTGTTTCACGAACATTTCAGAGAGCTGGTTGAAGTTGTCAATCGAGTTCTTCTCCAGTCTGTAGAACCATTGGAGGGCAGGTCCCTTGAGGTTTTCCACGAACAGCTTGCAGTGCCCGATATCTCTTTCTTCTTCCCTGAAGTTAGCTCTTCCCATGGCTACAGTGAACGCCATGAGGTGGTCTTTTGGATCGGTGTTTCCTTCGTAAGGTTGCATCTTGATTCTTCCAGGATCGGAGATCTTTGCCCTCGAGATACGTTCCGTAAAAGGTGTGTTTCGCGCCTCCTCGAGCACGCGATCGATTTCGGGGGCTTTGCTGTTAACCCGGTGCATCTGGGACTGTGCGGCTCTTAAGTCAGCGGCGGCGCGCTCTAGCTGTGCTTGCATCCTAGCCATGTTGTCGATTTTAGTCAGGTCCTTGCGTTCCTGTTCGAGCTCGAACTGCTCGACCCAGTTGAGTCTTTCTTCGTCGTCGAAGTCTTGGCCGCGCTCGAAATTCGCGTCATACCGACGGGCTTGGGATCGATCTCTCCTTGCAGGTGCGCTGCGATTCTCTGAGGTGCATGTCCTGCGCGGGTTGTTGTCTGCGTCGACCGTACGCGCGATTCCCTCTGAAGTAACTTGGCGTTCATGCGCGATCCTTCTCGAAACAGCTGGTCCTGTGCCCGTTGCTCCGTTCGCTCGCTCTGGAGTTGGGTATGCCGTCCGCGGTGGTGGCGGCGGTGGTAGATCACCTCGGGTTTGCCTCGCGGTGCGCGGCGTCGAGAAGCTGAGCGTGTGCGGCTTGAACCGCCCCAGTGACCGCCGCGGTCCACCAGTCCTGGTGGATTTTTTGCGGGCTTTGCTCGCTGTTGTGAGAGCCTTCAGCTTTTTATCATGATCTGCTGTCCTTTCGAGGAGTATCTTCATCATGTCCTTTAGCTCGGTCATGGCTGTCGGAGTCGTCGCGGCGTTGTCGACGGCGTCGTCATTCATTTGGTTATTCTTGGCTGCCGTGTTATCTGGCTGTGATGCCGAGGAGTCCTCGCTGCTGTTGCCACTGCTGTTGTCGCTGCTGGTCATCTTCTCTTGTCTAGTGTGCGAAGTGATTCCTTAATGTGAGAAGATCTCAATTACCCTCCTTCTAGCGCCAAATTGTGGAGGTCGAAACCAACTCAATTGAATTTGTCGAAGGTCGAAAAGAGAAACTGAGTCTTCTGAGTATGAATCACAAAGCAAAGGTTGAAGATATGTTTTATTGCTGTTTATGTTAAGCTCTGATTACAAAATGATTCGATCCCCTTTTTGGGAGATGATAATGAACTATATATAGTACTTCTAAGTAAGATGGGCCAGCTAATAAGTGGACTTGGCCCATTAAGCAATATATTAAAAATAGGCCCAAAATGACATTAAGCCCATTTTTGTTAATGGGTTTAGTGTCATTTTGGGCATAGATTCAGACTAGGCCCTTGTAGACTTGCTCCGATTTCGTTAGGATGCTGCCCAGTTGATCTTGTCGTTATATCGATCTCATAGGGGTGAAATGTGACCCCTACACCCGACTCGGGACCGGAAAATTTTATTACTTTATAGAGATTATTAATTTAAAGAGTATTAATTTATAGAGGTTCTACTGTATATAACAGTTGAAAATTATTTGGAAAGCACTGACTCAATTACAAATCAAGATTTTATCCCCAAATCTCATAAGAGCAGGTTATACGGCATCAAGAACAATTTTCTAAAAAACTTCAAGAATATGTGTCTAAACTAATCAATTAAAAAGAGAAAAAGTGCAATTATTTATGAATATGATATGTTTTCAGGAACATGAATATAACATTGGATTATCAGATAATCATCCATTTGTCAACCTATATAAAGTAGCAACTCTCAAAATTGGATTGATGCCACGAGGAAAGAGTATACAGCCATGATTAACAATAGAGTTTGAGATCTTGTCCCTTTACAGAAAAATGCAAAGTTGGTTGTATATGTGTCTTTAAAACCAAACGGGATGCAAAGGATAACGTACAAATATATAGCTCGCCTTTGGCAAAAATGTTTTTTATAATGAAGACATTGGTTACCAAAAACACTTTTGCTCCAGTTTCAAAGACTTTTTAAGGGTAATATAAGCAGTCTAGCACTAACAACTCACTTGGGTTCAAAGCTACATCAGATGATGGTAATGACTACATTTCTTAATGGCATTCAAGAAATTATTTCCATGCAAATATGACCGAAAGATATTTATTGCACAAAACTTAATTTTTTTCTCTTAGTAATTTGAGATGAAAGTTATTGGTGAAACATCTTTTGAAAGGATACACATTGAACCCATTACGAAGATATATTAGGTTATCACAAAAGAGATTCATCAATAAAGTTTCAATTAGAATAGTTTGGCAAGAAGAATTGAAAATCGTTGGTTGATTTATAAAGGCGTTTCTCATTTGAAGAAAGCATATTTAGATATCAAGATGAAGTCAATGAAGAAAATAACACTCGGTTCTGATATAGGTCTTGTTTTGGTCCAGTGCAAAGAGTGCAAATCACTGGGCCTATTTGCTTCTTTTTTTTTTAAATTGGCCTAAATTTAAAATCTATTTTAAATTTTTTTAAAAAAATATGATAATTTAGGGTTTTTTTATATCAAATTTGTTGAATAAAAGACCTAAAAACAATATCTAGTACGGGGCCCAATCATCAAGTGGAGCCGGAGTACTGCATTTTTTTGCCTTAATATAATTTTTATCTCCTTAAAATTTGTAATGAAACAAAAGTCATCTCATATGGATACTCAAAAGAAATGTTAAAATTTAGCAATCACAAATTTTTTGTCAAATATCCGAAGAAGGGAAAATAGGATCCACTCACATCATTTTGCATATTCTCTCTCACGGCTCTAACACATAATTTTTCGCTTGCAAGCAATACATAAACATACATTTTCTGTTACATATTTATAACATGACCCACTTTTTTTTTTCTTGATCAAAAACATGACCCACTTTGTATAAAAATATCTCTTAGCTTTTTGCCTTTTGGATTATTGGCTCTCAGGATAACAATAGTGTAGGGCAAAAAGATATTTTGGTCGATCCAGTATGTCTCATACTTCGATATTCATTCATCATCTTTCTTATACATTAAGGAACACCATTTTGATCTGCTTTGCGATCGGCAAAGATGACAGGTCCGTTAAGAAACGGCCAACGTCTCGTGACGTCATCTTCTCCCATAAAATCCAGAGTTCTTGTAAAAAGGTAGCGCGAGAAGATTTACAAGTTTGTTTTTTGTTTCCTTAAGATTTACAAGTTGGCCTTTGACATGACAGAGAGACCGCTTGGTTGGGGCTTGAAGTTAGCCCTCCGGCTTTGGCTGTGTGACAACGGCCGAGTCAGAACGGCGAGTGCTCGCTTCACCACAGAGTTCGTCATCACTGACCGCCTCCCCTGCATACGATTGCTCGGAGACGGCGCGTGCGCACTAGTCGTACCGAATCCTTTGTGTTGTCCGCACCGGAAGGATCCTGGATGGTTCGTTGGGGAGCACGAACAAGCGCGCTTCGGCGACTGACCGGTACGAGCCGAGAACGACCGACCCGGAGAAAGCCTGACGGAAGACGCGCGGCTAGCAACGGTGGCGCGAGTCGGCGTTGAGGTGGCAAAGACTGTGGTGGAACACGGCGGCGCGTGAGAATAGAATCTATCGGAGGGAGAGAGCGAACTGAGGAGGAGGACAGGTCCGCTTTCGCGTCTTGAAGATGTCGCCATTGTGTTTTCTATTTTGGTTGTTGTTTGGCTTTCTCTTCTTGAAGTTGTGGTGTGGTTCGATGGTTAGTTAAAGCAATCATAGATTAGAACTCAACTCATGATATTTATAAGAGAGAAGCTACGTCGACCAAGGGTAAAAGTGTAATCTGGAGTTCGATGACACACCACCTTTAGGCAAATATCTCACACGCTATGCGTACTAGAAAGTATATGTATTTAACTATTAGTGTAGTATCCTATACAATGGGCGGATCGAATCGAATTATTATATATAAAGTGGTGAATTATGGCTATCGTAAAATTCTATCCGTAAAATGAATAATATATTATCGTCTGACGAAAAAGTTAAATTAATATATTTGTAAATGATTTCAACTTCGATCGTTATCTTTTATTAGTGTTCTAAAGATCCAAAAATTTTTACTTTTTATACAAACCCGAATTAATCAGAGTCACAAGCCTAAAATTTTTACGGGAGTTACAATCCGATCTTCGATGAGAACAAGGACAAAAAAAAAATACACAAATGGATAATATTATTTTTCTCAAATAATTTCTATTAGTTAGGTTCATATTTGATTCAGATAATTTGGTATATTAGGTTTATACCAAATTATACAATTTTTTCTTCACATGCATAAGCAATTTGGAGAGGAGTTCAAATTATGAATCTAGATTTGATCGACCCAAATTCTAGTTTTGATACAAAATTCAAGGCGATATGGACTCCAATTTCAACAACCAATTTTTTTAGTTTATCGCCAACTACCACTATAAATTTTATAAAAATTTTAGAAAAGTCGGGATGAACTCATATACTGGAACCAAGATAACTAATGGCAAAAAGATTTGCATTAAGCTGTTGTTGATACGCAAAAATGGATTTTTATTGTATTGGAAAATGATTTGGATAATGTTTATGCTCTTGATCACAATACTCGTATCATAATTTGGTTTTATCAAATGCAATTATGATTGGTTCAAAGTCGATGAATCTTCTCATGAACCTTAGATTTTACGAGATTTATCAAGTTTTTTCTTTTTCTTTTGAAGCTATAGAAAATTGTAATATAGGGACTGAAGGGTACTTCAAACCTTGCTCATAACAATGCAACATGTATGAATTCGAGGTTTTCATAACGTTGTTTTTGAAGTTTCAAAAACAAAAAAGTATTCATAATCTTCTTAATTTTTTAGAAACAAAATGAAGAATTTCAAAGTTCACCATTGGATTAGAGATATTAAATTTTGGAGTTCAAAGTTTAAACAAATTCGCTATCAATGGATCTCTAGGCAATACCATAAAGCTGCTTATCGACTCGCAAAATACCCGATGACTCTTTCATTTTTTTTTTTTTTTTTATTTCTTTAGTCTATGTTCCAGATTATCTTGTACAAATCCTCTATGAGGATCAAAATCACTTTTTCTCTTTCTAGAAAAGATGTTAAAAAGATATTATTTTGGTTGAAGTGTTTTATAATTTGGTTAGAACGATAATTTTGTATGATCCAATGTTTTTAAAACTGGACCGAAGAAGTATTTGAGTTGTAGATCAATGTGGTTTGATCTGATTCAACCGAATATAAATGATATTTTGAAAAATACTACTACTATATTTGATTTTATATTGTTTTTCTACTTATATATTCATGACTATAATATTCGAAAATCAAATAAAACACTTTAATAATTAAAATATAATGTTCATGATTAATTTGGTTTGTCGGTTTCTCTTTTTTTGTTTCCCGGTTCAACCCAGGGACTTGTTTTTCAGTTCTCGCTGCCAGAATCGCAAATAAATCGGCGAGAAAGAAAATGTCCGGCAAGTTAAAACCCTAGATTCTCTCACCGGAGTTAGTGTCCTTATCTTCCCAGTAGATGAACGCGTTCAGATTCGGAACCCTAATCCGACGCACTACTTCTCAAATTTCTTCACATCAATTCCTTCGCTATGCCAAATCCTTCGCCGGTATTCCGAAACCTCGTTTCTTCTCCGACTTTACGGACGGCGAAAGTGCGGTTTATCACCACGCGCGTTTGTTCAGGAAACCACTATCTACCCAGTTCAAGTTTAATCAGTCAAACTCCATAAGCCTTATGGGTTTCGTTGATCGACCTGTTCGAGTCCTTGACAACACTAAACCAGAGAATTTCGGTGTTTTCACTTTCCTTAGAGTCAAAGACCCTCGCAATCCTAACCGGAGCTTTAGGTCAGGTTTGTTCGATTCTCGTTTCCTATGTAAACACTGTTTTGTTCTTGACATTTGCATAGTCTACGACTAGTGTTTGCAATAATGCTTGATCCTGCTTGGTTCCAATCTCTGCATCCTGTCTTGTTCTTAAGTTTTGTGATTGTCAAAGTGTTAGATTTCCAATAGGACGAGCTATACATTCATTTTGAGGATTGATGAGAGTTCGATGATTGCAAATTAGCATAGCTCGAAACATTTTTTATCCGAAGGAATGTCTCCACGGTTTCGCCTTTCCTTGACTTGAGTTCTTAACCTGTAGCAGTTGAGATTTGAGAATTTGTAAATGTGGTATAAATTGAATGACAGGATGCCTCTTCGAATGTGGGATGGGATTGCACGGACGTGTATTGCACATCTGAAGCCAAATGATTTCATACTTGTCACAGGCCGGCTGATTTCTTACAGCAAGAGCTCTGGTGATGAAGATAGAAGCATAGAATTAGATTACCAGGTTCGTGTTTGTTCTTGACCTTAAACACTATCTCCCACTTCAGACTAATACATGTCCAAATCATGTCGTTATCTACAGATTCTTTCGTGGTTTCTGATAGATATTGGAAAGTTAATGTGTTCGTATTTATGATTTACTTCACATATTAAGAGACGATAATGAAGAGTTGGGAGGGATGGGGAACAGATTTACTCGTGGATTACCAAACGCTTTGGTTTTGTTCTCTGTCTTTTTTTTCTCAGTATTGATACATAGTAATTTAGTGCAGGTTAAAGTGACAGAGGTAAATTATGTGGTGGCTCCACCAAGTCACGTCTTAGAATCTCCGATATCGGGAAAATCAACATCAGAAACAGGTTATTATTTCTTCTACTCATCATCGGTCTTGTTAGTAAATTTGAAGCTGAATAAATCCACATTAATTAAAAGAACCTTGTGCCAAGCTTTGTCCACATTGAAACATATTATATCTTCTGGTTTGGTTTTCTGGTTTATAAAGAAGTTTCATTTGTTAGTTTTTGAATGCCGACTTTCTAGAGTTTACGAGAAAAGGTCATAAATATTTCTCCCTGACGAAATTACCTTCTGTGTTCTTTTGGTGTTTTTTTTTAAATGGCGAGAGAAGATGGAATAGAAGAATCCAAGGATGATAAGATATACTTGTGGCAAGTCTTCTTTGCGAATCCATACGATTGGTGGGACAACAGGAGAAATAAGAAAAACCCTAGGCAGCCTGACTTCAAGCATAAAGATACACGTGAAGCTCTCTGGCTTAGCTCAGATAAACCAGACTGGGTTACAAGACAACTTGAATTGCTCGACCAGAGAACAGCAGAGAAGAGCTGCTATGATGATAAACGAACATGCTCTGGGCGTCTTTCCGACTGGATTTAGAACAAGAGGTTTATGGGATATTATAAGTGTCTCTCAGCATCTTAATGCTTATCATCTTGTGAGAGTTAGAAGATGAAAACTCTTTAGGCGTCCCCATGAATTCTGTTATAGTAGATTTTTGTTGCCAACAATATACTCATAATGCCACACTCCACACATAGAGCAAAGTTCTAGTCATATGTCGCAACTGTTACTGTTCTCGTATTGCAAAAAACAAAATTGTGTTGCGATAAATCTGTTGTGTTCAAACTTCAAATCAAACTAGTCCAACTTTTGGTGTGTCTGTATTCCTTTATATATAGCTTACGTCTGCCCAAAAACAGAAGAAGCTGTAGTTCAGGATATATAATTTTAATTGAACCACCAGAACTGCAGCTATTAACTTGGTCCAGTGGTGAGTAAATTCATGGGTCAGTGGATGACCACCACTGTTCGAATAGCATGAATCAAAGATGGACCAAATCGTTAATCACATATATGTGTGTATGTGTGTGTGTGTGTGTATATATATATATGTGATATCCAATCGAGGTATTCTTAAATACCTTTTTTACAATTTTCTGATGCTAAGACAAATCTGAATGGTAAGAAATTCGGGTCAGTTTATGATCGCGATTATGCTAAACTAATTTGTTACTTATTTGCTTTTAAAGTTTAAAACTAGTTGAATGACATTTACAATTACAGCCCCGAAAACAATTCTAACGGTTGGTGTCCGTATTCCTTACAGAATTTACGCTTCACCAAAAGAACAAATATTTTTATTTTCCTTTTTTGAGAAACAAAGAACAAAATTTATAATTCAGAATATATATTTTTTCTGTAACCTCTGTGACCGCAGCTATTAACTTGGTTCGGTGGTCGGTAAATCCATGGGTCAGTGGCTGTCCACCACGGTTCGAATAGCATGCATCAAAGAATCTTTATCATATATATATATATATATACACACACTCACATGTGATATCAATCGAGGTATTCTTAAATACCTTTTATACAACTTTTCTGATGCTATGAGTTTTTTCAGCTGTGCTAATTTTTCCAAATACTGTTATGGAATTGAACAAATTAAAAATACATAAAAATGTACCCAGCAAAAAAAAAAAAGGGAATATCATTATTATTACACACATCAAGTTAAAACAAAAAAGGATGTAGCAGAAAGATTGATTGATAACTTCTCATTATTGAATACAATACACTCTCTCTTAGAACCATAGATTAGTTTATGCGGAGGGATCAAGGACTTGACCAATGAACAGAACCATTCCTGTTTTGTTTTCTGTGACCACCAACAGAAACGGATGGTCTGCTACAAAATCTATAATCTCTTCCTCCATAGCCAAACCCCTTAGTTTTATAACTCCAGCTGATGCAGCTGCAGCTTCCGTTCCTTCTTCGTTCACCTCGATACACGCTTTATGGAAAACGCTTGATACAGATAGATTCTTCCCCATCTCTGGAGATTCAACCATCTCTGTCAGACCGTCTTCACCCGAGAATGGCGAAGTCAGCCCCAACCCTTTCAAAACATCTGAAGCTTCGAACCCGAAAGAGAATTTAAACTTGGGGATTTTGAATTCACCGACCTTAACTTGTCTCCGTGGGATATGGTCGTCAAGAAACTCAGGATTAGAGACTACTCTGTCCAGAAGATCAGGCAATCCGTTCTTTTCGTCGGGAAGATACACGTACATGGAGAACTGTCTGATATCCTCTCCTTGTAAGTAAGGAAGTCCCAACACTTTGAAGCCATCATAAACATTTACATATTGTTTCTTCTTGCTGGTCATGAATGGCGCAGTCACTTTAGTGCCATCAAGACGGTGAAACTCTTCGTCTTTTGTTAACGACGCATCGAATTTCTCCTTCCATGTTCCCTTAAAGTACAATGCATTCGCAAAGATCAGTTTTGTCATACTATCTGCTGATCCTTCTGGAAGAACCTCAGTAATAAGACCATTTGTCTGCTTCTCAGCCCATGAATTCACCTCAGCAATCACTTCAACAGCCTTCGAGCAAATCATCCAACACAAAGCAATCAGTATATCAATTTCTCACAATCCAATGCCTAAGTAAGATCAATTTGTCAACCAATATGCAAAGGGACAAATACAGATTCTTAAGAGTTCCTATACACAGAGCTAATCAAGTGTTGAGATTCGAAATCAAAAATTCCCAATATAAGAAATCGAATCGCCCTAATAAACTCACCTTGGTATGAAAATCTGCTTGATTCGAAGCAGCGTTGTATGAATCATCCAAGAGCTTCTTAAAAGAAGGCTTGAAGGAGAGAGAGTTATCGATCCAGACACCATTCGCCGACGAGAGATGAGGACCACCGCTAACGCTGCCGTCGGCGAGGACGACGGAGACGATCTCGGAAGAGAATTTGCTGAGCTGATCGGTGGAAGAGAATTTGAGGAAAGAGAGGATCTGATCTTTGGTAGCGCCGGTGGATCCAGAGGCGATGATACTGAGTACGACGTTGATCGAGGCAGGAGAGAAAATGACGTTAGAGCCCTTAGAGACGGTGGTGATCACTTGCTTGGCGAGGTTCATAGAGACTGAGTTTTGCAGCGATATTGATTCACGGACGTCCATTTTCGCCGGACGGGATGGTTTCTCGACGAACTTACTAGGGAAGAAGAAGAAACGATTCAGATATTTATTTTACGAATACATTAATTATTTATATATTAAAGATTATAAATGACATGTCGGCAAAGAAAAATGCGATTATTTTGATATTTATGAAAGAGGATATTCGTACCGGACGCGTCGAAGCGCCAAGCGAAGATGATGCCACATCGGCAAGAGACACAAAATGAACAGTTGTCAAAAAAATTTGGATTTTTTTTTTTTTTTTGATAAACTATATATATATTTTGGGTTTATAAATGTTTTGGAATGATGTGTAAGATTATGTGCTTTGTGAATATGTGCTTTGCTTTATAGAAGGCTTTGTTATGTTTTACCTCTTGGTGTAAGCAATGATTATCTATTTCTATATGCGGTATTCTAATTAGACGTGTTAAGTCTCATAAAAGAAAGACTCAATACTTTGGAAATGGTGTTTATAAAAGAATCTATGAATCGGTCGTTTTATCATACTAGAGTTATTTTTTTTATTTTTTGAGAAAGATCATACTAGAGTTGCATTTTAAGTTTTCATATTATTCAATTAAGAGTGTTGTCGTGACTTATTATTATTTTGTTTTTAAATAATTCTATTTGCAGACTTGTTCATTTCAGATTAAAAAAATCAGATGATAATAAATATGAATTGGATATAGATATTTTAAAAAATTATATGTACTATTCGACTAAATCTTAAAAACCCGGCTTGGATTTTTTTTGTAAAATTTGGATAGTAATATTTTTCTTTTTGGATACTTTTGAAAATCTTAGTTAATTTGGATAGTAAATTTGGATACTTTTCTTTTTGAATATTTTTGAAAATCTTAGTTAATTTTGAATAATTTTCAAAATTTATAAAACATGTTTCTATAATTTTCAAATATATTTCCAATTTTCCCTTGAAAGTATCTATTATCTTTACCCGCAAATTTTGGAATTGGATAATTTGGATAAAGGTGATGGAATGCACATAGCCCACATACTGTTTTTATGCTCTTAACTTTTTAGACTTTAAGATGAGGAGACGTTAGACCCTTCTTGCCTCCACATTTTTCTTCTGGGCAAGACTCACTTAATGGTCTAGATGATAACATATCCAAAATTAACCACTTTGAGATAGAAGATGACAAATTCACACGTTCTTAATCTCCAAAACTGGTCATTGCAATGAAATCTAACAACTCTTTTCACCTACTTCTAACCACAAGTGTATATACAAGGGAGAGTAAATACAAGTCCATTGAAATGATGGTGGCTTAGTTTCTGGAACATACTCAAACGTGAACACAAAAGAGCTCTTGACAAAGCTTCGTAATTCATACTGTCATACTTACAAAGTGTTGTGTGTGCCTACCATTTGACGCCGAGTGTTAAAGCTTCTTGAGGAACAAGTATTGATGGGAACTTTGTGAATGAGATGTTCGACATTAAACTGCTCCATGCCTCTGTATCAACTTGGATGAAAGGCACCACTTTTCTCATTCCCACTGCTTTTAACTTATCACCTTCAATTTTCGCCGTTATTTCAAACCAAACCCGTTCAATCTTAGGTTTTGTTCTCCACTCAACTCTTTTACTTATCGCACTCTCATTGCTCCCAATACTTCTCTCGATCTCTAATTGAAACCGTAGAATGCCTGATGCCTTTAATTTCGCTGTCACAGAGCTCACCATTTGCCGGTTTCTGTTCCCTAAAGAGCTCAGAACCTTTTCCAACTTGTCAATCTTCAACCCAAGAAGATTAGTTGGGAGATGATGCTGCCTATACGTGTGAGCTCTAGAGTAACATTTATCTGGAAGTAACTGGATTGCATCGTCGGATAAGTAAGATGTCTTGATTTGTGAATTCGACTTTGGAGTCCTAAAGGCAACCAATGAAGCTGATCCTATAATTTGTATGGGAGGCAGTGGAAAGCACACAGAGCCCAGAAACGACCATAAACAACTTCTTTCTTTAATATCTACAGGATCTACAGTAGCAGCGAATCTCCTCTGCGATGAGTGGAAAAGGGAGACTGCTTGAGCTTCCCTTATTTCTAGTGAGATGCCCTCACTGACAAGTACTCGTTTTAGACCACTATGTGAGATGTTCATCTGAAAACAAATCATAAGCAGAGATGTGAAACTAAATCAAATCATATGAGATGTTCACCAAAAAAAAGAGCTTCAGAATCTTGCAGAATTAAACATGAAAGGAACTTTTAGACTTAAGAACAAAGCAGAGGCTTTTAGGATTGCTCATACTCAAAAGTTGATGACATTTTTCTTTGACAACTACTGAGTACTGACACAACTTTGTTTACTTTTTGCACTTGAAGGAGAGACACAATAACAGAGTTGAATGTGAAGTCCAATGGAACAGGAGCAAGAAGACTGTAAACTCTCATTTGAACATCCATTGTACTAATTAGGCAATGAAGAATCGCAGAAAATCATCAAGCAAGACCTAAGTTCCTAATACCTTCAATAGTCCAAGCAATGAATATCTATCATTACCACCAATCATAGCAATCTCATTCCTTATAAAGCAGTAAGAGAAAGTACCGGCAAGGCGAGCGAGAGACGGTCATCGGCAGCCACTCGCAGCTCAAGTGGACCATCCAATACGAGCGGATCAAGAACCTTACTCGAATTGATTTCCCGAACAACCGCCATCAATTCCACCTCTCTCCCGCCAACTCTTCTCCAATCAGCCACTTCATCAGGGAAGACGAAAACGAATCGAGTCTTCCCGAATCGGATCCGGATCTCAAATCTCCGACCGATTCCTATACGAAGCTTCCTGACTTCCAATTTCGAAAATCTAACCTCTTCCAGATTCCACTTCTGCCTCGCTGATATCTCCTTTAACACATCCTAAGTAGCGAAAAAGAGATTTGTCAGACGATCGACATCGCCGGAGACGAAGATTGATTGATTACCTGTAAAATTGGAGTTGCGGCGATGGTGGATTCGTCCGGTTGCGCAGGATCGAGAGCTGCGGCTAGAGTAAGGGCTTGGAAGAAGAGAGAAAAGAAGATGGAGAAAGAGGGACGGAGCATCGTCTTCATTGGTTTCGATAGGATTTATTCGTCCGACGTAACCGTCAACGACCGTCTCGCGGCTCTCTGTAAGGAAATGCCGATGACGACGCCCATTGAAGGAAGTTTCCGATTAGGATCAATTATTTTTATTTTTATTTTTAAAAGTGAGTCACATGAGAATCTCCCTAACTAGCGGCACGGGATGATTTCGGATATGCTGGAATTTCAGAGTATCCGAATTTGGATCCGGAATCATCGGATCCGTGAAAAAACTATCCGGATCCAGAATCGTGACTTCCGGATATCCGGACTCTAGAAATCTTTAAAAAAATAGGATATCTGCGGATATCCGGATCTGGATCCGAAATTAATATTAAAATAATTAAAATAATTAATAAATAAATAAAAATATATTTTTAAAAATTATTAGTTAATATTTTAAATGATATTTTTTCATTATAAATATAATTTATTATAAAAAGAACTAAATTCAATTTTTATATATATTTATTTATATAAAATTAGTTTAATAAATATATAATATATATGATTTTAATATATTTAATGCGTCCGGATCCAGATATCCGGACCTTAAAATTTTGCTATCCGGATCCGGATCCTCTTTTCACGGATCCTAAATTTTATTATCCTTATCTGGATCCGGGCTTCCCGGATATCCTAATTTTCGAAGCGATTCCGAACGGATAATGGATCGAATCTCGGATCCCGGATAATAATTCCACCCCTATCGCTAACAAAGTCACGTTGTCGTGAATTAGTTCGTTGGATCATATAACATTTCCATTCAAATAGTCCATTTAAGTTATTCGTATAAATGAATTATTTTTATTGAAATGATTCTACTATGTTTCACCAAATAATTTTGAAAAATTGCTTTAAATTTTAAAAACTCTGGATTTTGTTTATTTCTAATAGTAAACAAAATTCAATTCTCATCTTCATCGAATATGTTTTGTACTTTTTTTTGGTCAACAATTTATATTAAACTATATCAGTTTAGAAATCCAAACTGGAAAACAATACTCGCATATAAAATATCTTACGGTTGTCGTCGAATATTATGTACCAACGTATCCACCGTAGATTCTTTGTTCTCATCAAAACTCCTGCTGCCGTATCCTGATAATAATATTAAGTTAGTCCGGAGTAATCATCCTTAATTTTCCACGAACCATTGATAAGACATTGCAGTTAGTCATCAACCATTGCCATCAAAGTAGATAATTGGGGTGCAAAAACTATTCACGTTGAGACCACTTGTGCCGAAAGTTAGAATTGGGCCTCTGTGTCCGTCTTTTGTAAGATATTTTGCAAATCTCGATCCAAGTTCCGAAAGATTTTTTCGTCCATGGTCTTTCAAATGTGCCAAATAATCCAAAAGAATTCTGATAGTGGGTATGGTGTTCGCCAAAATATATAACCTGTATTCTATGGTTGTAACCTTACTTTGGGGAGGGGGGAGTCGTAAAGTCTTTGGGAAGAAAATATCATCTCTTTCACTTGAAAACTATCTTGGCAATGTTGTTTGTTTAGGTTTCGCAGCTATCTAATAGGTTTCGCAGCTATCTAACTCCGTATCAATTGCAAAATATACAAAAACTCCAATATTGGAAAATTAAGACACCATGTCTAGGGATACGCAATTCAGCCTAAATTGAACTAGTAATTTCAAAAAAGGATAGTGATTACCTAATTTCTCAAACCCTGAATCACTCTCTCGTTGTCTCTATTTTTCATTAAAGTATATAGTAGATTAAACAACCTAGAAAGGGAATCGTCAATAGTAAACTCCGGTCACGGAAGCAAAAACACGGCAAGGGAAATCATGGCGAGAGTAAAAGAAAGCCAAGACAACCCTACTTAAGATCAACGTTGCGAAAAGGTAACAAACTTGACTCTTTACACCCATTACCAGCATAAATACTAAGATATAGAGATAGTATGTTTAGAGATTACGTTTCCTTTTATCTTATTTCTCTTAACTCTTTCTCTCTATATATACTTACGTACATTCATTAGTTGGAATTAATGAGAATCACTTTCAACATAATAGAAAGTTATTATGGTATCAGAGCCAGGTAAATAATGAAAAGGACTAGGGTGTAGTGGCTTAGTCAAGAGATTAACAAGCTGGTTACTAGAGGCAACATGTAACATTTTTAAGAACCCTTTCTTGACCTGATTTCTGGTGATATGACAATCAACCTCCACATGTTTAGTCCTCTCATGGAAGACTGGATTTAAGGTTATATGTATTGCAGCCTTATTGTCACAGAACAGCTTAGCAGGAGATTCCACAATGATATGTAAATCACAAAGCATTTGATTCAACCAACTCCTTAGTAGCAAGAGCCATACTCCGATATTCAGCTTCAACACTACTACAACTGACTGTATCCTGTTTCTTTGGTTTCCAACTGATGAGTGAAATACCAAGGAACACACACATTCCAAACATAGAACGGCGTGTATCTGGACAAAAAGCCCAATCTGCATCCGTAAAACCATTTAAGCATACTTCAGTCTTAGCAGAGTAGAAGAGACCTTGACCCGTATTTGTCTTCAGATACTTCAGAATATGCAACGTCGCATGCATATGAATATTAGTAGGACCGGAGAGGAACTGACTGAGCCGGTTCACAGCAAAAATGATATCAGGACGTGCGATACAAAGATACAACAAACGGCCAATCAGTTCTCTGTATGGAGTGGCATCTGAAAGCAGAGTTCCCTTCTCCTTACTAAGAGGAATTTTAGGATCCATAGGAACTGCTTTAGGTTTACAATCACCTAAACCTGCATCAGTAAGTAAATCCAGACAATATTTCCTTTGACACACTGAAATGCCTTCTGAATTCCTGGCAATTTCAAGACCTAAGAAGAACCTAGCAGGGCCTAAGTTCTTAGTCTTAAAATGCCTAACAAGAGTAGCTTTGACAGATAGAACTGCTGTATCATTATTGCTAGAAATGAAGATATCATCCACATACACTAAGAGAGCAATGAAAGAGGAACCTGTGTATTGAATGAAGTCATCATCAAAGAGAGCTTGAGAGAGGAAGTGATACCACTGGCGGGATGCTTGTTTCAGACCATAGATAGACTTATGTAATCTACACACCGGATTAGGAGGCAAATCATAGCCATCAGCAGGAGTATAGCCCAAAGGCAACCTCATGTAGATTTCCTTATCCAGATCACTATGCAGGAATGCATTAGTGATATCCATTTGAGTTAAACTCCAACCATGTCTAGCTGCAAGACCAAGGAGTAACTTCACACAGCAAGTTTAACAACAGGGGAAAAAGTTTCAAAATAATCAACACTCTCCTATTGAGTGAATCCCTGTGCCACTAGTCTAGCTTTATATCTTCTAATAGATTCATCAGCAAGGTATTTGATTTTATATACCCACTTACAACCTACAACATTTTTACCAGATGGAAGTGACACTATACTCCATGTATTGTTAAGTTCCTTAGCTGCAAGTTCTACATCCATGGCTTTTGTCCATTTGATTGATATTATGGCTTGCTTGAAGGTCTTAGGTCCTCTCTTAATGAATATATGAAAGATAAATTTTTGAAAGGGAATACTAAGTTCAGAATATGATAAGGCAGAAGATAATGGATGAGGAGAAGTAAGAACTTTAGAAGAAGAAGGAGATGGAGAAAGTTGAGCAAAAGAACAGTGATAGTCGGATAAGTAATCTGGAACTTTAGAAGAACGTTTTGGCCTAGCATTTGGTAAAGACACCACTGAAGCCTCTGCAGTAGTCTCAGAAGCAAGATGTGAGGGGCTAGAGGGCACAATGTGTGGCACTAGGAGATGGAATGGATGCTGATTGGAATGGATGCAGATGGGAATGATGATGCATATGAAGATGCAGGATTATCAAGAACAACATGTATAAGCAGAGGCAAAACAGCAAGATGAAAAATATCAGATTGAGAATGAGATGAAGTAGGCATGAATGGAAACATAGTTTCATGAAAAAAATCACATTTCGAGAAACAGAGATGAGATTAGTATCAAGGTGTAAGACCTTGTAACCTTTATAACTGGATGCATATCCTAAAAAGACACGCTGATCAGCTCTAGGACTAAACTTATGACGATCTTTCAACATAGTGGAAACCTAGCACAAGCATCCAAATGTTCTAAGAAAGGAGTATTCAGTGTTCCGTTTAGTCAGCATTTCATATGGTCCTAATAAAGGACTGGGAATCCGATTAATCAAGAAAATTGCAGTGAGAACACATTCACTCCAATCGCACAATGGTATATTTGATTGAAACAATTATGATATAGCCACATTAAGTTAGTGCTGATGTTTGCGTTCAACAAAAGAGTTCTGTTGAGGTGTATATGCACATGAAAAATGATGTATCATGCCGTGTTGTTTAACTAAGTCAGTAAAAGTTAGTACTGGTGCATTATCAATCCTAATACCTTGAACAACAAAGCCATATTGCATATGAACATGTTTAAGAGCATCTCCAACCCATCTCTATTTCTTCCTCTAAAAATAGAGAAAAAAATAGCAATTTTCTATTTTCTCTCAAACCCACCTCTATTTTCATCTCTAAAATAGAGATTGCTATTTTTTCTCTATGTTTGGAGGAAAATGTAGAGAATGCTATATTTTCCTCTAAAATAGAGTCAAAAATAGCAATTCCTTTAAAATAGTGATACAATAGAGTGAAAATTGAGGATTGCTATTTTTTACTCTATTTTAGAGGAAAAAATAAAGAAATACATTGGAGATGGTCTAAGAAAGGCAGTAAAATGAATAGAAACTTCACTTTTATTTCTTACTAAGTAAATCCAGATTACACGGGTGTGATCATCAACTATGGTAAGAAAATACCCATAACCTTCAATAGACTCAGTAGAAAACGGATCCCAAACATCTAAGTGAACAAGATCAAAGAGATTAGATGTTCTATTATTGTGAGAATCAAAACATAATCTTTTTTGTTTGGCTAAAGGATTGACTGCACAATGAGACTCAACAAGATTAGACTTAGACATAGACAGTGTACTAGGTAGAAGCTTTAACTTGTCAGCAGATGGATGTCCTAGGCGTTGATGCCAGAGATCTCCACCAGCTACCAAGGATCCAGAGAAGTGCTATGCAGGGGAAGATGGTTCAACTTGCAAGATGTACAAATTGTGCAGCAGTAAGCCTTTACCAATCATCAAGGCCTGAATAGACTCCTGAATATAACAAAATTCAAGGAAAAAGTGAGCAGAATAGTTATTTTTACGAAGCAAACTACTCACAGTCCGAAATATAACAAAATTCAGGGAAAAAGTGAGCGTAATAGTTTTTTTTACGAAGCAAACTACTCACATAAATAAGATTGAATTTGAAAGAAGGAACATGCAAAACATCATGCAAGATGAGTGAAGATGAGAAATGCACAGTGCCACAATGAGTAATGGCCAATCTAGCTTCATTAGGAAGAGAGACAGTAACTCCAGAAACTGAAACAGTGTTAGTAAAAAATGCCAAGTCAGAACAAACATGACTTGTAACTCCACTATCAATTATCCAATTACCATGAGAAAGATGTGTTTGGAGAGATGATAGACCATAATACCATGATCAGTTATGGAATGAGACATTACCAAAAGGCGATTGAACAACCATAATACCATGATCAGTTATGGAGGCAGCCTTAGGGGAAGGAACCATAGGCTCCGAAGGCTTGACATGAGTAGTGATTTGCTGAAGAAGAGACTGTAACTGATCTTGAGACATTTGACTAAGATTCATATTAACTCCATTATAAGCTGGAGATAGGAGATAAGGGAAAGAAGAACCAGTAACCACATTAGCCACTGCATGAGCTTGAGGTATGACAGGAGTGAAAGATGGACTTCTAGGCAGTGAAGATGGATTAGATGGCCTCTATTGAGTCTGAAAATTAGTCTGACTGTTCTTGTAACCAGGAATATAACTAGGGGAAAAGCCATGAAGCTTGAAACATTTCTGAATAACATGCCCCATTCTGCCACAGTGAGTGCACACCGGTCTATTAGATCTTGGTCGGTAACCTCCATTCTGAATAGCATAAGCCATATTATCACAAGAACTATCATAGGATGAATTTTGAAAATTAGCTGTATGATCTATAGGAGAAGCAAGAGTAGTAGAAGCATGAAAGACCACATTGCCAACTTTTTGAACAGGCTTGATGTTCCTTTTTCTTTCATCTTGAGTAACCATATTGAAGTCATCTTCAATAGAGGGAATAGGCTTAATCATAAAGATCTGTCTACGAGTCGATTCATAAGACTCATTCAACCCCATCAAGAACTTAATGATACGGCTTTGTTGCTGTAATATCTACCATATAGCTACAACATTACATTCACATTTCCCACATGTGCAGACATGTAATTCAACATAGTTTCTATACTCTTCCCACAATGTGAATAATTCAGTGTAATAAGCACTAACATCCAAATATCCTTGTTGAATGTTACTCAGCCTTTGTTCAATTTCATAAACATGAGGGGCATCAACTTGCTTAAAACAAGTAAGAAGATTCTGCCAAATACCTTCAGTAGTCGAAATGAAAAATAAACTCTGACCAATTTTCTTTGAAACTGAAATCATTATCTAAGTGGCTACCATATCGTTACACCTAGACCAAGAACCGTAATCTCTGTGTATCAAGTGGTTTAGAGATAGTACTGTCGATAAAGCCAAGATTATTACGCACAGTGAGTGCCACACGAACAGATCTGCGCCAAAAGTGAAAATTTGCAGCAGAGGAGAGACGATCCGAGATTAAGATCAATCCTGTATGATCGAAGATGTGTAAGAAATACGGATTATCGTATTGATCAACTGTTGTACGAACATTAGCTGGATCTTGAGTATTCAACGGCGGAATCGAGATCGCATCTAATGTAGCCATTGGAATTTGATATCGTTGAAGAGAGAACAAAATCGATCAATTCAATCAAACAAATCGATGAGAATCTCGAGAAAAATCCAAGCAGAATTGAGAATCGAACAAGAAAAAGTGAAAAAAGAGATGTGCGAGATGGAGGAAGAAGATGATAGTGATTTGATGGAATGATACACTCATGGAGCTCAGAAAAAGATGAATACGAAACTCAATACAAGCATAGAAGATAAAGACGATGATCAATTTGAGATCAATCGAAGAAAAAAATGAAGAAGCGGAAGAAGAAAAATGGTGATTTTCTTGTTTAAATTCTGTTACGGATTTTTCTGAGAAAGTGAATGAGAGAGAGACTTAACGCTCTGATACCATAATAACTTTCTATTATGTTAAAAGTGATTCTCATTAATTCCAACTTATCATTGTACACAAGTATATATAGAGAGAAAGCGTTAAGAGAAATAAGCTAAAGGAAACTTAATCCCTAAACATACTATCTATATATCTTAATAGGACAAAAGAAGGAAGTCTAATTAATGTCGCCAGTACTGAAACTCACTGGAGTATCCGTCTCGGACAAGCGTCGCCACGAACGGAGAATCAAATCCATCGCCTTTTCTGAATGAGTACCTTTAAGCTTAGAAGAAATTCCACAACCACACCATCGAAAACCTAATCAATCGATACACAAATCTCTAACCCTATGGATGAATCATATTCCCTAAGAAACTCTACTTCACCACAGAAGGCGACGAACCATCTATCCGGTCATGAACCAACCTCGCCACCACCTAGATTGAACTTCCAATACGAAGAACCGCCATTTTCACTCGGATACATAATGATGACCAATAGAGCATTCTCCTAACAAACAAAACACCCTCCAAATTGTGACAAATAAAGATCCTTCCCATCAAGTTAAGCCTATATGCCATCCTTTAACAAAGGATGACACGACTCGGCTCCAAACGATCGCCTTCTCCGAACATATCAAACTCGGCTTCCGCAGAGCCTCTCCCACCGGTTCTCCACACCACATCGCTGTCAAAGAATAGATCTAGCCTCTTATGATTTGACGTCGTGGCATGAAGTCAGTTGTCGAAGATCTAAAATGATTACAGAAGCAATGAAAGGAAAAGAGGTCCTCTCACAACACCGACGGGGAGCATCGGCTACCGGAGAAGGCCCTAGAACATAAAAGATGTAGTGGGGCCTCGAGAAGACATGAGAGAGAAATCACATTAGATCTATGCGCGATGATTTAAAGTTTGGTTTTCGTTGTCTTTGTTCTCGTAATCAAGTGATTGTAAACCCTATATCCAATTAAGCCTAATATACTCCTTTAAAATGGGCAGAACGAGATTGAAATTGATATTGTGAACACCTATGTTTGACTCGTTTATGTTAGTGTTCGAGTAATTAATCTTATGCATCGTATCTTGGTAATAGTACTTTCATTTATTAGACGCATGAGGGTATTCACAGGAAAATATTTTTTCATTTGTTTGGAGACTATTTTGATGATGCGTGGCCTTCTTTTCAGAAATACATTAGGGGTGGATTGGTTCACCCGCTACCATCAGTAAACGCTGCAAACGCAGCGTTTACGGGTGGTAGCGGGTGTTGGCGTTTGATAATAATCATGGGAAACGATTTATACCGTTCCGTGTCACTCTAAACCTCTCAAATCCAAAAGCTGCCTCCTTCTAGCGTTTGCGATTGCGGACGGCTGCGGTTGAATAATTACAAAAACAAAAATTGATTTTTTTTTTTATCAAAAAAGAGAAGATTTACTTTAAAATCAAAATAAAGATAATAAATTAAAAATTGATATTTTAGTAACTATAATTACGAAATATATCAACAATTTAAAACTTTCTAATTAAAACCTAATAACCTATCATAATTATATATATATAAAATCTTCAAATCGTAATTTTTTCGATAAATTTTTTCGATAAAATCTTCAAATCGTAATTTTTTTGACTTAGTGAGATAGTTCAGGTAATTATCAATACTTCCACATCTAATAATTAACCTAAGATCTGAATTCTAGGTGATCAAACTAGAATTAGCATCAACAACAATTTAGATGAACAACCAAATGATATTCCCTAACAAATCTAACAAGTCTAAAAATTTCTCATATTCATTTGAATTACCCTAAGTCTAACAAGCAAATTACTCAGACATAGCAATTGAAACAATCATCATAACTGAATAATATTGTATTAAAAAGATTGAGAAAGAGATATAGAGGGTTCGAAAAATTTTCAAAGGTATGAAGTAAAACTTGTCTCCTTCAAAGTTCTTAATCTCTCTAGGTCTCCAAAAATCAATAGAAAATAAAGTAATACGTCATAATAGCCTAAACAATAGCTGAAAATCCTCTTTATAGGTTAAAAATACAGATTGGACAAAAAAGAAAACTTCTGAAACTTCTGGAAAATTTCCCAATTTAGAAATCCCGATGATCTACACTCTAAGTCGAGAAAATCCAATAGAAGAGTCTTTAAAGAACATGATTGCGGTAATACCACAAGGCCTACAGGAGAAGATGATAGACACTTTTTTATCTACATAGGAGTTAAAACTCTTCATGGGTTTCTGAAGCTCTACATCCATAGGTATGGCCTAGACCTTGGTCCACTACTAGGGCTTCCTTACCACCCGACATATCCTTTTCTCACAACCATTGAGATGAACCCAACGCACTATGAGAATTTTTCAAAAGAAACCTATCTCCTGCTTTGGTATCTGACAAACATGTACAACATCAGAGTATTATTCGTCAAGTGTCAACTACTTCGCTACTTAGCCAAGTGCATCATGACAAGAAGAAAGCCACACTACAAGCTATTATATAAGTGGCTCACTCTGTTCAATGATGTGACGTGGTGGCAAGAGAATATTCGAGCACAAGATGGGATAACAGTCTTTGCCACATTCAAAGTAATCAAAGAGCAAGTCCATATAGAAAACGGGGTCATAATCTAGAAGACTTATGAGGCCCATATCCAGACAAGTCACAACAACAGTAACAACGCAATTTATGGAGACAATTTTCACTCAAGGACACGTGGTTTGGCAGCACTCAATTACCTAGAAGAATCCCAACTGGACCCCAAACTTTTTTGTCCTCATGCAGCACACTGGCACAACACAGATGTTTATCCACAAGACTTTGTTGAAGAGATAAGACAAATTCTGCTCAGCTTCCATGATCAGTACGCATGGCCAAAATCTGACCTGACCATCCAAAATATCGAGTTGAAGGCACGACATTAAAAATCAAGATATAGATTCCAGGCCATAAAATCTATGTGCGGAAGTGCATTCTGAGAGTGAGGAAGATGACACGGAGTTTTAAGCAGATGAGATAGTATCTATCTCTTTTGAAGACATGGGAAATAAATAAATTATGAATAAATAATAAAGTGTGTTGAATATGTGTATGGTTGTAAAGAGTTGAATAAGTGTGTGGTGAGTATGAGTTAGGTAAAAGTTAGGTAAAGAATAAATAGCTATGGGAATATACCATATAATATTCCTTAGATGTTGTAGTATAAATAGAGAGCTTGGGTAAGAGTTGTAAACAAAGCCAAGTGTGAGAAAAAAGTTTAAGAGTCTTGTAATCCATTGAGTGTTCTTATCAATAAAGTTTCTCCTTTGTTTATATTATCTTGTCCTTTAAACACTTAGTCTAAACCTCCTTTGATTCTGATAAAATCTCCTTCGTGGTTGTACCCATTATGTGTCTGTAAATTGATCTTAGGAATAATTATCGTCCAATAATCTAGAAAGGCAAAAAAAAAAAAAAGGATAAAAGCACGCTCGCTTTCTAATGTTACAAACCTCCATCCAACAAAACTATATTCTAGAAAAACCATGAACAAGATATTAGTAACCTAGATCAAACGCATATCTTTTTTGCGTCAATATTATTTCACCTCAGCTATTATGTAATTGTTTGCTTGTGTTCTTGGCCCGAGTCAGAGAGCAATCTCTTGCATACCAATTCAATGATTGCCCAATTTGCTTCTTGTTCCTCACAGTTAACCAGAGACTGAGTGCAAAGAACCAACACTCATTTGTAATGTTGATTTTGAAATTCAGAAGCATCAGTGGTTCTCATGTGAAAACAAAAGGAGTTCAATTTTAAAGGGACTTAGATAATCTCACACCGTGTGTGACACAGTTCATTTTTACCAATTTGATAATGTTTCCTTTATCTTTTGCATAGTAGATTGGCGGTATTCAAAGCAACATAACATGAAGACAAAGAGTAATAACTTACCTACTTACAACATCTCGAGGAAAATTTAATTTCAAAGCGAAAGTCAAAAATGGAACCAAAGTTTTTTTAAAAAACATTCTAATTCAGGGTCATCATTGAAAGGATAATTAAAAGTCTAAAGAATCAACCAAATAGAAATCAGCAAAAAGAAATATTCTTGTGTTGATGTTGGACACATTGCGTTCAATCGAGATGTGGAAACAAACATGTGTAGAGAGGACGGCGAAATGAGGGAGTGGAAGCGTGACGACGAAAAAATGGGGAGATAAGAAGAGGAATATGTTGAAAAACCATGGGTGTCTACATATTCGCTGGTTGGAAAACTCCACCATGTGGTCTGCAATCCCAATAAGGTGGCTGCTCCTCATGATTTCCCTTATGAAGTTCACAGATCAACAACTACCTCGTCAAAATAGGGGTAAACCCACGATTGAATTGGTAGTATAATCAAGGCAAACACACATCCGTCGTCTTGAAAATTGCCATTGATATATCATGGTTTTTACCGGTTTTTGGCCATGATATAAGTCTTTTTATAGAGTATTTTGGTATTTGTCGAGTCTTTTCCAGTGTTCATAGGTTCATTGACGTTTGGAGTATAATTGGAGACTTTGGAGCACTTTGGAGCATTGTGGAAAGAGTAGCCAAAGTTATGAAGTCGGAGCGATCGACGCTAGAGGGTTGCATCGATCGACGCACAAATCTGAAGAGAAGAAAAAGTGCAAAAAGGTCAGAAGTTTGGCACTCGTTGAAGAACTTTTCACCAATGGATCGACCTGAAAATTTGACACAGGATATAGAATCGAGTTAGCTTCTGTTTAGAAGTGATTTACGGCTATTCCAACGGTTGTATCGAAAGTTATGCACTTTTTAATGAAGACATATCAGTCTGCCCTTAACCGACCGGTTCGCTGGAGAAAAATGAAATTACAGTTTTTCCTATTTTGACTTGGTTTTATCATAGAGATTGAACCAGAAACGTTCCTAGTTTTTAGCCATTGTTTAGGACATCGTATTTTCTATTTAGACAAAGAGAGAGATTTTGTTAGTTAGGTTTAGAGTTATTTAAAGGATGATGAGATTTCATTATAGTCAATTACTGTTGGGATCATTCATACATATTCTTCATCTAGATTGTTTTAACTCTGATTTTAGGATTGATCAACTGAAATTGGAAACCCTAGGTTGATTTAATAGATGCGGAAGTATTATTAACAACCTGAACTAAATCTTACATGAACAAAATAACAATTCGCAAAGGAATTTGGCTTAGTGATTTTGTGAACAATCAGACTTGAACTTTAATGCTTGCCTTTATTCGATAAATTCGGAAAGAAATTTGGGATTTAGGGATTTAGTCATAGATAATCTCTGCAACGGAAGTTGATTGATTTTACACTTGTGTTTGAGTTCTAGAACTACACTTCATACATATCCCGACAGTATTTAATTCTTCGATTTCGAATCATTCCTGCAAATTTTCCGAAAGCCTAATTTTTTGTCTCATTGATTTTAAAGAACAATAATCATCGTTTGCTTTGTCGTTTAATTTACATTATTATATTGCTACTTAGCCTGATTCG
Source organism: Arabis hirsuta (assembly GCA_964056655.1). Lineage (NCBI taxonomy): Eukaryota > Viridiplantae > Streptophyta > Magnoliopsida > Brassicales > Brassicaceae > Arabis > Arabis hirsuta. The sequence continues at coordinate 25,148,159 of OZ053307.1, forward strand.
AATTCAAAAATCTATTGTGTGTGATTACGATTCCTTGTGGATTCGATCCCTAAGTACTACTACGATCTGTTAATTTGAGAGAGTAGCTCAGGGTAAATTTGAGCATATCAACCATCTGCGCAACCATCTTCTTCTGCGCGTTCATTATTAGCGAAATCAAATCTATTAAACACATAACCAAACCCAATAAAAAAAGATGTATAATTATTGAGGAGCGAACAAAGTTGCACAGCAAAATCGTTGATCAATGCATTGATGGTCCTTAAATACAAAATATTTAGAAATCTTAAGCTATTTGGTAATTAGTTGGTTATACTTTAATCTCCAGAATTTGGTCCCTAAAATATTGGATCTCCGAAAATGAATAGCAGATCCAAGTGTTATTGATGTGTTGCATTTTAACGCATTCTAACCCGTGTTTTCACTGTTTTATCGAGTATTTTCTTTGTTTTTAGAGTCTTTGCAGGTTGAAATACGTTTGGAATGAGTCTAAGGCAAGATGGAATAAAGAAAGAAAGAAAGAAAAGGAACAAAAATGCTGAAATTGACCTAGGATCGACCGATCCGAATTTACGCAAAACGTCGGGCCAGTCCAGGATCGACCGAAGGCTGCGTTTCTGACGACCGGATCGATCGATCCACATGATCCTGATCCTAAACCAGCCCAAAAGAGAAAAAAATCAGATTTCCTAATTTTGCTCAGTTTCGACCTAAAACATGTTTTAGACATATATATTCGATTTTTAGTGAGTTTTTTTAGGGCACACTTTATTTTCTATCTTCAGACTTTGGCTTTTGGAATTTGTAAGCTTTGGGAGAAGATTTCTGAACCCAGTTTTTATTTCTTTAATCCAATTATGTAATTCTTTTCATCTCTTTGTTGTTTTTCTTTGATTATGTTTGAGTAGATCTCTAGTTAGGTTTTAGGGTTTCAAGGGATATCATGAATCGATGAATTAGACATAAATAAGGATTTGTAATTGTCTTCATCTATCGTTGTTCTTACTGCTTGAATTAGATTGATCACCTAGTTCATGATGTTAGGATGTTTAATGCACCAAAAGTGTTCGATTAAATGCCTGAAAGAACGTAGATGAGCAAATTGTCCTTAGCCAACGAAAGCTGATGTTAAGACAATTTGTGAACATATCAAACCTGCTCGTTAATGCTTGTCTAAAATTCTAGGTTCAAACGATAGTTTAGAATTCTAGGTTGCTAGATAAAGTCTCTGATACCACGACAGTGGATTAGTTATACATTCATGTTTGAGTTTGAGATTGCGCTGAATTGTTCCCTGAATAATTGTCTGATTCATGATTTCTGATTTTCTGCGAATGTCCCTAAAGCCTGATATTTTTAATCCATAAGTTTTACATTGTTTATTAGTCATTCGTATTTTATATTGCAAACAGCAATCATTTTATCATCTTAGCTTAATTTCACTCTCATACTTTCGTAATATAGCACTTGGTCTCTGTGGATTCGATCCCTTTTATACTACTTCGTTGTTGTGCACTTGCAGTAGTTTGATAGGGTTAAAACCTGTGTTATCAAGTTTTAGGCGCCGTTGCCATGGACCAATAGCGTTACCTTCGAATATCAGTTTGAAGTTTAGTCTAAGATTTTCTAACAAGTTCTATTTTACTTTTTTTCTGTATGTCTCAGGTCTCAACCTCGACAACCAAGAACTTGCAAAAGTAGAACGAACAAACAGAGCAACAAGTCGAATCAGATCACAATGGTTGATCAAAACGACAACAACAACACGCCTGCAGAGTTACAAGGGCTGAATTTGAGAGAATACAACAACAGTTGCAGCGATTACAGCAGCGACAACCTGCCATTGGTGATGGAGATAAACCTCATACTTTCTACCAAAATAGAGCTGCAATCTGTCGACCAGCCATTGAGGGGCTCGATTTTGAGTTAAAGCCTCAAATGATAGCATTGGTGAAGCAGCACGCATTTCATGGTTTACCAGCTGAGAGCCTGATGGATCACATAGAGAATTTCGAAGAGATTTTCAGCACTACTAAGGTTAATGGAGTTCTTGCTGATTACATAAAATGCAAGCTTTTCTCTTTTTCTTTGGTAGACAAAGCATCGAGATGGCTTAAGTCTCTACCTCCTGGATCCTTGACGACTTTGGAAGAATGCATGGCTGCTTTCTTGGATCACTTCTACACTAAGTCCAAGACAGCTTCGTTGAGAAACAAAATCATTACTTTCCAGCAGCATCCATGAGAGTCTTTCTGTGAGGCTTGGGAGAGATTCAAAGAGTATCGCAGAGAGTGCCCTCATCATGGGTATTCAGATGGGCAGATTCTTAGCATCTTCTATGATGGAGTTGAATGGGATTATAGGACCGCTCTCAATGCAGTAAGCAATGGAAACTTCATGACACAAAGTCAGCAGGGAGCGTACCAACTGATTGAAAACATGGCAGCAAGTTCTGATAATCGCTATGCTGAGTATGACAGGTCTAAATGTCTAAAGAGTGTGGAATCTCAGAAGATCGAAGATTTGAGTGAGAAAGTGAATATGCTGCTGAAGTGTCAACAGAAACCTTTCGTGCAAAATCAGAGCGCCCAAAAATTTTCATCTGTGCAAAATCCGGGCGCCAACAATTTTTCTCATGGTTTTTCAGGACAGATAGGCGTGCAAAACGCGGGTTTCATTTTATCATCTTATTAATTTCACTCTCATACTTTCGTAGTGTAGTACTTGGTCTCTGTGGATTCGATCCTTTTTATACTACTTCGTTGCTGTGCACTTGCAGTAGTTTGATAGGGTTAAAACCTGTGTTATCAGTTATGCCTTAAGCTTCAGATTAATACTATATTAGTGAATCCAATGTGTTTCGGGTAAATTTAACACGTTCGGATAAACAAAACTACAGAACGATAGAAGATAATCTTTCTTTATTGATGAGTGATCTTAGAACAACAAACTCGAAGCTACAATAAATTGAAAGCGTAAAACGGTTGTTCAAAGAAGATCTTCGGAGCTGTAGAGGTCCGATTTGGTGGAATCGGAGCTCTGCTGTAGTCTTGTTGCTTGTTCGTGGAAGCGGCGAGAATATGTTATCTAGGGTTTTTAGCTTCTATGCTTTTGGTGCGCGCAACTTTGATATGTTGTGCGGACTTTTTTTTTTAGATTTGCAACTGTGCGTTAAGAAAAAGGCTGCCTACAGACCCAAAAAGGGATCAAGTCGCTCGTAGTTCATACATTGTTTATAGATAAAACACAATTAGAAATAGTATGCCTTCAGGTGGAGAGCGTTCCAGCTGTTAGGTTGGACTTTGTCGTTTCTATCTTGTAGCATGTATACTCCTGACCCGCATACCTCCGTTATTTTGTAAGGTTCTTCCCAAGTGGGACCTAACTTTCCTGTGTCGTGCTCCATTGTATTTTGGAAGGTGTGTTGAAGGACCCAATTTCCTTGCTAGAATGTTCTAGTCCTTGAAGGACAGTACAAAGAAGTAAGGATTAGACCCAATCTCCTTGCTGGGTTGACTTTTAGTTTATGCATGATGACCTCGGGATCAATTCCTGGCATGTCAGCGTGTGACCATGCGAAGCAATCAGAGTTGGACCTAAGAAAGTCAATAAGTCTTCTTTGCATATCTACCAGTAGCTTCGATCCAACGTGTATTTTTCTATCAGGATTGTGTTCTGATAGCGTTTCTTCGTCGAGTTGTTCTACTTCTAGTTCTTGACCATGGAGAATAGCTGGTGGACTCTTTAGTTGATAGAGCTGTTGACTCTTACCTTTTAGTGTAGTTTGATAGCAGGAACGTGAGTTTTCTTGTTCTCCTTTGATTTCCTTAACTCCCCACAGAGTCGGGAATTTGATAGTTTGGTGGAGGGTCGAAGGTACTGCACCCATGTCATGAATCCATGGACGTCCCATGATGGCGTTGTAGCCCGAAGCGTAATCAACTATCAAGAACTTAGTTTGCTTGTTGATTCCCTCTGCGTACACAGGTAACATAATTTCTCCCATACTTTGTTTTACTTTGCTACTGAACCCTTCCAATGGTGTAGATTTTATTGTCACCCCAACTTCGTCCAAACCCAACTCTTTGTAAGCATCCAAGTAGAGAATATTTGTAGACTTCCATTGTCGATAAGTACTCTTTTCATCAGACTGTTAGCAATTGTCAAAGATATGACAAGTGCGTCATCGTGTGGAGCTAGTACTCATGCGCTTTCATCTTGAGTGAAGCTTATTGAGCAAGTTGACATCCCTTCACGTCTGACTATGTCGTTGCTCTGTCGATTCTTTGCACTTCTGGTGCTTTTCTTTGCAGCCGAATGAGTAATCCCACTAATCTTCGAACCTCCTATTATAACATTGATAACTCTGTCGAGTTTCGGAGGTGAGGCAGGACTTGGTTTCTTTGAAGCTCTGTCATTGTTTCTATCATCGATACGACCCTTAGCTCTGTCCGAAAGAAATTCCCTCAGGTGATCTTTCTTCAACAACTCGTTCACCTCCATCCTCAGTGAAGCATAGTCTTCCGTTCGATGACCATGATCATCGTGAAAATTGCACCACTTCGAAGTGTCATGCTTGTCATCTAGGGTTTTCATCTTTTGAGGCCATCTCACTGTTCCACCTAACAGCTTCAATGCCCCTATCCGGCCATGAAGATGTTGGACCTTTTTTGCTAATATCCGGCCATGAAGATGTTGGACCCTTTTTGACGTTTGTCCTGTTGAGTGGTCATTGAGAGCTTCTGCTATCGCTTCAATCATCACTTCTGCTACTAGTGTTTTCGCTTCGAGGTCGATGATATGGTTTGTCGTCTCTCGTAGATCTTTCGTTCCTTACGACTCGTGATTTGGACTGGGGAGAATATCGATGACGATAAGCAGGGTCTTCTTCCCACTTTATATGCGTCCATGCTCTTGAAAGCACGTCTTCCATCGTCCTACATTGATACTTTGTTAGCTCTTTGTACAGACCACTGTTAGGGAGCAGACCTCTCTTGAAGGCGAATATGGCGGTAGACGTAACACAGCTTGGTATTGATACTTTTTCTTTGTTGAATCATCCCACATAACTGCGCAGCGATTCTCCTTTCTTCTGGATCACCTCATAGAGATCGTCTGATGTCTTCTCAAGGTTCCTGCTACTGGCGAATTGTTCAACAAAACGATCAGTTAGGGAAGCAAAATAATCGATAGATCCGTTTGGTAGGTTCGTAAACCATTGAAGAGCTGGTTTGGTAAGACTCGAACCGAACCCTTTGCACATGCTAGCTTCACGGTATTCCTGTCCGATTGCAGTAGTAAACATCCGTTGCTTGTATTCCGCTATGTGATTGTCAGGATCTGCGGTGCCATCATACATCTTCATTGAAGGTACTACAAATCTTTTGGGCATCTCCACAAGAGCGATCTCGTCCGTGAACGGAGTGTCTACGTAACAATTAGGAGCGCTCTTTGTTATCGGTGGTGCTATACTGGGAAGTCGCTTTATCATCGCTTCCATATCAACAAGACGTTTGAGGACCCAGTGTGGATCTTCTGTCCACCGGGTTGTTGCTGCTTCGCTAGGGTTAAGCAAAGATTGGATGACTTGCGTCCGAACCGCATCTCTAGCCGCATCTGCGGCAGATACAGCGGCTATTAGTAGTCTCACCGTCCTTGCATCCGCCGATGGTGTAATCACCGTCCTTGCATCCGCAACTAGTGTAATCACCATCCTTGCATCTGCAGTTGGTGTAGTTCCATCAAGTGACCGCATGGGATTGACATGTCTCTGGAATCGATTTCGAGCTTCGAGCTCGGTGTCTCTGCTTTCAGCAAGTAGAGACTCGTTTGTAGCTTTCAACGTAGCGTTCTCTACCACGAGCAACGCCGCTTGTTCTTCAGCCTGCTTCACCTGGGCGGTGAGTTCCGCCAGTTGAGCAGCGGAATCTTGGGTGTTGTTGCCTCATGCCGTACCTTCGAGATTATCCCCGTTCGTCATATCTCACATAGTTAAATCTGTAAACTCCTCCCTCTGGCGCCAACTATTTCGGGTAAATTTAACACGTTCGGATAAATAGAACTACAGAACGATATAATATAATCTTTCTTTATTGATGAGTGATCTTAGAACAATAAATTCGAAGCTACAATAAACTGAAAGCGTAAGACGGTTGTTCAAGGAAGATATTTGGAGCTGTAGAGGTCCGATTTACTGGAATCGGAGCTCTGCTGTAGTCTCGTTGCTTGTTCGTGGAAGCGGCAAGAATATGTTATCTAGGGTTTTTAGCTCTGGCGCCCCCTATTTCTGCTTTCGAAGCTCTGCCTTTTATAGAGATGCCCCTAACCCTAACTGTTTTAGGATTGGGTTGGTATGTCGGTTCGAACCTATCTATTAGAGATTTGGACTTATCCTTAGTTGAAAGACCCATATTGATGCATTCATATTTTAGCATATTTAGGATTTGTTTTCTTTAGCTTTTGTAGTCATTAGACTTACATTTTTGCATAATTTTCATCATTTTGAGTCTCATTTCATACTTAGGATCATTTTAGAGTCTAGGATACATTTCTTTGCATTTTGTGCATTTTTGGTTCCTTTTTAGGTACCTTGGAGACATTGGAGTGAGTTGGAAACAAAGCAGCTAGAAGAATTGATCAAATGGGCAAAACACATGCAGGAGAAGTCCGAAGCGGCTGAAAGATCATCTCTGTTGAAGGTCTTACATTGATCGGATTAATCTGAAATTTTGTGAGCGGAAAGGAAATTGAGTTATCTTTCCAATGGAAGTGGTTTCAACTCATTTGGAGCTGTATTACGAAAGTTATTGAAGATTTAGTGAAGACATGTCTGTCTGGCGAGCAAAAGAAGCAAATAAAGATTTTTAGCAACTGGATCGATCGATCCACCCTAGGATCGATCGATCCGTTTGCTAAAATTCTTCAAAATGATCGCGGGATCTGCAGCTCGATCCAGCACGAAGAGAATCGATCGATCGGTATCTTTAGTAACTGGATCGATCGATCCACCATCGGATCGATCGATCCATGTTTTCTTCAAAAACTCCGCGGGATCTGCAGCTCGATCAAACACAAAAAGCCATTGGATCGATCGATATCTTTAGTAACTGGATCGATCGATCCACTTACTAAAACTGCCCAAAGACGAAAAATCAGCCACCTACTCCCACTTGATTTGGTCAAAACGTGTTTTGACAATATGGAGAGGAGAGCAGACTCAATTATTGACGAAGACTTCATTTTTCTAGATCATCTTTCTCTTTATTTGTTCTTCCTTTTTCTCTCTTTTCTTGTTTTTTTTTTTCTTGTTCTTGATAATCTTTCTCTGTTTTTGGATTTGTGTAAGAAGAATTGGAAGATTGTTCTTCATCCTTGTCTTGAGAAGTTTATGAAATTTCAGTTTATTTTACTTTGATTTTCTGCAATCTTGTTCTTGTTTTATCTTCTTGATTATGCTTCTATCCATCATGGGATTAAGTGTAAACAAGATGATTAGTGAGTAGATTCATATTGAATCCATGGGGTAGGATGATCCCTGGGTGATTAGTTGAAGAGTTAAGGTGTTTTATAGTTAGACTCTTAGATTTCTATGCTTACTAAGTGTTCTTAATGCTAGATTGGAATTGATCACTTTAATCTAGACCTTAAACATTCAATAGCATCGAAAGTGTTCATTGAAGGTTTGATTGAACTTAGTATAGCTCTAGCTTGAATAACCAAAGGGATTTGATGTTAGGATTGCTAGATAGTTAATAGACTTGAACTTAATGTGTGTTTGAGTGAACAAAACCAATGGGAATTGATGTTTAGTTCATGATTGCATAAGGATTTCTACCTCGGGAGAGGATTGATCTTCATTAGTGTTCTAGACTTATAGAAATTTAAGATTGTTTGAGTTTAAACACCTTGACTTGAAGCAAATTGCCTAGGATCAATTACCTTAAACCATGGGTTCTCTTTTATTTAATTGAGTTAAAACTTGTGTTAATTGCTTGCTTGTAACTTGTTATCACAAAAACCACTACCTTGAATCCACTTAGATTAAGTTGTATGATTTGTATTCCTAGTGATTAAAATAGCCTTGAGTTTGGATTGACACCTAAAGTACTACAATTGCTTAGGATTAAACTTATCCATATCACATATCCCGTAGAATTCAGAGCTCGTCCATCCCGTGGGATTTGGACATCGTATGTTATGCAGAATTCGAAGTTACAACATTTGAACCTATGCCATTCAGACATCTGTCCAGTTGGACCTAAGTCATAGTTGACTTTTTATAATGGGTCAAACTAATGTATTAATTTTCCCAACACAATGAATGATTCAGTGTGAAATATATACTAATTTAATGAATGATTCAGTGGCATTTATCTAATAACAACGGGAGAAGGACAATTTGCAAAAGTGTTTTTCCTCCTAATAAGGTAAACTTCTACGAAACAGCATAACAATCATAATCCCATGTTCGCTAAGCTTGGCCAAACATTTTCTCAAGTCATTTCGTAACACAAATCTATAAAACTGAATAATTTAAGACTATGAATGTTATAAATAGCAGAACCAGCTTTGCTGCTTTGGCATTAAATTGACTAACCTTTGAATGAAATCATTGTCATCATTTTTACTATACTCAAATGCATTAAAAATGCCCTTCATGCAACTGGTCTCTTTGCTCTGCCCCCAACACCAACACCGATCCATATCAGAAATGATTTATCAGAATAGTGGATCTTTTGACCAAAATAGTAATCAGAATCTCATTGTCGAAAGAAAAAAAAAAGGTAATCTGAATCTCATTCTTTATATAAGAAAATGACGCATCATATCCTCAAAGATCAAATCAAACTAACCATAAAAAAACTGTAAACGTCCATGCTTACCTAGCAACCTTTGATTGGGTTTGTGTGTTCTACATGTCGGCAAAATTGACAAACACATTGATGAGCAATTAAGATAATAACTATAGAACATACTAAATCTAAACCAACATACGTACAGAGACATTCCTGAAAATGAAGAACATATAAGGGAAACAAAAGTGCATTGTTGTAAACCAAAACTGTCACATAAGCGGTAAAAACATGACAAAACATTAGAATAGGCAGGACAAAAAATTACTTATAAATGAGAGTATTTGATAAGCAGGCCATGTTTTTTAAGCCGTGAGTACTTCAGTGTTAATAACTACTTGCCCTCCTCATCTCAGTTCCACATTTATATGAATCACTCCCACTTTCTGCTTCCATACGATGGTGTTAGATATGGATAGTGTAATGAAAGTAAGAGGAGAGATTGACAAACCAAAATTTGTGATTTCAAAAAGGAGAATTACACCAAAGATCTAGCAAACTTCAAGGTCTTGGCATATGAAACGTTCACATCTAGGAGTGGAAAAAGTAGTGACTCACTATGCTAGAATCGTTCTTAATACTCCGCGGCTTTATTTTCTTTGTTCTCTTTTTAAACCTGCAGTTGATTGGAACAAGTTAAGAAAAATAAAAGGAAGCTTTTTGGTCATGGTTTTCTGAGTGCAAAGATTACGTACAATCCCCACGAAACTTCGACAATATGGTTAACAATTAAAGAGCATCGCATAACAGCTACGCATGGGAGAGAGGAAACTCACAAGTAGAGACCATATAAACTGTGATTGTTTTAGACAAGGTAGTTGGGGTTTTGTGCATTCTCTATACACATTTGCATTTGCATAAAAAATCAACACACATAACATGGTTAAAAAAAATTAAAATGAGGAATAATCCTATTGCAGATTGACCAAGTAAGTTTGCATATATATAAAAGGATTAATTACTAGAATACTCTTGACAAATGGACTAATTATTATAATAGTCTTGACAAAATATCAAATTACTAAGAAAGAGTTTATAAGACATATAAACCAGGGTTATGTTTTGTTATTACAAAAATATCATTTTTTACTTAAAAAAAATGAAGAATTTGTTTGAAGTGGCCGCGGAGGCTGCGGAAGCATCGGAGGCGCGCTAGACGGAGGTGTGGAGGCTGAGGAAGCACCAAGATTTAGATCAAATCGGATTAAAAATCATAAGGTGAAAAAAAAAACTCAAAATCTTTTGAGTTTTGATTAGAAAAAGGATATATGATGTTAGATCTACTAGTTTTAGGCTAAACCCAGTTGAAAACAAGTTAAAATACAGTAAAAAACGAGCTAAAAAGTGGTTGGCCGCCATTGTTGTTATTTGAAAGCTTCTGGGTTGGTGGAGAAGATGAAGAATAAATTACGATTTTACCCTTTTTGAATAAGTCTACCACATATTATAAATCTACCACTACTACAAGTAAGTTTACACCTACCACAAACAAGTCTACCATGCCGCTTATTTTTTAAATCTACCATTACGCTTATCCGAATCTAAACAAGTCTATCGTCATTCACTATTAAGAAACAAGTCTATCGTAACTCAATATAGCCAAACAAGTCTACCATCATTATGGTAGATTTACCAACTATTGGTAGATTTGTTGTAGTAAAGACCTGAAAACATTGAATAAATCTACCAAGGAAAGTAACAAGTCTACCACATGATATTAATCTACCGCCACTATAAATAAGTCTACCATCGCTAACAATCAATAAGTCTACCGATCAACAAATATAAATCTACCAAGGAGAGTAATAAGTCTACTACATCATTGATATGTTCAAATTTACCCTGAGCTACTCTAACAAATTAAGAGATCGTAGTAGTACTTAGGGGTCGAATCCACAGGGAATCAAATCACACAAACAACTAATGAATTCAAATTATACTAAGTAAATATGTGTTAAAATAAAAAAAATAGTAAAACAAGGCAAGCAGATTATGATTTGGTTCTAGTAATCAATAAGACAAAGGAGTTAGGCTATCGGTAATTCTCATGAATGAATCGAAATCAAGGATAAAAGACTGTCAGGATTTGATTAAGCACAGTTCTAGAACTCAAACACAAGTGTAAAACCAATCAACTTTCATTGCAGAGATTATCTATGACTAACCTAAATTCCAAATTTGTTTGCAAACTTAGTGAATAAAGACAAGTATTAAAGTTCAAGTTTGATTGTTCACAAAATTACTAAGCCAAATTTCTTTACGAATAGATAATTTTGCTCATCTAAGATTAGGTCAGGTTGTTAATAATACTTTCGAAACTATTAAAGCAACCTAAGGTTTTCAATTTCAGTTGATCAATCCTAAAATCAAAATTAAAACAATCTAGATGAAGAACAAAAAGATAAATCCTAACAGAGTTTCAATCCTAACAATTTCTCATCAAACCCTAGAATTCCCAAAACCTAACAAGCAAACTACTCAGACATAGATGATGAATGAATAAAATTGCATTAAAAAGATAGAGTAAGAGATACAGAGGGTTCGAAATCGATGGATGTCAAGCACAGATTTGTCCATAAAAGCTCCCTAAAAGCTCTCCAAATCTCTCTCCCTCTCTCTCCCAGTCTCAATAGAAAACAAGATCTGTCCATAAAAACCTAAAGGAAAACTATATATAATGTCTAGAAATCGGACTGGGCTTTTTGTATAAACTTCTGGAACTTCTTGGGCCGAAAAGAACTTTTCCTCACGTGTCAGACATAAGTGCGTCGATCGACACATATGGCTTGTGTCGATCGACGCAAGATTCAAATATTGACTCCGACTTGATCACTTCGGCTCTTCTTTCATTGATGCTCCAAAATGCTCCAAAAGCTCCCATCAAACTCCAATCGTTTATCAACCAAAGACTCTAAAAGACTCGAAAAATACAAAAAAGACTATAAAAAGGACTTATATCATGGTCAAAAACGGGTAAAAACCATGATATATCAATCATATAAATCTACCGCCATGATAAACAAGTCTACCATCACGACGATCAATAAGTCTACCATTCACAAAATTAAATCTACCATACCCAAATTTAAATCTACCATGAAGGCAATTAAATCTACCACGAGTAATTAATCTACGATCAAATAGAAATAAATCTACCACTCAATAATAAATCTACCGAGATAAATCTACCACTAATAAGTCTACCATTCAAAAATAAATCTACCATTGAAGGAAATAACTCTACCTCTCCAAAACATCTCTACCAATGCATAAAAATAAGTCTACCGAAATAAATCTACCACTCAACAATAAGTCTACCATTCAAAAACAAATCTACCAACCACTAAATAAATCTACCATCACGTGAGTGGTAGACTTATTTATTTTTGGCGGGAAACTCATTAATGACAGTTTTGTAAATACGTTTTTTGTTATTAAAGGAAATAAGGGCAAAACCGGTTTTAAAATTTTTTGAAGATTGTTTGAGTAATTATGAAAGAAGAACACCAAAATTGTGAAAAAAAAACCATTTATTAAGACTATTTTAGTAAATCTCCCTATATAAAATTTGTTGGTTTATAGTTTCTAAGATCTATCAACTGTAAAAAAATTTGTGTCTCAATCAAAATTTAAACAGTAAAAACTTTTGAATTGAAATCAATGTAGATCAACATTCTTTCACCTCTTATGGGATAACACCCTCGATAAGGCATAAGTTCTAATATCATAAGTGCTTCTTCGTAGGATTTGTTCTCTCACATCCACATACTCATATTCCCCTATTCCATTTCACAAACAACTACTCTACAAACCCATGACAATGTTAAACTCTCAACCCGAGGCTTTAAAAATGCCTTATAGAAACCCATAAATCGAGTTGTAACAAAAGAGAGATTTCTAGATTATACCAGCTCGAAAAGCAGTCGATGTCTCCCAGCGTGATTTGCATAGAGTAGCATCATAGCGTAAGATCACCAAACCATTGGCCACACTTTTCAAGCATGATTTGTCTTTACTAGCAAATTCCTCTCAAAGACACTAGTACAGAGGACCAAACTATACAAAATAAACAAACAAACAAAAAACAGAAAATTGTATAAATCTTCACATATTAACTAAAAAAACAAAACTATACAATCTAAATCTGCATATATCAGGTATCGGATTACTCTTCATCGAACAAACCTAGAGTTGAGAAAAATTGATGAATCCTACCTTGAGGATCTAACAAGCTTCGCCGGTAGAACATTTCTGAGTTATCAGAGCATCGATTCCATTCAGATTATTCATGAGAGTTCACTATGCCACTCATGTCAAATCATTGTAGCTGGTACGGACACACCACTATTTCTATCGTTGATATCCTTGAAGAAGTTCGGAACCATCTTTGTCGGGCACAACGAACTGGACGCGAAATCTCCGGGGTCACCTCTTCAAACAGGTGCTACAACGTCGGCGAGGGAGATTTTTTGAAGATAAGCTTCGGCCAAAATTTTGGTATTGGGCTCATGATTACGGTGAATCGTCTGCAAAGAGAGGGACAAAGGAGACTGTTGACCATCGCTAATTCCAACAGAAATTCTATAGACACCACAAAATCGTTAAACTGAAATTAAAGGTTTCAAGACTCAAGAGTAAATGGTCGTAAATGCGATTATTGGGTTTACGTTTCAGAAGTGAAAAATTTAATTTTTGGTGTACACATGTTAATCATATAAGATGCTGACATGTCGCATAGATGGGGAGAGCCCTTGCTCTTTCATATAGCAGATTAGAGCATCTCCAATGCAAATTTCATTTTTGAAGTTTGCAAAACTTCAAATTTAGAGTTTGTGTATCTTGTTCTCCAATGATAAACTTAAAATAAAATTTGAAAAAAAATTATATTTTGCATTATAGTCTTTAATATTGTTTAAAATTAACTAAAATCATATTACTTTTACAAAGAACTATAGACATGCATTAAACCCATATTACAACTTAAATTAATTAATAAAACATTCATATTACAATACAATATAAAATTAAATATGAAAATTTTAATTTATAAAAACATATGTGTGAAATATATATCAAATTTTAATTTATAAGAACATATGTGAAATATTTACATTATATTACAATACAATATATGAGAAATTTTTAATTTATAACATATGTGAAATATTTATAAAATATAAAGTTGTGTACTAAAATGATAAAACAATATAACAAATAAGATTATTTACATAATATATAAATATAGAGACTCGAATGGAAAAAAAAAGATGAAACTTCAAATATGAAGTTTTGAATAGTGAAACTCCAAATATGAAATTTTACTATTCAAAACTTGAAATTTAAAGTTTTGAAGTTGAGCATTGGAATAAAAAAACCTTAAAAATGAACTTTAAATTGGAAAAAATATTTTTAATATTATAAAATTATTTTATTTACTCAAACTATTTTTGAGTTTCTAAATATAGAATATATATTCCCATATTTAGTGGGTAAATATAACATTTTTGTCTATCTCTCTCATTTTTTTCTCTTTATTCATCAATCTCAATACAATTAATATTATAAAATTTATATATTACCCCAATCATATTTACTATCTATAATAAGTTAAAATTATAGTTTAATAAAAAAAATCTGAACCCTTGGATCGAAACAAATTAAAGACGTCACGAGCCCCCTATAAAATGTTGACCTATAAAACATTGTCATTTGTTGTAATAATCTCTCTATATTAAAAAAAAGAAGTTTTTCAATACCAATAAAGTTGTCCCAAAAGAAAAAGAAAAAAAAAACTCGCAAATACAATAAAACCCTGTCCCCAATGAAGAAGACTCGAAAATAGAGAGTGACAGTGAGAGAAAAAGCAAAACTATCATTTCTTCTCCACTGCTCAGATAGAGAGAGAGAGAAGCCATGGACGAGAGACCCGAGACGGAGCTAATATCGATTCCAGCCACTCCTCGAGTCTCCACACCGGAGATTCTGACTCCGTCCGGTCAGAGATCGCCTCGTCCGGCGACCAAATCCTCGTCGGCGGCATGGACTCCGACTTCATTCATATCGCCACGGTTCTTGAGTCCGATTGGTACGCCAATGAAACGTGTTCTTGTGAACATGAAAGGGTATTTGGAAGAAGTTGGTCACCTCACTAAGCTTAACCCTCAAGACGCTTGGCTTCCAATCACTGAGTCTCGCAACGGAAACGCTCATTACGCCGCGTTTCATAATCTAAACGCTGGTGTTGGTTTCCAAGCTCTTGTTCTCCCCGTCGCGTTTGCGTTTCTTGGCTGGTGCGTTTTTTAATTTACCAAAACTTTTTCTTGCTTTTTTAGATTTTCTTGGCTGGTCTTTTTGGATGATTTTTTTTTTTTAAGTCTCAGATCTAATTTCATTGCTACGTGTTTGGGCACAATTGTTTTTTTTTTTTTTTTGTTTATCAGAATTAATAAAATATCGACTAATTTACTTTCAACTTTCGAATTATTTAACTATTTTAGCAGTAGATATATTTTTTTCTTATTTTCTTTTCAATGACATGCTTCCATAATTTTTGTTTTGGGTTTATATACATGCTTCCATCATTACACATGGGGTCACTCCGAAACCAACTTTTGTGCTTTAATTTGGATTGAGACAGAGACTTCTTTAATTTATTCGACTCTAAAAAAAAAGGAGAGTAGGTGATATACTCGGACGAATGATGGATATGTGTGTTTTATTTGAAATGCATAATGAATGCATGTTGTTTTTATTTTGTTGACAAAACAAAACAAAAGAATAGCTATATTCTTCTAGATGTATATATTATAACTTGTTATAGCTTTAAGGTTGACCATTTGGTTAGTTCAATGGCTTAGCGATTGTTATTTTAAGTTAAAAAAATTTCTTATGGATTATGATTCTTTTTGAAGTTGAGAGTAAACCAGTTTTTTTTGTGTGAATTATTGTGTTGTGCAGGAGTTGGGGAATACTGTCCTTGACTATAGCCTATATCTGGCAACTCTACACACTATGGATACTGGTTCAGTTGCACGAAGCCGTCCCGGGAAAGCGCTACAATCGATATGTCGAGCTTGCACAAGCTGCATTTGGTAAGCAGAAACTGTAAATGTAATTATATTGATGCTTACTTTTGTGTCATACTATTGCTTAAGATCTTGGATTCTTGATTGAACAGGAGAAAGATTGGGAGTTTGGCTTGCTCTGTTTCCGACGGTTTACTTATCAGCAGGAACCGCGACAGCTCTGATTCTGATCGGTGGAGAGACAATGAAACTTTTCTTCCAAATAGTTTGCGGTCCATTATGTACATCGAACCCATTATCAACAGTTGAATGGTATTTGGTGTTTACTTCTCTATGCATCGTTCTGTCTCAACTTCCGAACCTCAATTCGATTGCGGGACTCTCCTTAATAGGAGCAGTGACTGCAATAACTTACTCCACAATGGTTTGGGTTCTCTCTGTGAGCCAACCAAGACCACCCACTATTTCATACGAGCCTCTTTCTATGCCTTCGGTTTCTGGTTCGCTCTTCTCGGTCTTAAATGCTCTTGGCATAATAGCTTTTGCTTTCAGGGGTCACAACTTGGTCCTGGAGATTCAGGTAAAGATACATAATGTTTTATGGTTATCTACAATGCATATTGGACTTGTGCTTTATCATTGTTGCCGGTTCGCTGAGTATTTGAAACCTTTGTAGTCGACGATGCCATCAACATTTAAGCATCCAGCTCATGTACCAATGTGGAGAGGAGCCAAAGTTGCTTACTTCTTCATTGCTCTGTGTATCTTTCCAATCTCTATTGGAGGCTTTTGGGCTTATGGGAACCTCGTAAGTTCCATTTACTATATCCTTGGGGTCTATGTCTTGGTGTCAATTAAGGATGTCTAATTTGGTTTTTGGTTCTGTTTTGGTTCCTTGTTTTTGATTTATTTGGTTTTATGAAACATAGAAACAGATACAGTTTGTTTCCTGATCTTTTGGTTTCGTTTTTTGGATTACGAAAATAATGTGCATTTTCATTTTTGTTGGTTTCACAGATGCCTTCAGGAGGAATGCTGGCTGCTTTATATGCATTCCACATTCATGACATTCCGAGAGGTTTATTAGCGACATCATTCCTCCTAGTAGTCTTCAACTGCCTAAGCAGCTTTCAAATATATTCGATGCCCGCATTTGACAGCTTTGAGGCTGGCTACACTAGCCGGACCAACAAGCCGTGTTCAATCTGGGTCAGATCGGGATTCCGGGTCTTTTTTGGTTTTGTCTCGTTTTTCATCGGCGTTGCTCTCCCTTTCCTGTCTAGTCTCGCGGGTTTGCTCGGTGGACTCACGCTCCCAGTCACATTTGCTTATCCTTGCTTCATGTGGGTTTTGATCAAGAAACCGGCGAAATACAGCTTCAATTGGTACTTCCACTGGGGATTGGGTTGGTTGGGAGTTGCATTCAGCTTGGCATTCTCCATAGGTGGGATCTGGAGTATGGTTACCAATGGACTTAAGCTCAAGTTCTTCAAGCCTAACTAAGTAATAGCATATCTCCAAAGTCAATGGTCAAGTTTGAAGTTTTAAGATTTTGTATTGTCTTTGTTTGTTTAAGAGTGCCTTGTTTTGAATTTGCAACAATGTAATGTGTAATGTATTTGTATTTAGTAAGCTTTTTCACGATAAAGAATTTTGGATTTGTTACGATATATGTGAGTTGGTTGGATTAACACAATATTTAGTGCAGTTCACGATTAGGGCTTGCCAAAATATCCGAGCCGAGGTAAATCACAGTCTATCTTTGGTTGGAATTTTTTCCTTCTTCATGCTATTTTCACACCTGCTTAAACTTTTATTTTCCGACTAAAACTTTTAGTATTATTTTATGTACTAAAATTATTTTTCGCGTAAAGTTATACTCCCTTCGTTTCAGTAGATAATGTTTTAGAAGTTTTTTCTTGTTCTATTTCATTTGATTTATTCAAGTTTTTATGCAAAATTTGATTCAATTTGATGTTTCAGTATAGTTTTTAATTGATTAATTTATTGTTAGTTAGATAGTAAATGATGTTTTAATATAAAAATCAGATTTATGCAGTTTTAAAAATTTATTGTTAGTTCTTCTTATGAATAAACTAAACTGAAAAAAGAAGGAGCGTAACAAGAAACGCCATAGAGAGATACTTTCAACACCACATGAGATTATTCAGTTTATTGATAGACATGTAAGAAATCGTCTTCTCTCCATCCGTGTAAGTTGGTTTGAAGGTCGTAGCTAAGGTGACAATCAATTTTTTAGCACTCTAGTCAAATTCTATTTCGAAACAATTGATTAAACGAAGCACTTGCTCGAAAAAAACGTTTTAAAAATAAATAAATTTAGCATTCATTTGAAAGAAAACTGCAAGCTTGACTGCTTGAGCAACATAATAATATCCTTTTGATGTCAAAAGAAAAACTAGCAATAAAATCAATATTTTCACTTAAAATTCTCAACTGAAAGTACAAATACGTTTTTATGAAACAAAAATAAATTATAAAATGATGATATATATTATGAAACGAGAGAATGATTTCTCTCAAGTAAATATATATGCATTTTTACCTATATGTTATAAGTGAAAATCTCTTACAAAAATACGAACAAAGCATTTCGTAATCAAAATTAGAAATCCCACTATTGGTCTCATGAAAATTGGGGATATTAAGTTCCATATTTTGCTTTAAGAGCATAATAATAATTGATGTAGGGATCAGCAAAGAGAAGTCAGAACACACATGCTTAGAGGCAATGATGTGAAAAGCCACAAATTGGGAAACTGCATCATAGTTGTGTAATTATGGACATAGATGAACAAATGTTTGGTGGTTGGATCAAGATAAACATTCTTCCGGGGATTTAGTTTATTTTTTCCAAATGATTCAAAACTCATGATGATGCTAATTTAAATTTGACAATTGAAGGTCAATGACACCCACTTCGAGTGTTAGGTTTTTGTAATGATCTTATGATGGCATGCCACTAGATTTTTAATATAAGTTTTAGAATAAAAAAGATCCAATTAAGTTCCGACTTTGGACGCTTAAAGGAGGAATACGGAAAAGTTAGTGCAATGGAAACGAAAGGAAAGAAAAAAAAAAAGAGATGAATGAAAAACAAAATGTGTCTATGGATAAATGATAGTTAATTTAAAGAGTTGAGATCGAAGATTTCTTTTCTTTTTTTGTTAACTATGAAGTCAAACTTAGGTAATATTACTAAAATGTGGACTCATTTAGACCTGGCTTCTCTGTTTCACAAATCCAACAAAATCAATTAGTTAGATTAAAACATTGATCTCTTGTACAAAGTTACTATAGTATTTGATGAACAATCAAAATGGAGCTAATTACGCTTTGACATTAGTCTATGTAGGCAAAAGTTTTCTTAGTAGGTAACAAAACTGAGCATCATTCTCTTTCTCTCTGTTCTTATATCATAATTTGTTACAATTATTTTCAGCGCAATTAGTTTTCCTTTTCGGCTTTTGACCACCTTTTTTGGTTAAGCATTGATTCGCTCCTTGTTTCTACTACGTGGATCATTGCAGGATCTGCTATTTCCAAGAGTTTCGTTATTGGCGTGGTTCTCGATAAGTTCTTCTCCCGTCATCTTTGGTATGGGTGCCGAATTTTGAAGCCTAGGCCTTAAGTTTTTACATTTGATTTGCAATAGGTGGTTTCTAGGTTTCCCATTGTGGTTGTGTTGAATTTAGACTTGCTTGTATTGATTTAGCTTTGTTTCAATTATTTCTCCGGTGTGGTAGATCGTGAGCCTTGTAATTCTCTATTCCATCTTGCATTTCGGCTCATTTATATATATACTCAAATGATAAAAAAAAAAAACTATATGACAATATCGGCCGATAATATCTAACTATAAATCTCTACATTTTATTTTCTATTTTGTGGATTGTTACATTTTTTTTTAATTATTATCTTACTACAAATGATGATTATTTTTTACGATAAATAAAATTAACATAACTCTGCAACTTGAAACACGACAAACAATTTTATAGATGACGAACCTAGCTCTGATTAACATCTTTATTTCAAGATATGTGATAATGATGAACGATTCTACTTATATTAGATTTTAGATTTTCAATATATTCGTCTCTTTTAAATATCCATAATTCGTATTCTCTAGATCTTCATACATAGTGTATAAATATTAATATACCATTGGCCAATGACTGAATTCAACATTCATTTTTGTTTATACACACTTTTTTTTTTCATTTGAAATTTCACATATTTTAGTTGTCATTTTCAAACTCTTAGGAAATCTCCAGTTGTAACCTCCATGTTTTTCTTCTTCAAAATGAAGTTCCTTTAAAATATAGGAGAAAATGAAATAAGAATTTCGTCAGTGGATTAATTATTTTTTTACTTCAAACAAAAAAATATTCATAGGATACTAAATTTTATTATTATTATTAATTGTTAATTGTTAATTGTAGTATTAACTTTTTAGATTTACAAATTTTACCTCCTTATTTTGATGTAGAAAATAATTCAACAAAATCACAATTGCATCTAAAAAGCAATAATAAATAGGTAGTTTTACAAAAACAACCTTGGAAAGTTGGTTTTTGACCAAAATGATACTTTTCTTTGAATATTACTCAAACAACCTTGAAAGATTTATTATACCCGTTTTAGCCTTATTTCCTTTGAAGACAAAAACCGTATTTACGAAACTGCCATTAATGAGGCAGCAAAATTTTTTGACCAAAAGCGAATAAGTCTACCGTTCATGTGATGGTAAATTTATTTACGAGTGGTAGATATTAAGTGGTTGGCAGACTTATTGATGGTTGGCGTGATGGTAGACTTATTTATAGTAGTGATAGATTTATAATATTGTGGTAGACTTATATGTAGTAGTGGTAGAGTTAATTTTGTTATCGGTAGACTTATTTACAGTAGTGTTAGATTTATTTTGGAGTGATATACT
The DNA here is from genome assembly GCA_964056655.1 of Arabis hirsuta. Lineage (NCBI taxonomy): Eukaryota > Viridiplantae > Streptophyta > Magnoliopsida > Brassicales > Brassicaceae > Arabis > Arabis hirsuta. The sequence continues at coordinate 25,168,999 of OZ053307.1, forward strand.
TATTAGCAGTGGTGGTAGTATTAATTTTATGATCGGTAGACTTATTGATGGTTCGCGCAGTAATAGACTTATTTATAGTGGTGGTAGATTTATTTTAGAGTGATAAACTTATTAGTAGTAGTGGTAGAGTTGTTTTGTGATCGGTAGACTTATTGATGGTTCACTTAATGGTAGACTTATTTATAGTTGTGGTAGATATATACAATGTAGTATACTTATTTATAGTAGTGGTAGAGTTAAGTTTGTGATCGATAGACTTTTTTCTAGTGGTGGTAGAGTTAAGTATGTGATCGTTAGACTTATTGATGGTTCACGCAATGGTAGACATATTTACAGTAGTGGTAGATTTATTTTGGAGTGATAGACATATTAGCAGTAGTGGTAGAGTTAATTTTGTGATCGGTAGACTTATTGATGATTCGCGCAATCGTAAGCTTACTTATACTAGTGGTATAGTTATAATATGTGGTAGACTTATTTATTGTAGTGGTAGATCTATTCAATCTTTTCACTTCTTTACTAAAACAACCTTCAGTTGGTAGACTTGTTTATAGTAGTGGTAGATTTATTTATAGTAGTAGTAGATTTATAATATGTGGTAGACTTATTTATAGTCGTGGTAGTGGTAGATTTATAATATGTTGTAGACTTATTTATAGTAGTGGTAGATTTACAATATGTGGTAGACTTAGTTATAGTAGTGGTAGATTTATTCAATAAAGAGTAAAATCGTAATTTACCTTTCATTTTCTCCACAAGACCAAGCTTCTCTCCAACTCTAACAATGGCGGCCAGCCATTTTTTAGCTTGTTTTTACTGTATTTTAACTCGTTTTCAACTGGATTTTGCCGAAAACTAGTAGATCTAACATCATATATTCATTTTCTAACAAAAAATGAAAAGATTTTGAGTTTTTTTTTCAACTTTTGATTTTTAGTCCGATTTTTATCTAAATCTCGGTGTTTTTGCAGCCTCCACACCTCCGTCGAGCACAATCTAGTGCTTCCGCAGCCTCCGCGGCCGCGGTTTCAAACAAATGTTTGATTATTATTATTATTATTATTATTATTATTATTATTATTATTATTATTTATAAATTATGAATGACATTTTCGTAATAAAAACTTTTTACTAAAGTTTATTTGTTTTTTATAATTTGTGTTGAGTTTCAAGGTTGAATAAAAGTTGTTATAGTAATTAATCTATTTTCCAAAGTTATTTTAGTAATTATCTCTAATAAATGCGTATATTACGGATGTAGATGAACATATGATAGTAGAGGTGAATGTAGTAAACTGTTGAAAATTTGACTTTATAATAGTGGGTGTGAAGGATTTCCCTAAATCCGTCTTTCCGAAACGTAAATACCGAGAAGACTGCTTAATCATCTCCTTCACCGGAATGGGACATCGCTTTACCATAACCCCCTAAGACCCCTCTTAACATTCATACTTTTAGGACCCAGAATATTATATAATTAGTTTAATTGATAAAAGTTGTATATATGATTTTTAGTTCAATTTTGAAATTTAGAAATGATTTCCTACAAATTGATTTTAGTTAATGGATTCCATCAGAATTTCAGAATATAATCATTATAAGTTTTCCGTTTATAATTTTTTTTAAACCTATTTGATATCATTTTTGCACTGTTATATAAATGTCTAATTTTATACTTACAATTAATATATTTTAATTAAAAAATAAGGAATATATGCAAAAAATATCTCTAATTTTTTTTTATATCAAATATTTATTATTTTATTTTTGATTTAGTAAACTATTTTTTCATAAAAAAAATTATGAAACATATATGTTAGTCACAACGAAACTATCAAATATAATTTTCCACTATATTGAATATATTTTTGAAAAAAAAATTCATATTTTTATATGATAAATATTATATTAAAATAAAAAAATATATGTTTAATATCGTCTTGACACTATCTATACCGTTGAAATCGCTATGCTGGTCGGAACCATCTTCCCATGGAAGACATTGTCAGCTACCAATTATTACCTCGATTCTGTTTTCCGGCGAGACTTTGTAAACAATTTTCCCAATGGATGAACATCAACGACACCTTTATAGCTGTTTCCAAATTTGTATGGAATAAATTCTTCCACATATCAAATCCACGACCATGAAAACGAGTTACAATAATAATAAGGGAAATTAGCATGAATAACACAAAAAAATTATAACTAAAATTCTAACAAATTAACCTAGATCTAAACAGTTCATTTTTTGCCACACATGCTAATTTTTTTTACTTTTTAATTATACTTTTTTTTTGGTTAGTTAGCAAATTGTCCCTAATAATAACAAGATATCAAGTGTTTTACTCAAAAAAGTATATGTATTATATTACAATAAATTTAAAGAATTTTGAAATAATTAAATATATGAATATTGTTTGTTACTATCAAAAGTTTGCAAGTAACTAATAAACTTATGGATTTACCAAATAAAAATTTGCAAACACTCTCGGTCTGTAGCACTATATACTTTGTAAGACCTACTTTCTTGCGAGTTGAACTTTTTCGATATATTTATCTTGCGGTTTTTGGCTTACATTGACAAATTTACTAACTTGCAATTTGATTTAGTGTAACTCGGTGATTACAACTTGTTTTTATTTGTTTTGTCAACTAATCATTTTATTAAAATTCTGGTTATCCAGTACGGTGGTGTTTCACTTACAAAATAAAATGCAACTAACCTGATCGGAGCAAACAGTCGGTCTTACCATTTAGAAAACGTAGAATCAATAATAATGAAAAACTTGGGAACCTAACTCGGAGTTCAACAAAAGAATCCAAAGGGATGGAAAAGGCATGCCACAATCTAGAAATTGAGTCAAATTAACCAGCTCTAAACAATCAATCTCAAAAGTCTTGCAATCTATCTCTCTTTCCAACATGGACTTCATCGCCGATAACAAGGTTTCCATCTCCGAGTGTAATGGTGATAGACATTTTCTTCGTCCTCTCACCCCAATCAACAGAGTGTGGTTTCCCTTGCAGCATATCCACGCCATTCCTAAGGTCGCAACCGTCTCCTTCCAAGATCTATCCACTTTACCCCGAATGTTTGTAGATTGTTGGGACTCGTTCGTATGCATTATTTCTAGGGTTAAGCGGCTAGGTTGAGTTTCACTCAAAGCCAAAATTCACTCACTGCAAGTTGTTTAATATCTATGGTTTACCATCTCCTCTTCTACCCCACAACGCACACGGCTGGTGGAACAATGATTTCCTCATTGGTTTAACTTTGTCGAAACTGCTAGTGACCATGTTAACACTGGCCACAAAAAATGTTTTATTTTAGATGGACATTTAATTTTCTAAACATAAGCCTTTAACGCCGTAATACTCGGTTGAGACACCAAGTGCATATTTTTTCGGTGGCTAGCTTTTGTGATAACTAATATCCTGATTTAACCGTATCTCTGCCGGATTTTATAAAATGCCAAATTATACTATATATATGATTTGAAAGTAGGGCTAATATCAAGTCCTTTAATCATTTCAATGTTCAATATTATCCAAATTATACAACTGGTTTTTCTCTCATTTTTTAGTATATGTTTTTGCTTCATTTAACGGATTGTTTGTTTTTTACTTGTGAAATTTGTATTTCATGTGTGTCGCTGCATTGATCGAATTTAATTTTTTTAGCATTGCAATCAAATGTCTCGTATGTTAACACTACCGTCACATGACTTGATATACCACATCTTTTCCCCTGCAAAATGTACAATCTGTTTTTTTTTTTTTAGATAAAAAAATGTACGATATTGTTGTTCATGTTTTTTTATTGAAGTCTCTATAATAAAAACAAAATTAGGTTCAACGCAATTTCCTCATTTCAAAAATGTAAGAACAGTTCTGCAAGAGTACTTCTGTACATTTCCTCTTTTTGGAGCCATATGCTTTTAATTCATACTACTACTATTGACTCACCAGTGTCAAATATTGTAGCCAATTTTGTCTTCTTCTTATTTTCCAAGAGAATCGGATCACTCATTTTAACCAACCAAACCAAAAGAAATAAATTAATTAACTTTGCTACTTGAAATCCAGACCAACATGTTCGTCATAGAGAAACAGAGGATTTACAGACCGCCATTGTTGGACCTCAAAAAAACATTTTTTTAAAAAAAAAGAAAAAAACTTCTTCCTATTTCTTCTCCTTGTCTATTTTGCATCTCTTTGCACTTCTCTCTAATCCCAAACAAAACAAACATAAATTCCCCAAAACAAACAAACAAAAACAAAAACTAAACAGAAGGAAGAAGACAAGAATCAGAACATAGCGAGAGAAAGAAACAGTTTCACTCAAGATCGTGGCTTTGCATTGAGATCTCAAGACCAGGCCATATCAAACTGTCCCCACTTTTACCTTCCATCTCCCCCATCTTCCACGTGTCACTGACCGGAATCTCTCCTCCTCCGGAGTACCCAATACTCATCTCCTCCAACCCGTATCCGAACCCAAACCCGGACCCGTAATCCAATCCAACACCGTTTCCACTTCCCAGAGCCAGAAACGCTCCTCCTTCGCTCTGCTGCCCACTTAACAGAGACTCGAAGCTTTCGTTTCCATAACCCGAAATTACGTCACTACCCTTCCTCTCGCTCCCTTCTGATTGGTTGGTCGTGGTGACGACGGAAGAAGAGGAGGAACCCGTGTCGTTGGCGGAGGAGAGAGACCGGCGGCGTTTAGAAGAGCTCCGGCGAGTTCCACCGCCGACGGGAACGTCACGGAGGGAACCACCGTGAGTCCAATAACGACGGCAGGATTTGCAGTAGTAGCGAGGCTGAGCGAGGTTGTAGTTGTTGTAGTAACAGAATTTGGTGATGGTGGAGTTGCAGCGAGGACAAGGCAGCGGGTCGGCTAGAGTCGGTGGAGGGTAAGCCGCCGTTGTATTCGCCTGAACTCTGGCGGGTCGGGTCAGACCCGATTCTGACGGCATTTGTGAGAGATTAGTGGGGGAAGTGAGAAAGCGAAAGAGAAGGGGGATGTTGTGGGAGTGGTCAATGTGGTTTGGTTTTTATATAGCCTTTTATGTAAAACATTACGAAAAACAAATTCCTTTTAATTTGAAAATATGATATTTTTTAATATTAGCTTATAGCCATCATAAGTTTATAATGTAGCAAGGGACTGACTGGTTCAGACGCAGCGGATGTAGTTGCGGTTGTGGGATTTTGCGGAAGCGGACGGTAGCGATTTTAAGCGTTATTAAGCGATTTATACGACTGGTGCAGCGGTTGAAAACTTGAACGTTTGCGGAATGCTTATTATTGGTTGACAATGGGTGCAATAGCGGTTAAACAAAAAACTAATAATATAAACATATTATATAATTATTAAAAAAGAAAGTCAAAAACTATACTATTAATATAACAAATCATTAATTCAATATAATTAGTAATAGAATACCATAACTATATTTTTTATGATAATTTTTAAAAATTTTTAGTTTAGACAAAAGTTATAATTGTTTAAAAAAAAGTTGAAAATCATATGGAGAAATTTTTTATTTTAGAGAGGTTAATGTGATTTTGAACATTTTAGTTTGTTAGATTTATCAATTAGTGATCAAAAAAAATTTATCAAAAAATTATGATTTGAAGATTTTATAATATATAAAATTATTAAATATTAATTAAAAAGTTTCAAATTATTGATATATTTCGTAATTCTAGTTACTAAAATATCAATTTTTAATTTTTTATATTTATTCTTATTTATAAGTAAAATTTTTCTTTTTTTATTAAAAAAAATCAGTTTTTTAATTATCCAACCGCAACCACAAACGTTTCAGGGAAGCAACTTTTGGATTTGAGAGGTTTAGGGCGACACAGAGTGGTATAAAACGGTTTCTATGATTGTTGTCAAACACCAATAACCGCTACCACCTGCAAACGCAACGTTTGCGGATGGTAGCGGGTGAACCAATCAACCCCTAAATAACTATTTGTACAGACAAAAATATCCGTTTTCTCTTACTTTTCTAATCTCTCTTTCTCTTTGTTTTTTAGAAAATTCAAATTGTGATACATGCAACAAAAGTTATAATTTTTAGTATATTTACAAAATTACATCAAAAATAGAAACTGTAAATATCAAACAAATAAGAGTGAATAGCTTTTTTTTTTTTTTCAAAGTAACAGATGAAGGAAGAAGAAGAAGGAAGAATTAAAATTTATAAACGAGTTCTTGAGCCAAAAAGGAGAAAAATATGTAAGACACTAACCATACATATGCAATGGTTAGATCCTTAAATATATGTTTTTCTTGATCATACACTCTAATTCCCCTTATTAATTTCCATTAGAAATAAAAGTGCATAGGCGAAGCTGGGTTTTACAAAAAAAAAAAAAAATTAAGAGTGAAATAGATAGTGACATATTTTTGGATGCTGACGTTGAAACAATCCGACCCGTTTTTTTTTTTAACATTGGATTCGAATTAGCTCAGCAATAATCAAACAGCAAACAACGGAAATCCAATTCATTTCAACGAGCAATCCAATAACCATTATCAATGAAATAACCAATAATCAATTCCAACTCAACAATCTCAACCAATCCCTAGAACCCGCAACCTAGCAGTTCTAACAGTCCATAACGAAACACAAGCAACCGAGTCCCTAGATCATCCTCCTCGTCCTCGCCATGATTCCACGATCACATCTTATCTTTACCTGCATCACATGGTTATAAGAGATTGTAGGGGTCGGATTTCCCCCATATGAGATCGATATAACGACGAGATCAACTCTGCGGCGTCCTAACAAAAACGGATCGAATCTACAAGGGTCCAATCTAAATCTAAGCCCAAAATGACATTAAACCCATTAACAAAATGGGCTTAATAGATTAATGGGCCTAAATGTTATATATTGCTTAATGGGTCAGACCCATTTATTAGCTGGCCCATTTTACTTAGGAGTACTATATATAGTTCATTATCATCTCCCAAAAAGGAGATCGATTCATTTGTAACCAGAGCTTAACAGAAACAGCAATAAAACATATCTTCAACTTTTGCTTTGTGATTCATACTCAGAAGACTCAGTTCTCCTTTCAACCCTTGACAAATTCAACTGTGTAGGATCCGCCGTCCACAGTTTGGCACCGTCTAAGGGGACTTGAGATCTTCTTACTCAAAGGAATCACTTCATAGACAAAGTAGAAGATGACCATCGAACGCATCGACAACACTGATGGCGACAGACGCATCACCCACACGGATGGCAACCGCGTCGACGACAACAGTGGCGAAAACCGTAATGATAACGCGAGCGATAACCAAGTCGACAACCCTGGCAACAAGGAAGTCAACCAAGGCGCAATGCCTGCACTGGAAGTACTAAACCAGATCAAGGCAGCGATGGACGCAATGCTCAAGAGGCAGGAGAACCAAGAAAAAGTGAACGCCATGGTGGAAGAGAAACTTAACACCATCGCCATAGCAAGTCGGGGCCGAGGTCAAGGTTTGTTTAGGCGACCAGGAGAGCAACTCATTCCGACTACTCTCTTCTCAACATCAGATGGCGCGCCCAGAACTCGGACCTTCCTACCGTCATACACCACCTCGGAGACAGGCGATGGAAGCAACACAAGACACATGACCCGACCGCTGGGGAAGAACGCGTATGCCGCCGATGGGCAACCACAAGTCGTCAACCTCGACGAGGATGCGCCAACCGAGGTCAACTTGGGAAGACGTACTGATGCAGGACATACTACGGCGCGCCAAGGCGGAACGACCCGAGGCGGCGAAGAAACCGAACAAGATAACATCAGTGACGAGGATCACCTCTGGATCCAACAGCTTGACGACCGGCGTGACAAGGCATTGCGCGTCCAGAAAGCCGAGATAGATGAGATGGGCGCGAGGATGGAACGAGCAGCCGAGGATATGAAGGCAGTTCAATCTCAGATGCATAAGGCTGTAAGTAAAGCTCCTCAGCTTGACTTGGTACTAGAAGAGGCATAGAACACTAGGGCTCACGTGTCCGATCCAGGAAAGATAAGGCTACCAACATACGAAGGCAAAACTGATCCAACAGAACACATTACAGCCTTCATCATCGCAATGGGCCGAGCTAATTTTAAGGAAGACGAGAAAGACGCACGAAGATGCCTTCTGTTCGTTGAGCACCTGAAGGGACCGGCTCTACAATGGTTCTCCCGGCTAGAGCGGAATTCCATAGATAATTTCAAGCAATTAACAGAGGCGTTCATGAAGCAGTACGCCATATTCATGGAGCGCCAGACTGAGGACGCTGATCTATGGACTATGAACCAAGGGCAAAATGAAACGTTACAGAATTTTATCGACCGATTCAAAGCAGTCTTGTCAAAAGTCAGAGGGCTAAGCGACTCGGCCGCCATTCAAGCTTTGAAAAAGTCCTTGTGGTACGACTCAGACTTCCGCAAGGAATTGGCATTAAACGCCCCTTCAACTATCCAAGATGCCATGCACCGCGCCACAGAATTCGCAGCAAACGAAGAGGACGTAAAAATTCTGGCAACCAAACATGGGAAATCAAAACTAGCCAGCCAATCCGACCTGACGCAGCCACAAAATCAACCCGGTAAGAAGAAGGCAAATCAAACCCTTGGCTTCGTGCAACACGAGGGAGGTTTTAAAGGAGCACATAACTACCAAATAGAGTCGCTTGGATACGGTCGAGGCCGAGGCCGAGGCCGCGGCTGAGGAAGGAGCAACACCTAGATGAGAGGTCAAAGCTCCTATGATGAGATGGCGCACTGCGAATTCCACAACTTCGCCAGACACTCAACTGCGAATTGTCGCATTCTTCGAGGTAGCGTCAGAGACTTCGAGGTGGATGTCAATACTGACAATTCTGATCGGATAAACAGTGATAACACAAAGGGAGGAAAGAGAGATGACGAGCAGCTGCCACACGAACCAAGACAACGGATAAACATGATCATTGGCGGATCTCATTACTGTTCAGACACAATCTCTTCCATCAAAGCATTTCAACGACACACCGAAGTTAGCATCAACTTCTCAGCGCTTTCCCAATTTCCAAACAATGTGATCATGTACGAAGAAAAAGAGACCACTGGGATCGACAGACCACACAACGACCCACTTGTTATTGAGCTGATCATCGACAATCGCGACACCGGTAGTACGGTAGACGTAATTTTTCGAGATACTCTGAAAAGGATGAAAATCGACCTATCTACAATCGAACCATTTCCCAAGCCCCTGACAGGTTTCTCCGGAGACACAACAATGACAATGGGCACAATCAAGTTACCAGTTCAGGCCGGCGGAGTCAGGAAGATAGTCAATTTTTCCATAGCAGACCAGCCAGCAATTTACAACGTTATCATGGGTACTCCATGGCTGAATTCCATGCGCGCTGTGGCATCAACCTATCACCTCTGCCTGAAATTCCCTACCCCGCGGGAATAAAGACAATCCTAGGCAGTCAAAAGGAGTCCCGCATGCGCATCATGGTGGAACACAAGCACCGACATCCTGTCACCGAAATAACCCCAAAAGAGGAGCGTAAAAATATGAAGTCAGATAGGAAACCGGTGAAGGAGCTCTCTAAGCTCTTGTAGCAATTACAGATTGCTGAAGATCGTAAAAAAGAAGGAGCCAGACCAACATGCGATCCTACTATATTGGTCTGCATTGATGACAACAACCCGGAGCGGTGCGTAGAAGTCAGAGCAAATCTTGAACAACAAATCAAGGGAGAACTCATACTGTTTTTAAAGAAAAATGTTCACACCTTCGCATGGGCAGCATAAGACATGCCTGGAATCGACATCAACATAACAAGTCATGAGCTAAATGTCGACCTAACTTTCAAGCCGGTGAAGCAGAAGCGACACAAGCTTGGGATTGAACGTGCAAAGGCTGTCAACGACGAGGTAGAACGACTTTTACGAGTTGGATCAATTGCAGAAGTTAAGTATCCGGACTGGCTTGCCAACCCAGTCGTTGTGAAGAAAAAGAACGGGAAATGGCGAGTTTGCATGGACTTCACTGATCTAAACAAGGCATTTCCAAAGGATAGCTTTCCTCTACCCCATATTGACCGATTGGTTGAAGCAACCGCTGGAAATAAGCTCTTAACATTCATGGAAGTTGAATCCAGCAAAATATCGATTTGCAGTCACATCAGGCGAGTTCCTCGGATACTTAGTCACCCACCGCGGCATAGAGGCAAATCCAAAATAGATCGACGCCCTCATAGAGATGGCTTCACCAAAGAATAAGCGAGAGGTGCAAAGACTGGCATAAAGAGTGGCTGCACTCAACATATTCATTTCTCGCTCTACCGATAGGTGCCTGCCGTTCTACGACGCTCTGCGCGGGATCAAACACTTTGATTGGACAGACAAATGTGAAGAAGCCTTTCAACAATTAAAAGCGTATCTGGCTACACCTCCAGTTCTCGCAAAACCAGTTGAAGGAGAGCCGCTGTTTCTATACATAGCAGTCTCACCTACGGCGGTAAGTGGCATACTGGTTCGAGAGGAACGAGGGGAGCAAAGACCTCTATTTTACATTAGCAAAACTCTTACTGAAGCAGAAACGAGATATCCTCAAATGGAGAAAATGGCACTGTCCGTCATCATGTCATCGCGGAAACTAAGACCATATTTTCAATCTCACACGATCGTGGTTTTGAGTACGTTCCCGCAGCGTTCAGTTTTGCACAGCCCAAGTCAATCTGGCAGGCTTGCCAAATGGGCTGTTGAATTAAGCGAGTACGACATAGAGTATCGCGGCCGATCCTGTACAAAATCTCAAGTACTGGCTGACTTTTTGATTGAGCTTCCGGAGCAACATGACAACACCACAAACAAAATCTCAACTTGGCAACTTCATGTTGACGGTTCATCATCAAAAAGTGGCTCTAGAGTCGGTAGACGTCTGACATCGCCAGCTGGCGAGATACTCGAGCAATCTTTTCGCTTGGGCTTTCGAGCATCTAATAATGAGGCTGAGTACGAGGCCCTCATTGCTGGTATGAAACTCGCCCAGGGACTCAAGATCAGCCAAGTACACACATTTTGCGATTCGCAGTTGGTTGCCAACCAATTCAATGGCGAATACGCAACCAAAGATGGCCGTATGGAAGCCTACTTGAAGGTAGCAAAAGAGTTGGCTTTGTAATTCACAGAATTTACGCTTACACGAATTCCAAGGGGTGAGAACACCAACGCTGACGCACTGGCAGCCCTCGCCTCAACATCTGACGATGACTTAAAGTGTATCATTCCAGTGGAGTTCATCGAGCACCCGATCATCACTCTGCCGCAATCGGTTAACATCCTTACCCGGTTCCAAGCAGCCAAAAAAGTGAAGGAGTTAGCAGAGAGAATCGCGAATGGAGAAGACATCGAGATGGAGGAGCTGGTCATTGCACCACCGCAACTTAGTTGATTCTTCTGACGATGATGACGCGTCCCAGCATGGGAAGGAACTTACCATGCGACAAGCACCAACACCTCTCGAAACCGACTCTGCTCACCAGCCAGCCGAGGCAGATTCACTAACAGAGACACATCCGCCAGGAGAGGCGAATCCGGCAGCCAGACTCACCCCTCCCACAGATTTACTTGAGTCTGATAGGACTGTCACTGCAACCAACGTGGCAACAGACCCTGCCAAGCAGTATGAATTTCCAGCAATGGATACTGACCCGGTGGACAACCTCGACATTTCTCCCGTTCCTGCCAGAGAAAACATTAACAGGAATTTCGCACCGCACCGCGATATGACAGCGATCAAGGACAAGCCCCCACCATTGGCCGAAGATACTCCCATGGAGGTGGATTTTCAAGTCATGAAGTACGGATGTGATACAAGCTGGCTCGGCGCCATACGAGACTACATTGACAAAGGCAAAATCCCTCCTGATAAGTGGGCTGCTCGCAAACTTAAAGCCAAAGCCACTCGCTACACTTTACTATACGGTGAAGTCTACAAATGGCGTTTCTCGGGACCGATGCTGCTCTGTGTCGAAGGCCCGACAGCTCGAAAAATCATGCATGAGGTACATGGTGGTTCTTGCGGAAATCATTTTGGCGGACGAGCATTAGCTATCAAGATCAAGCTGCATGGCTACTACTGTCCAACAATGATCAGCGATTGTGAGAAGTTTTCGGCTAAGTGTGAGAAATGTCAACGCCACGCCCCAAAAATTCATCAACCAACGGAAATGCTTTCCTCGGTAACTTCGCCGTACCCATTCATGAGGTGGTCCATGGACATCGTCGGTCCTCTCCACCCGTCGCGACAGAAGCATTTTTTGTTAGTCTTGACAGACTACTTTACCAAGTGGGTAGAAGCAGAAGCCTATGCTTACATTCGGGACACCCAGGTGGAAAATTTTGTATAGAAGAACATCATATGCAGACATTCGGGACACCCATACGAGATCATCACGGACAACGGCTCTTAATTTATCTCTGTAAAACTCGAAGCCTTCTGCGAGAAATGGAAAATTCGACTCAACAAGTCTACTCCACGATGTCCACAAGGAAACAGCCAGGCCGAATCAATCAATAAGTCAATTATCCTCGGTCTTCGGAAGCGCCTGGATGAGAAGAAAGGCCGCTGGGCCGATGAACTGGAAGGCGTGTTATGGTCACATAGAACGACTCCAAGACGAGCAACTGGTGAAACACCCTTCGCCCTCGTTTACGGTACAGAGTGCGTCATTCCAACCGAAGTCCAGTTCCCCACCATCCGACGCCAGCTCTTGCCAGAGCACGAAGCACTCAACAATGTCATACTACTCGACCGACAAGACACAGTTGAAGAAACCCGAGACAAAGCGTTGATCCGGATAACTAACTATCAACAAGCCGCTGCAAGGTACTACAACTCTCACGTCAAGGAACGACGGTTCCACGAAGGCGACTTAGTACTGCGCGAGGTCTTTCAGAACACAGCTGAACGGAACGCAGGCAAGCTCGGTGCCAATTAGGAAGGCCCCTACAAAGTCACCAAAGTGGTCAAACCAGGTGTATGTGAGCTAGCCAGCACTTGAGAAAATACTACCACTGAGGTAGTCAACATACTTAACTTGAACTACGGGACGGCTTGATCCCTTCAAAGGGTACGTAGGCAGCCCGTCTTCGGATGGGTTCAGCTGTCCCCCCTCCTGCAAAAGGGGGGGGAGTGGGTGCTTATATTCATATACTCCCATTTTTGTAAGAAATAAAACTTACAAGTTTTTTACAAACTTTTCTCCTACGTCTTTTACGAACAAAGTCTTAACAAAACAGACATCCGATTTCTTCTTTCATTACTGATGGCCACAGTAACGAACTTTAATACTTACTTCAGATCTGACTACTACATCCTTAGCAGGATTACAAAGTGCGCTATCCAAATGTTTATGTTTATTACCAGAGTGGATGCGTTCATGGGAACAACTCTATAAACCGGAATATTCATCACTAAACCCAGCAAACAAATCGCTGGTATCATCGCAAAGTTTTCATTATAGGAGCGGCTATGTTAACGAAAAACATGACCGCAAACCGAAATGATCACTAAAAAACCCAACAACTCTATCGTTGGTCATCACGCGATAACATGTTCATTTTTGGAGCAGGCGTTTCAGTAAAGACTCACCCGTGAACCAAGATCATCATCATAAAACCCGGTTAACTTATCACTGGTCGCAACAACATTATAATCAATATTTGGGAGCGGACAAACCAACGACACCCTGCATGTAAATCAGGGCAACCATCGTCTGAACGTAAATCAGCATAGCTGGAGAAGGCTTGTCAATGACAACTCGCCAGTAAACCATACTTGCATCAAGAATAGTAAACATCAACGAGACACTCCACTTATCAGTATGCAGCCATGCTCATTAGTGCAACGGTGTCCAGAACTAAACACTTCGCAACGAAACAATTTGTCCAAAAGACAGGAACAAGAATCATAAAAGCTGCTCAGAATGACCCTCGGCCGCGCTGTTCGACGAATTACCATCGCTCGAAGAATCAGAAGAATTCGAACCCGAAGCGGCATCCAATTCATTAGTTCGATCTTCGATGGTACTAATGGGAGAAGGCTTAAGAATATCCTCGAGTTCGCGCACATGATTGGCAAACACCTTATCAGCAAGTACCAGGCCCGCCTCCTGCTTCTTGAGAGCAACGAGTTCATCGCCAAGGTTAGGCGCCTTGTCACTCTGAAGCAACTTTACGAACTCAATGTTACTCCGAACTTCAGCAAGATCAATTATGTCAATCTTCGACTGACCAATGATCGCTCCGATCTTCTCTCTAGAGACGATCCTCGCCTCGTACTTCGCCTCTAGTTCGCGCTTCCCTTCGTCGACAGTCCGATGTACAGCCGCATCTTGAAGCTCGGACGCAACATCTATGCGGGTGGTAAGGTCAGAGACTTCCTTCTGAAGACGCATCCTCTCAGATTCAGACTCTGTGAATGTCCCATCCATCTTGCGACTCTTTTCCTCGATTTCCTTCATAGCAGCTTCGAGAGTAGCAACGCGATCCTCTGCATCCCTTTTCTGCTTCTTATGGTTGTCGCAAGCCTTCTGAACGACGAAAGGAACTGTCACTTCGTAGTCAATGGCGAGCTTGTTGAACGACGAAAGGAACTGCAAAAGCAAAAAAAAATTGGAAAAAATAGCAATAAGGAAGAAGAAAAATCACTATCTGACAATAAAGTCGCGAAGCCTTACCGTCATACAATGAAGAGCCGTAGTTGAGTAAGAATCTTCCTTCAACATTTCTCTCGGAGGCGGAAATTCAGTGCCCGGAAAGACGATCTTGGACCGATGCGATGCTGCCGTCGCAGCATCACCAAAAGGAATAGTCAAAGTCGCCCTGGCACGGTCACATCGAGGATTCGAATTGCGCCTCGATCTGCTCTGGCCATCACCATCAGCAGCACCTCTCTCCTCGTCTTTGCGAGGACGCTTACGACTTGCCTCCACGCCATCATCTCTCCTCTTCGTGTCGTCTGACGCCACGGCGATGACTCAGATCGACGGTCGACGGCAGCAGTAACATTTCTCTCTAACGCCGGGCGACGCTGCTTAGACGCAGAGGTAGTAGACGTACCAACTCTAGGAACCGACGCCAATGACCTTGCTCGCTCCGGTACCCTCGCGTTAGACTCCAGTCCGACCTCCATGGCTCTCCTCTCGCGGGCTGATGGTTTCCTTGCGTTGTCCGACATCTCTGGTGAAAAATTCGACAAAGTAGCTCCGAATCGACGGACAAGAGCTTCTGTGTAAAGAAAAGTCGTCCCTCCAACTACACTTCTCAGCAGCTAGGTCATCACGGAGAACAAACAAGTCTATCGGCAACTTTGCAATGCGGCTTAAAACTGCAAAACAGTAAGCAAAAGGATAAGAGGGTTAGCATTGAAAACTGAATAATTAAACAAGCAAGAAGCACAAAGAAACGGCAATGAATGGCAAATTCTAAGATAAAAAATAGTGGCGCGGCAGGGTCGACTACTGCGAGTCCCCCATCTTTCTCGAAGCATGTCTAGATGACCGCGGCTGACGGAAGCTTCATTGATTTTCACAAAGAAAAACTTTTCCGACCAAAAACGATCTGTGTTGGAGAAATCTCTAATAACTTGGAGATTCGTTTTGGCATTAAGGAAATAGAGGAGTTTGCCCTTGGAGCCAGTCTTCCTAACCTCCAGGAGACTCAGCAAGTGATCGACTACGACTTCGCTGTCACATTCGTAGCTGCGCACCATAATCCCAACCAAGTGACGCATGCCGAGAGGCGTGATCTGTGCAATAGCAAGATTGGTCCTCCACAAAATGTCAAGAATCGCGGCAGGAATCGGGAACCACATGAAGCACGCGTAAAAGTAAGCTTCGTACAAAGTAAAGTAGCCCTCTGGAGGATGATCCACTCGCGCATCTGAACAAGGAACAACTATCTCGACTTCATCGGGAACACCAAAGCAAGCAGTAAGGGAATCCAAAGACTTCGAAGTTGACATGGTAGATCCTGGCGGGTTAGGTCCTCTCCGCTTCGACCTTCGCTTCTTGGAAGGCGGCATAACCACGATCTCATCGCTAACCTCTTCCACCACAATTACAACATTGGAGGAGGCCGGTTTCGTCGAACTGCCAGTGTCAGACTCTGGAGAAAGAACTATTTATCTTCCGAGAAGCAAAGGATCAGAAACCATATCTCCGGGTCGCTTTTTCTTTCGTTGACCGAGTCACTTTTTTTTTTTCCTTTCGTTGACCGACTCAAACCGCCATTCAAACCCATCGATCTCACGTCGCCTCTCCTCGCTGATACCAGCCTCGATCTTCCACGACGCGTGACGTCTTGCGTCTTACCGGCGTTCACTTTCTCTCTCCTCGCCGAAGCTCTCTCTCTCTTCTCCACTGCGCAGATCCGCCGCGAAAGATCGATTGTGCCGTCGGTTCGCGACGATTCGAGCCGTGATGACGATGCAATGAGATTGATTCGCGACGATATGATGCGATGAGATTGATTCGCCGACGAGTTGGTTCGCGACGATTCGAGCCGTGATGACAATCCATCGATCCGTGATGACGATGCGATGACAACAGATCCGTAGGCGATGACAACGGCGTGACTGTGGCGAGGCTCGACGGGGGTGATAACGCCGGAGAGAAACGACGATGCAGATCGGAGGAAAGAGGCCGGCGGCAGTAACCAAAAAAAAAAAACAAAAAAAAAAAAAATCGAAACCCTACACCAAGTAATAATAAAATAATAAATTGGAGATGATTTTTTTTTTTACCTTCTGTCCACGAGAGGAAGTGAATTGGTAAAAAATAATGTCTTGGAATCAGACTTATTTATACCCGGAGAATCTTCTAAAATCACTTTGTGTCTTGGACAAAATTCTTGAAATTTTCCAATAGGCCTCAAGGCCCAAAGCAACATGACCATCAACCTCCTCAATCTTCTAAGTAAAAGAAAAAGAAAACAAGTCCAAAAAAAGAAAAAAACCTCCGAATATGAAATTTGAACTATTTTTTAGTTCAAGTTGAAATTAGCCACATGTAAAAAATCAGGTATAAAAAGGCATGACGAGGGAAGTTCAGGTCGAAATTGATCGTTTCCTCCCAATGACTCTTTTCTTATTCAATTAAAACTAATTTATTCTTATCAATTGTACGGCCCATGAAACCTTAATTGATTTTTGATATTTGGTTCGTTCAACAATTATAATCTTTAGATTGTGTAGTATATGCAGGTATGCTGGTTTCGAATCAGCACTTAATCTTTTATAGTAAAACTAGAATAGGACCTGTGTTAATACGCGGGTAAATACTATAAAATTAATGAAAGAAATATTTAAATTTTAATTAGTAATCCGTTAAATTTTGAAATACTATTTAACGTGGATCCTAAAACCAGTAGAAGTCAATTTATATCATAATATCATGTTCTAATACATATCACGCAAATCCAAAAATATATGTTATTGAAATTTAAATCGAATTTAAATCATATTCTTAATAACATGAATATTTATGATTATGTGAGAAAATAAAAATAACTAAAATATATATATTTAAATCATAAAAGGGTAAATTTTATGTTAGTAACCTCATAAAAACTATAAATAATGTTGTGAACCATCACATAATTACATGATGGATAATTGTATTTTATTAATGTCATCATTTTATTTTTCCTAGAGATTTATACTCACCAAACTTTATACAGCATTAATTTAATAGTAAATTTAATATTATTATTTTTTAACATATATAATTTTCAATATATACACTTAAAAAGTACCAATGGCATCAAAGGTCAAAAATTTCTATCTTTGTGATATTATGTAACTATATATTGATAAAATAAGTATTCTTATAGATTTTATTTTTATTTTTTTTTTCACGGTTGTGTATATTTTTAAACTTTTAAATTGAGGTGTCTATAACTCTAACTTTTTTTCCCAATTTATATATCTTTTTTTCATCATTCGTCTTTTTATTTATCTTAATTGAGATTTTTGTTCTATATGTATTATTTGTTTATTTTATGGCTTATGTCATGTCTATATTTTATCTTGAACTTTGTTTCTTAATTATTATTGATAATATTAGAAATTTTACTTTTTATTATTTGATTATTAACTAGACAATTACTTTATATTTTAATTTTAATTTTTCTAAATTAATTTAAGTTTTCACACATTGATCAATATTAGATTCATGTCGCGATCTCGTGAGTTATAATTTTATTTTTACGTGTCATGCTGATATAAAAACGCTTTGCGGTAAATATTTTTGATTTTAAAATTTATAACGCCTATAATTTGAGAAATGTAATTAGATTCTAAATTATGACTCTAAAAATATTTAATATCTATTTTATTATTATATTTTATTAAATAGTCAACTTATTATATTTATCTCATACTAAAATTGTTTCATAAACGTTATTATATTTCAAAAATCACACTAATAAATATGACATTTTTTTTGTCTTTAACTATTTAGATAATTTATAATGAAAAAAATGTGTTTTGCAATATAAAAATTTAGAAATATTACATATTTTAGAAATTACTAACGCCTATAATTTGACAAATGTAATGAGATTTTAAATTACGACTCGAACAAATATTTAATATTTATTTTATTATTATATTTTATTAAATAGTCAACTTATTATATTTATCTCATACTAAAATTATTTCATACACGTTATTATATTAGAAAAATCACACTAATAAATATGACATTTCTTTTTGTCTTTAACTATTTAGATAACTAGAAAATGATTCGGGCTATGTCCGGGTATGTGTTATAGATTTGTTTGCTATTTTAGTATCAATAAAATGGTATCATGATTTTTTTTTGATTTTTTGGATCGAACAAAAAATTATATTTTTAATATAAAATTGATAAATTGATTATTTCACTTTAAGTATTTTCATTGTTTAAGATTCAAAATTTATTCATGTGAAATATATACACAAAATAAGTACAAAATTTAGTTGTTGGCGACATGTATTTTTGGTTACATAATAACTCATTCTTTATCAATAAATTTGATATTAATTCATTATATTTTTTTCATATGTTTATGCACATTTCATTTTCTCTAAAAAATTTTGGATTCATTGTACTATTTGAAATTTAGTAATACCGAAATAGTGATTTCTTTGAAACACAAAACCTTAAAAAAAATATTTAAGTATTTATTTATGTTGGCTTTTTTTTTTGTCTATTATTGTATGATTTGTATTTTCATACAACTAAAGACTAAATTTTTCTTTTCATACCAATTCAACCGCTTACTCAAAAATATATGAAACATAACATTTTATTAATGTATTTTCCAACTTTAAGTGCATTACATAAGATAATATTTTCTATCAATTGGTTTAATATGTTTTTGAGATTAGTAATTTTTTAATAGGTAACATTGATATAAATGAACTCAAAAGTATAATGGCAAAAAATTGAAGACGGTAAAAAAATATCGAATTAGTTTATTGAATTTTGTAGATATTAGTTTAATTAAAAAATTATACAAACATCAATAGAAGTGAAAATCTCAATTATATGTAAATTTATGACCGGAATTTTTTGTTTTTATCAAAAGTATACATATAGACTTCATGTAATTGTGGCACCAAATGCTACTTTTTCTTTTAGTGCATCAGTATTTTTTTTGAATATATCATCTTAAACTATTGCGAAAACTAAAATTTTACAATCTGCCTACTTACAAAAGATATTGGTTAGAATAAAGTGATAAAAAACATTGTTAATAAGACAATAGATTCCTACAATTGCGTCGTTGTGCTTACGGGTTGGGTGTCTACGTTCTAGAAAGGGGTTTGTTGCACTCTTCCAATCCAAACAAAAAAAAAATCTTTGGCTACTTTTCAACCATTACCATCAACATACTTTACTTTCACATCATTAAAAATAATTATTAGCATGTTTATTACAATCAACACACTATTTCACTTCTAAGAGAATAATTTTCATTTCTTAAAAAAAATATATATATATATATATATTCTTCTCAAAATTTAGTTAGATTGTTGATGTAATGTCAACAAAATCACATCAACAAAATCATAATATAATTTTCAAAAATCTCTTACACCATAAACTCTTATCGCCTCTCTATAATCTTTTCGTTTTTTTGCTATCTTAGTTTTCTCTTATGAATTAACTTAAAATATTTTGTTATTGTGGAGGCCAAAACCAACACAACTAGATTTGTTAGGGTTTGTTTTGAAGAGGTAGAGATTTCTATGATTAGCTAAGATTACAAATGTATGAGAGATCGTTTGTTATTGCTCTGTAAGGTATTGTTTTACAAGATTTTCCCCCCCCTCCTCCCTCAAGGGAGATGTACTGGTATTTATAGGAAACTGGGTTAGCTAGGACTGTGCCAGGCCCACCACGTTGCCAATAGTAGCGAGCTATGATGTGACGCCCACCTTGCCAACCCTAGTGAGCTATGATGTGACGCCCACCTTGCCAACCCTAGTAAGCTATGATGTGACGTCCACTTTGTAAAGTGGGACGAGCTATGATGTGACGTCCACTTTGCCAGCCCAGTCGGGTCGCCTATGACGTGACGTTCATCTTTGTCAAGTCTATTTTTGCGAATGTCGGTTTTTCCCGTCTGGACCGGGCTTCGGGCTATTTTTATGTCATTGGGCCGAAGACTGCACTGGACCGAGGATGTGATCAGCAGACGAGGAGAGGACGTGGTCGGCCCTCGGACCGAAGCTGTGATCGGCCCTTGGACCGAAGCTGTGGTCGGCTAGACGAGGCTGAGGCCGTGGTCGGCTAGGCCTGGCGAGGGCGTGGTCGGCTAGGCCTGGCGAGGGCGTGGTCGGCTAGGCCTGGCGAGGGCGTGGTCGGCTCCTGGCGAGACCGTGGTTGTCTCCGTCGGGCCGAACACGCCTCCATTCGTCAAGTCTTAGTTGGTCCTCCACCTCGTTCAAAGACAGTTTTCATGGTTACTTGCTTTGCTTCGTTGTGAAGACTTTAGGTGTTACTCCGCCTTGTCCGTCGAGAGTCTGGAGAGTCATTTATTTAGTTATCTGTCTTTGAACGGTAATGTTGAGCGGGTGAATACCGACCCCAACAGTTAGCCCCCCAGCTCGGTAGTGTTAGAGATAATAGTGCCGAGCTATAGATGTTCTGGACATTAGCATTGCCGTTTAGAGACAAGGTATCTGCCTATCTTTTCTTACAGTAGTAGAGAGTGACTTTATGCTGGAGGTTTTAAGACTCCGTAAGCGTTGTGAAGATTTCAAGACTTCTCGCTTTGCTTACTACGGTAGAGAGAAGGTTATTTTTTTTTTTTTTTTTTTTTTTAGACTCCGTGTTTCCTGTGAAGGTTTTAAAACTTCATGTTTCCTACGAAGGTTTTAAGACTTCGTCTCTCGAGCACTGATACCGACGACACATCTGGCGTCCGAGAAATGATTGCGTCTGAGAAATGATTTCCGAAAGCCAAGAGTGTCATGACAGGAACTGGGACCCGCCTAGTAGGATGAAGGAAGGAGAAAAAGATTTTTTTTTTTTTTTTTTTTCTTCTTCTTCTTTCTAGGTTTTTTTTTTTTTTATCTCCTCTTCTCACTAGCCGCCGCCGAGCACTCGCCCGAACCCACCGTCGCCGACCGTGAGCTCCGACTCCGCCGTCGCCGACCGTGAGCTCCGACTACCGCCGTGATTCGCAAGCTCCGACCACCGCCTCCTTCATCCCCATCTCCTCCTTCCTTCTCCTTGGTAAACATCTCAAACTCCCAAATTTCCCCTCTTAGATCGAAAATCCCCATAGCCAAATCATCTTAGCTTTGTGTGATTGTTAGTGTTTAGCTATGGATTTGCTAGTAGGAATCCTTTGATTCTTAGCTTCTTTGGTTCGAAATCGCGACGAAAAAGGGGGGGGATTTTGATGTTCACACTTGATATTGATTTTGCTCTTTGTTGTTTGGAGATAGGCATTTTGAGTGTTGTTCTTGATGGAAGATGAAAATCCTTGATTTTTGATCTTTATTTCGTGACATGTGTAGACAAATTCGGTGTTTATGGACGAACAAGCACTTGATTCGGTTGAGGAAATCGGTGAGCCTTCGGCTCGGGACGATTCGACCACGTCTTCGCTCTCGGGTCCGATCACGGCTTCGCTAGCGGATCCGACCGTGGCTTCGCTAGTCGACCCGACTACCGCCTTGCTTCATGTTGACTCGCCTGCGGATCCGACTTCGGCTTCGCAACACGCTTCGGCATTGGATCTGACCGCGGCTTCGCAACTTACTTCGGCGTTGGATCCGACCACGGCTTCGCAACCTACTTCGCCGGTGGATCCGATCATAGCTTCGCAACCTGCTTCGCCGGCGGATCCGAAGCTGAGCTCGGCATCTCCAATGTCAACAAGAGGTGTGACATCGCATCACGAGAGCGTTGATGTGGGGACTCATCACCGTAACAAGGTCGTTGTATCACGACGTTGTCTCGGCGAACCCAATGATAGTGGCGATGGTGTCTTTGACGATTTGGCAGACCTCGAGGAGGAGAGGAGACCTAGCGGTGATGAGGATCTTATGGACAGAGGTCGAGGTGTTAGACTCCATTTTCCTTTCGATGATGAGGACCCGCGGCTTCTAGTTGGCGAAGCCGACGCCGTTCTGTCGTCAGGCTCTTCCTCCACCTTTAGGTCGCTTCCCTCTGATGCTGAGGTTGGTGATGATGATTTTCTTGCAGAGGTTGACCAGCCTGTGGTGGCTAAGAAGAAAAAGAAACGTCCGGATCCTCCGGGATCTACCCTTTCGGATGCGGAGTCGTTACGCCTCCTCCGAGGGAGGTGTGAGATTTCGGATGAGATTACGCTGGTTCTCCCCGACTCTTCTCAGCGAGCCGATGCTCCGCCGCCGGGGTACTTTACCTTGTATGAGAACTTCCTCGAGCAATGCCTGCTGTGGTTCCCGGTGCCTGGCTTCCTCCTTCGCTTCTTAGAAGCGAACGGTATTTCCCTTGCTCAGATTAACCCCAAGGGTCTGAGGCATATCATTGGTATCTATGTGCTGAGCAGGGAGTGCAACGTGGAGATTAGTACCGAGCAGCTGTCTTGCCTGCTGGATTTCCGGCCCCGTGGTCGTGTGGAGGAGCTTAGGTACCTCGTCTCTCCTGTTCCGGGCCGTATGCTTATCGACGGGTTCCTGAGTAAAGATGACCACTTCGAGGATCGGTTCTTCTTCGTCGCGGTTTCGGAGAAGACTGTCGAGGTAGATTGCATCCCCCTTGTTAGGACGAGCTGGGAGAAGAGAGGTAACTCTTTACTTAGAAACGATTTTCGTAGCGTATTCTTATTTCTTATACTGATTTTAAGATTGTTGCCCCTGCAGTGAAGCCAGCGTTGCCGACCATCGGCCGGAGTGTCGCAGCAGCCATCCACAGTGCTCTTGTTTCTGGAGGGAGCGGCGACTGGGTAAAGTCGTTCACTCGTCAGAGGGTCCGGAAGGCGCTCTCTACCAGGATCTTCCCAGGGAAGGTTCTCGGACGGGGCGTGCCTAGGTTTTCGGCTCATCAGCGAGCGGAGCAGGCGAAGGCGATGCTGGCGAGCGTTGCAGCGCCGGCGAAGGTGTCCTCGCGACGAGCTCCGTCAAATACGACACCAAAGACTCCTGCTGTGATGGTTCAGCGTTCGCACGCTCCTGACCTTACTCCCGACGAGCTCGAGAGGCGACATGAGCTATCGCGGAAGAGGGCTCTTCTTTCGGAGAGCAAGGGGAGAAGTGGTCCCGACGGATCCCTTCCGAAGCGACAGAAGACGGGTTCCTCCCATCCCGTCGTGGCTGGTTTGTTGGCGAGTCAGGGCGTTGCAGCTTCGTCGCCTCCGGTTGCTGGTTCTGCAGCCCGTGGTGCCTTCTCTTCGCCAGTTGGCGGGTCGATTCGCGGGAAGGTTTTCGCATCAGCGAAGACCAAGGCTTCTGAGGTTTGTTTTCCTTTTCTCCTCATGCCTTTACTTTGTTTTACTTTGTCGTCTTACCCTTCTTCTTTTTCTTTAAGCAGCTTTCCGCTCTCCTGGACCACTTGGCTTCCGGCGTTGACGAGGACGCTCGCTCCCGGGACAAGGAGCTTAGTGACGTCAGGAAGGCCAACATCGCCCTCCAATCAGAGCTAGACGACCTTGCTGAGAGGAATCAGGCTCTTGAGGCTGACGCTGCTTCTGCGAAGAAGAGAGACGAAGAATGGAGTGGTAAACTGGCGAAGGCATCTTCGAGGCACGCTAAGGATAAAGGGGAGATAGCTCTGCTGAAGAGTCAGCTGAAAGCTGCTGACGATCTCCGGGATGCAAGGGTTGAAGCGGCTATTATCGAAGCCAAAGATGAAGCGGCTCGTGGCTTTGCCAGACGAACCCGAGAGGTTGCTAGGTTGCTTGTGGAGATTAAGGGGACAGCGAAGACCAACATGCTGGATCTTGCTGAAGTGGATGCGAACCTCGAGTTCATCGGGCGTCTTCGCAGCTCTGACGGACCACCCTTGGATATCGCGGAGCAGGACTTACTTGAGAGGCAGGTTCCGATTTACGATGCTCGTAATGTGTTTGATGAGCTTGTCTCTGGTGTGAGGCAAGCCTTAGGGATCCCAGAGGCTGATGACGGCGATGAGGTTGACGAGGATGACGCGGCTTGATGGCCGATCTTCTTTCTTTGCTCATGATATTTTTTTTATTAGTCCTTTTATGACTTTGTTGGATATGATGATTTTGCTATAGCTTTGGATGTCTTGTATCCTTGCTATTATTTTGGACCCATGCATCGTGAGAAATGCATGATGACTATGATCACCGTTCTTATTGAGCTTTTGCACGTTTAGTCTTATGATGAACCCAGAGGGCTTCTTAGAGTAGCGTACTCGTTTTTAGACTTAGGAGCGCTGTGAGGCCGCTGTGCGTTTTTGACATGCTCTTGCCAACGTTGTTGTTGGGCTTCGCGACTTGGTGCGTGCACTCGCCAATGCTGCTGTTGGGCTTTTGTGGCTCGGTGCTGTTCTTCTGGACACGTCTGCCCGAGAAACAAGTACACCCTATGTTTTACCAGAGTGCATCCTGGGTTTACTGAATGACCGTTCAGGATACATGCCGAACGAATCATCTGCAGCTGCGATTTACCAACGATGCTTGTTGGGTTTTCGAATGATCAGTTGGGTTCGTCCACCCCAGTTCTGAACATTAGTACTTATATAGCGCGCTTGGATCCGATGCTGGATGTCATTGTGTTCGTATTCCCGCATCATCACTGTGGCCAGCAGTAAGGAATACGGAACGACTCTACTTGATTGAAGCTTTGAGTATCCCATAATGGACATAGCTGTTCTCGTGCTGAGGTTTTCGTCAAGTGTTTGAAGTTTTTTGGTGATGATGTAGTCAAGGAAAACGCCTATGCTTGTCCAGAGACAAGGCTTAGAAAAACGCTTACTCCTCCTCTATGTGGAGGAGATCGTTGGCGCTCGTCCGGAGACAAGGCTTAAGAAGCGTGTGATAACCCCCCATTGTACGGGGAGGAGCAACTGAACTTGTCAGGAGACAAGCTGCCTACGTACCCTTTGGAAGGGATCAAGTCGTCTCGTAGTTCATAGGAAGAGAAGACTAGTGATAGTACTTCTTCAAATGCTTGGCATTCCAAGAATGGAGGATTGGAGTGCCATTGATGGTGGCGAGTTCATAGACGCCAGGTCGGATGACCGTTGTGATCCTATATGGGCCTTCCCAGTTAGCTCCGAGCTTGCCTGCGTTTGGCTCCGCAGTATTCTGGAATACTTCTCGTAGGACTAAGTCGCCCTCGCAGAAACGTCTTTCTCTGACTTTGGAATTGTAGTACCTTGAGGCGGCGTTCTGATAGTTGGCAATCCTGACAAGGGCTTGGTCGCGTCGTTCATTTATGAAGTCTAACTCATCAAGGAGCATAGACTGGTTGATCGCTTCATTGCCAGGTAAGAGGCGACGACGTACTCCAGGAGAGGAAACCTCTGACGGGATGACGCATTCGGTTCCATAGACAAGGGCGCAAGGAGTTTCACCCGATGCCCGGCGTGGAGTGGTGCGGTGGGACCACAGAACTCCTTCAAGCTCGTCGGCCCAGCGGCCCTTTTTTGCTTCCAAGCGTTTTTTAAGACCATCTAGAATTGTCTTGTTGATTGCCTCTGCTTGACCATTACCCTGAGGGTAGCGAGGTGTGGACTTGCTAAGCCTGATGTTCCATTGTGCACAGAAGCTCTCGAACCGGTTGGATATGAACTGCGATCCGTTGTCTGTGACAATCTCATATGGAACTCCATGTCGACATATGATGTTACGCCAGACAAAGCTTTCTACTTGGACGTCCTTGATGCTGGCGAAAGCTTCTGCTTCTACCCACTTAGAAAAGTAGTATGTTAGGACCAGTAGCCAGCATTTCTGCTTCGAGGTGTGTAGCGGCCCGACTATGTCCATAGCCCATCTCATGAACGGGTAAGGAGATGCGACGGAGGAGAGCATCTCGGTAGGCTGATGAATTTTTGGAGCGTGTCGCTGACCCTTCTCACACTTAGCAGAGAACTTCATACAGTCACCTACTATAGTAGGCCAGAAGTGGCCATGTCTCTTGATCTTGATTGCTAGAGCTTTGCCTCCTGAGTGATTGCCGCAAGACCCACTATGGACTTCTTCCATTACTTGCCTTGCTTCCTCACCTTCCACACAGGTGAGCAGGGGGCCTGAGAGCCCCCATCGGAAGATGTTTCCGTCAAGTAGGGTATAACGGGCAGCTTGTTTCTGTAGCTTGCGTGCTGCCCACTTGCTGGTGGGTAGCTTCCCATCAGCAATGTATTCTCGTATTTCGCCCATCCATGGCTTGTCACAGCCATATTCAGGTTCGGCAACGTCTTCATCCATTGGGACTACTTCGGGTTGAGGAGAGCTACTAGCGGCGGTGATATCGTTGCCAAGGATGTCATCACCATGGATGTCAACGTCTTGGGCTTCAGCAGCTTCTGCCATTTCACTATCTTCGTTGGTTGCTTCAGCAAGCGCCCTTGCTTGTTTCGCTGCTTGAGAGCGTGTTGAGATAGCGAGTGTCGTGTCTAGTTGAATGCTGGGGAATTCAATGAACTCAACAGGAATGATTCGCTTCAAAGCAGGATCTTCTGGTGTAGCGGTGGCGGAAGCCAGATTAGCCAGTGCATCGGCGTCCGTGTTCTCGCCTCTTGGAATCCTTGTGAGTATGAACTCCTGGAAGGTAGAGGCGAGGTCTTTTACTATCCTTAGATAAGCCTCCATGCGGTCATCCTTTGCCGCATACTCGCCGCTGTATTGGCTAGTAACCAGTTGAGAATCGCAGAAGACGTGGATGTGTGGGATGTGGAGTCCTTGAGCGAGCCTCATGCCAGCTATGATGGCCTCGTACTCTGCCTCGTTGTTGGAGGCTTTGAATCCCAGTCGGAATGATTGCTCAAGGATCTCTCCAGTTGGCGATACCAGGCGTATTCCAACTCCAGATCCGTTCTTTGAGGAAGAGCCATCCACATACAGCTGCCAAATCCCGGGTTGTTCCTTCTTAGAATCCTTGTCATCTGGAAGCTCTATGAGGAAGTCTGCTAGGACCTGGGACTTGTTGCATGTCCGTCCCTTGTATTCTATGTCATATTCGCTGAGTTCGACAGCCCACTTAGCTAGCCTGCCAGATTGACTTGGGCTATGTAAAACTGTACGTAGCGGGAAAGTACTAAGGACGATAATAGAATGAGATTGAAAATAAGGCCTTAGCTTTCTTGATGCCATGAGGACAGATAATGCTAGCTTCTCCAGCTGGGGGTATCTAGTCTCGGCGTCTGTGAGCGTCTTACTCACATAGAAGATGGGCTTCTGTTCTCCTCTTTCCTCTCGTACCAAGACAGCGATGACTGCTGTTTCTGAGACAGCAATGTAGAGAAAAAGAGGCTCTCCAGTGACTGGCTTAGCAAGGATAGGTGGCGTTGCCAAATACTCCTTAAGTTGTTTGAAGGCGGCTTCGCATTTTTCTGACCATTCAAACTGCTTGTTTCCTCGCAGAGTGTTGTAGAAGGGGAGACACTTATCCGTTGATCGTGAGATGAAGCGGTTGAGTGCAGCCACTCTCCCAGTCAATCTCTGTACCTCGCGTTTGTTCCTTGGTGAAGCCATCTGGATCAGTGCATCGATCTGTTTTGGGTTGGCTTCAATACCTCGTCGGGTGACCAGGTATCCGAGGAACTCGCCAGAAGTCACGGCAAATCTGCACTTTGCTGGGTTCAGCTTCATGTTGTGGAGGTTTAGCTGATTGAAGCACTCCTTCAAGTGGGAGATATGGTCTTCTTCTTCAAGAGATTTCACGAGCATGTCGTCTATGTAAACCTCCATAGTCTTCCCAAGTTGTTCCTGGAACATGTTGTTTACCAGTCTTTGATATGTTGCACCGGCGTTTTTCAAGCCGAAGGGCATTACCTTGTAACAATAGATGCCGCGGTCTGTGATAAAGGCTGTCTTCTCTCGGTCCTCAGGGTGCATTAGAATCTGGTTGTAGCCTGAGAAGGCGTCCATGAAGCTCAGAAGCTTGTTTCCTGCTGTTGCTTCCACCAGACGGTCGATATGAGGTAGTGGGAAGCTGTCCTTTGGGCAGGCCTTGTTGAGGTCCGTGAAGTCGACGCAGACGCGCCACTTCCCGTTCTTCTTCTTCACCACGACTGGGTTGGCGAGCCAGTCGGGGTATTTGACTTCTGTGATGGACCCAACTCTTAGAAGTCTTTCGACTTCGTCATTGACAGCTCTAACACGTTCAGGACCAAGCCTCCTCCTCTTTTGCTTGACCGGTTTGAATGTAGGGTCAACGTTAAGCTCGTGGCTGGCGATGTTGATGTCAATCCCAGGCATGTCTTCAGCGGCCCAGGCAAAGGTGTTGATGTTCTTCTGGAGAAACGCAACCAGTTTTTCCTTGAGCTTTTCATCAAGGGTAGCTCCCATTTCAACACATCTCTCCGGGTGTTGCTCATCAATGCACACGGAGATCACAGGTTCGCAGATGGGTCGTTGTGCCTCTGCACGACCGTCTGCAATCTGTAATTGTTATAAGAGATTGGTCAAATCCTTGACCTGATCGGGGCTAGTTCTTGCTCTCTTATTTTGTCCTTGGGACGCTGAATCCCCCTTCTTTTCTTCTAGGTTGCGTAGCTTGTGCTCAGCCAGAAAGCACATCCGTGATTCCTTCTGGTTTCCAAAAATTGTTTTCACGCCACCGCTGGTTGGGAATTTCAAGCATAAGTGGTATGTTGATGGTACAGCCCGCATCTGGTTGAGCCATGGTGTTCCCATGATTAAATTGTAGATAGCGGGATGATCAGACACTGTGAAGTTCACCATTTTCTTGACGCCACCGGCCTGTACTGGAAGGCGAATTGTTCCCATCGTCATGGTAGTTTCACCAGAGAAACCTGTTATGGGCCTTGGTTGCCCTCTGATGAGTGACGGGTCGATCTTCATTTTCTCAAGTGTGTTTTTGAAGATGACATCTACCGAGCTCCCGGTGTCGATGAGGACTCGAGCAACGTTGAAGTCGAAGACGGTTAAGTTGATCACCAATGGATCGTTGTGCGGATGATCAATACCTTCGGCGTCTTCTTCCTCAAAAGTGATGGGATCGCTGGTCCGCTTAGTCCTTGGAGATGTTGATATGTTAGCGCAGACCTCAGCGCGCCTTTGGAAAGCTTCAATTGCTGGAATGTTGTCTGCGCAGTACGGCGAACCTCCCATGATCATGTAAATAGTGTCCTGCGGGTTACCGCTCTCTGAGTTGTCATTACGACGCTGTCGCTTGGGATTTTCCGCCTGGTTTTCATTTGTACCCTGAGGCTCTTCTTCTGGCTTGAAGTCAGATAAGCTGATGTTGCCCTTGAGGGTACCTTCGGCGAGTTTAGCAGCGAGCTGTTGTCCCAACTCGCGGCACTTCGCGGTCGAGTGCCCAGTCGCCTTGTGGAACTCACAGTACAACTTCTCGTCATACCCATTTGGATCTCTGACCCATGTGAAGCTTCCTCTACCGCGACCGCGACCGCGGCCTCGACCTCGGCCGTAGCCAGGTGATTCAACTTGATAGTTGTGAGCTCCGC
This sequence comes from Arabis hirsuta, assembly GCA_964056655.1. Taxonomy (NCBI): domain Eukaryota; kingdom Viridiplantae; phylum Streptophyta; class Magnoliopsida; order Brassicales; family Brassicaceae; genus Arabis; species Arabis hirsuta. Next base: position 25,199,175 of record OZ053307.1, read on the forward strand.
CTGCTCCTCCTTCGAACTGGATGAAGGCGGGATTGCCTTTCTTGGCTTTAGCAGGGGTCGAAACTTGAGCGGAGTCGCTGGTCTGTTTAGCCTTTCCGCCCCTCTTGGCAAGAAGCTCTTCTTCACTTCGAGCAAAGTCAGCTGCACGGTGAAGAGCATCCTGGATTGTCGTTGGGGGGTTGATGGTGAGTTCTTGCCAGAATGGAGACAGACATCGAAGCGCTCCTCTCAATGCCTCCAGTGCAGACGTGCTGCTGATTCCGTCTACCTTTGCGAGAGTGTGCTTAAACCTTGTCATGAAAGATCGTAGGCTCTCGCTATCGCCTTGTCGATTTGTCCATAACTCAGCGTCATAGATCTTGCGCTCTGTGAAGATGTTGTAATGCTGTACAAACATCTCAGAAAGTTGGTGGAAAGTGTGGATTGAGTTCTTTTCCAGCTTGTAGAACCATTGGAGAGCAGGCCCCTTGAGACTTTCCACGAATAACTTGCAGTAGCCGATATCCTTCTCGGCTTCCCTGAGGTTAGCTCTCCCTAGAGCCACTTCGAATTCCATGAGATAATCTGAAGGATCCGTGGTTCCTTCATAGATCGGTAATTTGATTCTTCCTGGATCGGAGATTTTAGTCCTCGTGATCCGTTCGTCGAAGGGTGTATTCCGTGCCTTCTCGAGCACGTGGGCGATTGCGGGAGCCTTTCCTAAGGTGTGATGTACTTGTGATTGAGTAGTCTTTAGGTCAAAGACAACTCGCTGCATCTGGGCTCGTATCTCGGCAATGTCTGCATCCCGAGATCTCTTCATCTCTCTGTGCTCCTGCTCCCTCCTATAGAGTTCTGCTATGGTGGGAGCTCCTTCTCCACCAGCCGTAGCGTTGTCAGCAGCGTCGGTTCGGACGCGTCTTCGAGGGGGAGGTTGATCGTCGTCTGATACCTCCATAGCACTTTCGGGGGTTCCGTCGGTGTCCTGACGCGGTGGTGGTGGAGGCAAGTTTTCTGGATCCGTGCGAGCGGTCTGAGGCGGCAACACGTTGGGCTGATCCCTCCGACCGGTCCGGGGAGTGTTGAAGAGGCGATGCGGGGTGATCTGGAACCTCTTGCGCTTACGTGACAGCGATCGCAGCTCAGTTGTTGTTACTTCATTGAACTTCTGTTGTTCCTGTGCTCCCTTGACGAGAGTCTCAAGCATCTGCTTTATCTCCGTCATGTCCGATGGGTTGTTAGCGGTGTTAGGTGCAGGGTTTTCCACAGAGTTCTCCTTCTCCTCGTTGTTCCTGTGGGACGAGGATCCTTCGCTTGCTCCGCCGTTGTCCCCAGACATCTTCTTAAGTCTTTGTAGAAACTTAGCTCGCTGTGTCAGAAATTCTCTGCTTCCCCTTAGACGGCGCCAAATTGTGGAGGCCAAAACCAACACAACTAGATTTGTTAGGGTTTGTTTTGAAGAGGTAGAGATTTCTATGATTAGCTAAGATTACAAATATATGAGAGATCGTTTGTTATTGCTCTGTAAGGTATTGTTTTACAAGATTTTTCCCCCCCCTCCTCCCTCAAGGGAGATGTACTGGTATTTATAGGAAACTGGGTTAGCTAGGACTGTGCCAGGCCCACCACGTTGCCAATAGTAGCGAGCTATGATGTGACGCCCACCTTGCCAACCCTAGTGAGCTATGATGTGACGCCCACCTTGCCAACCCTAGTAAGCTATGATGTGACGTCCACTTTGTAAAGTGGGACGAGCTATGATGTGACGTCCACTTTGCCAGCCCAGTCGGGTCGCCTATGACGTGACGTTCATCTTTGTCAAGTCTATTTTTGCGAATGTCGGTTTTTCCCGTCTGGACCGGGCTTCGGGCTATTTTTATGTCATTGGGCCGAAGACTGCACTGGACCGAGGATGTGATCAGCAGACGAGGAGAGGACGTGGTCGGCCCTCGGACCGAAGCCGTGATCGGCCCTTGGACCGAAGCTGTGGTCGGCTAGACGAGGCTGAGGCCATGGTCGGCTAGGCCTGGCGAGGGCGTGGTCGGCTAGGCCTGGCGAGGGCGTGGTCGGCTAGGCCTGGCGAGGGCGTGGTCGGCTCCTGGCGAGACCGTGGTTGTCTCCGTCGGGCCGAACACGCCTCCATTCGTCAAGTCTTAGTTGGTCCTCCACCTCGTTCAAAGACGGTTTTCATGGTTACTTGCTTTGCTTCGTTGTGAAGACTTTAGGTGCTACTCCGCCTTGTCCGTCGAGAGTCTGGAGAGTCATTTATTTAGTTATCTGTCTTTGAACGGTAATGTTGAGCGGGTGAATACCGACCCCAACAGTTATTATATTTCTTTACCACTTCAGTTTTTAGATAGTACTCATATAAATATCATACGCAATGTAACACTCTAAACAATTTTTTATTCTTTCCAACCATACAAAATTACATTCAATTCCGAATATTCATATAACTTTTTTTTATATATAATAAAAATAAGAACAAATATGCTGATAAATGTTATATTTCTGTAACCCTAAACAAATATATGATAATTGTATGCAATTTCAACATTAACTTTTGATACTAATCAATTCATACTATAAATCTCAAATTATTATCACGTGACTATTATTTTCTAATATTTTCCATGAATTATCGATAATTTCTTTCAATAAAATTGTATAGTAGCAAATCTAATGATACTACTAATGATCGAATATTTTATCTATTCAAACAATAAAAGTATTCAGTTCTCTTGTTCTTATATACTGTTTTAGATAAAAAAAAATAAAAAAATTTATATGCGAGCAAACTTATATATTGTAATATTAAAAAATTTAGTAAGATTACTAATAAGTTCATAATACTTGTTCACCTACCTACTGTTAAAAAATTTTGGCAAAATTAAGTTAATTAGGAAATTTTATACAAAATTAAGGAAATTTCTTAATCGGTAGTTTAGAACATTTAAATAGGAATTTCAAAAATAAAAACTCCGTAAAAACGGAAATTATTTCAACCTATGAGTTTATGATATAAGGAAATGATGTCTTAGTTTCCTATTAATAATAAGAATAAAATTAATTTTATTTTAAATGCTTACATGACATAACACTATTGGTTGATTTAAATCCTATGTGGACGCTTTTAGGAGCTTATAGTCTCAAATTTTATATAGTATAGATTTATAATGGAAAAAATATATTTTGCAATATAAAAATTTAGAAATATTACATATTTTAGAAATTACTAACGCCTATAATTTGACAAATGTAATTAGATTCTAAATTACGACTCGAACAAATATTTCATATTTATTTTATTGTTATATTTTATTAAATAGTCAATTTATTATATTTATCTCATACTAAAATTGTCTCATACACGTTATTATATTAGAAAAATCACGCTAATAAATATGACATTTCTTTTTGTCTTTAACTATCTAGATAATTTATATTAGAAAAATCACACTAATAAATATGACATTTCTTTTTGTCTTTAACTATTTAGATAATTTATAATGGAAAGAATGTATTTTGTAATTTAAAAATTTAGAAATATTACATATTTGAGTATAACTGTTTTTTTCCTTTTTCTTAATTAGTCCATAATCCTTATTTATTCTTTATTTTATTTTTACATTTTTTTGTTAATACTGACACATGTCACAATCTAAATTAACAATTACACATGTCATGATCTGGTGCTTAAGAATTTTGCCTACGTATCAAACTCTCATCGCACGCATTCTATTTTATATAATAAAATTGTCAATACAACCGTAAGAACAGAAAACACGACATATGGATCAAAACATGCAATTTAGAATAGAAACAATAACAATTATAAACAAAACAGAACTCAATTTCTTTAAAGTTTCAGAAATACCACCATTTATTCAATGTTTCAAAGATGCTACAAGCATAAAAATTGATTTTCAAGGTTTTATTTTAAAATTTTGGATTTGGATTAGTTATTGTAAAATTAGGATATAGTTTTTAAAGAATAAAGATTTGAGTTTAGGATTTAGTTTTGAATGTTGAAAGTTAACTTTAATTTTGTGGTATTACATTTATCAAATAGTGGTATTTTTTAAACATTAAAAAAATGATCGTATTTTTCAGAATTCCCAATACGAAAACAAAAACGGGTGACAAAAAAAAAACAGAAACGTACAATGAAAAAATAAAAATAGCAAAGAGAATGCTTTCTATCTTAAATTCACCTCTCTAATAGCATAATATAATGAAATAGTAAATTAACAAAATTTTGAAACATTAGAATTTGAATGAGTATAGCTTGTCTCACCAATCTTGACACTACCACTAACTTTTTTCAAATCAATACATTGATCATCCTGTGTTTCAAAATACCCACTAGAAACAGCCCTCTAAAGCTTTTAAGTTTGCATATTCTATCCTTACCTTTGAGTTAACAGATCAAGTACGGCCCATACTTAATGACCCAAGTCAAAGTCTCAGAGCCCATTAAGATTTACTTTTTGTTTTGTTTTGTTTTTTTTTTTTCCGATCAGTTTCAGATTTGAGAACTAATAACAACTAACAAACAATCCTCTCCCCTTCAATTTCACAGCTTCACGTCGTCGTCGTCGTCACCGGAGACCTGTAGAGCTGCTGCTTTGGTAGACGATGACTCTTTTTCACTTCTTCAACTGTGCGATTCTCACATTCGGCCCTCACGCCGTCTACTACTCCGCCACTCCCTTGTATTTCTTCGTCTTCTTCACTTTCTCGATCTGTGATTTCAATTCGTTGATGCTTTTCTGGTTTCTTCATGCCTGATCTAGATTCTATTATAGATCCTTAATAATCATCGCCTTTAACTCTAAATATCGTGATCTAGAATCTTTGTGCTAGTTTTTGTCTTGGAGGAATTAGGGTGTAATAGAAATTGATTTGTTCATCTGCAGATCTGAATATGACACTCTTGGAACTTCCGTGAAGGCTGCTGTTGTCTACCTTGCTACATCATTGGTAAAGGTTAGTCAACAGTAACATTTTAGGCTGATCTTTCTTTCGCTTGATTTTGTATCCGAATCTCTTTGCATTTCTTCTTAAGCTCATTTTGGGTATTTTCATGGCAGCTTGTTTGTTTGGCAACTTTTCTGCAAGTATCTGAGACCGAAGTGTTTGACCCATACCAGGTATAAGCTAAGATCACTCTGGCTCTCTCGCATCATTTGTTTCTCCATCGATAGTTGATGAAGTTGCCATTTTTATTGCTACTTCAAACAATGCTAATCATCAGTGTCTTCTTACTTATGTTTTTCTGAAGTCGATAGTGTGTTTGCTTCATTGTATAGATAGATGCATATTGTGTGATTATCTCTCTTAGTTATGCTACAATCTAGATGACTAAATATGGGTCCATTTCCCTTGTATCAGGAAGCACTGAAAGCAATGATTGGCTTCATCGATGTTGCTGGTCTATATTTTGCTCTGGCTCAGCTCACACACAGGAACATCTCCCAGAATCACAAGTTTCAGGCTGTTGGCCTTGGTAAGTAGATCTTTGATATCACGGTGGAATCGTTCTTAGTGATTCATAAAAGGAACTCTTTTTTTTCATGATTTGTGGAGTTGTTTTTAGGGGATCCATAAAAAAGAACTCTTTTCATGATTTCTGGAGACTAATTTCCATTGGAGCTTTCACCTTATGTAGACTTCCCTCAATGATTGTTTCCATCACAGAATCTTGATCAACTGTGACTTATGATACGCGCTCTTTTTGTTCAGGATGGGCATTTGCGGATTCTGTTTTGCACAGGTTGGCACCACTCTGGGTTGGTGCTCGAGGGCTGGAGTTCACTTGGGACTATGTTTTGCAAGGGCTTGAAGCCAATGCAAATTTGGTATATACCAGTTTTTGTTTTTCACTTCCATAAAGATCTATATGTGATTGTTTCTTACTTCCATCGAACCTTTGTGTCAAATTCAGGTGTTCACCATATCTTTGGCCGCGCTAGGGTCGTTGATGTGGCTACGCAAGAACAAGCCAAAGTCTCTGATCCCGATCATATACATGTGTGCAGTGATCATCTCGACAATGCCGTCTATCACAAGCTATCTAAGGAGAGTGATGGGATGGCATTTCCCGAAAGTTGTTGGGTTTGAGCTGTTGACTTCTCTGGTAATGGCGTTTATCAGTTGTCAACTCTTCATCCTCTGCCAGAGACCATCTTCGTGATTCCACTCCCGGCTAGACCAAACACAGTTCAACTGCTCTTTAAGGCAAGAGCTTTTTGTCTATGGGAAATTCTTACAACGTACTTGCCTTGGGTTTTTGCAGGACTCAGTTCCATGAAACTTTGATCTTATTTTGTAGAAGAATATTGAACCATCTCTTGAAAACTTATTGATTTGGGCACATGGTCTCTTCTACTTGCACGAAACCTTTGCCTATGGGGCTTCGTTGGGAAACCCTCTTAATAGCACTTAAAAGAAGATTTCTTAGTCACATCATTCACAAGTCTCACGATTTTTTCCAATATATAACTAATCCTGTACCGCAAATCCACAATAACAAATTAATCGAGCAGTTTCGTTCATGTCGTGGTTTCGGCTATACAGTATGAAGGTCTAAAGTACGTAGCAGTGTAACGGCACTTTCTCTCTTTGGTCATACTCTGGATTTGTGTAAAGTTTTAACCTCCGAAAAAACTCATTTTCAACCCGTGGCTATTGTACAATCGGAGTTTAACGAATCATAGAGGTCCAGTAGGTCTAAAAATTTGCTTTAGGAGTTTGTGTGCTTAACAAGCCTAACGTTTTCGACTAAAGATTTAATTAATTGTTCAAACTAGATTTGTACCCACGCATTGGGCATGATATCATTTTAATATAATAAAACATATAAATCATTAATAGTAATTTGAGTAACTCCATTCAATCACAACGAATTCCGATAGTGCGTTTTACCAATTAAAGCAAACATAAGATGTTATATTTTTTTATAAGTTTAAAAATAATTTTTTCCCATCTAACCTATCATGGTGGTATGACTAAACAATTTAGTCTGGTTTCAAGTCCGATAACCTTGTCTACTAATATGGATAGTCTTTCTTTATAGAAAGCTATTTATTTCACATGGTAAAAATATGAAAGTTTTTATATTAGTCTTCTGCATACATATTTTTACCTCTAAAACATTTGTTCATCTCATTTTCTTCCTACATCTTCTAAGACAAACATGTTCTCTATCCTTATCTATTGTTTTTTCACCTTCTCTTTGCCCACATATAACATGTTAGACTATGTATTGATATTTACAGCTTTGTAGAAAAGTTGTTCATATTTTCAGTAAACGTCTGTTTTTTTTTTCATTTTCCACTAGCTAATCATATTTTCTACCTTATGATCCTTATTTTAATCACTTAATTATGTTGTTTCAAACATTCATCATCATTTGGTTTCTATTTTCTTTAGAATTGTCTCATGTTTTCTGTCTATAATTTTAATTATTTATTATTTTATGCAAAAAATATTTCAATTTTTTCAAGTTTATGAAATAAACATAAAATTTCATCTTTACTGTATATTCATATTTTTTTTGTACTTAAAAAGATGTATGATTTATCTAAAATTTTAATCAATTTTGAAGTTGGAAATATTTATATAATTATATATATAATATTTTTGTATCATTTTTTTTTTAATTCTTGTTATATCTATTCATTTTTATTTTATTTTACTATTTTTTAATTTAATTTTCGTTTGAAGTAAATCTTAAATTTTATGTAGAGTGCTAATTAATAGAAAACAACAAATAAAAGAAAAACAAAATAATAAATGAATCATTAAACTTATTTTCAATGTAATTACTCTTTTTTTATGAGATGGATGTTATGAAATGATGATGTTGGCATTCTCAAATGAGAGAAAACTCTAACATTATATAATAGATTTAGCCTCTAAGACTAGAGGAGACTCATTCGAATTGATTATCTCTATTTTTTTTTTTTCATAAACGCACTTCATTACTGATTAAATATATACATTGTCTGTATCCTGAAACCAATAAGGGACAGAAGTGGCAATAAACGAGAAAATCGAATTCCGGGTGAAATTCGTATAAATTACAATATTAACCTTAATAAATCCGTCAAAATATCATTTAGAAGTTGATTGTTGCAAACACCAAATTCTCCATTTGCTTTTGGATTATATTTGTTTTTTTTTGTAGTGTCTTTATTTTTCACGTTTTATAACCAAAACCATGTTCGGCTGTGGAAACTCCCATGACCCAATGGTTTGACCAAAAGGCTACTAGTATTTTTACACCCGGAGATCTGGGGTTCGATCATAGATAATGCGATTTATTCACAATCATATAGATTTATAGATGCAAACTTACAAGAGATCTCCAACGTAGTGCAAGTAGAGTCGTTCGCTAGAGATTTCACGCATCTAAGGTATATGGTGTCCATCATGAGCATGAAGTTGAAAGTGTCGTGGATCTATAAAAGTCGGATTGAATTGTCTGTGGTAGAATTGTCTTTGTAGCAGTTCTCACAATTTACAATAAATAATAAATCTAGACATTTAAAAAAAAACATGTTCTGTTTTTCTAAAACAGTTTAAACGTGGAAGTATGAAGTATTTTCTTTTTTGCAATGTTTACAATTAATAAAAATATTAATGTGTTTAAAATACCACAAACTACGGTTTCATTTGGAAAAGAAAACACTAGATGTAGGCCTATAAAAGAAAAGAGTAGACGTAAAAGCAAAAAACGATGCAAAAGCGATCAACCAATTTTGGCCTTTACAGGAATCGGATCCCAAATCTGAAATTCACGAAACAATTTTAACTAAAAAGAATTAAAGGCAACTCCAAGTCTCTAATCCTCGATAAAAATATTCAACTGAAGTTGCACACGACCTTAACTCGTCATACAACAAGCATCTCCGTCAACACGTTTGCTAAATTCAGACGTTCCGGGATTTTCTCAAACATTTCTCAAACATGAATCTTTCATCTTCTAAAATAATAGTGAAATTATATGTACTTTCGAGCATGGTACAGGAGGTTCATTGCCAAATTCATAGCACTCTGAATATCACAATGTAGTACACTTCCTGTGTAAATCTGATCCAACCAAAAGCATAACTATAGATGTAGCGGAAGCTAGATAGATGCAAGGATATTATTTAGTTTGAGAATACCTAAGATCAATGCCTTCTTGGATTCGTTGAGATTTCTTCTAGATCTGCCAAATCTAGGCTTTGAGAATATTCTTCTCTAAAAAGGTAAAAATTCTTTAATTTTATTAATCAATCAATTAATAAAATTCTGTTAATTTGTTTGGTATTTTATCAAATTTGTTATATTATTTGGTGTAAGTAAACCCCCATGTTTGATCCCATTCACTTATTATTCTTCAACACAACGTACAATACCACAACTCGGTTGACTTGACATTGTGGACCACCACAATTCTATTCTTATAAATCATTGTCACTAAGAGCATGATCAACAAGAGTTGTTAGTAAATATTTTAATGGGTTGTTAATGAATTAAAAATAATTAAATAATCTTAAATTCATTAGCAACTCAATTCAAAGTTGCTAATTTTACCATTTTTAGCAACTCAATTCAAAGTTGTTAAGATTATTTAATTGTATTAAATTCATTAGCAACCCTATTACAAAACCTTTAACACTTATGGTTGATTATGCTCTAAGAGCACTTTCATTGGGTATCTCACAAGGTTTTTAAGCATTAAAAAAATTAAAATATACAAAAATTCATGAGACGTATCTCACAAGAGACGTTTTTTAAGTTTGTGAGAGATTGAATTGCCACGTGTAGTTATAAAATTGGTTCAATATTTTTTTCATAATTTAATATTTATATAAATAATTAAATTCAATTCAATCTATTAAAATATTTATATTTTTTTTTTGTCAACTATTAAAATATTGTAGGAACTGAATTTACTACAATTCGACAACTGATATATGAAATATTAATTTAAGAACATAAATCAAAATTACAATACTAAATCAGAAAGTTGAAAAGAAATTGCAGAGACGAGACGTTGGATCTCTTTCCTTAAATCTTTAAACGCCATGTAGTGTGATGGCTTCGTAATGGTAAGATTCCCAGGATACAACTGCGTTTTTAACAAAATGGTTTTAGACCATTTACCGGTGGGTTTTCCGATAGAGATGTCGTAAGTGCCTCTTTAATACCTCAAGCAACCACCATAGAACAGTTCGTCCTTCTCCAAGCTCTACTCCACCAAAGTTGAAATTGTTCCTTAATTGAATTTTTTTTGTGTGGGTTTCTCCAATATTAGAAAAACTTCCAATCTTTTAATATTATTTTATTTTTAATATATTCGAGAAATATAATGAAATACTACTATTGGAAATGTTCTAAAAATCTTATATACATGCACACGAATAATATATATTACATACATCACCTAACACTATGGTCGATTAAAGCTTGTTTTTGCTAAACGGTCGATTTAAACTTTTTTTGCTAAATGGTCGATTCAAACTTTGCAGTGTGTTATTCATAATCTACAATGCAGAGAGGTTGACCATTAAGTTAAGCCCCTCGTTTGAATGGGTTGGGTCATATACTTAAATAGATGATCTTTTATTTCAGAATTTGTAGTTTCGTGATCAAAATATTGATGAAGATAGGCACTAACAGAGACACACGGTGGCGGGTTATTAAACTAGAATTCTAGAAGTGGTCGTTGAGAAGAGGGAACACAAACAAGTTTGTGTGGGACCTATCAATTTATTGAGTAAAAACATTGACGTTTTATAGCTCATGTAGATCGTACCTTTGTTTCCATTTCTGCACTAAGGAATCACTAAAAAGAAAAAGAAACATTTCCCAAAAAAACCTACCATGGGCTAAAGATTTTGAAAAAGAAAAGGAAAAGAAAAGAAATATAATGGACGGCCACAATGAGATTATAACCACCCATCGCTTTCATATAACTGTGATATTGATAACATAGCTTTTTCGAGTTTCTCGTAAGTATCTACCTTAAAACTTATACAGTAAATTGACATTTGTCGCATTTACCATATCTCTTGTAGCTTGTAAGTTGTAAATAAGTGTGTATTCATCCGACCAAGCTTATTTTCATATCTGTTACACGTATTGCTTGTATCGATTACTGATTCTAAACGACTACCAATTTTAGTCAGAATTATGGGTTTACCTTCAAATTAGTATATTTATACTATATTGATAATTGATATGTCTTGAATCTGATATACTATATTGGGTTTACGATATAGCATAACCCATTAATTAAAGGCTAAATGCAAATTATAATTCTACTCATGTTCTCTTTCCGTGGATGATCTTCTGCCACCACCAATAATATCACTCATGTATGTAGGCAACATAAACCACAATAATCAATGTTTATTTTTTGCGTTTCTTTCGTTTCTACATATCTATCTTAGCACTATTTTTTAGTAGTTCATTTTCACTATCGGATAGTAGCATTAATGATTAAACGGAGAGTTAAATATGAATATTTACAGTCCGTATAATCTTAATTTGAAATAATAAAAACTATCGGACGGCAAGCCTAACCAAAACACATAATAAAAAATAGAGGTACGCAAACGTTAACCATCTGTAAAATATATATATGTTCATATTATAATCCTAAATTACTGTTTGCAATTAAGCATTTGATTGACTCTAGAGTGCAGATCACCTCTTTCTTCCCAATCCAATCTCTCCAAGTCCTAGATCTAGTAATACGGCACCCTCCAAACTTTGACAGTCTTGTCAAGGCTTCCACTATACACAAGCACCCGCCTATCTCCACCGTCTTCCGCCGACGGTTCAGCCACGGCCAAACACTTAACCGGCCCGGTGTGGCCGGTCAACACCGAGACACAAGTGTGAAACCTCCCTTCCCGCCTCCACACGCATATCTTCTTATCCGCCGCTCCACTGAACAACAATTTTCCGGCCGCGGCGAGGCAGAGCACAGCAAGCCTATGCTTCTTAAGAACTCCACCGTGCTTCAACAACTTTTTCTCTCCCATCTCCCAAAAGTTCACAGCACCATCACTTGACCCACTATAAACCGCCATGTGTCTCTCACCGCCACGACTAGTGACCAGAGCCGTGACTGCTGAATCTTGCTTCAGCAACGTCTGGACCAGACTGTGTGTACTCCGCTTACCTCCGACCTCCCGTTTCCAAACCTTAACCGTTCCATCGGCCGAGCCAGTGAACACAAGGCTCTCGCTGGACCAGGCCGTGGCTACAATGGAATTCACGGCATCGTCGTGAGCTTTGATAGACTCGATGCATTTCAAGTCATGGATCCGCCAAACCTTAACCGTCCGATCCCACGACGCAGAGTACAACAGCCCTTGATCTTCCATTAGACTAAGACACGAAACAGCGTCGGAGTGCTTGATCCATAGCTCCCTACGACGGCGTCTCACCTCCACGTAGTTACTCGGCTTCACTGACCTCTTCAAAACGTCCTTCAAAGCCGGCAAGCTACCCACGCGTGTGTACACGCGCGGGTTCTTGGCCGAGGTTTTCCAGACACGGATCTTACCGTCTTGATGGCCCGTAAACACCCTCTTGTCCCGACAAATCACTATCGCTTTCACCAAACCACTGTTCGATTTAAACCCACTGAATTCATCTAAGTCTTTCCAAACCCTAATGTAGTTACTATCCGATCCAGTGTACAGAAGATCATTCGTCGCCGCTAAAGAGTAAATGTGGCCTTCTTCTCGCACGATCGACCCGACCAGGTTGTCTCCATTAGAATCCTCTTCAAAGTCAGACACCAATTTGTTTCCCCTGGTAGGGTCGGATCGAGGCATTTTTGTTCGTAAAATGGAAGTCTGATTTGTTTATGTTCTTAAGAGTTTCAGAAAACACGACACTTGAGAGATGGAGGAAAAGAGTGTGGGTAGTTTGCATTATAAGAGGGTAGTTAAGCAATGAGACTATGACACGTATTAAATTGTAACTTCTTTTGTTTTGTCCACTTTATTACTAAAATAATCTCCATAAGTGAACCTGTTGATGTTGTCCTTATTGCTAAATATAGCTATATAGGGTTTTAATAGAAGTTCTTATAATTAAAATAATAATAAAATGAGAAAAAATGGAGAGAAAATGAGAAAAGGTCGAGAGAGAAGGAGATACAATCTCTCAAAAGAGAATTTTGAGAAACGCAAAAAATTTTTTTGAGAGATTCTCAATGCCATTTGAGTTTTCTTTATTGGTTAAACTTTTTATTTCAATTATATAATTTAATTAATTAAAAATAGTAATACTTTATTTTTGAGGTACTTTAATATATAGTTTTACCGATGAACGTGCTCTAAACATATGATAACATTGTTTTATACTATTTAATATTTTCTTCTTCGTAATATTAAAGTAAGAATATGGGGGGACCGCTAATAATACGATGGCACGTATATTGTATGAAGCGACTTTTTCTTCGGATTTTTACTTTTTGTAACCGAAACTTTTAATTTTTTTTTTTTTGAACCTTAACATTATTTTATTTATTTATTTTTTTTTTATAACTTAGATGTCCGGATCCTCTAGCGTCTAACTAGAAGTCCCGACTAGCACCGAGGCTTGAGGCCCGTTCCGTTTTTGCGGGCTACAGGGCCCAAGGCCCAGTGTGTTTCTTGGAGATCCGAGAAAGCCATGTGAATATCTTTGGTGGCCAACCCAAATCAAACCCAGGTGGCAGAACTCACATCTGTGAACCCTTTACCAACTGGACTAACGCGGATTGGTTAACCTTAACTTTTTAATTGTTAAGAAGTATCATTGGTTGATTAAGTAAAGAACTAATCTTGTTAATCACGACGTGCCTAATCCTATTTGAGGATGGACATGATAAGGTTAGAGGGTTATCACACATACTAAGACATCGCCTTCTTAGGGATTGTATATATGCAAAAATCTCATGTGCATAAATTAGAGATTCTAGACCAAAATTCGTAATCTCTTTAGCAAAGTCGTGTGTCTCATTTGCTACTATAAAGGCATTCGTTTTGGGCTCCGGACGATTTATGTAATTTAGGGCCCTATATTTCAAAAATTAATTGTAGTGTAGTGCACTCTCATCCCAAGTTCAAAACCACTTTGATACTAAAATAAGAGTTTATTTTGTATCTCATTGATTTTTTATTGACAATTTAAAAATTAAGTTATTGTTATGGTTAAAAAACTTATGTAAGAAAAAATTTATTCTTAAGTTCGTCTCGGACCCCTAGGACATGACACTGCTCTTTAGACCCGAAACCACATTAAATAATATTAGTTTCGTTTTAACTGTCCTTCCAACCAGCGATCTTTAATAGTTGTCTGAAATCTTTAATAGTTAAACTATTTGGTATTGTTCATACAGCTTTTTCGATTTGCTTAATGAGTTAATGACAAATTTGTGGGTGAATTGTTGAATTTACAATTTTTAGTTATGGTGTGAAGTAACGATTGGGTAGGTAGATGGGCTAAGCAAAAGGGATTGGGCTATAGCTTAAGTTAGGCCCAAGTGAAGTCATGATGCTCGCTGAAGCCTAGTTGGCACTACATCATAATGTCATACGATTCCCAATGAATTATGGATCAGGTTTCTTTACACGTTAGTAACAATAGTGGAAGTACAACAAAATATAAGAAGGTTGCAGTTTGAAGGTTGAAGGTTGGAAGAAAAGGTAACATAATATACACACGAATTATTATATTATACTAGATGGAATATTCGCGTATATACGGATTTGTGATTTAATCTTTTATAGATCTATAAAAAATAAAATTTTAATTGTGGTGAACAAAATTAGATCATCCGTTAACATAAATAAAATCAAAGTAAGAATGTTACTGCAAAAACCATTGATAGAGGAGAAATTACAAAAAATCTACTTTTCGAGTACCACTTCACAAAAATGCCATATTTTTACAATCTTTGCAAAAATAACATTTTTTCAAAATTATTTATTCATTATATCATATATATTTGGGTTAACTATGTTGTATTAGGGTTTATTTTTGAGGGTTTTGGGGTCAAAAGATTTTTAGGATTTAGAATTTTAAGATTTAGGCTCTAAAAGATCATAATTAGTGGCATTTTTGCAAATGGACACCAAAAGTGGCATTTTCACAAATGTGAACACAAAAAATGACATTTTTGCAAATGTCCCTTGATCGATAAGAATATCATTTATTTATTAATTTTTATGTTTTTGTTATTTGATTTACAATTTAATTTTATCATATCTTTTGAAATTATTAGGTTTTCTTAGTCCTATTTAAATTTGGTAAATTTTTTAACTTTTAATCTTATTTTACTATTCAAATATTTACGTTTGAAAATGTTTATGGATTATTTCTTATATTTATATTTGAACTACTTTTACTCTTGAATATTTTATAACTTGCAAAAATACAAAACAAAAAGACAAAAGACAAAATTAGATCACTCCATTTAAATAATTAAATTAAATTAAAAACGTTATTACAAATCATTTATATAGAAGTTTATCAAATATTTATCTATTGTACTTTTATATTTTATATTTTATTTTTTATATTTTTTTATTTTGAACTAAATTATATCACATATATTCAAGGGGCAATGCAAAATTCTACTTTTAGTGTTTATATTTGCAATAATGCCACTTAAGGTGTCCATTTGCAAACATGCCACTACTTATGGACTTTTAAAGCCTAATTCTTAAAATTATAAGTCCTAAAAAATGTTTTGACCCCTAAAAATCTTTAAACCCTCAAAATTAAACCCTAGTACAACATAGTTAACCCAAACATAAATGATATAATGAATTTTTTTTTTGAAAAAGTGGTATTTTTGCAAAGATTTTGAAAATGTGGCATTTTTGAAAGGTGGCATTTGAAAAGTGGCATGTTTTGAAATTTCTTTATATCCAAATAGTTAAATACTTCTAATCATATTTAAAGTAGGATTACATTTTACTATTTACCAAATCAAGATATTATTATTTTTAAATAGATAAATATTTTGAAATGTGGCTAAATCTAATTTAAAAATTACTTTATACTTGTATAAATAGAACCGATTGACTCAAACATACCTCGATAAGATTAATTACTTTGTATAAAAACGACAGTTTTACTTTTACCATTTAAGTAATTATTAAACGTTAAAAAAACCAAGAAAATTTGTAAAAATAAATTACGACACCTCATATCAATGTTGCCAATAACAAACAAAAAATCGAGTTAGAATGAATCATATTAGCTCAGAAAAATAATATATATTGTTGTATTCTATTTCACATATCGAAAAATATAATAATCTATCTTTTCTAATGAAAAGGTAAAACAAATAAGTTTTATGAAAAATATTATTGAAATTTTAAATTGCGTAGATAGGAGAGAGCATAAAAGTATGTAAATAATTGTGAAAATTTGGATATTTAAATTTAAATCCATTCAAACTAAAAAAAAAAAAATGTATATCATAATATCCCAATAGAAAAAGGTATTTGATTTATTGTTTTATCTATTTCTATTTAAAATTAAAATATCTAATTGCTAAATACAAATAAATAAGTTTTTGTTTTAAAAAACTGTTTGACATGTGGCAAAATCTAATTGGACTTTTTTTTAACACATGTCAAAATCTAATCGATTAGTTTATACATGTCACGATCTTGTTAATTGTTATGTTTGACGCATCAAACTTTATATAATAAGATAGCTAAACATTTCAACTAAAATAATCTATGTTTTATTAGACCACTAAAAATATAATGCATAGTGATATACATAAGCTAGAAAACATCACCTTGCTACACTTCTAAAATAAAGCAATATAGTTTAGCTTGTATACATCATCATGGATTATTGGTGAAACTAAAAATACAATATTTAGTTAAGATATATACTTACATGATATTCTCTAAGTTCTTGTATGTCACTATCCATTATAATTTTATTAGTATAGTTACACTTACATTATTTTAGTTCAGTTGTGTTAGTCATTTGATATTTTTTGGTTCGTGTAGCTAGCAAATACTTTTCGCATTACATTTATAATCTTTATGATTAAAACATATCTTGGTGACTAAAATTACTCTTTCGGTGGTTCCATTGGTACGTTGGGAAAAAAATAAAGCATTTTAACTTATCTTTTGATCATTTTTCTGCAAAAATATTATTCTTTCTGTTTAGTTTTAATTGATGTTTAATATTTTACATATAGACTAAAAAATTATTAAATATCTTTTTTTTCAAAACTAAAACATTATTTATCTTCAATTTCAAAACAATTTAACTAATGTTTTTGAGAATTTATACAGCCAAAACAATAAAAAAAAATTATATAGATAGTTGGAAACATTACTTAAAATAAATAAAGAACAAAAATTCCTAAAATTTCACATAAAGTGAAATGAAAGGATCAATTCATAACGTGTGTCACACGGAGCATTTATCTTTTTTATCTTTTATGATTTTTTTTTTATAAATATCACTTTTGAAATGTTCATTTTCAAAATATTATATTTTTAATATTTTTTTTTAAATGCCAGTAAAATTATAACATTTATTAAAAATATCATTTATATTTGGGTTACCTGTTTTACGTTAGATTTAGTTTTGAGGGTTTTGAACTTGTTCGAGACAAAAACCCTTTTTAAGATTTAGATTTTAGGTTTTCAGGCTGGATTTTTTTTTAATTAGTAGTAGTTCTGAAAATAGATAACACATTCTCATATTTTGAAAATTGATACCTTAAAAATAGCATTTTTGTAAATCCCATAGTTTTTAAAGCTTATAGATTCACTTTATGTATATTCCAAATATAAAAATAGCTTTATGTCAATTTTCTGGTTTTGCTTCTTTTTATGGGAAAGTTGCTAAAACTAACCCCTAAATTGATTTAAAATACAAGGGTAATCGACATATCTCATGTTTAAGAAAAATAACTCAAAGAGGGTAGTGAAATTACAACTACATCTTTTATGACCAAACAAAAAAGCGGAGATCATAATGACTGTTTTAACCCTAGCGAAGTCTGCTACATAATATAGAAGTCTACCAAAAGACTTCCGCCAGAAATCCAACTCGTAGACTCTATGTGAAGTTTACTTCTGTGGTTTAGTAGACTATCAAAGCAGTCTACTATATAATTATATTTTGAATTTAAATTTATAAATTAACAAAAAAAAATTTGAGAAATTTTTTTTGATTGATGACCCCTACTATAAACAATTGTGAGTATGAAAAATAAAATTTCACAAATTAGACCTAGTTAGACAAATTAGGTTATGAATGAAATTTGTACTATACTAAACAAAGAGTTACGAAATAAGGTATATCATAACATTTGTTTGGATATTGATGTGGTGACATTTTGGTAGTTATTATTGTTTGATATTTATAAGTTTCATGAGTTTATTTATGGTTGTAGTGGTTTAGTTTTAGGAATTAGATTCTTATTTATGGTTTAGGGTTTAGGGATTGAATGGTATAGGGTTTAGTTCTACAAATCGTAGTGTAGTGTTTGAGTTTTTGAGTTGAATTAACTAAAATGTGATGTTAAATTTTGAGTTATGCACACCATTTGGCGTATGTGTCCGAGCTACAAGTATGCAATATTGGTAATAGTTTGACATTTATCGGTTGCATACATGTTTTTACACTTAGGGTTAGAGTTAGGGTTTATCATTTTTGTATTTAAAATGTCAAATTTACATAAAAATGTTAACTTGTGAATATATTATACGTTTTGAATGTTTGGAATAAGTTTTGGTATAGGGTTTCGAATAATCATGAAAAATAATTGATTTAGGTTTCCGGGTAGTAGATTTCAAAAGACTTCTAACGAAGTCTACATAGAGTTTAGGGTTTCGTCGAGTTTAGGTTTCATTGTCGGTTTAACAGACTTCTAACGAAGTCTACTAAACCGGATATGTTTAACCTTTATATATAAACAAAAAGTACTTCACAGACCCTAATTTTCTTGTTAAAAAACCCTCACCTTATCTCTCACTCTCTCTCTCTAAAATGGCCGATGCTTCTCCTCAGTCGCCTTTAACCTCCACCGCCGCCTCCCCGTTCTTGGAGACTGTCGTAGTGGTAAGTCGTTGTTCTTCTTTTACTCTTTATGTCTTTATCTTTCTTATCTACTTTTTTTTCAACTATGTAATACAAGTTCATTATGATTTGTTGCAGATCTGACCCATATCGTCTTCCTCCGGTAAGCTTTCAGATATGACCCGCCATCTTCCTCTCATCTTTGTCTTCACACGTCCATCAACTGTTTATTCACATTGGTTTCTCTCTTATAGTAGCAGATTTGTTTCTCTCTTATTGTTTCATCTGACCCATCGTCGTCCTCATCTTTACTCTTTACGAATTCATGTAAGATTTTAGATCTGTCCGCCATCTTCCTTATCTCCATCTTCACACATGTCCTAGTTTACTCACATTTTTTTCATTCTCATTGCTACAGATTTGAGTCCCACTTCCATCAGAATTAAGTTTGTGGTATATCTCTTGATCCAAATCTTCTCGAAATATAGTTTATTAAATGTTAATTGTTGGGTAAGCGACACAGAAGTCTACTAGTAGACTGATAAAGAAGTCTACGAGTAGACTGATAGAGAAGTCTACCTGTTCTGGATTTATGTGTTTCATTATATAGTTATTGTTATATGGTGTTCAGGGATAGTGTAGTACAGCTACACAACCATCGAGTGGCTCCCACAGGAGTGTGAGTTCAATTGTTTGGCGTCGAGCAGTTAGAAGTAAAGGATTTCCCGACCTTTGTTACTGCGGTTTGGAGCCGGTTTTGAAAACATCCACTACACCCGAGAATCCGGGTCGAAGATTCTATGGTTGTCATAACCATGCGGTAATGATTTTTGTGGTGGTGATTTTTGTCCTGTAGATATAATTTGATGTTGGCAAATTTGTTTGTGTATAGGATGGTTTGCGCCATATATTCAGGTGGTGGGATGAGGCTATAATGGACGAGTTTGAAGATACAAGGGTCGTGGTGGAACAACATGCTGGTTTAATTCGGTACTTCCAAAATAATGAGAGCCGGGCTTTTCTTGATGCTATTTATGAACCACCACATATGGAAACATTTCGGCGTTACATGAAAAAAAACAGACAGAGAGTTAGCTCACCTAAAGGACATGATTATTGAGAAAGCGTCGAGGTGAAGAATGTGATGGTAGTGTGTCTAATCTTTGTATGTGTGATCGGTTGTGTTTGTGTTTGCTTGAGGAGATCTTAGCATAGTTTGTTATTAACTTATTTACTGATTCGGTGACCCTTTAATTTTGAATGTTTTGAAAGGGTATAATTATATGTATTGGTCGGATTGTTGGAAAATTAAAAAGTAGACTGCATTTAGAGTCTACAAATAAAGTCTATATACGAAGTCTACTAAATTAGATTAATTTTTGAAATTGAAGTCTTAAACTATAATTCAGATTAATTTTTAAAATTGAAGTCTTAAACTCAAATTCAGATTAATTGGCGATATAAATATACCTTAAAAAGTCTAAAGTTGTGATTTAATATGTAGAAAGTAGACTGCATTTAGAAGTCTACTAAATGAATTAAAACTAAAATTGAAATAAAAATTTTGAAACATATGGAGGCAAATTTGAATTTTTTTAAACTTTTTAAAACATTTTAAAAAATTTGAATTTTAAAACAATTTTAAGTAGACTTCATAAATAAGTCTACGTATGAAGTCTACTTACGAAGTCTACTGAACCGAATTCTGATTATTTATAACCAAACAAAACCAATCAAATTGTGTATTTAACCAAGACCAAATTGAACCAATTTATTTATCCATCCAAATAAACCGAACTTAACCAATTTATTTACCCTACCTATAAAACCTCAAAAATGAAAAAAATTATAACCTAGTTTTGCGTCTCTCTCTGCGCCGCCGAGTCGATCTCCAACATCACTGTCGGTACTGGTGCATGCGCCGTCGCCTGGAGAAGAAAGATAATCTCTTAATCTCTTCCGTCTTTGATTCCGAAATCTCTCTTTCTCTCCTTGATTCAAAAATCTCTCTTTCTCTCTGATATATCATGGTTTTTACCTGTTTTTGACCATGATATAAGTCCATTTTACAAGAGTCTTTTTGGTATTTTTCGAGTCTTTTGGAGTCTTTATAGGTTAAAGGACGATTGGAGCATAATGAGAGTTTTTGGAGCATTTTGGAGCATCAAGGAAAAAAGTGCCGAAGTGATAAAGTCGGAGTCAAGAATTGGAGTCTGCGTCGCTCGACGCAGAACCATTGCGTCGCTCGACGCTTTTTTGTCCGACACGAAGACAATTGAGCAATGATCGTGCGTCGCTCGACGCATCCCCATGGCGTCGATCGACGCAAGCTAATATTGAAGAATTTCTTCTTTTGCCCAAAAAGCCCAGAAGTTTGTAGAAGAAACTCAATCCGATTTTAGGACTCTATATATAGTTTTTCTTTAGGTTTTCATGGATGTATCTTGTTTTCTATGAAGACAATTGTTTTATTCTCTTCTATTGATAATGTTTTCATCATCTATGTCTGAGTAGATTCCTTGTTAGGTTTTGGGGATTCAATGGATTGATGAGAAATTGCTAGGATTGATTACTGTTGGGATTTATCTTCTTGTTCTTCATCTAGATTGTTATAACTCTGATTTTAGGACTGGCCAACTGAAATTGGAAACCTAGGTTGATTTGATAGATGCGAAAGTATTATTAAACAACCTGACCTAATCTTAGATGAGCAAAATTATCTATTCGCAAAGAAATTTGCCTTAGTAATTTTGTGAACAATCGAACTTGAACTTAATGCTTGTCTTTATTCACTAAGTTTGCAAAGAAATTTGGAATTTAGGGATTTAGTCATAGATAATCTCTGCAACGAAAGTTGATTGGTTTTACACTTGTGTTTGAGTTCTAAAACTGTGCTTAATAAAATCCTAACAGTCTTTTATCCTTGATTTCGATTCATTCCTGAGAATTATCCATAACCTAACTCTTTTGCCTCATTGATTTCAAGAACCTAAATCATCATCTGCTTACTTGTTTTGCTATTTTATTTCATTCACATCTTGTTCCTTAGCTTAATCTGAATTCATCAATCGATTGTGTGATTTGATTCCCTGTGGATTCGACCCCTAAGTACTACTACGATCTCTTAATTTGAGAGAGTAGCTCAGGATAAATT
The DNA here is from genome assembly GCA_964056655.1 of Arabis hirsuta. Classification (NCBI taxonomy): domain Eukaryota; kingdom Viridiplantae; phylum Streptophyta; class Magnoliopsida; order Brassicales; family Brassicaceae; genus Arabis; species Arabis hirsuta. Next base: position 25,221,376 of record OZ053307.1, read on the forward strand.
TGAGCGTATCAAATTTTGGAAATCTCTATTTCTCTCTTTGTCTCATCTCTTTGAATCCAAAATCTCTTGAACTCTTTTTGATTTTACTATCTCTTACTCGCTATTTCTCTCACTGATTCGTGAATATAACTTTTTTTTATTTCACTCTTCTTTGCAGATCTATTTTCCGCCATCAGAAAATATGAAATTCGGTTTAACTTCATTGAAATACAAGGTTTGTGAGAGGATGTGTTTTTGTTTGCATCTCTCAGTATGTCTAGTAATCAAAGGTTTTCCAAATCGAAGGTCTTCACTATGTTTATGTGCTTTTAATTTTTTTATACGATGTTTGGTTTTGGATACAGCAGACTACGGAGAAGACTTCTCCAGTAGACCTCTCTAGTAGACTTCTCATGCAGACTTCTCTGTCAGCTTTCTCTAGCAGACTTCTACTACAGACTTCTCCAATACACTCAGACGATGGATGCGGCTAGATTCCCGTCAAGGATGTATTCCAAAAGAGATGTCCTTGATGTGGATAAAAGCATAAACTACTATACTAGAAATAAAGATTTGTTTGCTGCTCTAGCCACATGGTTATTGCAAGATGAGTGGGAAGAGCTTTCACTCTCTCCATTGGGTGTGTTGTTACGGTTCCATTCTCTCAACTTTCAGTGGGCATCAGGATGATTCATTTTATATTATCTGCTCAGCTAGAGTGCAAGAAACCTTATGGTTGGATGCAAGCCGTTGAGGTTTTCATTGCTTGAGTTAGAATTAATAACCGGTCTGAATTACGACGACGTTGCGAATTTGGAAAACCCAGCTGTAGAGGTCACTGAGGAAATGAAAGAAGTTTGGGATCATCTGGAAGTTGATGTCGAGAGGGGTCCAACTGTTACCAAGTTAACAGAAGCGTATGGTTTATGTGAAGAGTGGATACGGTTGGACCGCATCGGTTGGGATATCTATGCATCTACGCCGGTTACATTGAAGCTAAAGTCCAGTCAACACCCATAAATGTTAACTTAGCTAGCTTGTGATGGATATAGATGCCTTCCGGAACTACCCATGGGGTAGGGTTGCCTTGAAGTTCCTCATCAATTCCGTGAAGGAGAAATACTTGTCAAACCAGCCGTATACGCTGGAAGGCTTTGGACATGTTCTCCAAGTATGGGTGTACTATGCTCTACCGGATTATGCAATCATATATGGTTCTCCCTATCCAAATAAACCAACTCCATCTCTACTGGCTTTCCACGGATCCAGAGGCCGGAAATATATGAAAGATATGTTCAAACAGGTCTGATTATTTCTTCTTCTACATATTTGGAAAATAGTTTTCAATTACTCTCTGATTTCTAAATGGTTAATAGCTCTACGTCTTATATTTCTATTTTGTAGGGGAATGTCCAAAGTTGTGTGATGAAGGATTATTATCTTCAAATGTTCCCAAGGTGGGATGATGATGTTGAAGACGAAAAGATAACCAACACAATCTCAGCACTCTATGAACCAGGCTGGAGATGGAGGAGTGCTCACTGGCGAGTGACGGGTGTGTTGGCTTCCGCTAATGACAAAAGAGAGCGGGGTAGGTTGTGTTCAGAATTATTAGAATTGGTTTTCGATTTTCTATCATAGGTTAAGGTGTCTATTCATATGAAATTTGCAACAGGTAGTGTGAAGTCTGAAAGCATCAGCCTTAGCCTTACCTCAGTCAGGGATCTACCATCATTGGTGCAAAGCATACAAGCACACTTTGATCAGCACTATAAGGTCTTGTCAGATAAGCATCCTAGATTCCCGTATACGACCGGTTTGACAAGTTTTTCTCCTTCACTGACTTGATGAGGAACTTCAAGGCAACCCTACCCCATGGGTAGTTCCGGAAAGCATCTATATCCATCACAAGCCTAGCCGAGTTAACATTTATGGGTGTTGACTACTTTTTAGCTTCAATGTAACCGGCGTAGATGCATAGATATCCCAACTTGATGCGGTCCAACCGTTTCTACTCTTCACATAAACCACATGCTTCTGTTAACTCAGTAATAGTTGGACCCCTCTCGACATCAACTCCCAGAAGATCCCAAGATTCTTTCATTTCCTCAGTGACCTCTACAGCTGGGTTATCCAAATTCGGAACGTCATCGCAATTCAGACCGGTTATTAATTCTAACTCAAGCAATGAAAACCTCAACGGCTTACATCCAACCAGACTCCATATCTCATAACGTTTCTTGCACTCTAGCTGAGCAGATAATATAAAATGAACCATCCTCGATGCCCACTGAAAGTCTCGAGAGAATGGAATCGTAATAGCACACTCAATGGAGAAAGTGAAAGCTCTTCCCACTCATCTTCCAATAACCGTGTGGCTAGAGCATCAAACAAATTTTTATTTCCAGCATAGTAGTTTATTCTTTTATCTGCATCAGGCGCATCTCCTTTGGAATACATCCTTGATCATAGATAATATTGTTTTAGATAGTCATAAATAACTTGTTAAAGCTTCATAACCATTAAACCGTGTTTTCATTTCGAGATCCATCTCTTAGGGTTATCAAAAGAATATCATTTCAGACCTTTAACAAAAAAAAAAGTGACAAAAACAAGAAGAAAGAATATCATTATATAATTTCAATGCTTTTTGTTAATATAACATATATATATATATATATATATATATTTTTGTCAATATAACATATCTTAAGCTTATAGTATAATATTTAACCATTTATTTATCAATGTGAAAGATATCAAACTAAGAGCATCATTATCCATGAATTGTAGTGGGTATCATTAGCATTATTTTATTATTAATTTTAATACTAGTTTAAGTTTTGAGACCCATTAAAAACTTCTTAAGTTTTGTAGAATTAATGATAATATTCATTGGATCTTAAAGAATAAAAAAAAATCAAATTAAAGAAAATCAAATGAGTAAATATAAAAATACAGATTTTATTAAAACTTGAATAACACAATTATAGAAGATTAAAAACATATAAAAACATGATGATAAACATAATTAACTCGGCTTTAGTCTTCAGTTGTGCCAAAATTTTCCCAAATATGGTCAACCAAATCAGCTTTTAATTATTCATGCATTTTTACCTCACGAACTTGAGTTCGATTGGCCATCATATTGTTCACATTTGTAGATGTCTTTGTAGAATACGTGTAGTCCACTTGTGAAGTCCCGCTTCCTTCTCCTTGTGTGAATTCTGATAAATTATATTGAGTGTCTTGGTCTCGTTCGTCTTCTACAATCATATTGTGCAATATGATACATGCTCGCATAATCTTACCCATTTTCGCCTTATACCAACTAAGAGCTGGGTTTCTGACAATTGCAAATCGAGCTTGCAGGACTCCAAAAGCAAGCTCGACATCTTTTCTGACAGCTTCTTGACAATTAGCAAATAATGATGCCTTCGGACCTTGTGGATGAGAAATTGATTAGATGAAAGTTGCCTTAACAAATAATGATGTCTTCGAACACAATCAAATATCAGATTGAAAACAATCAAATATCATATTGAAAACAAGCAAATATCAGATTGAAAAAATGCAAAAGTCAGATATCTTAGACCACAAATTCAATCACATTTTAAGCTTTTAACTTGGTTAATCTGATACAAAAGCTGCATTATCAATTTTAACCAAGCAAAACAAATAGAACACATGTCCCTCAAAGCCAGAGATCCGTTCGTCACAACCCACCAACCGATTCCCAATACTTAGGCTAGATTCTTCATCAAACACATCAATAGAGTAAACTGATTTCAGAGAAACAAAAAAAAGAGAAAACAAACCTCTTTTGTAGCAGAGGAAAGATGATCAGGTGATTCGTCTGGAACCCGAAAGAGGAGAAGGAGGAGGACCGTCGTCTCGTGCCGCAGAGGCAATTCGTGTGGAGAATCAGGGATTTGGTTTGACAGATTGTTGAAGGCGGAGAGAGATTGTTGAAGGCGGATATCTCGATGAGATACGGCGGAGATCTCGGAGAGAAGGGAAAGAGATTGTTGAAGCCGGAGATCTCGATGAGATACGGTGGAGAAGAGAGAGGCGTGATGGATGGTGACGGTAGAAGGAAGCGGAGAAGAGATCTCGCCATTGTCGCCGTCGCATGAGAGAGAAAGAGAAAGAGATTTTTTTCAAAACGCTTCTGATTTTTTTTTCCATTATTTTTTTTTGTTTCGCCTATCCTAAACACACAATCCAGTAACTAGACGACACCTGTCCACGATGAACCGCCTCATCGAGCTCAATAGGCTAAGTCGTTTCATCTCAGTTTTGAACCTTTTTCTAATTTTTTAGCCCAAGAACCCACTTTGAACTCTTGGATATTTATGCTCTAATAGCTATTTTAAAACTGAAACCGGACATCGAGTTTTTCTATATATTCCTCTTTTTGATAACGTAAAGATGATGAGGAATATATACTTTTAACTAACCAATTGTCACGTCAAATTCTTAGTATATTGAATTATATAAAAAAAATTTCTACATGTGATTGATTAGTATTTAACCTTAACACTTTCTATGTCATCTTCACCCACACCAACGAACCAAAAATTGTCATTTTCCATTACATGGCTTCTTCAGTAGCAAAACCCGACGACAAAGGCAAGAACAAGATTAAGATTCGTGACGACATTGAAATCCCAGATTTTGTGTCCACTCATATATACCTCAAACGCACTCATGCCACGCAAACACTAGATCGAGAAGTGATTCTACGGTGCATACGCCAACGCAGACGCGCAAACAAGGTCAGATCGGTTTTCCAACTACTGTTTGGTCTACCCTTTTTAAGTAAAAAACATGATGGTACTGCGGATCAGGATCCGGATGATGCTTCCACAGCTCCTTGACTATTGGAATGATTTCTCTATCAATATCTTTACTTGTGATGATGATGTTGGTTTGTAAATTGTAACTTGTTAAATTTGTATATATTTTCTTATATCGATACGCAGTGCCGACCCTGCAGCTGGATGGGTCCCAAACACAATATTTTTTTGGGCCCATTAACTATAAGTTGCAAAAACAAAATAATTGGTAGATGACATAGGGGAGATTCGAACTTCAGACCCCTAAACCCCCTAGATATCTTTTAAACCAAAAGGACTATTGAAGATTTTCATAAGTAATTGGCCCTTCAAATAGTTGTTATAATTTAAGACCCAAGCATGTGCTTCCCCTGCTTCCATCCAGGGTCGGCTCTGTTGATACTCATATGTGAGTGGTTTAGCAAAAGAAAAAAGAAGCATATGTAAGCGTAGGTCTTTAAGAGAATGTGCGGACACTACAAGAAAACATGCTAATTTTGGACGGAATTTCGGGTGGACTATATCCGTCGGAAATTTACCACCGAATTGAGACATATTTTGGACCGAATTTCGACGAGAAAAATCTCAGTCCAAAACCGGTTAGAATTTTCCGACGAAACTCATTCCGTCGAAATTCGGTTGAAAAATCGGTCAGAAATTCGTGGGAAACGCATTCCATCAAAAATCAAAAAAAAATTTCTTTCACATAATTCCGACGACTTGCATATTCCGTCAAAAATCTCTGGAAAAATTTCCCACGGATTTCCTAGAGAATGTGGTTTAGAGTTACAAAATTTAGTAATAATATTCAAAAAACTAATCCTACAAGATAATTATATACAAAATATAGTTGATCATAAACAATTTGCTTTCATTTTAGAATGTCATAATTTCTTCATAAGAGTTTTACAACTTCTAGTTTAAGTTATACTATACATCACTAGAGTTATTTTCGTTTTTGCAAAGAAGTTTTGTAAATTACACATAAATTAAATTTAAACATGTTTTTTGTAGGCTGATGATAATATTCTTTCAGTATAATGTATTTTGACGTTGTTTACATCAATTTTGCATACCCTATTCCCTAATCCTAGAAAATATGTGGCAAAATTCCAAGTGATTTGCAACAGCTTTTTTTTTAAACATAATTGCCGTGGTAAATTCGTCGGAAATGGATGATAAGTGGAGCGACATTGATCAGTTTACCTTCATCAAATAAACAAAGAACCAAAACATAACAAAAAAAATTTGAAAGACAAAGCAAAATTATTCAACTTAAAAATGTTATTGTCTTGCTTCTTATTTCACATATGTCCATACTTCCTGACAATCTCCAACAGATTCTCATCCATTGGCATTCTATTAAGCGTCGTTTTTAGAAAACCACTCCATTGGCAATGCTTTGACCATTTTCAGACATTTATCTCATCTTAGCCTTGCAAAGTTTGACCGTTCGCATGTGGTTAGGTATTCAAAGTTTCAAACACTGTTAGATTTGTTTCGATAAAGTGAAAGAAAACCAAACATATCTAGCGAATACATAGAACATTAAGATAAGATAAAAGGGAAGAAAGAGAGTAACATGTCTCCAAAGAATGGGTGATTAATTAACCGCCTGCAAAACCTGCAGAGAAATCACAAACATACACATCTACATTATCCGAAAAGGCATTGGCTGGTTACTTGAACCTGAGAAAATTAGGACTCACCTGACACACATATAGCATTTGTCGAGCTTTTTTCTTTTTCCCTGCTCTCGATCACCTATCCCGCCATAGAGATTGTATCCTCTATATATTAATTTAAGAAACACTAAGGTGAAAATCCTATGTATCATTTAACGAGGGTTTTAAGGAACATATTATTTAAATTAACCAATGAAAACATTTCCATTAAAATTATATGTCATGGTAGAAATCTCAACAGTCTTATTAAGTTTTATAACATAAGCATAATAATACATGTTTTACAAATGTAATTTCAACTAAATGTAATATTTGGACTTACTAAATCATCTATTTTTTTTTAAATATATTAAAAAACTTTTTATTATTATATTTGTAACAATATTATTTATTGTGTATATATGTATTTAGATTAATATGATATATACAAATAATATAATTATGATAGTCTATTATATATATATATAACTACACTTACAAATATTCACACATTTCATTATTGAAAAATATATATTATTTTTCGTTTTTTATGTCCGATAAATTCATACTAAAACTTATCTTATTTATCGTGTAACGCCCCGATCGCCCATCTCTCAATAACATACAGGGGAAATCCTCATCCCTTTAGGCGAAATCCTCATCTCCTAATGGACCCCACGCCCACTCTCGGCCCGTGGGCCCACCACTGTTCGACGGTCGGTCCGTTAGTCCATGAAGCTAGAAAGACTTGTTTACTGACCCTGCAAATCACCACGTGATCTTTTCCCGTGTTTTGTCCTCACTCACACGGTACTGGAAATGACTTCCTAGTAGGTCAGCCATCCTTAAATTACTCCTGCCCAAACATACTTAACTCTGGAGTTCTCTCTAGATATGTGACGGAAAAGATAAGTGCACTTTGGTATTATAGGTAGTCAAATCAATTCTCTTAAACCTCTCCGCATGCACCACATATTTCCGGAAACCTGGATGTTACAATCACCCCCACTAACTGATCGCAACGTCCTCGTTGCTTACCATGATCGTTACCCGCGACATTGTGACTCACACACTCGTCAGTAGGGGTGGGCAAAAATACCCATAACCAAAAAACCGAACCGAACTGAACCAAAAAAAGGGTTTGGTTTCTGTTTCGGTTAGTCGGGTTATACCTATTGGATTTCAATATTTATAGTCCATAAGTTTCGGTTCATTAATGTTTCTACACCTACAGGTATGAAGTTCGAATCTTGGAGAATACAAATTATAATGGAGGCAAAATTTACAGGAGATTTTCAGCGTGGTGCAAGAAGAGTCATCCGTGTAGTTGTTTTCATCATTTGTAATAATTCATAAATCTAGATGATTAAGAAAAAAATTCATAAAAAAAAAAGAGAATCAATTCATAAAAAAAATGGATTGTAGGAGAAACTAAACAATAATTGAAACTCAATTCAAATAAAAACAGAAAATCAGTTCATTAAGATTTTGGGGACAATAGGTTATGTAAAAATAAAATAATATTTGAAAATGTGACAATGTATGATTAAAAACCAAATAATATGAAAATAGGATAATCAAGTTAAAAAAATTGGACATGTATCTGGATCTTGCAACTTTAGTTCTTTGAGCTTGCTAGTAGGTGGCCGCCAACCTTTAGATTGAGATTGGTTTGGGAGTGTCAGCGTGTAAGAGTTACTGAATCTAAATCAGACGGTACTTTAAAACTATAGACTAATCCAAATAAAGAACAATAATACTCTGTTTTTGTTCGACTTGGGGACTACCATTTTGATGTTCCCCAATTGTGATATTTGGTTTAAATTCACAACTTTTTCATTCAAAATTTCTACCAATAATCTCCGCAGGAGCAGCTACCATTTCTAAAATGATGAAACCTCTTGTTATCTCGTACAATGATCTCTCTATCTTCAATACTCGACAGTATCTTTACGAAGTTGTGGCAGTCTCCACATATCCTCAAATTCTTCATCACCGTTATCGTTGTCCCAGGAGGCGTGTTTATAAGCCCAAAAGCAATAGCTAACCGTTCACTGTGATGCATCAATGCTCTCTCTTTAGCTTCTTCATCGATATCATGAAGAACATACTTTGTCTCTGCAACATAACCTGCCTCTCTCACTTCTTTTCCTAAAGATTTCAGCTTTACTAAGGCCTTGCTTCTATCTATAAGACCTTTCTTTGGTCCCATAATCTTCTGGCCAGAAGGTGAGATATTTGGTAAAGTAGCATCTTTCCGTAGCGTGTCTCTACCTACAGAACCTGAATCTCCGGCTTTGGTCTCACTTCCTTTATCTTTGTAAAACTGTTTGAGGTCAGAGCTTATCCTCCTCTCAGTTTCGACAAAGCTTTGAACTTCACCCTCACCCGCAGTTCCATTTGCTCTCAAGGCGATTCGTTGAAAGGATAAGGTTTCTCTCTCAAAGGGGATTGCTTTAGTGACAGGGAAGGAGCAGAAACTCATGGAGAAAGCAGCCTCCAGAGCCATCCCTTGTAGACTGTAGTCAATCCCAGAAGCGGATAAGTTTTCTTTGGAGGGAAATTTACAGTGTGGAGAGAGAAATAGAGAAGCAGACATATCTCTCACACAAAATATCTACAAGAAACAGACAATGTCACAAGCAGACAACAAAACCTCTGTTTTCCTTTTAGCATAAATGTTCCCTGCAAAACCAATTAGCTGATGAAGCTTAAGGCCAACTGATTATCTGCAGAAAAGTAGACAAAACAAACACCTTTTATGTAGAGAAAATCATAATGTTGAAGACAGGGAGCAACGACTTTAGCGCCGCAGAATAGTGCAAATTGCTGATCGAATAACACATATAGAGGACCATTGACACTTTCCTTTAGCACTCCAGTCATTCGAGGGGATCAGCATTCAGAAAATACGAATTCAGAACTGTTTGTTTTTCGATTTGAAGCTGGAAAACTTCAGAGAATTCCTTGAGTAATGACTCATGAGCTAAATCTATCAACTGCAAATCTTCGAGTTTATTACAACACATGCCCCCCTTTACCTGTCCTCCGTCCTCAATCAAACCCTTTATGCTTCCAACCCAGCGGTTTCTTATCCCACATGGAACTATCCAATTGAAGGGTGTTAAATCCGTTGTGACATTCAGAGCTAGACCGTGATATGTCATCCATTTCGACACACGGATACCTATAGCCGCCACTTTTTGGTTTCCTACATATACAATTTTGCAGACAAAAAGGGATTAAACAGAACACACACACACACACACACACACACACACACATAGTTCACTACCAAGATCGTCTAAAACAGATCAAATCACACTAAGAAACTAAAACAAAGTTGGAGAGTGGAGACATACCAACCCAGACTCCAGTTAAACCATCAAGACGAGAAGCTTTGATGGAGAAAGCTGAGGAAAGAACACGTATAACTACTTCCTCGAGCATCCTGAGGTACCAATGAAGATCCATCTTGTGATTTCGGAGATTGATAATAGGATACATTACTAGCTACATTTTTTTAAAAATAAACAAATGACAATGATACTCATTAGATTACGAAATAAACTTTAATGTATTGCTGTTGGTGACATGATTTTTACCTGACCAGGGCCATGGTAAGTGACTTCACCACCACGTTCTGTTCGATAGAGATCGAAAGGAGCATTCTTTATGTCGAAATTGAGATAATCCTCTGAACTTCCTGTTCCCATGGTATAAACAGGAGAGTGTTGTAATAAAATCACTGTGTCTGAGCACTCTTGGTTTTTATCAATCAAAGCCTTTTTCTCATTGACAATGCTTTTCTGCCATGACCAAGCTTTCTTGTATGGAATTAATTGATCGTAGAGGTCAAAACACTCGCACCTGCAAAAAAAGAGTATTAAGTATCATGCATTGATGGTGACTGCACGGAAAGTGTTCGTGAAAATGCCTGAACGAATAGAATAAATCATAAAGAAGGTTACTTTCTTGGGTTTTCATGATTCCCCGAGTTTAGAATCTTGATTGATCTGTTTTTGTTGGCGTCGTTAATATGGTGATGACGAAGCAAGGAGAGGTTTAAGTTCGCAACAGAGCTTGTTGCAATTGAAAAAAACATGTCTTTCAAAGCTTTAGGCGAAGAAATTTCGAGGATGAAGAAGAATCAAAGTCCAACGATCGAGTAATGGCGGAGACACCGAGGAAACCATGAGGGTAATTTCGAAATATCAGAACATTCGTAGGGCTATTTTGGTCTTCTCAGGTGGAGTTTTGCCCTAGTTTCTGGGTTCACTATATATAAGAGGAATGAAACGATTCATCTCTTCAAGGCCTCTCTTAAGCATGTATTTCTGGGTTCTACTTTGTTTTTCCTTTTAAATTGAGTTTTGATTCTTTGATCTTGAAAATAGAATTTTATGTGATTTCGATTTGTTTTGAGCAAAAAAGAAAAAAAGTTGTGGCGATGACGATGAAAAAAATGACCTTTTATCACATGAGTGAGATTGATTGTTAATCTCATGATTACCTTTCAAGCACTTCTGAGCCATTTTTATTTGATTTCCTGCTCTTTTGTTGATACTTCTGGATTCTTAGTAAGTTCTTCCAAATTAAAATTATTCGGATTATAAAACTTTCTTCTTTATGCTACTACTAATCTTGTTTAGAGAAAAGCATTTAGTTGGACCAACAAAGGATACATTTATAGTCTATTGTCTATTCCGTGTACTCTTTTATTAGAGCGTTTCTTTATGTGATTGATTGTGGATGTATTGTATGTAACATGGACAGCCTCGAGACTTTGTATTTCAAACTCTTTCCAAGTCCATAAGCTGTCCCATAATACCATTTACGGGTGTACCCAATACAAGAACACCATAAATTCTGCAATTACCATAATTCAAGAGACGAACCAAGTTCAATACCTAAAAAAAACTCTTATCTTAATAAGACAGTCAAAGATTGATTATACCGAGAAAAATGAGCTCCGAACTGTTGAGAATTTTAGCATTCTCTCACTGTTCTTTTTGCGATATCATGCACTTGATAATTCAAGTAACACAAGATCGTTGGTTCAAATAAATCTGATCTTTCCTTGGACCACCTCTTGGTTAAATTTTTCTGATCCGGGGAACTTAGTCTAATTATCTTTTATTTACAGTTTACAAATGTCAGGACACATCATCGTGTGTGATCATTCTCTTATTAAAGGAGGATTCGGGAAGAACTTTACCCTTATCATGATCAATTAGACCTACATGGTTGCTTCGTACTTTGACGGTAGTGGTAAAACATGTAACCTACCTAATCGCGGCCACAACTTCGTAGTTCTTACTTTAGAGTGACCCAATATCACATGTATATGTTGCCACTTTCGACTTGTGTCATAATCATTAACCCTTAAATTAATGATGCATGGGACGGTGTTTGTAGACGGGGAGACGGCACCGAAACATCCCGCGAAAATGTTTCTAACATGTTGGGGACAGTGACAGTTATCGGGGACGGAATAAATCAAATTGGGAATCGTTTTCCAAAATGTATTATACTAAAAATTAGTGTTGCCATTTTTTTTGTTATGTATATTAATTTATTCTTTTCAGGAAAACTAAAAGAAAAATATATAAAAGGAAAACTTGTGTAAATTACGGTTTCAATTTTTTTTTTCAGATGAGCCGGATTTTGAAAATAAGTTGTTCAATGATTAGCTAATTTTTATCTATATTTATATTTGAGATTGAATGATTTTTTTAATATTGAGGTTTATGGTATGATTTTTTTTTTTGTCAACCAAACATTAATTAAAATATGTCATCATAATTGGATATTGTATGACTTTTTTCTTTATATTTTTATTTATACGTATTTTTTTATATTTTTATTGACGTTCTTTACATACATATGTATCCATAAACTTTTAATATTATTGTTTTCTGTCCACGTACCCGTCTCAGTGCAACATTGGCTGAGATTACACACAACACGATTGCAAGGTATGTTATTCAGTTGCCATTGCCCTCAAACCCAAATCCATGCTAATTACATTCACATATTTTTACAAAAGGCGATTATTTAACAACTGTCTTCATTTTTTGGTTTTATCATTGTTTTTGTTTTTTACATGGAAGCAAGAAGTCCCCTCATTTCAGTTACACCAAGAACGTTTTCATTGGGGTAAACGTTGGCTACAAGCTGCACGAAGCTCTCATACTTGTCCAGAAATTCCTTCTGTTTTCAGTTCACACAAAACATATTTGATTCAATGCATTATATTATTTCTTCGACAACTATTTTATAAGTTCAGTTCAAATTGGTACCTTGCATTTATCCCACAACGCCGGTAGTAACTCGTCCGATGCTAAACTCTTCTGCAATTTTTTATACATTGCCGCGATCGATTTCTCCACCTAAACCAAAAGTAAACGTGGAAAGCTATATATGTTAGAAGGTCTCTATGAACAATTAATACACTCCAAGGAATATCTGTTTTACCCCTGACAAGCTTGATTTTAACATCTTCCGGAGTTCCATTTTTGACAAACCAAGCTGGAATGGTATCTGAAATATGGAGAGTAGGTATCAACCAACCTATTAATTTTCATACCATGGATACTCTAAGCAACACACCAACACATAGTTAACGTTCAATAGTAAAGCTGAAATCCTCATAATGTAAAAGTGAAACTACGAACTTATTAACTAACCTCTTCAGGGGTGATAGTATGCATAATATCCTTAATCTTTTTGTCAAATTGGAAAAGTTTTTCGAATTGCTGCACAGACAAAGAACACATGAAACAAACAAAATCGGTTGTACTTGTAACAGTTAACTCCAAAAGAAGGAAAAAAAAAAAGAAGAAGAAGAAGATGAGAGTTATGCTATTAGTATTAGCTGCAAATGGGAAGGCACCACTTACGTAGTATATTATCATGCTAATGTGGCGGGTAGAAGCTTGCTCATATGCTTCCCTTGCCTGTTCATAGAACTTTTCTAAAACGCGTACAACAGTAGCAAGGTCAAACATGCTACACACATAAAGAAAAAAAATACAAGGTTAAAGAAATATGAGTACTTGGAAGAAGAAGAAGTTAATCATTAACAGAAATATGACTTACCTACTCTGAAAAGCACCATAATTTTCTATAAGGATAATATCTGCATATTTAGGATCTTGCTGGGCAATTTTATTTAGGGTCATGAACATTATCCTTACCTGTAAAACATCACTAATCAGCCTCTAAAGACTTTAATCTTATTCTGTTATTTTAAAAAATTGTTGTGACAGTTTAACTTCAAAATAATAAGCTCTGGCTAAATTATAAAAAGTCGGATTTTGTAGGAAGATCAAAATATAAAGAAAATGGATGTGAGAATTCGTAAGAGGAATTTTGTGACTTTTAAAACTTTTAAATCAATAAAGTCTGACTGGATAAATTATGCTTTTAATTTTTTTCTTAAAAAGTCTTTAAAGCTTATAAAGTCCATTTGCCAATCACATTCTCTGCGTACCAAAGCCAACAAAGAAAAGAAATTACAATATTGAACGCATAATGAGATATATGCTTTATTTATATACTGATGTCATACAATTTGAGAATGAAGTAATGGTGGGGTTTACACAATGCAAGTGAACTAAGATTGAGATTGTATGTTATTGCTCGATGTGGCAAACATTATTCTTTGATTGCATGGTTTGTGTAAATTTTATTGGTAGAATAAACTCATAAAAAGAGTAGTACTCACAAATTTTGTGTATGCCTGATCCACCAAATTCCTGGATTGCCCTTGTATGTACTGTTCCATACGAATAGCAAGTGCTGCAAATCTATGAAAATGAGATAGTAGTGTTAGGACACATGTAATAATACTACAATGGTTTCTTGGATCACGGACTAGTCCATCCGACCAACAATCTTATTGGGTATAATAGAACAGAACCACAAAATCAGTTGATTTTGTTTACTAGGTGGAAGAAAATACTATCCAGTTTGGAAAGAAATAAGCATTTACATGGCGATAAAAAAGTATTAAACAATTTCGACTTCTTGATTACCTTGGAATATAGGGCAAGACGCCCATCTGTCTTACATTACGATCATTTCTTTCAATCTGGTGACATGCTTCATCCACAAACTGCAGTTAAAGTTGACTTAAAATGATTAGTACGAAGAGTATGTAAGGACCACAAATCAAACAATCTATGAATAACATACGCGGCTGAATTGCATGGAAACCCTCGACTCCAGATCACCAAGCAAAAGGCGAACAAATCCTGCAGCATCAGCTTTCTGACCAGAAAGATAACGTTCAGTTATACCATGCATTGATATGCACCGTAGGGGATCTATTTTATATGCCCAATCAACAACCGCATAGAAATCCTCCTGTAGTGACAAGAAGACAGATCTTTCTTTTAGTATTAAAAATGAACTGCTCAAAATTGATGATTGTTCTGTCTTTCAATTGACATAGACATTATTTTGAGGAGCATCTTACCTGAATACCATCAAGTAAATCTTGAAGAGATTCATTCAATGCCGTCAGGTCTGGAGGGTTTTTACCTGCAGAATTGGACAAATGTTTTGATTTTAGAATCACTTGAGAATCTAGTAAAAGCTTTACTAATGGTAAAAAATATGAGATTACCAGTTTTGTTTTCAGTCTCATCAATGTCCATGATCCCCAAATCATCATCTTTATTGTTGGACCTGTTTTTACTATCATTGGCAGAACCGCCAGGTGGAGCAAGAGCTGGTACCTCAAAGCACATGAAGTGAGCGAAAAAGGAGCTCTGCAGTAAGAAGCAAAAAGGAAATGTGAGGTTCTAGTATATACATATGTTGCATTTTAAGGCCACGCAGAAGAATCATAGTTTTATCTAAGGGCAATTCTCAAAACACTTCAAAACACTACAAGAAAACATGTCCAACTAATTATCAAAATGATCAAAAAATGATCAAAAAATTTATTGACAACTTTTCGACCAAATTATGATGGAAATTTGAAATTCTTAAAAATTGGTCAAAAGAAGTTAGACCAATATAAATTGGTTGATAACTGGTCAAAAAGTTCTAACTAATTATCGACCAATTCAAAATTTAGTAAAAAATAAGTCGATAATTTATGATGAAATTTATCTGACGCAAATTGGTCAAAACATATTTTAAAATACTACCATAAGCTTTTTTTGTTTTGTCACAAAATATTACCATAAGTTTTTTTTTATCCAAAAATATCACTAACAGTTTTGGTTTTCCAAAAATACTATAAAACTAAAATTAAAATTTAAACCTTCACAAACTACCCTAAATCCTAAACACTACTCCCTCCGTTTCGATTTAGTTGTCATTCTGGAGGTTTTCACACAAATTAAAAAAATAATTAAATTTTTTGTTTTGTCCCTAATTAATACATTGTTTTATTTGATATGTGTAGTAAATAAACTTAAAAGTAGAAATAAAAATAGAAAAATTAGTCATAAATGTGCATTGAAATTGCAGAATGATAAGTAATATGAAACAAAATATTAAGTGTAGAATGACAATTAATATGAAACAGTGAGAGTATACCTTAAATCAAAAATATTTAACCCAAATCATAAAATTTAAATTATAAACTTTTAAAAATTAATTAGTGTTTGATATTTTTGGAAACCCAAAACTTTTAGTCATATTTTTGGATAGTTAAAGATAACAAAATTTTAAAGTGTGACATTTTAATGAATTCCTTTTTGGTAATTACCTCATCGACAAGCAGTGGGATAAATATTGTTAGCAGTTTGGCATAAGCATCTGACACTGCACATGTATCAGTGTTTGCATTATGACTAGAACCCGTAGAACCTTCTAGCCAGACAGTAGGGTTTCGTGATACTTTTGTGCTTGCACGAAGCTCATTTGCGAATGCACGAGCCTGTATATTTTAAGGGAAATAATATTTAAAGCTCTAATGGAAACGAAGAGAAAAAAATATTTGCTGCATATCCATGCGGTTTAACATTCAATAAGTTTTTAGCAACTTTAGTTCAATCAGATTTCAGATAAATTGGTGGTCAAATTGATAGAGATTCAAAATTTTGTTCCTTACCTCCCGACGAAGAAGCAAGTTGAGGGAGCTGCAATATGCTTTTCTCAATGGTCCCAAACAATTCTTATTAAGACCCTGGAAAACGTTAGGAATCAATGCACTGCATTGATCTTTTAAAATGTCACGTACTCCCTTCTCGGTTTTACCTTTAGATGTTGTAAAAGACGAGCATATGTTCTGCATTTATACCGCAAATCTGCATGGTCAGGCCTCTTCAGCTGCCCTTTCTGTTTATAAGATGCATCCATTATTATTCGGAATTATAATCTCTAGAGTTCATAGTGGGAAGATAGAATTTTACAAAGGTAGTACCTGAGAAAAGTAGTTTTTGTCGCTGATCATGAAATCTACCAAACTAGGAAAGTAGTTTCGCAAGAACTCAGTAGCTCTCCTTACAAAAGTAGCTTTTAATTTTTCTAGTTCAGCTCGTTTCTCTTTTACCTGGAGAAAATACAGCAAGTTAAGCCCAATTTATGTAGTTATATAAAAAGTAGACATTTTAAAACAATTAGTAATGTTCTTTTCTAAAGAACCACAATCCGTAATGTAATAAACCAAGCGCATTTAACTGCAACTTTAGAATACTAATAAGTGAATCAAATAGATCAAAGTGCATAAGGCATACAGCTCGCATATCAGCATAGATCGGGTCTAAGTTGGGCACTTCAAGACCCTTTAAAGCTTTGGCTAACCACTCGCAAGCCTTGGTATTTTGGAGCATGTCTGCTTCATCAAATGAGCCTCCTGTTAGGGATTGTGCATACTGCAATCAACAATAAATCTATAAGTGAACCAAGTAGACAAATGAGAAGCAAGCTGATAGATTATGGGCTTTCAACTCAAAACAAAACTAACTGACATTTAATGGAGACGCCCATTCTCTATATATATTACAATATATCTCATCAATTTAAAGATGTGGGATATCTCAACACAAGCATAAAGAATATTAAAATGGCTACAATAAAGTGAATCAAACCTCAGAAGGCACACGCAGTCTCTCAATAAATTTATCAAGTTCCTCGATGAGAGCTTTATTGTTCACTGACTGCATCTCTAACTGGTTGTTTCGAGTTTCTATCTGAATACCACCGCAAAATGAGAATACGTGTTGACAATTGAAGGTAATGATCAGTCCAACAACAATTTATAGATAGTGCGTCCTACCGATTCAATGTCTTCCCTCATGTGTCTAAGTTTTAAGTTGAAGATTCCTAACCATTCATCCATGTCATCAACAATATTTGTTGCTGCCTCAATTCCATTCAGGACCTGGAAAACATGAAGATAGCCATATAAACATGAAAAATAAACGATGATCTCCCATAAATACATTAAAACTGTCCAAATATATTAAGATAGTCCTAGTGATAACAACTTGACACAAAAGGAAATACCTCGTCTACTAATGGTTCGCCTTCCATTATTGCATGTACATTTGCCGCTTCAAGAGCTTGGAGCTCTTGCTTCAGGCTTTCAGAAAATGCCTCTGCTTCACCAATGCCCATTATATAACTGTAAAGGTCAATTATATTAGTTTTATCATGTATGAATAATCTGGCAAGATTAAATGGAAAAGGAAAAATGCATTTCCTTTTCAGAAATCTTTTACCCCCTAAGAAAATTACTTTTCAGAAAAACAATGCAAGAGTTTAAACTACCATATTATATATGTACATGTATAACATAAATGATATAATTTATTCAGATCCGGCTTAGTGTAAAGCTGGGTCCAATGCTAAATTTTTTTTTTTTGTTTTTATATACCAGAAATTACAAAAACAGATTTTATTTTTCAGTAACAATTTTTTTTCGGACCCTAAGCAAATGGGCTTTGTGAAAATGCACTCTTTGCACATGCATAGAGTCGAGCCTGAATTTATTGTACATGTATATATGTATGAGATGTATTCATACAAATATAACACATTATATTGATGTCTAACATGCTTATATGTACAAGTATAATACCTATTAATTTTTTTTTAATAAAACTAACAAAATGTAATCAAATAGGTATCAAAAAGTAAAAAAAAATAAATTATTATAAAAACTAAAAATAAAATATTTGTTTACTAAAATAAATTATGAGATATATAAAAATTAAGAAGATAATAATAAGGACAAGGAGGAAAAATGGAAAAACAATTTGGGTCCAAAATTTGTTATTAGTGGACTTCATTGTGAAATTGGTGTGTAGGGAATGGATGTGGGTGTAGGGACTTTTTGGACCACTTAGGTATGAAAGTGTTAAGTTCATTAAACCTTTGAAATAAGTGCTATAAACTTATACTAAAAGTCGAAAAAGTGTTATATTGGATTTTTTTCCTAAAAACAATCAAGAGCAAAAATATAAGAAAGTAGTTATATAAATTACGAAACATGCTAAACATATATGCAATCTATGTTAGTCTGAAACCTAGTGTCACAAGCTTAAGATTCGTAGGGAAAGGATCGTTGATATGCTTTCTTGTTCAAATTCTACTCTTCTCTCTTCATTCCATATATAACTATAATGCAAAAGTAGATAGAAGGGTCCTCATTTGTGAGGCATATATTGATTCAAGAAAAGAGAAAGAAACAAATGTGTGGACAAATGATAAGTGGAACAGAATAGAAGACATACGTTTCCAAGAGAGTCTCCATATCCTCTTCCTCAACCTGAGAGACTAGTTCTTTCTCAACATTAACTTTCAAGTCACTTTCTGTAACAATTTCAGCAACAGGCTCACCATCTTTTGTACTTCTTTGAGTAGTGACTACTGGAGTGTTATCCTAGACCAATAATATGAAAACAAAGAAAGGCATAGAGAAAATGAAACCATTATATCAAAAGAACTAATATATTATGGGCTTCAGCCCTGAACTTCCTCATAATTAAGAAAATAAAAAAGAACTAGCATATTACATGAGGTAAAAGAATCATAAGTAAGCTTTTTTAGGAAATAAGAGATTTAGACCAGAGTTTGAAAACAGAAGAAGTTATAATCCACACCTTAGCCCAAAGAGCCATCTCGACAATATCTATACCAACGACTTTGGGAAGGCGGCCTAATACGTCTTTGCATATGTTCAATGTGCAAACCAAAAGCCGGTTCCTATATAATCACGATAAAGAAAGGTATGTATTATATGAGCAAAACAACATCAACAAAGTTATCATCAGTTATCATCTATCCTCCACATTTTGTAAGAGCTAATATGTATGTTTCTAACTGCAGCACCTGTCATCCGTGTTGCGCATGGTCCACTGAGTAGGAGCAACACTTTTACTCCTGAGATTGTCGAATCCCTAAAAGATTTTGAATCAGAAATAGCAGAGGGAACATGGCGAAATGCCCAAATGTTAAACAGTATTTTTAGTTACACACTCGGCTTTCGTGTTCCATTTTTTCCACTACATGCTACAAATTATTTGAGTAAGAATGCCTTTTTTTCTTAACCACTTCATCAAAGTCATTGAGTGATCTTACCAGGGTAAAAGTGCATCCACTTGGGTCATTAGTTATGACTTCCATCTTTGAAAGATGCTTGAGTTCGTACATTTTGGCAGGCTGGATAAACAAAGAATTTAAAAACATTATCAGTCAATATGAACTGCGCGAGGAATGATCCCTAGCTACCATAGTGGTAAGCATAAATCCGATTATTAATAATCATTTTTTTTCTAATCAAAATGTTAAACCTTGTAAGTTTCTCGCGAGAGTGTGCCTCATTTGAATAAAGAAAATGAAGATTACCTCTAGGACTCCTCCACTTGAATACTTCATGACACGAAGAAATGCTTGCTTCCGCTGTTCCTTTGATTTTACTGTTGAAAGCAGAATAAAAGAACATACTCAATTGATTACAACTCTTAAGAATCTTAAGATATTTGAACGAGAAATCTTGAAACATGGATCTGCGGCAACATGTTTTCACTACAATCCAAGCCTTTCTTAGATTTTGGGACTAGACGCGTACATCCCCTAAGGTCGAGGACCAGAACATATTATATAGTCCTCTCCCTAGTGTTACTCGAACCAGCAACCTCTAAACTTTGAGTGAAATAGTTTACCAGTTAAACTAATGACTCTTGGTTTCATATACAAGAAACAAAATTCCAACCTAGTGCAACAGATTCCAAAACTTAATGCTTAAACGAGCCAAACAACACAAAGATCAAAAAACAAAAAAGCGTGAATCCAGAATCGGTATCAAATCTGAAGGATCAATAGAAGGAAGGAAATGGATATATCACCAGAAAGAGCAAGAACCCTAGGTTTGGCCATTTGACGACCCAATATTCCAGACTTCCCCCAAACACCACGGCTCTCGGCAACGCGTATCGACATAACGATCTGTTGCTTGGTTCCTTCAATCGCAGCCACGCAAGCTCGCCGGAGCTCGTCATCGTCGGCGCTTGATTTCGCCATTGTTGTTGCGCCTTCTCTCTTCTTCTTCTTCTACTACTCGTCGAAGACCGGTAAAAGAAGCGAATGAGAAAATTAGCCTTTCGATTAAGAAAGTTGAATCTGTTTTGTCAACGCTATAGATGAAATATCCGCGCCATTTCTTTTTGGACGTGTATTTTTTCAATAATACACTTACGGGTATCCATTTACAAAAATACCACTAATTATAAAATTCTAAAGCCTATATCTTAAAATTCTAAACCCTAAAAAATGTTTTAACACCTAAAACCCTTTAAAAACTCAAAACTAAACTCTAATAGAACATAATTAACCCAAACATAAATAATATAAAGAAAAAATAAAATTATAAAGATTTTAAAAGTGTGACATTTTTGTAAAGTGGCATTTTTGTAAAATGACACTTGAAAAGTGGCATTTTTTGAAATTTCTCTTTTTTTTTATATATATTCGTTTACTCATAATATAATAGAAGGTTGTGTTTTAAATATAGCCAAACTAATGTTCGTTAAAAATTGACAATAAAAATTGAAAGGATCTTCTTTGCACGTCTTTGATCCAAACGACCAAACCATTACGACGATATGCATAGAACAACAAATTAGTGAGAGTTTTGGGTTGTACATCATAAGAAAAGTAATATATTTATATTAATTGAGAAGATAATGCAAAAATCATAAATATTGTTCAAAGAGCATTTTAGTTAAGAAAGATGTTGTTAATTAGCTCAATATTCTTTTTGGGATTTATAATTAGCAAATTAACATATAAAAAAAAAATATTTAGAGAACTAGAAAAAAGAATTAAAATATGACAAAAATGCTATTTGACAATTAAGGTAAATATACATTAAAGGTAAATATGACAGTTAAAGTAAATATACATTAAAAATCTCTATAACTATTATAAGAAACATAATTACCTTTGAACATAGTTAACTATGTTGATCTTGATCAAGAGATGGATGATGGTGAAAAAATTTACCTTAATGAGTTAAAAAAATTAATCCACGATTGAAGATTTTGATCCACGATAATGAGTTAAAAAAAAAGGTAAAAAGAAGAAATAGAGTTAAGAAAAAGGTAAGAAGAAAATAAGAAGAAGAAAAAAGATTAGAGTTTTAATTTTTTTTTTTCAAAATAATAAAAGAAAATTAAAAAAACATGGATAAATAAAATAAAACTAAATTTGGAATTTCAAATACACTAATTGTTAGATAGCTAATTAGTAATTAGATCATGTTAAATGATCAATTATATCTACCAAACATAATATACATGTCTATTTCTCTTTTAACCAATCAAACAATTTTGATCAATGATAGAAAACTCTACATATTCTTATTAATTTTATGTCAAACCCAATAATACATGATCACCGGAACGATGACACCGAGCGAGAAAACCACTAATAAGGAAGATATAGTTGGGCGGGGTATACAATGAGTTTTACAAATGTCAGACCAACTAAATATTTTAAAGTTAATATATTATCTATTTTCTTCTTTATCATGTACTAATTTATCAAATATTGTCGTCATCTCGAATATTATTCCTAACTTGATTTCTCTTTCCTTTAATCATAATCATGCCTCATGGATGATTGTTCTGGTAAATCGAATTAACCCAATCTTTTTCTTACTTTTGACTTCAGGTGACTTTTCAACACATAAAAATGGGAAAAGGAAAAAAAAAAAAAATAAAAGAATTAATAATGCTCATACAGTGGTAAAATGACTTAGTATCCGTAAAATGACCAAGAACGCAACAGAATATATAACAACTGCCTTCATTTTTTTGGGTTCTATCACCTTTTCTCTTTTTACATGGAAGCAAGAAGTCCTCTCATTTCAGTTACCCCAGGAACGTTTTCGTTAGGGTAAACTTTGGCTACAAGCTGCACGAAGCTCTCGTACTTGTCCAGAAATTCCTTCTGTTTTCAGTTCACACATAACATATATTTGATTCAATGCATTTATATGTGATTTCTTCAACAACTATCTCATTCATTCAGTTTAAATTGGTACCTTGCATTTATCCCACAACGACGGTAGCAACTCCTCCGATGCTAAATTCTTCTGCAATTTCTTATACATTGCAGCAATCGATTTGTCCACCTAAACCAAAAACAAAAAGTTAGAAGGTCTCTGTGAAGAATTAATACACTCCAAGGAATATCTTTTTTACCCCTGACAAGCTTGATTTTAACATCTTCCGGAGTTCCATTTTCGACAAACCAAGCTGGAACGGTATCTGAAATATGTATCAGGTTGTTAATCCTCATACCATGTAATAAGTAACACGCCCCACACAGAGTTAACGTTCAATAGTTTACATAATGAAAACTGAAACTACAAACTTACTAACTAACCTCTTCGGGTGTGATAGTGTACATAAAATCCTCAATCTTTTTGGCAAACTGGAAAAGTCTTTCGAATTGCTGCAGAGGCAAAGAACACATGAAGCAAATAAAATCGGTTGTAACCATAACAGTTAACTCCAAAAGAAGAAGGCACCACTTACGTAGTATATTATCATGCTAATGTGGCGGGTACAAGCTTGCTCATATGCTTCACTTGCCTGGTGATAGAACTTTGCTAAAGTGGGCACAACATTGGCCAGGTCATACAAGCTGCCCAAACACACACACACACACAAAAAAAACAGGGTTAAGGAAATATGAGTAGTTGGAAGAAGAAGAAGACAAACCAAGATTGAGAATGGGAGTTACCTATTCTGAAAAGCAGCATAATTTTCTAAAAGGAGAATATCTGCATATTTAGGATCTTGCTGGGCAATTTTCTCAAGCGTCACAAACATTATGCTTACCTGTAAAACACTACTAATCAGCATCTGTCTACCAAAGCGAGAAAAAAGAAATAGCAATAGTGAACGCATGAACAATCTGAGATAATATGCTTTACTTATATTTTGCTGTTATACAATTTGAGAACGAAGTAATGGTTTACACATTGTAAGTGCTAAGATTCAGATGCAATTTGAGGTTGTATGTTATTGCTCAGTGTGGCAAACATTATTCTTTGGTTGCATGGTTTGTGTAATTTTACTGGTTGAATAAACTAATAGAAATAGCAGTACTCACGAATTTTGTGTATGCCTGATCCACCAAATCCCTGGATTGCCCTTGTATGTACTGTTCCATACGAGTAGCAAGTGCTGCAAATCTATGAAAATGAGAAAATAGTGTTACGATAGCCACAAGTAATACTAGAATGGTTTCTTGGATACCTATAGTCCATGTGACCAACAATCTTAATGGGAGAAATAGAACCGAACCACAAAATCAGAAAATACTATCCAGTCTGGAAATAAAAATGTATTCAACAATTTGGAGTTCATGATTACCTTGGAATATAGGGCAAGACACCCATCTGTCTTACATTACGTTCATTTCTTTCAATCTGGTGACATGCTTCATCCACAAACTGTAGTTGAATTTGACTTGAAATGATTAGTAGGAAGAGTATGCAAGGAATAAAAATCAAACAATCTATGAGTAACATACGCGGCTGAACTGCATAGAAACCCTCGACTCCAGATCACCAAGCAAAAGGCGAACAAATCCTGCAGCATCAGCTTTCTGACCAGAAAGATAACGTTCAGTTATACCATGCATTGATATGCACCGTAGGGGATCTATTTTATATGCCCAGTCAACAACAGCATAGAAATCCTCCTGCAGTGACAAGAAGACAGATCTTTCTTTTAGTATTATAATTGAATAATTCAATTAATGATTGTGTCTTTCAATTAACATAGAAACATTATTATGAGGGGCATCTTACCTGAATACCATCAAGCAAATCTTGAAGAGATTCATTCAATGCCGTTAGGTCTGGGGAGTTTTTACCTGCAGAATTGGACAAATGTTTTGATTTTAGAACCACTGGACCCTATAAATTGAGAATGTAGTAAAAGCTTTACTGATGGTAACCATTTGAGATTACCAGTTTTCTTGTCAGTCTCATCAATGTCCATGATCCCCAAATCATCATCGTCATTACCATCGTCATTGTTGGACCGGTTTTTACTATCATTGCCAGAACCTCCAGGTGGAGCAAGAGCTGGTACCTCAAAGCACATGAAGTGCGCAAAAAAGGAGCTCTGCAGTATGAAGCAAAAAGGAACCATGAGGTTTAGTACATACATCAGTTGAATATTAAGGCCGAACAGAAAATCATAGCTTAAGTAATTACCTCATCGACAAGAAGTGGGATAAATATTGTCAGCATTTTGGCATAAGCATCTGACACTGCAGAGGTATCAGTGTTTGCATTCTGACTAGAACCCGTAGATCCTTCTAGCCAGACAGTAGGGTTTCGTGATACTTTTGTGCTTGCACGAAGCTCATTTGCAAATTCACGAGCCTGTATATTTTAAGGGAAAAAATATCTGGTAACATGAACTGAATATTTAAAGCTCTAAGAAACGAAGAAAAGAAAATGTTTGCTGCATATCCATGTGGTTTAACATTCAAGTTTTAGAAACTTCAGTCCAATCAGAGTTCAAATCTATCGGTGGTGAAATCGATAAGAGACACGGAATTTTGTTCCTCACCTCCCGGCGAAGGAGCAAGTTCAGGGAGCTGCAGTATGCTTTTCTCAATGGTCCCAAACAATTCTTATCAAGACCCTGCAAAAAGAAAGTAGATAAGTTAGGAATCAATGCACCACATTGAGCTTTCAGAATGCCACAGTCACTTCTTGGTTTTACCTTTAAATGTTGTAAAAGACGAGCATATGTTCTGCATTTATACCGCAAATCTGCATGGTCAGGCCTCTTCAGCTGCCCTCTCTATTTATAAGATGCATTGATAAACATTCAGAATTAGAATCTCTAGAGTTCATAGAGGAATGATAGAATTTTACAAAGGTAGTACCTGAGAAAAGTAGCTTTTGTCGCTGATCATGAAATCAACCAAACTAGCAAAGTAGTTTCTCAAGAACTCAGAAGCTCTCCTTACAAATGTAGCTTTTAATTTTTCTAGTTCTGCTCGTTTCTCTTTTACCTGAAGAAAATACAGCAAGAGTAGCCGAATTCAGGTAGTTGTACAAAAACTATACATTTTTAGACAATTAGTAATGTGCTTTTCTAATCACAATCATTAATGTAATAAACCAAGCGCGTGAATTCAGAATAACAATGAGTGAATAAAATAGATCTAAGAGCATAGGCATACAGCTCGCATATTAGCATAGATCGGGTCCAAGTTGGGCACTTCAAGACCCCTTAAAGCTTTGGCTAACCACTCGCAAGCCTCGATATTTTGGAGCATGTCTGCCTCATCAAATGAGCCTCCTGTTAGAGATGCTGCATACTGCAATCAACAATACTTCTATAAGTGAACCAAGTAGGCAGATGAGAACCAAGCACAAAGAATATTCATATGGTTACAATAGAGTGAAACAAACCTCAGAAGGCACACGCAGTCTCTCGATAACTTTATCAAGTTCCTCAATGAGAGCTTTATTGTTTACAGACTGCATCTCTAACTTGTTGTTTCGAGTTTCTATCTGGATACCACCAAAAATTGAGAATATGTGTTAACATTTGAAGGTAATGAACACAAAACTTTATTTATCTCTCAGTCTTACTTTCGCAGATCTCAGAAGAAATATGAAGTCATTACCAAATACCCCAAAAATAAAAAAAATCCATGCATATCCAGGAGATGAGATAACTGACAACACCTAGCAACTAATTTCTTAATGCAGTGACCATATCCTCGTACTAAAACAAATAAGGAGTGATCATTTATAGATAGTGCGTCCTACCGATTCAATGTCTTCCCTCATGTGTCTAAGTTTTATGTTGAAGATCCCTAACCATTCATCCATGTCATCAACAATATTTGTTGCTGCCTCTAGTCCATTCAAGACCTGGAAAACATGAAGATGGCCATATAAACAAGAACATTAATGCTGATCTCCCATGAATAAATTTAAATTGTCCAAATATCTAGATAGTCCTAAGAATAATAATTTGGCACAAAAGAAAATACCTCGTCTACTAATGGTTCGCTTTCCAGAATTGCATGTACATTTGCTGCTTCAAGAGCTTGGAGCTCTCGCTTCAGCCTTTCAGAAAATGCCTCAGCTTCACCAATGCCCATTACATAACTGTATATATCAATTATATTAGTCGTATGAATAATCTGGCAAAACTAAGTGGAACCACATCAGAGCAAGTTTTCAGAGAAATAATGCCAAGAGTTTAAATTAAAAACCATAAGAGGCACAAATGTAAGAAAGCGGTTCTATAATTATGAAGCATGCTGGACATATATGCAATCTATGTTAGTCGGAAACCTAGTGGCACGAGCTTATGATTCACGGGGCAAGGCTCTTTGATATGCTTTCCTGTTTAATTTCTCTCTTATCTCTTCATTCCATATAACTATAATGCAAAGTAGAAGGATAGAAAAGTCCTCCTTCGTAAGAAATACTGATTTACGAAAAAAAGAAAGAAATAAATTTGTGAAAGTATTTAACCAAAACGATGACATACGTTCCCAAGAGAGCCTCCATGTCCTCTTCCTCAGCCTGAGAGACTAGTTCTTTCTCAACAGTAACTTTCAAGTCACTTTCTGTAACAGCTTCAGCAACAGGCTCACCATCTTCTGTACTTCTTTGAGTAGTGACTACTGGAGTGTTATCCTAGACCAATAATATGAAAACAAAGAAAGACAAAGCAGATCAAGCCATGGTATGAAAAGAACTTGCATATGACATTAGGGAAAAGAATCACAAGTACATACAAAAGCTTTTTTTGGGAAATAAGAGACTAAGACCAGAATTTGAAAACAGAAGAAGTTCTCATCTGCACCTTAGCCCAAAGAGCCATCTCAACGATATCTATACCAACAACTTTGGGAAGGCGGAGTAATACGTCTTTGCATATGTTCAATATGCAAACTAAAAGCCGGTTCCTATATAATCACGATAAAAAAAGGTATGAACCATATGAACAAACAACAATAAGAAAGGTATCATTGGTTGTCATATATCCTCCACATCTTGTATGAGTTAATATGTATGTTTCTAACTGCAGTACCTGTCATCCGTGTTGCGCATGGTCCACTGAGGGGGAGCAACACTTTGACTCCTGAGATTGTCAAATCCCTATAAAAATTTGCATCAGAAATAGCAGAGGGAACATGGAAAATATTGAACAGTATTTTACAATTACACTCAGTTTTTGTGTTCCATCTCTTACACTACATGCCACAAATAATTTGAGTAAGCGTGCATTTCTTCTTGAAATCATACGTATTGACCACTTCATTAAAGTCACCGAGTGATCTTACCAGGGTAAAAGTGCATCCACTTGGGTCATTAGTTATGACTTCCACCTTTGAAAGATGCTTGAGTTTGTACATTTTAGCAGGCTGGATGAACAAAGAAGTTTAAAACAACATCAGACAACATGAGCTGTAAGGAATCTCCTACCACAATGGTATGCATAAATCTGATTGTTAATCATCTTCTTTCTTTCTAATCATAATGTTAAACCTTGTAAGTTTCAATTAACAAAATGAAGATTACCTCCAGGACTCCTCCACTTGAATACTTCATGACTCGAAGAAATGCTTTCTTCCTCTGACCCTTCGATTTGACTGTAGAAAGCAGAATAAAAGAACATACTCAACTGATTAGGACTCTTGAGAATCTGAAAATATTTGACGAGAAAGCTTGAAACACGGATCTACGACAACATGTTTTCCACTAGAATCAGAGCCTTTCTTGACACAACACAAGCTCAGCACAATGTATTATATCACCTATCGTTGACAGGAAAACCTAATTAAGCTCCCAGGATTCTTCAAAGTGCCAATAACAGTGGAATTTTCCCTATCCCCAACTCAAAACAAGTCGATTACCTTACTATGCTTATCTTATTATGTCAAATTCTTACCAGTGGATATCAACTTCGCGACTATTATACAAAACTAAAAACTGTACCAGGAAACAAAGTTCCGATCTAATGCTTAAGCTAGCCAAACAAGGCGGAGATGGAGTAATTCCAGAAATGCTATCAAATCTGAAGGATCAAAAGAAGAAAGGAAATGGAAACATCACCGGAAAGAGCGAGAACCCTAGGTTTGGCCATTTGCCGACCCAATTTTCCAGACTTTCCCCAAACACCGCGGCTCTTAGCGACGCGTATCGACATAACGATCGATTGTTTGGTTCCTTCGATCGCAGCCTCGCAAGCTCGCCGGAGCTCGGCATCGTCGGCGCTTGATTTCGCCATTGTTGTTGCGCTTTCTCTCTTCTTCTTCCTCCTCCTCTTCTACTCGTCCAAGACGGATCCAGGAGGTAAAAGAGAAAATTAGCCTTACGATTAAGAAAAAGTTGAAATCTGTTGTGTCCTTGGCACAGTAATAGGTTCTGAAATTACGTGGCAAGTCAATGTTTAAGTTGAGAAATTGCATTTTTATTAAATCTGTACGAGAAGCTTTATTCTTTGTTTAAAGAAATTTGTTTTTTTCTTTGTCGGCAAAGTATTCATTAAATTAAAGCTTATAGAGTTTGGTTACAGAAACATCAAGGACCATTATACATCCATGAAATTACATAATCACCATTAGAAGATCGTGTTTGCTTAGCTAAAGTATCAGACCTTTGATTTGCAGCTCTTGGAAATTCTCGAAATTGAAAACCAGGGATTTGAGAAGTCATACTCATGATATCAAAGCAATGTGACAATGGTTTGATCTCCTCCTTGTCTTCCTTTCCCACATTTATCTAGTGTATAAAAGGTCATTCGAGAGTCTCCACAGAAAGTGACAAACTCATATACATGCCTCTTTACCTGCTGAACTGCTTCCCTAAGGGCATAAATTTCTGCCTCCAAAACAGTAGCAATTGGTTCAACTGAGGCCAAGCCTTTCATGATAATCACACCATTATTGTCCATAAGGATCCAACCAAATCCTACCTTCTGATTAGATGCCACCCATTAACTATCTGCAAAACAACACCAAGAATTAGCTGATTTAATCACCTCCATTTCAGTTTTTAGGTTGTGATTCATTTGGCCATTCTTCTCAACTTTATCTTCTAACCCTTGATTTGTTGCCTCCGTCCACTGCTGGTGATCCACAATTGCTTTTTGAATTACCTCTAAGATGGGCTTTTTCCTACCCAGTGAAAATAAGAGCATTTCACATTTTCCAGAATCGCCAACCAACAAAGGGATATATTGGTAATCCTTGGCAGATACTTTATTATTCTCCATGAGAGATTCAACATTTTTAACCAAATCATTAGGGTGAAACAAATTACCTGATAAATGAACAAGAGGAGAATGCTCCTAGATCTCTACAGCGAAACAACATATAAAGAGTTAACATTTGCTAATTAACAACATTGTTACATTTCAAGCTAAATTTAAATTAATGAAAATATGAGTCGTAGGTTGATTGTCTCAACTAAATTAATGAAGTTTACAAGTGAAGGTTTATCAAATCTGATTCGCGAAGCACAAATTAAGTACTTTGTTTAAACATTAGAAGTTAGAAATTTTGTTTCGGAGAGCTCTAAACTCATAAAAGATATAGGTGATGGAGTCACATCACAATTACCTACACGCTCAAAGAGGGGTCGAATTCTACCAATGTCAAACTCTATCAATATGCTCATTTCCAAAAGGAGGACGTCGAGAAGTAGGTACAAGATCAGAGATACTTCATCCCAACTTAATTCGACATAGTTCAAGACCTTTCTCTTCTCAGATGCTTTAGCTTAAGAAGAAAGACGGACCATGCATGTTTGATACTGATTACAGAGCATTGAAAGCCACTACAGTAAAAGATTGATTTCTGATACCCACCATCGACGACATGCTAGATGAACTACACAGAGACACCTCTGTTCACCAAGCTCAATCTGAGTGTCGGGTGGGCCATAGGTTTGGGATTTACCATGAGTTATCAAAAAAAAAATGTGGAAAAAATATAAAAAGATATTTGAGATGGATAATCCCACGTATAAAACCTTGAGTACAAGCTTGGCTCGGTTTGCACGACACAAACACGAGACAAACTGGGTCAAACCCAGATTGATGCTTGCGATGAGCATGTTGATTGACCGATCGGGGTGTGCCTGGTCTATCGGACCAACATCAGTGCCCGAGACAACTTCACGTGGCTTGGCCGATCGTGTGGTGGGATCAATCAGATTGGGACGGGCTAGATGTTCGACAGCATATTGGGACATGGCCGGATTGATCATCCTGATCGACACGTCTGGTACGTGCAAGTCGATCCATGACACGGCCATGACAATTGTGGGTATCGACCCAGGCAATCGACTGGTTGGTCGATTTAGGGCATATTTGCGGCTACTTGGCTCTTTTTCAATCTTTTTGGTGATTTCATTGTCCATTTGGTTTTTCTTGCTTCTATGTTTCCATTAAACTTGAAAAAGACTAGAAATTAATTCAAAAAAGAAAAAAACTAGAAATGCAATGAAAAAATACATAATATGAAGCTTATGACTCTAAGACTCAATTTATACTACATAGGACATAAAATACATCAAAAAATGCAAAATGCAAATATAAAATGACTATGAAATATATAAAATTAATCTACATCTTAAAGAAAATTTTTCTCTCTTCTCTTTGTGCCACCTCATCATCCACATATATGCCATGTTATATTTTTATTTAATTTTTACAATTTCAAAATTTAATACATTTGATTGTAACATTAAGAAAAGAATTTGAAAAGTCATTATTCATATTCTACATTAAACATGAAACCTCAAAACTTATATGCACATAGTTCACTAAAATAATAACAAGTTGAGTAAATTTGGTTCTACTAATATTTCACACTATAAATATTCAATTAGGTAAAGTTGTCTCGCGAATATTATAAAATATCAAACAAGTTGATCTATAACTAAATTCATAAACCAAAATATAAATTGATAAGTTTTACATCTAATAAAATAAAATAAATTAAATTTAGTTATACTTAAGACAATTATTGCAATTATACATAATCAAAGTGAAAAACAGAATAAGAAAAAACAAAATTAAGAAACAAATTGTAAATATTGAGAAAAAGAAAATCATTTAAGCTTAAAAAAAAATCAAGATTTTTGTGTGTTTATGATTTTAGTTTTAACAGAAAGAGAAAAGTTAAATGTAACGATAAGAACAAGCGAAAATTTCTAAATCAATGTATGATAAAATCGCACATTTTTACTTAAGAGGAGGAGAAATTTTAAATGTAACTATAATATATATATCATGTGATGTAAGTGTAATTAATATCTTGAAACATTATAAAATGAAATTTATAAGTAGATGTATGATAATATAGACACATGTTTTAAGTCAAATTTTAACCTTACAAATACCTTATATTTTAAGGTTTAAATAATTAATTTGTTTATTCAACCAATAGTTTTATATTATCAATGTTACTGATCAAAAGTCACAGTAAAAGAATATATAAAAACATAAAAAATAATAATGAAATTTAAATCTACATAAAGAGTGTACTAAATAATATTATAATAAGAAAATAAAACAATTAATGTTCAAATAATAAAATATTAGTATGCGAAAACACCATGATTTGTAGACAAGAAATATGAAATATATTATAATTTATGTATGTAGCTAACAAAATTTTAAACAAACATACATATTTTGAAATAGTAATCATTAATATCCAAATGGTTAAAAATCACTTCAAATTTTCACATTCATGCAAATATAGATATGAGAAAACAAAATTAATTCATTTCAAACCAATCATTAATATATATTTTTTTTTACAAAAAATGGGTTATTTTTTTCGAATCAATTGCTAATAAAACCCATATTTTTTATTTCAAATCTAACCAACCTCATCTAAATCTAACAACCATTTCTTTTTCAAACTCCACACTTTTCTCATCTTTACCCTCTTTTATTTTATTATTAATTCATAAAATCAAACACAATTAAATATTTTAATTAATTTTGTCAACAAGCAAACCTAACCCCTATCTCTCTCTTCCACGTCACTTTCTTCTCTTCTTCTTAGCGAAAGAGAAGAAAAAAACAGAGGGTCTTCTTCTTTGCTTCTTCCTCCCTTCTTCTGCAATTTTTCGCTTTTTATTTTGGGTGAGACAAACAAAAACACAGAACCACGTGCATATGTTCTCATCACGACCTTCTTGTTCTCTGTGACGTTTCTTTGCGAAACAAAAAAAGAGCATTGGTGACCTTCTTCATACATTCTCGTCACGGCCTCCTTTTTCACATTCGTTTTCCATTGAATCTTCAAGTTTTGAAGGTAAGATCTTTGGATTGTATGCTATTTTAGTGTATAGAGTTAGATTAGGTTGTGAAAATTTGTCAATTAGAAGATTTCAAAATTTGTTCTTTTTGTATAGTTATTTGAATAATGAACTTGTTTACTAAGTCTATTAGTATGGTGAGATGATTTATCTCGTAAAATAGCAGCTAAATCGTACTAAATCGGAGGAAATCGGAGGTAAATCGAAACTGCAGGGGTATAACTAAAATAACTGGTACTAATACGAAACAATGATATTACTGAATAAACTGGTACTCTTGAGACTAACTGGTAATACTAGGATAACTAGTATAAGTATTACTTAATAACAGTTTAGTTATACACTTACAATATTTCTTTTTTTTTGGTGGGGGACAATGAATAAAAATTGCACAATCATATGTTTTGATTATGGAAGATGTTACATAAGGGAAAGTGATAACTTCAGATGGAACGTTGGAGGAGATGAAATTTACACTTTAGCGATGCGGACCGGAGCGAAGGATGTCACTTATTCGGCGTTGGTTGATAGAATTGGGAGAAAGATCATGATAGATGAAACTACAAGGTATCTGAAACTCAGTTACATTCCTATGATTTTGAATGCTCCGAAAACATCATATATCTCAAAAGATGATGGTGTTTTTAAGTACTAATGCAAATGAATGGAGAGGGGCTTAGAAGTCTTAGAAGTCTATTGCACGTGGAGCTCATCCAAATCGGAGATCAAAATGAGCAGCAAACAGGATAGGGTCGAGAGAGGAAAACGCTTGTAAGTGATGGTATGATAACTTTACACAACAACGAACTATCGTAACACCATGAGATGATAACTCTACATAACAACGAAGTATCGGAACACCATGAGATGGTAAACCAAGATATAACTAAAGTAATTGTGTTACTCATTTTATGTGGTTTCTCTGTCTAGTACTACTAGGTATAAACGATATAGCTGCTTGACTTATTTTATGTATTCTCTCTGTCTGGTACTACTAGGTATAACTGATATGATTATTTGACACTGTTTTGATTATAGGTCATGAAGAACAAGATAACTTTGGTATGCATGATTTTGATAATGAGTATAACTTTGGGACGTATGAAGATAATGAGGGACCAGCTGTTGTCGATGAAGATGGAGATGTAAGACAAGGATGGAAAGATGGTATGGATATGACTCTACATCAATAATTTGCAAGTAGAGATGAAGTAAAATAATTAGTTCAAATTGTGGTGTGTACGCAAACCGGTTCTTAATTTGTGGTGTTCTCTCTGTCGGGTACTACTGGGTATAACTATGCGATTTCACTTGATGATGTTCTCTCTACCAAGTACTACTAGGTAAAACTATGTATAACTGTGACGATTAATTTGTGTGTTCTCTCTGTTAGGTACTACTAGTAAATCTGGATATAACTATGAGTCTTAAGTTGTGTGTTGTTCATCTGATTTAATTTGTGTGTTCATCTGATTTGTGTTTATTAGTTATTACTGCATTTAGACTAATTATTATCTTAGGTAATACTGAGTACATATGTTTTTACAAAAACTAATCTTACACTAGTTTTACTAAAACTATCTTACATTTATAGGTTAAAGTGTGAATGAAAGTCCTAATTGTTATGTCGAACAACCAAACATTGTGTTTTCAGAAATGTTAATATACAGAACTATAATAAATGTGTTTAATTGGAATAATTTGAGGAGTACTACTGCAAACATTAGTGTTTTAACCCCGTATAACTGATTATACCTGAAAATGATCAAAATATAACTGTGTGTAATATAGTACCACTAGGTAAATAAGTATAACTATCAGTAAAATTTTAATATTTTAAATACATAAGACGGCGCACGTTCTAAATGTGGTATTTAAAATATATATATTTTTAAACATGTTTGCCGAAGTGGTATTTGTTTGTTTTTAACACAGTAGTACCTAAAAACATTAGTAATACCAAAATAACAGCAATACCTAAACACACCAGTAGTACCAAACTAGGTTCAACGTACAACATAAGTTTATCGTTAAAATTAAAATCTCAGGCACACACAAGTACCTAAAACACAAAATCCCATTAACATTAGTTTTTCTTTTATCACATTTCTATGGTAAACAACAATAGTCGGATTCTCTTTCTCTTCCTTCTCTTTCTCTGTCACTTCTTTCTCTATCTCTGCTTCTTCAGCAGAGTATGAGTTCTCTTTCTCTCCTTCTACTTCTTTCTCTTTCTTTGTCCGTTCTTTCTCTATCTCTTCTTCTTATTTCTCCGACTTCTCTTCTTGTCCTTCTTCTTCAATCTCTTTCTCTTCTTCTTCTTTCTCTGTCTCTGTTTCTTCTTTCTCTCCTTCTTCTTGCTCGTCTCCTTCTTGTTCTTTCTCTGTCTCTTCTGCTTCTTGTATCCAAGACATGAATATAAAGCTATCTATAGAGAATAAACTTAAAATTGATTACAACCATTACCTCTGAACCGTGAGAGGTCCAATAGCTCGAAGAAGTATTGCACTTAGTATATCTGCACTAACAAAAACCAAGTTGTATCCAAGACATCAATATAAAGCTATCTATAGAGAATAAACATTAAAAGTGCTCTATTTTACATAATCACATCACATCTCTTATAAATACTCACAATCTAATCCTACACTAAGATCGTATACTAGAACACACAAATTTTCTTCAATTAACTCATAACCCACAGTTTGATATCTTCAGGTTTGATATTCAGGTTTGATAACATCATGTATAAAATGTGGATTACCAAGCCCGAGACAGAAGCTTTCTATAACCAGAGCTCCATTACCAAGCCGAAAATGGAGCTTTTTTGTCCATGAACTCCCTTAATAGACTAAAGCTCAGCGAGTTTATTAGGAGCCATAGCTTTCTTGGCTTCGATTGATTCCAATGTGGAAGACCCATCAACGGAGAGGCTGTGTCTGTGTCTAGGTCTCGAATTCGCAGCCTCACCACCTCCATTCTCAGTGTAAAACGGGGTAGGAGCGGATGGTCCAGCCGAATAGGAAGCGGATGGTCCAGCCGAATAGGAAGCGGATCCGGATCCGAGTTTTTCAATGTCCATGTAAGAGCAGAAGAGGTCATCTTCGGATCCAAGCTCGTCGAATCCACCGAATGGTTCAAAGAGATCTAGATCTTCAAGGAGACGGAATAGAACCTCTGGATGGGCTCGTCGATGGTACGGACCACGAAATGGTGATGGAGTTGGAGCTAGGGTTGGGTTGGTCAAAGGGGGACATTGTTGTGGCCGTTGGTTTGATTTTCCGTTGGAAGGATCTTCCATGTCTGCCCTCTCTCTCTCTTCCTCTGTCTATCTATCGGAATCGGACAGCGCCCTCTTTCTCTATGTTGCGGACATCGACGACATCGTAACATGAATCTTCTCCCTTAATAGATGCTTCGTTGATGAACTAAGAGGAGAATGAATCCGAGATCGCGAAATCGGAAGAAGTAATAGGAGAAGGAGAGGACCAGATCATGGGGAGAGGAAGAGTTTGTGAGCTAGGAGTCGCGAGAGATAAAAAAAATTAGGGATTTTAGTTTTTTTTTAGATCTGAGTTATGATTTGGACAGGTTTTTTAATTGGTTTCGGGTATAGATCCGGATTTTTGGTTGGGTCACTTAATTTTCTTGATTCATTAAGGGTGAACTTGTAATTGTTTAAGTTTTTATTAAAAAAAGGGGTTTATCTTATTTGAGTTATTGTTTTCGGGTTTTAAAAGATTACAACTCATTTTTTTCAAACATAAATAATAAATTATTAGATAAATCAAACTATTTATCTTTAAATATAATAAAATTGTAAAACAAGACTGGCGCGAGCAATTTCTAGTGCATACTAAAGATGCTAAAATACAGTCTGTGTGAGCATAACTCATCTCCCTAGAGGGGCTAACTTCTGCTCGGTTTTCCTTACTCTGGGTGTACGGTATTACTGAAACCCCTTAATGTCATTCCGAAGACTATCCTCACGATTTCATTTGTGCAAGTTTAACCATCCCTCCAGTGAGTAATACGTATGAGGAGGCAAGCTTGCAACAAGATGCAACAAAGTATATTATTCGTGGCTTCTTTTCGATAAGAAGCTATTAAATCCTTGATTGCTCCGAGTTCATAAATGATGTTGAAGATGCTTTCATGACGATATAAAGCAGCAACGTGAAACAAGCTTTGGTTTTTTCTATCGACTTCCCATATTAAATCAGGATATGAACGAATAAGAATGACTAAGAACTCGACATTTCCTGCCGATGCAGCATCAAAGAGTAGTCTCGTAGGTTTTCTCAGTAAATCTGAAACCTCTTGATCAGATTTTTGAATAACCAAGTTCCATATATTCTCCACCAACTTGTGGGCTGAACTTCTCATTTTAGCTTCATGAAACATCCCTTCAAACACTAAAAAGGCCAAAAAATCAAAAACAGTGGATGTAAGTATTTGCAATCATATAAGTACTAGTATTTAACTATACAACTTACTTGAATTCCCTAACCACTGAAAGAAATTGAGATGTTTTCGGTGTCCGAAAACCGAAGGCTTGCGAGCCAAAAGATGTAACCCGGTTTCCCCAGCTCGGTTACGAGAAATGGCTAGTACTTGGTCTTTTTCCAACATCTGCAAAGCTACATCTGCGCACTCAAAATCAAAGATAGCTTTATCCTACTTGCAACAATGTTTTCAAACATTAAACTTTACGATCATCATAGAATTTTTTTTTTTAACCATAAATGTCAACAGATATGATGGCATGAAAGAGTTCTACAAGCTGGACATCACTCAAGCTTGTGAAATTCGTCTGACTGTAGAGGTATAAAACCATGTCCCTATGTCCAAACAAAGCAGCCATATGGAGTGGAATCAATTCGCCATTGCCTCTAATAAGCGGAAGATCCGGGTTCATAACTACCATCATTTCTGCTATTTCTTTAATTCCAGAAGCAGCAGCAAAACACAGAGCCGTGTTACTACTCTGATTTCTCAGTGCCAAATCATCTCTCTCCATTCTTGTGAGTAGATTCTTTACAAACCTTGTGTGTTTTGCCGCAACAGCGATGTGAAGAGTCGTCTCCCAGTTACGAGTTATTGCTGCCCGGACAATACTATCGTGTTGATCGATTTTGAGACTAGCCGCTTTCCAATCACCACTCATAGCAGCTTTATACAGAGGAACACGTACACTGAGATACTCACTTCTTCGTTCATCTGTGAAAAGAAAAACATACTGAGATCGATACTGAGTGTGAATTTAAAAAAAAAAAAGAATCTTTATGGCATTACAGATCATAGAGCAAACCCGAAAAATACGAAAGATCCGGCTGATTTGGAGTTGGAATTTGATCAGGCAACGAAGTGCTTGTTCCTGGAATATCCAGTGCTACACTTAAATTCAGTTGAGATGGTTGTTACTCTCTACCGTACCATTTGAATCGCTCATAATTTCGTTTTGTTGTTGTCTCCAAGTTATGAAGAGGAGCAAGAAACAAAAATACAAAACAGAGGTTCTCAAGTTAATTCAGTTAAGTGAAAAGACAATATTTTCAAACGCAAGTGGAGGAAATTTGTTTCATTAAGTATGTAAAAGTTGGTGAACGATCAGTTTTGAAAGAAGAGTCCTTTGTGTTTTTTAATACATTTTTTTGAGGAAATTGAGAAATATGAATCTCTTGAACAAGTTTCATTTGTCTTTAGATTTCTAAATTATTACTATTATATTTTCTTTCTTGGATTAGTTAATTAACTAAATCTCTCAATACCAAATTGGCCAAACGTACTTTTAATGCATTTGCATACACATCCCCTGTCTGTTATGGACCCTTCGAACCTTACAAATCCGTAAGAAAATAAAATCTTAAACCTCATTTAGTCAAAAGAAGTAACCATGATTCATGAACCATCCTAAACCGAAGTTGACAGTAAAAATAACAAACCCTCTCTAACAATCATAGAGAGTCTCGTTAACTTCAGGCATATCTTAATCAAAAGAGATGAAATTATTCTTGGGATAATGATTAGCTCAACATTAAACATCGGCAAAATAATCCAGAACTAATGATTCCGCATCCGACAAGATCGAGTTGATCAGTCCTGAGCCGTCCCTCCCCATCTCTGAACCCGACTCTCGGCTTGCTCAGCCTGCAGAATACAGAGGTAATAAAATGATTAACCAAACACAATGAGGAACATTAGTAGAAAGAGGATATAGAGACCAAGTAAAGAGACCTCTTTGTCCCAGTTAGTGTAGTAGATGATTCCAACCAATACAAGTGTCTGTAAGCAGATTCCAGCTATCATACCCCCCCATATCCCCTGCACATAAATTAGCACCAAAAACGAAACGAACAATCAACATTAATACGAAACCGAACTAAAACTGAACCAAAACTAAAGTCAAGTCGATAACATACATACATTTATACAAATATATGTGTAAATAAAGTAAGAAAAATATTCTTATTTTCAATTATCCAAAACAAAACTAAACCCAATCCCAATCCCAATCAAACAAATTTGAGGTTCCAACTTTGTTAAGATTTTCGAAAACAAAAACAGAGAAAACCGAATGTCAGTTGAAGCATGCTGCGGGGGAAAAGTCCGACTCTCCCCCCCCCCCCCCCCCCCCCAAGAATTCTACGGGCTTACAGTGTTGGTTAAAAGCTAACCTGAACGCCAAGTTCTAGTGTGAATCCAAGAACAAGACCAGCAGGAAGTCCGATAATATAGTAACTCGCAATGTTCACATATGCGACCAGTGACTGCCATCCAGCTCCAACCGCAACCCCTGAAACATGACAAAAGTGATCCCAACTTAGTATTTTTGATCCTTTATTTCTTTTGTGCCACCACTCAATGTGAGGTACCTGACAAGACCGGCTGGAGGCTATTCAAGAGGACAGTGAAGGCCAACAAAATGGCTATTCTCGTGGTTTCCGCTGCCACAGCTTCGCTAGAAGTAAAGAGATGAGGGAAGCTGTCTTTTGTGGCTAAGACAACAGCCATGCACACAATGCCGATAAGAGTTGAAGTTATGGAAACAACTATTACTGAGAATTTCGCTAGCTTTGGATTTCCCGCACCAAGTTCATTTGATACCCTCACACTGATCACATCAAGAGATAAATTTACCAGTATATGAGATTTTAGTTAGCTTTCTTATGTGGCTGTGGACAACTAAAATGAAACAGAAAACGTAGAAGTTACCTTATCGCAGCGTTAAACCCGAGTGAAATCATGGCGGTCCAACCTTCTATGTTCATGCTGTATACATAAATTGCTGTGAAACCCAAAACTATAAAAAAAAAAAAAAATTTACTAAACAAGCATATCTTCAATGGTCAGCACAAATCAGTTACCAAATGGAGATGGCATCGACTGGTATCAACGGATTAGGAAGGAGACCCGTAACAACGACCAGAACCATCAAGTACCAAAACTCCAAACTGCAGAATGGAGAAACAAACCCGTCATTTTAATCGGAATCTTAGCTTATGTAAGTCAAAAGCTATCTACTACCAAGCAAATTGAATGAATATATATTTTTGGTACCAGAGCATAACAGCAGAGGCTAAGGATAGTCTGACAAATCCAAAGAGGTCCCGGAACGCAAGCATAGAAAATCCACTCCAAGCACCGTCTGATTTTGTGATTAAGATATACAAAAGCTGACCGATAACAATTAACCACCACGACGTATTAAGAGTGATGGCTGCACCAACAAGTCCCCACTTAAAGTAAAGGATGAAGAGCCAGCTAAAGACTGCGTGTATAATCAGAACCACTCCAGAGATCCAAGCCATCACAAGCACTTTCCTCTGTGACTGTAAGAATTTCTGAATCGGAAAGTTGGCCGCATAGGCAAATAGTTGTGGGATCATCCACAGTGCAAATTTCCCTGTAAAGTAAAGCTTAAAAGAGTTAACGTGTCTCATAGGCTTTCATCTCAAAACCAATTTGAAGAAACGTATGATAGGAGTGATACCTGCGGCTTTAGAGATGTGAGGAGCCTCGCCGAAGAAGGAAAGAATAGGAGGAGCCCAAATGTAGATGGGAAGCATACATAGAGCAGTGGTAAAGAGAATGACCCAAGAACGCTGCATATATATTCCCAGCATCCTAAGCTGTCCTGCTCCATATGCTTGTCCGCACAACGTCTCCAACGCACTTCCCATTCCTAACTGCACACCATTTTCAATCACCACAATGTTTAACTTGGTAGTATTGTTTGATCTCTTAGCTTTTTCCATAAGAAGGAAAAAACTTGTTTGCTACTTACAAAAACTAAAACCGTGCCACTTGTGACAACATTGCAAGCAACATGTCGCACAAATTTTAACTTTTGTCTTTCATCTTCTACATTCTTAAGATCTTATTGAATTTTAAATCAACTACAGTTAGTACTCACTCTACTAACCATAGCCCGATACAGAGACAAACCTCTAAAACATGACGTTTCTATGTATTTTAACTTGGGATTGAAGAATTTTCAGGTGAACTTTCATCTTGATGCCTCGAGGTTACTTTTAGAATCATATTCAACACAATAAGTGGGAAGTTGTTAGAGTAAAGTAAAACTATAACACCTTTAAAACTACATTATTTGAAACTATACAGTGTTAGTTGCCAATGTTCACAAACATTTATGCATATATGGAAAAAAGAAAAAAAATCAATGGATTTTGAATTTTATTTTAGTTTGAGAACTGAAAACACAAAAGTCGAACCTGCAAAAGTTCGAGGGATATAATTTTTTTATAACCATTTGCAAGTTCTAAAATTTTTTTACTACTATCATAAATTTTTTAAAGTCATTGCTATTGGATATAATTAATTCATAGTGGTGTTTATCGTTTTTGGTGATAGGCTACAAATTGAATCTAACAGAAAAAAAAAAACAAAAACATGTGGTAACAAGTCGTCAAGCGTGTCTAGTAGTGGGAAAGGGTTAAGGGATATGGTCCTACATTCTTAAATCGTATAGGGCCGGCTCGTTGTATAGGGCGAGCAGTGCATGGCATAGAGTCTTAACTCGGGATCAATTAATAACGAAAAAAAAAAAACCCCAATTTAAAATTAAAAAACAAATTTCTAAAGAAAAAAAAATAATCAACTTAAAACTCTCTATATTTTGTAATCCCTAAATACATATATTCAGAGGCATAGAAAGCCATAGAGAATACGGATAGTATGATGGGTTAGTCAACATTGCGACTAATATTCACAATTATATTAATTGCAAAATCATGAAATAATTTTAAATGCATGGAAAGATCTACTTTAGTGTACTTACTCTATTATTACTAAATAAAAAAAATATTAAATCATTGGATTTTGTTTTGCGTGGCCACTATCGAAACACAACATCAAACCAGAAAAAGACACGTGGCGATGAGATTACGCACCATGACACCGAAGGCGAGACCGGAGATAACAGAGTTCTCGACAGAGACGGCGGCGAGCTCGAGTTCACCGAGACGACCGGAGAAAGTCTGAGTGAGTGCACCGAGAGAGTATTGGCTTATGGCTGTGAAGATAGCCGGTCCGGCTAACTCCCAGAGCCGCCTCGACTCTTCGCGGAACTCTTTGGCCCATACTTTCGACGCCGGTTTGGTTAAGTCGAGCTCCGGCGACTCACGGGGATCAAGCAACGGCAAGGTATTATTATCATTCTTCATTTTTTTTCTTTACTCTGCCTTAATTTTTTTTGCGCTTTGCTTTCTCTTTCTTCGGATATTGTGGATTAAATAAACAGAGTTGTGTTACGGTGGTGGTAGGTACCAGAATGAATAAAACAAAACTATCTGATACGAGTGTGAAATAAAATAAACAAATCGCCAAAAAAGACCAAACGTTAAACGTAGCTACTGACATAAGCACATAGTTTCGTGTATTTCTATATTTTCTATAAATAAACATTCGTCTAAACCGACATATGATTGTGCCAAAGGAAGCTAATGACATACGATTGTGCCGCTATTATGCAAAAAATGATGAGTAACACACGGTAAAGTAGATGCTGATTTCATACGTGTTTTGAATATGTAACATGTTATTTTTATTTTATGCTTTTGTCATCTAAAATATTTTAGAAAAACGACGATAAAATAGAATGTGGAATACAAAGCTAGTGTTTATAAATACTAACTCTGTAAATTAAATCGACGGAAAACATTATAGTCTTTAAAAACTAAGTTTAAAAGAAAGAGTAAAACAAAATTAATTAGGAACAAACTCGAACCTAAAGATAATAAATAGTTAACAAAGCTCAAAAAAAAAAATAACATCTATACGAGCAAGTTTCACCACACTAAACTCTGTAATTTCTCCATAGTCTAGACGTAACGGACAAAACGTGTCCA
The DNA here is from genome assembly GCA_964056655.1 of Arabis hirsuta. Lineage (NCBI taxonomy): Eukaryota > Viridiplantae > Streptophyta > Magnoliopsida > Brassicales > Brassicaceae > Arabis > Arabis hirsuta. Next base: position 25,265,033 of record OZ053307.1, read on the forward strand.
AAGCACACGACTAATGGTTTTTCTTATAGTAAATCAAGTCTACCTCTCGGATCAAATGTTTCTAGGCTTCTAGTCCACAATGACATTTATCATCACCATTTGATACACAACCTAAAATTCTGCCCACAGTCTCTTTTTTGGTCGTTCCTTAATCATTTCTCTCACTAATACCATGTATTCCCCTCTGTCTCACCAATCCATGTTCGGCCGACGTCACTCTTTTCCTTCTCTTTTTTCGTTTTCCGACTTTCTTTCTTTGCTCTCCATGTTTCCCGTTGTCTTTCATCTTCGTTCTCTTTTTGCTCTTTTTTTTTTAACTTGAACGTTGGAGAACTGTTAAAAAACACCTCCCAATCATGTTTTTCGGGCCTTCACATATTTATTGATTGCGAAGGAACTAGTCCCCCAAGTGATTATCTGAAGTGATTAAAAACCTCTGAAATAATATATATATACACATAAAAATTAGATATACCTCGTGAATTTTAATAATAGTTTTATTTATATAATAAAGGTAAAGTAAAATACATATTGTTTCAGATATTTTAAATCTTCTTAAACAACCATTAGAGGACCCGTTCCTGCGCAATCAACAAACATGTGAAGGTCCAAAAACTATAACTAATATGATTACTGAATTATATATTTTTTAGAATTGTTTCTCATATATATATTTTTATTAAATTATATCATTTTGGTGTACTAATATTCTACTATTTAATTTTTTTTTTATCATAATCTTTTAATGCTATTTTAAATACATCACACTTTTTATGTGAATTTAAATTTAGTTATTTATTATAAAGTTTGCATTATTTTCTTTCAATATATTCTTTTTATATGATTTTGTATCACCAACGTTTATAACATGAAATTATTGGTTAAACAAATAACTTATTTTTGAAATTAAAAATCCAAAATATTTGTAAGCTGAAAAATGTATCTATTTTGTTACACACTGACTTTGAAATTTCACATAATTAAATATATATGAAATGTGAAATAAATTAGTATAGCCAAATTTATCAGACATGTTATTATTTCAGTAACTATATATATAACTATCTATACATAAAGTAAAACATTGTGATTTCTCAAATTTTTTTGAGAAATTTCAAAAAATGTCACTTTTCAAGTGCCACTTTACAAAAGTGCCACACTTCTGAAATTTTTACAAAAAGGCCACTTTTTCAAAATTATATTTTTTTTATATTATTTATATTTGGGTTAATTATGTTCTATTAGGGTTTAGTTTTGAGTGTTTAGGGGGTTTTAGGTGTCAAAACATTTTTTAGGGTTTAAAATTTTAAGATATAAGCTTTATAAATCTATAATTAGTGGCATTTTTGTAAATAGACACTTCTAAGTGGCATTCTTGCAAATGTGCACACAAAAAGTGGTATTTTTGTAATTGCTTCAATTCTTTTCAATACTTTGAAACCAAATGTATAATTCTTAATTAGCGGGTGTTATTGGGAGTATGATTCTTAATGATTATTAGAATTCTTAAATTCTCTATTTACTGGTTTATAAATTCTAACAATCTTAATGAAATCAACTGTTATTGGTTTATAAATTGTAACAATCCACTGTTATTGGTTTATAAATTCTAACAATCTTAATGAAATCTATTGTTATTGGAAAAGTTTAGTTTTTAATGATTTTGTAAATCTACCAAAATCCAGTGTTATCTGGAATATGATTCTTAACAATTTTACTCATTAAACACAATTTTCACAATCTTAAGTATATACATGAGATTTTGGAAATCCTTACAACACAATACTTTCATATTTTTATTGAATACACAAAACTCTTTCTAAACTTAACAAATTTCTCTACAAATTTAACAAATCTCTAAAATTTTAAAATCTACAAACTCGGTCTAAATTCTACTCCCAATAACCTCCCCTTAGTATCCTCTATATATTAAAGAAGAAATATGGAAAACTATTTTTGCTTATGTATCACTCACATAATTTTTCTTAACATTTTTCTTTTTTAATTATTTAATTCTTCTATATTTATTACCAAACATATTTAGTTCCAAATAACTTATTCTGATTTATTCAAATCTCAATTACCACACACATTAGAATATTTATAAACTTTCCTAAAACAATTATACATAGATGGTAACATTAAATCTTACCATTAAAATTAAACATAAAATAATATCTATTTCGACAAAAAGGGTATAATTTAAAAATATTGATCTAGTTTAAGACCAATTAATTATATATTAAAAATTTATGTTATTACTCTTATAATTACCATAAACCTATAAGATTCAAATTATATTTGTAATCTTCTATTTTGTATATTTGAATCATAAACTGTATCTTTCAAGATTAGGATACTAAATAAATACATTTTATTAATAAGTGATAAGTACTGACTAAAAATTTGGAAATCTGTTGTTTATAATTATTTTACGGGTAGAACACATTTATATACAAAATAATTACAAAATTTATATATATAACAAGTTTTGGTTTCTACTAGGATGGCACCTAAAAAAGTTTATGATCAATTAGTTAAATTCAAATTTGTATTTTAAAAAGTATATTATTACTCTTATAATTATCCTAAACCTATAAGATTCAATTTATATTTGCAATATTTTATTTTGTATACTTGAGTCATTAACTGTATCTTTGAAGATTATGATCTTGAATAAATACATATTAATAATAAATGATATATATTAACTAAAAAAATTAAAAATTCGTTGTTTTCAATTATTTCACGGGTGAAAAAAATTCTATACAAAATAATTTTGAAATATATATATATAACGGGTTTTGGATTCCGTATAATAATTTTTTTAATAGCTGTAGTTGATTTTTAACTATAAAAAAGATGATGTGACAATGATGTGGATGATGATGTGGCTTCATGAGAAGAGAGAAAAGTTAACTTTATATTAATAGATAGATAGATAGATAGATAGATATGCGCTTATGCAATATATCCCTACTAATCTTGGAGACATTCACAAAAAAAAAAATTATAGGTCTCAGGTATAGAAGAATTTTAAAGACACAACAATCAAATTAATCAATCAAAATATTCCAATTAGTTATATATACCATGGTGGTAACCTCTACAATTTACATTAAATTTCTAACATGGACTCACAAATACATGTGTTATAAGTTTAAATTCAACTAAAATACAATATTTAAATATTTTAAAATATTATATAACATAATGTTTTAATGATAAATCATTTACTTATGTCAATTACTTCTCTCCATTTGGATACCTTATATACTTTATTTTATATCGATTAATTGTACATATTACTTTAATTAAAGTTGTGTTGTTAAAAACGCACAAATTTACAAATTAAACATTAATGTTTGAATTTTTAAAATAATCGTTTTCATTATTTATTATTTATTTGATTTCTATTTAAAATATTTTTACATATTAACGTGATATTATTTTGGGTTTGGTGAGATCAAATAAGTTTGAAATAACTCATAATTTCAAACATATTCGATTTACATCAAAACATTTACATTTAATTTATATATCAAATAAATTAATTTTTGTAAGATAAATATATTTATCTATATTAAAAATATACAATTTCATTTTTGTTTTTCCCATATATTATTAAAATTGTGATTTTTTATCTTTAAATATGATAATCTCACATTTAACACGGATGAAAAAATCTTGTACGCAAGTAACAAAATTTGGTGGAGAAATAAGTGGGTGGGTCAGACGTGTCTTATCTCTGTTACCAGATACAGTATTTGATGAATTTTTCTTTAGTGTGAGACTTGAGAGGTCAAATGGCCATTTTGGTCAATGAAGAAAGAAAGAAGCTGGTACGTAAGTCCCACGTACTTTTGTTTCTGGAAGGATGTAACCGACTCGTACAAGTAACCAAAATTTGAGTTATATATTGGAAACCAATAAGAGAATTCAAATTTACAAATGACGAAAATAAAACGTGTTATTTGATTAATCGTAGTTTTAATATCCTCTATATATTAATAAGAAATTTAAAAAAATACCACTTTACAAAAATGCCGAACTTTTGAAATCTTTACAAAAATACCACTTTTCAAAATTATTTTTTCTTTATATTATTTATGTTTGGGTTAATTATGTTCTATTAAAATTTAGTTTTGAGTGTAGGAGGTTTTAAATGTCAAAACATTTTTTAGGGTTTAGAATTTTAAAATATAGGCTTTATAAATGTATAATTAGTGACATTTTTGTAATTGGACACCCCTAAATAGCATTCTCGCAAATATGCACACAAAAAATGGTATTTTTGTAATTGTCCTAATTGAGGAGACACTAATATGAAAATCACATGTGTCACTCAATGAAGATTTTAAGAAAAAAATTATTTAAATTAACCGATGAGAATATTTCAATTAAAACTATATGCTATGGTGAAAATCTCTATATATTTTTATTAATTTTGTAACATAAGACTATTAATATATGTTTTACAAATCTAAATCCAACTAAATGTAATATTTAACTTACCATATCATCTATTTTTTATATATATTAAAATTTTTATTATTATTATATTTGTAACAATATTATTTATTGTGGATTTATGTATGTAGATTAATATGATATATACAAATATTTTAATTATGATATTATATTATATATTTATACATAACTACGCTTACAAATATTCACATTTTATTATTGGAAAACATATATTGTTTTTAGTTTGTTATGTTTGACAAATTCATGTAACTCTAAAATTTATCTTATTTATCGCATGCTCTATAATTTACACGAATAACAAAAATTAATTTTACACTTAATATATATTGAAATAAATAACATTTTCATATGCTTTGATCAATTTTGCAGATAAAAATATAAAAACTAATGACATCAAAATATACTTGATCAAAATTTAACTTTATTATATTTATCCACAATGCATACCTTTTTTGTAAGTTTATATATATTAGAAATTATATACTTTGTCATACACATTTAAATATTAAAGTTGATTAAAAACCACATTTAATCATTTAATCTCACGCTTGGCGTGAATCAAAATCTAATACTTTAGCTAAGTTGTTTTGAAAATTTATTTTTGGGACAATTACAAAAATGCCACTTTTTGTGTGCACATTTGCAAGAATGCCACTTAGGGGTGTCCATTTACAAAAATGTCACTAATTATAGATTTATAAAGCCTATACCTTAAAATTCTAAACCCTAAAAAATATTTTGACACCTAAAACCCCCTAAACACTCAAAACTAAACCCTAATAGAGCATAATTAACCCAAACATAAATAATATAAAGAAAAAATAATTTTTAAAAGTGGTATTTTTGTAAAGATTTCAAAAGTGTGGTATTTTTGTAAAGTAGCACAAGTGGCATTTTTTTAAATTTATCTTAATTTTTTGTTTCCAAAACAACTCATAAGTTTAATATACTTTAGCTAAAAGCTGTTTCTTAAATAAAATGTTTTTTGATGTTGTCATTTTCTCATATTACACTTAAAGACACGTCCAACATAATTCTCGACAATCAAATAAATCTGGGAGTCCTAAATTTGTTTTGGAACATTTGTAAAAATGCCACTTTTTGTGTTTACATTTGCAAAAATGCCACTTTTGGTGTCTATTTACAAAAATGTCACTAATTATGATTTTTTAGAACCTAAATTTTAAAATTCTAAACCCTAAAAAATCTTTTGATCCCTAAAACCCCTTAAACTCTCAAAACTAAACTTTAATACAATATAGTTAACTCAAATATAAATGATATAATAAATAAATAATTTTTAAAAAATATCATTTTTATAAAAATTGTAAAACTGTGGCATTTTTATAAAATAACATTTAAAAAGTGGCATTTTTGATTTCTCATTTGTTTTACTAGGTGACAACCGCAATGTTCATTTGGTCTACTTACCCTACCTATCACCTGAAGTGGTGGATCTTCAATCTAATTTGGAAATAAACTAGTATTAAAAAAGTAACCTCTAACAAGTAAAGAAAAAAATAATTTTCAAAAAATAAAAATAAAACAATATACATTATTCAGATTTACATGTAGTGATAATATAGAAGGATTTAACGACAACTCCTTTCTTTACGTAAAAAGGATTTAGTTGTTTTTAAGTTGAGTCTTTAAGTTTCTGCATAGAATTGCAGCAATCTAAAAACACATAAGAAATTGGAAGATTATAGAAAGAATTAGAGTTTTGTGGATAAAATTGAAGCGATCCAACAAAGCGTGAAATTGGAAGAATATACCCAAAGTTAGAGTTTTGCATAACAAAAAATGATCACATATATATAAAAAAAGTCAAGTGACACCTTCGACCACCGCTCATCTCCTCCTCATTAGTCACCTTTCCACCACTTGATTTTTCCGGAAAACTCACCAAAAACCACTGAGATGAACCGGTTTCACCTATTTAACTCTAATGTAGTATTTGTCATTTAAGGATTCTTTACAGAAGATTTGAGGTAAGATCTTTTGGATTCGTTCCTTAATCTCATTTCATTGTAATTAACCTACATTATCAAGTTTTAATGGGTGTTCTATTTTTTTTTTTTTTGTTTTTTGCAAAAACACACCAAGATCAGAACTGAAACTTATACTCTCGTCCATTAAATTTGGAAGCCTTGATTCATTATTTTTCTTACGCATCTAAGGATCAAAGTAATATATCATCACTTTAATTATGACGATGAACTTGAATTTTCTTTCCTTAGAAAACGAATCTGAGACTCTTTATTTAAGATGGTAAGTTCTTCATGCTTTGATGGTAGGATCATCAAGATCAAAGCCTTATACTCGCGAATCATCTTCCTTTTACCATATCCGAGCATTGATCCTTCTTTACCGTCATGAGTGAGAAGTATAAGGCGATGTTTCAACTACTTCTTGTTTATGTTGAGATCTTTTCCTTCTTGAGACATAATCTTAATAATTTCCTATGATGAAATAACTCGAGAAGTGAGAGGAGTCTTTATGTCTCGTCCAACCTCGAAACTCTCAGATCTTTCATCTAAAGGGCAAGTGTCTCTTGGATTTACGTTAGGTTTTACGAATGCAAATGATGATGATGGTGATTTTGATTAAGGTGCGTGGTTGGATTTAACTTATTTTTAACATTCTGTAGAGGGGAAGTGCAGTCCCGGAATACTCCCCAAACGCCAACCAACATTCGTAAACTAAGACAAGCCTAGCGAACTACCTTTAGTTGTTGTTATTTGTTTGAATCTTATATGAATATATGGATGGTGAAATACTTGAGACAATTAGAATATGAGGTGTTATTAATGTGAATATCGTTATATTAAATGACAAGTAAAACCGCCTCACAATCGTATTCAAGTGGATATATGATGAATTGACTACCATACTCTTCCCTTAAATAATATTTTCATATTTTCGTATTTAACAAAAAAAATAGAATAATCTAATTTATTAATATTTGATTCAAAAAATTCAATTAAATATTGTGCACCAAAAACAGTTTGGAAAAAAACTGGTTGAAAAACTGAAATTTTGTGAAAAATATTTGATAGCCAACAGTCAAAAGAGTTTTTGAATTCAAATGGGCCTTTCGAGCAAGCCCATAAAAAAAAAAGAATAAGCAGCCACAACCAAAGAGAAGCCCACAATCAACTCATTCAACGGTCTTCTGCAGTCAAAGGAAGAGGAAGCTCACACGAAGGTGCCTCAGGTTGTACAGCTTCAACAGCTAATCAAATCTACCTGGCTAACCGATTTGATGCTCTTGGATCCTGTGCCGTCATGTGCTGTTATGACAAGTGTCAGAATCTGATTCATTATGTTTTCCTTTATAAACTAAATAATGTAATCGGATTCATGAAGTTGTGAACGAAATCATCTTTACTTCTTCTCTAAGCTTTCAATCCAAGCTTTTCATAAAGCTTTCATGGTATCAGAGCGCCATGCGAGCGTTCCTGATTCTTTTTCTGTTGCTTCTCTTAGTCTTTCTCAGTGTGTCTCCATCAAACTCTCTAAGAAAAACTACTTACTATGGAAATCACAGTTTGAATCGTTTCTTGCTGGTCAACTTCTTCTAGGACACATCAATGGTGCTAAAGCTTGTCATCCTGCTACGATCACATCCAAATCTGGTGCTGTGGTGACTGAAGTGAGCAATCCGGACTTCATCAAGTGGTATCTTCAAGATCAAGTCGTTCGGTCATGGATCCTTGGTTCGTTAACAGAAGAAATCCTGGTTCATGTCTATCACCTGACCTCTGCTCAGGAAGTTTGGCTTGCTCTGGCTCAACATCTCAACAGGATCTCTGTCTCTCGCAAGTTTGAGCTTCAACGCAAGATGCAGAACATCTCAAAAGGTAACAATGTATGGATGCTTATCTAAATGAGTTTAAGGGAATCTGTGATCAACTAGCCTCCATTGGTCTTCATGTACTTGAAAATATGAAGATATTTGGAGTTTTTAATGGATTAGGCAAAGATTATGAAGCTATCACTGCAGTTATTGAAAGCTCGATGAATACATTTCCAAATCAGATATGATTCTATTGTGGCTCAAATAACTAGTTTTGATGATAGACTGCAATCATATGCTTCTCCCACTGATGTTACCCCTCATCTGGCCTTTACTATTGGTCGTGGTTACTCTGGTTACAACAATATAGGTAAAGATGGTTCATCTAACATGGGTCGTGGTTCCTACTCTACTCAAGGCATAGGCTTTCCTCAATAGATTCCACCTCAGTTTGCCTCTAAGGATTCATCTCAGTCAGGAACTCGACCCAGTTGTCAAATATGTGGCAAGTTTGGTCACGCTACACACAGGTGCTACAAACGTTTTGATCAGCCCTACAACACTGAGGAGCTTCACAATGCCTTTGAAGCCATGAGAGTTTTTGATCATAACACCTATGGGAATTAATGGTACCCTAATACTGGCGCTACAGCTCACATCACCAACTCAACTTCTCAGATTCAGTCTCCTCAGCCTTATACTGGTGAAGATGCTGTCATGGTTGGTAATGGTGAGTTCTTGCCTATCACTCATGTGGGTTCCATTTCCATTCCAGCTATTTAAGGTACTTTACCTTTGAATGATGTTCTTGTTTGTCCGGCTATCACAAAGTCTCTTCTATCAGTTTCTAAACTCACCTCTGATTATCCTTGTGCCTTGACCTTTGATTCTGACTATGTTATTGTCAAGGACAAGAGAACATAACAACTTCTGGCTCAAGGAAGCAGACATAGAGACTTGTATGTGCTCAAGAAACCTCAGTTTATGGCCTTCTACTCAAATCGTCAACAAGTAACCAGTGCAGCTGTGTGGCATCAACGGCTTGGTTATCCTTGTCAAGTCGTTCTTCTTAAGTTATCCACTAGTAAAGCTATAGTAATGAATAAGACAAGCTCCAGCCTGTGTGATGCTTGCCAAATGGGAAAATTTAGGAGACTTCCCTTTGTTGCTTCTGAGTTTATTTCTTCTAGACCTCTTCAAAAGATCGACTGTGATGTCTAGAGACCTTCTCCTGTTGTTTCTAATCAATTCTGGTTTTATATCATATTTGTTGATCATTTATCTCGCTTTACTTGGTTTTATCCTCTTCGAAGGAAATCAGATTTATTCTCTGTGTTTCTTCTCTTTCAACAGTTAGTTGAAACACAACTTCAACAAAAGATTAAAATGTTTCAATGTGATGGAGGGGGTGAATCATTGGTACTGCATTTGTTTCTCACCTTGCTAAATGTGGTATCAAGCAGCTCATCTCTTGACCATACACACCGCAACAGAATGGCTTGGTTGAGAGGAAACATAGGCATATCACTGAACTGGGTCTCTCATTACTCTTTCAAAGCAAAGTTCCTCATCAGCTCTGGGTGGAAGCCTTTTTCACTGCTACTTTTCTCGGTAATATCCTTCCATCCTCTATGCTCTTTGATCATAAGAGTCCTTTCGAGCTGATATACAACAAGTCCCCACTCTACACTTCCTTACGAATACTTGGCTGTAGTTGTTATCCTTACCTTTAGGCCATATGCTTCAAACAAGTTTGATCCCAAGTCACTTCTTTGTGTTTTCTTGGGAGACAATGAAAAGTACAAGGGATATTGCTTTTTCATCCTCCCTTTGGCAAGGTGTACATTACACGCCATGCTCTCTTTGATGAAGGACAGTTTCCTTACACTGATGTTTACAGAAAATACCAACCTCCTCCATCTACATGTCTTCTCTCTGCGTGGCAAGCTAGCTTTACCCCTTATTAGTCTCTTCATCAAGTTGTGTCTCCCACTTCTGAGAGTGATAACATTGATTGTACGGCAGGCTTCAACCCTGTTCCTATAGGCAACAACTATCCTCCTCCTGCAAGTGAGACTAACACACCTAATTCTCCACAATCTTCTAGTGGTACAGCTTCAGCCTCACCACCCACAGCTACCTCTGACTCTATAGCTTCTCTCTTGGCAAATGCCTCTCCTCTCTTTACTGAAGATGACTTCCCTCTTTTGTCTCCATAAACATCATCTTCATCTTCTCCTCCTATACATCCGCATCCTTCTCACTCTATGACTACTAGAGCAAAGGCTGGCATCGTCAAACCAACCCCAAATATGCTATTCTCTTAGTTAAATCAAGCTATCCTGAACCAAAGACTATCAAGTCGGCTCTGAAAGATCCAGGTTGGAATGGGGCTATAAGAGAAGAAATGGAGACTTTAGATGAAACTGAAACTTGGGACTTGGTTCCTCCTGATTCCAACATAAATCCTCTAGGCAGTAAATTGGTCTTCAGGACAAAGTTACTATGTGATGGAGCTATTGATAAACTTAAAGCTTGAGTGGTGGCCAAAGGGTATGAACAAGAAGAAGGAATTGACTACATTGAGACATACAGTCCCGTGGTCAAAACTCCCACCATCTGATATGTTCTCCATGTTGTAGTTGTCAACAAATGGGAAATCAAACAATTGGATGTCAAAAATGCTTTCCTTCCTAGAGACTTAAAGGAAAAGGTTTATATGCTTCAACCTCCTGGGTTTGAAGATCCCAAACATCTTGATTACATCTATAAGCTAAAAAAGGCTATCTATGGCTTAAAGCAAGCTCCTAGGAACTGGTTTGACAAGTTCAGCTCCTTATTACTTGAGTTTGGCTTCACCTGCACTCACAGTGATCTTTTTGTCTATCTCCAGGGTACTGATATAATGTACCTTCTCCTCTATGTTGATGACATGGTCTTGACTGGCAACAATCCTGCTCTAGTTGCTAAATTGCTCTCTCATCTCAACACAACTTTCAGAATGAAAGACTTGGGAAGGCTTCAATACTTTCTCGGAATTCAGGCTCACTTTCATGGCAACGGTCTATTCCTTTGCCAAGAGAACTATGCCTCTGATCTTCTCATCACTGCAGGGATGGCAGACTGTGCTCCTATGCCGACTCCTCTACCTCTCCAAGTTGACAAGGTACCTGGTCAAACTAAGTTATTCCCTGATGCTACATACTTCCGTAGCCTAGCCGGAAAATTTTAATATCTTACCTTAATCAGACCCGACCTCCAGTTTGCTGTGATTTTGTGTGCTGGAAAATGCATTCTCCTACAATGGCTAATTTCAACAATTTAAAGCATATTCTTCGCTATCTCAAGGGTACTCTGCATATGGGAATCAACCTTGATGCAAACACTGATCTTACCTTGCGTGCATATAGTGATAGCGACTGGGCAGGTTGCAAAGACACGCGCCGTTCTATTGGAGGCTTTTGCACGTTTCTTGGCTCTAACATCATCTCTTGGTCATCTAAAGGCCATGAAACGGTCTCAAGATCTTCCACAGAAGAAGAGTATCGCACACTGTCTATCATTGCATCTGAGGTCAAGTGGCTCACCTCCTTGCTTGGTGAAATAGGAATTCCTCAACCAATCACTCCGGAGGTTTTCTATGATAACCTTTCTTCAGTCTACCTCTCTGCAAATCCTGCTATGCACTCGCATTCCAAAAGCTTTGATGTCGACTTCTACTATGTTCGTGAACGTGTTGCTCTTGGCACTCTTGTTGTCAAGCACATCATGAACACTGATCAGTTGGCTGACATCTTCACTAAATCACTTCCTCAGCAACCGTTCTTCGATATGAGGTTCAAACTTAGAGTTTTTGGTCCTCCCACTCTAAGTTTGAGGGGGTGTGATAGCCAACATTCAAAAGAGTTTTTGAATTCAAATGGGCCTTTGGACCAAACCCATCAAGAGAAAGTAGAAGCAGCCCACAATCAACTCCTTCAACGGTCTTCTGCAGTCAAAGGAAGAGGAAGCTCACACAAAGGTGCCCCAGGTTGTACGGCTTCAACAGCTAATCAAATCCACCTGGCTAACCGATTTGATGCTCTTAGATCATGTGCCGTCATGTGCTGTTAAGACAAGTGTCAGAATATGATTCATTGTATTTTCCTTTATAAACAAAACAATGTAATCGGATTCATGAAGTTGTGAAAGATATCATCTTTACTTCTTCTCTAAGCTTTTATTGCAAGATTTTCATAAAGCTTTCAATATTGTTTTAAAAAGAAGAAGAAAATCAACGACAATTATGTATACTAGTATATATAATTCGATTGTTTATAGAATTTTGAAAACCAAATACACTTTTGTCATGTATTTGGTTTTTTATATATACAAGAACTCATATATTTTTTCATACAAAAACTGACAAACTTGAGCTTGTTCATTCTCAAGCTCTCTTCCCATATATTGTCTAAGGTGATTAAATTATTCTTCATATATATGAACCGTTATGTTCCCTTGGACCAAATTCAGGAAATCGGCTTTAAGTCTTCTACGCATCTCATGGGAAGTGTTTTATTTTAAACTCTTCTTGAAAATTCTCAAATGTTTGGACTTAATTACTCTTGCGTTTTTCAACAGCCAACCACCAAATATGTGCAACCTCTTCAAAAAAAATATCACAATATTCTTTGATAGTCATATGGACATCGTGTAGGACTAAAATTCTTTATTAAACGAAATGTCCACTTATCCGTCTTTATTGGATTGGAACTACCATAGATATGTTTCAATCCTAGCCTTATTATCTGTTCTAGCCCACTCAAATAGTCTACAATTTTTTTTAGGGTTTAGACAGTGGATTGCTCTCCACCACTTTTAGAACCACTCCAACTTGACTCTTTTCACCTTGTAATCCAGTTTTAGTCTCAACTGTTTGCATTACAGTTAGCTTCCCAGCCGGTGCAATGACTTAAGAAATGATTCTCATATATGTGACATCATTGGCGCGTAGCTTATCCCACATGTCCATAGCAAAAAGGATAATAGTCTAGTTTGATAACTAGTGATATTTGGGGGTTTTCCATGTGTTTAGACCATGCTTTACTTTGTCTTTTCCATATTTGTATCATTTTATTGTTTTTAGATCTTATTTCGCTCTAGAATGTATTCATAGTTTAGAACTTAGCATGTGTATAGTTTTCATCTTGTTTTGAATCATTTTAGGTACATTTATTTACTATGGAGTATGATGGATGCAAGGAAAGCTTGAGAGAAGAATCAAAGTTGAAAGGATAGACGAAACAAGTCAAAGAATGAATAAATAAGTATAGGTTCACCGTTTATTAGGTGCATCCGATACATATGTCTGATAGAATAAACATGCATGTTCTATTGGGCGCCATCGATATGGCTTACTAGATAGGAATGACACACCCAACACTAGTCATGGAGAAAAATTTGTGTTTTCCCTATCAATATTTTGTCTAATACAACATGCCCGATAAGGCATGTGAAAGGGTTAACTTCTCTAGCTTTTGTTGATTTTTTCTATTTGACCCGGATTCGATCCAATTTGTCTCGGGTAGACCCAAATCCATTTTTATGCACTATATGTATTTTTAGCCTAAGAAGCCTAAGTTTGATTTTGTATTTGTCACTTTTGGATTCTAGACATTTTCTTATGGTTTTGTGCTTGGATATTTCAAGTTTTTCTTCATCTAGTGATTTAAAAAAAAAAAAAAAAAAAAATATATATATATATATATATCTTTGGGAGTATGTCTTTATCTATTTTTATCTTTACGTTTGCTTCCATGATTAGTAAGTAATTTCTCTATTGATTTTGGGCTTAGTAGATTAGGAATGATTAGTAGATGTTTAGTGATGTTTAGGGAAATATTCTTATGTTTTCTAAATGATTTTGTAATTTTATGAACAAAACCAACTTAGGAGATATAATATTTGTTGACTTGATCGACAATATATATTGCCTAAACAGAGTTAGACCAAAAAGTTAAGTTTATGGGTCATTGACTCGTTTGTTAAATCCCGAATCCTAAAACCCAAGTCCAGCTCAAATATCCCTTTTCTTCAATACAACAAAGTGTATACCAAATCTTATGGTTCCAACATGAAGTAGCTGGTTTCTGAGACGTAACTGAGATGGATGTAAGCATCTATTTGTACACGTGCCTTCACTGTGGATTTTAATGAAAAATTGAATGGTTTATTCAAAAATAAGAGAGGACTAAGGCAAGGCAATCCGCTTTCGCTTTATCTCTTTGTCATTGCCATGAATTGTCTCTCTGTGCTCCTGAACAAAGCTGTAGATGAAAGAATGTTTGGTTACCATGCTATGTGTGCAGAATCCAAGTTTAATCATTTGTGTTTGCGGATGACTTACTAATCTTCTTGAAGACTCCACCTAATATGTCCAAAATATTCTTCATCTTCTGAGGGAGTTTGAGGCTATCTATGGGCTCGCCTTGAGCATCACTAAAACCCCATTCTTCTCTTCAAGCCTACCTGACCAGGACATCCAACAGTTTGAAACTTACACAAGCCTTACACATGTTTTTTTACCTGTTAGATACATGGGTGTGCCTCTGTGTACTAAGAAACAAACATTATTGAACTCTAAACCACTTATACAACTTATCAAGAATAGGATCTCCTCCTCGTCTGCCAAGTCCCTATCTTTTGCTGGTAGACTAAATCTCCTCAACTCGGTCATAACGGGTATCACTAACTTCTGGTGTAGCTCCCTTGTACCACTCCAAAATTGTATCAAAATCATTAACTCTATATACAGTTCCTTTCTCTGGAAAGAACAACAGAGGACATGCATACAACTAGAGTAGCATGGGATAAAGTTACTTTGGCAAATGAAGAAGGAGGAATGGGACTTTATGATCTTCTAAGCTAGAAAACAACTTGCCTTCTTAGACTGATTTAGCTCCTATTCCCAAGTCTGAATACATTTGGGTAGCCACTTTGTACCGGTTTACCGGATTTGCTAATTTTTTTTGGTCGGGTTTTTGGTGATGATCCAAGTTGAATGACCTTGCAGTTTGCGGTCGAACCGGTTCCACCGCCCGGTCCGGTCCTGTTTTAAAAACATTGATTTAACCCTAAAAATTATGGGCTATTATTTGTAATATTATTTTCCTCATGCATTTCAATAGAAAAAAATGGTTTACAAATATCATAAGTAGTAAAGTCATTTTTGTGGATGTTTCACAAAAAGAGAAAAAAACCATAGTCGTCAGAGAAAAAAGAGAGAAAAAGGTGATTTGAGTTGGTCCCCTCTCCAATGTCCGGGGCTTTTACTGGCTTCGTGAGAGGGAAAGGATTGTAAACTAATAGAGTTTCTATGCTTGATATAAAGCGTAAGGGGTGTCCCAGAGAGTTTTTGGTTAGTTTTTGTGACTCTTTTCATTGGTTTTACTTTGTAATTCCCGTCATTGGGTTAAGTTTTTCTATGTGAAGTTTTTAGTTAAGGTTTTTTTTCCTCGTAAAAGATTTATAGTTTGATCACATGTTAGTTTCTAGTCAATTATGGCTATCTATTTGATTTAAATTTTGCAGTTCAAAGTTGTTCAACGGCGGTTTCACTGAAGCTAACTCGAAACATAATTGACAAAGACAATCAAGAGAGGAGATTTATCTAAATTAAGAGAATTGTTATCATGTTATCGTAATAAATATTGGAAGTCCGGCTGCTACTGTGGATTCGGTAACAACTAATCTTCTACCTTCGATTCGAAACAAGATTATTTTGTATCGCTAATATGTCATCAACGATTATTGTCCTCACTTAATTTCTGGTGCGGAAAGGATCATTAGTTTCTCTATGTCTCGTATTTGTTAAATTTCTTTCATTGATGTAATATGTTTTTAACGAGTTTTAATAAAATAAAGTGTTAAAAAAAAAAAAATCATGAAGTAGCTGGTCAAGTCTTTGGTGCAATTGAGTTTGTTGTAAACCAACTCTGGTTCAACAGAGGGACGTTATTAAAATGCTCTTGATCTTGCAGCCTTCAAGTATTCTTTCTTTATTGGATTCGTGTGAATCTAAAACGTTTGACGAATTGCTTAAGATTAATTGATTGATTCTAACCTTCTAGACTCAATAATGTGCTATTACTGCAATTTTCTCAAACTTAAATGATTTCCAAATGGGACCTGTAAATCGTAGGGATGAAATTAACGCAACGAACGTCTCGTGTGACTCGTGATATGTAGGGGTCGGATTTCTCCCCTATGAGATCGATATAACGACGAGGTCAGCTCTGTAGCGTTCTGACAAAATCGGATCAAGTCTACAAGGGCTCAGTCTAAATCTAGGTCCAAAATGACATTAAACTCATAATCAAAATGGACTTAATGAAATCAAGTCTACAAGGGCTCAGTCTAAATCTAGATCCAAAATGACATTAACATAAATTAGATATATTACTTAATGGGTCAAACCCATATTATTAGTTGACCCATTTACTTAATAAAACTTTACATAGCTCATTGTATTCACCCAAAAAGGGGTTCAAAACTTTTGGTGGAGAAAGTCTCTTGTAATCATAGTTTAACAGAAACAGCAATAAAGAATTCTTATTTTCAGTAATTGTTCTAAGTGAGTCCGCTACATAGAAATCTCTAATCCCTAAACACCCTTGATAAATTTAACTGCGTGGATCCGACTCCCACAGTTTGGCGCACACCAGACCTGAGAGATTTTCTGACATGAATCACTTCGCACACCAGACCTGAGAAGATGACCGACAGCGTCAACAGCAGTGGTAACAGCAGCGACGACTCCTCGGCATCGCAGCCAGACAACACGGTCGCCAGACAGGTAGCGACGCTGCCGACGTCACTGCGACAAATCTAGCAGCCTTCACTGAACTGAAGATCATGAAGGCACGCTGAATGCTCTTGCAACGGTAAGCAAGACCCGCAAGAAAACGACCAAGACTGGCAGACCACGGCGGTCACTCAGGCGGCTCAAGCCGCACACCCTCAGCTTCTAAACGCCAGGCGCTGCGTAAAGAACCCAGGGTGATCTACCACCGCCGCCGCCGCTGCAGACAACGGACCCAACTCCAGAACATGCCAACAGAGCGACGGGCACAAGACCAACTACTTCAAGAGGGATCGTGCAGGAGCACCAAACTGCTTCAGGAAGGTTCACGCGGACAGTCGGCACGAGCGACAACCCCACAGGACACGCACCTCTTGAAATCACAGCGCATCTGCAAGGATAGATCGACCTCAGACTCGTCGAAACGAAGTGGATATCGAGCGTGACCAAGACCTCGCCGACGCAGAAAAAGATCTCTACTGGACCGAGCAATTCGAACGTAAAGAGGAGCGCAAGGCCTTGCTCCAACTTGAGCGCGCCGCCTCTGACTTAAGAGCCGCATAGTCACAGATGTACCGGGTCAACAGCAAGGCACCTGAAATCGATCGTGTGCTCGAGGAGGTGCGGAACACATCCTTCACAGAACGTATCTCGAGAGCAAAAATCTCTGACCTTGGAAGAATCAAGATGCAGTCCTACGAAGGAGATACCGATCCAAAAGACCACCTTATGGCATTCATCGTAGCCATGGGAAGAGCTAACTTCAGAGAAGAAGAAAGGGATATCGGTTACTGCAAGTTGTTCGTCGAACACCTCAATTGACCTCCCTCCAATGGTTCTACAGGCTGGAGAAGATTTCTATTGACAACTTCAACCAGCTCTCTGAAATGTTTGTAAAGTACTACGGTATATTCATGGAGCGAAAAATCTACGATTCTGACCTCTGGACAATACGAGAACACGAGAGCTTGCGAACCTTCATGGGAAGGTTTACATCGGTACTATCTAAAGTGGAAGGACTGAGCAACGTCTCCGCACTAGAGACTTTGAGAAGAGCACTGTGATGTCCCTCCTCGTTTCATCAAGAAATGACCGTAAACGAGCCGACAACCATCTAGGACGCCCTCTATCGCTCTACTGACTTTGCCAAGAACGAAGAGGAAGTCCGCATGCTATCTCAAAAGCAGGGGAAACCGAAGCAGACAAGTGAACCACCGCAGACCACAAACACTCCTGCTACAAAAAAGAACAACAATGGTTCCGACATCGTCTAGCACGAAGGAGGATTCGAGGGAGCTCATAATTATCAAATCGAATCGCTAGGATACAGTCGCGGCCGAGGTCGAGGTCACGGTCGCGGCAGAGGCCCCTGGAATAATACATGGATAAGAGACGAGAGCGCTTACGACGAAATAGCTTTCTGCGAGTTCTATCAAACCGCTTGGCACTCTACTGCGAAGTGCCGTACTCTGGGACTCAGACTCACCGCGAGACTGGCAGCCGACACCCTCAAGGGCGATATTAGTATCAAAGATTTCGATATAGATATCAACACCAATGAGCCTGATCGAGCCGAAGACACTAACCCAAAGCGAGGAAGGAGAAACGAAGACGAATTGCCACCGCACGAACCAAGACAGCGAATACACTAAGTTACTTCAACGAACTACGGTGCGACTTGATCCCTTAAAAGGGTACGTAGGCAGCTCATCTTCGGATGGGTTCAGTTGCCCCCTCCTTAAAAAGAGGGAGAGTGGGTACGTATACTCATATACTCCCATTTTCTGAAACAAATGTTACGATTAATAAAGATCAAGGATCTGCTTACTTATCGTTTGTATCTCATTTACATCCATCACGGATTACTTAAGTCTTAACTTAATCAGACTCTATCACCGTCGCTGCTGGCCACAGCGACAAACTTATTTCATCATCCAGATCTGACTTTTGCAACACGGGTTAAGCGCGCTATATAAATTGGTAATCACTATAGGAGTGGCCGTGTCATTGTAATACATGTCTGTAAACAGAAATATTCATTCAAAAACCCAACAAACGAATCGTTGGTCTCTACGCGATAACATGTTCATTATAGGAGCAGCCGTGTCGATATAATACATTGTCGTAAACCAAAATAATCATCAGAAAACCTAACAAATGGATCGTTGGTCTTTACACAATAACGTGTTCATTCTTGGAACGGGCACATTGATAGATGCTCGCCCGTACCAAAAAGTTCATCAAAAAATCCAACAACATAATCGTTGGTCATAATGCAATAATGCGGTTTTCAAAGCGGATGCATCAACCCGAACTCGCCCATAAATTGAAATGATCATCCTAAAACCAGCTAGCTTATCGTTGGTCCGAACAACAATGTAGCCAATCTCCGAAAGTAGATCAATCAACAACAGCTTGCTGTCCATGACGACTCGCCGGCAAACCATAGACGGCGTCAAAGTCAGTAAATATAAACAAGTCACTGGCTTGTTAAATAAGCAGTCAAGCTCATCAGCGTCACGGGCTCCGAAAGATAAGAACGAGAATCGTAAAAGCTGCGTTCATAAATTCTATCTAAAAAACAATGACACATCCAAACAAAGGGATAAACACCATCCTAGCTGAATCAAGTGCTAAGTCTGAAATCAAAAATATGACAAAATGCTAAAACAACAAAAAACTAAGACGCGGTCTACTCAACATTGTCGACAATCTCAACGGCTTCCTCAGGACGAACTTCAGCCGCTGAGTCTGACAAATCCTCATCGCTTGACGAATCAGAAAAGCTTGAACCCGAGTCAGCACCCGACTCATCAGTATTTGCATCCAGTTCTTTAACTCGATCTCCAATCGTACTAACAGGTAAATCCTTAAGGATCACTTCAAGTTCGCGCACATGCTTAGCAAATGTCTTATCTGCAAGCGAGAGGCCCGCCTCCTATTTTTAAGGTCAACAAGCTCTTCACCAAGATCAGGCGCTTTGTCGTTGGAAGCAAATTTATGAACTCAACGTTACTCCAAACTTCAGTAAGATCAATTATATCAAATCTCAGCTGGCCATTGATCATTTTGATATTCTCTGTAGCACGATCGATCTTCGTCTCATACATCGTCGCCAGCTTGTGCTTCGCTTCTTCAACAACCCGCTGTACAGCTGTATCTTAAAGCTTGGTGGCAACATCTAGGCGGTTGGTTAGGTCTGCACCTTCCTGCTTCAAGCGCTTCTTCTCGGCTTCTGATTATGTAAATGTCCCATCCATCTCGTGATCCATATGTTCGGTCTCCTTTGCGGTGACTTTGAGATCAGCGATGCGGTCTTCGGCACTCCTTTTTTTGTTTCTTAAAGCCATCACAAGCCTTCCGAACATTAGCAAGCTGACAAGTTTGCGAACGAGCAATCACGGAAAACAAGATTAGAAGATCATAAAGAAGAAAAAGGAAAATCGCTATTCTACAAAGAGTCGTCACAAGTCATACAGTCATGCAATGAAAAGCCATGCTTGAGTACGAACTCTTCTTCGACATCTCTCCTAGAAGGGGAAACTCAGTGCCTGAAAAGATAATCTTGGACAAATACGATGCCGGCCGCGCAGCATCACAAAAGGACTCCTTCGAACCAGAGGGAAAGGTCTGATCGGTCACCACGTGATCACGTCGAGAAGTCGTAGCGCGCTTCGATCTGTTCAGGTCCTCCCCATCAGCACTGCCTTTCTCCTTATCTTCTCGGGAATGTTTGCCTCCGTACCGTTATCTCTTCTCCTCACATTATCATGACGCCTATATGATGATTCAGATCGACGATCGGTGACGACAGCAGAATTTTGCTCTAACTCAGGACGACGCGGCCTAGGTGCAAGGATTCCAGTAGTGCCACCTCTGGGGACTGACGTCATCGGTCTAGCTTGCTCAGAGACTCTCGCGTTAGACTCTGTCTTGTCCTCGGCAGCTATCCTCTCACGAGCAGACGGCTTCCTCGCATTGTCTGATATCTTTATTGACGAATTCAACTAAGTAACTCCAAAGCGACGAATAGGTAACTCAATTCGTCTCTCCGCTGCACCAATATGCAACGATCGAAGTCAGTTTTGCTCCGCAAAGCTAGTCTTGTTACCGAGTCGTCGAGTCGCCGAGTAAAAAAAAAACGAGTTGACTCGTTGACCGAATTGACTCGCTGAGTCCACTCATCAGGTCTCGAATCACCATCTTCTTCCCCGATCTCACCTTGCGGTCGTCTTCTCTCGATCTCGCCATGAAGCCCGACGACGCCACATTCACCGACGGAAGCTCTCTCTTCTCCACCATGAAATCCGATCTCACGAACCATGGCCCGTCCACCCCGCTCGAACCGTCGTGAGACTTCGTCGGAGTAACTTGATCCTCATCGTAAACTGTGTGAAGACCTCGTCGAGAACCAAGTCTCGTTTCACCTCGCCGGAAAATTCGATCCTCGTCGCGAACCAAGTCTCGTTCATATCTTCGAAAATCACTTCGCCGATTCAATGGTGGAGCCACGCCGATACGACGAACCAGAAGATGATGAGTTCGACGACGGTGAGGCGAGGGTGAAGTCGGCGTCGGCGGTTACACACGATTGAGGAAGAAGAACCAAAAAAAACAAAAACAAAAAACCTAAGAAAAAGAATAATAATAATACAATAACAAGTTAGAAGGAGAGGATTTTTGGTTTTACCTTTTGCTTCAAAGGAGGAAGTGAATTGGTTAAAAAAAAATATAACACCAAGCAAGCTGGCTTATTTTTACTAGGAATATTTTTTAAAAGTCATTTTTGAAAAAAATTCCAGAAGACTTTCCAGCGGACCTCAAGGCCCACTAACGAAACAAGGCCATCAACTCCATCAATCTTCTAAGTAAAAGAAAAAGAAAACAAGTCCAGGAAAACACGCTGACATCGGCTCAACGCAGAATAACGGAAACTTCTTGAGTTCGATGACAAGACGTCCACTCCTAGCAACTTCGCTGTCCAACATATCAATCTCAGGCTTCATAGACTTTTACCTTGGCATCATCATAATTCGATACTACCGAGTTGGGGGACTAACTGTAGGGGTCGGATTTCTCTCCTATGAGATCGATATAACGACGAGGTCAACTCTGCAGCGTCCTGACAAAATCGGATCAAGTCTACAAGGGCCCAGTCTAAATCTAGGCCCAAAATGACATTAGACTCATAATCAAAATGGGCTTAATGAAATTATGAACCTAAATTTGATATATTGATTAATGGGCCAAACCCATATTATTAGTTGACCCATTTACTTAATAAAGCTATATATAGCTCATTGTATTCACCCAAAAAAGGGTTCAGAATTTTTGGTGGAAAAACTCTCTTGTAATCACAGCTTAACAGAAACAGCAATAAAGAATTATTATTCTCAGTCTTTGTACTAAGTGAGTCCGCGACATAGTCTCTAATCCCTAAACATCTTTGATAAATTTAACTGCGTGGATCCGCAATGGTTGGTGTTCTAAAATCTCTAATGATTGGTGATGTTGTACATTGAGACGTAAGACTATCCACAATGGTTGATGTTCTAAAATGGGATTCTAATCTATTTAATATTAGTATAACAATATTATTTAATTATTAATTAAATTTTAGTGTCAAAAATTGAATTAAACTAATCATAAAACTACAATGAGGTGCTAGTAGATTTTACCCATACTTATTCTTCTCCATTTGAGGTGAATGTGTGAATGATTGTTAAGTATTACAAAAAAAAAAAAAACAAAGGCGTGGTAACACAAGGAGATTGGTTCTCTTGTGCACGGGGTTCAAACCTTTTTGGTACAGATGGTTATTCTTTAAATCGGAATATCCAAATATTTCATCTGAATACTGAAGAGATTATGAGTCAAAAGGTTCGGAACTCCTACGATTTATCAAAAAAAACTTTGTCGCAAAACATGTACCTAATGGTTAGTGCTGTTTGACAAACAAAACTACATGGTTTCAGAGTTTCCATTAACCAGACCTATGGTTTTTCCTCCTATTGAAACTGCAAAATAAAAGTTACAAGGGTTTATCAACTTCAATATGATTGATAGGATATCCAATTTAATTTGGCACTAAATAATACACCTTAGAGAAATCATTAATAAATGAAAAAGCTTCATTCGATACTCCATTTCCTCCCAAAGATAAGACTCCAACTTGACATCTTCAAAGTGAGATAATAAACGTTTAATATCTTGTAAGCCCGGACTAAGCATTGGCCGTAGCTCTTCACCAGTAAGCATATTATAATAAGCTCTTTGGAATAAGATTCAAAAATAGTGTTCTAGTATCCAAAAGTTGAGATTCAAAGAAGTGCCCACCTCAATGCTTTCACTTTTGTCTCAATTATCACGTTCTCTGCCTCAGCTGTAGTTTAGCTCTCAACCACAGCATTTTCCTCTCATGATTCTTTCGAACTCACCCAAATCCACACTGGCCTACAAATGCGATTTATAGGTACCATGATTGATATCCAACAACCAACGCCAACCAAATTTGTGGACTTAACGTCGTAGGGACTAGTGGACAAGAATGTTTTGTTTATTAATTTCGACCTTTTGGAAGTTTACCTGGCACCACAAATATATAATATATTTGAAATCTATCAATATTAAATTACTTCCACAATAGAGAAGATGGACCAAGGATTTATTTTGGTCTATGTAAACAAAAATGGATATAAATAAGTCCAGTGTGGCTTCACTTGCGTTTATGATTGTCTTGTTATAGTATAGTTTGTTGTCTTTATTCATTACCTATTCTCTGTAGTTTCCTTTATTCACCTTCTTCTTTAGATTTAAAACATCTTGTATTTTAAATGATGCCTCTTTTTTGGAGGGGAAGAAAACGATGAATAAAGGATGAAACTTAAAAATTTTTCTTTGATCCAATGACATTGTGAGAACCCTAGCCACCAAAAAACAAGAAAAAAGGTGTTTTGAGTTTTTTCTCTCTCTGATGTCCGATATTTTTATCGGCTTCGTGAGAGGAAGATGTGTGTAACCTAATAGAATTTTTATGTTCGACATGAAGTTTAAGGAATGTCCATGAGAGTTTTTGTTTGGAAGATGATGCAATGTTCTTCTCCGTCTGTTTTTTTTTAAGTAGTTTGTGATTTCTTTTATTGGGTATAGTTTGTGATTTTTTCACTGGTTTAGTTTTTATGGGTGAAGATTTTGGTTGAGGTTTTTTCTTTGTAAAAGATTTATAGTTTGCTAGTATCTAGTAGAGTCAATTCTGGCTATATATATGATTTAAGTTTTGTAGTTCAAAGTTGTTCAACGGTGGCTTCACTGAAACTAATTCGAAACAAAATTGACAAAAGCAATCAAGGAAGGAGATTAATCTAAATTAAGAGAATTGTTATCATATTATCGTAATAGATATTGGAAGTCCAGCTGCTACTGTAGATTCAGAAACACTTAATCTTCTACCTTCGGTTTGAAACAAGATCATCTTCGTATCGATAATATAATGTGCCGTCAACGATTATTGTCCTCACTTGATTTCTGGTGTGGAAAGAACCATTAATTTATCTTTGTATCGCATTTGTTGAATTTCTTTGTTAATATAATCTGTTTTAAATCAGTTTTAATAAAACAAAGTATTAAAAAAAAAGGATGAAACTTAAAAAAGAATGGATATAAATAAGTTTTAAATATATTTATACACGTGATTCAAATATTGTGGAACACATTAATTAGTTCGGTAACAATCTTTTATTGATGTTAAATTTATCAATCAACAAAACAAAAATTATACACAAAAATTACACAAAATAGAAAAATTTGAGAGTCAATTCTCCTTTGAAACTATCATCATCATATCTACATAAATTTTTTTTTCTAAAATGTATGGATTTATTATTTATTATAAATTATGAGAACTGTTACAAAGACGATTTTACCACGGACAATTCATTTAGACCCTATTAGATCCACGACAGACGATACTTCCTGCTCCATGTTCATTATGGACACATTATACATTTAATACGGAATCACGGCGAACGGTTCTAATTGCACAACATTGGAGATCTCCTATAATCTTGTCTCCATTCATCTGCATATTTGTTAATAAATTGTATCATCTATGAATCGAACCCAAACCTCTAGATGTAGAAACACTAAATAACCCTTGGTCAACCATTGGATTCACCATATCCACCTAAACTTTGGACATCATTCAAGTTATCTATTAAAAAAATTTCTAATTCTTATTAACACTTTAATTGAAATTTCAAAATCTCATAACACACAGACGACGGCTTGTCGGTTTACGACCTAAACGAGATACCTAACCACCTAAACTGGATATTAAACCAAATTAAAACCCAACCGACCATAAACGACCATAAACCTGATTTTTTTATTGCGAATTTTGAGATTCAAGACTACGAGTTTAACTTCATTTCCCTAGTTGCGAATTTCAAGACTCTAAAATTGGAGGTCCGAAATCTCGCGTAGAAACGATCCATGTTCGCGTATTCATCTTTGTTCTTCCCGAAACCATTGTCCTCATCAGATATATTGTAGTGATAACGTCGAAGGTACTTCTTATGAAGATCAAGAAGTCGTATATAAACCTTTTAGGAGATACAATGATAATAAAAAAAAACTGAAAACTTTTCTATTGGAGTCCTTTATCGTCTTTGAGAAGAGAATACAAAACATATTTACTAGCACATGATACGCGGATTCGAAAATGTATATTTTATTAGTTTATTGATACACAATGTTTAACCGATAAATAAAATGTGTTCATGACAAAAACAAAATATATTGAAAGTCTAATTCCTTGAAAGCATCGGAAAAATGAAAATATGTTATAAACTTTCAAAGTTGACATCCAATTATTAAAGAGAAATTTCAACAAATGTCACTTTTCAAGTGTCATTTTACAAAAATACCACGTTTTGAAATCTTTATAAAAATACCACTTTTTCAAATTTTTTTTTTTTTTTTATATTATTTATGTTTGGGTTAACTATGTTCTATTAGAGTTTAGTTATGAAGGTTTATGGGAGTTTAGAGGTCAAAACATTTTTTAGTGTTTAGAATTTTGAGATATAGGGTTTAAAAATCTATAATTAGTGCATTTTTGCAAATTAACATCCCTAAATGGTACTGTTGCAAATGTGCATATAAAAAGTGGCATTTTTGCAATTTTTCCATTATTGAAGAACTTCCGCCTCTTCATTTTGTAACATTTTATTTAAAGGTTTTTATTTAGCGTGTTTATTATTATATCTATCTTCATAAATATAATAGTATGAAATATTTCAAATGCATAATCAATAAAAATATTTTAAATGTTTAAACACTTATATCAAACGATTTTGGCTCCAAATGGAAACACTACGGTGCAGGATGGAATAGATGCGGAGCGGTTCAAATAGTAACAAAAGTATATATATATGCATGTGTATAAATATAGATTTGAATTAGATACACATATATAAGTACAGATTTTTATTAAATGTTTAGTGCGGGGTGGAATGGTACAAGTGGCTACCATTCAGTATAAGTATATAAGAATAGATTTTTGTTACTGTTTAGTGCGAGACTTTTGTAACCTGTATTCTTTTGTCATTTGCGTGTAGGCAGAGTGGTGCGGTAGTGTTGGGAAAAGAAAACTTGGTTTAAGGCATTAATTTGAGAAGGAAATCTTATTAACATTTAGTAACTATTAATTTAAAAGTAGTAAAATACATTTTTTATTTGTCAACTAGTAAAATACATTTATGTGGGTCTATGTTTACAATGATTTAGTAATACTAGTAAATCAAATATGGGATTTCGAAAAAAATTTACTAGCCCCGTATTAAGTATTTAAGTAAAAAGATTTTTCAAAAGTTTAAAAAATAATTTTAATTTTGAAACGCTAGTCAATGACATTGGTTATTTTATCTAACGAAAGAAAACTTCTAAAGAACATTAATTTTGAAAGGATGGTCAATGATTTTGTAGAGAAAAAGAAAATAAAGTTTCATGATTTAGAAATATTATTCATTTGTTGTTTCTTTTTTTTGTTAAGTGACAATAATATTTACTATTATAAAACATTTTTTTCCTGTGAACGAGGGCATTTTATTTTTAACCGCTTCTGTATGTTATTAGGGTTGGCACGGCTCTGCTTATAAGAGGAACTTACCAATGTGTCGTATACTTAAATTAGATTTTTCAAAATCTAACAGAATTAAATCGTAACATTTCAAACTTCAAATAATCAAGCGTAACAAACCAAAGACACACACAAAATTGGTTTACATCACACGTTAGTAGGCGTATTATCCGCATTTATTACGTATAATATAATCATCAAATATATATATTTTTTTTGTCATAATCATCAAATATCTAATAGTATAAAAGATGCCATCTTTTCTCCTCTAGAGATTTCCAAATAGTAATGAAGAAAAAAACCAGCGAAGTCATTATCAAATTCGACCGTCCAGTTGGACACGTACACGTCTTTGTGGTCAAACATCAATCACCTAACTTCTTAGAATATCACGTGACGGTGCATGTGCCTGATTTTTTTGATGAAACCCCAAATCAATTTATAGAGGATGAATGAAGATGAGTTTGTGAAATTTCTTAGCTAGATTATTATTATATTTCAGTTTTCCTTAAAATTTGTCCACTTCTTCCCCTCAACAAAAAGCCTTCTAAACCTTGCTTTAGACAGAGAAACAGTGCATGCAAACAATGGGGAATTCAAATTCGATGTGTGGGTGTAAAAGGTAATAATAATAATTGGGATCATTCCCTATTATGATTTCTTGTGTACGTAATCCCAAGTGATTTATACATGTATCTTAGATACATAAGTTAACTAGTGACGTGTGTTGTTATTGTGAATTTGTAGAGTTTCCAACAACAAGAAAACTCCAAAAGCTAGTTTTGTTGGCAAGAACTCATCTCACGATGGTATTAAAACAATTAAAGCAGTTAAGAGATGTAGCTTTTCTAGAAAATCAGATCTTTGCATCCGTATCATCACATGGAACACGAATGGAAAGGTACGTACGCTTTTTATACACCTTACGGATCATTTGAATGGTTTCTTGGCTTACATTTATATAGAAAACATTCTGCTCGTTATTTGTTAAAGTAAATTTGGTATAACAAATCTTCCTAGTTTCATTACCTTCAACTACGATTTATCATTAACTGTTACTAATTTGTGTGAAGGTTTCGTATGAGGATTTTCTTGAGCTTCTTGGCGAAGACAGGAAGTTTGATTTGCTTGTCGTTGGCTTGCAAGAGGCTCCCAAAACCAATGTTGTTCAATTTTTGCAGACAGCAACATCTCCAACTCACGAGTAAGCACACTACTGTTTCTTTCTATTAATGCCTATTACTGACTGATTTACGAAAAATGGTTCAAAAAAGAGAGTTACCCAAAAAATTTTTTTTCTTCTATTCCCTGTAAGTCTAACATTGCAAGGTTCCATTATCAAAATGAAATGCAGGCTTCTTGGGGAAGCGAAATTACAATCCATCCAGCTATATCTGTTTGGTCCCAAGAATTCACAAACACTAGTAAAAGGTATATTCTATTAATTCACCCTATAATATAGTAATAGATAAATGGTTCATTTTGGTTGAGAAAGCAGGGTTGGAACACTTTCACTGCGATTTCAATCATGATTGGTTGTAACTATCTTGAATGGTAATAAAACCCGGCCCTTCCATATTCTTTGTGAATTAGTCTAATTTGTTGCCTAGTTTTATCTAGAAATCCAAAAAAATTATAAAAGAAATATTAAATAATTTGACTATTGGACGATTAATTGCAGAATTAAAGGCAGAGAGACATTCAGTAGGAGGTTGTGGAGGTTTGATTGGAAGGAAAAAAGGGGCCGTCGCTATTCGTGTTAACTTCGATGATATCACAATGGTTTTCATCTCTTGTCATCTCTCTGGTAAATACTTTACTTGGTTTTATTCACTTTTATCAATGCTAATTTAAAATAAAGTACAACTAGTGATCAAAATAATAATACTGTATTGGATATATGCAGCTCATGCGAAGAAAGTGGATCAAAGAAACAGAGAATTGAGACACATATCAAAGTCACTATTATCAAGAGACAAAAGCACATGTGACCTCATTGTTTGGCTTGGAGATCTCAACTACAGGATCCAAGATGTCTCTAACCGTCCTGTTCGATCACTTATCCACAACCAACTTCAGTCTGTATGTCCTCAATTCTTCTCCGTTTCTATAAAATGCAAACAATATTTTGTTATTTATGTGTAAACCTTCGGTTTCGGATTTGGTTCGGTTCAGTTTTATGCGTAAACATTCGATTTGCCAAAAAAACTAGTCTAAATAGTTGTTCTTGCGCTAATTTTGGTTTTTTATTTGGTACAAAAATATTGTTACCGTTCAATTTCAAAAATAAAGTTCGGTTCGGTTCTGTTGTAAATAGTTTACCTATTTGGTTCGGTTTTCCTATGTACTCCTCTCCAATTGATATTATTACTCTTTGAAGGTTCTTGTGAGCAAAGACCAACTCCTGCGAGAAGCTGAGAGAGGCGAAATATTCAATGGCTACTCTGAAGGAACTCTAGGTTTTAATCCGACGTATAAATACAATGTTGGTAGCAGTGACTACGATACAAGTAATAAAGTGAGGGTTCCAGCTTGGACAGATAGGATCTTGTTTAAGATCCAAGATACTGACAATATTCGAGCAACTCTTCACTCTTATGATTCCATTGACCAAGTTTATGGTTCTGATCATAAACCCGTGAAAGCGGATCTTTGTTTAAAGTGGATCCACAACTAGATGTATGCTCAAACAGTTTGAACGGTTTAAAGTTATGCTATGTTGCATCGTTGTCGTCTAGAGAATAAATAGTAGGCAGCATTTTAAGTTCTTTGTAACTTGTATTATATTCGTATTTTTAATGTAACAAATCGCTATATTACAAGAAAATTTTGAAAATCTCTTTTTTTTTTTTTTTTTTTTTAAACAGATCTTTTATTTGATTGAACACAGTAATAAGATATGTAGAACGGTTTTTACACAAAGTGCAAAGATGAATTTACTAAAACTTAAAAAGTAAATAAAATATGGCAGAGGTACAAACTAACCACGACCACCTTTGTTTTCCCGTCCACGATTACCACGGCCACCGGTAACTAATCTCCATTCCATCTCCTTTACTTTAGTAGACGGTTTGACAGGTCTCTCCCGAAGAATTCTTTTAACCGTAGGTGACAAGAATTCCAATTTAGAATCAGCATCAATATCCGTTACCTCGGTCTTCTTCATCTTCCGATTGCAACTTTGAAAATCTTGTATATGTAGCAAAGGTTATTCAAAGATCGTTCACATGCATGACTGGCAAAACACTTGCCTCATCAAGCTTTGTGTTAGCATGACCGACACTTTATGCATCACTCCCATATTTTTCATTTGTAGCGTCCACGTCGAAATCATTCATGGTGAACCCTTTTCGAAGATTCACAAGTTCCCCAAATATAGTAGACATCGCCGGATTCTTTTTTTATATACCTTTGAATCCCTTTGAGTTTTGGATATTTACGCTTACGTTTTCAATGTTAGGTAATTTATGAGAAAGAATAAAAATTCTACTTTACGCAGTCCATAACAGTTTAACACGTTTTGCATAGTTTTTTTTTTTTGCTAACAGCACGTTTTGCATAGTTTAGAATTCATTTTTATGTTTTTATGTCTTACCCAGTCTAATATAAAGTTTACGTAGTAATTTAGAATTTGTCTTTTGTACGTAGTCAAAAATATACTTCTACGTAATTTGAAATTTGTCTTCTGCCTTACATAGTCCATGATTTATATATGTTGTAATTTGGAAATCATCTTCTATTTTTTCGTACACAATCCATAATAATATTTAAATTTTGTTTTCTACGCAGTCTAGAATATACTTAGATTTTTCTTTTAAAAAATAATTTATATATACTTAGCTTTTTCTTAGTTTTTAGCTTAATAAAAACCCTAATGTCACAAATAAATATATGTTGGCAATTTTTTTACGTAGTTTGTGATTCCCGACAACCTCTTCCGAAGATAAGTTTCTCACTACCTGGCTCCATGTCTTTCACCCAACATAAGTTGGTGCTACGTTCCTATGTTCTCTGTTTCTCGTTTTGAAGAGCTAATTGTGAGTCGTTTTGTAAAAAGTGCTGATAATACTAATACCTCTGTAAATAACTTTTTTTTCCAATACATATCTAAATAAAACCAAAAAGAAACCAATGAACACATAATGTGTTCACTACAAAACGTTATTTCACAATTTAATTGAAATGATCACTTTCCTCTTTGAATTTTTTTTATCTAGATTTCCTTCGTTTTGTTTAAAATAAAATCATTAAAAGCGTTATTTATTAAAATCTGACTCACATGTTTTAAATAACTTTTTTATCACTTTCCAATTGTCTTATAAAGAGTTATTCTTATTATAGAATTTCTAGTAAAATCGATAAGATGTGTTTATTGTCTTATAACGAGTTATTCTTATTATAGAATTTCTAGTAAAATCGACAAGATGTAAACACAAGTAAACACACTTTTCAAAGTATCCAAGGAATTTGACTCACATGTAGAAAGAATAAAAAACATTATTTATTTTATCATTTTATTTTATATTTCTTGGAGCATGTACAATAGAGGATTTTATCAAGTTTCTTAACATTAAAAAAATAACAAAAATGAAAAAAAAAAAGAGAACTAAGGATCAATCCTTAAAATTCTTAAACAAGAAACTTTC
Source organism: Arabis hirsuta (assembly GCA_964056655.1). Taxonomy (NCBI): domain Eukaryota; kingdom Viridiplantae; phylum Streptophyta; class Magnoliopsida; order Brassicales; family Brassicaceae; genus Arabis; species Arabis hirsuta. The sequence continues at coordinate 25,296,946 of OZ053307.1, forward strand.
TAAATTTGCAAGAAATTTTGGTGCCAAATGGATAGTTATGATTAGTTCAAATTTTTTAATTAATATATAATTTTATTTTATTTTAAAAATTAATATAATATTTGTAAAAAACTTTGAGAGAACCTATACAATTGAACATGCTCTTATATATTAATTGGAGAGTGGTTTGCTTATGTGTCTTCACCAAAATCACTCTCCCAATTTAATTGTGACATGACATTGTAAAAAAGGTGACATGGCATTCTAACCCATTAATCTCTAACTAAATTAGCCCAAACTCATTAAGAAAATTAATCTTTGACTAAATTAGCCCAAACTCATTAAGAAAATCTGCCAATCTCTTATTAGTGCAATTATCGGCTAAGAAGATAATATAAATTCTAACCCATTAATCTCTAACTAAATTAGCCCAAACTCATTAAAACAATTAATCTCTAACTAAATTAGCCCAAACTCATTAAAAAAATCTGTCAATATCTTATTAGCCCAATTGTAGGTTAAGAAGACAATATGAATGTTGTCTTCACAATCACACACGGCTATAGATATTGATATCTTTAGCTAAATATTAATAAAGTACATAAGTTGAATACTATATGTACATGTAACTAGGTGTTTTTCCAATTTTTCTGATATTAATTAAATTTTAGGAAAATTAACCACACTTTTAAATGAGAAAACAAATTATTCTTTTATTGCAATTAGTCCACTAAAACTTATATCCACGAAAATTAAGGGGCAATTGCAAAAATACCATATTTTGTGTGTATATTTGCAAAAATATCACTTAGGAGTGTCTATTTGCGAAAATGCCCCTAATTATGGATTTTTAAAACCTAAATCTTAAAATTATAAACCTTAAAAAATGTTTTGACCCTTAAAACTCCTTAAAACCTGAAAACTAAACTCTAATACAATATAGTTAACAAAAACATAAACGATATAATGATTATTTTCATTTTAAAAGTGGCATTTTTGCAAATTTTTTGAAAATATGGTATTTTTGAAAAGTGACACTTGAAAAATGGTATTTTTAAAAATTTCTCTAAAATTAATCTTACAAATATACTTGAATTTATCATATTTTCGTTTTTCATTCTAAAATTATATATAAATTTTCGTTTCTCATTTAAAATTAGTTTAGAAATTGAATATTGTAATAATAAAATTCTAGAACATTTTTAATAAAATATCTATATTATTTTTGAAATTAATAATAAAGACTAACCAAAAAAGAAATTTGCGGCAATTGCAAAAATATCACTTTTGGTGTGTACATTTGCAATAATGCCACTTAGAGGTGTTCATTTGTAGAAATGCCACTAATTATGGATTTTTAAACCATAAATCTTAAAATTGTAAACCCTAAAAAAATATTTAGATCCCTAAAATCCATAAAATTCTTAAAACTAAACCCTAATACAACATAGTTAACCCAAACGTAAATGATATAATGAAACTTTTTTTTTGAAACAGTGACATTTTTGCAAAAATTTTGAAAATGTGTCATTTTTGAAAAGTGTTTGAAATTTCTCAAGAAATTTTGATATGTTTTATGAAAAAATATTTTCCAAAATTATACCAACAAATATAATTATTTTTTAGATTTTTTTTTCACACAAGTCAATTTGAAAGTAACAAAAAGATTTTTCAATTGACAATAACAAAAAACATTTTAAATTCGTGTTTCATATATAAAATTTATGTTTATATATTTTAATGTTTTAAAATATTAAATAATTTATTTGTATTCTAAATTTTACTTAAGTTATTCGGACAAGCTAAATTTAACAAAAAAATTATACTTATGATACAATTCAAATAAATATGAGTTATACATATTTATTTAATAAATAAGTACTCTTTGAGCTATTGGTGTAGATCATTTCTATTTCTATAATAAACTTCATCTTTTGTATATAAAGTTATAAGAAAATAACAAAATATCAATATCAATATCTTTACAATTTAAGTAAACTTTAAAAAACATCAAATCTAAGTGTCCAAATTCGCAATTGAATCTAACAAAAAACAATATTATCAATAGTAAATATTTTCGTTTTAGATATTGTTATTCAAAAATAAAATAATTCACTCGGATGTAACCAAATGGATATTGAACACAATTGATCACAATATGTCGTGTTTTGTTTTGTCAAATTTTCAATCTTAAAAGGAATTTACATACAGTAGTAGTATTTTGGTGTAATGTGTTAACGACAAAGTCGACACTCCAACATCAATAGAAATGGAGAAACTTTTAGAAACGATAAAATCTTGCTTGGTTATTACGATATAAAATTGGATCCAATGACCAATTCAATTTTTTGTTAATTAAATTGTAAATGAAGTTATTGTCAGTGTTATCAATGAAAATAAACTTAGTGTCAACAAACGGAAAATAATAAAATATATTATTTCATATAAAGAAAATTGAACTTAAATTCAAATTGAACATCATTAATAATTTTTAACTAAATAATACTTTTTTAATCTATTTGATTTCTAAAAAATATTTAACGGCGTGCAACGCAGGGAATCACCTAGTTTGGAAGTAAAACGAACGACAATTCTTCATCTAAAAGGATATTTATTCCAAAAAGATTTAATAGACCAAACCCTTATAAGAAATGAATATCCTAGCTAATTCTTCTATTGATGAACCAGATAAAAAAAAAATTAATTTGATAAGCTAAATATTAATTTTTGTAGAGTACTAAAATTTTGTATTTTGTGAAAGCAAAAGGGATTTTTTGAAAAAATACACCAATTATGTTTGGGATTTTGAAAAATACACTTCTTTTTTTTTTTGGAAAAATACCTCATTTAATAGTTGAAAAATTTGTTTTATCCTTATTTGATTTAGCAACTAATTAAATCCTATTAATTCATTTTTTATTCAGAATAAAAATGTGTTATTGATTTAAAAATTAATTTTCTTTTTTATTCGTTATTATTAGAGAAATTTAAAAAAATGTCACATCTCATATGTCACTTTACAAAAATGCCACATTTTAAAATTGTTTACAAACGTACCACTATTTATTTAACCAAAAGTCAAATATGTCATTATCCCCTTTTTTATTTTTCCTTTTCTTTTTTCTCTTTTTTTTTTTTTTTTTTTTATCTTCCTTCCTCTTTTTTTCTTTCTCTTTCATAAAAAAAAACTGAGATCTTTCTTCTTCTTCATTTTCTCTTTCTCTCTCTTCTCTTTTCTCAGATCTCTCGTAAAAGAAATCTGAGAATTTTATTGTAATTTTTTCCGATCTAAGATTAGATCTAGTGGATATATATGAAAAAAGAAGAAGAAGAATATTTTCAAAGAAACTCAAAAAGAGAAAAAAAAATCAAAAATATTTTGATAAAAAATAAACGATTGTAAATTTTTAAGTTTTGGATAACTATTGTGCATTTAGGGTATAGATTTGGGAGGGAGGATTTAGAATTTTTATTGACGTTATAAAATTTGGTAAAAAATTATAAAGTTTTTAAATAGTTTATAAGATTTTTAAACTGTCTTACGAAACCTTTTAAAAACCTTATAAACCTTGTAAAAAATCCTTATAAATTTTTTAAAGATTTTATAAATCTTTTAGAAAACCCTTATAAACCCTGTAAAAAATCCTTATAAACTTTGTAAAAAACGCTTAAAAACTTTATAAACCTTGTAAAAAACCCTGATAAACATTTTATAAGGGTTAATAAAGATTTTTTACAAGGTATTTATTGACATTATAAAATTTGAAAATAAATTATAAGGTTTTTAAACAATTTATAATGTTTTTAAACTGTCTTACGAAACTTTTAAAAACCTATAAACCTTGTAAAAAATCTTTATAAACTGTTTAAAAACCTTATAAATCTTGTAAAAAAACCTTATAAATTTCGTTAAGAAATTCATAAACCTTTTAAAATGCTTATAAACCCCGTAAAAAACCCTTATAAACCCTGTAAAAACAGTTTATAAGGTTTTTTAACAGTTTATAAATCTTATAAAAAAGCCTTATAAACCCTGTAAAAAACTCCTTAAAAACCTTTTAAAAACCCTTATAAACCTTTCAAAAACCTTAAAATTATTATTTCAACTGTGTATAAGGTTTTTTAATAGTTTATAAACCTTATAAAAGACCCTTATAAACCCTGTAAAAACAGTTTACAAGGTTTTTTAACAGTTATAAAACTTGTAAAAAACCTTATAAGTAATGTAAAAACCCTTATAAACCTTTTAAAAACTTTATAAACCTTTTAAAAACCTTAAAATTATTATTTCAACAGTTTATAAGGTTTTTTAACAGTTTATAAACCTTGTAAAAAACCCTTATAAACTTTTTAAAAACTTTTATCAACCCTTTAAAAAATTTCTAAACTTTTTAAAAACCTTATAATTATTATTTTATTTGTTCAATTTTAAATACATATAGATAACGCTTATAAATTGTTCAAAAAAATTACAAATTATTTAAAAATTCATAAAAGAAGTCAAAACCTTACATCATTTAGAAAAATATCAAGAAGAGAATTAATCTAGATTGTTTAACGTTTTTTTAAGTGTGTTTAAAAACCTTTTAAAAACTTTATAAACCTTATAAATTTTATAAACCTTTTAAAAGCTGTTAAAATTTTTGATAAACCTTATTGATTTTGTAAACCTTTAAAAAACTGTAAAAGAACTTTACAAAAAAAAGTCAAAATCCTAGATCAATAAGAAGAACATAAAAACAAAACTAACCAAGAAATAATCAAAATCTCAGATCTATAAGTCAAATTGAACAAAAAAACCTTAGATTTGTAATCAAAATCGAATAAAAAACTCGGATTTTCAACACAAATCATATAAAACCAAAATTTCAACAAAACAATAATGAAATTCGGATTTAGATATAGATTTGATTTTTTTCCCATCAACATCTTCATCACAATTTCTCCATTATCAAGAGCTTGAGAGAGAAGAGAGAGAGATTCATATCTGATTTTGTTTTGGAGAAAGAGAGAGAATAGAGAAAAATCAATTCTTTTTCGTAGGAAAGAGAAGAGAAAGAGAAAGAGAAGGAGAAGGAGAAAAAGACAAAAGAAAAGAGAAAGGGACATTTTTGTCTCTTTCTTACAAAATGGTGGCAGATTTGTAAAGAGTCATGTGGGTGTGACATGCTTATAAATGTGTCATTAAAAAGTAGCATTTTTGTAATTCTCCCTTTTTATTATTAATAATTTTATTTTTATTTAAGATAAAATTGTGTTATTGATTTACAAATTGATTAATTCATAAATATATTTATTATTAATAATATATTTTATTTTTTTAGATTAAGCAGTTTGTTGATTTAAAATTTAAAATTTATTATCTTATTATATAAATTTTGATGCATCAAACATAATAATTAATAGGATCGTGACATATGTCAACCGATAGATTAGATTTTGACAAAAGCTTTGAATTAGATTTTGCCATATTTTTTTTCCCATATTTTGCCTCATATATCATATAATTTTACAATTATGTGAAAGAAATCTTATTAGAATTTGTAATTTTAGTTCACAACTAAAATTCCACTGCACATTTCAATTAGCTTTGTGCATCATAAGATTCTTGCAAAATTTAGAAATCAATTATGTGAAAGAAATCGTTTTGAAATTTGTGATTTTAGTTTGCAACTAAAAGTATGATATTTAATTCGTCAAGGTTTTAGAAAAATAAATATATGAGTGAGTAGATACATAATAAAAATAAACCTAATTCAATAAAAATAGGGAAAATAACTAATTATTTAGAAATATGTGAAGATTTTAATTCAAAATAAAGTAATATAATAAAAAGAGTCAAAATAATTTAATAATAGTGAGATTTTTCTATCAGTAATTTTTCATATTCGTGTTTTGTGTTTTTTCACAAGTTATAAAATATTTATAAAATTGAAAATTTCAAATAAGATTATGAGAAACTAATTCAACAATATTCTTAAAAAATTAGAGTAAATAGTAAAAATTAAATTATTTCAAACATGAATAGAAAAAAACTAATTATTTTAAAAATACGTGATCATACTTAATTTGAAATCAAATTAGACAAAAAATCAAGATAAACAAATAAGTGTTAGATTTATATCATATCAAATTTTTTGATTTTGTTTACTTTCATGAGTGATTTAATTTTTCTTTTTTCGTGTTTGATTTTTTACGGGTTGTAAAATATATTTTTCTTAAACCCGTATATGTAGGTTCTTTACCTATTTAGATATAAAGAAGAAATATCTCTAGTTATATATGATGTTTTTATAAAATTATAAATTATAAAACAGTTTTCGCATAATAATAATAAATATTTTTTTATTAAATTATAATTTCTGTTATATAAATTTTTCTATAATTTCAGATGAAAAAACTGGTAAAAAATATGGTCACCCTAAAATATATGCTAAATCTATTCATACATATATATATATATATATATATATGTGAGAATTATAAAAAAACCACAAATGTGGTCACTTTTTACAAGCGTGCCATGTCTGGGAAGCCTTTTACAATTATACCACATATTTTGTCCGTTTGGACAACTTTGCCTCTTTCACAATAACGCGATCCCTTTCTTTTCCTCTGCCAAATAGAATCGCCTCGAAGGATTTTTAGAGACGAAGATAGAGTTTTTTTTAGAGACGACAACGATCGAAACTTTTTAAGTGACGAAGATCAAAGATAAAGGTAATTTGATTCGCGATATCTCGATTTATACATCTAGATATGTTGATTTGGATTTGCGATTTCTAGATCTAGATCTCGATTTCATCGTTTTGAGTCTGTACGATGAGATTTTGTAGTCGTTCGATAGTTTATTTGCATTTTTCAATAGTTTTTATTAGCGATTGTTGGATTTGTCGATTTGGAGAATTTTTAGCGATATGCATCTCGCAAACATATGAAATATTTTTTTATAAAATTTTTTTAAAGTTTTGTACATCTAGATTTTGTAGTCGTTCGATAGTTTATTTGCATTTTTCAATGGTTTTTGATTAGCGATTGCTGGATTTGTCGATTTGGGTAATTTTTAGCAATATGCATCTCGCAAACATGTGAAATAATTTTTTTATAAGGTTTTTTTAAAATCTTTGTAAGGATTTTATAAAGACTTTGTTTATGGACAAAAAATTTAAGGCAGTTTTTGTTCTTCATATGAGTCTCGTTAGATTTGTTTGTGGAATATCTGTGGACAAAAATAAATTTATAAAGGTTTTTAACAGTTTTTAAAGAGTTATTATTATATATAATTGACATGTGTTTTCAACAATTTTTCTGATGTATCAGAGTCAGACAGACGATGAAATCATGAAAATGCCAGAACAGGTTTACAAACCTGGTATTGAACCTGACGATAATAAAACGGCGCAGCAACATGTCAACCTGAAATTGGTTGATACTGTCCGAGCAATACTAGGACCTGAGTTGTTCAGTAGGATTGAAAACAGTTTTCTCGGTCCTATTGTACAACTTGCACAGAGGAATATCACATTTTCGGGTAAGATATTCCACTTTCTGATACAGAGGAGGATCAAGATGAAAGGACAAGACTTGTGGTGCAGGGTTGATTCCCAGCCAACAAGATTCTCAGAAAGAGAGTTATTCCTTACCACATGTAATTTTGAAAGAATTTAACGAAGATTTTTAGAAGAATTTATAAGGATTTTTAAAGGTTTTTATAAGGATTTTATAAGGATTTGATAAGGATTTTAAACTGATGTTGTTCACTTTTATACGTTTATTACTGGTGCTGAGATGAAGGTGGATACTCAAGGAACGTAAGAACCCGCCAAAGGGATGAAGCTGGAAGCTCAAGGAATGTAAGACCTTGTCGGTCTGGTCGGTCTACCTAGGTTTTCATTTATCTCAAACTTATGATGCACGATAAAAATTATTTTCTTTAAAAATGTCTGTAAAAAATCTTTTTGCTTTTTTGTTGATACAATCAAGATGCCAAGACTGTATAAACGTATGATGCACGATAAATGTTTTTGTTTATAGAAATTTCGAATTTCGGCAAAAAGTCTCTAGCAAATCCTTATCAAATCCGTATAAAATCCTTATCAAATCCTTATCAAATATTTATAAAAGTTGTACATAATGCTTATAAGAGTTTGTTTGCATATTATCCAAAAATGTCTGTAAAAAAAACTTATAAAATCTTTATAGAAATTCCTAATTTCGGCAAAAAGTCTGTAAAAAAATCCTTATCAAATCCGTATAAAATCTTTATCAAATCCTTATCAAATACTTATAAAATCCTTATAAAAGTTGTAAATAATGCTTATAAAAGTTTGTTTGCCAATATTTTATCCAAACAAGTCTGTAAAATTTTTTATAAAATCTTTAAAAAAGTTGTACAAAATGCTTATAGAATGGAGATGTTTTAACGGTTTATATATTGAACAACACATAAAATGTTATATAAAACACTTTAATCATAAAAGCTCTGTAAAAAGCTCTGTTTTTAATCTAATAAATGCAAATAAAAAATAAATGCTAATAAAAACTTTGAATATTAGAGAGAGTTTGTAACTAAAAATATTCAGTTTATTGGATTCACACAACCTCCACTCTCTACAAACTTATTCATGAATGCTTGCAATTGCCTGTCATTCATAATATACATTGGCGGAAAATGTGTTCTATATGGTAACATGTAACTAAGTTTGACAGAACTTCCGCATATATCAATCCAAAATCTTCTGACACAACTTGCAATAACCCAGTAAAACTAATATCTTCATCGACCAAGCTAAGAGATGCTCCCCTTTCAACATCGAGCATAAACTCCCACTGATTGTTATCCGTAATCTTCCAGATTCCACACAAAGAATACAACTCAAACATTACGCTCTGTTATAGAAAATAAGGACGATTTATAAAACATTAATGGCAATTTATAAGATTTTTTAAAGGTTTATAAACATGATTATAACATGATTATAAACAATTTATAAGATTTTTTTAAGGTTTATAAACATGATTGTCAATCAAAGAGAAACGATTTATAACTTAATTGTTAATCAATTAAGCTTTCTAAAACGCCCTGTAATATTAATCTCATATGTTTATAAACATTTTTTAAGATTTTTTTAAGTTTTATAAAACATGATTGTAAATCAAAGAGAAACGAGAAACAGGTTAGTACCTTAATTGTAACTCAGCGAGATCCGATCACAAAAAATCCCGACTCGGCAACGGTGGCGGATTTCGAATCAGCGACAGCAAATTCGACTTCAACAGCAATTTTTCCAGAAAATCCGAGATTCATATACGAATCGAGAGAGAGAGAGAGAGAGAGAGAGAGAGAGAGAAATCGAGATCGAGATCTCTGTGTGTGAGAGAGAGAGAGAGAAATCGAGATCGCATAGACAGAAAGAGAGATCGAGATTGAGATCGATATCGCAGAAATCTCTCTGTGTGAGAGAGAGATCGAGATCGCACAGAGAGAGAGAGAGAGAGAGAGATCTGAGAGAGAGAGAGAGAGAGATCTGAAACAGTTTTTAAAAGAGAGTATTTTTGGAATATGAAAAAAAGGAAGTGGCATTTTTGCAAAACTTGCAAAAATGTGGCAATTTTGTAAAGTGGCAAGAGACATGTGGTATATCTCAAAATTTCTCTATATATATATATATATATTAATTTTTTTGTCACGATATATATATATTGATTTATCACAAAATTGATTCTATTTTAAATATATAATTTATCACTTGTTGTGCAGATTTTAAATATATATATACATAACTTCATATTTAATCAAGTGTATTTTAAAAAAAAAATGCTACTTTTCAAATGCCACTTTACAAAAATGCCATACTTTTGAAATCTTTAAAAAAACGCCATTTTTTCAAAATTATTTTTTTTTATATTATTTATATTTGAGTTAATTATGTTCTATTAGGGTTTAGTTATGAGGGTTTAAAAGGATTTAGGGTTCAAATTATTTTTTAATGTTTAGAATTTTAAGATATAGGGTTTAAAAATCTATAATTAGTGGTATTTTTGCAAATGAACATCTCTAAATGGTATTTTTGCAAATGTACACATAAAAAGTGGTATTTTGTAATTTTTTAAAAAAAAGAGGTATTTTCCAAATTTAAAAAGCCAGAAGAGGTATTACAAATTTACTCTTATAAAAAGGCGAAAACGTGAACTACTCTAAATGACCAAAAACAGAATCATGTTTTAAAATTGTGAAAACGTCCAAAAACTGAAATGCCAGTAAATGGATTTCAAACTTACTTTACCATTAATTATTAGCCATGATGACAATAATTATCTCGTCAAAAAACCAAAGTGTTTGCCTGTTTGAGTTCGTCCAACAACGTTAAGCGAGGAGAAATTTTGGGATATGTCATATGTTCTATGCCACATGTTTTATGTCACTTTACAAAAATGTCATTTTTTTGAATCTTTTACAAAAACGCCACATTTGTTTTTTGATATTCCAAAATTACCTTTTTCTAAAAACAATTTCTCTCTGCCTTTCTCTGATCTCTCTCTCGCTGTGCGATCTTGATCGAATCTCGATCTCTCTCTTCTCCTCTCTCACACAAACACAGAGAGATCTATCTACGATATCGATCTCGATCTCTCTCTCTCTCTCTCGATCTCTCTATCGCTGTGCGATCTCGATCGAATCTCTTCTCCTCTCTCACACAGAGAGATCTCTCTGCGATATCGATTTCGATCTCTCTCTCTCTCTCTCTCTCGATCTCTCACACAGAGAAATCTCTCTGCGATCTCGATCTCTCTTTCTCTCTATCTCTCTCTCTCTCTCTCTCTCTCTCTCTGCGATATCGATCTTGATTCGTATCTGAATTTTGGATCGGACTTTCTGGGAAATTAGATTTTCTGGGAGATCGGATTTTCTGGGAAAATTGTTGTCACTGAAGCCAGGGTTCTTTGTGATCGGAATTCGCTGCCGCTGAAGTTGTGATTCTTTGTTACAATTAAGGTAATAACCTGTTTCTCTTTATAATCAATTTACAACTGTTAAAAGACCTTAGAAATTGTTTATAAAATATATGAGATTAATATTACACGCGGTTGAGCAAGCTTAATTGATTACCAATTAAGTTATAAATCGTTTCTCTTTGATCGACAATCATGTTTATAAACCTTTAAAAAACCTTATAAATTATTTATAAACATACAAGATTAGCATTACTAGTGTATAACTCGTTTCTCTTTGATTGACAATAATGTTTATAAACCTTTAAAAAACCTTATAAATTGTTTATAAACATATGAGATTAACATTACTGGTGTATAACCATTTCTCTTTTATTGACAATAAAGTTTATAAACCTTAAAAAAACCTTATAAATTGTTTATAAACATATGAGATTAACATTACTGATGTATAAATTATTTCTCTTTGATTGACAATCATGTTTATAAACCTTTAAAAAACCTTATAAATTGTCCTTAATCTTTATAAATCGTCCTTATTTTCTGTAACAGGCTGTAAGGGTTGAGTTGTATTCTTTGTGTGGAATCTGGAAGATTACGGATAACAGTCAGTGGGAGTTTATGTTCGATGTTGAAATGAGATGATCTCTGAGCTTGATCAATAAAGATAATAGTTTTTCTGGGTTATTGCAGGTTGTGTTAGAAGATTTTGGTATTGATGTGTGCGGAAGTTCTGTCAAACTCAGTTACATGTTACCGATAGAACACATCTTCCGCCATTGTATATTAGGAACGACAAGCAAGTGCACGCATTCATGAACAAGTTTGTAGAGAGTGGAGGTCGCATTCAGTTATTTGTGTCTGTTGATGAGGTATGTATTAATAACTATTTTATGGTGATATGTGGATTCCTGTTTTTAGCATTCACCAACAAATCTTTTGCTACAGGCGCAAACAAGCTCATACCCAATGACAGAGTAAAGCAACATCGAAACTAGGAATGAAGACAGTGATGTATTTCGTTTCACTGCTCCAGATCCTCCTCCTCCTGCTTCTCCCGCTCCTGCTCCTGTATCTCACATTCCGAATTAAGTATTTTTTTTTTGTTAAATACTTATAAGGTGTAAAAAACATTTATAAAATCTTTATAAAATCCTTATAAAATCTTTTTAATACATTTTTATAAAATCTTTATAAATTCTTCTGTATAAAATCCTTATAAAATCTTTATAAAATATTTATAAAATACTTATAAACTCTTTATAAAATCCTTATAAACGATTTTATGTAGAGCATGTTTGGATCAGACACCTCTGCTAATCGTTTCCAACCTCAATTTCCAACTTCTGGACTTGGTGAAAGTGGTTCTTCAAATTCACATGATAATGATAATGAGTTGTGTTGTAGGATGAGTTTCAAGACCAAAAAGGATTTGTCTAGAGCGTTGAAGACATATGCAATGAAGAAAGACTTTGAGTTTAGGACTTATAAATCAGACAGTATTAGGGTTTTGCTAAGGTGCATTGATGAAAAATGTACTTGGAGCTTGCGTGCAACTAGGCTTCATGCCTCAGAAAGTTTTGTGATTTGCAACATAATGGATGAACATAGTTGCGATGGCTCGCTAAGTAATTCTAATCATTGTCAAGCAACAGCAAAGAAATTAGGCGAAATTGTAAGTCACCATTTCGATGGAGGGAAGAGTGGACTTAAGCCTAAACAGATGATGGAGTTGTTTAGGCATGATTTTGGACTTGGGATCCCTTATGCAAAGGCGTGGCGAGCTCAAGAGTATGCAACCGACCTTGCTATGGGTACGCCTGTTGATGGTTATGAATTGTTACCGAGGTATTTCACATGATAAAGTTAAAGAATCCCGGTACTGTGACTGATTTATAGGTTAGTACTTGCAACAAGTTTAAATATGGATTTCTGGCATTTGGTGCATCAATTAGAGGGTTTAGGTTGTTAAGGAAAGTAGTTATCATTGATGGCGCACATCTGAAAGCAAATTTCAGAGGGACATTACTTGGTACTTCAACGGAAGATGGGAATTTCCAATTGTACCCTCTTGCTTTTGGGATAGTGGATTCCGAGAATGATGCATCATGGGACTGGTTTTTGAAGATGTTGAAGACTGTTATCCCCGACGAGCCTGATTTAGTATTTGTGTCTGATCGTGCGACGTCTATTGAGAACGGTCTCTTGCACAATTATCCACTTGCTTATCATGGGATTTGCAATTTTCATTTGCTTTCATGGGAGTGGAGAAAGGCGGAGTACCTGATTTAGACTGCAAAATGGTATATAACCTTTACATTAGCTACTTTTCTGTAAAAACAGACAGATAGAGAACTTTTATAAACTGTAAAAAATCCTTATAAACAGACAGATAGAGATCTTTTATATATCTTTGTACCTTTTTGTTTGGTTGTCTATCTTGTGCTTCCGGAGCATCGTAAACATCATCACCATCATTGTTATTTCTTTCGTCTTCGCCTTCTTCGTCATCTGCAGCATAATTTGCGTCTTGCGTATTCGGCTCTTGAACCGAATCTTCAAACGTGCTTGGCAAGTCGATATCGACATCATCATTGTTGACCTACGAGATGTTTATAAAAAAAAATTATAAACTTAAAAAAAAAAGGTTTTGTAAAACAACTTCTTCCTTGCCTCTTTATCTTGGTTCTCTTTTTCTTGGGTCTCCTGCTCTGGTTTATCGCTTTGCAAGAGGAATAGTAGATTTTATAAGGATTTTATAAAGAATTTATAAGGATTTTATAAGGAATAGTAGATGCAGAATGAGTAATATTTTTTATTAAAAACATTGATAAATAACAAATTTGTTACACTTACCTCTCTTTGTTCATCTGGTTTGCGATATTCAATTTCTAGGACTTTCTCTACCGCTTTTAATCTTTCCTTCAATTTCACAAGAATAGCGATGATCATGTCGAGCTTCTGGTCCTTTGTCATGCCACAGAAATTGGTTTGGCTAGGCTCCTCTTGAATCGTCTCGTAGACCATCTGTGTTGCCCGTCGATAAGTGTCCTCTAACCCTTGACACAGCTCAGAAATATCTATTTTCTCATTCATCCAGAATGATGTCTTCATCCTCAGTTTCCCCATCATAATGAGGTTAACCATGTCCATAAATGATAGATCGTCATCATGCGTTTCTGAGATCAAATGTTTGTAATATTCTGGATCGCCAACAATCGCGTGAACCTTTACCTTGAAAAAAAAATTCTTATATAAACCAAGGTTTTTTTATAATTGTTATATAAACTGTATAATATTATTTAAGAAAATCCTTATAAAACTGATTTGTCAGTTGAAAAACATTTAAAAACCCTTATAAAATCCTTATAAAATCTTTATAAAACCCTTATCAAATCCTTATCAACTCAAATAAGCCATTAGAGAAAGAGAGCAGGAAATTACTTGACCCTTTTTCTCGATAAAAATAATGTCGGTCATTCTTGGGGCTTCAGTGCTTTTCCATCTTAAACACCATGGAAATGCGTCTTATGATCCTTCACCTTTACTGGCGAATTTTTTGCCAAAGACAGGAACTGCGCTGAGCGCCCATAGGTAAAGTGCGAGAACGAAACCTTTGACGTTGTACCGTTCTTTGGTCCATGTCTCTGGACCCATCTTTGATACGCAAGAAGAGATGATCTCGAAAGCATCTCTACCCCACGGTTGGCAGCAATACTGATCAAAATCTGAAGCATATTTGAGGCGGGAGTATGGAATCTTCTCTGTCGAACTAACGCCTATCAGAATACCTTCGACCAGCACAACTAGTCCAAGGCACTGCTTCTCGTCATCTTCCATGTCTTCTGTTTTCAATATATTGAGCAGATCACTGTGGAGAAATTTTTTATTCTGCATCCAGTGGTAATGAGGCCTATGTGTTCTTTTGCTTTTTCTAGTCTTTTCACACTATAATTCTTCACAGTGAACACCTGCGTACACCAGTAATAAACGTATAAAACTGAACAACATCATTTTAAAATCCTTTAAAAATCCTTATAAAATCCTTTAAAAATCCTTATAAAATTCTTTCAAAATTACCTGTGGTAGGAAAGAACTCTCTTTGTGAGAATCTTGTTGGCTGGGAATCGACCCTGAACCACAAATCTTGTCCTTTCGTCTTGATTCTCCTTTGCATCAGAAAATGGAATATCTTACCAGAAAATGTGATATTCCGCTCTGCAAGTTGTACAATAGGACCGAGAAAACTGTTTTCGATCCTACTGAACAACTCAGGTCCTAGTATTGCTCGCACAGTTTTAACTAATTACAGGTTGACATGTTGCTGCACCGTTTTATTATCGTCAGATTCAAAACCAGGTTTGTAAATTTGTTATGGCATGTTTATGCCGTCAAATATTTCATCATCTGTCTGATTCATCTGAATTGTTGAAAACACATGTCAATTATCGATTTATAAACTGTTAAAAAACTTTATAAAATCTTTAAATTGTCTGAATTTTATCCGTAATCATTTCAAGAATAAAACTTTACCTAGTTTTAGAGATTAAACCATCAATTTTCATCTCATATATTATCGTTTTAAAAACTGTTTAAAACCCATAAATTTACCCAGATTCACGTCAATAAGGAAAAACTACCGAGATTGACATATTCAAACCAAGTGCGACGACAAGTTTGAAACTCATATCGACAAAATCGGATAGTCGTGAATCGAAAAACCATTGACAAAATCAAATAAACTAGTAAAATCTGTTACACAAATCGACGAAATCGCGAATCAAAAACTAGATCTAGATCTAGATTGAGAAATCGAAACTTTTGATTCGCAATTTGATCTAGATCTAGTTTGATGTAGATCAAGTGGTACAAAAGCGGATCAAACAGATCTAACAGTCTAAAATATGTGTAAATGGTAAAAATGAATAAAAAACTGTCTAAAACATGTGTAAATGGTAAAAATGAATAAAAAACTGTCTAAAACATTGTACATACTATTTATAATTTATACTTCTTCCGTTTCAAAATATAAATTGTTTTGGCTAAAACTATGAATATTAAAAAATACTTTTTTCTAAAAAATATCATCTTATATATATAATAAAAATAATTTAACTAATGAAAAAAGGATTGCATAATACTATTGATCACACAATATCAATAAAGTTAAAAAGTACTTAAGATTATTAAAACAACTTATATTTTGAAACAAAAAAACCTCTAAAACAATTTATATTTTAAAACGGGGGAGTATAAACTTTAAAATTATTATTTTATGCACAATTAAACTTATTTTAAATTAATTGATTTTTAAAATATAATTTATAAATATAAAGATATAGTTTTATTTCGGAGGTGTCCCTATTTATAAAAGAGTATGCTTTTGTTTAAGGAAAAATAGGAACATGGTTAATTAAAATTCAACAACTAATTACTGAGAATTGAAAATACCTACGACTATTTACTCTTTCAGAATTAAATTGACATGCAAAAACAATGAGTTATTATAGTTTACTCTTACGCAGGTGGTTCAAGAGTTTCCTTTGCATTTTTGATCCGCAGGCGGTTCAAGATAATTAAATAATATTATTTATTTGATCTGCCATACTTTAGTGCTACTTTCTTATTTAACGATGAATGGTGTTTGTATATGCGGTCGATACACTTTGGCAGACGAACCGTATTAATTCCGTTTCCCATTCAAAGCCTTAATCAATCAGTTTCATAATGAAAAGCATCTCAAGAAACCAATCCAATAAATCAATCAAATCCAAGTCTCCTAAATTACTGCTAAGGTTTCCATCAAAATTCGTTTTCCACTACAAGATAAACCCTAATTCCAAGGAGAAACAAGAAGGCAAGCCATTTTTGCCTTGCACCTCCTAACATCACCTAAACTTGAGTGAGTTTTTGTTTGCCTCTAGATGCTTATAGATTAAAAGCTTTTAGCTTCCTCAGCTTACTTGTTGCTGATGACCACCGTACATCGGATACCCTCCGTAAGGTGCAGCAGCATACATTCTCGGGTCATGAGGTTGCGGTACCATGTATCCATACCCATTGTAATACTGTCCTCCATAGTACGGTCCAGCCCATTGGTTTCCATACTTATCTCTAGGCTGCAACACAACCACAAACTTGTAAAAACAGAGATGATTTAACCAGAAATATACTTTGTGGCTTGAC
Organism: Arabis hirsuta; assembly: GCA_964056655.1. NCBI lineage: Eukaryota > Viridiplantae > Streptophyta > Magnoliopsida > Brassicales > Brassicaceae > Arabis > Arabis hirsuta. The sequence goes on from OZ053307.1 coordinate 25,314,064, forward strand.
AAATACATCGAGCTTGAAGCTTTTTCATGTGTTCACGAAAACGTGATTCCATTGAGTACAAACAACGATTCACAATATTTTGCAAGGAAATAAAACGTGAAAGATAACAAGTGAATTTTTCAATTCATTACTTACGTTTTAAAATTACAACTAGTTTAGATAAAGCATTAATGATATACTAAATAATTACAAATATAGTTTTTTTTGCGGTTTAACTATTCAGCTGTTCAGAATTTTGTTTTTAAGTTTATTCAGGTTAGAGTTTTCTTGTTCTATTGACTCCACTAGTCTATGATTCAGCTATCCACTATTCTGCTATTCATATGATATAACAGTCATGCCAATGAATAACTATTTTTATTTATTATTAAATAACTCATAATTTCTTACTGTTTATATATAAACGTTTTTTATCCAATAGCTAACCGAACAAAAAAAATTCAAATCGAAAAAACTGCTGAATGCTCCTTGTGCAACTAAGATGATTTAATCAGAGCTCAGTTATCTCAGACACGGTTCACATGTGTTTCAAAACAAGAACAATTTGGGTTTGTTCTATGGGCTGATGAAGAACAACTGTACTGAACTGTGCATTTCCATGCATTTGTACAGAATCAAACACATATGCAAGGAGATAACGGTATTTACCTGCTTATTGCCAGGATTACGGCCCCAAGAAAGGCGAACTGTTTGTTTTCCAATTACAGTCCCATTTAGTTTCTCCAGAGCCTCCTCTGCATCCGGTCTGCAACCAATTGTTGAATCTCAAATCAATTACAATGAAAGAATAAGGATAATAGAATTACATAATTCATGGTTACTAAGTTAACTAAAGGCTTAAATATTACCTGCTAACAAATTGAACAAATCCACATCCTTTACCAACAGGTATCTTGACTGAAACTATTTCTCCACATTCAGCAAAAGGTTGTCTTAGATCTTCATCAGAGACACTGGAGTCAAGTCCTCCAACAAATATCTATGTTATAAACATGGATTCAAGGAAAAATAGAAGATTCATCATCTTCAGTCATAACCACGTGGGAGAGAGAGAAAACAAGGAGATACGAAGAAATAATTTACGGTTGTGTTTAACGAATCCCCTTCAGGACGTGCCAAGGCACCATTTGGCATGTATCCTCCTGCCAAAACCCCAACAGATAGTTAAGTACAAAAGAAACTTGAACACATGGACGTTCTCATAAGCTAGCTTTAATTCTTTCAAGAATTTATAGGTCGATTGCTGAAAATATGTGCAAATTTGCGATGAATAGGTAGAAGAAACGATTATCGTTAGAGAAAATAATTCTGACTTCATTCACTGATGTGGGTTTGGTAGTAAAGGTTTCGTTATTCTAAGACACAGAAAATTTGCTCAGAACTTTACCAAAAAACTAAAACTAAACAACGAGCATATGCATTTAAATTTTAATACAGCTTTAAATACAAATACGACATATTTAAGAAATAAATTATTTTCAATCTTTTCAGCTAACATTTTCAAAATATTTATCCTTCCATTTGTGTTAGAGAAACTTATACCAGTAAGTAAGAAATTTTGTTTAAATACTAGACAAAAACACCGTGTTATAACAAGTAAACACAAAACCAAACACGAACAATCTAGTGCTAAATAGATTGTAAGCAAAGATACTACATTGGAAAGAATACCTTGTTGTTGATAACCGGTAGTCTTCCTAGGTGTTGCAGGACCAATTCGCATAGCTCTGCTTGAACATTTCACACCGTGCATCTCCGTCATTGCTTTGGTCCGCTCCTCATCATCTCCAAACCTCACGAAGCCATAGCCCTTAGATCTGCCAGTGTTGGCATCTATGACAACTTTTGCAGCTTTAACAGATGGGTATTTCTCCGAGAAGGTGGTGTGCAACAGAGTATCAGAAACGTCTGGCGCCAAATCCCCCACAAAAATAGAGAGATCAGGACCATTGTTCTCTAACCGCTTTTCACCGGTGCTAAAACTGGCCCAGTTTAAACGGAAAGGTTGCTCTGTATTCAGCATAGTTGCTCCATTAAACTCCTGCAAAACCTTATCAGCGATATCATGCGAACCAAATTCCACAAATCCATAGCCTTCAGACAAACCAGTGTGCTTATTGCGAATAACCTTGACGGAAGCAATCTGTATAAACATAGGTACACACACATATCTAGATCAAACACACATAAAAACAACGCGAAATAGCGAAATAGTTAAATTCATTGTCGAGTCGAGTATCGTTAATACTTAAAAAGCTACCATTTTTAGCAAACAAGCTCATGTTCCATCGTCAAGAAACCAAAATTAACCACAACTTTCCCATCAAGATGAGTGATTAGTAAAAAGTTAAAAAAAAAAAAAAAAAAAAACCTTTTTGAAGAACGTCAAAACATTAATAAGTAATCGAAAACTGAAGCAAGAAACAGTTAATGCACATCTATAACACTAATTCATGAGTAAATCAATGAAGTCATCATAATATCAAACATATATGGAAAAAAAACACAAATTTTCTGATATTAACGTAACAATTATCCAAAGCCTAAACACAAATCAAGAGATGTATATATATATATATATAGAGAGAGAGAGAGAAAAGCAGACCTCGCCGACGGAAGCGAATGAGGAATTAAGATAATTTTCATCCATCCAATGATGCAAATCACCAACCCAAATGGTTTTGTTCTCACCGTTAGATGCGTTCTGGTGCTTGTTGTTGTTACCACCACCACGATGGTTGTTGTTATGATATTGATGATGAAGATAAGGAGAATAAGGAGGCGGTGGCGGCGGAGCGTACATCATCTGATGTGGCATTACAACGGCCGGAGGATATCTCATCCACTGTGGATGTTGCTGCGGCGGCGGCGCCGGTGATACTTTCCGCTCTTCTTCCTCCACCACATCAACCGGAGGCTGATGCGGTTGATTGCCAACCAGCGGCTGAGATTCCGATTCCAATTCCGATTCCGATTGAGGTTTAACGTCCGCCATTAAATCGCACAGTGGTTAAACTGGGACTCACCAAGAGAAGTTGAGAGAGAGAGAGGAATGAGTTCTATTAATGGCAAAGTTTAGGTCTGAAATTAGGGGTTTTATCCGCTTTCAGTGGAACTGCAAACACAAATACGGGTCGGGTTTATGTGGGCTTGGTGCTAGGTTTTTTTTCCTCTGACCTAGTTTTATCCAAATCCGTTCGATCGTACGGTGATTTCTAAATCCTGACCGTTGCTTTTTTCTTTGTTGTTATCACTTAGTTATCATCACTGTTTGTTTTTAGATTCTCGCATCTTGTACTTTCTTTTTCTGATTTTTTTCCTTTTTCGTTTTTTTGCACTTTTTCGGTTTTTAGATCCAGGAATTTGCTCTAAATAGCACTCAAGATAAAAATAAATTGGAAAAATAATACACCTGCACAGAGATTGTTGTAGAATTTACTGGACACATAAATTGTTGTACATTTTTATTACCTATTGAGTATATAAATTTACCCTCTAACTTTTTTTTTCACCCTCTACCTTCGTTTACACTTTTGCACAATTTACCCTCTACCTTCGTCAATCACCTTTGAATATAATCTCACAAATCACGGATGAACAACAATAAATTTTATATATTGCCATTTGGAAGGCTTTCAGATTTATAGACTACTAGATTTATATGCAGTAAAAAAACGTTGATTTTGCTAAAATTATTGGCAACTATAGAGTAAGTTAACTTAACGGACTAGTAGTTCGCATTAAATTCTATGCGTTATACTTTATAATGTTTTTGTTCTTTTTTTTGTTAGTATACTTTGTTGTACTTTACGATTTTCGATAGAAAGATTTTCTCTCAAAAAGTAAAAAAAAAAATTGTAAAACAAACATCTACACACAAATTATTGCAAAACTAACATTCGACACAAAAATTTACGTGTGAACTTTAATATACAAAATAAAATAAACTATATTAATCTTTCTTAGGTTTTATCAAGAAGTCAATCTAATTTGAACAAGTATGTAGCCTATGTGTAAGTGGTCAAGCAGCGGAGAAAAAACTTGAGTCATGGTAGGCATGTCAAACGGGCTAGCTCGGCCCGACCCGCCCCGAAATCCGTAAAGTCCGTCTATATATAAACTCGGTTTGGCCTGGTCCGAAAAATATTCGGATCTATTTTTCAAAACCCGGCCCGACCCGAACAGGGCTACAGGGTTTTATGGGCTTTTTCGTATTAATAAATAAAATAAAAGTAAATTAAAAACAAATATTATTTACCAAAATAAATCCAAATTTAAATAACTACCAATATGTTTTTATCGAAATCTAATTTAACTAAAAGAAAAAGTGTGACCAAATGAATGCAAATGTCAAATGAATTCAAATAACTATAAATAAATAGTACTGTCAAATAAAACATAAGCAAAATACCAAAAATTCAAGTAGTAGAATAAGAGTTTTTGGTCAACGAAGTACATATATATATATTATTTTAACCAATTTATCTTTAAAAGTATCTTTAAACAAAATTTATTACTAAATTTATAAATTATATGTTTATTTTCGGGCTTTCCGGACCGGTCCGAGCCCAACAGGGCTAAAGCCCAAAAACTCAATAACCCGAATGAGTTTAGCATGAAAGGTCCGATTTTTTTTGGGCTTATATATTCAGGTTCGAACCCGGTATTTTTAAGGGTTGGGCCGGGCTGGACTTCGGGCTTTGACCCTAATTGACATACCTAGGCATGGTGCACACTCGCTTTCGCCAAGTTTGAGTCTCCCTTAAAATAATCTCATTTGTTGTTGGAAAATCGGGGTTTAATTTTAGTACCACTAGATACAGTAAGCTTTTTCAGTTTGATTGACTTATTCCTAATCTTAGTCAGGTGGATTAGATCAAATATCTCGCATCCGTAATCAGGATGCCACACATGGATCTAAACAACATGGATGTGGAGGATGCCACACATCCATATTTTGGTTGTTGAGATTAGAAAGTCAAAAATCCCAATATGGTAGATAAATTCATAGTTGAGTCGAGTATAGTTAATACTTAAAAAGCTACGATTTTTAGCAAACAATCTCATGTTCAATCGTCAAGAAACCAAAATTAACTACAACTTTCTCCATCAAGGTAAGTGATTAGTAAAAAGTAGAAAAAACAAAAAAAAAAACTTTTTGAAGAACGTCAAAGCATTAATAAGAAATCGAAAACTGAAGCATCAAATAGTTAATGCATATCTAAACACTAATTCGTAGTTAAATGAAGTCATCATAATTCATAAGCGATATTATCAAACATGTATGAAAAAATCATACTTTATCTCAATATTAACGTAAGACACAATAATTCAAAGCCTAAACACAAATCAAGAGAGAGAGAGAGGCAGACCACGCCGACGGAAGCGGAAGAAGAATTAAGAAAATTTTCATCCATCCAATGATGCAAATCACTGACGCAAATGATTTTGTTCTCACCGTTAGATGCGTTTTGGTGCTTGTTGTTACCACCACCACGATGGCTATTAATACTTAAATTCATAGTCGAGTAGATAAAATTTCTCGAGATTGATAATATGCTAGGGTAGAAACACGAAATGCTAGGAAGCAAGGCATAAGGTATAGCTAGAGACTATCTCCCCAAGATAAAAAAGTTTTTACAAGGACAAGATTCTAAGAGATTAGTTGCTGGAACACCATCACAATCTGGCTGATTTTTACTATGACAAACAAGTGGTAGAATGCAGCGGCGTTACTCTATTATGCTTACACAGAGAGAGAAAATTAAATTTGTCAGAGGTAAGTTGAAATAATTGAGACTTGCCACTTGTTAAGTCTAGTTACTCTGATAATTGAGATAAGTTGTTTTAATAATCTGAGTAGTTATACATTTCCTTATCATCAATCAAGTGTGTCATCCTAATTACTCCATCGTATAGGGAGAAAGTGAAGAATGGTTTGTGAGTCAATAATCCAACAAGATTAATGCAGAATCTTTTCCATAGAGGAAGACTTATGAAAAATTTTACATTGATACTTGGAGGATGAATTTTAACGATCTACTTCCATAAATCACTACAAGAAAACAGGCAGATTTCCGACGGGTAAATCCGTCGGAAAGTCGTCGGAATAAGCCCTATTCCGACGGCTTTCTGACGGTTTTGACCGGTCGGTTCTATCTCGTCGGAAATAGAAATTCCGTCGGAAATACTGACGGATTTCCGACGGAAAAGAAATAACCGGAATCCGTCAGAAATCCGTCGGAAATCCGTCAGTATTTCAGTGTCCGACGGATTTCCGACGGTATATAAAACCGACGGATTTCCGACGGTAAATAAAACCGACGGAATTCCGACGGGTACACAAACCGACGGAATTCCGACGGGTATATTATTTAATTAAAAAAAAACCTTCGAATTTAATTAAATTAAATTAAATTAAATTAAATAAAAATTAAATTAAAATAAAAATAAAATAAAACAAAATTTAAAATAAAATTTCAATATTTTTAAAAGTTATTTAGAAATTTAAAATATTACATAACATAAAATCTACCGGTTACGCATAATCTCGTTCATCCTTTCTTCCATTTCCTGCATGCGTGCCATATGTTGTTCCATGTCCCGCATGCGTGCCATCTGTTCTTCCATTGCCTGCATGCGTGCCATCTGTTCTTCCATGCGTGCTGCATCTTCTACGCGTTGTGCCTCCAACCCGGTCACCCGCTCGAGAAGCTCGGCGTTCTGTGCCCTCAACCTACCATCTGCGTGAAAGCGGTAAGAATTAACGGACGTGGATGAACTGTCTTCCGGGAGGCCAAACACACGACCTCTGTGCTTAGGCGTAACCTACGATAAAAAATCAATCAATAAATGTTCTAACTTGTTTATATTCAAATTTATTTAAAATTGACAGTGTTACTAACCTGGTAGGTGAACTCGTTGATCATCTCGAGTGGAACTTCCGTGGCCGGGGGAGTTCCTTCGACGATCGGTTGGGATTGGAGGTACTCCTCACCGAGCCTCTCCACGCTCTTCACGATTTCACGAGCAATGAGATCTTGAATTTCACCCGTCTTTCTGTTGGTGTGCGCATCTTTGACTAAGTCAAGATGTGACAGACGCACACCGGTCTTTTCAATCTGTTGGCATACATAATGAAAGAAATATGAGAAGTGTTATAAATAAAATTTTGGAAAATTTATAAAATTACCAGCTTCTCAAGACGTGAAGCTTTGCTCGTTGCACCGAGGTTATGGGTCGCCGGTCCCTTCCCCTTCCGGTCGCTTTTCCGGTTAGACGAGTTTTTTCCGGAGCTTGCTTTTGTGTCCTCCCGTTCCCAATGGGCAAGTAGTCCAGCCCATAATGTCGGGTTATCTTACAATCTCCGCGGCACTTTTCCTTCTTTGTACCACATGTCTTTCCATTCGTTTATCTTCAACGAATACTTTCGGGAGGCTTTTTTGTAAAACTCGCGTTGGACCCGGGCAGTCAATTGTGGGTCCCAAGTAAATTCTTGCTGGAAAAAAAAGTACCCATATTAGTTTTGACAATTTTAATGGAAATAAAAATCTATATTCTTAATAGGAAAAAAAAAAACATACCGCAAATTGCCTAAACCAGGTCTCCTGGTCTGCCACGGGCATCGAACTAAATGTGGGATACGGTTTAGTTATCAACGAATTAGTCATTGTGTTGATCGAACTCGTAATCCCGTTTCCCGAATATTGAAACCTAAACAATATTTAGTTACATATTTTATTAAGTTCAATAAATTAAATACATTTTTAAATAAAACTTACCAGGTAGCGCCGTCCGTCAGGTCAGGATCTAGGCGAGTCAACCTATCCCGACCGGGTTGCGAAATAAACTCCTCAATGGTCATGGTCGTGCGAGGTGAGGGCTGTGTACCCATAGGAGGAGACGAGTGGTGGAGATCCGGAAAGCTAGTCTCGGGGATATGCGACGGAGTCCCACTCATACCTCCCCTAGAGGAAGTACCGGATCCACCAGAGTGATGAAATCGCCCATAGTCCCTTCGATTGCCAAAATTTTTATATAACGTTAAAATTTACTTACATATATAAATATAAATTCTAATTTTAAATATATATGCCTGTAAATTTTAAATATAAATTTAATATACAAGTAATATACATTACGGATTTAGGGATTTTGAGAATTTGTGATTTTGAAATTTTGAGATTTCAGAATTATGAGCTTTATTGAAATTGGGACATTGAGAATTTGGGATATTGATATTTTGAGAATTAGAGATTTTGGAATTTAGACATTTTAAGATTTTTTTAATTTGGGATTTTGTAATTTAGGGAATAATTTATGGATTTTTTGAAATTAGGAATTTTCTTGTGTTTGGGATTTGATAATTTAAAGTTTTATTTATGTAGGATATTTAAGGAATTTGGGTTTTTGTAATTTAAACATATTAATGAATTAGTAAAATTACAGCAACTTAGAATTTTATAATTTATTTATATTAGACATCTTTATAATTTCATAAAAATAACAAATACATATTAAAATGCAAAATAATTTTATAAATCGAAAAATTAGTTTTATCACAAAATTTAACTTTTATAAATTTTTCTTACTCTCTAATTTCAATAATTTATAAATTACAAAATTCATACCTTCCATATGGATAATTTCAATAATTTCTAAATTGCTTTCAAGGGAACCAAGAGATGGAATCTATCATACCTCCCATAGTGAATCTATCAAATTCTAAATCTATCAAATTTACATTCACTAAGTTAAATCATCCTAAACCAATAAAATTCCGACGGATACATCTCATAATTGATAATTTAGAAAAACTTCTAAAAACTTACATTGGATTCATGATATATTGATAGAGATTGAGATTGTGGCTGGATTTGATGTAATATGCGTTTTCCGGCGAGTCTCCAAGCTTTTCCGGCGGAAGTTTTGTAATTTTTTCGTTCGCTTCGTCGATCTAAAGGAAGAAGATGATGGGGTTTTATTACAGCATTGCGACGGAAAACCGAGGGAAAACCGACGGATTTTCCCGCAATTTTCGATGAGATCGAGACACAATGGCGGGGAAAAAATTTACTTCCGTCGGAAATCCGTCAAAAATATCGACGGATTTCCGACGGATTTTAATTTTTTTCAGTATAAAAAAATTGTTTCCCGCATTTTCGATGATATCGAGGTACCATGGCGGGGAAAAAAAATTAATTCCGTCGGAAATCCGTCAAAAATACCGAGGGATTTTCGACGGATTGTATTTTTTTTAAATTAATTTTTTTTTTAAACAGATTTTTTTATATTAGAAAAAATATTAATTCCGTCGGAAATCCGTCAAAAATACCGAGGGATTTCCGACGGATTGTATTTTTTTTAAATTAATTTTTTTTTATACAGATTTTTTTATATTATAAAAAATATTAATTCCGTCGGAAATCCGTCAAAAATACCGAGGGATTTCCGACGGATTGTATTTTTTTTTAAATTACTTTTTTTTATACAGATTTTTTTATATTATAAAAAATATTAATTCTGTCGGAAATCCGTCAAAAATACCGAGGGATTTCCAACGGAATGTATTTTTTTTTAAATTAATTTTTTTTTTATACAGATTTTTTTATATTATTAAAAATATTAATTCCGTCGGAAATCCGTCAAAAATACCGAGGGATTTCCGACGGATTGTATTTTTTATTAAATTAATTTTTTTTTATACAGATTTTTTTATATTATAAAAAATATTAATTCCGTCGGAAATCCGTCAAAAATACCGAGGGATTTCCGACGGATTGTATTTTTTATTAAATTAATTTTTTTTTATACAGATTTTTTTATATTATAAAAAATATTAATTCCGTCGGAAATCCGTCAAAAATACCGAGGGATTTCCGACGGATTGTATTTTTTATTAAATTAATTTTTTTTTTATACAGATTTTTTTATATTATAAAAAAAAATTAATTTCGTCGGAAATCCGTCAAAAATACCGAGGGATTTCTGACGGATTGTAATTTTTTTTTATAATATAAACAAATCTGTTTTAAAAATAAAAATTACAATCCGTCGGAAATCCCTCGGTATTTTTGACGGATTTCCGATGGAATTAATAAAAAACTGTGAAAAATCTAGCGCTTAAAAGTCCGCGTGGTGACCCGATTGCAGAGTTAAAAAAATGTCCAAACATTTATTCATAAATTATTTTAAATTTATCCGGAAATTGAATAAAAGATTTACCCAACGAAATTTTATAACAGATAAAAAACAAAAGCTGAAAGGAAATTTATTTATTTTAAAGTTTGAAAAACATATGTCTCTGTATCCACTCCAAACTTACCTTTTGTTAGAACCTGAAACTTTTTTTTCCCTTTTTTTTCTTTGGCGGAGAATCTACATATCCGTTGCAAAATTCCCTTTCGATTGCATCAACATCTATATTTAAGTTGGGGCTTTCTGGTCTTTGGGCAAATTTATAATCATTGTACTGATCCTTTTTATTCTTCGGTGTACCTTCTAAATATCTGTCGCAAACATCTCTTTTGATTGCATCAACATCTATATTTAAGTTTGGACTTTCTGGTCTTTGGGCAAATTCATAATCATAGTAGTGATCCTTACATTCATTTGAAGTACTTCCACCGTAAGTATCTGATGTTTCAATCAAGTGAGATGGTTGTACGTCTTCGAGAACACTCTTCTTGTCTGGATATTTGTCGCACTGAGATTGCGTTTCCCACGAGACGTTTGGAATGCGTTGGCAAGCACTGGCTGTCCGGCACTATTGTTGATGAAGAATCTCCGATTGAGATTGGTGAGAACGTATCAAATTCCCACGAGTAAGTGGGTATCTCTTCAGTGTGTGTGTCGCATTGGGTTTCGGTTTCCCACGAGTATTTTGGAAGTAGAAAGTGGTTTGCCACGATTTTTGAGTCTTCATTAGGAGAGTTAGAAGACATTATTTGTGTTGTTGACAGGAATGAAAGTATGAGGAACCTTATATAGAACGGAAAACCGTCGGAAATCCGTCAGAAACCTCCGACATAATACCCCGCCAGTCCCATCGGCCGCAGATAACGCAATGGTAACCACTCAAACTTTGCCAACATCGGAATTCCGACGGAACTAATTCCGTCGTTATGTCGTCCGAAAATTAGGACAGCTTTTATCCCGCGGAAATCCGGCGGCAAATTTAATAAATGATTCTGGCGGATATTACCATAAAGTACATTATATTAGAGGGAACGCATAGGTGTTATAGTACAACATTGGTAAACAAACATTTATTCATAAATTATTAATCTGAATCTTCTGATGAACCTTCACTAGGGATGGAGTCTGAATCGTCGTCAAATTCTTCACGTAGTTCATCTTCATCCGAATGCACTAGATCATCGCCGATATGTGTGACATCAGTGACAAGGTCAATGTTATCCGTCTCCTCAACATGTGACATTTGGTTGGTTCGCGATACTTGTAGAGCATCATGTTCCGGAACTCCATATATTTTTCCTCGCGGATTAATTAGAGTTACTGTCATCCAAGGATCTGTCCTCCGCCCAACTCGAGGATATGGAATGTAGCAAACCTATTCATTAACGGTGGATCTTGTTAATATACAAGAATAACAAAACCTAACGTATAAATATAACGGAAAACCTATCAATATATTGATACCTGGTCTGCTTGAGATGCAAGGATAAATGGATCGTAATGATGTAATTTCCGGCTTGAATTTATCGAAATAACACCAAGAGGGTCAATTCGAACCCCACTACCATTGGATGGATCATACCAATCGCACATAAACACAATGCACCTCAAGTCCAACATTCCTGGATAGTGGATTTCCAAGATTTCTTTTAAATGGCCATAGTACATGGTATCACCTGATTGCGCCGAAATACCATTGTCCGAAGTTGGCCTTTGACGTCCTTCGTCACGAATTCTGAACGAATATCCCCTAGTGCAAAATCTCGGATATGCAGTCGCGGTGCTGCGTAAACCATGAGAAAACTCCACTAACCATGTCGGGAGGGTTTGACCACTTGCTAAACCTTCGGAAACCTAAAAACAATATAAGTAAGCAATCAATAACATATGAACGTGAAAACCTTATAAAATAAGAGTGAGGAGTTATATTTAACGTACAAAAAATTTCAACCACTCCGGGAATTCTTCATCTTTTAAGACAGCAAGTTCGGAATCTGTCTTATCAGCATGGTAAGTTTGTGCTAGGGACATGTACATCCTATAACATAACAATTGTTATTAGATGAAGACAAATAATTGCACAAATTTAGTATGAGAAATGGTGTACCTTTCATACTCTCCAAGTTCGTCACAATTTCTGAGGATATATGTATGCAAATGTGTGACCTCTTGTGGTGATAGTATGCGTTTCTTCCCTTTTCCACTTACGCGGCCCACTTGGGCAAACAACTCAGGTACAACCACGGGATACACTGCTTTCTCACCTCTATCATCATGTCGCGCCGGCCGTCTACCTTTAGTCCGCACATCCGAAGGAAAGTAATATTCGGCAAAGTGTGATACTTCTTCGTTTAGACTTTGTGCAACAATAGATCCCTCAACTTTGCTCAAATTTTTAACCTTTTTCTTCAGGTGGAACATGTAACGCTCGAACGGGTACATCCATCGGTATTGAACAGGGCCTCCTAATGCTGCTTCTCGTGGGAGGTGAATAGGAAGATGTTCCATAACATCAAAAAAAGACGGTGGAAATATCTTCTCAAGATTACAAAGGAGCATCGGGATGTTGGCCTCTAAAGACCGGATCCCGTCCGCTGTTAGTGTCCGTGAACATAAATCTCGAAAGAAAGCCCCAACTCCTACAAACGAAAAGTAAACAAGTTAGTACATATATAGTAACATTATATTAGTAATAAACTAAAGAAAATTATGAAATATACCTCCAATTGCTTGATGGATATCTCGTGGAAGAAGATTAGAAAATGCAAATGGAAGAAGACGCTGCATCACAACATGACAATCATGACTCTTCATTCCAATAAACTTCCCTTCCGTCGAATCCACGCAATTACGCAGATTAGATGCGTAGCCGTCAGGAAATTTAACAAATTTTTTAATCCATTCAAAGAAAACTTCCTTCTTACCCGCGTCTAACCGGTACGCAGGCATCGGCAATCTACCATTAGGCAAAACATGAAGAGATGCCCTTGAACAAATCAATGGCAAGTCTAATCTAGATTTCCAGTTATCTTTTGTCTTTCCTGGTACATTTAAAATGGTGTTCATGATGTTGTCAAAGAAATTCTTTTCAACATGCATGACATCTAGATTATGCCGCAGTAGATGATCTTTCCAATAAGGCAAATCCCAGAAAATACTTTTCTTATGCCAATTGTGATATTCCCCACAGCCGTCGACGGGGTGATGGCCATTACCCCCACATTCAGGAGTTCGCTCTACACCAAAATCTCGTAACTGTTCCAATATGCTGCGACCATCTATCTCCGGAGGTGGACCATTAAACACTGGAAAATTCTTTCTGAAATGTCTTCTAGACCGACGATATGGATGATTTGCCGGCAAAAAACACCTATGGCAATCAAACCATGAAGTCTTCCTTCCGTTCTGCAATTGGAATGCTGAAGTATTGTCTTGGCAATAAGGACATGCCAATCTTCCATGCGTTGTCCATCCAGATAACATACCGTATGCCGGAAAATCGCTTATGGTCCACATAAAAACCGCACGCATGTTGAAATTCTGCTGGATTGAAACATCAAATGCCTCAACACCATGCTCCCACAACATCTGCAACTCATAGATAAATGGTTGGAGGAATATATCGAGTGATCGTCTTGGATGATCTGGCCCAGGAACTAGAACTGAGAGAAACAGGAACTCTCGCCGCATGCACATAGAAGGAGGCAAATTGTAAGGTGTTACGATGACCGGCCACAATGAATATTTTCTTCCATGCTTTCCAAATGGGTTGAAACAATCAGTGGATAAGCCGAGGTATACATTTCGGCGTTCGTATGCGAAATCTGGATATACCGATTGAAAGTGTTTCCACGCTTCTGCGTCAGAAGGATGCGTAATATCTCCATCTCATAGCCTTAGCAGTGCGTTCTGATTGATACAGCCTCTTCAACCTCTCTGTTAATGGTAAATACCACATCCGTTTGAAAGGAATCTTCACTCTGCCACTTGTGTCTTGGAACCGTGGTTTACGGCAAAATTTACATTTGTTTCTGTTCTCATCTTCTCTCCAGTATAGCATGCAGTTGTCGATGCACACATCTATTATCTGGTAGGGCAAACCAAGACCGGCAACATGTTTCTGGACCTCGTAGTATGATGCTGGAGAAAGATTATCCTCTGGCAAAACATCTTTCACAAACTCGGCGAATGCATCAACACATTCTTCGGACAAATTGTAATCGGTCTTCATGTTCATCATCCTACTAGCAGAAGATAACGGTGAATGCCCTTCCCTATAACCGCTGTATAGTGGTTGCTTTGATGCGTCTAACATATCAAAAAACCTTCGAGCTTCTAAATTAGGTTCTTCAACCCTATCACCCTCATAACCACCCGACTGCAAATTCTCTCTAAACGCGTCGTTAACCATCGCAACCGTACTTACCCCAACATCTACTTCCGTTGTACGTTCTTCTACGCTATCCGGAAAATAAGGTGCATTACTACTAATACTACCATATTCGTAATTGCTTTCTCCATGTAAAAACCAAACCTTATATCCCGGCCTAAATCCATATCTATATAAGTGATTCCAAACACTATGTACTGGAACACTAATTCTATTACAGCAATTAGAACATGGACATTTGATATCCTGACCTTTTTTTGCTGCATCTTGATTTCTGGGTAAATTCATGAGCTCGCATATACCTGCAGCGTATGCGGACATTAAGAAGTTCGAGCCCTCATCCATCATTGGCTCGTCCATCCAAGACCGAAAATATGAACCCATCGCGAGCAATTTTTTTGGTTTTTTACAATTGTGTTATGAAACCAAGATCAGAAATGTCGAAGCTTATATAGAACGATTTCCGTCGGAAATCCGTCGGAAATCCGTCTCAACACTCCGACATAACACCCCGCCAATCCCATCGGCCACCGCTAACAAAATGATAACCACTCAAATTTGCCGACATCAAATTGGTATGCGCTGACCAATCAAACTTTCTCGACGTCGTAAAAATCGGATTTCCGTCGGAAATCCGTCGGAAAGTCGTCGTAATATTACGAGGGTTTATATCCGTCGGAAATCCGTCTGTACAAGACGACGGATTTCCGACGGAATACCGACGGTTGATAAAACCGTCGGTATTCCGTCGGAATTAACCGGCGCGCGACCGTCGGAATTTCCGTCGGAAATCCGGCTATTTTCTTGTAGTGAATAAAGATCTTTAGATCGCAACCTTCATAAAAGTCTTCAAGATTATCGATTTGTACATAAGGATTTGGAGGCCAAGATGATTTTAAGTGTGGAAAAGATAAGAAATTTGACAGTGTGTTGGAACTAATCCAACTGTAAAAATATAACGTTCGATGTGTGGGATCAATTTAAAGATATGTTGAAAACCATTAGTTGAACTTCAAATAAAGAAAAGAAAGTATTTTGGTGAAATGGTGTAAACCGCAAAACTCATGCTCCATATAAGGATTTTTCGGAAGATTGCAGAATGTCCACCTTGTATTTTTGATTTATTATGGTCGACAAGAACTTGAGAGATTTGATTTAACAAAAAAAAATAACAATGCATAAATGCCAAGTTGAGCAAAGGAACTATGGATCTAAGGAGAAACTGTGGAAAAAATCATAGATAGAAAGAAAATGAGATGGTTGGTTTGAGTTGAGGAGTGGGAAGGATTTCCATGATCATGTCACCAAAAATAACAAAATAAATTTCTTGCAAAATTTTAGCTAAATTCGAGCTTGCTTTCCCAACCAAACAATGCAAATTATATGAATGGGTAGATTTTGAAAGTTTCACTCATATGATTTATTTTGTTTGTCCTTTTCTATTCTCTATTGAGCTAGTTAGGTATGCCTTTTTTTTAGGCGACCACATCGACTACTCTCCATAGCAGCGGCTCTGACGAGATTTCAACAAGGTTTTTGACATGTGGGGTTTAAGCCTTTAAGCTTTATAAATGCTTAGAGTTTACAATACGAACCTAGAGCATCATTATTGATGATTTTTTTGTGGGTATCATTAGATATAAAATTATTAAAATTTGAGTAAAAGGAAGAAAGAGAGTGTTTTTAGTTGAAATAATAGAGTGTATTGAAATATAAAATTAATAAAATTTGAGTAAAAAGAGGAGATGAGTTGATACTTTTGGAGAGATGGTGTCTTTATATCAATGGGTTGATACTTTTGGAGAGAGTTTAAACTTTAGTTGGAGTATGTTTAAGTATAAAATTAATAAAAGTTGAATAAAAGTATGAAAGAGAAGGTATAAAGTTGAGTAAAAGGAAGAGAGAATGTATGTTTTAATAATTTTATATCTAATGATACCCAACAAAGATCATCAATAATGATGGTCTATATCATGGGATTTAAGGTTTAGAATTTTTCTTACAACAATATATATATGGATCGTGTTTAGAGGGTTTGAAATTTCTCCTCTTGAAATGAATTCATCTTCAAATTCATGGGACTGCTTTTCTCTTCTTTTGTTTGTGACCAAACTTTAAAATGTCATCCTCCTACATATTCTACTAGGTCCTCCAATTATGTCATCGACTAGTTGACAATGATGAACCACTAATCACACTTTTTTTAGTTAGTTTTACTATTTGGTTGAACTCCAATCTCAATTACCAGTTTGTGAGAATTGCTACTCTCCACATGTTATTTTCATTTGGAGAATCCTTGTAGAATATTTTCTTACTGTTAGCATACAGTGGAGCTCATATATACTTTTTAGGAGTAAAAGCCTAAAGTATCGTAACTTATAAATTCTGAAGCTTACTGCAAATGTTCTTAAGTAGTGTTTGGTGCACCATGGTGATATGGTTTGGGCTTTACGCCTTGCACCACGGGGCACAAAGCCGCGCCCTTTGCGTATCAAATTATTAGGCAGCGTTAAAAAGGAGATAATATGTAAGAAACTTAAAATAAAATCCAAACATCCAAATCCAAAATACTAAAACACCAAAGCATCAAATCAAGTATACTAAAACACCAAATCTAAACTACTAAAAAAGAAAGAAAATAGAATAAATATAAATTTTCTTAAAGATAGAAAGATAATCTAACATTCTAATAATCATAACCAATATCATCATGATAATTATACTCCAACTCATCACGTAACAGAATTCAACAGCTCCTAAATCTTCTTCTATATATCTCTTCACCATTAAAACCATAAGCTTCTTGAGTTGGTTGATTTGAACTACGAGCAACTCCCTTTCCTTTATCAACTTCACTAGATGAACTGCTTGATCCTCTAGTAAAATAGCTAGGCTTTTTAGCACCTATGACTTGGCGCACGACATTCCATGTCAAGTCATTAATTATCTTCAAAACATAAGATTATCGAATGCATGAAGAGTTCCCATCCATTTTTTTTTTCTAATCAGCTACTCATTGCTTTCATCATTCTCTTCCAAGAAAATATGATCAATGGTATCACTTCTCTGGTTTCACCATTGCAGATCTTTGTCATACTTCACAAAAATCATGCCATTAAATCGATCTTGGGCTAATCGATTTCTTCTCTTCGTATAAAGCTTTTAAAAGTAAAGATTGTTACTATATCTATAAAAGTGATTTGATGATGTAAATGAAAGTAATTAAGATGACTTACAAATTCAAAAACACTCCAATTTCTTTCACAACCAGTTGCACTACAAGTTATGTAGCGCCCGTGAACTGGAAAAAAGCGTTTGGTTGGTTATGTGTGTGTGACACACGTTGATTCGCAAAGTTTTGTGCGTTTCTGACGTTGTGTCGCGCGACACAAGTGAGTGTGTCGCGCGATACAGGCCTGAATCAGACCGAATTGTTCGTTTCTGGTTTGTCTCGGTTCGGGGTCGGTTTAGTAACCTAGGGTTTCCCTATTTAAACGGAGAAATGCGTTTTCTTCTGGGTGGGGCCGAATTTTGGGATCAGAAAAGGGTTGAGAGAGAAGTGAAGTTCTTGAGAGGATTCGAGAAGGATTTCAGGGAAATTCTTGTGGATTCTTCCTGTTTCTCAATCCATACTGTTGCTTTAGTGATTTGGGAGGGTTTAGAACGTAGGAGAGCTTGTGTTTGGATCGATTCCAGACTGTTTCGGAGTTTCTGGGATTCGTTCTTCGCGTTCTTCGTTCGTTCTTCGTGTTCTTCACCTTTTCCATCCAGAACCAAGGTGAGTGCGCGACCATAGACTCTCAGGAAGTAGTTTTATGTGATATGATTGCTTGTTATCGTTCCTTGTTGGATTGTCGTGGTATATGAGATGTTTTGATGCAGTTTTCGTGATCAATTGAACTGGGAATTGAGTCATGAGAGGATGAGACTCGATTTCGGGTTAAGCGCGATGTGTCGCGCGACACACCTTACCCGTGTCGCGCGACACAGAGCATTTCTGCGTGTTGTGTTGATTGCTTGCTGGTTCTTTCCTGATTGATCATCCTGGTATCCTATATCCTATTACTGAGTAATTAGTCTATAGATGGGAGGACCGTCTCACTGGGTATTTATGATAATACTCACGCAACTTTTATAACCATGTGTTGCAGGTAAAGAAAAGATGTGATCGTGGAATCAAGGCCGGGAACAGAGGATGATCCTAGGGTCTCGATTGTTTGGAATTGCTAGTGTGTTAGTGATTCTGGATTGTGGAACTTGTTAGACTCGATTAAGTTGTTAGCCTGTTGGTTGTTGTTGGATTGAATATTTGATAATTGGTTTATTGGAATTGATTGGTTGATATTTGTCTGGTTTAGTCGATTTGATTCTGCTAGTTTAATACGTTGCTGATAATTGTTGAGAATTAGTATTTATGGGAATACTAATTCGATGTTTAAAAAAAAAAAAAAAAAACGGGTCGGGTTGTTTCAAGTTAGACTAAGGACTTTCACAACAAAGTTTCTTAGATTTGGAGCTAAAAATCCTTAACATGACCACTATTCGGCTTCATCAATATTATCAATTAAAATTAATAGATAAATTGAATTTTTGTTACCTGGTGATTTGATTTCTCCGTGTCTAATTGCCATGTTATGACCAAAGAGGCCAGTTGCATTTTTAAAAGCTCTAACATTATCTTATCTTGAATAGCATTATCCGGAACCAGCCTGTTAATGCAATCATACAAACTTGGTTCCACTTCTTCGCAGCGTACATCATTAGGATGTATTTAATAGATCGCCGGATTAAAGTAATAATTAACCAATTGCATGCAAATGTCGATGAAGCTGACAATCCCATCTTGTTTCATGTTGGAAATTTTTTGAAATTTACCTCTTTATCCCTAACAATAGCTGCGTAGATGTTTCCCATATGTAATTTTGTTTTTCTATTAATCTGCATATTTGTTAATCTGTATATTGTTAATAAATCGCATTATCTGATAATAGACTTCTAGGTGTAGAAATCTTAATTAACTCTTGGTCAAACCATTTGACCAAAAAGGGGCTTCCAGGTTTAATGTAGTTTTAGTTGGCTTTTTCATTTGGTTCATATTGCGTTTTTGGTCAAATAGAGTTCCTATGCAAAATATATAAATCCCTTATCAGGGGGGATCCATGTAGAGAGAATGAGGGTCAGCTGACAACCCTTTCAAACTATATAAATTATAATTCTAAGCATGTTTTCATATAACTCAGAAAATCCGCTGGTAAAAACCTCTTCTATTGAACCCCCTAACCGGAGTTTAAGTCCTCTTTTTGCACCCTATTTTTAGTTTTTATCCATTTGAATCTTGATCTACTGGGCTAAAATCTCAAATTTAACTTTCGATTTTGTTTAAGTAGGGCTTAAGATTTTCACCTTTTGACATAATTAAATGTAAATTTAAAATACCCTTTATATTAAGTAAAGTTTTCCTTAATTTTTTAAAAAATATAAATTAATTAAGCTCTAATACTCTATATAATAAATATTTTACAGTGATATTATATTTATAAATAATATAAATAACTTCTTAAATTTTTGACCGCCGTAAAAAAAAAAAATTATGGGTCCGCCACTAACGGTAATGACACGAACCATTCTTGATGTCATGGTAACGTCCAGATCTTGTGTGGTATTCTCGATAGCTGCAGTGAGATGATACAGCCGTCCATGTACTCTTTAAATGTGTTCTTTAATTCTCTTTTAATTCTCTTTTCTATCTAGTAAAGATTCATAAATAATTAAATCTTAACCAAAAACAAAACGAGATGATTAAAGATTTCATGTTCAAGTTTTCGAAAAAGTTTTCTTAATGAGGTTTACATTTATTGAAAACCGTTGAACAACTAGCGATTTATTTCATTATAAAATCTTACAATACGTGACAGCGGAACAAAACCAGGACGCAGACATGATGACCATATATAGAACTGTCAAAATGTTGAAATGGTAAAGTGACGTCCAAACATCCCAAAAACATACATATATAAACAACAATACATTTAATTTTGTATATGATATGGATTTTGACGTACGATATGATCTAATCAATGTCGCCCGTTAGAGTGTCCCACGCCTGGGCTGTTGCCGGGATTTGTAGGCCTAAAGTCAGTAGGGTGGGTGATGATCGCTTTCCGGAAGACAATATCTCGTTTATATGTAGCCAGAATGCCACGATTCTTGACCTCGCCTTTTGGATAACTTCGCTCAATTTCTAACGGAGTAGTTTTCAAAAGTCTCTCTTCTGTATTGTGAATTCCATGCAAAAGAACCAATGCAAGGAAAAAAATCGATGAAGAAACTAACTTGTTAGACATGGCCATGAGTCAGGGACAAAATCAAGAAAATACAAGAATGTGTTAAAAACAAAATACAATATACAATATAAGATACGAGAATGGAAGATGGAAATATGAAGAATGAGATATTCGGTATTTATAAAGACAATGAAAGAGAGGAAGCTTGAACTAATTGGCATTGTCTTAAATGAAATGTTAAATGTGAGGGAAATTTACTTCAAATGGGGAAATGATGATGTTTTATGTTGTCTGAGTATATTATGTAATCCAGGTGATTCATACTTCCATATGTTTCCAACTTTGCATGTCTGCTCTCATATGTATACATGGCCCATCCATTTACACGCTCAGGTTTTTCGTCCCGGCAGATTGCGGAAAAAACAAGTTATTTTGATCATATTTTTCACGACCAAAGTATGCAAAGATCCCACTAATCGGCGATAACGAAAATGTTATTAGGGTTATTTTAAGGATTCATAGTGGTAAAGACTAAACTCTAGTCTTTCAACTTGAAAATGAAAATGAGTATCTAAACCACTATGAATTGGTTGGTTTATGGTATTTCGTATTATCATATACTTAATTAAGAGGAACTGCGAAAAAAAGAAAAAAAAAATATTTTCACGACTATTTATCTGCATACGTCTAAATTAAGAGTTATTTTATAACTATTTTATCATTTTTCTTGGAAATTTAGGGCGTAAGCATGCGTCGATTAAAGACAAGGTTGGTAAAGAAAAGGTAGTTGATATTTACACAAGAAAGAAGAGTAGAAACGCATATATATCAGACTATCAAATCAAGCGGAACAGGAGGATTCATGCGTTAGATGGATCACCTTCCACTATGGCTTGTCCCCGAAAGTACGATACATGCTAGGTTCTCTAGCCCATGGCCTACGTTTTGCTTTTTATAATTATATTTGATCTCATTATCTATCGTTTTCAACTATGTTGTCGATTATACGTAGGAAAGAAAGAAATCAAAAGCGTCACCATTAATTGTACCATCCATCAAACCGGGAATTTTGTTGATTGATTTGTGTGGAACCACTAAATCGATAGGGGTACATCAAAACTCTAATTGGAAATTGAAGAAACAATTCGCAGAGAGAATGGCGTCAATAAATCTATAAAGTATTAAATAGTTTTTATTGATTCGATGATTAAGGCTTTGTCTTCTATACATAAGTACAAAAGGTAGCTTGACAATATACAAAAATAAAAATATCTTAAAATCAAAATACATACAGACATCCATCCCCTTCCTATTAAAAGACAAGTACAATTAGTGAAAATGATTATTTGTTTTAATCTTATTGGTTCAAAACTATGACTTGTCATGGAAAAATTATGACATGTCTATTGAAAAAGATGACATGGATTAAATCTTTAATTATTTTTTTAATATAAATTTTATCACAAATTAAATTAAAATAATTAATTTCGAAAATTAAAATTTATATTTCGAAAATTAAAATTTATATTTCGAAAATTTGTTTATAACAACCATTCCAAAATTCTTTTTAAAAACTACTATTTTATGGTTATAGTTTCTTCTTTCAAACATTTAAAAACCAATTTAGAACAAAAATATTTTAAAATTTTTGATAATCTATTTACAAAATTTTCACTTTTTCCCAAATAATTCACAATATGTTACTGCATTAATTACATACATATTCATGCAAAAAAAAAAAATGCAAACGTGGACAAACTTCAATTCTCAAGTTAATATATGTTTATATTAACATAAAATATTTCAAATAGCTACCTCAATAATATCCAATTTTTTAATAAAATAATAGAAAACCAAAACAGTTTTTTTTTAAGTATCAAAACATTGAATATGGATTATAGTTTAAAATTTTTAGTTAAGATTTGATCTTTATTTGTAAGTTTATTCTTTATCGAATATTACTCCATTCAAAATTTTTAAATAATTTTTTTCCTTGAATTAAAAAACAAATAATATGGAATACACGAACTACTTAATTTAAAAATTAAAAATTTGTGGTTTAACACTAACTATCTATTGATACACAAAAATTAATATTCTTATAAGAAAATATTATAAAAATGAGAAAACCTCTAACAATAATATTAAATATGTTAGTTAAAGTAGAAAAAGTATATAAAGAATATAATCACAACTGAAATATATATATATATATATATATATAATATAACCCAACAATAGTCCATTTTAATTTAAATATAATCATGTCTTAATTAACAAAAAACGTTTTAGCAAAAAAAAAAAAAATTAACCAAAAACGTTTCTTTGGTCAAAGAAAAATATGTCATAATTTAGTGATTTTAAAAACTGACAACTTTTTGAATCTTCAATAAGAACCGAAATATCCGTCAAAACTAAATCTTTTGATCCAAAATTTGAAGATATAATATGTGTTTTCAGATTCTTAGCAACCAATAATCCATCATCAATATACCCTCTCAAATATTTATGAGATTAGTATAATCGAATTTAGCTCTGTAATATTTGCAAAAGATCAAATATTTGAAAAAATATATATATCATTAGATAGTTATGGCTATTAAAGGTTATGGAAATATATACAAAATGGATAAAAAATATACTCAATTATTTATTTTTCTAAAAAGATTTGGAAACACCAAACCCTATTTTTCTCTAAACTACATCTCCCTATATATATCTCAAGCTCTAGTATGTTTTTTATCCATTAGTTCGATTGTGCTGATTTTTTTTCCTTCGTTCATTTGTTGCTTTTGTTTGTATGCATAATATATTATATCTAATCAATTCTGTTTTTTTTCTTTGTTTTTGTAGGTGTTCTTAAAGCAAATTCTTTTGATTTGTGTTATACATGAGGTTTTGTTCTTCAACAAAGTATATTTTTTAATTTTATTTTGTTTGTATGCATAATATATTATATCTGATCAATTCTGATTTTTTTCTTTGTTTTTGTAGTTGTTCTTAAAGCAAGTTCTTTTGATTTGTGTTATACATGTGATTTTTTTCTTCAACAAGGTATATTTGTTAATTTATTTTCTTTGCTTTGTAGGTTTCATTATTTTTGTTTGGATAGGTTTAGATATATAAATATTTCTTTTTATCTTTTTTTTTTGAAAGTTATATTTATATTTATTTTTATTTTATATAATGATTATGAAATATGTTTTTTTCTTTATAACCGAAAAACATACGATTAATTTTAAAATTGATCAACGTGAATATCTAACATATGAGATTTGGATTTAGAGATTGATCAGAGGCGTGATGTGATATAACATTGTATTTTTTTCTCCCTCAATTCAAGTGTGTTTTTGCTTATTTTCCTTGTGGAATCTGTTTAGTCGGGCCTCGACTCACTATTTCCTAATAAGATAAAACTGTTTCATCTATCACTAAATTTTTGATTTAAAGTAACTAAGTCTTAATTTTATAATAAAGCTTTTCGAAAGATTTTTAATCCCCTTTTATAATTTTTTAAAAATTTTAAAGATGATGGGTAAATTATTATTATTTTATATTTTTATAAACGTTTTAATTCTATATCCCTAAAATTGAATTATTATTATTTTAAATAGGTAAATTTCATAATTAAACTATTATTATTTTTTAACTAAATGAGTAAAGAAGAAGATGCATATGACTGATAAAGGCTAGAAATGCAGATTATGACCATTGATTTCTTCTAATTCATGTGGTCTTTCTCTAATAAAATTGTTAACACAATTTTTTTGTCATAATTAACATAATCATTATAAACTCCCGAAAATAAAAATAACAGTTTTCGGAAATATCAGCAACAAAATAATGAATTATGAAGTTTAAAAGAAAATTCAATTAAATACAATATGAATAAATCTTCTATTACATTCAAATATTTTCTATATTATAAAGATTTTTGTTATTTAAAATTTATGGGATTTGAATAAAAAGTTACTCACTATTATCTACTCTTTAATATTTTTGTTCGGTTCTTAATTATGCTTATTTTTTTTATCTCATCTAATTAGTTTTCTGAATTTAGATTTTGAGATTTTTAAAAAATAATACAAACAAAAAGAAGAAGAAGACGATGAAAAAGTATAAATAAAAATTAGAAAATTCGAATTATACAAAGAAAATGAAAAATAATGAAGAAGAGGAAAGAAAAATAAGAAAAAAAACGAAAAAATGAAAAAACTTAGATAAAAAAAGGAAAATAAAACAAAGAAATACAAGTAATAATAGATGAAGAAAAATATGAAAAAGAATAAAGGAACGAAAATTTTTTTAAAATATGCATGTAATGTTTAAAAATAACAATCATTCATGTTTATTTTTATAAACAATAAATCATGTTATTTAGATTCTAAAATTTATCTATTTCTCTAAAATATTTCATACCCGCATACGGTGCGGGTCAATTATCTAGTTAGAAGTATGAGCCTAACGGATGATGATTACCCCAAACTTATATATTAGCCAAAAATCATAAACCTAAGGATGTGAGACATTTAACACCTTCCCTCACGTTTAGGATTTGACATATGAAACGTAAAGTTTGTGGGACTGAACATCCACGAGTATGTCTAGAATCAGAAATTGGACCTATATCATATTAGAATTAGGGTATAACTCACTCCCAAAAACTAGTTCAAAAGAGGAGGATTACCCCATACTTATAGATTAACCAAGAATCACAAACCCAAGCGATGTGGTACTTTAAACAATTTTTTTCAACCATGGAAAATGTGAAAGTTTTATATATCCCAAATAATACCAACGGGATTGCTTATAAAAATTGCAATAACTGTTACGAAGGATCTCCGCTACTAATCTTTATATAGCAAGAGATGGACATGCTAGACAACCTTATCACGGGGGAAGCTAGTTCAAGTTCGCTTGACAGGTCAGACAAGGTCCAGCTCCCTACCAAGGCCCTACTTTGGAGTGCCATCCCCTCTTAGACGTTTGTCTGTTGACCCTCTCGAACTTAACGTTTGAGTGGCCCATGGGATACCTAATGGTCTTCTCTCTTGGCCTAGACTTGTATCTTGTTATGCTATGTTTTGATGCTTTTCCGTTGTTTCCTTTAAAATTTGGCTCTAATAAAATATCTAGTGTTAAAGAAAACATACGAACACACCCCTCCCCAAATCCGAGTGTGGAAACCATATGCACCCAATTTGAGAAATAAAAGGCGTTAAACTCTTTTTTTTCTTTTCATTAAACGGTTACACACGATAACCATAGTCATATAGACTTTTGTAAGTATACTTGTCATATGTACATCACACCAAATGTCATCACACCAAATGTAAAGATATAGTCACAACAAATGAAACTAGATAGTAAATCGAATCTTCCGCTTCGATCTAATAGAGATGTTGTTCGGGAAATCCTTTTAGCTACGACCACCCTTAACTCGACCATGATTTCCAAACAGAATCAATTCGAAATGCAATTGCATCTCTTTAGCCTTTGTTAATGGTTTAACCAGTCTTTCTCTAAATATTTTTTTGCCCAATGGAATCTATAAATCCATCGGGTCAGAATCTTCTACCAAAACTTGATTTTCGTCATCATCCTCTGAAGAAACCAAAGAGGCAAACAGGTTTATACCTAAATCTTTGCTGGACGAGGACCTGCGAGGATTAATAAACTCCTTTGGTGAGAATGTTGTTAGTTGGTGTAAAATATATAATATTATTAGTTCGAGGATTAATAAACACAACGATTTAGCTTGTTTATGAGCTGAATATTTTCGGAATTTTTAGATATGAAAAGATTGAAATCCCGTACATGCAGTCTTATGCGATAGATTGCTAACACCTTCATTGATAGACCAAACATATCAATGTTAGCCTTCGCAATAGTAGAGATTGAGGAAAATGGTGAAGATGGCTACTCTTTAAATGCTGATAATATCTTTGACAATATTATACTGTGTTGTAAATTCGGATGAAAAATGATCAAGAACTTTAGTAAAATAAGAGAAAATAAAAAAATATAAAGCACATACTATTTAATTAGGATTCTTTAATAAATTTTGAATCAAATTATATAAATGCTTAGAACTCTATATATAAGCTCTAAAACTGATACTACTAAATCAGCTAAACATATAATTTTGTTTTTCTTTGTTGTACCCTATCGTAATATTTGCCCGTGGTATTCCTTTACTAGTTTTTATAGGGTCCATTCGAAATTCACTATATTAGTAAGATACTTTAAAAATGCTTTGATGTTTCTCAAATTCATGTCTTTATGAATATATGTTTTGAGGTCTAAGAAATATTAGTCAAGAAAATGTAGGAACCGTGCTTAAGAACTCGAGTTTTGGTGACATATGGCTTAGCATAGAGATTATTGTTCTTCCTTGTCAAGGAATGAGGAGGAAGGTGTTCAAGGCAATCAACCCAAAATGTTTGTCTTGATCTTAGCACGAAAATGGAGCAACTGGAGCAAACATAGTAAGTACATACACTTAGAACACAACCAAATCAAAGAAAGAAATTTTGGGCGAAAACACAAATAGAAAACATCAAGTTTCAACTTGGTTGATGAACAAAGCTAAGCGTCGTAGTATCTCCATAGCTTCATCACAATCAGGCTCGAAAATATGAAAGACATGATCTTTCCCTTTTGTCTCCATTATCTCTGCTTTGCCTCTCCACTTGCTCTTCACCAATCTCTCATAATACATCTTCCCTCTCTCTCTCAGTATATCTTTCTCCGCCACGATAATCATCACTCCTTCACACCCCAGCCCGTCAATCTCCGGCGAACCGTCTGTAAACGGGTTGATCCACGGGTCATCGGACCCTTTATCCGACGGACACACGAATTTCCACCATCCATCCACCATTTGTTTTCTCACTTCCTCCGTCACCTCTGAACCGATGGGTTCCGTTCCCCAAAAATACGGGTGGATCATTCCAATCCCTTTGATCTTCACGGTCCGACCCGTACCAGGATCGGACTGTTTAGCTCGGAAAGCGAGATGGTGCGAGATGTTAGCTCCCGCGCTGTCTCCGGCTAGGAAGAAACGGTCCAAGTCGGCGTAGTCGTTGATCCAGGGCTCGTTCCCGGCTTGGATCCCTTGTAACGCGTTCCATGAATCTTCATAAGCAATAGGTAGTGGATGTTCTGGTGCAAGTCTGTCCAAGAGTAAGTTTAAATGTTAGCAAAATCTTTTAAACAAGCAAATTCATTACGAACAAAAATATTATAATTTAATGACTATCCAATTCATTAAGATTTAACGTCTTTAATTTTTCCACATATTGGTTAGATTGCAAATTATTATCCTAGTTCGATTATCGTACTTATTCACCCAATGTTAACTGTAAAGAGAGAGGCGATAACTTTAAACCCAACCCCATAAAGCTGCAAAAATACGGTACGGTAATTCAACTTAATTGGGTAACGTTTTGAATCAACCTAATTAAATAACCGATTTTTTTTTTTTTTTTTTTTTTTTTTTTGCAAAAAACCCCAAATTAAAAATATACCGTAAAAAATCTATAAATTAATAATCACCATAAATTAATAAATTATCCCGGTTCCGAGTCAGGCCAATGTAAAAATTTACGAAATTTGATAAGATGGTAAGACAATAATTTTTTGAAACTCCCATGTAAAAAATATGGTCTCAATAATATCATTAATTAATAATCATGTATAATTATTGATATTTATATATACAATTTTTTTGGCTTCCGTACCTTTTTATTCTACTTACTATATAAAAAAAACTTTTATGATTGTTTTTCGATATCCAAAACTCATGATAAGTTATAGACACGATAATTGATTTTGTACACGTAATTCTTTCTAAATGTATCATAATATATATCGTTAGTGACTTTATCATCACATTAAGAACGATAACCATGTTTTTTTTTCTAAATATTGGTACCAATAATGTGTATTAATTTTAAATGGATAGTATATTATGATGTTAATATTTATTCTATTACAATAATAAAAATATAAATCATAATATCAAGTTATTACATATTATTTTTACAAATGAATTTAATTAAATTTTTGAACAGAATATCATTTGAATTTTGTTAAAAACAATTCGTACATGAAATAGATATATCTCTATAAATTAATATTTATTGATTTATCGATTAATTAACACAAATCTATCTCTAAAACAGAATATTAATTTTTTTGGCTGAATCTCAGGACCGATCAAAACTTTTGATGATTGTAGACACTTTAAATGATAAGAATAAGTTTGACCATGACCAAAAAAAAAAAAAATTAGTAAGAATACCCGGTTATAATAAAAGAAACCAAAACTTAAACCGGATTACCTGTAATCAACAGAGACAGCGATGACGTTAGCCTGAGCGACGAGTTTGTTAAGGCTGGTGTGGTAATTGGGAAAGGAAGCCGAGGAGATGAGAAATCCACCGCCATGGAAATAGAGCACGAGAGGAAGCTTTTGGTCGGGTTGAATCGTGTCGGGTCGGTAGATTCTTGCAGATAGGCCGGTTTTGGGATCAATGATGATATCTTTGGACAAAACCTTGGTTTCTGGATCTAAACCGGGAGGACAAACCCCGTTTCCCGCTAATCTCTCTATCGTTCCGTCGCTGTGAACAACTAACCATGGAAGTAGCTCCAAGGAGACTTGCTTCTTCTTTGAATCCATGGGCAAAGAACAGAGAAAGTTTACTACTATTTTTTAATTGTATCTCTCTGTTTGGTAAGATATAAATACGACAGAGAGAGTAAGACTTTTTGATAAAGATGTGACGATTTTTCCGGGGAACCATCCATTACATTAAATTAGGAAATAAACAAAAGTCATTTTCATTTGTTTTAAATTTGTAGGGGACAAGTCATCGTAATGATTAAAAGAATAATTACAAAAATATTGTTTTTTTTTATATTTACAAAAAATGCTATTTAGAGATGTCTATTTATAAAAATGCCACTAATTATAGTTTTATAAAATCTATATCTTAAAATTCTAAACCCTAAAAAAATATTTTGACACCTAAAACCCTCAAAACATTCAAAACTAAACCCTAATAGAACATAATTAACCCAACATAAATAATATAAAAAAAAAATAATTTTTTAAAAATGACATTTTATAAAGATTTCAAAAGTGTGGTATTTTTGTAAATTGGGACGATATTTTTTGAAATTTCTCATAATTGATTAAACGTCTTTCCTCTTTCTAATTATATTTAAATGATCCCACCAACCAATGAAAGTATTGTAATATTTGGATCTAATTGGTAGTCAACAAAGTATCGGAATCCTGAAGTGATTATGCGATTCTACGTATTTGAGTTGATCATATTTTGTTAGTAATATTGTGTGTTTACTTTTGTTTATTGCATTATTTTGTTAAATTATCAAAAAAGTAATCGTCAAACTTTTGTTATGGTAACTTTCAAAAAAAAAAAAAAATTTCTTATGGGATTATTATTTTATTTAATGTCGTAAGTAATAACTTATATTTGTTGAAATTGGTAGAAAATTAGGTAAAATCGATTGAAATGTTTGAAATTACAACTATTGAATAAATTTTGCATAGCTTTTTTTTACAACTTTCAAAACCACATATGACTAAAGAATTACAACTTTCAAAATCACATATGACTAAAGAATTCTTTCTAAACAAAATATTTTATAGAAAGAAGACGAAGATTTAAAGAGAAATTTTTAAAAATGCCACATTTTAAGTGTCACTTTTCAAAAATGTCACTTTTTAAAATATTTGCAAAATTGCCACTTTAATTTTTTTTTTATTATATCATTTATGTTTGGGTTAAATATGTTGTATTATGGTTTAGTTTGAAGGTTTAAGGGTTTTAGAGTCAAAACATTTTTTAGAGTTTCTAATTTTAAGATTTAGGTTTTATAAATCCACAATTAGTGGTATTTTTGTAAATTGACACCCTAAGTGACATTCTTGCAAATATACACACCAAAAATGGTATTTTTGGAATTATCCCAATTTTAAATGCACAAACACCAAAATAATATATATATATATTTTTTTGTTATTAAAAATATAAAAACAATCATATCCTTCAGATTTATTTAGGATACTGTATTTCAAAAACATAAATGAAAATTACTAAAACAAAATCTGATGTTTTCAAAGCATTTTCATACATATTTTTGGAAACGCCATTGAGGTCCTAAATGATGCCAGAGGATTTGTGGAATTATGAGGAATGGGGGAAAAAAAATATTCCTCTCGTACCATTTGTGATTATAGAAGAATTGGAGGAATTGGGGGAATAGGAGGAAGTGAGGAATTATAAAAAAAAAATGGAGTTGTTTTTGTCTGTGAAACACGTTTATATGCAATTTGTTTTTTTTTAATGAATTATATATGAAACAAGAATTATTGATATGGATATAAAATAATAATTTATAATTTATAAAAAATGGTTTGATAAATTTTTAATATTATAAATAAATAAAAATTGAAAATTTTCATTCTTATTGATAGATCTGGATGGTAAATAATAATAAATACTTATAAATATTGCTTAAGAAAATTGTTAAAATAAACTAGGTTTAGGAGAGGATTCAATAGAAGATTATTATATGTGTCAAATTTAGTACACTTATAAACAAAAAAAATATTTTCTTATTTTCATTAATATTTTCATAAGTTTAATTAATTTAGTTAACATTTTTTTTTATCATAGATGTATAAATTTTAAAATTTCTTAGTATTAATATAAAAAATATTTTTAATTATGCTAAACAAACATAAAACAAAAATATTAATGAAATAAGTTGAGTTTAGGAGATAATTCAATAAAAAATATTATTTTAGGTAAATTTTATATATTTATAAACATGAATATTTAATTTCGAAAAACACAATTTTGATTAATATTCTCATAATTTTAATTAATTAATTTATTTTTAAAAATTTCACTACATTCCGCCAGATTTAGTTGTTACCATTTGAATTCAAAATTATTCTACCAGATTCCGAAAAAAATCATCAAAAATTCTACCACATTCCGCAATTCCACGAGAATCCTATGTTACCATTTATACCTTGAATCGAGATTCTAAAAACTTATGGTTTCGAATAATATTGTGAAACGGGAATTATTTTATAGGGTGTTATTCGTTCTGCAATTGATTTGAAACTCTAGACTATCCAGGAGTTACAGTTTATGTGAAATTTAATACATAGATTATAGTTAATATTTGTAAATTTGTAGGTTTTTCCTTGTATATTTAACATGTGGTGTGTAATTCTTTGTATATTTAATACTAGGGGTTATCACGAAGAGTTTATTTTAAAATATTTTAGCAAAATTATTTTAGTAATTATTTTCTTCTACTAATATTGATGTGTATTGCACACTTCGTAATTATATAGTTTTAGTTTTGCATTCATGGTCATTCGATATCATACCATAAAATATCAAACATGAAGGCAAATAAGGATTTATTTTATTGATCACTTATTTGTTTGTGTACGTTTTTTTGAATTTATTTTGTTTTTTCAATCTTTCTATGCAATTTTTTTTACTGATCACGATCACACTTTATTTATCGATTAGACGAATACATTTTCAAACTAAATTATTTAGTGTACCGTGAATTTTTTTAGTTTCTAATTAATGAGAGTCATATATATGACCAATTAAATACTAACTAAACTCGCGTTCTTTTGCACCAAATACTTTTATAATACAAAATTTTATTACATGATTGGTCATCTTTCATTTTACATCAAATACGTTTGTAATAAAAAATTATTGAACATACTTGTTTTTCACTCATTTTATCGTATTTCTGCGATTTTTATTTTTCACATCGATTCATTTGTGAATTATTATGTTTTTCTGCATTCATAAATTGTGAAGAGTAAGATTTCCTTTCGAGATTATTGGTTATGAAATGATTAACAAATTTAGCATTCTAACAACCTTAAAATTCTTAAAATCATTAATGAATTTTCTCACACCACTTTTTTTGTTAATGTTACGATTGTTTTTATTAAAGCTTTTTGTGATTTTATTTTTCTAAATTTTTTTTTAAAATGGTAATTACCTATCTAAAGTTTTAAATGTATTTTTATTGTATAGTATATTAATGGTTTTAATAAATAAAATATATATTTTTCAAACAGTTAAAAATTTACAATAACGTATTTAATTTAGAATTATAATTTTTGGTAGATATCAAAGAAAGAAAAAACTGAAATTGTTCATCTTTATATTACAATTTAATTTTTGGAATGAATTTATATTAAACTTAACTATTAAATTGTAGGAATTAATTGTTAAAGTTATTAAAAATACTTTTTTTTCAATAAATAAATAAAAAAGGTAAATGTAAAAAATATAGGTGACACATCGTATCCTCGCATGATTTGCGTTTAGAAAAATCTTAAAATATTATATAAGTTGTAAATCCTTCGGAGTCTATTAATATCAACTCTCAAATCAAATATGTAAATAAACTATGCAGATAAATAACACATAATTTGAATTAGTAGTTTTAAGCTATCGAACAAAATAACAAAATATTTGAACATGAATTTTATATTCATAAAATCAATAACACTAAATTTAATTTAATTTAATTTTGGTCTTCAAGTCTAACTTGTAAATTTTATAAATTTATAGGTCTTTTATTGAATTTAATTCTTTGTATATTTGACATGAAATTTCTTTCAAATCCACTAAAATTTACTAAATAGTATTGAACTATTTATTAATCATAAAATCAATATTTAAACATGAATCTATTATATAATGAGAAAGTTTTCCCTCCTCTTAAGGTGTCCACGTCAGCATTTTAAAATATCAACCTCATAAAAAAATAGTAATTATATTAAAACTAAAATTTAATAATCAATTAATTTTTATCTTTTAATTATTTTTTTTCTATTAATTACCACACAATATAAAACTTAAAATGTACATAAAACGAAAATTAAAAATTAGTAAAATACAATAAAGTAAATAGAGATTACAAGAACTAAAATAAAAAAGTTTGATACAAAAATAATATAAATATTTTCAACGTTAAAATTTATTAAAATTCTAGATAAATTATACTTTTTTAATACAAAACAATATGAATATACAATAAATATTATGTTTATTTCATAAACTTGAAAAATTTGTAAAACGTTCACATAAAGTATAAATGATATATAGATAAATAATATGAGATAATTCTAAAAGAATAGAAACCAAACAATGATGAATGTTTGAGGCAATGTAATAAAGTGATTAAAATGAGAATTGTGAAGTAAAAAAATATGATTAGATAGTGAAAATTTGATGTTTGCTAAAATATATGAATAACTTCACTACAAAGATATGAAAATTAGTCTAACATGTTATATGTGAACAAAGAGAATAGATCAGAAAGGAGAACAAGTGTGTAGATAAGCAAGTGTTTTAGAACTTAAAAATATGTAGATAGTAGATTAATATAAAACTTTCATATTCTTATTACTATCTGAAATGAATGGCTTTTTATAAAAATATTATTCCTATATTAGTAGATTAGGTTATCGGATTTGAAACCGGACTAAATTTTGTTTGGTCGCACCAGTATGGTAGATTGGATAGAAAAAAACTATTTTAAATTGATAAAAAGTCTTATAACATGTCAAATCCGTTGCTTTTAATTGTTAAAAAACATTTTTGCTTTTAGTTGTTAAAGCAAATCCGTTGTGATTGCATAGAATTACGTTCTAAATTTAAATTATTATATTTATATTTAAAAACGTAGTACATTACTCCTTAAATGGGTTTTCATGGGCTGGAGAAAAGCTCAGGGGTTAATGGGCCAACAACCTACTACAGTCCAAAACATTGTCGCCATCATCGGAATCTTGAGAGAGCTTTCGCTGTTACGCAGAATCAGATAGAGAAAACCAAAATCCTCAGACTTGTAATTACACAATCTAAGATGGTGCTTCTGAGATCCCTCCGCCGAACCGCTACGGCAGTCTCCGTCGCTGCCTTCCGATCTTCGAGATCCTCCTCCGTCCCTAATCATCTCTTAAGCAATCATCTCCTCTCCACGCGAGGATTCTTCGCTGTTTCTTCATTTCCTTCCAATCGAACACTTCCCGGTAACGATTACAATCATTGCGTCTTTGTTCATATCGCCTTCCGATGATTGAGATTGTCTACTTTCAGAATATTAGACTCGGTGTATTCTTCGCTTGTTGATCTCTAGAGGACCCATGATTGAGATCTCATTATCATTTAGTTTTGAAGGATTTGAGGTGTACTCTTGTTGTGCACTTTGTATTTGACGGTGAAATTTTTTTGCAGATTGTAGGTATCCTCGTGTAATGGACATTGGAAAAGTGCGAAACTTTAGCGAAGATGTGTCACACATGCCTGAAATCAAAGACCCTGATGTTCTTAATGCTTTCAAAGAATTGATGGCTGCAGATTGGGCAGAGCTACCTTCTGATGCTGTTCACGATGCGAAAAGCGCAATATCGAAAACAACAGATGACAAGGCGGGGCAAGAGTCTTTAACGAATGTGTTCCGAGCAGCTGAAGCTGTTGAGGAATTTGGTGGGATTCTCACTTCTATTAAGATGGAAATCGATGATAGCATTGGAATGAGTGGAGAGGTTTGTAATCATTTTTTCGTGGTTGGTGTTTTTTTTTTCTTTTCATTTTGGGTTGTTTGAAGTTTGATTATTTGGTCTTTTGTTACAGAATGTAAAGCCTTTACCCAGTGATTTAGCCAAGGCACTACATACAGTTTATCAGAGGTATGCTGAGTATTTAGATTCCTTTGAGTCTGATGAAGTCTACTTGAAGAAGAAGGTTGAGATGGAGTTAGGGACAAAGATGATCCACTTGAAGATGAGATGCAGTGGGCTTGGTTCAGAATGGGGAAAGGTAATAAAACTTTGGTCCTCTGGTGATATAAGTTTAGTTTGCATCTATGGCAGCAATATATAAGTTAGAACAGCCTGATTAAAGTATAACGCTTCGCTTTATATACGATATTTTCCATATGTCTCTCTCACGCTTCATGATTTGAATCATATATGGCATTGGCAGACACACTAATGTTTACATCAAGGACAAACCAGTACTTGTCTTTCTAATGCATTGATCTTCTATCTTTTGTAGGTTACGGTTCTTGGAACCTCAGGACTCTCAGGGTCTTACGTGGAGCAAAGGTCATAAAACGGAAAGAGAAGACGTTGGATGTGAGATAAACTTGATTTGTTGTTATCATGTTATTGTGTCTTAACAAATAATAAATAAGGTCAAGAACTGACCAAAACCAGTATGAGGTTAGTTTGTTCATTGTTTCCTCCAACGAATCTTTCAAAGTTAGAGCTTAACACCAATTGAAAAATAAAATCACTGCTCCAACAAGTTTAGCAGGCCTCTGTGCTCATTTGTTACTGTTTTCTTACACGAGAGATGCTTCATTTCTGATGAATTATTGTATGCGATTCGAAGTTCGGGCTGTATTTGTCAAATGAAAGGAATTGGAGCAACTCGGGAGGGTTTCCTCCACGACCAAGACTCTGCAGGAGACTTGGGGAGCGGTGGAAGCAAAGCGGCTTTTCTTCCTAGACCAAATGGCCATCCTTGGCAATGGCATAACTCTTGAATCACTGAGCCTTTCCGAATTTCCTTTAGATAATACATCTTCCATTGATTCTCCATCTCTACCCCTTTCAAGCTCGAACACCTCGAGAACTCAGTTTTCGCAGTCATATATCCTTCTATGCTCAAATCACTCAAACAACATTCCGAAAAACTGCTCCTCACCGAACAAAACTCTACACCCTCTTCTGTTTCGATGTTGCATTCCTTTGTGGATTGGTAAGTAAGGCTCTCCTTTACAAATACCGTCCTTGACTTCTGCCTTAGCTTCTCCATTGCCCGACTTTTAATCTGAAAAACAACAACCTGAAACCAACAGAGTTACAGGAAGAAATGTTCATGTTGTCGAAGAAGAGTTGTAAAAGAAAGTGTTTAAGCTACCTCATGGTCATAGTCGCAATCCCCGACAGACTTCTCATCGTTGTCTTCGTGTTGAGAAAACGTATGTTTTCTGCCTTTGCATCTGTAACAATAATTGAAGGCATCTCTCAACCCTGTGGTCATGTCCTCGGTGCAGATAACCATCATCAGCTGCAAAAGCTATACAAATGAGCGAAATGGGTTGAAATCTTTAGATGATTTTGAGGTTTTGGTTTTAAAGACAATTGTGAGCTGCACAATATGACAGTTTATCTAACATCACTTGGATTCTTTGCAATGCACGCAACATAACTTTTACTGTTTTCTTATGTAATGAAGAACTGAAAAAGAAATATTGCTATGACCAAAATTAGATTCTGGTCGTCCAAATATCAGCCGAATTAGGCGGTAACAAAATAGTTAATGAATAGAAAACAAGTTCCTAATGTTAAAATTTTCAGATTCATCTCACAATATTTTGAGTTAGTTGATAATGTTAAAGATTCATATATGTCTTGAAGCATAATACATGATGTGACAGAGAAACTAAAGACATGACACCAAACTAATGTCATCAAGATACGCAAAGATAATCCAATTCCTTTACTGTTTTACATTTGCTATTTTCTTACACACCAACAAAATAAGTTTAAAACGAAGAAATCGACATAACTTGGGCTTTGCATGATTTAAAATCGTTATATATACATATAAACTTATGTTTAAACTTATATATATATATATAAACTTATATTTTAAAAAAATATATATATATATATTCAATAGTTAAGAGAAACATACCTTTAAAATCTTTGTTTATTTTTTTTATTTTCCTTGAAGAAAATTGAAACAGAATTGGGAAGATTAGATCCTCGAGAAGCTTAGTGTATGTTTGTCAATGGCTTTCTTCTTCAATGTATGTCGGATTCTGTTTAATATCCTTTTTTTTTTTTTTGGGGTCAAAAGCTTCTGTTTAATATCCTATCGCTTGTTTTAAAGGTATAAATCTATGACCATCATTATTTCATTCACATGCGGCCACAAATCAATAATTACACCCAGAACCCCATTACTCCTTTTTCGGCCCTTACTTTTCACCTTATGCTTTGATTAATTGGTTTCCACATTATATTATCATATTCCCAAAATACAATCTTTTTCAGATACAAAGAGCTAAGTGGAGATGGAGTCCAACAAATCTTTTTCAGATACAAGGAGCTAAGTGGAGATGGAGTCCAAGCATGGAGAGGTGGAGTCCAGATATGTATGTTAAGTTTTATGGATTTCTGACTCAAAATCATTCTATTGGCCGATGTCCCTTATATATTAGTACAAATCCCTTCAGATTTCCGATGTAGGACATTTATAAACACATGCTCCTTCTAGATAATGATTCGTCTAGCCATTAATCTCGACATAATCCAACTATAGGATCAATTTCGGGTAAGATCAATTGGGTATTTTTTTATGGGCCGGAGCGATTCGGTTTGGTATGGAGCAGCATGTGTTCTGATGCTAAATGAAATTATAAATCTAAAATTTAATATTAATATAGTTAACTATAATAATAATATATTTAATTCATAAAAGAAACTACACATTACACATAAATATATTTAATTCATAAACGATCATTTTTCGATGAAAAGAAAAACATGTTTTGTGAAAAATGATTTTCATCAGTTTGTAGAGGAAATGGAATTTAAACATAAACTTTGTGTAATTTGTTTTGAGAAAATTATGTAAAGATACCTGAACTTACAATGTCAAAAATTACAGTTGAACAACCTAAGATTGTGTTGCTCTTGTTAATATATTTAGCTATGTAGTCAACTCAAAAATTTGGCGCGATATTTATTATGTTTATAAATTCTCTTGGTGCAAAGTTTATTTCTACTAGTGAGTTAATTTGGCATGTTATTTATTTTTGGTAACAGATTAGTTATTGTTGAGTTGTCGACTACTAAGTTTTGAAGTCTTAATAGGTATACATTATTCTTAAGCAGTTATAGGGTGCATCATCAATTAAATTTAAGGTAAGTATTTGGCGTGTCAGTTATTTGTGCTAACAATCGCATTTCCCTCCAATGTTGTATAAATTAAAGGGAAAACATCCGTAAGAAACAATCTTCAATTTGACTCTGCCACATGAACTATATATGACGAAATCTTCCCTTACAAGTCAGGAAATGAAACTGATTCACAAATCTTATCATACCTATAATTGAATTAATTTCCCGTAATATCAATGTTTGTGAAGATTTGATGTTCTTCGGTGATTTCCTTGAAACATGAAGATTCTCAAGTTGTTTTGACAATATGGTCGATCGAGTCTGGGATCCGTAGTGGTTTCTACCTGTTTTTGGCTATGATATAAGTCCATTTTATAGAGTCTTTTTGGTATTTTTTGAGTCTTTTGGAGTCTTTACAGGTTAAGGGACGATTGGAGCATAATGAGAGTTTTTGGAGCATTTTGGAGTATCAAGGAAAGAAGTGCCGAAGTGATCAAGTCGGAGTTAAGATTTGGAGTCTGCGTCGCTCGACGCAGACACATTGCGTCGATTGACGCAATTTCGTCCGACACGAAGACAATTGAGCGATGATCGTGCGTCGCTCGACGCAGACCAATGGCGTCGCTCGACGCAAGATAATATGGAAGAATTTCCTCTTTTAACCAAAAAGCCCAGAAGTTTGCAAAAGAAGTCCAATCCGATTTTAAGACTCTATATATAGTTTTTCTTTAGGTTTTCATGGAGATATCTTGTTTTCTTTTGAGACTTGGATTTGGAGAGCTTTTGGGAGAGATTTCTACAGAGTTTTCGAACCCTTTCTGTATCTCTAACTCTATCTTTTCAATGCAATTTATTTCATTCATGATGTTTTCTTCATCTATGTCTGAGTAGTTTGCTTGTTAGGTTTTGGGGATTCAAGGGTTTGATGAGAAATTGTTAGGATTGAAACTCTGTTGGGATTTATCTACTTGTTCTTCATTTAGATTGCTATAACTCTGATTTTAGGATTGGCCAACTGAAATTGGAAACCCTAGGTTGATTTAATAGATGCGAAAGTATTATTAACAACCTGATCTAATCTTAGATGAGCAAAATTATCTATTCGCAAAGAAATTTGGCTTAGTGATTTTGTGAACAATCGAACCTAAACTTATTGCTTGTCTTTATTCACTAAGTTTGCAAAGAAATTTGGAATTTAGAGATTTAGTCATAAAAGATCTCTGCAACGAAAGTTGATTGATTTTACACTAGTGTTCGAGTTCTAGAGCTGCACTTAATAAAATCTTAACAGTCTTTTATCCCTGATTTCGATTCATCCCTGAAAATTACCCATAACCTAACTCTTTTGTCTCATTGATTACTAGAACCTAAATCATAATCCGTTTGCCTTATTTTACTATTGTCTTAATTTTAACACATATTTACTTAGCATAATTTGAATTCATAATCGTTTGTGTGATTCGATTCCCTGTGGATTCGACCCCTAAGCACTACTACGATCTCTTAATTTGAGAGAGTAGCTCAGGGCAAATTTGAGCATATCACGTAGATTTTCAAAACTCGTGTTAGTGAATATTGACCTTTTTTTTTTTGAAACATGAGTATTGACCTTGGAGACGAGAATTTATCAGTACTCACAAACTCGATCTTTTAACAACGGTTGGGCAAGGGCCTTATAAAGTAAATCGAAATATCATTCAAAGGCCTAACGGGCCAAGCAAGGAAAAGAAACAAGTTCGAAAAGCCCAAGAAAAAGGGCAGAAACAAAGTTTAAAGCCCCCACGAGTAACTAGCGAAAAACCAAAATGATAGAGAAGGGCATGCGCCTTATTATTAGAGAGAGAAAGGGATCAAGCTTCACCCATAGCGCCAGGGTCATTAGGGTTAGCTTGAGCAGGTTCCCCTACTGCTCAAAGCCTTCACCATCGGGCACCGCCTGATCAACATCCATAGCCGCGACAACGGAGTCCTCCGAGATCTAAGGGAGCGGCAGCTTGATGATCGAGAAGTCAGACATCTTGGAAGATTCGAATGTCTTCTCAAACAGCGGCTGCTCAGCCTTCAACTTCTTCTGTTCCTCCTCAATAGTAGTCGACCGCTTAGTTAGCGCCTCCAGCAGCTAGTTGTTCGCATGAAGTTCCTGAAGGTGAATCTTGGCAGTAATCTCGCCCTCCTTCCTCTTAAACGTATCGCTTATAAGTTGGAGGACGACATCAAACTCACTGGCCAGATCCCAACAACCACAGTGGCAAGCCGCCTTCACCTTCACTTCATAAGTAGCCTTCAAGGCGCTCAACTCAACCTCCAACCCTTGATTCAGTTTGGACAAGTCCTTCCACTGCTGAATTGCACTGCCACTTTCCTCGAGAAGGAAAGCAGCTTTCTCGTTGGCCTGACTGAGTTGACTCTCTAGGTTTGCCACAGTCCCTTGGAGCATGGTGACATGATCAGCCTAATCCGAGAAGAGCACAAACCTTGCCTTCAGCACGGTTTCCTTGGCCCCCGATGCATTCAGATCAGAAGCCATGTTCTCCAGGACCCTCTTCATGTCCTCAACCTCCTCCTTCTGGGGAATGTTGCAGAGACGGATCTCGGTTGGCAGACTCCACTACCCCGAGTATAACTTTCCCGAATGCCGAGGTCATGGTGACATAGCGGTCGCGAAGGAGCAGATCATTGACTAGCGGTATGGGGCACCCGGCGGGCTTCCAATGACAAAACAAGTGGGCCAGGCCCTCCAGTGTTCCGAAGAAGCGTGTAACCTTGATTCTTTCCAACGAGAATGAGCTACAGTGAACAGGTCTGTTGTGCAACTGAGTTATCAGAGATAAGAGTGCTTTGGTCAATTCGTTCTCCGTCAGATTATCTATTGAAACAAAAGAGAGAGATTACAGAAAGGTGAAATTCGAGCATTGCAGTGGGAGCACATACAGAGGATTCTAACCAATAGAGTTAGCAAAAACAATTGGGAGGAAATTGAACATATCAACAGAAAAAACTGAGACGGGAGATATTTTGAAGAAAAATATTCTTTCTGCCACTTCATATCCTTGATATGGGCTGTCCCAATAATTATCTGCATACCTGCCCGATTCGATAAATAGAAGCGGCCAAGACACCTCGAGTTCCTTTTGGCCATGTACAGGTCTAGGAAATCAGAGCTAGACATGTCCGAGCCCATCTTGTAGCATTAGACGAATGAGCCAATCATGTGGAGAAGGAAATTAGGGTTCATTCGAGGGAAGGCGAGTCCTAAATGTCCAAGAAATGCGAATAAGAAAGAGGGGAATCGAAAATAGCTCAGATGCGCGCAACACCACGTAGGTTTGACCGTTTTTGGTGTATCGCCGGCGTGAACCGGTAATAGCTCGATCTCATCTGGGAATCCCAATTCCTCCCGAAGGTCTGACAGATGCTGGGAGGATATCCAGAACGAGTTCCGTCGGAGCTCATCAGAACAATAAAGAGATAGAGTAGGGGTGAAAAGCAAAAATTGAGAGGAATCGATAAACGACCACAGTCAAAAGAAACCTCAAAATGTCTGGCCAACGAATAAAGTCAGATCTGAGTTCAAACAGTAAAAACCGAGATCCTTGAAGAAGAAGATCGAGTTAAAACAATGAAAATGCGAGAGTAAAAGAGATAAGAGATTATTTTCTTACCTTGGAATTCGAGTCTGAACAGATGAATGAGGGAGACGTGTGAAAGGTAGTTTTATACGGCCCAACAGATCCAGCCGTTGAAACGGTGGAGATCTTTCACCTCCCCCTTTTACTCTGACCTATCGAATCGCGTCCGTTGATCCAATAACCGAACTATTTAACAAGATCATAGAGAATACTTGCTCACAATATATATGCTAGATATTCGAGAAGATAACATTGAATCATCGCCCATCAAGTATTATTATTTAAATACTTAATGGGCTGAGGGTAACTATTGGGACTGGATTCATCACCAAATCTGGCCCACATAAAAGCCTAGGTCAAAGATTATTGTCCTCAAAACATTCACCAGAATCGATAGACCTGCAGCCCAAACCCGAGGAGTTAGAGGCAGGTTGACTTAAGGCCCATGTCAGCCTCGAAAAGATTGAGTCAACAGGTGTGAGAATAACGAACCGGGAGTGAGGTAAGAGCGAGTCAACAGAGCGGTTATCTCAGTCGTAGGAGCAAGATTTACGGGGGATATGCCGAGATCGTGCCCAAGATACGCGGAACCGCCCTGAGCACGTGGAGCTGGATCGAGGAGCTTAGCTTAGCTATAAATAGAGGAAGTTCAAGCAGATTTCATCAACTTTTCACACACACGAGAGCTTAAACACTATATTTCA
Source organism: Arabis hirsuta (assembly GCA_964056655.1). Classification (NCBI taxonomy): domain Eukaryota; kingdom Viridiplantae; phylum Streptophyta; class Magnoliopsida; order Brassicales; family Brassicaceae; genus Arabis; species Arabis hirsuta. The sequence continues at coordinate 25,357,281 of OZ053307.1, forward strand.
GCTTGTAATACGTCTCAGACAAGACCTTATTGTATATACAATTCGTATCAATATAAATCCAGCTCCACTCTACTCTTCTTTTAATCGTTGAGTTTATAGATATTTCTTAGGACGTTTCTTCCCCGAATTCACGTACAAATACTCAGTGCGAAATTCAGCTTCCACACTTTGTATAGTTTACTTTTTTTGTTTATATATATATATATATATTAGATTAGGACCCACGTTGATACACATGTAAACAAATTAAAAATTATTGATATAAATATTTATGTTTTAGTTAGTAAGTTAGTCCAAACATATATTGAAATATTGTTTTAAATTAGTAGAGATTAATTTATATCTTAATTCTTATATAATAATTCATAACAGGTAGATTTATCTATACTTATAAATGAGAAGTCGATTTACTTAGGTAGCATGGTCAAAATGATTTTCAAAGTTGATATGCCAGAAATATCTTTAATAAAATCAAGTATTTAACTTTACATGCCATCAAGATTTTCTGAATTATTTTTGAATTATTTGTTGTGTTTTGGGCTTTCAAAATATAGCCCATAAATATTGTCGGTTGGAAAACCCTAACATTAACCCTAAGAAAAAAAAACTACGTTGTGGGTATCTTCATGAACACATATATAAGATGTGAAATTATTAGGGTTAGGGTTAACATATATATACGATATAACATATATTTATATATATATATATAATTTCCTTTGTTTTGGTGTATATATTTGGTGTATATAAATTAAACATGAAGATAAATATGGAAGAATAAATAATTCATTTGGGAAAATAAATATGGAATATCTATCTATCTATCTATACTTATAAATACGAAGTCGCAAATCCTACTTGGCGGCTCTACAGTGAGTTTAAAACTTGGTCTACCGAAAATACCCTTAATGAATAATATAATTACTATCGTGTGCCATCGAGTTGTTATTAGGCCAAAATAATTAGTATAGACCCATACCTTTTTCATGGCCCATAACAATATATAGGTCGGCCATTAACCATATAACATCTATAAATATATAATACCCTACTTAGGCTTTAGCCTCAAGCATTCATAATCGGCCGCATCTATTTTTCTTTACGCAAAACCCTAATCTCATATTTCTCCACTTTCAAAACCATGACGATGATCATTAGATGTTTGTATATCATATGTTTTTGTTTCACCATCTTCTCTTCTTTTGCAGGATATTAATCACTCAAGACAACATAAATTATAATTGTACCAAATAAGAAGAAGAATAAAAATGCAAAATGAGATTTTTTTTTTGGAAAACGGTTATTTTGTTTCTTTTTTGATATGTGTTTTGTGAGAGAATGTGGATTATAGAAAAAGTGAATTAGAGTATTTAGAATTTTAAGAAAACACCATTTACCAAAACAAAAAAAAAAGAAAATCAAGGCTATCAAAGACTAAACCTTCTATGTTTGTTTTAATATTTCCATGTATGCAAAAGTAAGTAACTTCAATGAATTAGACATTTTTACAAATCTATTTCTTTAACTTTATTTTCAGTATTTTTTTTGTTTTACTCCAATTCGTGTAAAAGATTAACAAATAGAGAACCTAAAATATAAAGACCACATGATTACGAAGATTGAGGTTTAACTTTCAATCACAATATACTAGAAAGTAGAATTCACTAAAATCATTGAATATGTGTATTTATTTGATCATCACTAAAAAATGAACAAAAATCTGCGTATTTACACAAATATAAAAATCTTACGCAATTGTCATGGAAGGTGAACAAATTAACCAAGTTTTAAAGATTGACATGGGATATAGATTGATAATCGAGTAAGACATATCAAAGGTTTAGGTTACAACATAAAAATGTTTGTAATTATAAAAGAAAAATTTGATGGAGGCTCCGTATAAAGTTAGCTTGGCATTATGCACCGTAACATTGATAATCCATTCGACTCAAGTTTATAATAATTTGGTCGTATGATAGTATATATGAAATCTGTTCAAAATAATATCATCATATAAATAAAATATTTACATGTGTTCTGGTAGGAATTTCCTTCTTCCTGAACATAATACTTGATAACATAAAATAGCTTAGACATATAGTCTAGAGCATTTTTGGAAATTCGCTAAAACTTCATCCAAAACCATATTATTTTTGAAGTAGAAAGCTTTTTGGATCGATCATGGAGTGTTTCAGAGGAAAAACTCGATGCTAAAAATGATTTCGTTCTATCATCGATAGTAGGTCTAGGAAAATATGCATTGGGTGAAAAATCAGATGATAAACCCTAGATTGAGATGTGATTAAATTTTTGTATCTAATATATGAGTGAAAAGTTTAGTTTTGTGTCAATTTAGGGTTTATCATCTAACACAAAACAAAAATCTATTTCCGATGAAGTAACATAATCTCTCTATAATACCTGATACTTCTCAAATCAAAATTTTCAGTTCTTTTGTTAGTTTGAATTTGTGTTTTTTTCTACTAATTTATATCATTTGGTTTCGCTTAATCAAATATATGAAAATAATATTATGTTGGATTGTTCAATTATATTTCGTGCAATGTTACATGTATACAAGACATCACATGACTGATTGGGTCGTGATGGATAAGGGCTGGGACTGCACGGGTAAGGACATGGATGGAACGCGGGTAAGCACTGGGGCAGGACGAGTAAGGGCTGGAGCAGGACAAGTAAGATTTGGGATGGAACACAAGTAAGTTGGGAGGAGACGAGTAAGGGCTGAGACAGAGATGCGGTAAGAGACGAGGCATATGGGTTGGGATAGCAACCGTGTATGTTAATTGAAAAAAAATTGATTGGATGAACTTACAATATTAAAATATTGTTTTTCATTATTCATATCCGCGCAAGGATAAGAAACTTTTGAGAAGGAAGAGACTAAGAGATTATGAAATAGTCTCTTCAATAGGAAAGAGAATAAGGAGAAAGAACACATAAAAAAATCAAAACATCGAGAAATTGAGATTAAACAATATGAGTATACAAGAGAAAAAAAGACAGAGATGCTTGTGAAACTACCAAAAAGACACATGGAAAGCAATGGTCGAAAAATAGCCTTAGTGATGCTCTAAAAGATGAGGAGCGATGAGACAACTCTAGGCCATAAATCTCATCTTGTATTACAGGGTTGTGCAAAAAATCTTGATCAATTGTTATTTGATGATCATCTTTCACCTTCGATTATGTTTGTGAAGAGGTTTATTTACTTATCAAGTGAAACGTGTATGCCAATTATGTTTGATTTGTACACGAAACTAGAAAATTGTAAGTTTGAATTTGATGGTGAAAAATTTAACGATTCGAATTTGATCTCTGTTTTTTTCCATAAATTGTGTTTTATGTTGAATTCTTTTGCTTAATTAGAAGTTGTTTGGCTGCTCATGTAGCATATGAAAGCTTGGTGAAATTGCAAGTAAGATTTTTTCTCTCTGTGATCTATGTTAGTTAATGTCTTTTTAACATTCATTATGGATTCATTATTCGAGTGGATTGTTATTATCATCGGTTCATAACTAAGCCTCATTCACATTGACGTGGTCTGAACAGAAGAAGAGTATGACTGTATGACTATGAGCAAAAAAAAAAAAAAATACCCAACTTAATCATAAAATCATTTAACTTTGAGTAAACCAAGTTACATGTTACACAAATACAAGCAAAAAGAATGAAGAGTATTGACGTTGTAAAGATCCACAATAATAAGGATTGATTGCCAATAAATTTAGTCTCTTTGTTATTTTTAGAATGACGTTACTTATGGTTAGATTTGTTTTGTTAATACATTATAATCCGTAGTATAAATTTATTAAAATAACAAATCTAATAACACTATTAAATGTGTAAGCTAAGTTTATGGCATATATATAAGTATATAACTATGCACGTAATTATTCAAAATTTGAGGTCGAATGTACGACGATACGTGCTTGTGGTCAAAAGTTCAGGCGATACAACTCAAGTGCAACTTTCAAAAAACTGCAAGCACCCAAAATCAAAAAGATTTAAATCATCACAAAAAAGTCCAAGAGAGATCAATGGAATCGAGTCTTGGATTTTATTGAAGAGCATGGAAATATTTTTATGGGATGTAGAGAAAGTTTCTACACATAATTCTGATGCATGTGTTAAAGAGATGAGAAAAATGATATTTCTTAATAAAGAAGATGAGTTATATTGGGCAGTCTTTGTATTTCTTGAGATGAATGAGCAGAGGCGACAAACAGTTTAAAAATGTATTCAAGAGTTTGGATAATCGTATGACTACGAAATGAGAGAAAGAATATTGAATATCTTGAAAGAATGACTGGAATAAAGAACGAAACATCAAAATATTTTAAATACTTTTTTATATGCTTTAATTTTATTTGACCCCAATAAAAAGAGTTGATAATGCCAACTATTATTGGTCCGGTAAAACTTATAATGATAGTTCATTTTAACATAGATGCAAACTTTCCCAATTGCAGTAAAATCTCACGTTCTTCTCTTTTGAATCGTATTTGGTTGATTAGGTTACTTTTTGATTATTAATCTGCTTTTAGGGATAATTTTGCTCTTTTTTTTTGTAAATTGTTTCCAGTATTTCTAGTATATATATATATATATATATATACAGTTAATCATATATATTATGTGAATATTAAAAAAATTAAGTTAATGACCAACAAAACTAACGGTATATGGTATGGCTTGGGATCGTTTGATGCTAATCAAAGCCCATTTGTTATTGGTTTTGTTTTTAATTTTTTTTTTATATGCCGAACACAATAAAACGGAGTGTTTTATTTCTTGCGTCTCCTAATATCACTCTCATCGCAACACATAAACAAATTGACTTCGAATGAAGAATTATTAGGGTTACACATGATATAATAATTTGTGAAATTAGCCTCTATATTAGTTATTGGCTCTATTTTTAATTATCTAACATAACATAAAATGAAATTTAGTAACTAACATTCTAATTACTTGAGATTCCAATTTTACCTTTAATGTATTTATGGTAATTGATTACATATCTCATTTTCATTATTACTTTATTTAATACATTATTTTCTCATATTAAATTCTTTCTTTCTCATTTCCAAAAAAATGATTGAAGATAAATAATATTTTTATTTTTTGTATTATTAGGAAAAAAATAACTAACAACATAAATGTTTAGACTTTTCATTTATATTAATTATATATTTATACATATAGTTAACTATGTATCCAAATATACTTATAAAGAATTTTTATTTCTATTAATTTTATAGTTAACTATGTATCCAAAAATATTTATATTTCTAGTTAATTTTCTTCATAAATAGTCAACTATACTTGTTATATTTACGAATAGTTTACTCTTAACTACTCACTCTCTTTGTCTATAATTGAGTATATAGTTAGATATATACTAACCATTTTAAAATATAATTACTTATAAATTTTTATAGGTAGTCAAGAATATACCCACTTGTAGTTATCTATATAGTATATTTTTTTTCACAAACATTTACCTATACTAACTAGTTACATTCACGTATAGTTCACTATTATCTATATACTTAGAAATATAAATAACTATATTTAAATGTAGTTAATTACATATTTATGTATAGTTAGCAATACATAAACATATAGTTGTCTATTAGTTAACTTTATTCCGAATCAAATAACTATATTTGTTATATTCACAATAGTTAACTATTCAATTATACTTTTTATATTTTACAAATAGTCCACTATTTATGTTAATAATACCTAATTTTTTATATAGGTCACTATATCATTTATCTATTCAAAGTTTTAAAAAATAATCATTTACTAGAAAACGAAAAAAATGCAGAAAAAATGAAAATATATATATATATTTATACATATATATTATATATGTCAATTTCAAGATTATTTTTGGAAAGATTATCACCTCTTTAAAAAAAAAATTTGCAATAAATATGCATTTAAAGTGACAACTTTAATTGAAATGATTAAAATGGTAAAATGGTTAAATTTTATTTATTTTTATTACTTACTTAATTTCTAAACTACACATGTTATTTTTTAATTTATATGCCCAAACATATTATTTCGTTAATTAACCCTAATAATTTTGGTATAATATCTTCTTTATATTAATAGAGAACACACTAGGTGAAAATATTAGATGTCATCCTAAGAGGGTTTTAACGAATTTATTTCCTAATTAAAATTTTTAAAAATTCTTAATAACAAATATATAGAAATATCTAATATGTGGTAATTAATATAGAGAAATTTTATTTAAAGAATATAAAAAATATATATATATATTTTAATAATACTAGATTTTTTATCCGAGTCAAAAGCGGTATTAAAATATTCAAAAACAAAAATTCATGATTATTTTTAATAGATTGGAGAAATAAAAAATAACAAAGATAAAATATATTTATGTTTCATCAAAATTTAGCTTTATTATATTTATGCACAATACATATCATTTTTGTGTGTTTATAAATGTTAGAATATACGTCCAAATATTAAATTCGGTTAAAACATATTTAAGTGTTTAATCCAAATCTAGTATATTTTAATATATAGATAATTTCCTTTAAATATATTTGGAAAATTTAATAATACATATATCGTGTGAATAAAGATTAGTATTAGATAATCACGATACTTTGCAAGCGTAAATATTATGTACATTTTTAGAGAAGATAGATAATATGGAAGATTACAATAATTTCGATCTTTATTTTTTATTTCTCAAAACAAAAAAAAAAGATTACAATAAAAAATCTAGAAATTATCTAACTATGGAAAATATAGAAGTTATTTAATATGAGAATATTCTAAAAATGAAATAATATTAAAAAAAAACTAAATATTGAGATCCATACGTGTAATGCATATGATAATAAAGCCCATCATGGGCAGCGATCGCACGAATCAATTAAACGATTGCATATAGTTTTTTTCTTCTGAAATCAGCAAAACGACAGCGTTTTTATTTTTTTTTGCTTCCCAAAATCTTTCTCAATGTCACCTCAGCAAAGTGAATTCATGTTTATAAATGTAGATCGGATGCATTTCACAAATCATGGATAGTGAAAACTTGAGATAAATACATTTGTTAGGTATTATAAATATGATGAGTCCCTGACTCCAAAGTCGAGACAATGTGAACATTTCCGAGAATTATTTTAAACATTTCATCCCTCTAATGCTCCAAATCACATCCCACCAAGTGTTGCAAGATTATGAATAACGGATCAAGTAGATAAAGAGTAACGTCATTCCTAAAAAAACATGGTCTCTGTCGATACAAACTTGCATCATATAAAAGAAAAACTGAAAAACTAAAAAGAAAAACTGAAAAATTAAAAAGAAGAATGTATAATGAAAAGAAAAAAAAAAAAGCTTAGAAACATACATAATCAAGAAGAAAGATGAGGGAGCGGGTTTAGCCAGCGTGGAAGCACGTACTGTGAAAAGTAGAGATTGTGATCACCACCCAATAATTCTTTGGCGAAGAAACATGGATAGACCGAGTCCATATACTCCTTGCAACCGCTAATACTCATGGTGCAACCATCCATAGACTTGTTCTCCGATGATGACTCCTTGTGAAGAGTAAACTTGTGTGTCCTCAAGTTTAACAAGACCAAACCGTTCTTGTTCCTACTCCACAAGTATATGATGTCGGAGTTAAAAGGATGCATCACCACGGGGAAAAAATCAGCACCCAAACCGATCAAGGACGAGTTAGTGTCGAGTCTCCACGAGAGTTGCCACGAATTAGGATGACGATTCCTAGAGACCAGCCTCCAAATCATGATTATCCGACCCCCATTATAAGAGAAAACATTGCAATACACCACAAATCCAGCAGACGTTGTGATTGTTCTCCTGAAACACCGAGTCCCTTCATGTGTCTTGTAATCAGGAAAAGGTATCAAACGACACCCATCAGTTCCTCCGACGTTATTATAGAAATCATAGGATACGACATAATCTGGGTCCATAGAGTTACGAAGCGCGGAAATCCAGTGAAGAATTCCGTTGTGGGGAACCGAATACTCTAGGTTACACCAAAACATTGCATAGACACAACGCACATTTTCGGTTTTCCAAGATCCTGTTTCTGACGAATATATCATAAAAGTTAGGTTAGAAGATAGCACACGTGGGACCAGTGTCCAGACAACCTTGTAACCCACGACAATACCCTTTTCCATCTTTGTGACCAATCCAGTGTCGAAGAAATGTTTATTTTCTTGTAACCTTACTACATCAAAAGCAGAGAGATGTGGAGGAAGAGGGATTCGAAACCATTGTTGCAACAACGGATTTACGACATGATACATTAGCGATCCTTCGATGGTTTCGGTGTAAAGCAATACAATTCCATCGGTGCAGGTCAAGACTGATGTTTTTCTCACTTGTGTCTCGAATTTGTGACGCATGAAAGAGCCTAAGGAATCGGTCAGTCCCCATCTCTCACATCCATGGTGTCCCACGATTTCTAGCGCAAATGTTTTGTTCTTTGTATTCATGATTGACCACGAGACGGAGGAGGTTGAGGAGTTGAGTGATTCGTAGAAGTCTCGGAAGAAGTCGGAATCGATTAAACATTTCCACTCTTTGCACACTGATCTGAATCTCGCAATGCTTTTCAATGATAATCGAGCCAAGATGATTACCAATGCTTCCTCTCCAGTTTTTCTATTTTGGCTGACAACGATTTGTTTTTGTTTTTTCTCCATTGGAGATTTAGGTTTGGGGTTTTTTCGTTCTTTCGGCAGTCTTGATAAGTTAATATATAGTAAGTTAGGTTTTGTTATTCTTGCATTGGGCATCATATGTCAATTTCAATTATTATTATTAACTTATATATAGTGATTTAGATTAAGGTAAATCTTCCAAATGTTCCATTATTATTTACCACTATCTTTATTGTATATATATTATTGTGAATTTTCCGTCTAATATCTAATTACGTATATGTCAATATTATATATTTACTTAATTTCAATCCCAAAACCCTAGATATATCCTTATATATATATATATATATATATATATATATATATATGTCTCTGGATATTCCATACTGAGCGATTCCTTTCCACTGTCCTCTTTCTCGTTCCTTGGTATCCGATGAATATGTAGGTCCGTTCACATGTCCTATATCTATTACTATATGTTGGTGTTGTATTTTGCACCCCAAATACAGCCTTAGAGAGGCCCATTAGTAATAAGACCAGCCGACTAGCGAGTTTCGATATATAAACAGTTAGAAGAATATACCGCTAGCTGTGAATAGGGATGGAGCATGTGGAATGTAGTGACTGACTCATATTAAGCCTAATATATCTAGCAAAAGGCCCAGTCGATGAACCCTGCGATTGGGCTGAATGAAACAGTTAGCATAATTACTTGCGAGCTGAATCGTGAAGAGGAGCTCGCAGATAACATGTTGAATCAGTCAAGCTCGACATCTCGGAGCACGTACTAAAAATTTAGGATCGCGAGGAGAACATACTGCGTGAATATAGGAGTGATTGAGCCTAATTGACCGCTTATATAAATAGAAGAGAGGGCTTCTATAAGGCCAAGTCAAATCATAATCACTTTTACCCTAGAAAATCACATAGAACTAAATACTACGAGTTGCACTATGCTTTTATTATTTTCCATCTCATATAATACAAATCAATCTCACTATTCTCAAACTTTATTTATCTAAGATTCATACGAAGATCCAGATCTTAATTCCTTTTTATTAATATCAAATTCTTGGTTGTGGATTTTTGGATCCAAAATTTCGTGCTAGAAGGAGGGCAGTTATAGATCTTCTTTAGGTCGAGAGCACGTCCTCAAGGGCGACGCCTCAGGCTCTTGCTTGCGCTGAATTGAAATGATTAGACCTAAGGGTATCGATTTGTCTCAGCGAGTTCTAGGCCTCCAATCCCAATTCCAAGCATTCGTGCTCGACCAGTTTGGCAGATCACGATGTCAGTTACAACCTCAAGAACGAGCCCGCTTGATTTCAGTCTAGCTAAAATAGATCGCTCAAACCCTAGGGTTAGGGTAAGACCAATTATCTCCATAGCAGGTTCGACTCGTGCACCTACTCTCGATACAAGATGGGAGACCATTACCTCCATTTTCACTGCATACATGTGACCTGATATCATTACAGCCTGAGTTAGTCATATTTAGCACTATAGCGAATTCGATCCCACCAAGTAATGGGAGATCTACCGTCATAACAATGGGCTCCACTTTGACTCTACCAATAGACCAGCAGGTTCATGTCTAGAGCACATCCTCAAGGGTGACGCCTCAGGCTCCAGCTCGCGCTGAATCAGAACGATCAGATCCAAGGGTACCGATTTTGTCTTGGTACTCCAAGAGTTGGAATGCCAAAAATGATATCCCTTGAACAGATGAGACCTACTCCTCTAATCTCGATCTCAAGATTTCCTGCTTGACCTGATCGACAGATCTCGGTCTCAGGCACGAGCTTATGAACAACCTTATGATTTCAGTTCGGCTGAAACAGATCGCTCCAACTCGAGAGTTGGGGCAAGACTAACTACTTCGATAGTAAGGCCGATCCTCGAGTCTGCTCTCGATGCACAAGGAGGTGGAGCATTACCTCCACCTCCACCACTAACAAGTAACTTGATAATAGTGCAGCTAGAATCAATCAGATTTGGTACTACAATTTATTCTACCCACCTGTTCAAACAGACGTAGCAGATATCTGAAGTATCCTGAGATATATGGTTGATATCACTAAGAGACAAGAAAGTTTCACTCGTGGTATTGCTGCAACCATAGATGAACTTGGATCCACGGCGTTCCTACTCGACTAGATTGGCACATCCCATTCTCAGACACCACCTCAGGAACGAGCTTGCATGATTTCAGTTTGGCTGAAACAGATCGCTCGAACTCGAGAGTTTGGGTAAGACCAACTACTTCGAGAGTCGGGCCGATCCCTATATTTTCTCTCGATGCACGAAGAAGTGGATCATTACATCCACCTCCACCACTAACATGTGTCTCGATAACAGTACATGTGTGCCTAAGGATGAGGATCTGAGGAAGGAGTTTCTGAGAGAGGTACATGCGGGTATGTTATCTATTCATCCGGGAGCGACTAACATGTACCGGGAGCTGAAATGGTATTATCACTGGGTCGCATCCCAATTTATAATACACATGTAGACAAAACAATAAATATATGCGTATTTAGTAGTAATAGACAAAACCAAGGAAATTTGAGGCATTGGCCTCAGGTCCCATTCATTATACTTTATCAAGTCTACCACCACTCTTACAAACATTCCCAATACATTATCAGTTTCTCACGCCACTATAGTCAATATCGTCGTTCAAATGGAAGTAAACACAATTCCCAATACAAATCTAGAAAATATGTTGGAGGTTAGAGTTTTAAAATTTCTAGAAAACCAAAATCCACATACCTCTTGTCCAAAGCACCAACACGAAACCCTAAAACTTGCTGGAACTTTGACTCGCCGAAAGTTTCGTTCGTTGTTTTCGTTTGCCAAATCCTTAACATGTAGAAGCAACTGAACCATCACCATCCCTCAACCAAATCGATATAACTAAGAACATTAGAGAATCATTTGTATCCCAAACTCAATTTGTCAAAATCTTACTGTTTGACTGTCGTCCTCGTCGAAATCGTTCGACTGTTGCCGCCGAGGAAGAATGAGGAGAAGATAAACCTTTTTTGGGTAAAAAATGAAAACAAAACTGTGAGCCTCTCGATGAAGCCCCAAACGTAAATGTTTTTGTATTTTTGTTATAATTCATAATGGCGGTTTAGTCATTTAAAATTTTTAGTAAGGCTTTATTGTCTTTTAACCATTTTTGAAAATATTTCTTTTCTTTAAAAATTGTTTTGATAATTATCCAACATTTGAATGCTTTTTTTAGTAAGTATACCTTTTTTTATGAACCTGCAATTTTTTTTGTTTTTAATGGTTTCTTAACTGAATTTTTGCCAAAACCAAACTATAACTAACCAAAAGCGAAAAGTGGTTAAGTGAGAGAGAAATTATATTTTCACGTAAACGTATAACTAGTCGTCCAACCTTGGGGTGGGCAAAAAATCCGTTAGATTCGATTCGATTCGCTATACGTTCTGATCCGAACCAAAAAATCCGGATATCCGTAAAATTTCAAAGTAAAGTAAATACTAAATTTAAGTATCCGTAAAAAACAAAACAAATCACAAATATCAATTTAGAAAAACCAAATATCCGATCCGATCCGTTACATATATTATAATATAAAGTTCATATCTAATATATATGATTAATTATTATTTTTTGTTATTATAGATGTACAAATGGAAATAATTGTATTGGATTTATTTATTTTTTGCTAAGTATTTAATATTTATTATGATTAAATAATTAAATATAATTAAAACTATAACCGATTGGATCGCAGATATTTAAAAAAATCGGATATTTGATATATAACGGATCGGATTGGATATTCGTGGATATTTTTTAAAAATTCGGATATCCTAAAATTCACGGATCGGATCGGATCAGAAAAATAACTATCCGTTATTCACGGAGCGGATCACAGATACCAGATATTTTTCGGATATTCGCTCCATGCCCACCCCTCCAACCATCACAAAATTACACATGCAAACTCTTTTTACAAAAAAAATAAAATAATTTGTCAAATAAGTAAATTAAATGACTAAAAGAACACAACTTGCAATCAAATAATAATCTACAACTACATAAAATGCACACAGAAATGAACATAATTAACAACAAAACGTCGAACTAATTTTTTTTAACAAAAAACAATATAATACAAAAGCCCGCGAGTAGAGCGGCTACTCCAAAATAGTTTTTTTCTTTATCTTTATTTTTTGCACAAATAATAAAATCATAAGGTTCTCTTCATAATTCGGTTCATCAGTTGAAACGGTTTAAGGGAATTGACGTATTTGCCCTCTACTTCTTAGGGCAAAACAAAATCCCAAATCAGAATTTCGCTTTCGTCTCCGAAATCTCCGGAGCGATTTTCTCTCCGACGGGACTTCGTGATTCTCTCTCCGACGGGACTTGGTGATTCTCTCTCCGACGAGACTTCCCTGTTCTCTCTCCGACGAGACTTCCCGATTCTCTCTCCGACGAGACTTCCCGATTCTCTCTCCGACGAGACTTCGTGATTCTCTCTCCGACGAGACTTCGTGATTCTCTCTCCGACGAGACTTCCCTATTATCTCTCCGACGAGACTTTCCGATTCTATCTCCGACGAGCCTCTCCGATCTCGTAAGTAACTCTTTCTTTGTATCTTTATGATTCGATTCGATTTTCAACGCTCTCTCTATATCTTCATGATCCGATTCTGCCTCTGTTTTATCGTTCTTTCGATTTTCATGATTCCATACTGCCTCTGTTGATCCCTCGTAAGTAACTCTCTCTTTGTATCTTCATGATTCGATACGATTTTCAACTCTCTCTCTATATATCTTGATGATTCGATACTGCCTCTGCTGATCTTTCTTTCGATCGTATCTTTGTGTTAAGAAGAATTGTTTGACATAAGAATTGCCCCAATTACATTAGAAAACATAGGATATTGGTAGTTATGATTCGATGTTTATCCTTATGAAATTGAAATTCTGGATTTATGACACAAAGAATGTGTCACTATTTCTTAATGATTATGTAGGACCTGGATCAGTTTTTGAAGGAGCTGGGTTTTAGTGTAGAAAGTTGCAATGAATGTTGCAATGGATGATGTAAGTTCTCACACCTAAGTGTGCTTATTTTGCCTTGAACACTCATTGACTTGATGTTTGCTGCAACAGTATGAATTAGATATTGAAGCGGATCGTTATGTTGATGTCCAGTGTAGACTAAGCCTTACGAGAACAAACCATCTAATCTCTCTCATTAATGCGTGGTCACTTAATGCTCGCGAGTATGATCGAGGTGACACACAGACCATTGTTCGTGTATGGAGAGTTGCACAAACTCATCCTCTGCTTGAGGACAACTACTGGAATGACGGGAATGACGGGGCTGGTCATGGACATGGTGGTGGAGGTGGTGGGAATATTGGGGGAGCTGACCCGGGTTATGATTCTCCAGATGATGATGACGGTCCCGGAGGTGGTGGTGGTCTTCTCGTAGGTGGAGTCAATCCCAATCTCCCTCCGGCTGGTGGTGTAGCTAATGGCAATCCGCCTCCGGGAGTTTATGGTGAAGACACTTTGGAGAATGACGATGATGATGATGATAGCCATGCTGGTATTATATATTCCTTTGATCATTTTATATTCCTACATCCAGATAATGTTTTGTTCTACTAACTTTATGTGTTTAATTTTTTCAGGTAAAAGGAAGAAAAGGAGTGAGAAGAAGAAGAAGAAGAATGATAGAAAGAAGAAGAAGAACAGACTCCACTGAACATATTTTTCATAAGAGAAATACCATTTCATGTACAATTTTGTGACTAGTGATGAGAAAATATATTGATTAGAACTGTAAAATACAGATTTATAGAGATAAATATCACTGGAATTCGTTTACAGATTTTTAGAGACACATATCATATGGAATTCGTTTAATATCATTGGGAATTTATTTAGTCATACGTATCTAATCTTATGTTTTAGTTCATCCATTAAGAAATCACAGATAGATTTGGGTTTTAGTTATCATTTGGCGAGATCTTCACTTGGTAAAGTTAAGTAATCTTAACTTTATGACTCAACCAAATCTGAACTGAATTTTTAAAATAGTTAAATGGGTCCTAAATATATTGTACCGAAAATCTAGTTTGAATCTTCAACGGAAGGGATCCCCGAAATATCTCAAACATAAATTAATTCAGGTTTTATTTTACTTTTTTGTTATTTTCCGACGATTTTCAGAAAATTCGGGTGAAACCGAATAAAAAATTATGGTACTTAAGATTATTTCATATAATTTTTAAATATTTTGGACAATTTTTGGATATTTAGGACAAACATACATGAACGGTTTTTATTTTGAGTACGCATACCTAACCAAAATCTGAAAAGAATTGAACCCAACCCACCCCAATTTTTTTTATATATATAACGGTTCTAATATTTCACATTCTACTTCTACAAATGAGAAAAATATTTACTGTGCTTTCCCTTTTTTTATGTAGAATTTGAATTCTAACACTTGCACTATCTGATAGAATACGTTTTTTACACTTTGCTTTGAATAGTACCCAATCTTGAATACAAATACATATGCTACTATTGTATCTATCTTCTACCACGTCCTTTAAAGAAATTCTAGCGTTTAACTATCTTCTACGGTACATAGAATATGTTTTCTACGAAGTTAGTTTAGAATTTTTTCTCAAATCTAGAATTACAAACTGATAATTCCCAAACTTTCTCGTATATTTATTCCAAACGACACGTAGAATAATCTCCATCACACTCATGTGGTTAGTTCTCTTTTTGATCAAACACTTATTTCAGATTTTGGGGGAATGGGGTATAATAGAATTTGGAAGAAACCTTAGTAGTAGAATAGTTTCTCTTAGTTATTTGAAGCATACGATAAGTTATGTGAATTGCAGACGCAAACGATATTGAATCCATGTTCGTATGGTATCGCAGAGGCGGCAAGAGTTTTTTTGCAAAATGGCAACGTCTAGATGATCTTGAGGAAAGGTTTCTTCGACAAAAATCAAAGCATCATTGGCTGAAAGTGGGGGCTGGAAATAATCGCTATTTTCACCAAACTGCAAAATTTCGGGAAACAAAAAACTCAATACGAGAAGTGATACGAGGAGATGGTTCGCTACGCACGAGGATGTTAAGACAGAGGCACAATTGTTTTTCAAGAGTTTTCTTTCCCATCAGGTTGAGAGTTACAAGGGGATAACGGAAGAGTATCTCAAGGATCTATTGAGATACGAATGTGATGAACTGAATGTTGTAATGCTGAGCAGAATGGTGACAGATAAAGAGGTGCAGGAGATAGTATTTGCTATGCCGAGCAATAAATCTACGAATCCAGACAAATACACAGCTGAATGTTTTAAAGAATCATGGTTTATTATGGGAAATGATGTGGTGACTGCAGTTCAATCTTTCTTCAACAAAGGTTTCCTTCCCAAGGGAATTAATTCAACGATACTTGCACTTATACCAAAGAAGAAAGAAGCAAAAGAGATGAAAGATTGTAGATCGATATCATGTTGCAATGTGCTCTACAGTCTTTCAAATCGGTTAAAACTGTTACTTCCAAAGTTTGTTTGGTCGAATCAGTCTGCTTTTGTAAAAGGCATGTTGTTGATGGAAAATGTGCTCCTCGCATCGGAGATAGTTAAGAACTATCACAAGTCAACCACATCACCACGAAACTCGGTAAAGATAGACATTTCTAAAGCCTCTGATTATGTGCAATGGCCTTTTCTGTTGACTACACTCTCGGCCTTGAAGATTCCGGGCAAGTTTATACACTGGATCAAATTATGTTCAAGTGAACGGTAAACTTGCTGCCTTTTCTGTTCAAGTGAACGGTAAACTTGCTGGATTTTTTCAAAAGTGAACAAGGCCTTCGACAAGGCTACTTCTTATCGCCCTATCTTTTTGTCATTTACATGTATGTGCTCTCGCGAATGCTGGATAAGGCTGCTAATGATCAGATTATAGGATTTCATCCCAATTGCAAAATCGTGAAGCTCACGCATTTATGTTTTGCAGATGACCTGTTAGTGTTTTCGGACGGTATAAAGAGATCCATTGAGGGTATTCTTGCGGTATTTAACGATTTCGTAAGTTTTTCAGGCTTACAAATCTGTCTCCAGAAATCCACAAGAGAAAATTGTCACCATTCTAGATCAATTTCCGTTTGATTCAGGTACTCTTCCGGTTAGTTCTTTTTTTGATCAAACACTTATTTCAGATTTTGGGGGAACGGGGCATGAAGAGAGCACTCAGAAAAAAGGTTTTAAAAGTCCTAAGAGGCCTAAACTTTACTCAATGTTCCAATAATTTAGCCTCTATACTTTGCATCAATTCACTTGACCCGTAAGCTAATTGGAACTAGATTAATTGCATAAACAAGAAAGCTTAAGAACAGACAACAATGGTCACCGAGTTCAACTTCTACCATTACATCCTAGGTGGACAACGTTGGTCCACAGTATCCACTACGATCAGAAAAAGATACAAGAGTTTCAGGGAGAGCTTGAGCCCTACCACAATGGTGTCAGGTCTAGTTTTACAAAAAAACGATTACAAGAGAAAATTAGAGAGAGAAAGCCCAAATCTTGAGCTAGCTTGATCAGCCGTGCCAAGACTTTTAGAGGCGTGTGGTTAGTTAAAAAATGTGGTCATTTTCAATATTTTTTAACAATAGTTTTATATAATATAAATTGTTAAAAACCCAATAATAAGTTAAGTCTAAAATTAAACCAACAAAAAAGTCTAAAACGTTAAGAAAATAAACTATAATAAGTTTGTCTTTCTGGTTCAGTTTCTTGTGATAGCATTTTGTTGTTTGTTGTTATGTATTTTCATTTGGAGTTGTAATGATTTATACATTTTGAGATTAATAAGATGTGATTTCTTATTAATTTGTTCATAACCTGTGTATTTCTTATAATATGATGGGTGAGTCATAGGTTATGTGTGAGGTTGGAAATAGGAAGTTTATGTGAGTTAGACTTATCTATTTCTGGGATTCTCTAAATAGACACTATAAGAAAACACAGTTTTAGCGTCGAATTTTTGCATCGGTTTTGTGTCGACGCAAATATAGGGTCAATTTTACATTGATTTTGTGTTGATCTAGACATTCGATGCAAATACGACGCAATATTGGGACAAAACTATTCGACGCTAAATCAACGCTAAATTGCATCGATTTAGCATCGAATTAGCATCCACTATCTACATTCGATGCTAAATTGATGCTAATTTAGCATCAATTTAGCAATAATATCATAGCATCGGATATAGCATCGAATATTGCGTCGAAAGTGGTAGGTAGGTTGCACGGTTTTAATGGGGTTTTACCCTATACCCTAAACATGATTGAGCTTTGTCATAGCCATGAATTAGCATCGGAATCTACTGTAATCAACGCTAATTCGACGCTATTTAGCGTCGATTTAGCATCGAATTGTTATCAATTGATGATATTTCGACGCTAAATGATATTTTTGGTGTTTAGGGTAAAGAACAGAAGATGCGTCGATTTTTCATCGGAGTCTTCAGAACCAATGCTGATGCATAAATGTTATATATATTGTATGTTATTGCGAATGTATAAGTGATCTATTCAAAATTTAAAATAAATGTAATGAATAAAGATTTCAAAAGGCCTATATAGTTTTACATATATCTTGAACCTTATAGGAACAAAATATGTTTGGTCCAAAAACTTTTAAGTTTAAAATTAATCTGTTACACCAAAAATCAATACGATTAAGATTGTTTTCGTATCTGTGGCGGGTTTTTACCCTATACCCTAAAACATGATTTAGCCTCGCCATAGCTGCGAATTAGCATGGGAATCATCTATAGTCAATGCTAAATCGATGCTACTTACCATCAATTTAGCATCGAATTGCCAATAATCGACGCTAAATTGACGCTAAATGAAATTTTTAGTGTTTAGGGTAAAGAACAAAAAATGCGACGGTTTGTTTGGTATTCGACGTT
This sequence comes from Arabis hirsuta, assembly GCA_964056655.1. Classification (NCBI taxonomy): domain Eukaryota; kingdom Viridiplantae; phylum Streptophyta; class Magnoliopsida; order Brassicales; family Brassicaceae; genus Arabis; species Arabis hirsuta. The sequence continues at coordinate 25,376,015 of OZ053307.1, forward strand.
AAATTGACGCTTAATTCAATTAATTTGGTGCTATTTAGCGCCAACACATATATAATAACGCTAACTGATGCTAATTAGCATCGATTTAACATCGAAATAGCATCGCTTAGCGTTAATATATATGTGTTGGCTCGTTCTCTCGTCAAATCTCTTCTTCCTCACTAATTTTTTTTTGTTCTCTCTCTCCCGCCGATCTCCCTCTGCCACCGATCTCTCTCTCTCTACCATCACTCTCTCTCTACCGATCCCTCCCTCTACACACAAATGGTATGTGTTTGTTTTTTCTATTTTATTATGTGTATTCTCAATAATGTTTTTAGATTAGTGTTGAATTGAGTTTCAATCCATATATGAATTTATATATTGTTTTATTTGTTTTGCATTGTTACTTTGCATTTTTTAGTTTAATAAATTCGTTTTTAGTTTATACTTTGCATTTTTATGTCAAACAAATTCGTTTTTATTTCACCATTAAATTATATTTGAGATTAATAAATTTGTTTTTTGATTTTGTAAATTTGTTTAGTTTTGTAAATTCATTTTTTTTTAGTTTAATAAATATGTACATGAGTTTATAATTTTCATTTTTGGTCAAATAAATTCGTTTTTCTTTCACATTAAATTATATATGAATTTAATAAATTCATTTTTTTATGTTTAAAAATAAGTGTTAGGGATTTTTTTTTATATAGATTATTAGGAATCGTTTGGAATGAATTTGTAGGAAATTCGTTTTTAGATTTAATAAATTCGTTTTTAGAGTTTGTAATTGATTTATATACTTTTATACTTTACATATTTTAATTTATACTTTACATAATTTAGTTTCATAAATTTGTTTGAATTTCACCATTAAATTATATTGAATTTAATAAATTCGTTTTTAGATTTAGTAATTGATATATATAATTTTGTACTTTACATATTTTAATTTATATTTACATATTTTAGTTTAATAGATTTGTTTTTATTTAATCATTTGTGTTTACAAATAATTGTTGGGGATTTTTTTAATAGATTAATAGGAATTGAATCTTGGGATGAATTTGTAGGAAAACAAATTTAGATTTGATATGGTATTTAATATTTAATATTTATATTTTACATATTTCAATTTAATAAATTTATTTTTTATTTTACAGGTAGATCGACCTCGTATGGAGAGTTATTTGGCGAGGATTCTACAATTCGAAGAAGAAGCCGGAGCCTTCATTCAACAAGATAGGGCCAGACAATAAAAATTAAATTTGTGTTTGTATTTCAGTATTTGTATACAATTTTTATTTTTATTTTTAGATAATTTAAATTTACATTTGTAATAAAAATGATTTTATAATATTTTCAAAATAATAATAATAAAATTTTATATTTGCATTCGTAATAAAACTGATTTTATAATATGTTCAAAATAAAATTTTTTTTTTAAATATAACTGATTTAAAATTTTTTTTTCATCACTTAATCCGACGCTAAATCGATGCTAAATTAGCATCGATTTAGCATCAGATTGAGTGGTTGTCGGCGCTAATTCGATACTAAATTAGCTTCGAACAAACAGTGACGTAAGTTCGATACTAATTTAGCATCGAATTAGTGTCGACTGTGTTATAGCGTCGAATTCTATTCGACGCTAATATAGCATTTAATTAGCGTCGAATTTTGATACGTTGCAAATATAGCGTCGAATTAGGTTCAGCGTCGATGTTTTAGCGTCAAAGTGTAATTGGACGCTAAGAGGCATTAGCATTGAATTAGCATCCAATTATGCTGATGCTAAACGGTGTTTTCTTGTAGTGAGAAGTTTTTTTATGAGTTAGAACAGTCTATTTTCCCTAGAGACTCGAGTGGAAACACGCTCTGTGATTGGGTTGTTTCAGATGACCTAGGGATTGGTCATGAATGTGATGATATTCTGGGATAGAGAATGTCATGATGGAACCACGAGAGGTGAATTTGGTCGACAAGTGCTTATGATGCACGTGCAGAATTGATTGCTCTAGGGGATAATCAGTTTCCGTGCATATACTTTGAGAGATAGTGAGTTTCCCCTGCATGCCGAGCTTGACGGACTGTGTGTTCCGCGAGTGGAAGGGGCATGGAGCATACCAAACATGATGGATGGCGGTCCTGAAGGTGGGAGGGGTATGATACACCGAGAGCTCAAAGGGTGACTGATATATCATGGTTTTTACCCGTTTTTGACTATGATATAAAGATGTTTAATAGAGTTTTTTTAGTGTTTTTTGAGTCTTTTTAGGTGTTTACAGGTTTTATGTACGTTGGAGCTTAATGGGAGCTTTTGGATGTTTTGGAGCATTGCGGAATCAAGAGCCGAAGTGATCAAGGTGGAGTCGAGTTTTGGAGGTTGTGTCGATCGACACAACCTATGTGTGTCGATCGACACACATGTATGACGAGAAGAAGTTGATTTTTGAAGATTTCTTTTTTGCGATGGAAGTTCCAGAAGTTATCAGAAAAAAGCCCAACCCGATTTTGGAACATTTTTACCTTATGTTTTAGAAGGGATCCATTTTTCTATTAAGACTTGGAGAGAGATTGTTTTCGAGAGCTTTTGGGGAGAGATTTCTATACTTCAGACTTTCAGACTTCGAACCCTCTGTATCTCTATCTCTATCTTTTTAATGCAATTTATTTCATTCATGATATTTTCTTCATCTATGTCTGAGTAGTTTGCTTGTTAGGTTTTGGGAATTCAAGGGTTTGATGAGAAATTGTTAGGATCAAAATACTGTTAGGATTTATCTTCTTGTTCTTCATCTAGATTGTTTAAACTCTGATTTTAGGATTGATCAACTAAATTTGGATACTTTAGGTTGCCTTAATAGATGCGAGAGTATTATTAACAACCTGACCTAATCTTAGATGAGCAAAATTATCTATTCGCAAAGAGATTTGGCTTAGTAATTTTGTGAACAATCGAATCTGAACTTACTGCTTGTCTTTATTCACTGAATTTACAAAGAGATTTGGAATTTAGGGATTTAGTCATAGATAATCTCTGCAATGAGAGTTGATTGGTTTTACACTTGTGTTTGAGTTCTAGAACTGCGCTAAATCAAATCATGACAGACTTTTATCCTTAATTTCGATTCATCCCTGAAAATTACCCATAGCCTAACTCTTTTGTCTCATTGATTACTAGAATCTAATCATAATTTGCTTACTTTGTTTTGCTATTTTCTTTGCTTTAACACATATTTACTTAGCATCATTTGAATTCATTAGTTGATTGTGTGATTCGATTCCCTGTGGATTCGACCCCTAAGTACTACTACGATCTCTTAATTTGAGAAAGTAGCTCAGGAAAATTTGAGCATATCAGTGACGACCCTGAGAGTGGAGGGGTGTATATGTATGAGTTAACCAATTAATGTCTGAATGTGATTTGTAAGTATGAGACTGGATGAAAATCTCAGGGACCGGTGGATGATCTCAAGGAACGGTGGATTATCTTAGGGATCGGTGGATGATCTCAGGTGGTGCTGGTCGGGTTGGTCAGGAAAGTTACCGTAGTAAGACGATGTTACGTGATTCGAAGGTAAATCCGTGTTAGTGGGGGATAATTGTAACATCCACAAACCAAAATGTTAAGTTGTTGGTAGGGTGTCGACCGACACTAATGTGGGTGTCACTCGACACTCGAGTAAATTGAACCGGGTTGGTTCGATTTTCTCTGTCGGTTTGGCTCGGTTTAGGCAGAAACCCTAGGGCCTCACTATATAAGGGGAGGAGTCGCGTTATGGGTCTGAAAAACATAATTTTGTGAAAGAAAAGAGAGTTTTTGGGAGGTTTGAGGGATTTTTGTTGTTTCCTTTGATTTATTGATCTTTTTGGGCTTGTTTGGTGAGTTGTGAGGCTCTAGGATCGTGTTTGATTCGTGAGATTTGTGGAGGAAGATGGGATTTCGAATTTGGTGGATCCGTATTCTTCGTGTTCTTCGTCGGTTTCCTTCCCGAATCGAGGTGAGTGTGTGACTATTGGCTTATTTAGGTAAAGAAATTGATAGGATGCATTTGTTGTGTTGTCTAGTTGGTTTTCGTACGGTTTCTGGTGGATTTCTATGCATGAAATTGATTAAATGCATTCCGGAATCGATCCGTGAGAGGATAGGTTTGATTTCTGGATTCTGTATTTGGTTGTCAACCGACACTGGGTGGGTGTCGCTCAACACTAGATGGTTGTTCACCGACAGGGTGTCGACCGACACTGGTTTGAGTGTCGACCGACACTGTTTGAGTGTCGATCGACACTGGGTGGGTGCTGACACGGTGTCGACCGACAATGGGTTGAGTATCGACACTGGGTGGGTGTCGCTCAACACTCGGGTTAGTTATGTGATTTTCAAGTTTGGTTTTGTATGATGCATTGTTGTTTGTTCATCCTGGTATTGCATTTCTTTCTTATGCATGTGTGTATAGCCTAGTAGATGGGATGACCGTCTCACTGAGTATTCGTAATAATACTCACGCATCTCTTTTAACCATGTGATGCATGTAAAGACAAAGTGTGATCGTGGAATCGCAGCTACGAAGAGGAGATGATCTATAGTCTCGATTGTGTGGTTTATATTATCGTTTACATTGTTAAATTGTTGATTACTATGGTTTAAGGATTTATGAGTATTATTGCTCGTTATTTACTTTTGTTGTTCTGCTGTTGTTGATATGCTGGTTTGTCGTTGATTGAGAATTTAGCACATAAAGAGTTAGTATTTATGGAAATACTAATTCGATGCTATTATAAAAAAAGCAAAACAGGTCGGATTGTTTCACTTGTACCTCATCACTCCAACTTTCCTTCTTGGCGTTGAGCCATTTTTAAGGTTATCTAACAATGTTTTGTTATCTGCCTCGGCTTGCCCGTTCTCTTACGAGTATCTCTGCATTAAATACGTTAATCTTATTTGCCATTATTGACAAAAAATTTTGAATATGGTCGAGGTGAACTGGGTTCCGTTATCGGTTACGATTTTGTATGGATACCCATGTCGGCATATGATATGTTTTCATATGAATTTCTTCACCTGTTAGGTGCCGCTTCCATCCATTTGGTGAAGTAATCAGTTAGGACGAGTAGATATTAAACCTGCTTTGATCCTGACTTGACTAAAAGCCGATTATATCCATCGACCACCTCATGAATGGGTAGGGAGCTGAGATCGACGATAACATCTCAGCTAGTTGATGTTGGATTGAGGCGTGTTTCTGGCATTTCTCAAATTTGGCTACAAATATGGCGCACTCGGCCATCATTGTCAGCCTAAGTACCCTTGTCTTTTGATTCGTAGTGTTAGGGCTCGTCCCTTGGAATGACTTCCACAGGACCCGTTGTACACCTTGGACATTACGTCATGAATCTCATCTGCATGTATGCATGTCAAGCAAGTTCTAGCTGCACTGTTCTTGTATAGTTTTTCTTCCATTATGCATAAGCGCGTGCTCTTTACTCAGAGCTTTCTACCTTACCATTTTTTTGGGAGTTGTCTCATAGATAATGTATTCGAGAATCCAAATTCTCCTATCAGGGGCTAACTTAGCCTTGTGGGTTGTGTCAGCTAGCTCGGCCTCTTGCGAGTTGATCGGATTATCCTCCTCTAGTATATCTTTGGGGCTGTTGGACACCTCAGCCTCATCTTACGGCTGGATCATTCCTGCCAGGGAACTGGAGCTTTGTTACGATTATCTGTCTCTTTGGCTTGTAGTTATTGCGTTCAGTCTGGCCTTGGTAGCTATGCTAATGCTTGGCTTTTCTATTCCCTCTACCATAATGATTCGCTTTAATAGGGGATAAGAGATCGAGACTAAGGCATAGTGCATCTGTCGAAATATTTTCTCCTCGACGGATTCTGGTTAAATCAAGTTTTTCAAATTGTTTAGCCAAGTCTCGAGCTTTATTTAGGTACGCCTCCATGCGATCATCCTTAGTTTCATATTTGCCATGGCCTAGCTTGTGACGAGCTGGGAGTCACTGGATGTGTTGAGTTCTCTAGCTCATACTACTAGGGGCAATCTTAGACTAGCTAGGAGGGTTTGTATTTTACTTTATTATTCGAAGCGGGGAACTCGAGTTAAAAAAAGTATTCAAGCACTTCTCAAGATGGGGAGGTAAGCTTTACCCCGACTCCGAATCCTTGTTTTGAGGGGGCTCAAAGTCTTTCCACGTTCGGTTTCATAAACTGACTGGAAGCCAACTTGATTACAAAATCGGCCACAGCTTGCGCTTTCACGTTGGTTTTGATTCTATTATCTATTTCGTATTTGCTCAACTTGATGGCCCATTTAGCCAATCTCTTAGACTTGACAGGGATGTGTTGTAACGCCCGCGAACCAATTATGTATTTTTGGTTCGGGTGTCGATCGATACCAGCTCGATTTGAACTAGCGGATTAAGGTTTTAATCGCTCGGTTAGGCGGATTTTGACTGGAAACCCGAGTTGTTATTTTATTTTTTTATAAAAGTCAAAAGCCTTATTTTGAGGAACCCATGTTTTGGGGAGCCTTTTTTTGTGGAAGTGGTTGAAGTATTAATGAGAGGAATCAGTTTTGAGGAAAAGAGGTAGAGAGAATTAGTGAGTAAAGAGAGGAGGAGAGAGGGAAAGGTGGAAGAATCCGCCGGTTTTGGAGGAGACAAACGGTGGTGAAGATCAAGTTGGATCGGAGTGAAAATTTTAGGGTAAGTTCTCCACTCTCTTATCTTGATTTAGGAAGAAACCACTTGTCATTTGGGTAAGTATTCTAGGAGTTATGGTCGTTTTACTGAGAGATGTTTCTGCAGCATCGCTTCTGCGATCAGTCCAATTCGAGGGAGGATTCCCGTCGAACCGTTGGTAATCAGAGAACGATCTATATACGGTTGGAAAGATCTCTCTGTCTAGTTTTCAGATCAGGTTTTCGATCTTGATTCCGAGGTATGATCCGTTCTCTGTATTTTGTTTAAGTTAGTGTGTCGGTTTCTGAATTATCTGTTTTCAGTTCCGATTATCGAGTTTGCGAGCTAATTTCCCCATCGAACCGCTTAGAGTTAGGTTACGTTCTATACACCTCTGTAAATCTCTAGATGTCTAGTTTCTATAACAGGTTTTATACCTTGATTTGGTTAAGAATTCGCTGAGTTATGGTCCTTTGAACTTCGGTAGTTCGTGCAGTTTTTCTGCAATTTCATGCGATTTCGTCCGGAGTTGCTATTTTCGGGGTCGATTTTCTGGCGAACCGTTTGGAGTTAGGAGTCTAGTGATACGGTGTTGGAAAGCTGTTGGTGTCTAGTTTCCAGAACCGTTTTCCGTTCGCGATTTGGTCCAGTGAGTCGGAAGTTATTCCAGTCGCAAAACAGGTGAGTGCGTGACCATGGTTTTTACGGGTATTTGGTGCGTTTGATTGCGAATTGAGTTGATTTGTTGTTCGATCAATGCTTGTTTGGGGCGTTTTTAGTGTTTAGATCAACGTAAGTATCGTGGTTTGTGGTTGATTTTACGTTGACTTTTCGGGGTTAACTCTGCGTTGACTTTTCGGTGTTGACTTTTTGCTTAATTGTGTTGTGTGGTGTTTTGATTGTTCCCTATACCCGTGCATCTAGCCAAGTAGATGGGATGATCGTACCACTGGGTATTTATGATAATACTCACGCATCTCTTATAACCATGTGATGCAGGTAAAAACAAAGTGTGATCGTGGAATCTGGCTGTGAAGAGGAGATGATCTAGTGTCTCGTTTGTGTTTATATTTATTCCGCTTTTGTTATTTTGTTGAATTATTGTGTGGTTTAATATTTATGGGAATAATATTTCGGGTGTTTAAAAAAAAGAAAAAAAAAAAAAAAAAAATCTGGTTGTTTCATTTTGGTATCAGAGCCCTAGCGGTTCTAGGGCGGGTGGGCGGGGAGCCCTTATGGTTTTAGAGTAGTGGCATTAATTAATTGTGTGAGTTAATTGATTAATTGCGGTGTGGGTTTGGAGTCCTAGATCATCTTCTTCGAGCCTTCAATGAGATTCCACGGTATGTGTTTTTGTGATTTTTGTTGGTTTCTAGTATTCTTAGGTTCTGCTTCTGGTAGTGAAGCAGAATGGTTAGAAATACTACTAGAGTTCCTACTATTGGTAGAGCAGAGTGTGATTGCTAGACATCGTGGGGGCCGTGGTGGCCGAGGACGTGGGTGCGCGCGGGGATTGGGAGGGAGTTTGCCGCGATTTTGGCTGGTGGTTCTACGCAGGAGCGGATGGCAGACTCGCAGATGTATCTGGAGAAGTTAGGGGGCATGGCTAGTGTGAGTGTTAGTGTTCGAACTGGTGGGGCTAGTGAGGGTTCCAGGGATGCCGGTGTGGCAGCGGACCCATGCGTGGGTGCGGGTGCAGGAGGATCTATGACCGTGATGATCGTCTGGCGGGACTGTTACAGTTGATTTTAGAGCGGTTACTTGGGGTTGTGCTGGCTCGGGGTTAGGCTCCGGTAGAGCCAGGAGTGGCTGGAGTGGTTGGTAAAGCTAGTGTTCAGTTAGGTGTAGCTGGTGTTCGGTTAAGAGTGGCTGGTGGTTAGTCAGGTGTGCAGCCGGGTGTGGCTGGCGTACAGTATGGTGAGACTGGTGTACAACCAAGGTGGTTGGGCTACAATCGAAGGTGGCGATTGTGGATGAGTTGCCATCTTCTCTGGGAAGGATGGAACATGTGTGCAGAAGATGCATAATACTTATGATTTGGACCAAGTGAGGTAGTTCTAGTCAGTGATGCACGTTTAAGGATTGTTTTCTCGAAGGGATGGGAGTTTTCCCTGCAGGTAGTTCTTAGAGAGATGTGAGTTCTCTCCAGGGAATGTGAGTTTCCCTGCATACCGAGAGCTTGTCGGACAAGGGGTTCCGAGATTGTGAGTGGAGGACTTTGACTTGATTGGATGACTTTGACTTGATTGGAGGACTCGCTGTAGAGCGAGCAAGTGCCACGAGGGCGGAGCTGGTTGAGACAGCTGCTATAATTGAGGTTGTACTAAGGGAGTAGGCTTTGGTGCTTAGTCTGTATGTTTAGTCAAAGGGGTCGCAGTAGCAAGTAGTCCAAGCGAGGACGATGGGCCTCTGCAAAGATGGAAGATAAAGTGGGAGAATACTTCAGGATTGAGCCAGAGAGGACATAGTGGTATGTGATGCTTCGGGTGCGGAAGCATGGATCACAAAGTGGCGAGCTATCCGAGGAGGGACCAGGCTCGGGATACACGGGTGTGAGTCCCATGTATTGTTCGACTGTGGAGCTATGTTTGCTTATTACGCCGGAGTGTGCGGAGAACAGCGGGATCCAGAGTGATTCCGGGGAGCAGCACAGGGTAGTGAGGGTAGTTGAAGGGAAGACGTTGGCTACTTTCGGACGGGCTTGTGGAGTTGATATTCTGGTGGCAGGAGAGTTGATGCCAGCAGATCTAATTATCAGTCCGGTGGAGCTGTATGATGTCATTTTGGGTGTGGATTGGCTGGATCGGTACAGGGTGCATCTCGATTGTCATCGAGGACGGGTAGTGTTTGAGCGAGAGGCTGAGAGGTTGGTTTATCAGGGTGTGAGACTGACTTCCGGGAGTCTCGTGATTTCTACTATTCAGGCGGAGCAGCTATTAGAGAAGGATTGCGAGGCGTAGTTTAGTGATGATTGTGATGCCAGAGACTGTTGGAGAGGTTGCAGTTGGGGATATTCGAGTTATTCAAGATTTCTAGGATGTTTTTCAGTCGTTGCAGTGGTTACCACCGTCACGGTCTGATCCTTTCACGATTGAGCTGGAACCCGGGACGACTCCGATATCTAAGGCACCTTACAGGTTGGCTATAGCTGAGATGGCAGAGCTGAAGAAGCAGCTCGGGGATTTGATGAGTAAGGGTTTTATTCGTCCGAGTACTTCACCGTGGGGAGCGCCGGTGTTGTTTGTGAAGAAGAAGGATGGGAGTTTCCGGTTATGTATTGATTACCGGAGACTTAACCGAGTCACTGTGTAGAACAGGTATCTCTTACCGCGGATTGATGAGTTGTTGGATCAGTTGCGTGGGGCTACTTGGTTCTCCAAGATTGATTTGGCTTCGGGTTACCATCAGATACCGATTGATGAGGCATATGTGAGGAAGACAGCCTTCAGGACGAGATATGGGTATTATGAGTTCGTGGTGATGCCTTTTGGTTTGACGAATGCACCAGCAGCGTTCATGTCGTTGATGAACGGGGTTTTCAGGGAGTATCTGGATGAGTTCGTGATCATCTTTATCGATGATATTTTGGTGTATTCGAGGAGTCTTGAGGAGCACGAGGTACACCTGCGGGTGGTTTTGGAGAAGCTGAGGGAGCAGAAATTCTATGCTAAGTTGAGCAAGTGCAGTTTCTGGCAGCGAGAGATCGGTTTTCTCGGTCACGTGATATCTGCAGATGGAGTGTCTGTTGATCCGGCAAAGATTGAGGCTATCCGAGATTGGCTTAGACCGAGGAATGCAACTGAGATCCGGAGTTTTATTGGGTTGGCAGGGTATTACAGGAGGTTCGTCAAGGGTTTCGCGAGTATGGCACAGTCGATGACGAAGCTGACAGGGAAGGATGTCCCTTTTGTTTGGACTTCAGCATGCGAGGAGAGTTTTACGCGGCTGAAGGAGATGTTGACGAGTACACCAGTGTTGGCGTTACCCGAGCCGGGTGAGCCATTCGTAGTGTATACGGATGCTTCAGGAGTTGGTCTGGGTTGTGTGTTGATGCAGCATGGGAAGGTAATTGCTTATGCGTCGAGACAGTTGAGGAAGCACGAGTGCAATTATCCTACCCATGATTTGGAGCTGGCAGCGGTGATCTTCGCTTTAAAGATTTGGAGATCTTATCTTTATGGCGGGAAGGTACAGGTATTTACGGATCACAAGAGCTTGAAGTATTTCTTCACGCAGCCAGAGCTGAACCTGAGACAGAGGCACTGGATGGAGTTGGTAGCGGATTACGATCTTGAGATTGAGTACCATCCGGGGAAGGCAAACTTGGTTAAAAATTTAACGATTCGAATTTGATCTCTGTTTTTTTCCATAAATTGTGTTTTATGTTGAACTCTTTCGCTTAATTAGAAGTTGTTTGGCTGCTCATGTAGCATATGAAAGCTTGGTGAAATTGCAAGTAAGATCTTTTCTCTCTGTGATCTATGTTAGTTAATGTCTTTTTAACATTCATTATGGATTCATTATTCGAGTGGATTGTTATTATCATCGGTTCATAACTAAGCCTCATTCACATTGACGTGGTCTGAACAGAAGAAGAGTATGACTGTATGACTATGAGCAAAAAATAAATAAACCAAGTTACATGTTACACAAATACAAGCAAAAAGAATGAAGAGTATTGACGTTGTAAAGATCCACAATAATAAGGATTGATTGCCGATAAATTTAGTCTCTTTGTTATTTTTAGAATGACGTTACTTATGTTTAGATTTGTTTTGTTAATACATTATAATCCGTAGTATAAATTTATTAAAATAACAAATCTAATAACACTATTAAATGTGTAAGCTAAGTTTATGGCATATATATAAGTATATAACTATGCACGTAATTATTCAAAATTTGAGGTCGAATGTACGACGATACGTGCTTGTGGTCAAAAGTTCAGGCGATACAACTCAAGTGCAACTTCCAAAAAACTGCAAGCACCCAAAATCAAAAAGATTTAAATCATCATAAAAAAGTCCAAGGCAGATCAATGGAATCGAGTCTTTGATTTTATTGAAGAGCATAGAAATTTTTTTATGGGATGTAGAGAAAATTTCTACACATAATTCTGATGCATGTGTTAAAGAAATGAGAAAAATAATCTTTCTTAATAAAGAAGATGAGTTATATTGGGCAGTCTTTGTATATCTTGAGATCAATGAGCAGAGGCGACAAACAGTTTAAAAATGTATTCAAGAGTTTGGACAATCGTATGACTACGAAATGAGAGAAAGAATATTGAATATCTTGAAAGAATGACTGGAATAAAGAACGAAGCATCAAAATATTTTGAATACTTTTTTATATGCTTTAATCTTATTTGACCCCAATAAAAAGAGTTGATAATGCCAACTATTATTGGTCCGGTAAAACTTATAATGATAGTTCATTTTAATATAGATGCAAACTTTCTCAATTGCAATAAAATCTCACGTTCTTCTCTTTTGAATCGTATTTGGTTGATTAGGTTACTTTTTGATTATTAATCTGCTTTTAGGGATATTTTTGCTCTTTTTTTTTTGTAAATTGTTTCCAGTATTACTAGTATATATATATATAACAGTTAATCATATATATTATGTGAATATTAAAAAAAAATTAAGTTAATAACCAACAAAACTAACGGTATATGGTATGGCTTGGGATCGTTTGAAGCTAATCAAAGCCCATTTGTTATTGGTTTTGTTTTTAATTTTTTTGATATGCCGAACACAATAAAACGGCAGTGTTTTATTTCTTGCGCCTCCTAATATCATTCTCATCGCAACACATAAGCAAATTGATTTCTCTTTAATAAATATAGATAGATAGAATGAAGATTTATTAGGGTTACACATGATATAATAATTTGTGAAATTAGCCTCTATATTAGTTATTGGCTCTATTTTTAATTATCTAACATAACATAAAATGAAATTTAGTAACTAACATTCTAATTACTTGAGATTCCAATTTTACCTTTAATGTATTTGTGGTAATTGATTACATATCTCATTTTCATTGTTATTTCATTTAATACATTATTTTCTCATATTAAATTCTTTCTTTCTCATTTCCAAAAAAATAATTGAAGATAAATAATATTTTTATTTTTTGTATTATTAGGAAAAAAATAACTAACAACATAAATGTTTAGACTTTTCATTTATATTAATTATATATTTATACATATAGTTAACAATGTATCCAAATATACTTATAAAGAATTTTTATTTCTATTAATTTTATAGTTAACTATGTATCCAAAAATATTTATATTTCTAGTTAATTTTCTTCACAAATAGTCAACTATACTTGCTATATTTACGAATAGTTTACTCTTAACTACTCACTCTTTTTGTCTATAATTGAGTATATAGTTAGATATATACTAACCATTTTAAAATATAATTACTTATAAATTTTTATAGGTAGTCAAGAATATACCCACTTGTAGTTATCTATATAGTATATTTTTTTCACAAACATTTACCTATACTAACTAGTTACATTCACGTATAGTTCACTATTATCTATATACTTAGAAATATAAATAACTATATTTAAATGTAGTTAATTACATATTTATGTATAGTTAGCAATACATAAACATATAGTTGTCTATTAGTTAACTTTATTCCGAAGCAAATAACTATATTTGTTATATTCACAATAGTTAACTATTCAATTATACTTTTTATATTTTACAAATAGTCCACTATTTATGTTAATAATACCTAATTTTTTATATAGGTCACTATATCATTTATCTATTCAAAGTTTTAAAAAATAATCATTTACTAGAAAACGAAAAAAATGCAGAAAAAATAAAAATATATATATTTATACATATATATTATATATGTCAATTTCAAGATTATTTTTGGAAAATTATCACCTCTTTAAAAAAAAAATTTGCAATAAATATGCATTTAAAGTGACAACTTTAATTGAATTGATTAAAAGGGTAAAATGGTTAAATTTTATTTATTATTATTATTTACTTAATTTCTAAACTACACATGTTATTTTTTAATTTATATGCCCAAACATATTATTTCGTTAATTAACCCTAATAATTTTGGTATAATATATTCTTTATATTAATAGAGAATACACTAGGTGAAAATATTAGATGTCATCCTAAGAGGGTTTTAACGAATTTATTTCCTAATTAAAATTTTTAAAAATTCTTAATAACAAATATATAGAAATAACGAATATGTGGTAATTAATATAGAGAAATTTTATTTAAAGAATATAAAAAATATATATATATATTTTAATAATACTAGATTTTTTATCCGAGTCAAAAGCGGTATTAAAATATTCAAAAACAAAAATTCATGATTATTTTTAATAGATTGGAGAAATAAAAAATAACAAAGATAAAATATATTTATGTTTCATCAAAATTTAGCTTTATTATATTTATGCACAATACATATAATTTTTGTGTGTTTATAAATGTTAGAATATACGTCCAAATATTAAATTCGGTTAAAACATATTTAAGTGTTTCATCCAAATCTAGTATATTTTAATATATAGATAATTTCCTTTAAATATATTTGGAAAATTTAATAATACATATATCGTGTGAATAAAGATTAGTATTAGATAATCACGATACTTTGCAAGCGTAAATATTATGTACATTTTTAGAGAAGATAGATAATATGGAAGATTACAATAATTTCGATCTTTATTTTTTATTTCTCAAAACAAAAAAAAAGATTACAATAAAAAATCTAGAAATTATCTAACTATGGAAAATATAGAAGTTATTTAATATGAGAATATTCTAAAAATGAAATAATATTAAAAAAAAACTAAATATTGAGATCCATACGTGTAATGCATATGATAATAAAGCCCATCATGGGGCAGCGATCGCACGAATCAATTAAACGATTGCATATAGTTTTTTTCTTCTGAAATCAGCAAAACGACAGCGTTTTTACTTTTTTTTGCTTCCCAAAATCTTTCTCAATGTCACCTCAGCAAAGTGAATTCATGTTTATAAATGTAGATCGGATGCATTTCACAAATCATGGATAGTGAAAACTTGAGATAAATACATTTGTTAGGTATTATAAATATGATGAGTCCCTGACTCCAAAGTCGAGACAATGTGAACATTTCCGAGAATTATTTTAAACATTTCATCCCTCTAATGCTCCAAATCACATCCCACCAAGTGTTGCAAGATTATGAATAACGGATCAAGTAGATAAAGAGTAACGTCATTCCTAAAAAAACATGGTCTCTGTCGATACAAACTTGCATCATATAAAAGAAAAACTGAAAAACTAAAAAGAAAAACTGAAAAATTAAAAAGAAGAATGTATAATGAAAAGAAAAAAAAAAAAGCTTAGAAACATACATAATCAAGAAGAAAGATGAGGGAGCGGGTTTAGCCAGCGTGGAAGCACGTACTGTGAAAAGTAGAGATTGTGATCACCACCCAATAATTCTTTGGCGAAGAAACATGGATAGACCGAGTCCATATACTCCTTGCAACCGCTAATACTCATGGTGCAACCATCCATAGACTTGTTCTCCGATGATGACTCCTTGTGAAGAGTAAACTTGTGTGTCCTCAAGTTTAACAAGACCAAACCGTTCTTGTTCCTACTCCACAAGTATATGATGTCGGAGTTAAAAGGATGCATCACCACGGGGAAAAAATCAGCACCCAAACCGATCAAGGACGAGTTAGTGTCGAGTCTCCACGAGAGTTGCCACGAATTAGGATGACGATTCCTAGAGACCAGCCTCCAAATCATGATTATCCGACCCCCATTATAAGAGAAAACATTGCAATACACCACAAATCCAGCAGACGTTGTGATTGTTCTCCTGAAACACCGAGTCCCTTCATGTGTCTTGTAATCAGGAAAAGGTATCAAACGACACCCATCAGTTCCTCCGACGTTATTATAGAAATCATAGGATACGACATAATCTGGGTCCATAGAGTTACGAAGCGCGGAAATCCAGTGAAGAATTCCGTTGTGGGGAACCGAATACTCTAGGTTACACCAAAACATTGCATAGACACAACGCACATTTTCGGTTTTCCAAGATCCTGTTTCTGACGAATATATCATAAAAGTTAGGTTAGAAGATAGCACACGTGGGACCAGTGTCCAGACAACCTTGTAACCCACGACAATACCCTTTTCCATCTTTGTGACCAATCCAGTGTCGAAGAAATGTTTATTTTCTTGTAACCTTACTACATCAAAAGCAGAGAGATGTGGAGGAAGAGGGATTCGAAACCATTGTTGCAACAACGGATTTACGACATGATACATTAGCGATCCTTCGATGGTTTCGGTGTAAAGCAATACAATTCCATCGGTGCAGGTCAAGACTGATGTTTTTCTCACTTGTGTCTCGAATTTGTGACGCATGAAAGAGCCTAAGGAATCGGTCAGTCCCCATCTCTCACATCCATGGTGTCCCACGATTTCTAGCGCAAATGTTTTGTTCTTTGTATTCATGATTGACCACGAGACGGAGGAGGTTGAGGAGTTGAGTGATTCGTAGAAGTCTCGGAAGAAGTCGGAATCGATTAAACATTTCCACTCTTTGCACACTGATCTGAATCTCGCAATGCTTTTCAATGATAATCGAGCCAAGATGATTACCAATGCTTCCTCTCCAGTTTTTCTATTTTGGCTGACAACGATTTGTTTTTGTTTTTTCTCCATTGGAGATTTAGGTTTGGGGTTTTTTCGTTCTTTCGGCAGTCTTGATAAGTTAATATATAGTAAGTTAGGTTTTGTTATTCTTGCATTGGGCATCATATGTCAATTTCAATTATTATTATTAACTTATATATCGTGATTTAGATTAAGGTAAATCTTCCAAATGTTCCATTATTATTTACCACTATCTTTATTGTATATATATTATTGTGAATTTTCCGTCTAATATCTAATTACGTATATGTCAATATTATATATTTACTTAATTTCAATCCCAAAACCCTAGATATATCCTTATATATATATATATATATATATATGTCTCTGGATATTCCATACTGAGCGATTCCTTTCCACTGTCCTCTTTCTCGTTCCTTGGTATCCGATGAATATGTAGGTCCGTTCACATGTCCTATATCTATTACTATATGTTGGTGTTGTATTTTGCACCCCAAATACAGCCTTAGAGAGGCCCATTAGTAATAAGACCAGCCGACTAGCGAGTTTCGATATATAAACAGTTAGAAGAATATACCGCTAGCTGTGAATAGGGATGGAGCATGTGGAATGTAGTGACTGACTCATATTAAGCCTAATATATCTAGCAAAAGGCCCAGTCGATGAACCCTGCGATTGGGCTGAATGAAACAGTTAGCATAATTACTTGCGAGCTGAATCGTGAAGAGGAGCTCGCAGATAACATGTTGAATCAGTCAAGCTCGACATCTCGGAGCACGTACTAAAAATTTAGGATCGCGAGGAGAACATACTGCGTGAATATAGGAGTGATTGAGCCTAATTGACCGCTTATATAAATAGAAGAGAGGGCTTCTATAAGGCCAAGTCAAATCATAATCACTTTTACCCTAGAAAATCACATAGAACTAAATACTACGAGTTGCACTATGCTTTTATTATTTTCCATCTCATATAATACAAATCAATCTCACTATTCTCAAACTTTATTTATCTAAGATTCATACGAAGATCCAGATCTTAATTCCTTTTTATTAATATCAAATTCTTGGTTGTGGATTTTTGGATCCAAAATTTCGTGCTAGAAGGAGGGCAGTTATAGATCTTCTTTAGGTCGAGAGCACGTCCTCAAGGGCGACGCCTCAGGCTCTTGCTTGCGCTGAATTGGAATGATTAGACCTAAGGGTATCGATTTGTCTCAGCGAGTTCTAGGCCTCCAATCCCAATTCCAAGCATTCGTGCTCGACCAGTTTGGCAGATCACGATGTCAGTTACAACCTCAAGAACGAGCCCGCTTGATTTCAGTCTAGCTAAAATAGATCACTCAAACCCTAGGGTTAGGGTAAGACCAATTATCTCCATAGCAGGTTCGACTCGTGCACCTACTCTCGATACAAGATGGGAGACCATTACCTCCATTTTCATTGCATACATGTGACCTGATATCATTACAGCCTGAGTTAGTCATATTTAGCACTATAGCGAATTCGATCCCACCAAGTAATGGGAGATCTACCGTCATAACAACGGGCTCCACTTTGACTCTACCAATAGACCAGCAGGTTCATGTCTAGAGCACATCCTCAAGGGTGACGCCTCAGGCTCCAGCTCGCGCTGAATCAGAACGATCGGACCTAAGGGGTAGATTTTGTCTTGGTACTCCAATAGTTGGAATGCCAAAAATGATATCCCTTGGACAGATGAGACCTACTCCTCTAATCTCGATCTCAAGATTTCCTGCTTGACCTGATCGACAGATCTCGGTCTCAGGCACGAGCTTATGAACAACCTTATGATTTCAGTTCGGCTGAAACAGATCGCTCCAACTCGAGAGTTGGGGCAAGACCAACTACTTCGATAGTAAGGCTGATCCCCGAGTTTGCTCTCGATGCACAAGGAGGTGGAGCATTACCTCCACCTCCACCACTAACAGGTAACTTGATAATAGTGCAGCTAGAATCAATCAGATTTGGTACTACAATTTATTCGACCCACCTGTTCAAACAGACGTAGTGGATATCTTAAGTATCCTGAGATATCTGGTTGATATCACTAAGAGACAAGAAAGTTTCACTCGTGGTATTGCTGCAACCATAGATGAACTTGGATCCACGGCGTTCCTACTCGACTAGATTGGCACATCCCATTCTCAGACACCACCTCAGGAACGAGCTTGCATGATTTCGGTTTGGCTGAAACAGATCGCTCGAACTCGAGAGTTTGGGTAAGACCAACTACTTCGAGAGTCGGGCCGATCCCCATATTTTCTCTCGATGCACGAAGAAGTGGATCATTACATCCACCTCCACCACTAACATGTATCTTGATAACAGTACATGTGTGCCTAAGGATGAGGATCTGAGGAAGGAGTTTCTGAGAGAGGTACATGCGGGTATGTTATCTATTCATCCGGGAGCGACTAACATGTACCGGGAGCTGAAATGGTATTATCACTGGGTCGCACCCCAATTTATAATACACATGTAGACAAAACAATAAATATATGCGTATTTAGTAGTAATAGACAAAACCAAGGAAATTTGAGGCATTGGCCTCAGGTCCCATTCATTATACTTTATCAAGTCTACCACCACTCTTACAAACATTCCCAATACATTATCAGTTTCTCACGCCACTATAGTCAATATCGTCGTTCAAATGGAAGTAAACACAATTCCCAATACAAATCTAGAAAATATGTTGGAGGTTAGAGTTTTAAAATTTCTAGAAAACCAAAATCCACATACCTCTTGTCCAAAGCACCAACACGAAACCCTAAAACTTGCTGGAACTTTGACTCGCCGAAAGTTTCGTTCGTTGTTTTCGTTTGCCAAATCCTTAACATGTAGAAGCAACTGAACCATCACCATCCCTCAACCAAATCGATATAACTAAGAACATTAGAGAATCATTTGTACCCCAAACTCAATTTGTCAAAATCTTACTGTTTGACCGTCGTCCTCGTCGAAATCGTTCGACTGTTGCCGCCGAGGAAGAATGAGGAGAAGATAAACCTTTTTTGGGTAAAAAATGAAAACAAAACTGTGAGCCTCTCGATGAAGCCCCAAACGTAAATGTTTTTGTATTTTTGTTATAATTCATAATGGCAGTTTAGTCATTTAAAATTTTTAGTAAGGCTTTATTGTCTTTTAAACATTTTTGAAAATATTTCTTTTCTTTAAAAATTGTTTTGATAATTATCCAACATTTGAATGCTTTTTTTAGTAAGTATACCTTTTTTTATGAACCTGCAATTTTTTTTGTTTTTAATGGTTTCTTAACTGAATTTTTGCCAAAACCAAACTATAACTAACCAAAAGCGAAAAGTGGTTAAGTGAGAGAGAAATTATATTTTCACGTAAACGTATAACTAGTCGTCCAACCTTGGGGTGGGCAAAAAATCCGTTAGATTCGATTCGATTCGCTATACGTTCTGATCCGAACCAAAAAATCCGGATATCCGTAAAATTTCAAAGTAAAGTAAATACTAAATTTAAGTATCCGTAAAAAACAAAACAAATCACAAATATCAATTTAGAAAAACCAAATATCCGATCCGATCCGTTACATATATTATAATATAAAGTTCATATCTAATATATATGATTAATTATTATTTTTTGTTATTATAGATGTACAAATGGAAATAATTGTATTGGATTTATTTATTTTTTGCTAAGTATTTAATATTTATTATGATTAAATAATTAAATATAATTAAAACTATAACCGATTGGATCGCAGATATTTAAAAAAATCGGATATTTGATATATAACGGATCGGATTGGATATTCGTGGATATTTTTTAAAAATTCGGATATCCTAAAATTCACGGATCGGATCGGATCAGAAAAATAACTATCCGTTATTCACGGAGCGGATCACAGATACCAGATATTTTTCGGATATTCGCTCCATGCCCACCCCTCCAACCATCACAAAATTACACATGCAAACTCTTTTTACAAAAAAAATAAAATAATTTGTCAAATAAGTAAATTAAATGACTAAAAGAACACAACTTGCAATCAAATAATAATCTACAACTACATAAAATGCACACAGAAATGAACATAATTAACAACAAAACGTCGAACTAATTTTTTTTAACAAAAAACAATATAATACAAAAGCCCGCGAGTAGAGCGGCTACTCCAAAATAGTTTTTTTCTTTATCTTTATTTTTTGCACAAATAATAAAATCATAAGGTTCTCTTCATAATTCGGTTCATCAGTTGAAACGGTTTAAGGGAATTGACGTATTTGCCCTCTACTTCTTAGGGCAAAACAAAATCCCAAATCAGAATTTCGCTTTCGTCTCCGAAATCTCCGGAGCGATTTTCTCTCCGACGGGACTTCGTGATTCTCTCTCCGACGGGACTTGGTGATTCTCTCTCCGACGAGACTTCCCTGTTCTCTCTCCGACGAGACTTCCCGATTCTCTCTCCGACGAGACTTCCCGATTCTCTCTCCGACGAGACTTCGTGATTCTCTCTCCGACGAGACTTCGTGATTCTCTCTCCGACGAGACTTCCCTATTATCTCTCCGACGAGACTTTCCGATTCTATCTCCGACGAGCCTCTCCGATCTCGTAAGTAACTCTTTCTTTGTATCTTTATGATTCGATTCGATTTTCAACGCTCTCTCTATATCTTCATGATCCGATTCTGCCTCTGTTTTATCGTTCTTTCGATTTTCATGATTCCATACTGCCTCTGTTGATCCCTCGTAAGTAACTCTCTCTTTGTATCTTCATGATTCGATACGATTTTCAACTCTCTCTCTATATATCTTGATGATTCGATACTGCCTCTGCTGATCTTTCTTTCGATCGTATCTTTGTGTTAAGAAGAATTGTTTGACATAAGAATTGCCCCAATTACATTAGAAAACATAGGATATTGGTAGTTATGATTCGATGTTTATCCTTATGAAATTGAAATTCTGGATTTATGACACAAAGAATGTGTCACTATTTCTTAATGATTATGTAGGACCTGGATCAGTTTTTGAAGGAGCTGGGTTTTAGTGTAGAAAGTTGCAATGAATGTTGCAATGGATGATGTAAGTTCTCACACCTAAGTGTGCTTATTTTGCCTTGAACACTCATTGACTTGATGTTTGCTGCAACAGTATGAATTAGATATTGAAGCGGATCGTTATGTTGATGTCCAGTGTAGACTAAGCCTTACGAGAACAAACCATCTAATCTCTCTCATTAATGCGTGGTCACTTAATGCTCGCGAGTATGATCGAGGTGACACACAGACCATTGTTCGTGTATGGAGAGTTGCACAAACTCATCCTCTGCTTGAGGACAACTACTGGAATGACGGGAATGACGGGGCTGGTCATGGACATGGTGGTGGAGGTGGTGGGAATATTGGGGGAGCTGACCCGGGTTATGATTCTCCAGATGATGATGACGGTCCCGGAGGTGGTGGTGGTCTTCTCGTAGGTGGAGTCAATCCCAATCTCCCTCCGGCTGGTGGTGTAGCTAATGGCAATCCGCCTCCGGGAGTTTATGGTGAAGACACTTTGGAGAATGACGATGATGATGATGATAGCCATGCTGGTATTATATATTCCTTTGATCATTTTATATTCCTACATCCAGATAATGTTTTGTTCTACTAACTTTATGTGTTTAATTTTTTCAGGTAAAAGGAAGAAAAGGAGTGAGAAGAAGAAGAAGAAGAATGATAGAAAGAAGAAGAAGAACAGACTCCACTGAACATATTTTTCATAAGAGAAATACCATTTCATGTACAATTTTGTGACTAGTGATGAGAAAATATATTGATTAGAACTGTAAAATACAGATTTATAGAGATAAATATCACTGGAATTCGTTTACAGATTTTTAGAGACACATATCATATGGAATTCGTTTAATATCATTGGGAATTTATTTAGTCATACGTATCTAATCTTATGTTTTAGTTCATCCATTAAGAAATCACAGATAGATTTGGGTTTTAGTTATCATTTGGCGAGATCTTCACTTGGTAAAGTTAAGTAATCTTAACTTTATGACTCAACCAAATCTGAACTGAATTTTTAAAATAGTTAAATGGGTCCTAAATATATTGTACCGAAAATCTAGTTTGAATCTTCAACGGAAGGGATCCCCGAAATATCTCAAACATAAATTAATTCAGGTTTTATTTTACTTTTTTGTTATTTTCCGACGATTTTCAGAAAATTCGGGTGAAACCGAATAAAAAATTATGGTACTTAAGATTATTTCATATAATTTTTAAATATTTTGGACAATTTTTGGATATTTAGGACAAACATACATGAACGGTTTTTATTTTGAGTACGCATACCTAACCAAAATCTGAAAAGAACTGAACCCAACCCACCCCAATTTTTTTTATATATATAACGGTTCTAATATTTCACATTCTACTTCTACAAATGAGAAAAATATTTACTGTGCTTTCCCTTTTTTTTATGTAGAATTTGAATTCTAACACTTGCACTATCTGATAGAATACGTTTTTTACACTTTGCTTTGAATAGTACCCAATCTTGAATACAAATACATATGCTACTATTGTATCTATCTTCTACCACGTCCTTTAAAGAAATTCTAGCGTTTAACTATCTTCTACGGTACATAGAATATGTTTTCTACGAAGTTAGTTTAGAATTTTTTCTCAAATCTAGAATTACAAACTGATAATTCCCAAACTTTCCCGTATATTTATTCCAAACGACACGTAGAATAATCTCCATCACACTCATGTGGTTAGTTCTCTTTTTGATCAAACACTTATTTCAGATTTTGGGGGAATGGGGTATAATAGAATTTGGAAGAAACCTTAGTAGTAGAATAGTTTCTCTTAGTTATTTGAAGCATACGATAAGTTATGTGAATTGCAGACGCAAACGATGCTGAATCCATGTTCGTATGGTATCGCAGAGGAGGCAAGAGTTTTTTTGCAAAATGGCAACGTCTAGATGATCTTGAGGAAAGGTTTCTTCGACAAAAATCAAAGCATCATTGGCTGAAAGTGGGGGCTGGAAATAATCGCTATTTTCACCAAACTGCAAAATTTCGGGAAACAAAAAACTCAATACGAGAAGTGATACGAGGAGATGGTTCGCTACGCACGAGGATGTTAAGACAGAGGCAAAATTGTTTTTCAAGAGTTTTCTTTCCCATCAGGTTGAGAGTTACAAGGGGATAATGGAAGAGTATCTCAAGGATCTATTGAGATACGAATGTGATGAACTGAATGTTGTAATGCTGAGCAGAATGGTGACAGATAAAGAGGTGCAGGAGATAGTATTTGCTATGCCGAGCAATAAATCTACGAATCCAGACAAATACACAGCTGAATGTTTTAAAGAATCATGGTTTATTATGGGAAATGATGTGGTGACTGCAGTTCAATCTTTCTTCAACAAAGGTTTCCTTCCCAAGGGAATTAATTCAACGATACTTGCACTTATACCAAAGAAGAAAGAAGCAAAAGGGATGAAAGATTGTAGATCGATATCATGTTGCAATGTGCTCTGCAGTCTTTCAAATCGGTTAAAACTGTTACTTCCAAAGTTTGTTTGGTCGAATCAGTCTGCTTTTGTAAAAGGCATGTTGTTGATGGAAAATGTGCTCCTCGCATCGGATATAGTTAAGAACTATCACAAGTCAACCACATCACCATGAAACTCGGTAAAGATAGACATTTCTAAAGCCTCTGATTATGTGCAATGGCCTTTTCAGTTGACTACACTCTTGGCCTTGAAGATTCCGGGCAAGTTTATACACTGGATCAAATTATGTTCAAGTGAACGGTAAACTTGCTGCCTTTTCTGTTCAAGTGAACGGTAAACTTGCTGGATTTTTTCAAAAGTAAACAAGGCCTTCGACAAGGCTACTTCTTATCGCCCTATCTTTTTGTCATTTGCATGTATGTGCTCTCGCGAATGCTGGATAAGGCTGCTAATGATCAGATTATAGGATTTCATCCCAATTGCAAAATCGTGAAGCTCACGCATTTATGTTTTGCAGATGACCTGTTAGTGTTTTCGGACGGTATAAAGAGATCCATTGAGGGTATTCTTGCGGTATTTAACGATTTCGTAAGTTTTTCAGGCTTACAAATCTGTCTCCAGAAATCCACAAGAGAAAATTGTCACCATTCTAGATCAATTTTCGTTTGATTCAGGTACTCTTCCGGTTAGTTCTTTTTTTGATCAAACACTTATTTCAGATTTTGGGGGAACGGGGCATGAAGAGAGCACTCAGAAAAAAGGTTTTAAAAGTCCTAAGAGGCCTAAACTTTACTCAATGTTCCAATAATTTAGCCTCTATACTTTGCATCAATTCACTTGACCCGTAAGCTAATTGGAACTAGATTAATTGCATAAACAAGAAAGCTTAAGAACAGACAACAATGGTCACCGAGTTCAACTTCTACCATTACATCCTAGGTGGACAACGTTGGTCCACAGTATCCACTACGATCAGAAAAAGATACAAGAGTTTCAGGGAGAGCTTGAGCCCTACCACAATGGTGTCAGGTCTAGTTTTACAAAAAAACGATTACAAGAGAAAATTAGAGAGAGAAAGCCCAAATCTTGAGCTGGCTTGATCAGCCGTGCCAAGACATTTAGAGGCGTGTGGTTAGTTAAAAAATGTGGTCATTTTCAATATTTTTTAACAAGAGTTTTATATAATATAAATTGTTAAAAACCCAGTAATAAGTTAAGTCTAAAATTAAACCAACAAAAAAGTCTAAAACGTTAAGAAAATAAACTATAATAAGTTTCTCTTTCTGGTTCAGTTTCCTGTGATAGCATTTTGTTGTTTGTTGTTATGTATTTTCATTTGGAGTTGTAATGATTTATACATTTTGAGATTAATAAGATGTGATTTCTTATTAATTTGTTCATAACCTGTGTATTTCTTATAATATGATGGGTGAGTCATAGGTTATGTGTGAGGTTGGAAATAGGAAGTTTATGTGAGTTAGACTTGTCTATTTCTGGGATTCTCTAAATAGACACTATAAGAAAACACAGTTTTAGCGTCGAATTTTTGCATCGGTTTTGTGTCGACGCAAATATAGGGTCAATTTTACATTGATTTTGTGTTGATCTAGACATTCGATGCAAATACGACGCAATATTGGGACAAAACTATTCGACGCTAAATCAACGCTAAATTGCATCGATTTAGCATCGAATTAGCATCCACTATCTACATTCGATGCTAAATTGATGCTAATTTAGCATCAATTTAGCAATAATATCATAGCATCGGATATAGCATCGAATATTGCGTCGAAAGTGGTAGGTAGGTTGCACGGTTTTAATGGGGTTTTACCCTATACCCTAAACATGATTGAGCTTTGTCATAGCCATGAATTAGCATCGGAATCTACTGTAGTCAACGCTAATTCGACGCTATTTAGCGTCGATTTAGCATCGAATTGTTATCAATTGATGATATTTCGACGCTAAATGATATTTTTGGTGTTTAGGGTAAAGAACAGAAGATGCGTCGATTTTTCATCGGAGTCTTCAGAACCAATGCTGATGCATAAATGTTATATATATTGTATGTTATTGCGAATGTATAAGTGATCTATTCAAAATTTAAAATAAATGTAATGAATAAAGATTTCAAAAAGCCTATATAGTTTTACATATATCTTGAACCTTATAGGAACAAAATATGTTTGGTCCAAAAACTTTTAAGTTTAAAATTAATCTGTTACACCAAAAATCAATACGATTAAGATTGTTTTCGTATCTGTGGCGGGTTTTTACCCTATACCCTAAAACATGATTTAGCCTCGCCATAGCTGCGAATTAGCATGGGAATCATCTATAGTCAATGCTAAATCGATGCTACTTACCATCAATTTAGCATCGAATTGCCAATAATCGACGCTAAATTGACGCTAAATGAAATTTTTAGTGTTTAGGGTAAAGAACAAAAAATGCGACGGTTTGTTTGGTATTCGACGTTAAATTGACGCTTAATTCAATTAATTTGGTGCTATTTAGCGCCAACACATATATAATAACGCTAACTGATGCTAATTAGCATCGATTTAACATCGAAATAGCATCGCTTAGCGTTAATATATATGTGTTGGCTCGTTCTCTCGTCAAATCTCTTCTTCCTCACTAATTTTTTTTTGTTCTCTCCCTCCCGCCGATCTCCCTCTGCCACCAATCTCTCTCTCTCTACCATCACTCTCTCTCTACCGATCCCTCCCTCTACACACAAATGGTATGTGTTTGTTTTTTCTATTTTATTATGTGTATTCTCAATAATGTTTTTAGATTAGTGTTGAATTGAGTTTCAATCCATATATGAATTTATATATTGTTTTATTTGTTTGCATTGTTACTTTGCATTTTTTAGTTTAATAAATTCGTTTTTAGTTTATACTTTGCATTTTTATGTCAAACAAATTCGTTTTTATTTCACCATTAAATTATATTTGAGATTAATAAATTTGTTTTTTGATTTTGTAAATTTGTTTAGTTTTGTAAATTCATTTTTTTTTAGTTTAATAAATATG
Source organism: Arabis hirsuta (assembly GCA_964056655.1). NCBI lineage: Eukaryota > Viridiplantae > Streptophyta > Magnoliopsida > Brassicales > Brassicaceae > Arabis > Arabis hirsuta. Next base: position 25,402,955 of record OZ053307.1, read on the forward strand.
TACATGAGTTTATAATTTTCATTTTTGGTCAAATAAATTCGTTTTTCTTTCACATTAAATTATATATGAATTTAATAAATTCATTTTTTTATGTTTAAAAATAAGTGTTAGGGATTTTTTTTATATAGATTATTAGGAATCGTTTGGAATGAATTTGTAGGAAATTCATTTTTAGATTTAATAAATTCGTTTTTAGAGTTTGTAATTGATTTATATACTTTTATACTTTACATATTTTAATTTATACTTTACATAATTTAGTTTCATAAATTTGTTTGAATTTCACCATTAAATTATATTGAATTTAATAAATTCGTTTTTAGATTTAGTAATTGATATATATAATTTTGTACTTTACATATTTTAATTTATATTTACATATTTTAGTTTAATAGATTTGTTTTTATTTAATCATTTGTGTTTACAAATAATTGTTGGGGATTTTTTTAATAGATTAATAGGAATTGAATCTTGGGATGAATTTGTAGGAAAACAAATTTAGATTTGATATGGTATTTAATATTTAATATTTATATTTTACATATTTCAATTTAATAAATTTATTTTTTATTTTACAGGTAGATCGACCTCGTATGGAGAGTTATTTGGCGAGGATTCTACAATTCGAGGAAGAAGCCGGAGCCTTCATTCAACAAGATAGGGCCAGACAATAAAAATTAAATTTGTGTTTGTATTTCAGTATTTGTATACAAATTTTATTTTTATTTTTAGATAATTTAAATTTACGTTTGTAATAAAAATGATTTTATAATATTTTCAAAATAATAATAATAAAATTTTATATTTGCATTCGTAATAAAACTGATTTTATAATATGTTCAAAATAAAATGTTTTTTTTAAATATAACTGATTTAAAAAAAATTTTTAATCACTTAATCCGACGCTAAATCGATGCTAAATTAGCATCGATTTAGCATCAGATTGAGTGGTTGTCGACGCTAATTCGATGCTAAATTAGCTTCGAACAAACAGTGACGTAAGTTCGATACTAATTTAGCATCGAATTAGTGTCGACTGTGTTATAGCGTCGAATTCTATTCGACGCTAATATAGCATTTAATTAGCGTCGAATTTTGATACGTTGCAAATATAGCGTCGAATTAGGTTCAACGTCGATGTTTTAGCGTCAAAGTGTAATTGGACGCTAAGAGGCATTAGCATTGAATTAGCATCCAATTATGCTGATGCTAAACGGTGTTTTCTTGTAGTGAGAAGTTTTTTTATGAGTTAGAACAGTCTATTTTCCCTAGAGACTCGAGTGGAAACACGCTCTGTGATTGGGTTGTTTCAGATGACCTAGGGATTGGTCATGAATGTGATGATATTCCGGGATAGAGAATGTCATGATGGAACCACGAGAGGTGAATTTGGTCGACAAGTGCTTATGATGCACGTGCAGAATTGATTGCTCCAGGGGATAATCAGTTTCCGTGCATATACTTTGAGAGATAGTGAGTTTCCCCTGCATGCCGAGCTTGACGGACTGTGTGTTCCGCGAGTAGAAGGGGCATGGAGCATACCAAACATGATGGATGGCGGTCCTGAAGGTGGGAGGGGTATGATACACCGAGAGCTCAAAGGGTGACTGATATATCATGGTTTTTACCCGTTTTTGACCATGATATAAAGATGTTTAATAGAGTTTTTTTAGTGTTTTTCGAGTCTTTTTAGGTGTTTACAGGTTTTATGTACGTTGGAGCTTAATGGGAGCTTTTGGATGTTTTGGAGCATTGCGGAATCAAGAGCCGAAGTGATCAAGGTGGAGTCGAGTTTTGGAGGTTGTGTCGATCGACACAACCTATGTGTGTCGATCGACACACATGTATGACGAGAAGAAGTTGATTTTTGAAGATTTCTTTTTTGCGATGGAAGTTCCAGAAGTTATCAGAAAAAAGCCCAACCCGATTTTGGAACATTTTTACCTTATGTTTTAGAAGGGATCCATTTTTCTATTAAGACTTGGAGAGAGATTGTTTTCGAGAGCTTTTGGGGAGAGATTTCTATACTTCAGACTTTCAGACTTCGAACCCTCTGTATCTCTATCTCTATCTTTTTAATGCAATTTATTTCATTCATGATATTTTCTTCATCTATGTCTGAGTAGTTTGCTTGTTAGGTTTTGGGAATTCAAGGGTTTGATGAGAAATTGTTAGGATCAAAATACTGTTAGGATTTATCTTCTTGTTCTTCATCTAGATTGTTTAAACTCTGATTTTAGGATTGATCAACTAAATTTGGATACTTTAGGTTGCCTTAATAGATGCGAGAGTATTATTAACAACCTGACCTAATCTTAGATGAGCAAAATTATCTATTCGCAAAGAGATTTGGCTTAGTAATTTTGTGAACAATCGAATCTGAACTTACTGCTTGTCTTTATTCACTGAATTTACAAAGAGATTTGGAATTTAGGGATTTAGTCATAGATAATCTCTGCAATGAGAGTTGATTGGTTTTACACTTGTGTTTGAGTTCTAGAACTGCGCTAAATCAAATCATGACAAACTTTTATCCTTAATTTCGATTCATCCTTGAAAATTACCCATAGCCTAACTCTTTTGTCTCATTGATTACTAGAATCTAATCATAATTTGCTTACTTTGTTTTGCTATTTTCTTTGCTTTAACACATATTTACTTAGCATCATTTGAATTCATTAGTTGATTGTGTGATTCGATTCCCTGTGGATTCGACCCCTAAGTACTACTACGATCTCTTAATTTGAGAAAGTAGCTCAGGAAAATTTGAGCATATCAGTGACGACCCTGAGAGTGGAGGGGTGTATATGTATGAGTTAACCAATTAATGTCTGAATGTGATTTGTAAGTATGAGACTGGATGAAAATCTCAGGGACCGGTGGATGATCTCAAGGAACGGTGGATTATCTTAGGGATCGGTGGATGATCTCATGGTTGGTCAGGAAAGTTACCGTAGTAAGACGATGTTACGTGATTCGAAGGTAAATCCGTGTTAGTGGGGGATAATTGTAACATCCACAAACCAAAATGTTAAGTTTTTGGTAGGGTGTCGACCGACACTAATGTGGGTGTCACTCGACACTCGAGTAAATTGAACCGGGTTGGTTCGATTTTCTCTGTCGGTTTGGCTCGGTTTAGGCAGAAACCCTAGGGCCTCACTATATAAGGGGAGGAGTCGCGTTATGGGTCTGAAAAACATAATTTTGTGAAAGAAAAGAGAGTTTTTGGGAGGTTTGAGGGATTTTTGTTGTTTCCTTTGATTTATTGATCTTTTTGGGCTTGTTTGGTGAGTTGTGAGGCTCTAGGATCGTGTTTGATTCGTGAGATTTGTGGAGGAAGATGGGATTTCGAATTTGGTGGATCCGTATTCTTCGTGTTCTTCGTCGGTTTCCTTCCCGAATCGAGGTGAGTGTGTGACTATTGGCTTATTTAGGTAAAGAAATTGATAGGATGCATTTGTTGTGTTGTCTAGTTGGTTTTCGTACGGTTTCTGGTGGATTTCTATGCATGAAATTGATTAAATGCATTCCGGAATCGATTCGTGAGAGGATATGTTTGATTTCTGGATTCTGTATTTGGTTGTCAACCGACACTGGGTGGGTGTCGCTCAACACTAGATGGTTGTTCACCGACAGGGTGTCGACCGACACTGGTTTGAGTGTCGACCGACACTGTTTGAGTGTCGATCGACACTGGGTGGGTGCTGACACGGTGTCGACCGACAATGGGTTGAGTATCGACACTGGGTGGGTGTCGCTCAACACTCGGGTTGGTTATGTGATTTTCAAGTTTGGTTTTGTGTGATGCATTGTTGTTTGTTCATCCTGGTATTGCATTTCTTTCTTATGCATGTGTGTATAGCCTAGTAGATGGGATGACCGTCTCACTGAATATTCGTAATAATACTCACGCATCTCTTTTAACCATGTGATGCATGTAAAGACAAAGTGTGATCGTGGAATCGCAGCTACGAAGAGGAGATGATCTATAGTCTCGATTGTGTGGTTTATATTATCGTTTACATTGTTAAATTGTTGATTACTATGGTTTAAGGATTTATGAGTATTATTGCTCGTTATTTACTTTTGTTGTTCTGCTGTTGTTGATATGCTGGTTTGTCGTTGATTGAGAATTTAGCACGTAAAGAGTTAGTATTTATGGAAATACTAATTCGATGCTATTATAAAAAAAGCAAAACAGGTCGGATTGTTTCACTTGTACCTCATCACTCCAACTTTCCTTCTTGGCGTTGAGCCATTTTTAAGGTTATCTAACAATGTTTTGTTATCTGCCTCGGCTTGCCCGTTCTCTTACGAGTATCTCTGCATTAAATACGTTAATCTTATTTGCCATTATTGACAAAATTTTTTGAATATGGTCGAGGTGAACTGGGTTCCGTTATCGGTTACGATTTTGTATGGATACCCATGTCGGCATATGATATGTTTTCATATGAATTTCTTCACCTGTTAGGTGCCGCTTCCATCCATTTGGTGAAGTAATCAGTTAGGACGAGTAGATATTAAACCTGCTTTGATCCTGACTTGACTAAAAGCCGATTATATCCATCGACCACCTCATGAATGGGTAGGGAGCTGAGATCGACGATAACATCTCAGCTAGTTGATGTTGGATTGAGGCGTGTTTCTGGCATTTCTCAAATTTGGCTACAAATATGGCGCACTCGGCCATCATTGTCAGCCTAAGTACCCTTGTCTTTTGATTCGTAGTGTTAGGGCTCGTCCCTTGGAATGACTTCCACAGGACCCGTTGTACACCTTGGACATTACGTCATGAATCTCATCTGCATGTATGCATGTCAAGCAAGTTCTAGCTGCACTGTTCTTGTATAGTTTTTCTTCCATTATGCATAAGCGCGTGCTCTTTACTCAGAGCTTTCTACCTTGCCATTTTTTTGGGAGTTGTCTCATAGATAATGTATTCGAGAATCCAAATTCTCCTATCAGGGGCTAACTTAGCCTTGTGGGTTGTGTCAGCTAGCTCGGCCTCTTGCGAGTTGATCGGATTATCCTCCTCTAGTATATCTTTGGGGCTGTTGGACACCTCAGCCTCATCTTACGGCTGGATCATTCCTGCCAGGGAACTGGAGCTTTGTTACGATTATCTGTCTCTTTGGCTTGTAGTTATTGCGTTCAGTCTGGCCTTGGTAGCTATGCTAATGCTTGGCTTTTCTATTCCCTCTACCATAATGATTCGCTTTAATAGGGGATAAGAGATCGAGACTAAGGCATAGTGCATCTGTCGAAATATTTTCTCCTCGACGGATTCTGGTTAAATCAAGTTTTTCAAATTGTTTAGCCAAGTCTCGAGCTTTATTTAGGTACGCCTCCATGCGATCATCCTTAGTTTCATATTTGCCATGGCCTAGCTTGTGACGAGCTGGGAGTCACTGGATGTGTTGAGTTCTCTAGCTCATACTACTAGGGGCAATCTTAGACTAGCTAGGAGGGTTTGTATTTTACTTTATTATTCGAAGCGGGGAACTCGAGTTAAAAAAAGTGTTCAAGCACTTCTCAAGATGGGGAGGTAAGCTTTACCCCGACTCCGAATCCTTGTTTTGAGGGGGCTCAAAGTCTTTCCACGTTCGGTTTCATAAACTGACTGGAAGCCAACTTGATTACAAAATCGGCCACAGCTTGCGCTTTCACGTTGGTTTTGATTCTATTATCTATTTCGTATTTGCTCAACTTGATGGCCCATTTAGCCAATCTCTTAGACTTGACAGGGATGTGTTGTAACGCCCGCGAACCAATTATGTATTTTTGGTTCGGGTGTCGATCGATACCAGCTCGATTTGAACTAGCGGATTAAGGTTTTAATTGCTCGGTTAGGCGGATTTTGACTGGAAACCCGAGTTGTTATTTTATTTTTTTATAAAAGTCAAAAGCCTTATTTTGAGGAACCCATGTTTTGGGGAGCCTTTTTTTGTGGAAGTGGTTGAAGTATTAATGAGAGGAATCAGTTTTGAGGAAAAGAGGTAGAGAGAATTAGTGAGTAAAGAGAGGAGGAGAGAGAGAAAGGTGGAAGAATCCGCCGGTTTTGGAGGAGACAAACGGTGGTGAAGATCAAGTTGGATCGGAGTGAAAATTTTAGGGTAAGTTCTCCACTCTCTTATCTTGATTTAGGAAGAAACCACTTGTCATTTGGGTAAGTATTCTAGGAGTTATGGTCGTTTTACTGAGAGATGTTTCTGCAGCATCGCTTCTGCGATCAGTCCAATTCGAGGGAGGATTCTCGTCGAACCGTTGGTAATCAGAGAACGATCTATATACGGTTGGAAAGATCTCTCTGTCTAGTTTTCAGATCAGATTTCCGATCTTGATTCCGAGGTATGATCCGTTTTCTGTATTTTGTTTAAGTTAGTGTGTCGGTTTCTGAATTATCTGTTTTCAGTTCCGATTATCGAGTTTGCGAGCTAATTTTCCCATCGAACTGCTTAGAGTTAGGTTACGTTCTATACACCTCTGTAAATCTCTAGATGTCTAGTTTCTATAACAGGTTTTATAACTTGATTTGGTTAAGAATCGCTGAGTTATGGTCCTTTGAACTTCGGTAGTTCGTGCAGTTTTTCTGCAATTTCATGCGGTTTCGTCCGGAGTTGCTGTTTTCGGGGTCGATTTTCTGGCGAACCGTTTGGAGTTAGGAGTCTAGCGATACGGTGTTGGAAATCTGTTGGTGTCTAGTTTCCAGAACCGTTTTCCGTTCGCGATTTGGTCTAGTGAGTCGGAAGTTATTCCAGTCGCAAAACAGGTGAGTGCGTGACCATGGTTTTTACGGGTATTTGGTGCGTTTGATTGCGAATTGAGTTGATTTGTTGTTCGATCAATGCTTGTTTGGGGCATTTTTAGTGTTTAGATCAACGTAAGTATCGTGGTTTGTGGTTGATTTTACGTTGACTTTTCAGGGTTAACTCTACGTTGACATTGCGTTGACTTTTCGGTGTTGACTTTTTGCTTAATTGTGTTGTGTGGTGTTTTGATTGTTCCCTATACCCGTGCATCTAGCCAAGTAGATGGGATGATCGTACCACTGGGTATTTATGATAATACTCACGCATCTCTTATAACCATGTGATGCAGGTAAAAACAAAGTGTGATCGTGGAATCTGGCTGTGAAGAGGAGATGATCTAGTGTCTCGTTTGTGTTTATATTTATTCCGCTTTTGTTATTTTGTTGAATTATTGTGTGGTTTAATATTTATGGGAATAATATTTCGGGTGTTTAAAAAAAAAAAAAAAAAAAAAATCTGGTTGTTTCATTTTGGTATCAGAGCCCTAGCGGTTCTAGGGCGGGTGGGCGGGGAGCCCTTATGGTTTTAGAGTAGTGGCATTAATTAATTGTGTGAGTTAATTGATTAATTGCGGTGTGGGTTTGGAGTCCTAGATCATCTTCTTCGAGCCTTCAATGAGATTCCACGGTATGTGTTTTTGTGATTTTTGTTGGTTTCTAGTATTCTTAGGTTCTGCTTCTGGTAGTGAAGCAGAATGGTTAGAAATACTACTAGAGTTCCTACTATTGGTAGAGCAGAGTGTGATTGCTAGACGTCGTGGGGGCCGTGGTGGCCGAGGACGTGGGTGCGCGCGGGGATTGGGAGGGAGTTTGCCGCGATTTTGGCTGGTGGTTCTACGCAGGAGCGGATGGCAGACTCGCAGATGTATCTGGAGAAGTTAGGGGGCATGGCTAGTGTGAGTGTTAGTGTGCGAACTGGTGGGGCTAGTGAGGGTTCCAGGGATGCCGGTGTGGCAGCGGACCCATGCGTGGGTGCGGGTGCAGGAGGATCTATGACCGTGATGATCGTCTGGCGGGACTGTTACAGTTGATTTTAGAGCGGTTACTTGGGGTTGTGCTGGCTCGGGGTTAGGCTCCGGTAGAGCCAGGAGTGGCTGGAGTGGTTGGTAAAGCTAGTGTTCAGTTAGGTGTAGCTGGTGTTCGGTTAAGAGTGGCTGGTGGTTAGTCAGGTGTGCAGCCGGGTGTGGCTGGCGTACAGTATGGTGAGACTGGTGTACAACCAAGGTGGTTGGGCTACAATCGAAGGTGGCGATTGTGGATGAGTTGCCATCTTCTCTGGGAAGGATGGAACATGTGTGCAGAAGATGCATAATACTTATGATTTGGACCAAGTGAGGTAGTTCTAGTCAGTGATGCACGTTTAAGGATTGTTTTCTCGAAGGGATGGGAGTTTTCCCTGCAGGTAGTTCTTAGAGAGATGTGAGTTCTCTCCAGGGAATGTGAGTTTCCCTGCATACCGAGAGCTTGTCGGACAAGGGGTTCCGAGATTGTGAGTGGAGGACTTTGACTTGATTGGATGACTTTGACTTGATTGGAGGACTCGCTGTAGAGCGAGCAAGTGCCACGAGGGCGGAGCTGGTTGAGACAGCTGCTATAATTGAGGTTGTACTAAGGGAGTAGGCTTTGGTGCTTAGTCTGTATGTTTAGTCAAAGGGGTCGCAGTAGCAAGTAGTCCGAGCGAGGACGATGGGCCTCTGCAAAGATGGAAGATAAAGTGGGAGAATACTTCAGGATTGAGCCAGAGAGGACATAGTGGTATGTGATGCTTCGGGTGCGGAAGCATGGATCACAAAGTGGCGAGCTATCCGAGGAGGGACCAGGCTCGGGATACACGGGTGTGAGTCCCATGTATTGTTCGACTGTGGAGCTATGTTTGCTTATTACGCCGGAGTGTGCGGAGAACAGCGGGATCCAGAGTGATTCCGGGGAGCAGCACGGGGTAGTGAGGGTAGTTGGAGGGAAGACGTTGGCTACTTTCGGACGGGCTTGTGGAGTTGATATTCTGGTGGCAGGAGAGTTGATGCCAGCAGATCTAATTATCAGTCCGGTGGAGCTGTATGATGTCATTTTGGGTGTGGATTGGCTGGATCGGTACAGGGTGCATCTCGATTGTCATCGAGGACGGGTAGTGTTTGAGCGAGAGGCTGAGAGGTTGGTTTATCAGGGTGTGAGACCGACTTCCGGGAGTCTCGTGATTTCTACTATTCAGGCGGAGCAGCTATTAGAGAAGGATTGCGAGGCGTAGTTTAGTGATGATTGTGATGCCAGAGACTGTTGGATAGGTTGCAGTTGGGGATATTCGAGTTATTCAAGATTTCTAGGATGTTTTTCAGTCGTTGCAGGGGTTACCACCGTCACGGTCTGATCCTTTCACGATTGAGCTGGAACCCGGGACGACTCCGATATCTAAGGCACCTTACAGGTTGGCTCCAGCTGAGATGGCAGAGCTGAAGAAGCAGCTCGGGGATTTGATGAGTAAGGGTTTTATTCGTCCGAGTACTTCACCGTGGGGAGCGCCGGTGTTGTTTGTGAAGAAGAAGGATGGGAGTTTCCGGTTATGTATTGATTACCGGAAACTTAACCGAGTCACTGTGTAGAACAGGTATCTCTTACCGCGGATTGATGAGTTGTTGGATCAGTTGCGTGGGGCTACTTGGTTCTCCAAGATTGATTTGGCTTCGGGTTACCATCAGATACCGATTGATGAGGCATATGTGAGGAAGACAGCCTTCAGGACGAGATATGGGTATTATGAGTTCGTGGTGATGCCTTTTGGTTTGACGAATGCACCAGCAGCGTTCATGTCGTTGATGAACGGGGTTTTCAGGGAGTATCTGGATGAGTTCGTGATCATCTTTATCGATGATATTTTGGTGTATCCGAGGAGTCTTGAGGAGCACGAGGTACACCTGCGGGTGGTTTTGGAGAAGCTGAGGGAGCAGAAATTCTATGCTAAGTTGAGCAAGTGCAGTTTCTGGCAGCGAGAGATCGGTTTTCTCGGTCACGTGATATCTGCAGATGGAGTGTCTGTTGATCCGGCGAAGATTGAGGCTATCCGAGATTGGCTTAGACCGAGGAATGCAACCGAGATCCGGAGTTTTATTGGGTTGGCAGGGTATTACAGGAGGTTCGTCAAGGGTTTCGCGAGTATGGCACAGTCGATGACGAAGCTGACAGGGAAGGATGTCCCTTTTGTTTGGACTTCAGCATGCGAGGAGAGTTTTACGCGGCTGAAGGAGATGTTGACGAGTACACCAGTGTTGGCGTTACCCGAGCCGGGTGAGCCATTCGTAGTGTATACGGATGCTTCAGGAGTTGGTCTGGGTTGTGTGTTGATGCAGCATGGGAAGGTAATTGCTTATGCGTCGAGACAGTTGAGGAAGCACGAGTGCAATTATCCTACCCATGATTTGGAGCTGGCAGCGGTGATCTTCGCTTTAAAGATTTGGAGATCTTATCTTTATGGCGGGAAGGTACAGGTATTTACGGATCACAAGAGCTTGAAGTATTTCTTCACGCAGCCAGAGCTGAACCTGAGACAGAGGCACTGGATGGAGTTGGTAGCGGATTACGATCTTGAGATTGAGTACCATCCGGGGAAGGCAAACTTGGTTAAAAATTTAACGATTCGAATTTGATCTCTGTTTTTTTCCATAAATTGTGTTTTATGTTGAACTCTTTCGCTTAATTAGAAGTTGTTTGGCTGCTCATGTAGCATATGAAAGCTTGGTGAAATTGCAAGTAAGATCTTTTCTCTCTGTGATCTATGTTAGTTAATGTCTTTTTAACATTCATTATGGATTCATTATTCGAGTGGATTGTTATTATCATCGGTTCATAACTAAGCCTCATTCACATTGACGTGGTCTGAACAGAAGAAGAGTATGACTGTATGACTATGAGCAAAAAATAAATAAACCAAGTTACATGTTACACAAATACAAGCAAAAAGAATGAAGAGTATTGACGTTGTAAAGATCCACAATAATAAGGATTGATTGCCGATAAATTTAGTCTCTTTGTTATTTTTAGAATGACGTTACTTATGGTTAGATTTGTTTTGTTAATACATTATAATCCGTAGTATAAATTTATTAAAATAACAAATCTAATAACACTATTAAATGTGTAAGCTAAGTTTATGGCATATATATAAGTATATAACTATGCACGTAATTATTCAAAATTTGAGGTCGAATGTACGACGATACGTGCTTGTGGTCAAAAGTTCAGGCGATACAACTCAAGTGCAACTTCCAAAAAACTGCAAGCACCCAAAATCAAAAAGATTTAAATCATCATAAAAAAGTCCAAGGCAGATCAATGGAATCGAGTCTTCGATTTTATTGAAGAGCATAGAAATTTTTTTATGGGATGTAGAGAAAATTTCTACACATAATTCTGATGCATGTGTTAAAGAAATGAGAAAAATAATCTTTCTTAATAAAGAAGATGAGTTATATTGGGCAGTCTTTGTATATCTTGAGATCAATGAGCAGAGGCGACAAACAGTTTAAAAATGTATTCAAGAGTTTGGACAATCGTATGACTACGAAATGAGAGAAAGAATATTGAATATCTTGAAAGAATGACTGGAATAAAGAACGAAGCATCAAAATATTTTGAATACTTTTTTATATGCTTTAATCTTATTTGACCCCAATAAAAAGAGTTGATAATGCCAACTATTATTGGTCCGGTAAAACTTATAATGATAGTTCATTTTAATATAGATGCAAACTTTCTCAATTGCAATAAAATCTCACGTTCTTCTCTTTTGAATCGTATTTGGTTGATTAGGTTACTTTTTGATTATTAATCTGCTTTTAGGGATATTTTTGCTCTTTTTTTTTTGTAAATTGTTTCCAATATTACTAGTATATATATATATAACAGTTAATCATATATATTATGTGAATATTAAAAAAAAATTAAGTTAATAACTAACAAAACTAACGGTATATGGTATGGCTTGGGATCGTTTGAAGCTAATCAAAGCCCATTTGTTATTGGTTTTGTTTTTAATTTTTTTGATATGCCGAACACAATAAAACGGCAGTGTTTTATTTCTTGCGCCTCCTAATATCATTCTCATCGCAACACATAAGCAAATTGATTTCTCTTTAATAAATATAGATAGATAGAATGAAGATTTATTAGGGTTACACATGATATAATAATTTGTGAAATTAGCCTCTATATTAGTTATTGGCTCTATTTTTAATTATCTAACATAACATAAAATGAAATTTAGTAACTAACATTCTAATTACTTGAGATTCCAATTTTACCTTTAATGTATTTGTGGTAATTGATTACATATCTCATTTTCATTGTTACTTCATTTAATACATTATTTTCTCATATTAAATTCTTTCTTTCTCATTTCCAAAAAAATAATTGAAGATAAATAATATTTTTATTTTTTGTATTATTAGGAAAAAAATAACTAACAACATAAATGTTTAGACTTTTCATTTATATTAATTATATATTTATACATATAGTTAACAATGTATCCAAATATACTTATAAAGAATTTTTATTTCTATTAATTTTATAGTTAACTATGTATCCAAAAATATTTATATTTCTAGTTAATTTTCTTCACAAATAGTCAACTATACTTGCTATATTTACGAATAGTTTACTCTTAACTACTCACTCTTTTTGTCTATAATTGAGTATATAGTTAGATATATACTAACCATTTTAAAATATAATTACTTATAAATTTTTATAGGTAGTCAAGAATATACCCACTTGTACTTATCTATATAGTATATTTTTTTCACAAATATTTACCTATACTAACTAGTTACATTCACGTATAGTTCACTATTATCTATATACTTAGAAATATAAATAACTATATTTAAATGTAGTTAATTACATATTTATGTATAGTTAGCAATACATAAACATATAGTTGTCTATTAGTTAACTTTATTCCGAAGCAAATAACTATATTTGTTATATTCACAATAGTTAACTATTCAATTATACTTTTTATATTTTACAAATAGTCCACTATTTATGTTAATAATACCTAATTTTTTATATAGGTCACTATATCATTTATCTATTCAAAGTTTTAAAAAATAATCATTTACTAGAAAACGAAAAAAATGCAGAAAAAATAAAAATATATATATTTATACATATATATTATATATGTCAATTTCAAGATTATTTTTGGAAAATTATCACCTTTTTAAAAAAAAATTTGCAATAAATATGCATTTAAAGTGACAACTTTAATTGAATTGATTAAAAGGGTAAAATGGTTAAATTTTATTTATTATTATTATTTACTTAATTTCTAAACTACACATGTTATTTTTTAATTTATATGCCCAAACATATTATTTCGTTAATTAACCCTAATAATTTTGGTATAATATATTCTTTATATTAATAGAGAACACACTAGGTGAAAATATTAGATGTCATCCTAAGAGGGTTTTAACGAATTTATTTCCTAATTAAAATTTTTAAAAATTCTTAATAACAAATATATAGAAATAACGAATATGTGGTAATTAATATAGAGAAATTTTATTTAAAGAATATAAAAAATATATATATATATTTTAATAATACTAGATTTTTTATCCGAGTCAAAAGCGGTATTAAAATATTCAAAAACAAAAATTCATGATTATTTTTAATAGATTGGAGAAATAAAAAATAACAAAGATAAAATATATTTATGTTTCATCAAAATTTAGCTTTATTATATTTATGCACAATACATATAATTTTTGTGTGTTTATAAATGTTAGAATATACGTCCAAATATTAAATTCGGTTAAAACATATTTAAGTGTTTCATCCAAATCTAGTATATTTTAATATATAGATAATTTCCTTTAAATATATTTGGAAAATTTAATAATACATATATCGTGTGAATAAAGATTAGTATTAGATAATCACGATACTTTGCAAGCGTAAATATTATGTACATTTTTAGAGAAGATAGATAATATGGAAGATTACAATAATTTCGATCTTTATTTTTTATTTCTCAAAACAAAAAAAAAGATTACAATAAAAAATCTAGAAATTATCTAACTATGGAAAATATAGAAGCTATTTAATATGAGAATATTCTAAAAATGAAATAATATTAAAAAAAACTAAATATTGAGATCCATACGTGTAATGCATATGATAATAAAGCCCATCATGGGGCAGCGATCGCACGAATCAATTAAACGATTGCATATAGTTTTTTTCTTCTGAAATCAGCAAAACGACAGCGTTTTTACTTTTTTTTGCTTCCCAAAATCTTTCTCAATGTCACCTCAGCAAAGTGAATTCATGTTTATAAATGTAGATCGGATGCATTTCACAAATCATGGATAGTGAAAACTTGAGATAAATACATTTGTTAGGTATTATAAATATGATGAGTCCCTGACTCCAAAGTCGAGACAATGTGAACATTTCCGAGAATTATTTTAAACATTTCATCCCTCTAATGCTCCAAATCACATCCCACCAAGTGTTGCAAGATTATGAATAACGGATCAAGTAGATAAAGAGTAACGTCATTCCTAAAAAAACATGGTCTCTGTCGATACAAACTTGCATCATATAAAAGAAAAACTGAAAAACTAAAAAGAAAAACTGAAAAATTAAAAAGAAGAATGTATAATGAAAAGAAAAAAAAAAAAGCTTAGAAACATACATAATCAAGAAGAAAGATGAGGGAGCGGGTTTAGCCAGCGTGGAAGCACGTACTGTGAAAAGTAGAGATTGTGATCACCACCCAATAATTCTTTGGCGAAGAAACATGGATAGACCGAGTCCATATACTCCTTGCAACCGCTAATACTCATGGTGCAACCATCCATAGACTTGTTCTCCGATGATGACTCCTTGTGAAGAGTAAACTTGTGTGTCCTCAAGTTTAACAAGACCAAACCGTTCTTGTTCCTACTCCACAAGTATATGATGTCGGAGTTAAAAGGATGCATCACCACGGGGAAAAAATCAGCACCCAAACCGATCAAGGACGAGTTAGTGTCGAGTCTCCACGAGAGTTGCCACGAATTAGGATGACGATTCCTAGAGACCAGCCTCCAAATCATGATTATCCGACCCCCATTATAAGAGAAAACATTGCAATACACCACAAATCCAGCAGACGTTGTGATTGTTCTCCTGAAACACCGAGTCCCTTCATGTGTCTTGTAATCAGGAAAAGGTATCAAACGACACCCATCAGTTCCTCCGACGTTATTATAGAAATCATAGGATACGACATAATCTGGGTCCATAGAGTTACGAAGCGCGGAAATCCAGTGAAGAATTCCGTTGTGGGGAACCGAATACTCTAGGTTACACCAAAACATTGCATAGACACAACGCACATTTTCGGTTTTCCAAGATCCTGTTTCTGACGAATATATCATAAAAGTTAGGTTAGAAGATAGCACACGTGGGACCAGTGTCCAGACAACCTTGTAACCCACGACAATACCCTTTTCCATCTTTGTGACCAATCCAGTGTCGAAGAAATGTTTATTTTCTTGTAACCTTACTACATCAAAAGCAGAGAGATGTGGAGGAAGAGGGATTCGAAACCATTGTTGCAACAACGGATTTACGACATGATACATTAGCGATCCTTCGATGGTTTCGGTGTAAAGCAATACAATTCCATCGGTGCAGGTCAAGACTGATGTTTTTCTCACTTGTGTCTCGAATTTGTGACGCATGAAAGAGCCTAAGGAATCGGTCAGTCCCCATCTCTCACATCCATGGTGTCCCACGATTTCTAGCGCAAATGTTTTGTTCTTTGTATTCATGATTGACCACGAGACGGAGGAGGTTGAGGAGTTGAGTGATTCGTAGAAGTCTCGGAAGAAGTCGGAATCGATTAAACATTTCCACTCTTTGCACACTGATCTGAATCTCGCAATGCTTTTCAATGATAATCGAGCCAAGATGATTACCAATGCTTCCTCTCCAGTTTTTCTATTTTGGCTGACAACGATTTGTTTTTGTTTTTTCTCCATTGGAGATTTAGGTTTGGGGTTTTTTCGTTCTTTCGGCAGTCTTGATAAGTTAATATATAGTAAGTTAGGTTTTGTTATTCTTGCATTGGGCATCATATGTCAATTTCAATTATTATTATTAACTTATATATAGTGATTTAGATTAAGGTAAATCTTCCAAATGTTCCATTATTATTTACCACTATCTTTATTGTATATATATTATTGTGAATTTTCCGTCTAATATCTAATTACGTATATGTCAATATTATATATTTACTTAATTTCAATCCCAAAACCCTAGATATATCCTTATATATATATATATATATATATATATATATATATGTCTCTGGATATTCCATACTGAGCGATTCCTTTCCACTGTCCTCTTTCTCGTTCCTTGGTATCCGATGAATATGTAGGTCCGTTCACATGTCCTATATCTATTACTATATGTTGGTGTTGTATTTTGCACCCCAAATACAGCCTTAGAGAGGCCCATTAGTAATAAGACCAGCCGACTAGCGAGTTTCGATATATAAACAGTTAGAAGAATATACCGCTAGCTGTGAATAGGGATGGAGCATGTGGAATGTAGTGACTGACTCATATTAAGCCTAATATATCTAGCAAAAGGCCCAGTCGATGAACCCTGCGATTGGGCTGAATGAAACAGTTAGCATAATTACTTGCGAGCTGAATCGTGAAGAGGAGCTCGCAGATAACATGTTGAATCAGTCAAGCTCGACATCTCGGAGCACGTACTAAAAATTTAGGATCGCGAGGAGAACATACTGCGTGAATATAGGAGTGATTGAGCCTAATTGACCGCTTATATAAATAGAAGAGAGGGCTTCTATAAGGCCAAGTCAAATCATAATCACTTTTACCCTAGAAAATCACATAGAACTAAATACTACGAGTTGCACTATGCTTTTATTATTTTCCATCTCATAATAATACAAATCAATCTCGCTATTCTCAAACTTTATTTATCTAAGATTCATACGAAGATCCAGATCTTAATTCCTTTTTATTAATATCAAATTCTTAGTTGTGGATTTTTGGATCCACAATTTCGTGCTAGAAGGAGGGCAGTTATAGATCTTCTTTAGGTCGAGAGCACGTCCTCAAGGGCGACGCCTCAGGCTCTTGCTTGCGCTGAATTGGAATGATTAGACCTAAGGGTATCGATTTGTCTCAGCGAGTTCTAGCCCTCCAATCCCAATTCCAAGCATTTATGCTCGACCAGTTTGGCAGATCACGGTGTCAGTTACAACCTCAAGAACGAGCCCGCTTGATATCAGTCTAGCTAAAATAGATCGCTCAAAACCTAGGGTTAGGGTAAGACCAATTATCTCCAGAGCAGGTTCGACTCGTGCACCTACACTCGATACAAGATGGGAGACCATTACCTCCATTTTCACTGCATACATGTGACCTGATATCATTACAGCCTGAGTTAGTCATATTTAGCACTATAGCGAATTCGATCCCACCAAGTAATGGGAGATCTACCGTCATAACAATGGGCTCCACTTTGACTCTACCAATAGACCAGCTGGTTCATGTCTAGAGCACATCCTCAAGGGTGATGCCTCAGGCTCCAGCTCGCGCTGAATCAGAACGATCGGACCCAAGGGTACCGATTTTGTCTTGGTACTCCAAGAGTTGGAATGCCAAAAATGATATCCCTTGAACAGATGAGACCTACTCCTCTAATCTCGATCTCAAGATTTCCTGCTTGACCTGATCGACAGATCTCGGTCTCATGCACGAGCTTATGAACAACCTTATGATTTCAGTTCGGCTGAAACAGATCGCTCCAACTCGAGAGTTGGGGCAAGACCAACTACTTCGATAGTAAGGCCGATCCCCGAGTCTGCTCTCGATGCACAAGGAGGTGGAGCATTACCTCCACCTCCACCACTAACAGGTAACTTGATAATAGTGCAGCTAGAATCAATCAGATTTGGTACTACAATTTATTCTACCCACCTGTTCAAACAGACGTAGCAGATATCTGAAGTATCCTGAGATATATGGTTGATATCACTAAGAGACAAGAAAGTTTCACTCGTGGTATTGCTGCAACCATAGATGAACTTGGATCCACGGCGTTCCTACTCGACTAGATTGGCACATCCCATTCTCAGACACCACCTCAGGAACGAGCTTGCATGATTTCAGTTTGGCTGAAACAGATCGCTCGAACTCGAGAGTTTGGGTAAGACCAACTACTTCGAGAGTCGGGCCGATCCCTATATTTTCTCTCGATGCACGAAGAAGTGGATCATTACATCCACCTCCACCACTAACATGTGTCTCGATAACAGTACATGTGTGCCTAAGGATGAGGATCTGAGGAAGGAGTTTCTGAGAGAGGTACATGCGGGTATGTTATCTATTCATCCGGGAGCGACTAACATGTACCGGGAGCTGAAATGGTATTATCACTGGGTCGCATCCCAATTTATAATACACATGTAGACAAAACAATAAATATATGCGTATTTAGTAGTAATAGACAAAACCAAGGAAATTTGAGGCATTGGCCTCAGGTCCCATTCATTATACTTTATCAAGTCTACCACCACTCTTACAAACATTCCCAATACATTATCAGTTTCTCACGCCACTATAGTCAATATCGTCGTTCAAATGGAAGTAAACACAATTCCCAATACAAATCTAGAAAATATGTTGGAGGTTAGAGTTTTAAAATTTCTAGAAAACCAAAATCCACATACCTCTTGTCCAAAGCACCAACACGAAACCCTAAAACTTGCTGGAACTTTGACTCGCCGAAAGTTTCGTTCGTTGTTTTCGTTTGCCAAATCCTTAACATGTAGAAGCAACTGAACCATCACCATCCCTCAACCAAATCGATATAACTAAGAACATTAGAGAATCATTTGTATCCCAAACTCAATTTGTCAAAATCTTACTGTTTGACCGTCGTCCTCGTCGAAATCGTTCGACTGTTGCCGCCGAGGAAGAATGAGGAGAAGATAAACCTTTTTTGGGTAAAAAATGAAAACAAAACTGTGAGCCTCTCGATGAAGCCCCAAACGTAAATGTTTTTGTATTTTTGTTATAATTCATAATGGCGGTTTAGTCATTTAAAATTTTTAGTAAGGCTTTATTGTCTTTTAACCATTTTTGAAAATATTTCTTTTCTTTAAAAATTGTTTTGATAATTATCCAACATTTGAATGCTTTTTTTAGTAAGTATACCTTTTTTTATGAACCTGCAATTTTTTTTGTTTTTAATGGTTTCTTAACTGAATTTTTGCCAAAACCAAACTATAACTAACCAAAAGCGAAAAGTGGTTAAGTGAGAGAGAAATTATATTTTCACGTAAACGTATAACTAGTCGTCCAACCTTGGGGTGGGCAAAAAATCCGTTAGATTCGATTCGATTCGCTATACGTTCTGATCCGAACCAAAAAATCCGGATATCCGTAAAATTTCAAAGTAAAGTAAATACTAAATTTAAGTATCCGTAAAAAACAAAACAAATCACAAATATCAATTTAGAAAAACCAAATATCCGATCCGATCCGTTACATATATTATAATATAAAGTTCATATCTAATATATATGATTAATTATTATTTTTTGTTATTATAGATGTACAAATGGAAATAATTGTATTGGATTTATTTATTTTTTGCTAAGTATTTAATATTTATTATGATTAAATAATTAAATATAATTAAAACTATAACCGATTGGATCGCAGATATTTAAAAAAATCGGATATTTGATATATAACGGATCGGATTGGATATTCGTGGATATTTTTTAAAAATTCGGATATCCTAAAATTCACGGATCGGATCGGATCAGAAAAATAACTATCCGTTATTCACGGAGCGGATCACAGATACCAGATATTTTTCGGATATTCGCTCCATGCCCACCCCTCCAACCATCACAAAATTACACATGCAAACTCTTTTTACAAAAAAAATAAAATAATTTGTCAAATAAGTAAATTAAATGACTAAAAGAACACAACTTGCAATCAAATAATAATCTACAACTACATAAAATGCACACAGAAATGAACATAATTAACAACAAAACGTCGAACTAATTTTTTTTAACAAAAAACAATATAATACAAAAGCCCGCGAGTAGAGCGGCTACTCCAAAATAGTTTTTTTCTTTATCTTTATTTTTTGCACAAATAATAAAATCATAAGGTTCTCTTCATAATTCGGTTCATCAGTTGAAACGGTTTAAGGGAATTGACGTATTTGCCCTCTACTTCTTAGGGCAAAACAAAATCCCAAATCAGAATTTCGCTTTCGTCTCCGAAATCTCCGGAGCGATTTTCTCTCCGACGGGACTTCGTGATTCTCTCTCCGACGGGACTTGGTGATTCTCTCTCCGACGAGACTTCCCTGTTCTCTCTCCGACGAGACTTCCCGATTCTCTCTCCGACGAGACTTCCCGATTCTCTCTCCGACGAGACTTCGTGATTCTCTCTCCGACGAGACTTCGTGATTCTCTCTCCGACGAGACTTCCCTATTATCTCTCCGACGAGACTTTCCGATTCTATCTCCGACGAGCCTCTCCGATCTCGTAAGTAACTCTTTCTTTGTATCTTTATGATTCGATTCGATTTTCAACGCTCTCTCTATATCTTCATGATCCGATTCTGCCTCTGTTTTATCGTTCTTTCGATTTTCATGATTCCATACTGCCTCTGTTGATCCCTCGTAAGTAACTCTCTCTTTGTATCTTCATGATTCGATACGATTTTCAACTCTCTCTCTATATATCTTGATGATTCGATACTGCCTCTGCTGATCTTTCTTTCGATCGTATCTTTGTGTTAAGAAGAATTGTTTGACATAAGAATTGCCCCAATTACATTAGAAAACATAGGATATTGGTAGTTATGATTCGATGTTTATCCTTATGAAATTGAAATTCTGGATTTATGACACAAAGAATGTGTCACTATTTCTTAATGATTATGTAGGACCTGGATCAGTTTTTGAAGGAGCTGGGTTTTAGTGTAGAAAGTTGCAATGAATGTTGCAATGGATGATGTAAGTTCTCACACCTAAGTGTGCTTATTTTGCCTTGAACACTCATTGACTTGATGTTTGCTGCAACAGTATGAATTAGATATTGAAGCGGATCGTTATGTTGATGTCCAGTGTAGACTAAGCCTTACGAGAACAAACCATCTAATCTCTCTCATTAATGCGTGGTCACTTAATGCTCGCGAGTATGATCGAGGTGACACACAGACCATTGTTCGTGTATGGAGAGTTGCACAAACTCATCCTCTGCTTGAGGACAACTACTGGAATGACGGGAATGACGGGGCTGGTCATGGACATGGTGGTGGAGGTGGTGGGAATATTGGGGGAGCTGACCCGGGTTATGATTCTCCAGATGATGATGACGGTCCCGGAGGTGGTGGTGGTCTTCTCGTAGGTGGAGTCAATCCCAATCTCCCTCCGGCTGGTGGTGTAGCTAATGGCAATCCGCCTCCGGGAGTTTATGGTGAAGACACTTTGGAGAATGACGATGATGATGATGATAGCCATGCTGGTATTATATATTCCTTTGATCATTTTATATTCCTACATCCAGATAATGTTTTGTTCTACTAACTTTATGTGTTTAATTTTTTCAGGTAAAAGGAAGAAAAGGAGTGAGAAGAAGAAGAAGAAGAATGATAGAAAGAAGAAGAAGAACAGACTCCACTGAACATATTTTTCATAAGAGAAATACCATTTCATGTACAATTTTGTGACTAGTGATGAGAAAATATATTGATTAGAACTGTAAAATACAGATTTATAGAGATAAATATCACTGGAATTCGTTTACAGATTTTTAGAGACACATATCATATGGAATTCGTTTAATATCATTGGGAATTTATTTAGTCATACGTATCTAATCTTATGTTTTAGTTCATCCATTAAGAAATCACAGATAGATTTGGGTTTTAGTTATCATTTGGCGAGATCTTCACTTGGTAAAGTTAAGTAATCTTAACTTTATGACTCAACCAAATCTGAACTGAATTTTTAAAATAGTTAAATGGGTCCTAAATATATTGTACCGAAAATCTAGTTTGAATCTTCAACGGAAGGGATCCCCGAAATATCTCAAACATAAATTAATTCAGGTTTTATTTTACTTTTTTGTTATTTTCCGACGATTTTCAGAAAATTCGGGTGAAACCGAATAAAAAATTATGGTACTTAAGATTATTTCATATAATTTTTAAATATTTTGGACAATTTTTGGATATTTAGGACAAACATACATGAACGGTTTTTATTTTGAGTACGCATACCTAACCAAAATCTGAAAAGAACTGAACCCAACCCACCCCAATTTTTTTTATATATATAACGGTTCTAATATTTCACATTCTACTTCTACAAATGAGAAAAATATTTACTGTGCTTTCCCTTTTTTTATGTAGAATTTGAATTCTAACACTTGCACTATCTGATAGAATACGTTTTTTACACTTTGCTTTGAATAGTACCCAATCTTGAATACAAATACATATGCTACTATTGTATCTATCTTCTACCACGTCCTTTAAAGAAATTCTAGCGTTTAACTATCTTCTACGGTACATAGAATATGTTTTCTACGAAGTTAGTTTAGAATTTTTTCTCAAATCTAGAATTACAAACTGATAATTCCCAAACTTTCCCGTATATTTATTCCAAACGACACGTAGAATAATCTCCATCACACTCATGTGGTTAGTTCTCTTTTTGATCAAACACTTATTTCAGATTTTGGGGGAATGGGGTATAATAGAATTTGGAAGAAACCTTAGTAGTAGAATAGTTTCTCTTAGTTATTTGAAGCATACGATAAGTTATGTGAATTGCAGACGCAAACGATGCTGAATCCATGTTCGTATGGTATCGCAGAGGAGGCAAGAGTTTTTTTTGCAAAATGGCAACGTCTAGATGATCTTGAGGAAAGGTTTCTTCGACAAAAATCAAAGCATCATTGGCTGAAAGTGGGGGCTGGAAATAATCGCTATTTTCACCAAACTGCAAAATTTCGGGAAACAAAAAACTCAATACGAGAAGTGATACGAGGAGATGGTTCGCTACGCACGAGGATGTTAAGACAGAGGCAAAATTGTTTTTCAAGAGTTTTCTTTCCCATCAGGTTGAGAGTTACAAGGGGATAACGGAAGAGTATCTCAAGGATCTATTGAGATACGAATGTGATGAACTGAATGTTGTAATGCTGAGCAGAATGGTGACAGATAAAGAGGTGCAGGAGATAGTATTTGCTATGCCGAGCAATAAATCTACGAATCCAGACAAATACACAGCTGAATGTTTTAAAGAATCATGGTTTATTATGGGAAATGATGTGGTGACTGCAGTTCAATCTTTCTTCAACAAAGGTTTCCTTCCCAAGGGAATTAATTCAACGGTACTTGCACTTATACCAAAGAAGAAAGAAGCAAAAGAGATGAAAGATTGTAGATCGATATCATGTTGCAATGTGCTCTACAGTCTTTCAAATCGGTTAAAACTGTTACTTCCAAAGTTTGTTTGGTCGAATCAGTCTGCTTTTGTAAAAGGCATGTTGTTGATGGAAAATGTGCTCCTCGCATCGGATATAGTTAAGAACTATCACAAGTCAACCACATCACCATGAAACTCGGTAAAGATAGACATTTCTAAAGCCTCTGATTATGTGCAATGGCCTTTTCAGTTGACTACACTCTTGGCCTTGAAGATTCCGGGCAAGTTTATACACTGGATCAAATTATGTTCAAGTGAACGGTAAACTTGCTGCCTTTTCTGTTCAAGTGAACGGTAAACTTGCTGGATTTTTTCAAAAGTAAACAAGGCCTTCGACAAGGCTACTTCTTATCGCCCTATCTTTTTGTCATTTGCATGTATGTGCTCTCGCGAATGCTGGATAAGGCTGCTAATGATCAGATTATAGGATTTCATCCCAATTGCAAAATCGTGAAGCTCACGCATTTATGTTTTGCAGATGACCTGTTAGTGTTTTCGGACGGTATAAAGAGATCCATTGAGGGTATTCTTGCGGTATTTAACGATTTCGTAAGTTTTTCAGGCTTACAAATCTGTCTCCAGAAATCCACAAGAGAAAATTGTCACCATTGTAGATCAATTTCCGTTTGATTCAGGTA
Source organism: Arabis hirsuta (assembly GCA_964056655.1). Lineage (NCBI taxonomy): Eukaryota > Viridiplantae > Streptophyta > Magnoliopsida > Brassicales > Brassicaceae > Arabis > Arabis hirsuta. The sequence goes on from OZ053307.1 coordinate 25,426,965, forward strand.
CTTTTCCGGTTAGTTCTTTTTTTGATCAAACACTTATTTCAGATTTTGGGGGAACGGGGCATGAAGAGAGCACTCAGAAAAAAGGTTTTAAAAGTCCTAAGAGGCCTAAACTTTACTCAATGTTCCAATACTTTAGCCTCTATACTTTGCATCAATTAACTTGACCCGTAAGCTAATTGGAACTAGATTAATTGCATAAACAAGAAAGCTTAAGAACAGACAACAATGGTCACCGAGTTCAACTTCTACCATTACATCCTAGGTGGACAACGTTGGTCCACAGTATCCACTACGATCAGAAAAAGATACAAGAGTTTCAGGGAGAGCTTGAGCCCTACCACAATGGTGTCAGGTCTAGTTTTACAAAAAAACGATTACAAGAGAAAATTAGAGAGAGAAAGCCCAAATCTTGAGCTAGCTTGATCAGCCGTGCCAAGACTTTTAGAGGCGTGTGGTTAGTTAAAAAATGTGGTCATTTTCAATATTTTTTAACAATAGTTTTATATAATATAAATTGTTAAAAACCCAATAATAAGTTAAGTCTAAAATTAAACCAACAAAAAAGTCTAAAACGTTAAGAAAATAAACTATAATAAGTTTGTCTTTCTGTTTCAGTTTCTTGTGATAGCATTTTGTTGTTTGTTGTTATGTATTTTCATTTGGAGTTGTAATGATTTATACATTTTGAGATTAATAAGATGTGATTTCTTATTAATTTGTTCATAACCTGTGTATTTCTTATAATATGATGGGTGAGTCATAGGTTATGTGTGAGGTTGGAAATAGGAAGTTTATGTGAGTTAGACTTGTCTATTTCTGGGATTCTCTAAATAGACACTATAAGAAAACACAGTTTTAGCGTCGAATTTTTGCATCGGTTTTGTGTCGACGCAAATATAGGGTCAATTTTACATTGATTTTGTGTTGATCTAGACATTCGATGCAAATACGACGCAATATTGGGACAAAACTATTCGACGCTAAATCAACGCTAAATTGCATCGATTTAGCATCGAATTAGCATCCACTATCTACATTCGATGCTAAATTGATGCTAATTTAGCATCAATTTAGCAATAATATCATAGCATCGGATATAGCATCGAATATTGCGTCGAAAGTGGTAGGTAGGTTGCACGGTTTTAATGGGGTTTTACCCTATACCCTAAACATGATTGAGCTTTGTCATAGCCATGAATTAGCATCGGAATCTACTGTAGTCAACGCTAATTCGACGCTATTTAGCGTCGATTTAGCATCGAATTGTTATCAATTGATGATATTTCGACGCTAAATGATATTTTTGGTGTTTAGGGTAAAGAACAGAAGATGCGTCGATTTTTCATCGGAGTCTTCAGAACCGATGCTGATGCATAAATGTTATCTATATTGTATGTTATTGCGAATGTATGAGTGATGTATTCAAAATTTAAAACAAATGTAATGAATAAAGATTTCAAAAAGCCTATATAGTTTTACATATATCTTGAACCTTATAGGAACAAAGTATGTTTGGTCCAAAAACTTTTAAGTTTAAAATTAATCTGTTACACCAAAAATCAATACGATTAAGATTGTTTTCGTATCTGTGGCGGGTTTTTACCCTATACCCTAAAATATGATTTAGCCTCGCCATAGCTACGAATTAGCATGGGAATCATCTATAGTCAATGCTAAATCGATGCTACTTACCATCAATTTAGCATCGAATTGCCAACAATCGACACTAAATCGACGCTAAATGAAATTTTTAGTGTTTAGGGTAAAGAACAAAAAATGCGACGGTTTGTTTGGTATTCGACGTTAAATTGACGCTTAATTCAATTAATTTGGTGCTATTTAGTGCCAACACATATATAATAACGCTAACTAATGCTATTTTGATGCTAATTAGCATCGATTTAACATCGAAATAGCATCGCTTAGCGTTAATATATATGTGTTGGCTCGTTCTCTCGTCAAATCTCTTCTTCCTCACTAATTTTTTTTTGTTCTCTCTCTCCCGCCGATCTCCCTCTGCCACCGATCTCTCTCTCTCTACCATCACTCTCTCTCTACCGATCCCTCCCTCTACACACAAATGGTATGTGTTTGTTTTTTCTATTTTATTATGTGTATTCTCAATAACGTTTTTAGATTAGTGTTGAATTGAGTTTCAATGTGTATATGAATTTATATATTGTTTTATTTGTTTGCATTGTTACTTTGCATTTTTTAGTTTAATAAATTCGTTTTTAGTTTATACTTTGCATTTTTATGTCAAACAAATTCGTTTTTATTTCACCATTAAATTATATATGAGATTAATAAATTTGTTTTTTGATTATGTAAATTTGTTTAGTTTTGTAAATTCATTTTTTTTAGTTTAATAAATATGTACATGAGTTTATAATTTTCATTTTTGGTCAAATAAATTCGTTTTTCTTTCACATTAAATTACATATGAATTTAATAAATTCATTTTTTTATGTTTAAAAATAAGTGTTTGGGATTTTTTTTATATAGATTATTAGGAATCGTTAGGAATGAATTTGTAGGAAATTCGTTTTTAGATTTAATAAATTCGTTTTTAGAGTTTGTAATTGATTTATTACTTTTATACTTTACATATTTTAATTTATACTTTACATAATTTAGTTTCATAAATTTGTTCGAATTTCACCATTAAATTATATTGAGTTTAATAAATTCGTTTTTAGATTTAGTAATTGATATATATAATTTTATACTTTACATATTTTAATTTATATTTACATATTTTAGTTTAATAGATTTGTTTTTATTTCATCATTTGTGTTTACAAATAATTGTTAGGGATGTTTTTAATAGATTAATAGGAATTGAATCTTGGGATGAATTTGTAGGAAAACAAATTTAGATTTGATATGGTATTTAATATTTAATATTTATATTTTACATATTTCAATTTAAAAAATTTATTTTTTATTTTACAGGTAGATCGACCTCGTATGGAGAGTTATTTGGCGAGAATTCTACAATTCGAGGAAGAAGCCGGAGCCTTCATTCAACAAGATAGGGCCAGACAATAAAAATTAAATTTGTGTTTGTATTTCAGTATTTGTATACAATTTTTATTTTTATTTTTGGATAATTTAAATTTACATTTGTAATAAAAATGATTTTATAATATTTTCAAAATAATAATAATAAAATTTTATATTTGCATTTGTAATAAAACTGATTTTATAATATGTTCAAAATAAATTTTTTTTTTTAAATATAACTGATTTAAATTTTTTTTTTAATCACTTAATCCGACGCTAAATTAGCATCGATTTAGCATCAGATTGAGTGGTTGTCGACGCTAATTCGATGCTAAATTAGCGTCGAATAGTTGCTTCGAACAAACAGTGACGTAAGTTCGATACTAATTTAGCATTGAATTAGTGTCGACTGTGTTATAGCGTCGAATAGAATTCAACGCTAATATAGCATTTAATTAGCTTCGAATTTTGATACGTTGCAAATATAGCGTCGAATTAGGTTTAGCGTCGATGTTTTAGCGCCAAAGTGTATTTCGATGCTAATTCGATGCTAAGAGGCATTAGCATTGAATCAGCATCCAATTATGCTGATGCTAAACGGTGTTTTCTTGTAGTGAGAAGTTTTTTTATGAGTTAGAACAATCTATTTTCCCTAGAGACTCGAGTGGAAACACGCTCTGTGATTGGGTTGTTTCAGATGACCTAGGGATTGGTCATGAATGTGATGATATTCCGGGATAGGGAATGTCATGATGGAACCACGAGAGGTGAATTTGGTCGACAAGTGCTTATGATGCACGTGCAGAATTGATTGCTCCAGGGGATAATCAGTTTCCGTGCATATACTTTGAGAGATAGTGAGTTTCCCCTGCATGCCGAGCTTAACGGACTGTGTGTTCCGCGAGTGGAAGGGGCATGGAGCATACCAAACATGATGGATGGCGGTCCTGAAGATGCGAGGGGTATGATACACCGAGAGCTCAAAGGGTGACTGATATATCATGGTTTTTACCCGTTTTTGACCATGATATAAATATGTTTAATAGAGTTTTTTTAGTGTTTTTCGAGTTTTTTCAGGTGTTTAGAGGTTTTATATACGTTGTAGCTTAATGGGAGCTTTCGGATGTTTTGGAGCATTGCGGAATCAAGAGCCGAAGTGATCAAGGTGGAGTCGAGTTTTGGAGGTGGTGTCGATCGACACACATGTATGACGAGAAGAAGTTGATTTTTGAAGATTTCTTTTTTGCGATGGAAGTTCCAGAAGTTATCAGAAAAAAGCCCAACCCGATTTTGGAACACTATATATTGTTTTTACCCGATTTTGGAACACTTAGAAGGGATCCATTTTTCTATTAAGACTTGGAGAGAGATTGTTTTGGAGAGCTTTTGGGGAGAGATTTCTATACTTCAGACTTTCAGACTTCGAACCTTCTGTATCTCTATCTCTATCTTTTTAATGCAATTTATTTCATTCATGATATTTTCTTCATCTATGTCTGAGTAGTTTGCTTGTTAGGTTTTGGGAATTCAAGGGTTTGATGAGAAATTGTTAGGATCAAAATACTGTTAGGATTTATCTTCTTGTTCTTCATCTAGATTGTTTAAACTCTGATTTTAGGATTGATCAACTAAATTTGGATACTTTAGGTTGCCTTAATAGATGCGAGAGTATTATTAACAACCTGACCTAATCTTAGATGAGCAAAATTATCTATTCGCAAAGAGATTTGGCTTAGTAATTTTGTGAACAATCGAACCTGAGCTTACTGCTTGTCTTTGTTCACTAAATTTACAAAGAGATTTGGAATTTAGGGATTTAGTCATAGAGTTGATTGGTTTTACACTTGTGTTTGAGTTCTAGAACTGCGCTAAATCAAATCATGACAGACTTTTATCCTTAATTTCGATTCATCCCTGAAAATTACCCATAGCCTAACTCTTTTGTCTCATTGATTACTAGAATCTAATCATAATTTGCTTACTTTGTTTTGCTATTTTCTTTGCTTTAACACATATTTACTTAGCATCATTTGAATTCATTAGTTGATTGTGTGATTCGATTCCCTGTGAATGCGACCCCTAAGTACTACTACGATCTCTTAATTTGAGAGAGTAGCTCAGGGAAATTTGAGCATATCAGTGACGACCTTGAGAGTGGAGGGGTGTATATGTATGAGTTAACCAATTAATATTTGAATGTGATTTGTAAGTATGAGACTGGATGAAAATCTCAGGGACTGGTGGATGATCTCAAGGAACGGTGGATTATCTTAGGGATCGGTGGATGATCTCAAGTGGTGCTTGTCGGGTTGGTCAGGAAGGTTACCGTAGTAAGGCGGTGTTACGTGATTCGAAGGTAGATCCGTGTTAGTGGGGGATAATTGTAACATCCACAAACCAAAATGTTAAGTTTTTGGTAGGGTGTCGACCGACACCAATGTGGGTGTCACTCGACACTCGAGTAAATTGAACCGGGTTGGTTCGATTTTCTCTGTCGGTTTGGCTTGGTTTAGGCAGAAACCCTAGGGTCTCACTATATAAGGGGAGGAGTCGCGTTATGGGTCTGAAAAACATAATTTTGTGAGAGAAAAGAGAGTTTTTGGGAGGTTTGAGGGATTTTTGTTGTTTCCTTTGATTTATTGATCTTTTTGGGCTTGTTTGGTGAGTTGTGAGGCTCTAGGATCGTGTTTGATTCTTGAGATTTGTAGAGGAAAAAGGGATTTCGAATTTGGTGGATCCGTGTTCTTCGTCGGTTTCCTTCCCGAATCGAGGTGAGTGTGTGACTATTGGCTTATCTAGGTAAAGAAATTGATAGGATGCATTTGTTGTGTTGTCTAGTTGGTTTTCGTACGGTTTATGGTGGATTTCTATGCAGGAAATTGATTAAATGCATTCCGGAATCGATCCGTGAGAGGATAAGTTTGATTTCTGGATTCTGTATTTGGTTCTCGACCGACAATGGGTGGGTGTCGCTCGACACTAGATGGTTGTTCACCGACAGGGTGTCGACCGACACTGGTTTGAGTGTTGACCAACACTGTTTGAGTGTCGATCGACACTGGGTGGGTGCTGACACGGTGTCGACCGACAATGGGTTGAGTATCGACACTGGGTGGGTGTCGCTCAACACTCAGGTTGGTTATGTGATTTTCAAGTTTGGTTTTGTGTGATGCATTGTTGTTTGTTCATCCTGGTATTGCATTTCTTTCTTATGCATGTGTGTATAGCCTAGTAGATGGGATGACCGTCTCACTGAGTATTCGTAATAATACTCACGCATCTCTTTTAACCATGTGATGCATGTAAAGACAAAGTGTGATCGTGGAATCGCAGCTACGAAGAGGAGATGATCTATAGTCTCGATTGTGTGGTTTATATTATCGTTTACATTGTTAAATTGTTGATTACTATGGTTTAAGGATTTATGAGTATTATTGCTCGTTATTTACTTTTGTTGTTCTGCTGTTGTTGATATGCTGGTTTGTCGTTGATTGAGAATTTAGCACGTAAAGAGTTAGTATTTATGGAAATACTAATTCGATGCTATTATAAAAAAAGCAAAACAGGTCGGATTGTTTCACTTGTACCTCATCACTCCAACTTTCCTTCTTGGCGTTGAGCCATTTTTAAGGTTATCTAACAATGTTTTGTTATCTGCCTCGGCTTGCCCGTTCTCTTACGAGTATCTCTGCATTAAATACGTTAATCTTATTTGCCATTATTGACAAAATTTTTTGAATATGGTCGAGGTGAACTGGGTTCCGTTATCGGTTACGATTTTGTATGGATACCCATGTCGGCATATGATATGTTTTCATATGAATTTCTTCACCTGTTAGGTGCCGCTTCCATCCATTTGGTGAAGTAATCAGTTAGGACGAGTAGATATTAAACCTGCTTTGATCCTGACTTGACTAAAAGCCGATTATATCCATCGACCACCTCATGAATGGGTAGGGAGCTGAGATCGACGATAACATCTCAGCTAGTTGATGTTGGATTGAGGCGTGTTTCTGGCATTTCTCAAATTTGGCTACAAATATGGCGCACTCGGCCATCATTGTCAGCCTAAGTACCCTTGTCTTTTGATTCGTAGTGTTAGGGCTCGTCCCTTGGAATGACTTCCACAGGACCCGTTGTACACCTTGGACATTACGTCATGAATCTCATCTGCATGTATGCATGTCAAGCAAGTTCTAGCTGCACTGTTCTTGTATAGTTTTTCTTCCATTATGCATAAGCGCGTGCTCTTTACTCAGAGCTTTCTACCTTGCCATTTTTTTGGGAGTTGTCTCATAGATAATGTATTCGAGAATCCAAATTCTCCTATCAGGGGCTAACTTAGCCTTGTGGGTTGTGTCAGCTAGCTCGGCCTCTTGCGAGTTGATCGGATTATCCTCCTCTAGTATATCTTTGGGGCTGTTGGACACCTCAGCCTCATCTTACGGCTGGATCATTCCTGCCAGGGAACTGGAGCTTTGTTACGATTATCTGTCTCTTTGGCTTGTAGTTATTGCGTTCAGTCTGGCCTTGGTAGCTATGCTAATGCTTGGCTTTTCTATTCCCTCTACCATAATGATTCGCTTTAATAGGGGATAAGAGATCGAGACTAAGGCATAGTGCATCTGTCGAAATATTTTCTCCTCGACGGATTCTGGTTAAATCAAGTTTTTCAAATTGTTTAGCCAAGTCTCGAGCTTTATTTAGGTACGCCTCCATGCGATCATCCTTAGTTTCATATTTGCCATGGCCTAGCTTGTGACGAGCTGGGAGTCACTGGATGTGTTGAGTTCTCTAGCTCATACTACTAGGGGCAATCTTAGACTAGCTAGGAGGGTTTGTATTTTACTTTATTATTCGAAGCGGGGAACTCGAGTTAAAAAAAGTGTTCAAGCACTTCTCAAGATGGGGAGGTAAGCTTTACCCCGACTCCGAATCCTTGTTTTGAGGGGGCTCAAAGTCTTTCCACGTTCGGTTTCATAAACTGACTGGAAGCCAACTTGATTACAAAATCGGCCACAGCTTGCGCTTTCACGTTGGTTTTGATTCTATTATCTATTTCGTATTTGCTCAACTTGATGGCCCATTTAGCCAATCTCTTAGACTTGACAGGGATGTGTTGTAACGCCCGCGAACCAATTATGTATTTTTGGTTCGGGTGTCGATCGATACCAGCTCGATTTGAACTAGCGGATTAAGGTTTTAATTGCTCGGTTAGGCGGATTTTGACTGGAAACCCGAGTTGTTATTTTATTTTTTTATAAAAGTCAAAAGCCTTATTTTGAGGAACCCATGTTTTGGGGAGCCTTTTTTTGTGGAAGTGGTTGAAGTATTAATGAGAGGAATCAGTTTTGAGGAAAAGAGGTAGAGAGAATTAGTGAGTAAAGAGAGGAGGAGAGAGAGAAAGGTGGAAGAATCCGCCGGTTTTGGAGGAGACAAACGGTGGTGAAGATCAAGTTGGATCGGAGTGAAAATTTTAGGGTAAGTTCTCCACTCTCTTATCTTGATTTAGGAAGAAACCACTTGTCATTTGGGTAAGTATTCTAGGAGTTATGGTCGTTTTACTGAGAGATGTTTCTGCAGCATCGCTTCTGCGATCAGTCCAATTCGAGGGAGGATTCTCGTCGAACCGTTGGTAATCAGAGAACTATCTATATACGGTTGGAAAGATCTCTCTGTCTAGTTTTCAGATCAGATTTCCGATCTTGATTCCGAGGTATGATCCGTTTTCTGTATTTTGTTTAAGTTAGTGTGTCGGTTTCTGAATTATCTGTTTTCAGTTCCGATTATCGAGTTTGCGAGCTAATTTTCCCATCGAACTGCTTAGAGTTAGGTTACGTTCTATACACCTCTGTAAATCTCTAGATGTCTAGTTTCTATAACAGGTTTTATAACTTGATTTGGTTAAGAATCGCTGAGTTATGGTCCTTTGAACTTCGGTAGTTCGTGCAGTTTTTCTGCAATTTCATGCGGTTTCGTCCGGAGTTGCTGTTTTCGGGGTCGATTTTCTGGCGAACCGTTTGGAGTTAGGAGTCTAGCGATACGGTGTTGGAAATCTGTTGGTGTCTAGTTTCCAGAACCGTTTTCCGTTCGCGATTTGGTCTAGTGAGTCGGAAGTTATTCCAGTCGCAAAACAGGTGAGTGCGTGACCATGGTTTTTACGGGTATTTGGTGCGTTTGATTGCGAATTGAGTTGATTTGTTGTTCGATCAATGCTTGTTTGGGGCGTTTTTAGTGTTTAGATCAACGTAAGTATCGTGGTTTGTGGTTGATTTTACGTTGACTTTTCAGGGTTAACTCTACGTTGACTTTGCGTTGACTTTTCGGTGTTGACTTTTTGCTTAATTGTGTTGTGTGGTGTTTTGATTGTTCCCTATACCCGTGCATCTAGCCAAGTAGATGGGATGATCGTACCACTGGGTATTTATGATAATACTCACGCATCTCTTATAACCATGTGATGCAGGTAAAAACAAAGTGTGATCGTGGAATCTGGCTGTGAAGAGGAGATGATCTAGTGTCTCGTTTGTGTTTATATTTATTCCGCTTTTGTTATTTTGTTGAATTATTGTGTGGTTTAATATTTATGGGAATAATATTTCGGGTGTTTAAAAAAAAAAAAAAAAAAAAAATCTGGTTGTTTCATTTTGGTATCAGAGCCCTAGCGGTTCTAGGGCGGGTGGGCGGGGAGCCCTTATGGTTTTAGAGTAGTGGCATTAATTAATTGTGTGAGTTAATTGATTAATTGCGGTGTGGGTTTGGAGTCCTAGATCATCTTCTTCGAGCCTTCAATGAGATTCCACGGTATGTGTTTTTGTGATTTTTGTTGGTTTCTAGTATTCTTAGGTTCTGCTTCTGGTAGTGAAGCAGAATGGTTAGAAATACTACTAGAGTTCCTACTATTGGTAGAGCAGAGTGTGATTGCTAGACGTCGTGGGGGCCGTGGTGGCCGAGGACGTGGGTGCGCGCGGGGATTGGGAGGGAGTTTGCCGCGATTTTGGCTGGTGGTTCTACGCAGGAGCGGATGGCAGACTCGCAGATGTATCTGGAGAAGTTAGGGGGCATGGCTAGTGTGAGTGTTAGTGTGCGAACTGGTGGGGCTAGTGAGGGTTCCAGGGATGCCGGTGTGGCAGCGGACCCATGCGTGGGTGCGGGTGCAGGAGGATCTATGACCGTGATGATCGTCTGGCGGGACTGTTACAGTTGATTTTAGAGCGGTTACTTGGGGTTGTGCTGGCTCGGGGTTAGGCTCCGGTAGAGCCAGGAGTGGCTGGAGTGGTTGGTAAAGCTAGTGTTCAGTTAGGTGTAGCTGGTGTTCGGTTAAGAGTGGCTGGTGGTTAGTCAGGTGTGCAGCCGGGTGTGGCTGGCGTACAGTATGGTGAGACTGGTGTACAACCAAGGTGGTTGGGCTACAATCGAAGGTGGCGATTGTGGATGAGTTGCCATCTTCTCTGGGAAGGATGGAACATGTGTGCAGAAGATGCATAATACTTATGATTTGGACCAAGTGAGGTAGTTCTAGTCAGTGATGCACGTTTAAGGATTGTTTTCTCGAAGGGATGGGAGTTTTCCCTGCAGGTAGTTCTTAGAGAGATGTGAGTTCTCTCCAGGGAATGTGAGTTTCCCTGCATACCGAGAGCTTTCTACCTTGCCATTTTTTTGGGAGCTGTCTCATAGATAATGTATTCGAGAATCCAAATTCTCCTATCAGGGGCTAACTTAGCCTTGTGGGTTGTGTCAGCTAGCTCGGCCTCTTGCGAGTTGGTCGGATTATCATCCTCTAGTATATCTTTGGGGCTGTTGGACACCTCAGCCTCGTCTTACGGCTGGATCATTCCTGCCAGGGAACTGGAGCTTTGTTGCGATTATCTGTCTCTTTGGCTTGTAGTTATTGCGTTCAGTCTGGCCTTGGTAGCTATGCTTATGCTTGACTTTTCTATTTCCTCTACCATAATGATTCGCTTTAATAGGGGATAAGAGATCGAGACTAAGGCATGGTGCATCTGTCGAAATATTTTCTCCTCGAGGGATTCTAGTTAAATCAAGTTTTTCAAATTGTTTAGCCAGGTCTCGAGCTTTATTTAGGTACGCCTCCATGCGATCATCCTTAGTTTCATATTCGCCATGGCACTAGCTTGTGACGAGCTGGGAGTCACTGGATGTGTTGAGTTCTCTAGCTCATACTACTAGGGGCAATCTTAGACTAGCTAGGAGGGTTTGTATTTTACTTTATTATTCGAAGCGGGGAACTCGAGTTAAAAAAAGTGTTCAAGCACTTCTCAAGATGGGGAGGTAAGCTTTACCCCGACTCCGAATCCTTGTTTTGAGGGGGCTCAAAGTCTTTCCACGTTCGGTCTCGTAAACTGACTGGAAGCCAACTTGATTACAAAATCGGCCACAGCTTGCGCTTTCACGTTGGTTTTGATTCTATTATCTATTTCGTATTTGCTCAACTCGATGGCCCATTTGGCCAATCTCCTAGACTTGACGGGGATATGTAATACTGATCAGATATGGTGTGATGTCATCACTACTATTGCATGAGATGGGAACTAAGGTATCAACTTTCGAGCCGAGGTAACCACGGCTATGGCTAGTTTTTCTATGATCGAGCACCTTATTTATGCATCTATTAAAGACTTACTTACATAGAAGATTGGTTTCTGCTTCTCTTGCACTAGCACTCCACTTACGGCTATAGATGAAACTGCGATGTACAGATAGAGGGATTCCCCTTCCGCTTCTGATGTACACTTACGATTTAGTATTGCTATCTTTTGGTTAATCTAGTCCCGGAGATGTGCTACCTAGTCTTCTTGAGTAGTCGAATGGTCTAAAATGTCATCGATGTACACTTCCATGCTTTTTTTAGTAGATCGGCAAACATTCCATTGACTAGTCTCTCGTAAGTTGCCCCAACATTTTTGAGTCCAAAGGGTATTACTCGATAGCAGTAATTGCCTCAATCATTAATGAATGATATTTTCTCTTGGTTGTCCGGATTCAAGAGAATGAGGTTGTAACCGGAGAAGGCGTCAATGAAAAAGAGCAACTGGTTGTAACGCTCCGACCACCGCTGATCTATTGGTATGCATGGAAAATCCTCATCCCCTAACAAACAAGGGAAATTCTCATCCCTTTTGGAGAAATCCTCATCTCCCAATAGGCCCAACGCCCACTCTCGGCTCGTGGGCCCATCCCTCTCTGATGGTCGGTGGGTTAGTCCGAGAGGCTAGAAAGACTTGTTTTCTGACCCTGCAAATAACCATGTGATATTTTCCGTGTTTTGTCCTCACTCACACGGTACTGCAAAATGACTTCCCAGTAGGTCACCAATAGAGATGTCAACATGGGTTGCAACCCGCGGGCTAGGCCCAAGTAAGCCTGCCACGGGGCGGGCTTGGACACACATATAGAACCCGTAACCCGTGACAGGCCAACCCGTATGGGTTAAAAAAATTTTTGGTCCGTAACGGGGTGGCCCATTTGAACACGGGCTAGCCATGTGGCCCGTCTAAATTTATGACTTTAAATTTAGTATTTTTATGTGTTCTTCTTGTTAATGATTTGATTTTTGTTACAAAATTTAATAAAAGATTTTTCTTTAATCATGAATACATGTTTGGTTTCAATCTTTGTTTATTTAAAATATGAATAAGGCAAGTTAGTCAAACAGAAAAATCCATTAATACATCATTTCTATCGACCAATATTTTAACGTTTATACTATAAATATATAACATATAACTTATATCACTAAGCAAATTAAAACAACAAATTCTTTTTCATTTATCAATCGCAAACATAACAAAAAACATCATCAAGTTATATTAATTATAAAACGTATATACCAAGCCAAAAACACATATACATTACAAATTGATATGGTAGTATGACAAATCATTGAGAAATATAATTGGTTTATTTTAATTGTTTGTCTCCTTTTTGGATATTAGTTTAAACTTTTATTTTGAATTTCAACCAGAAATTGAGGTGTTTGAGTTTTAATTTTGAGTTAAAGAATATGACTAAGTTTGGATTTTTAAAACTAGATATTTTGATGTGCTACTGATATTTCTAATTTGATTTGCATTGAAAAAGACCTTAGACAAGAGTTTTCTTTTGATTCACATAAGCTTTGTATACTATATATTTGAAGTAGTTAAAACCTATTTCTTTAGTCTTGGTTAATGTATTCGCATTTAACATGTATACACAACAAAACCTTAGACGAAAGTTTGCTTCTAATACACATTCGTTTTATTTTATTCATGTTTTGTGTTTCAATGTTACACTTTTTTTGTACGTTGTAGCAAGACTATCATAATCTGCGGGCTGGCCCTGAAACAACCCGACCCGTTTTTATTTTATTTTTATACATTGAATCAGATTATCATTCCCATAAATGATAATCTTCAATAATCCAATCAATTTCACAAGTCAACAAATAACCAGCGGAAATCAAACTAAACCTTTAAACCAAACAATTCCATTATCAATTTAACCAATCATTCAAAACAGTCAACTAATATTCCAACAACCTAACCCGTTCTAATCTGAATTACTATCAACCTACCAATTCAATTAAAACACACAATGACGAGCCACTAGATCCATCATCCCGTCCTCGCCCTGATTCCACGATCACACTTTGTTTTTACCTGCATCACATGGTTAAAATCACATGGTTAAAAGAGATGCGTCAGTATTATCATAAATACCCAGTGAGATGGTCCTCCCATCTACAGGCCAATTACTCAGAGAAAGAATGCATACAATACCAGGGTTATCAAACAGCAAGCATAACAAATAACAAACATGAACAGAATAGCAGTTTCTGTGTCGATCGACACAGCCTCTAGGTGTCGATCGACACTCGACTGTCAACTGTGTCGTTCGACACAACCTCTAGGTGTCGATCGACACAGACCTGCAAAACCCTAAGATTGAACCTATCCACTCATGGCTCAATCTCAAGGACTCAGATCACGATCCTGCACAATTCAATCACCAAACACAGTAAAAAAAAGCCACAATCAATTGTATTCCACACAATCCTAATCCGAGAGCCTATGGTCACGCACTCACCTTTGCAAACGGATTGAAACGAGGAAACAAGGCACTCCCGACACGACCCGAACAGAAGGGAATAACTCGCGACTCCCTTTACCAAATCAAGGTCTGAAACATGATCTGGAAACTAGACACCAAGAGCTTCGCAACTGTGTATAGAACGTCTCCTAACTCCAAACAGATCGACACAAAAACAGCCCGCAATCTCGCTAATTGAAACTGGAAAAACAGAGATTTCAGAAACAACACCCTAAAATCAAACAAACACAGAGAACGAAGATTACCTCCAAATCAGAATCCGAAACCTAATAAAAAAACTAGACCGAGAGAGCTTTCCAACGGCATAAGGATCGTCTCCTGATTCTCTCTGGTTCGACGGGAATCCTCCCTCGAAGTGGACTGATCGCAGACTCGAGACTGCAGAAACCTCACACAATCCAACGGCCATAACTCAGCGAATACTCATCCAAAAGGCACGCGGTTTTCACCCACATCAAGAGAAAAGATAGGAGGACTAACCCTCAAAGTTTCACTCTGATCCGATCCGATCTTCCCAGCCAATAATCTTTTCCAAAAACCCAATCAGAACTGTTTCTCTCTCAAGAAAAACACTTCTCTCATAAAACTCTCTAAAACTCTTTCTCTGATCAAATTTTCGGCCAACCCCAAAAGAAAACGTTTTTCTCAGCTTAAATACGGAACCCTAGGTTCCCTAAACCAACCCAAACCAAACCCGATCAGAAATCAAAACCACACGGTCCAATTTAAGCATGTGTCGCTTGACACAAACCTCTTGTGTCGCGCGACACAGCTCCTGCAAACAGATTCCTTCGCGAATTAAACACACGTGTCAATCGACACACAACCAAAAATCACATTTTTGGTTCACGGGCGTTACAGGCCCGTTTGCCCAAGTAATACGGGCCTGGACATATATTTTGAACCCGCAACCCACGACGGGCCAGCTTGTATGCGTTGAAAAAAAAATATGTTTGTTACGGGTTGGGCTACTTGGACGCGGGCTAGCCCGTCTGACATCTGTAGTCACCCATCCTTAAATTGCTCCAGCCCAAGCACACTTTACTTTGGATTTCTCTCTAGGTGTATGACAGAAAAGATAAGTGCACTTTGGTGATATAGGTAGTCAAATCAATTTTCTTAAACCTCTCCACATGCACTACATATTTGCCGAAACCGGGATATTACACTAGTGACATGTAGTTGCCTCAACTAGTTAGTCAATGTGTGGGAGGGGGAAGTTTTCTTTTTGGGCACGCTTTATCGAGATTGGTGAAGTAGATGTAGACACTCTACTTTCCATTTTGCTTTTTGACCACCACTTGGTTAGCTAGCCAATATGGGTATTTTACTTTCCGAATTGAGCCGACCTTGAGGAGGCAATCAACTTCATCTTTTACCACTTTTGCGCATTCCAGGGTTTGCTTGTATTCCATTTTCAGTTACAAGGTAGCCCATGAACTCGCCAGATGGTATCCCGAAGTAGCACTTGGCTGGGTCAGTTTCATTTTGCAATAGTTGAGGACTACGAATAAGTCTCGGAGATGTGCTACCTGGTCTTCTCGGGTAGCCAAATTGACTAAAATGTCATCGATGTACACTTCCATGTTTTTTTAGCAGATCGGCAAACATTCCATTGACTAGTTTCTGGTAAGTTGCCCTAACATTTTTGAGTTCAAAGGGCATTACTCGATAGCAGTAGGTGCCTCGATCATTAATGAACACTATTTTCTCTTGGTAGTTTGGATTCATCAGAATCTGGTTGTAACCGGAGAAGACATCCAAGAAAGAGAGCAACTGGTGACCTGTAGTTGCCTCAACTAGTCGATCGATGTGTGGCAGGGGAAGTTGTCTTTAGGGCGCCTGGTGACCTGTAGTTGCCTCCACTTTCCATTTTTATTTTTGACCACTACTGGGTTAACTAGCCATTCTGGAATTTTTTTTTTCCTAAAACGAGCCTACCTTGAGAAGGCGGTCAATTTCATCATTCACCGCTTTCGCGCATTCCAGACCTAGTTTACGTCTTTTTTGTTTGGCTGATTTATAAGTAGAGTCAACATTTAATTTGTTTGAAGTGAAGTCAATGTCAATCATCTTCATGTTGGAGGTGGTCCACGCAAAGGTGTTAATGTTCCTCCTTGATTGAAGGATGTAGCTGAGATCCTATCCCCATGTATTTTTCGAGGCAGGCCTCGTTGATGTATACATGAGTGACTACGTTTCCTCGAGGTTTGGACATCAACAGATTGTTGTGGCTAGGAGCTAGTTAACGGTCAACTCCATTTATTTCTCTAATTTCTATTGGGGAGATGTCTCAATCTACTTGTATCCGTTAATGAAGCATATTCTAGAAGCCTTCTGGCTACCTCGGATTGTTTTAATTTCGTTCGGAGTCGAAAATTTAACGCATTAGTAATAAGTTGAGGGTACGGCTTTCATGGCGCATATCCATGGTCGCCCAAGTATTGTGATATATTTTCTATTTTACATCTTTTACTATATATTTTACTATATTTTCTATATGTTTTAATAAAACTTTTCAACCAAAAAAAGTAGTTTTCTCGTATATAAAGATTTTAAGATCTTAACATGTTTAATCATCAAAAGGATATGCAAAAAGGAGCAAAAGAAGTGTTATCTTTGATATAGCTACTTATTCAAGTCCAATGAACCAAGCCAAGCCACTTTATCTTGAAGATAAATTTTTAAGTTGGACAGAATATATACTCCAAAAATTCACTGATGAAAGGAGGATTATTTCAACTTAGATCTAATAAAATTTGGTTGCAAGTTAGCCCTTTGAGTTAACTTGTCAGTGGAGTTCAAATTACATCAATTGGAGCTGTACAACAGAAGTTAAATTGAAAATTTGAAGATATATCGAACTGCCTTAAAAGTGAAGCGAGTGCAGAAACGAGACAAGCACCTGGCCGCTCCGTGGGCCAATGATCCATAATCATGCTGACCTTCTAGAAGTGTCAAGGAAGCCTCAAATATCGGTCACGTAAACCTACCAATACTTTGGTCGATGTTGGAGCACATTCGACATAAATGACTCTTTTGCCCAAAGATAAACCTAGCCGACTTAGGACCTCTTCAACCCCTATATTTACTTACTTTTAGCCACTCTAGCTAGGAAGATAAGCATCTGGCCAAAATAAACTAAATCAATACCTAAATATGTATTTTGTTTTCTTTTCTTGTTCTTAATGCATATTTGATTCTAGAATCCTTTAAGAGTAGTTCAACTTTGCTCTATTACAAAGAGATGAGAACTAATCCCTTATGCTTGATAAGATCAAGGATTTATACTATGTCTATATTCTTTACTCTCGCTGCTACGTGTTGCAAAACATGTTAGAGTATTTGCTTTGATTTGATTATATGCACTTTCTTAATTCTATGTCATCACATATTTAATCGTTTAAAGTTTTATTCTAGAATTGATTCTTCATCTTTATTTATGCTCAAGGCATCAACTTGCTTAGATACCCAGGGACTAATATGAGGTTGATATACACTCCAAAAGCTTGTTATATATCTCGACCTAGTATTTGATGAGCTAGGCATATTAACAATTTGATAGGTTAGTTTTGGAGTTTAGTGAACGATCAAATCTTACACATCACGCGTGTGTTTTCCTTGTAATAACCTGCAATAGTTGAGTCTATTAGAGTAGAAGATATTGAAGTTTGATCCACGATAGTGGTATAACTTTACAGTAGTGATTTGAGTTCTATAACAACTAGTATTAAAACCCTAAATCGTTTGCTTGTGTCTTGGATATGTTTTGTCAATCGCTTGACATTTCATCTTAATTGATCATCTATCCTTTAGTTATCTTTAATTGATCATCTATCTTAATTGGTACTAGATATGATCTCGTCGCGTGCTTGGGATGCAGATGATTCTTGGCTCTAGCGAGTTGTGAGCAGTGTGTCGCTAGCTGTGGACATTATGGATGTTGATTTATCCATCTCCACTCTAGCGGATCTTAGATCAGATTTCTGTGTGAGACGTATATATTTCCTCTCTTTGGATGGTGCAAAATATGGAAACTGAATTCCGCACTAAGAATTTATATGTGAATTCGGAGAAAAAAACTTTTCTCAAGAAATATCTATAAATGTAACGAGCTGAATTTATATTGTGTGAAACCTGAACGTAAATCTAGATTACTAATTGTCGATTTGATTATACATAATTGTCAAATCAATGGTTCGATAAATGAATTTTGTTTCTACAGTATAAAAATGATGAAATCAAAGAAAATTAACATGGGGGCTTACTTTGGAGTGAGGATGGTTGCTAACTTGGATGAATGTTAACTGCTAGGTTCATGATTTTCGTGAGATGATTCCCAAGCAATGTTCTAAAAAACGTTCTAAGTGTTTCTCTATGTCATAAAACCACTAAAGATCTTGAAGCAGCTACATTTTGCCAAAAGATATACCTTTTGACATGCATATCTCATTCTTCCAAAGAAACAAGTAAATAAACTAAATAATAGTAAGGTCGTGTTCTCTCAAGCAAGACTTTCGAGGAGCCGCAAAATCACCGTACAGAAGAACGATGTGCCCACGCCGTCGGAACTGCTCCTTCCACCAGAGCTCCTCCTACACTTGAAGCTTCTCGGCTTTTCGAAGAGCTCCCGAAGATCCGTTGATTCATATTCCACTGGAGCTCTTATCGATATCGAGATCTCTCTTCCAGTTTCCGTCGTTCTTACAACCATGGTGTGTGAATATGATTTCAGGGGGGTGCTCGAAACATCGCTTGTTTCGAATTCGACCGAGACTCTCTTTCAACCGTTGGGGTTGAACTAATCGGTACCAGCAACTCTCCCAAAGCCTTCGAAACCACCGGATCCGCCAGATCTGATGCGCCTAGCTATACACATATTCTTTAGATCTGCTTCTGTGTTATCAGCACCGTCGTTTCCTCATCCTCACCTGTACCTCACCTTCATCTCAGTCCATGACTTTAACTCCTGCTCCGTCGATGACAAGATCTCATGGCACGAGTTACCCACCGCCATCTCCTCACGCTCTCATCCTCCGGCACTGTCAAATCGATCTCTTTGGAAGAGGAATGATGTTATCATCTCTCACGGATATGCACCGCATCAGAACTTCCGACGATGGTCTGAGCAGTATCCACCGCAAAAATCGGCCAGACTTCTCGCACACCGTCGATGCCGTCATCTATCACGGAGGTCATGTATCTCTCGCGTCTACCACGAGAAGAATTCTAAAATTTGGGCTCGACCTAGTATTATTATATTTGGATTCCTTAACCCACTAGGCCCATCACCCAATTATTTGGAGCCCAATCCAATATTTGGATGGGTATGACACTAAGGCTATTACCGGAACATACTATTTATCGATCTTATTTGCCTTTGAGCTTATTAGATTCTCTTTTTTGATAAGTCAAAAATAATCTGGATTCTCAAATCCTATAATTTACTCATGATTGAAGAGTTCATTTCCACTTTCTTTCATCTCTTTGAGTGGTCGTATCTTTTTCCTTCTCTTGGTCGTATCTTTTTCCCTCTCTTGGTCATATATTCTTTCCTCTATTGGTCGTATTCTCGAGCTTTACACCATGATTTTTACAATCATAGTGTAAAGTGACCAACCTGAGTCTCTATGGCTTTGCCGCGAAAACCCTCTTGATGCATCTGATACACATGTCTTGGATCCGCTGTCCATCTCTCAAGATGAAATATCTGTCTTAAATATTGCACTTCAATTAGGTTGTAATATGTTTAGTGGATGCATAATTCCCTCTCTCTTTGTATCGTGGAAATTTTAGTGAATGAAGTAAGATTGTGAAAAAAAAAAAAATAACTAAACATATATGAGTTGTATACATTATGTGGGTTGATCACTAAACATATTGTTGAAATACCTTTACTATTATATGTTTTCATATTTTTCTATTTATATTAAAACTATGAATTTAGTATCATATTAAAAATCAATATTAAAATGTATTTATAAGATATAAGAATCTGACTATAATAGCTTATATGTTATTTCAGTTATGTTTTATAAGATATGTAGTTATTGAGAGGAATTTAATTTTTCTTTGTTAGAGCAGATTAATAATTTTAATGAGGTTTAATTGTTCATAAATTACAATTATCATTATTTGGTCGTTTTTTGTCATGTAATAAATGTAAGAACTTGATTTTGAGTTAATTTGGTCTTTTAATTTTCATCTAAATTTTGTCCTTTTTAAGGCTATTTTTTTATATGGCGCTTTCAATACATTGCTTCATTCTTTTTATAGTGCTTAGTTAAGGTAATTTATGAAAATTTCTCAACACATCAATTTATTATTTTTATTGGAAACATATATCACTGATATGTCCATATATTTGCATTATCCGTGTACATGTTGGCACATATTTACTCTGTGTTTAGCATCATTTTGCATCATATAGGAGCTATTTAGCTCTAGTTTAGCTGAGGTTCGCATCTTAAGTCCTTAGGTTAGAGTTTGTACATATTACTCTTGTTTCACTCTTTTTAAGGTGGTATCTGCGCTATAATAGAGTTATCTGGCTTATAGAGCCTGGAGGATTTGAGTGAGTGTTGAGGGATGGAGTCAAGGGAGAATGCAGAGCTCTAGAGTAAGCAGAGGAACCAGAGGAGTAGGAATCAGTCAAATACCATCAGGCTTCACCATAATAAGCAAATGGAATGGCGGAAGGATGGAGTCAGTCTCAACACAAACCTACTGAAGTTCGTAACTTGGGTGAGAATCAAGACGTTAATGCTCCTAAATCTGTGCACAAATGTCCATGGTTATCCCCTTGTTGTAATGGAGCATCAAGACTCTCCGACCATTGGACTAGGCGAACCATAACGTGTGAAGAACAAGCTGAAGAAATCGATATCTCATGATATCAGCACCAACCGATGAGTAAAACCGATAACCTGCATGGATAAAAGGAGTTGTGTCACGATACGAGAGTTGGATGGAGCGCTGGACCGGCACCGGATACCGGTCATTTCCCTGATATGGAGTGGCCGATAATTTATGCATTTTGTTAACTTTTCTGGATCGATTGTTGACTTATGTTGGGTGAACCGTTTTCACTCCGGATCGACCCGGTACTTATAAATATGTTCTCAGTCCTTGAGAAAAACCTATGTCTGATTTTCTTCTTTCCTTTTTACGCTTTCAAACTTTTTGTTTATGTTTCAGTTGTAATAAATCCTTAGAAGTGTCGGTACTTTGATGTTCTAAGTTCGTTTCTTTATAAAGTTTCCATCTTTAGCTTAAAGTTTTAATATTTACTTGTTAATCGCACTCGTCTTTGCATTTCACTATTCATTGTCCGCTTGTTCTCAGTCACGGCTTTTCCCATAGCCATGAGTGAGTAGTCAACTCGTCAAGTGTCGGGTTAATTAGTAGATGTAGAAGCTTTAGAGGTCGGCTAATCTAGCTTTGGCTCAGACATTATATTTCTCGAGGTTAGGTTGAGGTTAATGCTTGGTTCTTGGCTACGGCCTTGAGCTTTGCCTCGAGGTGTTCCACTGCCCGAAAGGTGTTTGTCGGAATGTCGGACTGGCCTTTTGTTCGGCTTAGCGGCATCTAGCCATGAAAGTGTTGTTAGAGGAGCTAGGTGAGGTTATTGGAACTTGATCTTAATGCTTGGAGAGTCCTTATATCTACCAGCGAAAGTTCGTTAGATGTTTGTACTCAACAAAGTGATTACTAGCATCACGAAAGTGGGATGATCAGTATTTGTGTTCCATGCTTACAAGTTGAGCTTTGAAGTAAAAGACGCTAGCTTTATTAGCCGCAATCTACTGTCCTACATCAGTTGCTAATCCGACACTTGATGCTTTCACTATCATTGCATACACTCTAAATATATGTTTTGTGCATTTCCAGTATTGCTACATTCCTGCTTAAGTTTAGAATAACCAAACCAAACCCTATATTGATGCTTTAGATTAACAAAAACCTTCCATGGTCTTGTACTCTAAATCCTTGTCTTTCCTGTGTTCGAACTCTATATTTGCTGCAATTGAATCATGAGTTAGGTTGTTAGCTTGATAAGTTTTTATTTGAAAGATTAAACTAAATCTTCTCATCAACCACAAGCCAATAAAATGTAACTATGGATGTTTACAAATTTTCTCAACAATATTTTATGTATTAATTAAAAATACAAAATCAATAAATAATAGTTTCTTAAAGGGACAATTGCAAAAATACCATTTTTAGTGTGTACATTTGTAAAAATGCCACTTGGGATTGTCCATTTGCAAAAATGCCACTAATTATGAATTTTTAAATCTTATATTTTAAAATTCTAAATCCTAAAAAATGTTTTGACCTCTAAACCACCCATAAACCTTCAAAACTAAACTCTAATAGAACATAGTTAACCCAAACATAGATAATATAATGAAAAAATAATTTAAAAAAGTGGTATTATTGTAAAGATTTTAAAAGTGTGGTATTTTTGAAAAATGACACTTGAAAAGTAGTTTTTTCTGAAATTTCTCTTTCTTGAACAACTTAAAATAAATAAAGATGAAAAATTATTTTTGAAATATGAAAGGAACAAAAGCAAATTTCAATTATTATAGCAAAAAAATTAATTAGTGCCATTTAGTAAATAAAAAAGGATGTCATGTCAAAATGTTATGAGATACATAACAGTCTCTCATAGTTTTGATTTAGAAAAACCTTACAGTATTATATAATACTAGAATAGGATCTGCGTTAATAGGCGGGTAAATACAATAAAATTTACTAAAATAAAATTTTTAATTTTAATTAATAACTTTTTGAATTTTAAAATATTATTTAACGTAGATCGTAACACCAGTAGAAGTCAATTTATATCATAATTCTCATATTTTAATCCATATCATGCAAATCCAAAAATATATGTAATGAATTTTAAATCATATTCTAATAACACAAAAATAAATATTGTAACTCATCATGAATATCTATGAAATTTGTGATAGAAATAAAAACAAAAAGTAAAATTTATGTTAGTTACCTCATAAAAACAGAGTACATACTCATATAAAATTCTATTTTGTTGTGATACTCTATTACCCTATATTTATAAAATAAGTATTTTATAGATTTGTTTTATTATTATTTTTTTGCATGGTTGTATATATCTAAAATTTTTCAATTGAGGTTTCTATTAACTTTCTAACTTTTGATTTTCCAATTTATATACCTTTTATCATTCTTTTTATAATTATTTTAATTGACATTTTTTATTCTGTATGTATTATTTGTTCATTTATGGCTTATGTAACGTATATATTTTATTTTAAATTTTGTTTTCTTAATTAGTATGAATAGTATTAGAAATTTTATTTTTTTTATTGGATTAGTAACTTGACAACTAATTTCCATTTTAAATCTTAGTTTTCTTAATAAATTTTAAGGTTTAACAAATTCATAGATACATATCGGGATCTCGTGAATTATAATTTTACCTTACGTGTCAAGCTTATATAAAAATGCATTACAATAAATACTTTTAATTTTAAAAGTTGTATCGCCTGTACTTTGACAAATGTAATTGATTCTAAATTACGACTCGCACAAATATTTAATATTTATTTTATTATTATATATTTTAATATTTTATTGCATCGTCAATTTATTATATTTATCTCATACTAAAATTGTCTCATTTTTTTGTCAACACTAAAATTGTCTCATACAAGTTATTATATTAGTAAAATGACACTTATAATATGACATATGCTTTTGGTCTTTAACTATTTAAATCATTTGAAACGGAAATATATTTTGTAATATAAAAATTTTAAAATATCACTTAATTTAGTATGACGGTTTTTTCTTGAGAAATTTTAAGAAATGTCACTTTTCAAGTGCCAATTTTCAAAAATGTCACATTTTCAAAAAATTTGCAAAATGTCACTTTTTAAAAAGTATTTTTTTCATTATATCAAACCGCTTTGTGGGTTAACTATGGTGTATTAGGGTTTAGTTTTGAGGGTTTAGGAGGTTTTAGGGGTCAAAATATTTTTAAGGGTTTATAATTTTAAGATTTATGCTTTAGAAATTCATAATTAGTGACATTTTTGCAAATGAGCATCCCTAAGTGGCATTATTGCAAATGTGCACACCAAAAGTGGTATTTTTGCAATTGTTCTTTTTATTGTTGTTAATTAACCTATAATCCTTGTTTAGAATATATTTTTTATTTTAATTTTAATTTTAATATTGACACATGTCACAATCTAAATTAACAATTTTGTGAATCACTTATGTTTTCTTTTTTATTTATTTATTGTTTAACTTAATGAAATTTTTTGTTTTTTTTATGTTTTGACACTTTTGGTTAACAATTTGTTCTTTCCGTTTTCCATTTGTCGTTCTTTCTTATCTATTAATTACTAATTCTCCCTATTTCTGAATGATTTATGTTTTGATATTTTTCTTGATTTTGTTTGATGTTTTGGAAATTTTATATTTTATGTTATGACATTTTTTTTAAAAACGTTTTTCCTATTTTTTTTCAAAGAAACCTTTTTCCTTTTTTTTTTGTTAATTGACATGTGTCATCATCTCGTTAATAGTAGACAAATGTCGTGATCCGGTGAGTTACAATTTTGTCACATGTCAATTTCTCATCGGGTGCATCCTCCTTTATATAATAAGATACTTTTATATATAAATCCTAATAGTCTAATATATTTTGCTATAAAATAATGAATATAAATACCATATTAATTTTATTATTTACAAATTATGATTTTTATATATATTTTACTATATATATTTAATATATTAAGTATATTTGTAAAATACTTAGATCATCTATTAAATTTTCTAGATTCCGATTAGACGTTCTAAGCATTAGCCATTAGATTACCGGTCGTTTTTACTTGAGGTGGATTTGGTTTTTTGGATAGAACGAAGGCACTGCTTTGAGAAAGGAGATGAAGAGGGGAACATATGCTCATAATAAATGAGATTAAACCCAAGAAAGACGAGAAGCCCAAAAGTGAATGCGAGAATACATTGTGGAACCGTAAATTTGAGAATTTGTTTTCACAAAAATACATATGGCATGTTCACAAAAACTTGAAATTGGTGAGGTGGCAAGCTCTGGAGACAGCTTTGCTCTTTTATATATGTGATTATGATTATGGTGAAGGAAGAGATGATTTTCTACAATAAGGAAACCTTGCTTGTTCATCTATGAAGACTCACCACACTATCTAGGGCCTAGCTAGATATATAAATTACCTTATCATCTCTTTCCTTTTCTTCCTAAATAATATTTTTATATACTAATAGGAGACGATCACGCAGCTGGAGCATAATCAAAGCCAGTGTCATCGTCATCGCCACCATTCTCTGTATATTCGGCTCGAGAAAAATCCACCTCATCTTCGACATACACCGGGGAAGCACAGTCTAAAATTTTGATGACCAAGTTTGCAACGGCAGACATAATTAAACTTATTTTTTGGTTATGAAAGTAGAAAGAGTGAAACAATGAGAGGGGCTACAGAGAGATCGATGGAGCCACAAGAAGTGTGATGAACTCTTAATGCTGATGTGAGGTTGGTGAAGCAATAAGAGAGACTAATTAAGCTTTTATAGGTGGAACGAAAAGGTAACGCAAGTGGCCAACTCACTTGAGGTCAGGACTGCCTCAGTAATGTTTGTGATTTGCTCATGGAGTTGTGTGCTTGGCACAACAGATTTCACCTTTTTCATACCACGTAGGATTTTCTAATGACACATCAGATATTAAGTTTACTAATTGGTCATCCATATATACATATTCCTTTCTGGTATCACATGTAAAGCTATGTTCTTTTTCTGCTAATTAATATTCTTCCCCGAGAGAGAGAGAGCACTATAGTGGCATTAAGGGTCACTTTTAGTTGAAATAAGGGAATATGATTTCCCTCATATTGATTCAACTAATGAACTAAATGAATAGTCTTTTGGTTATTAGTTTATTAGCAGATAATTGTACATCGAACGTGTGACAGCCTTTTTGAAAATTATATATGAGTTTTGAATTTCGTCATGTGGCTGTGTGTGTATATATATATATATATATATATATATATAAAGACAAGCATGCATGATTTTACAAAGACAAGTTTTGAATTACGTCACACGGTTGATCTATGTGTCAAGGAAATAGTATGATTCTCAATTACTTGATGTCTCACTTCATATAATAGAATTAGATAAATACACCATTTGCATTTGTAGAATAGAATTGGTGCCCGACACAATTAGAAAGTTGACATAGTGTAAAAATTATAAAAAACACCCTAAAATTTAATAAAATTTTGCAAAACCTCAATATTTAAAAAAGTGCTATAAAAATCAGTTGAACATGATGCACATGTACCAGTTGCACCACGTTCCCTGGAATTGGTAGAATGGTAGAATTGCATAAATACTGTACATGAGCGATAAAGTAAAATGCTTTTATGTTTATAATATTTTGTTTTAGTAATTAAGTAATTTATGTTATAAATAATAATAATAATTATTGTAAGTTTTTGTGTCTATATTGTTTTTTTTTGTAAGAAAACATAAATCTCCAAAAAATTATAATAAACTAATAAATTTATAATAAACTGAAAAATTATAAATCTACAATAAATTACACAATTATATTGTTCTTTTTATTATATTAACTAGAGAATGTTCCGGACTACGTCCGGATTTGTTAATTATAGGTTTGTTCGTTTTTTTCTCATAAAGATGATATTGTAGTAGTTCCCTCCACCTCTCAAGATACTCCCTTAAACACAAAAATGGACATTTGCAAAAATGCCACTTTTTGTGTCTACATTTGTAAAAATGTCACTTTTGGTGTCTATTTGTAAAATTGCCACTAATTATAATTTTTTAGAATCTAAATCTTAAAATTCTAACTAATAACTTGAAGTGAAATGCAAATATAACCCACTTTATTATGAAATATGTTATATTTCCTATTATTCTTTGTATATAGATATATATTTCGATTCTCTTCTAGATTTATCTTTATCGTAAAAGGCATATATATGTTTGTATATATACAAGACCTTTAGGTCATGAATCAATAAGACGAATAACTTCTTTCTAGCGCCGCTTCTGATTTCACATGGTATCAGAGCACGACAACCTACACAACATCGTCTTCAACGTTTTCGATCTTTGATCTCTGTTTTTCGACCTCTTTGTTTTCTTCTCTTCTAGCTACGACCTCTTCTCTCTTTTGAACAACGATGGCGAATCCACCGACTCCTGTCAACACCGAGGACTATCTCCTCTTATGACGTATCGACTGACGACAACTCTGGAGCAGTCATCTCTTAGCCACTGCTCAATGGACGAAACTATGATGAATGGGCTCAAAACCTATGGATGGCTTTGAGTGCTCAAAAGAAATTTGCTTTCATCGATGGAAGCATTCGGAAACATACTGATGATTCTCCGGATCTTGAAGATTGGCTTGCCAATAACCATTTGTTGGTCACATGGATCAAATTAACCATCGAACCGAAGCTGCGTACTAACATCTCTCATCGCGCAGTGGCCAAAGACTTATGGGAACATATCATGTGGAGATTTGCACTTAAAAGTAGAGCACGTCTTCAGCAACTTCGCGGTTCTCTTGCGAGTTATCGACAGATGGGAACTTCTGTTGATGATTACTTTGGACGTTTGACCAAGATTTGGGATGCTATGCCCGAATGTTTGACAAGCAAAACATGTGGATGTGGAAAGTGTGAGTGAGATTTGAACACTGCTCATGAAAAGGAGAGGGACACAATTCGTGTTTGTGATTCTCTATTTGGACTTGATGATGCAACTCATGGAGCGGTTTGATCTCAAATTTATGCTCAAATTCCACTTCCAGACCTCGACACTATGTACCAAAGGATTATGCAGAATGAAACGGTGCAACAAAACGCAAAGAAAGAGGCTCCACCAGTCATGGATTTCGGTGCTCAACCTTCTTACTCGACCAATCGACGCAACAATGGACCTGGATTAGTTGGACCTCGTCCTCCATCAGGCATTCTATGTACCGCTTGTGGTCATCATGGACACACCGTAACTATGTGTTTTCGTGTTATTGGATTCCCCGAATGGTGGGGAGATAGATCTCACAACAGAACCAATCCCCACGGAGCCATGAACATACCGAAATCTTCGACTCCCAGTGCTAATTCAACACAAGTTCTTTGCACACAACCAGAGCTTATAGCGAATATAGCTCTCACTGATACTGATTGTCAAGGTCTTACTGGGTTCTCTGATGCACAATGGCAGATGTTGTGTCAATTGTTCAACTCAAATCAACAAAACAACAATGTCACCAATACGCGTCAAAGTGGTAGGACTATCGATATTGGATATTAGATCTACCCATCATATGATGGGTCTTTTTGACCTTCTCGATGATCTCCGTCCTGTTTCTCTAGTCTCGGTTATAGTTGTGGCTGGTGCGAATGTTTTGTCAACTCAACAGGGCAAAATTCGACTTACCTCGAATCTCGAACTACGAAACGTTTATTATGTGGAGGGTTTCCACATGAATTTAATTTATTTTGGATAACTTGTTACTAAAAACAATTGTGTTGGTCAAGTTACTGATAGACTTGTGGTCTTGCACGACCGCATCACGAGAACGCTGATTGGAGCGTCAGGGAGAGGGGCTGTACCACTTTCGAGGAATCGAGACAGTTGTGGCTTTTCAAACTAGTGTTGGCGATGAAGGTGTTTTGTGGCATCGCCGTTTAGGTCATCTTTCTTCTCAGATTGTGGGATTGATCCCCTGGTGTGAGTTTTAAGTCTTCAAAATCTGAGTTTTGTTTTTCCAATTGTGATGTTTGCTTACTTTCCAAGCAAACAAGACAACCATTTCCTGATAGTATTAATAAAGCCAAATTTCCTTTTGAAATAATACATGTTGATCTTTGGGAATCGTACCGTAATTCCGCATTTTGTGGTTCACGATATTTTTTGACTAAAACAATCCGACACTTTTTTTTTAATTAACATTGGGCTCGAATTAGCATTCCCATAAATGCCAACTCTCAATAACTCAATCAAACCATCACATCAAACCAGCGGAAATCATAACAATTAAACAAAGCCAAACCATTCACTAACACAATCCATAATTCAATAACCAATGATCAATTCAAGAATCAAATGAACACAATAACAACTCTAAGATAAACAATTCAGAACCAGCAACCTAGCAGTTCTAACATTTCAATACAAGAAACCGAGACACTAAATCATTCTCCTCTTCATAACCATGATTTCACGATCACACTTTGCTTTTACTTGCATCACATGGTTAAAAGAGATGCGTGAGTATTATCACAAATACTCAGTGAGATGATCATACCATCTACTTGGCTATACACACATGCATGAAAAAAAAGATACAATACCAGGATGAACAATCAACACGCATAACACAACAATCACACGAGAATAAAAATTGTGTGTCGATTGACACCCTTCTTGTGTCGATCGACACCCAACCCAGAAACACAAAACCCTCGAAAAATCAAACCCAACCACCATGGATCGATTCCTAATCACATATATCGATTTCCTGCACGAAATCCACCAAACAAACAACAAACAAACGCATCCTACCAATTCCTCTACCCAGATAAGCCATGGTCACGCACTCACCTGATTCCGGAAGAAAATGAATATGAATAGCGAAGAAGACACGAATCATGCTCTATACAGCCTAAAAATCTTCTGATTTCATCCTCCTAGACCCAAAATCAGCCACAACAATGATCCCTTCTCGTTCTAATAACCTCACAACAGAATCACAAGCTTCCAGGATTGAGAATTCAAGGAAAATCAACAATGATTTCTTCAAAAAACTCAATCCTCTCAAGAACACTCTAATTCTTTCTTCTGATTTCGGCCAACAGAACAAACAAAACACGGTTCCCATGTTTTATATCGGAACCCTAGGGTTCCGTAAACCAATCGCCAAACCAAGCGATCGAATTTTGAACATGTCGGTTCAAAATTAACATGTGTCGATCGACACACATCACTTATATCGATCGACACAACTCCCAGAACACGACTTCTCACAAGTCAACAACACGTGTGTCGATCAACACACACACCATCGTTGATGACTTCTCACAAACTGTATGGTTGTATCTCCTTCCTGATAAGGTGCAAGTGTCTGCTCATCTCCAAGATTTTTTGGCACTCGTCAAAAGACAATTTAATCGCGACATTAAGACTGTTTGTAGTGACAATGGAACCAAATTTATGTGTCTCTCCTCATATTTTTATGAACAAGGAATGATTCATAAAACATCCTGCGTTGGTACTCCACAATAAAACGGACGTGTGGAAACAAAACATAGCCACATCCTAAATGTTGCACGAGCACTGTGCTTTTAAGCTGGACTTCCGATACAGTATTGGGCAGAATGTGCTCTCACGACTTGTTATTTGATTAATCAGACACCTTCAAAGATATTGGAAAATAAAACCCCATGTGTATTACTATACGATCCACCTCCATCTCTTGACCATTTCAAGGTTTTTGGATGTCTCTGCTTTGCTCATAATTTGGATCATAACGGTGACAAGTTTGCATCACGAAGACAAAAATGTATTTTTTTTGGGTTATCCTTTTGGTAAAAAGGGTTGGCGATTTTATGATCTTGAACGAGAAATATGTTTTACTTCTCGCGACGTTGTATTTAGGGAAGACGTGTTTCCCTTCTTACACTCAACCTCTCACGCAATCGCTGACACCGAACCAAGATGTGATCCACCAGTCACATCAACGACTCTCGATGATAACGATCCAATACAAGCTCCGTTTGTTCTTGATACACAGATCGTGACTTCTACTACACTCCCCGATCCACTAGAAACCTTCGATACCCATTATGAACAACATGAACCCATGGCTCCAGACCTATATTCTTCATTAATAGGTCGTGGTCATCACGAAAAAAAACAATTGACCCGACTTAAAGATTATGTGGTACATGCAGCCTCTCTCACCTCTCCTTCACTCTCAACTACTCCATCAATGACCTCAGGTATGGTTCACCCTATCTCTGATTATTATAATTGCGAACGTTTTTTTGAAAATCATCGCAGCTATCTACTGGCTCTTTCTATGGCGGTTGAACCTAAATCAGATAAAGAGGCCATCGAAGAGAAGGTTTGGAATGATGCAATGACATATGAGTATGACGCTTTGGTGCTCAATCATACATGGGATTTGGAAGAATTACCCCCAGGAAAAATTGATCTTGGCTGCAAATGGGTTTATAAGATAAAACTTCGATCAAATGGAACTCTAGAACGATACAAAGCAAGACTTGTCGTTCATGGGAACATCAAATTGAAGGTGTTGATTATGGTGAAACTTTTGTTCCTTTCGCAAATATAACCACTGTTCGGATTTTCCTTGACATTGCAACAAAACAAGACCACGAAGTTCATCAAATAGATGTTCATAACGCCTTCTTCCATGGTGACTTGGAAGAAGAAGTTTACATGAAACTTTCCCCTGGATTTCGCTCAGACTCTGGCGCGCGGGTTTGTCGACTACAAAAATCGTTATACGGTTTAAAACAAGCCTCTCGATGCTGGTTTGCTAAACTAGCTACGGCTCGTCGAACATATGGCTTCACACAAGCTCGATCCGACTATTCTCTTTTTGTTTACTTGAAAAACGGCTGTACACTTCGGGTTTTGGTGTATGTTGATGATATTATTATCTCTAGCAACTTTCTTCCAACATGTTTTCAGATGAAAGATCTCGGCGTATTGAAATATTTTTTGGGGGATCGAAGTTGCACGAAGTCTTGATGGGTTTTACTTATGTCAATGGAAGTATTGCACCGAGATTATCACAAAAATGGGCATGCTTGGCTACAAGCCAGCTAGTTTTCCCATTGACCAGAAACATCGCTTGGCTGTAGCATCTGGTGAACTCTTACCCGACCCCAAACGATATCGAAGGCTTGTTGGACGTCTTGTCTACCTAGCCGCGACACGACCAGACTTATCCTATTTTTTTCATGCGCTTTCTCAGTTTATGAATGCACCGGGAGAGGATCATTGGGAGGCGGCGCTACATGTAGTCCGCTATCTCAAAGGCACGATGGGCCAAGGTATTTTGTTACGAGCTGCGTCTTCATTTCATTTTACTGGATGGTGTGACTCCGACTAGGCTGGTTGCCCTTTCACACGACATTCTGTTACGGACTCGATTGTTCAGCTTGGTACTTCCTTGATCTCGTGGAAATCACAGAAGCAAGAAACGGTTTCTTTGTCTTCAGCCAAAGCCAAATATCGGGCAATGAAGGAAGTTCTTCGTGAGCGAAAACGGGTTAAAGGATTGCTCTCTGAATTTGGTATCTCTCATCCTCAACCTATGATAGTGAAATGCGATAGTCGAGTGGCTATTCACATAAGTGAAAATCCGGTTTTCTACGAAAGTACCAAGCATATTGAGAATGATTGTCAATTCATACGTGATGACATTCTTAAAGGCACAATTGCCACACAACTTCCGAACAATTGGCGGATATCCTTACCAAGGCATTAGGACGAAAGGAATTCGATTTGTTTCTCTCCAAGTTGGACATTCGCAACTTACATGCTCCAACTTGAAGGGAGCTATTAGAAAATATGTTATATTTCCTATTCTTTGTATATAGACATATATTTCGATTCTCTTCTAGATTTCTCTTTATCATAAAAGGTATATATGTTTGTATATATACAAGACCTTTAGTTATGAATCAATAAGACGAATAACTTCTTTCTAGTGCCGCTTCTGTTTCACACAATTTTTCTTCCCTTTCATACTTCCTGTAGACTGCTTTTGTAGTCTACATTTATTATTTCACTAATAATTCATTTATAATTTATTATTAATGAATGTTGGAGTTTTTGTTTTTTCTAAATGTGTGTTAATTATGATGTTTTTATGTCTATAAATTTGACATGTATATGTATAATATATATTTTATAAATTAATTTCCTTGTTTGATTGGTATCTAACTCATATGTGTTGACTTCTTTTGTAGTCTGCGTTTACGATATCTAATGTATATTTTTTTTTTTCACAGATAATGATTAAGTTTCTGGGTTTTTATGGAGAATGGATTAAGGAAGATACGTCATGACAATTTGCGGTTGATAATCAAAGAGGAGGGAGAATGTTCTTCTTGCATGATGGTTGTACACATGGTAAACTCCTTGAAATGGTTGAAGATGATTATAAGTTAGACACAAAATCAGAGTTGGTGGACGTTACTTATTCACTACCAAAATCGATGTTGCAACAGATGGATCCGGATACACCTCCTATACATGTCATAAATGATAGACAAGTCCGGAATTTGATCGAGCTAGGTAAACACATGTTATACGCATTTGTTTCTTGAGTATCTTTGAAGCCGATAAAGCCAGTGATAACGACGTCAATGGAGTTGCTAAAGGTGACTATGCAGATGAAAATGCAGACGATGGTGCTGATGGTGACTACGCTGATGAAGATCCAGACGGATTCAAGGATGAGTATGTTGATGATGGTGGTGATGTTAATTGTGATTTGGATGATGATGGGCCGGAGATGATAGTATTGAAGCCAATGATGGTGTTGATGAGGACTACAGTCTATTTGGAAAAGTGAAAGATGAGGATGAAGATGATATCTCATTTGATTTTAATGGTGGCATGGATCATTGTGTTGGCGAAGGAGGAATACAAAATGCGATATGGTGTGGGAAAATATTTGTCAACCAAAGTTTTTCTAGCAAATAAGAGTTGGTTAAAGAATTGTGATTGACGGTGGTAATATCAAGATTTGCTTTCAAGGTATACAAGTCAACGAAATCTCTTTTTGTGGCTACATTTTCCATAAAAGGATAAAAGTGGAAGCTGAGAGCGGGTGTCAAAAATGAAGCAAACCGGTTTTGGGTGACAAAGTATGTAAAGGTTCATACATGTACACTAACGAACTGAGTATCACATCTTAGGAAATCTACTCCCAAATATATTGGTAGGTTGTTTATTGAGCGTGTCGGAATAATCAATGGAATTACACCGCTATACATCAAAGATTCAATGAAGAAGATGTTTGGTATGAATTTAGACTATACAACTTCATATAGATCGTTGAGACATGTCCAAGAATTGGTTAGAGGAACAGCAAAAGATGGATATGAGAATTTGCCTTTTGCAATTGATCGAGCAAGCAAATCCCGAAACAGTGACCGGTCTTGAGCTTGATGTTATAAAAATATTTAAATATCTATTTATAGCATTTGGAGCCTCCATATCTGGTTTTCAGTATCTTAGAGGAGTTATTATTGTGGATGCAACTCACTTAAGTGGAAATTACGAAGGGGTTATGCTAGTGGCAGCCGCTCAAGATGGTAATTTTTAGATTTTTCTTTTGGCTTTTGGAATCGTCGATAGTGAGAACGATGCGTCATGGGAATGGTTTTTTAAAAAATGGAGTGGTTGTATCTCGGATCAATATCCTCTTGTCATAGTTTCAGACAGGCATGGGTCTATTAAGAAGACGTGTGAGACGATTTTCTCTTGGGCAACACGAGGTATATGTTTTCTATTGAAAGATTATGAGAGATACATGGATGCGATCTGCAACGTAAAACCCGAACTTGCGACATATTTAGAGGACGCAGGCCCGAAGTTATGGTCATGAGTTCACTGCGACGGAAATAGATACAATATAAAAACAAGCTATATTGCCGAATCTATCAATGCAACACTTAAAATAGCTCGAGGGTTTCCCATATCATTTCTTTTAGAATTTATCTGAGAGAAGTTAGGAAGGTGGTTTTCTAAAAGACGAGAAGATGGTATGAGTTTAACAATACACCACAGTAGAGGAGTTGAATATTTGTTGGCCATTCGTGACTATTACGCATCTACAATGATGGTGGAAAAAATCGATGATTGGAAATTTCATGTGATGGGAGGAGTAAGAGATTGTCTTGTTGATTTGGGACGTAAGAAGTGTTCATGTGGTGTCCTTTATATTGAGAAGATACCTTGCTCCCATGTTATTGCGGCGTTGATATCAGTTAGTCAATATGTGTCAACTGTTGTCTGCCCGTCCTACACGAAGGATTATTTGTATGCTGTATACTCGCAATGTCGCCTTAAAAAGACGTGATGATGTGCCATGTCTCCCTCCTTACATTAAGCCTCGTCCTGGTAGAAATAAGAAGTCGAGGTGGCAAACTTAGCTAGAAATCGCGAAGATGAAAGGCACAAAATCGCAAAAGATTCACAGTCAATACAACTATTCAAAATGCAAGCAAGGAGGACATACAATGCCGAATTTTGTTACTTAATACCATCTACTCCCTGCCTAGTACCATCTCCTGTTATACCATGTTGGTTTTTGTTTGTATTGTTTGAACAGGAGGTATTCCTGAATAAAGACTGGTTTTCTTTGGACTGGTATGGAAGTATGCCGGAGAAGTCTATTCGTGAGTCTGCTTGCGAAGTCTATGGTAGAAGAAGCAGAGTTCCAAATAAATCAGCTGAATAGTACTGAAGGAGCATGCGTCCAAATTTCTAATCTTGTCATAATGTTGTATAATTAAAAGTTTCTATTCTTCTGATGGATTGCATTTGCACACAAAATTGGTGATTTTGTATCTTAAAAATCGAATTAAAGAATTCTATCGATAAAAAACTTCATAGATTATCATATACATTCTGAGATATGGCATTAGCCATATAATATCAGAGTTACCCGAGTTACATCCCGCAATAGTAACAAAAAATAAATGATATGAGTTTTTCTTACATCTAAAAGATATATGCAAGAATCCTAAAAGTTAAGCGAGATTACAAAAGCATATAACTTGGTGGACCAATATTATTCATATAGGTCCAACTAGTTATTCGTGCGAAATTATGTGCCACGTATGCTAGTCTCGTCGAATATCTCAGCAGCAAACTTCTCTCTAATAGCAACGAGCATCACACAAGCTCGAAGTAAATGGATGGCCAAGAGCGTGACATTTAATACACTTCATAGAATACACTCAACAATCAACACTTTGCACGTTTTGTGGTACTCCAACTTTAATCCGCTCATGTATGTATGGATCATATGGATACTTCCACCTGTCCTCTGCTAAACATGTATAACGGATTAGATAAGGCATGATGACGAATATAGGCTCCACTGCCATCACAATTTCTTCATCATATGTGTAACTCAGAATACTATCCCAGACAACAATATGTCTCTTTGAAAGTGAAATCCACAGAGCCACCCAATGATTACCTTTTATGTGTAATGGGCTATATATATCGTCAACTTCAATTCCCTACAGCTTGTTTGATCTGCAATAAGATGGTTCTATACCTTTTTGTTAATCCAACGCTGCAAGGGGTAAGAGTTTACCGAAACCATCTTCATTTGTAGGAAAATCAACGTAGTCCTTGTACTTGCCAGTCCACATCGTGAATAAGATTGTGTCAACAAAGCAATTTTTGTTGCTCCTAAAATACTTTGGATGCTTCGAGTACTCAGTAGACATATTGCACCATCCATGTGCTGCAATATTAAGACAAGAGATCAGCAAAACGGAACAATAAAAAAACTCTACAAACAAAGTCTACAAAAACATCTACAAACGAAGTCTACAAAAGGAGTATACTGTACCGAGTCTTTTAGATATTTTGTCATAGTCCGTAGAATCCAACACCACTCTAGACTAGTGTTCGGCTCTATCTCCAGATAATTGTTGTATACAATCACAATTTAGTACCATCACAATTTAGTTTATGATTACAAAGCTGATAAACAAATTAATACAAGTAGAAACCTATTATTTACGGTTCAAGTGTTAGCCAATCCTCAAGTACCTTCATCTTTTGCTTATTAGTGGGCTCAAAAGGATCATATCTTTTTTCTTTTGGAATGATGAACTTAACGTATTTATGTCCTAAAAAAGGAGAAACCTGTGATGGAACAAGTTTCTTTAGTCTGTCACTCTTTACCCATGCCAAAACCATGGCCACCTTTTTTGTTTATCTTATTTTGCTTTTAGAGAAGGTACATAATTTGGTCGTGGTTCTACTCTGCCAATAATCATAACACTTGGCTCATCGCCATTGACACTCTGACTTTGAACTTCACCATGTTCCACGTTAACGAATTTACTCTGCAATGTTTGAGTACAAAAGTTTAGCAATTTACAAATTGAACAGAGCTTGAAAGTCAAAGTAATGAACTTAAAGTAAAAGTTTCTTTCAAGCAAACCACATTAGCAAGGTTCAAATAACTCACAAAAAACTTAAGACAATCTGTAAACTAAATAACGAGGTTTAAACAACTTAAGGTTCACATAACATGAAACAAATGATACTTCTACTTCTTGACAGCTTCTTTTTTCACATGAATCCTTCCGCTTGTTCTTTTGTTTGCAAGAGTTTTGGATTTAGATTTTGTACTAATCCCAACATAAAAAATCCCATGGTGCATGTTGTTCTAATCATCATCATTCTCGCGTTTTTCCTTAGCAACAGTTAGTGGACCAGCGTTGGATTTCACTTTCTCATTCAATTGCTCTTCCTCTTTTTCTTCGTCTTCAACTGCCAATTTCCCTCCACCTTTCACTTTGAACTTCTCCATAGCTATCACCTTATTAGTAAGGTGATCAATCTTCTTTCAAACCTATTAAAACCATCATCTATCTTTGTTGACAAATCCATGACACAATCATCAATGTGTGATTGAAGTTTCCGTATCATTGACACCGGATCTTCTTCCACACTACGAGACCTCTTCCGGCTTTGTCCATCTGTGTGAAAGCTGACAGTTTCAGATTTCTCATACCCTGTTTCAGATTTCATATTTCCTGGTCCACACTTCACATAATCTGATTCAGACTTCACATTGTTAGAGACTAACAAAATATCAGAAAAATTAAAAGATTACAACTTCTTTTGTTATACTCATTGTCTGATTCTTCTTTCACACACTTATAGAACTTAACACCAACAACTAGCCAGTGACTGTTTTGCCACTTCCAGCCTTTATCAAATGCTACATTGAGAATGTTCTCAACCTTTGCATCTTGTACATCACCATCCCATAAAGGGAGCATCTCAACCATAGTATTCTTCATAACAAATCTCTTTACATTGGTCTACAAAAAAATTAAGAGTTAATTAGACAACAATAAGAAAATAGAACATAAATTTAAGAAAGTTATCTAAATACTTGTTCAGCATATTTTTCTCAGATCTTTTCGGCCTCTGGATCCTTTGAAAGAAAGGAACAGTGGAGTAGGTGAATCTGGTAAAGGGTCACCAAATGCTTTCCCAAAATCTGGTAGAGCCCAATACAACCAAACTTGGAGAATTTGTTCAAACCCCTCAATCACATAAGATGACTTCGTCAAGTCTTTCTCCTTAACAGACTATAACAAGTTCTTGAAAGCCACTCGTCCCCACGAGTAATTCACAAACTCATCTAAATCCATAATTGATCTAGCAATCTTAACAGGGGTGGGTGTTGAATCTCTCTCACCTTCAATGTAACCAGCATAGATGCAAAGATATCCTAACCTCATTCGATCTACCCGAGACCATGATTGGCATGCACCACAAGCTGCAACTAAATCATTAAGACATGGACCCATCTCCAAATCCACTCCTAAAAGCTCCCTGAATGCTTTGATCTCATCGGTAACCTCCACTTCCGGAGTTTCCAGATCGCTCTATACTCACAATTGAAACCAATTATATGCTCAAACTCATGAACTGAAAACCTCATCGGATTTGCACGAATGAGACTCCATATCTCATATGGCTTCTTGGTATCAAGCTGAAGACTAAGTATGTGATGTACTAGCCTCTACGCCCATCCAACTTTCATAGAATGGAACTTAAGAAACATACCCAGTTTCGAGTCATCAAGCTCATTCAATTCATCTCGTTTCAGTACACCATCTCGAGCTAGAGCTTGAAACAACTTTGTATCACCTACATAATAACCTATGCTTTTATTCGGAGGAGGTTCCTGTTCTTTCTTATAAAATCTCAGCGTAAATTCCATGTCAAACATTATCATCAACAACCAAAATCTGAATTTCAAATTATAATGGAGTTATAGACTGCAACAGAAGTATGCAACAGAATTTTGCAAAAGAAGTTTACATGATTTTATGGAAAATTCAGGAAAGCATGTAAAAACCCAACCTTTGAGGGAAATCGAAGTTAAAATCGAAGTGAAGCAAGCGGTTTCCATATCTGGAAGAGAGAGAGAGTAAGAGATATAAAGTTAGTTTTACGATTCAAAGAGAGAAAGAAAGAAACTATGAGAGGAAGAGAAGAGAGATTACCTTTCTTCTTCAAATGACAATGAGGAAGAACCAGATTTGGAAGAGAGGGTGAGAGATAAGAAATTAGATCTACGATTAAAAGTAGGAAAGAGAGAAACCATTGGAGGAAGAGTAGAGAGGTTACCTTATTCCTTCGTACGACAGTGACGAAGAACAAGATCTGGAAAGAGAGTGAGAGATTGAACTTAGATTAATGATTCAACGAGGGAAAGAGAGAAACATGGGTGGACGAGAAGAGAGATTACCTTTCTCCTCATTAGTGAGAAGGAGAAGCTGCCGAGAATCGGGTTGTGTTTAGATGGAGCAATCGGCGGCGAGAAGGAGAAGATAAAATTAGGGTGTTTATTTTACTTTTTGTCACCATCGGCGAGAAGGAGAAGGAGAAGATGAAACCATAATTTTTTTGTTTTTATAAGTAGGGTAAATAAATCGGTTTAATTGATTGGTTTTTATGGGTTGAGGTTTATTATGAAATTTTGATGGTTTGATTTATTTCAAAATTGAATTCAACCGAATAATTCGACATGTAGACTTCATATGTAGATTTCGTCTGCAGACTTCGCATGTAGACCCCAAATGCTGTCTACTTTTAAGTATTAAATTTTTTTAAATATCTAACTTGAATTTGTTTCAATTTTCTGGGCTTGATTTTGAATCTTAATAAAATTTCAAATTAAATTGAAATTTACAACCGACGGAAAAAAAATCAAATTAAATTTATCAAATCATTGGAAAAAATCAAATCATATTTCACATACATAATTAAACCCTTTCAGACATACCAAAATTAAAGGGTCACCGAATAACTATTTTTGATAATGCAGTACTTAAATTTATAATACACTAAAATTTTATCAAGCAAACACAAACACAACCGATCACACATATGAGGATTAGACACGCTATCACTACATTCTTCACATCGACACTTCTGTAACGAGTCTCAATAATCATCTCCTTTAGTTGTGCTAGCTCTATGTCTGTTTTCTGAATGCAATGCCGAATCGTTGGTTTATCAACACAATCTCGTATGGCCTGGCTCTCGTTACTTCTGACGAAATGAAATAAATCAGCTTGTTGTTCGACCACCAGCTTCATCTCTTCAAACTCTTCCATTATAGTCTCATCCCACCACTTGAATATATGGTACAAACAATCCTATACAAAAGTATTTTCTATTATAAATTTATATATAAATGCCAATTAGAGTCAAACAAGAAAATTCAACAAAATTCATTACCGCATGGTTATGACAACCATAGAATCTCTGACCCGGATTCTTGGCCGTAGTGGAAGTTTTGATAACTGGCACTAAACCGCATTAACAACTGATGGGAAAACCAGAGGTTCTACCGGCTCGACACCGAGTAGTTGAACTCTCACTCCTTATGGAACTACTAGACGGTTGAGTGTAGTTGTACTGACCCATCCCTGATGACCATATAACAATAACTCATTAAATATGCAATTTCGTGCTATTATATTGAAAAACAATTATATTTAGCATCGTGTAGATTTCTTTGTCAGTATACCGTGTAGATTTCCTTGTCAGTCTACATATACTTTTTTCACGTCTATTATCGAACAAAAAAACAATTAATAACAACAACAACAAAATTACTGTGACGGAAGTATGACCTAGATCTAGAATAATAAGAGAGAAAAATGTGAATAAACGGTTAAAAACATGTGTTAAGACGGAGATTAGACAGATGGCGGGTCAGATAAAGTTTACCAGCTCGAAAAGAGGATATATGAGGACGACGAAGGGTCAGATTTGCAACAAACTATAGAGAAAACCATAAAAAAAAAACCATAAATAAATGAGAAACAGATGAAGATGATATCTAAAGTACAGATTAGAGAGGATGAGTTATAAAAAATGAAGAAAATACATACTCCTTCAAGAATCGGCAACAACGGAGGAGAGGCGGCGGAGGTAAAAAGCATCGACCGTCGTTTAAGACAGAGAGAGAGAGAGAATGTTTTTTAACAAAACAAATTAGGGTTACGAAAAGTATAAGTTTATACAGACAGGTAAAAAAAATTGGTTAGGTTAAACTTTTCGGTTTAGTAGACTTCACACGAAGACTACAAACAAAGTTTACAAACAAAGTTTACGAAACCCTAAACTTTAAACCCTCAATGTAGACCAACTATTTTCGATGGATTATCTAAAACCCTAAATAAAAGTTTATATCAAACATTCAAAAAGTTTAATATATTCACAAATTAACACTTTTATTCAAATTTGACATTTTAAATATAAAAATTATAAACCTCTAAACCTAAATGTAAAAACATGTTTCCAACTTATGATGTCAAACTTTTGCCCATATTTGTAACTCCAAATATAACATACATACCTTCAAATTTAACATCCATAAAACCCTAAACCACACAAACTTCTAAATTTACCATCCACAAAACCCTAAACTATAAAACCTTAAACCATCAAACCCTAAACTATAATCTCTAAAAAATTATTCACTTTAAACCCTAAATCCATAAATATAAAAGGCCCCAAATATAAATCCCTCAATCTAAGTCATTACAACATAAACTCATAAAACTATAAATATCAAACAAAACATCAATATCAAAACATACGTTTAGTTTTCAAAACTCATTTATCTTTGTTTTTATAATTTGTGAAATTTTATTTTTTATGCTTCACAATTTCTTATAGTATGGTCATGAAAATAAAATTTTAATCAAACTAATTTTTGTTAATTTATAAATTTATATTTCATATGTAATTAGTAAGTAGAGTTCAATTGAAGTCTACTGGTATGGTATTTATAACCTAATATATCTTTGTTACTTTAATTTATGAAATTTTGTGAAATTTTAATTTTATACTTCACAATTATTTATACTTTGGTCATGAATACATATGTTCAATCAAACTATTTTTTGTTAATTTATAAATTTAAATTTCATATATAATTAGTAAGTAGACTTGCATTGAAGTCTACAAAATATTGACTTCAATTGAAGTCTACTAATAGAGTAGACTTCTTTTTATAACAGAGTAGATTTCTCGGAAGGTGAAAAGGTAATTGTGGCATCCATTTTTTTCTTTGGTTATAAGGGGTGTACTTGTAATTTCACTATCTTCTGGGTTACGTTTGCCAAACATGAGATAAAGGATCTACTTTTGCATTTAAAATGAAATTGTAGGTTATTTTTATATTTCCCAAAAAAATTTTGACCCCTAAAACTTCTTAAACCCTCAAAATAATTTTGAAGAAGTGGGATTTTTGTAAATATTATAAAGTGACACTTGAAAAATTGCATTTTTTGAAATTTCTAAAAAAATATAGACATCTCGTTCCACCCTAACACATGTTGTCATACCCAAGCTCCCTACCTTTAGACGCAAGAATCCTCTTGCTTTTCACCCAACCGAGCCAATTTTCGATTCCAAATGAGAACCATCTTGGTATATATGCGAGTATTCTTATACGGCAAGAACTACAAAAGTAACAACATCGTCTTTTCAGAAAACCCAATATTAGCTCAAGTTTCCTTCATATTCGTATTGTTCATATAAGTACCACCAAGTAAGCACCAGAATAATTGAATAAGTCACTGAACCAATTAACTACTGAAATTATGGTAAAAGAAATTTGTCCTCCCCAGCCTTCGTTGGTGGACCATATTATAGTTAATTCAAATCAATAGTTGAGCCATTCAATTAAGAGGTATATATATATATATATATTTTTTTTTTTTAATGTTCATTTAGAAATGGAAATGTCTGTGATTACAATGAAGGACATAGAGCTAAGATAATTGCCTTGCGAGAAGAATTAAAACATGCACAACTTGATGAGCCATTGAAGTGAAATATATCAAGCCGATACATAGTGCACTACAAGAAAACACAGATTTAGCATCGTCATATTTCGACGCTAAAAGCCACTAGCGTCGATTTAGCGTCGAAACACATTTCGACGCTAAACCGTCGAAACACATTTCGACGCTAAACCGTCGACGCTAATGACATTCGATGCTAATTCGATGCTAATTTAGCATCGGATTACCGTCGAATTATAGCATCGACATAATTCGATGCTAATTCGACGCTAAATTAGCGTCGAATTAGCATCGATATACGTCGACGGCAATGATAATTCGATACTAATTCGACACTAATTTAGCGTCGAATTAGCATCGAATTATGTCGATGCTATAATTCGATGCTAATTCGACGTTAAATTAGCATCGATATACGTCGATGCAACAATTCGACGCTAAATTAGCGTCGAATTAGCATCGAATTATTTCGATGCTATAATTCGATGCTAAATCGACGCTAATTTAGCATCAGAATAGCATCGACATAGGGTCGGTTTGATAAAAAAATTTTTTTTTTTTAAATTATAAAATATAATAAAAATTAAAATATAATAAAAATTAAAATATTATACGAGGCGGTGGAGGACGATGCATTCCTTGCAAAGCAGTTGCTAATCTCGGGTTCTCCACTGCAATGATGTCGAAGAGACTTGTAATTGCCGAGAGACTACTCCTCAGACCCGCTTGTTCTGTCTCGAGCTGCGCAATCCTAGTGTTGGCAGCATCCAACTGTCTCGTCAACTGCGGCTCGGATAAACCCGGATGAGTGTAAGAGTAGCGAGCAGACGATGAAGCTGCAGGGACATCCTTGATGGATCCAACACCCATCGTTCGTCCTTTCTTCTTCGGTGCAACCTATAAAATAAAAGTGTTATACAATAAAATTGTAATTAAAAAAAAATATATATATAATATAAGAAACGAAAAAATTACCTCTTCGTAAAGTCTATCGAAGTCTTGGACACTCATCGTAGACTGGACAGACTCATCTAGCTCTGCCAGTCGTGCGTTGTACGCGTTGAACGTTTGTTCCGCTTGAGCGGTAACAAATGTTCCATCCTTCCTCCGATGAGTTTCCTCCATAACTTTGTGCATCGGAGGAAGTTCACCGCCATTAGCCTGGTAAACAAAAATAAACATAAAACAAAATGAAA
Source organism: Arabis hirsuta (assembly GCA_964056655.1). Taxonomy (NCBI): domain Eukaryota; kingdom Viridiplantae; phylum Streptophyta; class Magnoliopsida; order Brassicales; family Brassicaceae; genus Arabis; species Arabis hirsuta. The sequence goes on from OZ053307.1 coordinate 25,471,503, forward strand.
TATATAATAAATAAATATTTAAAACAAATCAAATGAATTAAGTTAATTAAAATATTACCATGTTGATGCGTACTGTGGCGTATGAAGATTGACCTGCACAATGCTTTGAAGGTCCATCCCCTTCGGCCACAGGTGTGAGACGGGCTGCCGAACACTTTCCCGATTTAACCACCGAGTGGGGATCCTCCCAAAACTGCACTAGCCCCGACCAAACATCGGGATCCATCCCCATCGGCTTCCCCTCATCGCCTTTCGCGCGCCACGCTTTCTTCAAGTTACCGACGTAACCGTTTAGACGCTTTAGCGCCTTATGCTCGAACTCCGCTCGCACTTCGAAAGTACGGAATTCCTCCCAGTGCCACGCTTGCTACAAAAATACGAATAATGTTATGAATATATTTACATAAAAGACTTTAATCAATAAAAATAAATAATATAAAATGACTTACCGCCCATGACTCGAACCAAATATCCCGAACATGCTGCGGGGTCTGGCTCCAATTAGCATGGGGCATCGTGAAATAGGCTGCGATGGCTTTGGTGATCGAACGCGATACCTTGTTATCGCTAAACCTGTTAAACAAAAATTTACAATGCTTTAATTTTAATTTGTAATTAAAAAATTAATAAACAAAATTAATGTTTTTTAATTAGTAATATTGTAAAAGATGTAATCATACCATAATGTACCAGGAGGCCTCATCGGATGGAGACTCTGGACCCGTGTCTCTCGTCCAGGTTGGCGGAGAAACTCGGTAATCCACATCATGAGAGGGGCGTTTGCCGGTGGCGGCTTAGAGTACTCATCGGAAGGGTGTGCTTCGTCTTCTTCTGTTTGTGTCTCTGGCTCTGGCTGAGGCGGTGGCGGTGGCGGTGGCGATGCCCTTGGGGGAGCCCGTGGCGGAGCTCGTGGTGGAGCCCGTGGCAGAGCCCGATGACGATAGTTCGCAGCCTGCGAACCCGATCCCGACCCTGATCCGGATCCGCGTCGAGCATCGGATCCGGGAACCGTAACATCCTCACCAAATAACTGGCTGTATGGAGGTACTCGATCCGCCTATAAAATAAAACAAAATTATTAAATTAAAACTTGTAAAATATTAATTCATAAAGAAATTAAACAATTGTTAAATAATTTGGTAGAACACATATTTAAATTTATGAAAAAAAAATTATAAATCCATAAATTATAAATTTGGTAAACAATTATAAATTCTTAAATTTATGAAAAAAACACATAAATCCATAAATCAATATTTTTTCAAAAAATTGATAAATTCTATTATTTTACTTTACATAAATAAATTTCCAAAAATATAAATTCATAAATTCGATTTTATTTTTTCCAAATTTATAAATTAATAACAAATCAAATTTTAAATAATTTTCTACATTTTTCCTAAAATCTATTAATATCAACTTTGTTCATATCAAATTTCCTAAAAATTAGAAAATATCAAATTTCGTAAAATATTTTTCGTATATATTTCTTAAAATCTATTTAATATCAAAATTCCTAAAATAATTATCCTATCTATTTCCTAAATTCTATTTAATATAAAATTTACTAAAATTTATTTCCTATATATTTCCTAAAATCAATTTAATATCAAATTTCCTAAAATCTATTTCCTATTTATTTTTTAAAACCTATTTCATATCAAATTCACTAAAATTTAATTCCTATATATTTGCTAAAACTATTTTATATCAAATTACTATCAAATTTATATAAAAATTACTAATATATTAAAATTATGGGAAAAAAAAACAAAAATTTATCATTTTTGTTTTTTTTTTCCAGCGACTGTCTCCGACGAGAGAGAGAGGAAGAGATTTGCGGAAGAGAGGAGAGTGTCTCGGCGAGTGTCTCCGGCGGTTGTGGGAGGGAGAGAGAGAGAGAGAGAGAGATTTGCGGAAGAGAGGAGAGGAGAGATTTTCGGAGGAGAGGAGAATGTCTCCGGCGGTCGTGGGAGGGAGAGAGAGAGAGAGCGGCGAGGGAGAGAGGGATTCCGGCGAGGGAGAGAGGGATTCCGGCGAGAGAGAGAGGGATTCCGGCGAGAAAGTCGGGGTTTCCGGTCGTCGAGTGGGAGATCGAGAGAATTTCAGAGAGAGAGAGAGAGAGATTTGCAGGTGGCGGAAGAGAGGAGAAGAGATCTGGTCGACCTAAATTAAAACAAATACTAACGCTAATTCGACGCTAATTAGCGTCAAATTAGAGTCGGAATGTTTTAAAAAATTTCAATTTTTGTTCTACTCGGTGTCGATGAATTTTCGGTTTACCGCGTGTTTAACCAAAACTTTTTGATTTAGCGTCGAATAAGCATCGGTTTAACCAAAATCTGTTTGAAATCATTCGGTTTAACCAAAATCTTTTTGAAATTTTTTGGTTTACCGCCATTGGTTTAATCAAATTAATTCAAAATAGCATCGAATTAGCGTCAAAACCAAATAATTCGATGCGGTTTACATTCTAAACCCTATACCCCAAAGTTGATTTAGCATCGAATTAGCATCGGACTATCTTGATTTCGACGCTAATTCGACGCTAAGCGTCGAAATTTTCTGTTTCGATGCTAATTTGACTCTACATCGACGCTAACTATTCTTTTTGATATTGGGTAATGAAACCGACACAGATGCGAAAACAATCTTAGCTATTTCCTTCTTTGTTGTTTCCGAATAATTTTAAAGTTTGAAATTTTTCGTAGTTACTTATATAAGTTCATATGTTATATGAACTTATATGTAAAACTATATAGTTATTTGAAATCTTGATATATTACATATTATTATTTTAATTATGAATAAATTCTTATGTTTTCGCTACTAAAATTCAATCGTCACTACATATGCTTCACTCTGATGCTAAAAATTTTACCGGATACCATAATTTTGGGTTTTTTGTTCAGGTTTAGCGTCGAAGTAGCGTCGATTGCTACAAAATGATGCATTACGACGCTAATTCGACGCTAATTTAGCGGCGAATTAGCGTCAAATACATCAGTTTGGGCTAGTTCGACGCTAATTTAGCGTCGAATTAGCGTCGTTTCAAACAAAATGATACATTCGACGCTAATTCGACGCTAAACCTGAATCAATCCCCTAAATTAGCATCGAATTAGCGTTGAATGAATCTGGTTGGGCTATTTCGACGCTAATTTGATGCTAATTTAGCGTCTAATTAGCATCGACCTTTACATATTTTTAAAAACTAAATAGTTTATAAATTAAAAATATTCTACGTGTTAGAAAAATTCGAATATTTTTTGGTTTGCAAATTTAAATTATCCGGCATACAAATAAAATAGCAGATATGATTTTTTTAAAATTAGAAAAATATTCTAAAAATTATCCAAAAATTTACAAATTTAAATTATCCAGCATTCAAATAAAGATTTTGTTATAAAAATGAAATAAAAAGACAAAGTAATATACGATTCACTCTGAATCGTCGTTTGAGTTTGCGTCATCCTCATCGGTACTTTCTCCACTCTCGTTTGTGAAATCGTCTTCGGGGTTTTCTGCATCGGTAGCATTGGTAGCGGATCTATAAGAATGATGTTGTCTATATCTTGTTCTGGAGTTGTTAGATCCACCGCATTTTCATATTGCATAGGAGCGTCATCAGATTCAACTATCATTCCTCTGGGAGCTATCTTAAGCACAGATAACCATGAGATCCCTGTTTTTCTGACATGTGGATATGGAATGAAACAAAGTTGATCCGCTTGTGATGCAAGGACAAATGGATCGTACTTTGCATAAGAACGCGATCCGTTAACATCGATGACACCAAACTTTCCAACTCGAACCCCTCGCCCGACAACTGGATCAAACAACTCGCATTTGAAAAGGGTGCACTTTAAGTTAACCAAACCAGGGAATTGCACTTGAACAATGTCTTGTATAATGCCATAAAAATCTGTGTCCCTGGCTCGAAACTACCACACCATAGTTCGCAGTTGCTCTATTTTTTCCACGTTCAAACGTATGAAACACATAACCTCGTGTAAAATACATTGGAGATGACGTAATTTTTCCCAACGGACCTTGGATCAACTCTCTAAACCATACAGAGTATGATGGGTCTCCATAATCAACCTAGCAAATACAGTAAACACATTGTAAGTATAGTATACACATTTATATATATGTTTTTACAGATGAGCTGAATATATATAATTTTTTTTGAACGTACCTGAGTTCTCAACCATTTAGCAAAGTGTATATCTTTACGTTTTTCAATCTCCCCGGCGGATGCATTTGGGAACGCCTCGTTGACTTGGCGAATGAATTAACTAATACAAAATATAGTTAAAACAAATGTTTTTAAAGCATATATAAGTACAAAAATAACCCTTTAGACCTCAATCCATAGTGGGTAATTATAATATGTACCTAAAAAATGGGCTGACTTCGTCGCATTGTAATAGAATATATGTGTGTGCGCAATTGTAGTCTTCGTATGAAAACCAATCTTCCTCTCTTGTGATTCCGGCATGCCTACCAACTGCACAGAATATATCTGGGACATCAGAAACTGGATACATTTGCGCGATGCCAGCATCGTCGTACCTACGTGGAGCTCTTTTTCGTGTCCGGACGGTTGGAGAGAAGTAATATGAGCTGAAATGAGAAGTTTCTTCGGTTAAACTTCCCGCAACAATTGATCCCTCAACCCTAGCCAAGTTTTTTGCCTTTTCTTTTAAGTGTTTCATGAATCTCTCGAAAAGATACATCCAACGAAATTGAACGGGTCCTCCTAAATCGGCTTCGTGAGGAAGATGGACAGGAAGATGCTCCATAACATCAAAGAAAGATGGAGGGAATATCTTCTCTAAGTTGCACAACAATATAGCGATGTTATTGTTTAGTTATTGAATTCCATCTTCAGTAAGAGTTCGCACACACAGATCTCGAAAAAATGCGCCAACACCTAAAACCATAGTAAAACCATATCAACAAAAACAGAAAAGTAATTTTTCACATATCATAACAAAATATATTTCTATATCGTCATAGAAAATATACCTGCAAGTGATTCATGCACGTTTGTTGGCAAAAGCTCTGCAAAGGCGAAAGGCAATAATCTCTCCATAAATACATGACAATCATGACTCTTCATACCAGAAAATTTTTTCCCTTGCTCCACAGACTTAGAGAGTTTTGACACATATCCATCTGGGAACTTAACTTCGGTGGAAACCCAGTTGAAGAATGTTGATTTCCCTTCGCTTGACAATCTAAAGATAGGCACTGGAGCTCTCCCATCTCCCGTGAGATGTAACTCAACTCTAGAGCATATAAGAGGCAAATCCAATCTAGACTTCAAGTTGTCTTTAGACTTGCCTGAAACATTTAAGATGGTGTGCATTATGTTATCGAAAAAGTTTTTCTCAATGTGCATGACATCAAGATTGTGGCGCAATAGATGATCCTTCTAGTACGGTAGATCCCAGAAAATGCTCTTCTTATGCCAATTATGTTCGACAAGGTATCCATCTGGGAGATTGGTCGGGATGTTAAGCCAGTTACCTCCACGTTTTGCTGTGTCCTGAGCTCCCCAATAATCAAGTTGACCTTCAATTTGCTCTCCTGAAAGATATGGAGGTGGGGGGATACGTACACGTTTGCCCTTTGTGAATAGTCTTCTATTCCCCCGGTACGGATGGTTCATAGGTAGAAACCTCCGGTGACAATCAAACCAACAAGATTTTCTACCATTTTTAAGTTGGAATGCATCTGTTTCATTTGGCAATACGGACATGATAACCTACCATATGTTGTCCAACCAGATAACATTTCGTATGCTGGAAAATCGCTTATCGTCCACATAAGCACAGCTCGCATGGTAAAATTCTTTTTCCTGGAGTAATCAAAAGTACGAACCCCATGAGACCACAACAAGTTCCACTCGTCAATCAGCGGCTGTAAAAACACATCAATTGATATTCTTGGATGCTTCGGACCAGGGACTAAAATACTCAAAAACAGAAATTCCCTCTGCATGCACATATCAGGCGGAAGGTTATAAGGTGTCAATATAACCGGTCACAAAGAATATTGCCTGCCAGACATACCGAACAGACTAAAACCATCTGTACATAGGCCAAGATAAACATTACGCTTCTCTTTAGCAAAATTAGAGTGTACCGATTTGAAGTGTTTCCAAGCTTTTGCATCAGAAGGATGATGGACTTCTCATTCAATAGTTGAATGTTACGCATGCCACCTCATTAATGCAGCTGTTCGTTCCGAATTGTATAACCTTTGTAGCCTATCTGTTATGGGTAGGTACCACATTCGCTGGTACGGCACTTTACTTCTACCAGCTCCTTGGGGCTTAAATCTTAGTTTGTGGCAAAATCGACATCCCTGCAGATTTTCATCATCTTTCCAAAATATCATGCAATTGTCAATGCAAACATCTATCGTCTGCGAGGGCAATCCTAAACTAGATACTAGTTTTTGTATGTCGTAGTATGACTCAGCAGCTTGATTACCCTCTGGCAAATATTCTTTTAGAAGAGCTGCCCAATCATCCATGCAACTCTCATATTGATTATGATCAGACTTTATTGTCATCATTCTAGATGCCAATGATAATTTAGACAAACCTTCCCTACAATCTTCATAGATTGGTTGGTTTGCAGAATCAAGCCCGTTGAAGAACTCTTCTGAAACCTCTCCATTTGCATCTTTACGTTGATACATCCAGCGTCGGAGTTCGTATATATCCCCCATTTTTTTTTAAGTTTTGTAAAAAAAAAAAAATTTTCGAATTTTTTTTTTTTCTAAATTTTGTAAAAACTTTTTGTTTTTCGAATTTTTTTTTTTTAAATTGTTGACTGATTCAGGCGATCAGGGGGGGTTGAGTATATATAGGAGAATTTGGCAGCGATTTAGCAACGATTTTGCATCGAATATTTAGCATCGAATTAGCGTCGAATATCTTAGTTTCGATTTTGCATCGAATTAGCGTCGATTTTGCACCCAGGTAGGTAAACTCGTTTTTAATGTGTCTTCTACCTACCAATTTGAGGCAAATTCGACGCTATATTTGACGCTACGTGATCGACGCTAAATTGCAGTTTTCTTGTAGTGGTGGACGAATGTCAACAATTCTAAGCTCTTCAATGATAATCTACATGAGTTATAATCTAAATTTGGTACAGACTAACTTAGCCTGAAAAGTTGTATTGTTTCTCTGAATAGGGAATCACAGCAATGATTTTGTGGTTAGCGAATCACAGCATAAAGATAACTGATGATTTTGTGGTTAAGTACTCTCAAGCTGCCTATCTGAGATAAAGTATAACACATGAGATATTACTTTCAAACATTGGAAAGCTAATCAAGTGCAACTAAACATTAAAATGGATAGTATGTATACCTAATATTAATTTCAGTTTTTGTCTTCTTTTCTTTCATAAACATATCCTCACCGCTCCCTAAATTAATTTTTTGATATGATAGCAAACATGTAAGAAAGTGAAAATAACAAATCTCATGCTAGATTAATTGAATTTGGAAATGACTAACATATGATTTCTCTCTTGTGTAGGCTATAACATTACTAAACACAAATGTTATCTTATGAAGTAAGAACAAATGAATCATAAAATATGCATCCTTAACATTGGTTTGATATGGGCCACCGATACATAACTGAATGAGTGCACGAGTCTATATACAGATATGTAGTCATCTTGTGATGCTGGTTAAATACATGTAATCATATACCCACAGTAAATTTGAACAGGAAAAATATAAAAGGTCTATTAAGACATACCTTATCAAGAAATGTCTCACATAAGAGCAGTTCTCTTGACTCAAACATGGCTGAAAAAAAAAAAGGCTGGAAACAAAAATGACCACTATTTGGAGAAAAATAATTTCGAGTTTGACTTTCCTACAAACTCAAATTCTAGCAGTTTGGAAAGATTAGCAAGTTTGTTGTTGGACGTCATGATTAGAAAAACTTCTAGCTTGTCCGTACCTAAAAAAAAAAAATTGCTGAAACAAATTCTAGAAATCAAGAGAAGTTGGATTACCAACCATAGTGAAAATATTTTCCGCCTCTACCATAATGTGGGACGTTTAACCACCAAGGGAAGATCTGCGAAATCTAAGAAGTTAGTAGTCAATCAAAAGTGGGTAAGATTTTGGGGAAAGTTTATGGTATAACTGAGGCTAGACAAAGATAGTGGCGAGGTCGCAACGGCAAGTCAAGTAAATAACCATTTTTAAAACTGGCTTGTTAGGTCAGCTCACCGTAACACTCATAGAGATTGCCAATCTAAAATACTTTATCTTCTTATTCTCATGTTGTTGACACAATATGCATAGATCATTGATGCAGATCTGCGAAAAAAAAAAAATATACAGTTGGCGCAATAAAAATTAAATTGAAACAGAGATCATGAACTCTTTACAACTCCAAACAAATTAGTAACCAATCTTTCTTCTTTCTTTTTTGGTAAAAAAAAATAGTAACCAATCTATATGCAACAGTGTGATCTTTGCACTTTCACTAAATCGCATGATTATTTAATAAGCACTAAAAGTTTAATCACATGTTTACACTATGATGACTAAATATACAGCTGAATTCAGTGCTTGAATTAGGTTTAGAATATAGGCAATTTCAGTTCCAACTCTTTACCTCATTATTGGAATGTCGCATGAGAATCAGAAATCCCGTTTCTGGTCTTTCTATCACTTCCGTTTGGCTCTCTGGCCTCTCTCCCCCGACCACAGAAGTTTGAACCTTGTGAATTGTAATTATTCTCCATAAGAATCATTTAGGTGGAAGTGCTAGTGAATCTGTTTTCGTCATGATAAAGGGAGAACAAACGATACGGCTTGGCTCAATTAAAAGTTTGCTTTTTGGGACTGGGGTTGCTGACCTATTAAGATGCAGAGATGAGAGCTAATAATATATCACGTAAACTCCAAAACAGACACGGGAAGTCCTGAAATTGAAACAAACAGGCTGTTAATATAGATGAGGAAGCCTCATGGCCTTTTGAATGATAGGTGGACATGTTTTTCACCCTTTTTCTTTGCCAGATCGGTTCGCATCTTCTTTTTTTATTCACTCAACTTATTCATCCACTATACTTCTTTGATTCCCCTATCTTTTTTTTTCTTTTCTTGAAACATTAGGTTTTCCGTTTTCCTTCTTCTAAGGGTGGAAATAAAGTAAATTGACAGTAAGAAAGCGAACTAAAAGTACAAAATCTGCAAGAGGATTCAGAATTTAATGTGTAACAGAGGGAGGCGAAGAATTTAGAGTAGGAGGAATCTTCATTGTCACGAAGAAGATGGTAACTGAGTTTTTGGTTTATGTGACGTGGCAAATTCAGTGTGCTTTAAAAGAAAATTTATTTGGCTGAGAATAACGTAGATTTAATTTATGGTTTCGTAATTGGGCTCCATCTATGAGCTTCATTCTATTCGTGCATGAAATTTTTAGTGAAAGGTGTTCTAGGTGATGGGAAGGACCTAAGTTTTTGGTATGATGTGTGGACTCCTTTCGGTCAGCTAATTGCTTATTTGGGAGCAGCAGGTCCAAGAAGCCTACGAATCCCGATCAATGCCAAGGTATCGGAGGCCTGCAATAATAATGGCTGGTTGTTGGCGTCTCCAAGATCTGATGAAGCTTTAAATCTTCACGCGCATCTTACTACACAGGTTTTACCTACTACTACTTCCCGAACTGATTGCTATGAGTGGCGTACTACAGGTTCTGGTTTATTCTGCCTCTTTAAATTGGGAAGATATGAGACCCAGAGATAACTTGGCAAAATGAAGAAATTTTATTGGCTGAATATATGTCTGATTATTTTTGGTTAGGTGGCAACTCTCAGAAACCCGAAAATCTTCCTCTTTTATATAAAGAAGATTAATCGATTTGTTTAATTTCGGTTACTTTGTTACTCAAACAAACTAATTAATGTCAATAAATTTGTACTCGATTTATGTTAAAAAATAGCTTACATTCAATCTAATTGTTATGCAAATTATATTTGTAAAACAAAATATAATTATTCATATGAGAGATATACCAATTGATTACTAATTTCTCCTATATATTAATAAAAAATATAATTTTTTATTTTTAAGTTTTCTAATCTCGCATTTGATACGGGAAAAAATATAGTTCCATGTAAAATAGTTGCATGAATAACGGTGGGATGCAGGCTATTTAAATTTATTTTAATACACATACAAGTATGTAAACCAAAAGGCACATACAATTAAATTTGTATGTAAACCAAATTTGTAATATATATATATATACATATATTTTAAACATATAGAACTAAAAAATATTAAATTTTATTTTGATAAATTTAATAACTTTACTAAAATTCAAATTTAGTATTTAATTAGTTTATTTACCTAAGTTTGTTTGAAAATAAATTGTTTTAACTAAAGTTTTCAAAATTTATTTAATTAATCTTTTTAAAAAATTCAGCCACATTCTTGTGAGAATTAGAAAAAGTTCTCTTTTTTTTTGGTCAAGTGGACTAAGGAAAATGCAATATCAAGCAAATGGTAAATAAATTAAGATTTTTCTGAGTTTGGAGAGGGAAAAGGATATCTTTGACATCTTTATATTTGCAACAAAAACTTAACGTAAATAGTTCGGACTCAAGTCAACCATACGTCAATCTCAGTAAGGAGTGTGATGTGCATAGGAACAAGCATGCTGGACACTTGTAACGTATCCACTACAAGAAAACAGACATTTAGCGTCAGCGAAATTCGACGCTAAAAGACCATAGCGTCGAAATCATTTTCGACGCTAAACTCTCGATGCTAATTAATTTTCGACGTTAAATCGACGCTAATTTTGCGTCGCAACTAATTACGACGCAAAATCGACGCTAATTCGACGCTAAATCGATGCTCTCACAGTGTTTCGATACAACAAAACGACGCTAAATCGATGCTATTTAGCGTCGAATTAGCGTCGTCGCTTTCGACAAGTTCAACGCTAATTCGACGCTAAATAGCATCGATTTAGCGTCGTTTATAATTTTTTTTTTTTTAAAATAAAAATATTATAAAAATATATTAAAAATTAAAAACATTATAAAACAAAATATGCGATACAAATGAAATAAAAATCCTAATCTACTCTTGTTGTTGGGTCCTTAGGTTGATGACATCTTCCCGGATCATCTTTCGGATTCTTGCTCGAATTGCGTAGGACCGTCAGGTGGAGGAGGCGGTGGAGGAAACTGAAGCCCTTGCAAGGCAGTTGCTAATGTCGGATTATCCACTGCAATGATGTTAAAGAGACTGGTTATTGCCGAAAGGTTAGTCTCTAGCTGCGAAATCCTAGAATTAGCAGTTTCCAACTGCCTGGTCAATTGCGGCTGAGACGGACCCGCGGTGTAAGAATATCGAGCCGACGAACAAGCTGCTGGGACATCCCTGATGGATCCAACACCCATCGTTCGTCCTTTCTTCTTCGGTGCAACCTATAAAATAAAAATGTTATACAATAAAATTGTAATAAAAAATAAATTTAAATATATTAAGAAAATCTAAAAAATTACCTCTTCGTAAAGTCGATCCAAATCTTGGACACCCATCGTAGACTGGACAGATTCGTCTAGCTCTGCCAGTCGTGCGTTGTACTCGTTGAACGTTCGTTCGGCTTGAGCGGTAACAAACGTCCCATCCTTCTTCCGAGGAGTTTTCTCCATCACTTTAACCATCGGAGGAAGATCACCGCCATCAGCCTGTTAAACAAAAATAAACGTAAATAAAACTTAAATATAAATTATATAAATATTTAAAATACAAAGAAATCAAATAAATTACCATATCCAGTCGTACTGTGGCGTACGATTTTTGACCCGCACAATGCTTTGAAGGTCCATCTCCTTCGGCCACTGGCGTGAGATGGGCTACAGAACACTTCCCCGATTTAACCACCGAATGGGGATCCTCCCAGAACTGTACTAGACCCGACCAAACATCGGGATCCATCCCTAGAGGCTTCGCCTCATCGCCTTTCGCGCGCCACGCCTTCTTCAAGTTACCGACGTAACCGTTGAGACGCTTTAGCGCCTTACGCTCGAACTCTGCTCGCACTTCGAAAGTACGAGTTTCTTCCCAATGCCACCCTTCCTACAAAAATAGGAATAATATTATGAATATATTTAAAATAAATTTTTTTAATAATTAAAAATAAATAATATAAAAAGACTTACCGCCCATGATTCGAACCAAATATCCCGCACATGCTGCGGCGTCTTGCTCCAATTAGCATGGGGCATAGTGAAATAGGCCGTGATGGCCTTGGTGACCGAACGCGATACCTTGTTATCGCTAAACATGTTAAACAAGAATTTACAATGATCTAATTATAATTTGTAATTAAAAATTAAATAACCAATATTAGTAATATTGTAAAAGATATAATCATACCATAATGTACCAGTAGGCCTCATCGGATGGAGAGTCCTAACCCGTGTCTCTCGTCCAGGTTGGCGGAGAAGCTCGGTAATCCGCATCATGAGAGGCGCGTTTGGCGGTGGCGGCTCTTGGTGGTCATCAGAAGGGTCTGCTGCGTCTTCTTCTGTCTGTGTCTCTGGCTCTGGCTGAGGCGGTGGCGGTGGCGGTGGCGGTGGCGGAGCTCGTGGTGCAACTCGTGATAGACCTCGTGGTGGAGGTCGTGGACGATATGTCGCAGCTTGCGAACCCGACGCTGATCCTGATTCTGATCCGCGATGACCATCATATCTAGGAATAGTAGCATCCTCGCCAAATAACTGTCCGTAGGAAGGTGGTGGATCCGCCTATAAAACCAAAAAAATTAATAAATAAAAATAGAAAACATATAAATTCATAAATAAATATAAAATTTGTAAAAATAATTCCAAAAATGCTAAAAAAATTTAAATTTTGTATATAAAATACGAACATAATTTGTAAACTTGTTTTGTTATATTAACTTCAAAAATTTATTTTTATAAGTTCATAATTATAAAGTATAAATGTAAAATTAAAACATAAATTCGTTTTTATTTAAAACAAATATTTATTTACATTTCTAAATTATAGATCAAATGATTTTTATTATATTTTACACAAATATATATGTTTTGAAAAATTAAAATTCTCAAATTCGTTTATTAATAATTTTCATAAACTCATCACTTTATAAATTTTATAAATACAAACACATAAATTCTATTTACTACAAATCTATTTCAATTCCTAAAAATCCAATTTAATTTCTACAAATCCCTTCAAATTCCTAAAAATCTATTCTATTTACTACAAATCCATTTCAATTCCTAAAAATCCAATTTAATTTCTACAAATCCATTCAAATTCCTAAAAATCTATTCTATTTACTACAAATCCATTTCAATTCCTAAAATTCCAATTTAATTTCTACAAATCCATTCAAATTCCTAAAAATCTATTCTATTTTCTACAAATTCCTAAATCAAACTCAAACATAATATTATTAACAAAAAAAAACAAAATTTACCATGTAGATCTTCTTGGAGGTGGTCGCCGGCGGCGGGAGAGAGAGGTCGCCGGAGAGAGAGGTCGCCGGAGAGAGAGAGAGGAGATGGCGGCGGCGGGAGAGAGAGAGAGAGCGGTGGCGGTGGCGGTGGCGGCAGGAGCGAGAGAGAGAGAGAAGAAGAAATCGAAAATGAGGAAGAAGAAGAAGTCTGGTTCTGAGTTTTATTACTCTATCCGACGCTATTTCGACGCTAAATAGCGTCAAAATAGCGTCAAATTTAATTAATCTTTTCCGGATTCCCACGCACAATAAATGTTTACCGCGGTTTTAGTGAAATTTTTTAATTTAGCGTCGAATTTGCGTTGAATCTGAAGTAGATTCGACGCAAATTCGACGCCAAATCGAATTGGTAAACCATCGGTTTGCCGCCATCGGTTATGAAAAATTTTGGTTTGCCGCCATCAGTTAAACCAAATTAATTGAATTTAGCGTTGTTTTTGCATCGGATAATAAAAAATCCGACACTTTTTCCATTCTATACCCTAAACCCAAAAAACAGAATTTTTTGATTTAGCGTCGAATTAGCATCGTATCAGAGGCATTCGACGCTAAATCGATGCGCGTCGAATTAGCATCGTATCAGAGGCATTATACACTTTTTAGTAGAATATATTTCTTAAAAAACACATCAATAGATCTTCTTGGATGTTTCGGACCAGGGACTAAAATACTCAAAAATAGAAATTCCCTCTGCATGCACATATCAGGCGGAAGGTTATAAGGTGTCAATATAACCGGCCACAAAGAATATTGCCTGCCAGACATACCAAACGGACTAAAACCATCTGTACATAGGCCAAGATAAACATTGCGCTTCTCTTTAGCAAAATTAGAGTGTACCGATTTGAAGTGTTTCCAAGCTTTTGCATCAGAAGGATGATGGACTTCTCCTTCAATAGTTGAATGTTACGCATGCCACCTCATTGATGCAGCTGTTCGTTCCGAATGGTATAACCTTTGTAGCCTATCTGTTATGGGTAGGTACCACATTCGCTGGTACGGCACTTTACTTCTACCAGCTCCTTGGGGTTTAAATCTTGGTTTGTGACAAAATCGACATTCCTGTAGATCTTCATCATCTTTCCAAAATATCATGCAATTGTCAATTCAAACATCTATCATCTGCGAAGGTAATCCTAAACTAGAGACTAGTTTTTGTATGTCGTAGTATGACTCAGCAGCTTGATTACCCTCTGGCAAATATTCTTTTAGAAGAGCTGCCCAATCATCCATGCAACTCTCATATTGATTATGATCAGACTTTATTGTCATCATCCTAGATGTCAATGATAATTTAGACAGACCTTCCCTACAACCTTCATAGATTGGTTGGTTTGCAGAATCAAGCATATCATAGAATTTTTTGGCATCTACATTGGGTTCCTCAGCAACATCAGGAGTAGACATAACTCCAGGAAATGCATCGGTTACCATTTTTTCGAACCTATTATGTTCTAACCCGACATCATGATCATTTTCTATCACAAATTGATGCTGATCAAATTGCTCATTCGAATAACCTTGATCCATAGGTTGGTAACTAGTACTACCCAAAGTTTCTTTTTCATATCCCTCTCCATGATAAAACCAAACATAATATTCAGCTGTAAATCCTCTATTAAATAAATGCGTACCAACTGTATCAATTGTCTGCGTCCTCGAATTTTTGCACTTCCGACACGGGCACACCATCACTCCGGTTCGTTGAATTGTAGGCACACAACTCGCTTGAGCCATGAAAATTTCAAGGCTGTTGAGGAACTCTTCTCAAAGCCCTCCATTTGCATCTTTACGTTGATACATCCAGCGTCGGAGTTCGTATATATCCCCCATTTTTTTCTAAATTTTGTAAAAAAAAAAATTTTTAATCAAATTTTTTTTTAAAAAATGGTGGACTGATTCAGGCGATGCGGGGAGTTGAGTATATATAGGAGAATTTAGCAGCGATTTAGCAACGATTTTGCATCGGATTAGCGTCGAATACCTTAGTGTCGATTTTGCATCGAATTAGCGTCGATTTTGCACCCAGGTAGGTAAACTCGTTTTTAATGTGTTTCCTACCTACCAATTTGAGGCAAATTCGACGCTATATTCGACGCTATATTCGACGCTAAATCGATGCAACATTAGCATCGATTTAGCGTCAAATTCAGACTTAAACTGGAATTCCGACGCTAATTCGATGCTAATTTGCGTCGAATTTATTCGACCCTACTTAGCGTCGAATATTTAGACTGACACAACTTCGACTCAATTTCGACGCTAATTTAACGTCGAAAAAATTCCGACGCTAAATTACAGTTTTCTTGTAGTGATTGGATGATTTCTTAATGCGGTCCAAATATTCTTAGTTATACAATCTCATTGACAGCATCTTTGAATTCAAATATTTATCGTTTTCTTTCCCTAAAGCAAGAGGTCAAGAACCGAATCTCTTTTATGGAATAAACCAATTGGTATAAAAAAGGAAACAAAGAAACAAACCATTTTCTTAGAATTTTAGCTTAATTCGTTTATAAAGAAAAAAAAATCTCGGACAATTAGAATTACATCAACAATATATTGCAACAAATCTTCTCATTTTCAGGATCTACGATTAAAGATTTTTAAGATCCTCAGATTAATATTAAAAAATTATCCTCGAATCTCAAAATTTATTTTATAGAGAACCATTTACGATCATATGCATTAATAGAAATCATGGTGCGGTTAATCATAACAGAGATAAAAAAAACATGTTAATGTGACCACACTGTACCGGTTTAATATGGGTTCGATTCAAAACAACCTTTTAGCATCTTGAATTCGGTGACACACCGAACATCCCCTCTTTTGTAACAAATAACCAAAACAAACTGACAATAAGTTATAAAGGCCGAATAATAATGCATTATCAGCTTTGAACATTTTCGTTTAGAACTATAACGTGAGACAAAGAAAGATCGAGAGAATCGATCAAAATGTTAGACGATTTATAGTGAAAGTGTTAAGTCAACAAACGTAAATGAAGCCCTAGGCACAATATCATTAATATAAAAAAGTACAAAATCATACTTGTGTTTGTAAGTTGTTTTAACTAAAAACATAAATATTAAGAAATTATTTTTTTATTAAAAAATACTCCCTCCGTTTTAATATATAAATTGTTTTAGAATTTTATTTTTGTTTCAAAATATAAGTTGTTTTAATAATATTAGGTACTTTTTAGCTTTTTTAATATTGTGTTACCATTAATATTTTGCAGTATTTTGTGTGATTGGTCAAATTATTCTTATTCGATATATTAAATGATACACTTTTTAGTAGAAAAATAGTTTCTTAATATATGTATTTTTGGGTAAAACAACTTATAATGCAAAACACGGTTATCAAAAAAAAAAAATGCAAAACACACAAGTTTTTTTCTTTTTGAAACTTAAAACACAAAAGTTTGGTGAGGAAACTAGAGATTCGTTAACCAATTCGAGTTGGTCCAGTTGGTAAAAAGTTTATAGTTGTGAGTTCCTCCACCTGGGTTTGATTCGAGCTGGCTACATAACCACTCTCTTAACAATGGGATAAAGCGAATCTAGATGCAAGGTCTCGTAAAATTAGTTTTTAGACCTAGAAAATTTTTAGGATTCCCACGGTTATAAAACAAAAAAAACTAGAGATTCGTTGGGCTATTTATAGGTTGAAAATAAAGGTGGAGAAAGTTTTGACTCACTGCCGTCCTCTACTGACCACAGCAAGGAGTGTGACATGCTGACTAAAATTGTGGAATGGCACATTATATATTTCTAATCAAATTTAACTTTTTGACACATAGGATTTATAATGACACGTTTGCGACACATGTTGCCTTACTTCTTTGTTTGGGTACTTCTAGTTGTGGTTGTGGAATATTTTTTTATGAGCGGGAAAGAAAGAAAAGTTATAGCCTTTTTATCTCATGGGAATATTATGTGTAGTGGCGACATAATGGTGCAAAATGTATTTGTCTATGTTTTGTAACATTTTGGATTTAGGGGATACAACGGACCAATCTTGCTTTCCTGCTTATAAAAGAATATTCCCAAACCAGAGGCTTTAGACTCACAACCCGTTTTAGGAGTGTGCAAGGAGCGCAATTGCATTGCACCCTACAACGGGCTTCACAATTTTGGTTTACTTTTTTTGTAAAAATGTTCTAAATTTTGAATATTTTGTAAAAAAAGCCATAAATTTCTAAACTCTACATAAAAAATTATTAATTTTGATTTTTTTTTTTGGCACATGGCCCATTATAACAATAAACCGGGCTTGCAATACAAAGCCGTAAATCCTTCTTTTCTTATGGAGAGCAACATGAAATAAAATTGTTATTGTAAAAACTAATTAACAAAAAATTCAAAAAAGCGAAATCATATATTTTTAGAACAATAACTTTGTACAGCTATCAAAATTATCATCGTCAAAAAATTGAATCAAATCTTGCATATTCGAGATGACGTCATTGTAAAGATTCTCTAACCGACCATTGAGAAACAAGTCGTTAGGTTGTCGATGAGTCTTCTCGAGAACAGACAGTCAGTCGGTAGTAGATTTGCGGGTCTTCTCATAATGAAAAATATATCAAATTTGAAATAATAAATTAATGAAGGTAAAAAAAATTATAATATCTTCCGGGTGCCAAAAAATTCAAAAAAGCGAAATCATAGATTTTTAGTACAATAACTTTGTACCGCTATCTAAATTATCATCGTCGAAAAATTGAGTCAAATCTTGTATATTCGAGATTACATCATTGTAGAGATTCTCTAACCGACCATTGAAAAACAAGTCGTCAGGTTATCGATGAGTCTTCTTGAGAACTGAGAGTCCGTTGGTAGTGAGTTTGCGGATCTTCTCATAATGAAAAATATATCAAAATTAAAATAATAAATTAATGAAAATAAAAAAAAATTATAATATCTTCCGGTCGCCACGCCAACTCTAAATGAAATCAGTCCAGACCAATGTTTAATTATGTGTTATCCGACCTACCGGATCATGCAATCGGCCTGCACGAGTGTAGGCATTGCGTTATCGCCCTTGTTCTCCCATTTGGACTTCAACCGACAATATTAAAACATTTATCTTTAAATAAAATTTTATAAATAGAACCGGCCGGCCTTCTATGATTCATATGTAAAGATAGAAATCATGTATATAAATCGTTATTTGTGTATAGTGGTTAAAATTGGATCATGTGTGCGGTTAATCATCAGATAGAGAATAAAGCATTTCTCGACCAAAAAAGTAATAGAGAATAAAGCATTTAATTTTAGGGAAATTGGACTCTATATTACTCATTAACTTCATATTTAATTATCTAATATCAAATAAAATAAAATTTAGTAACTAACATTTCAATTACCTAAAATTCTAATTTTACCCTTAATATAGTTATGGTAAGTAATCTCATATTTTATTTTTATTATTATCTCATTTAATACATTTTTCCATATCAATTTTCTTTTCTAATATCCAAAAATGATTAAAGATAAATAATATTCTTATTTTTTTGCATTATTAGAAAAAAACAAAAACCAACATCATAAATGTATAGACTTGTTAACAAAAAAAAACATATAGAATTTTTATTTCTATTAATTATCTAATTATA
This sequence comes from Arabis hirsuta, assembly GCA_964056655.1. Lineage (NCBI taxonomy): Eukaryota > Viridiplantae > Streptophyta > Magnoliopsida > Brassicales > Brassicaceae > Arabis > Arabis hirsuta. The sequence goes on from OZ053307.1 coordinate 25,490,693, forward strand.
TATTTATATACATAGTTAACTATGTATCTAAATATACTTATCTAGATTTTTCATTTTGATTAACTATATAGTTAACTATATACCTAAAAATATATATTTCATTTTTTTCACAAACAGTCAACTATACTTGTTATATTTACGAATAGTTCAGTATTATCTACTCATATTTTGTGTGTGTAAATGAGTATATAGTTAGATATATAACTAACTATTTTTAAATATAATTATTTATATACATTTACGTGTAGTTAACTATATATCAACAAATAATTATTTATAGAGTTAATTATGTCCACAAATGATCAACTATACTAGTTATATTTACGAATTGTTCACTATTATCTAGATAGTTAGAAATATAAATAACTATATTTAAATATAGTTAGTTATATATTCACGTATAGTTAGCTATATATAAATATATAGTTGTCTATATATATTTAACTTTATTCACAAATAATGAGCTATATTTGTTATATCCACAAATAGTTCATTATTCTATGTAGTTAATTATATTAAAATAACATTCACTATTTTTATTAAAATAGAAAAATAGTTTACTATTTATGTGAAATAGTTCACTATTTATTTCAATGATATATAACTTGTGATATAATTCACTATATAATTTATAATTTTCATCTTTTAAACAATATTCATTTACAAAAAAAAAAAAAAAAACGAAAAATATAGAAAAATTACGGAAAATAAATGTATTTTCATATATGTCAACTTTAAGTTTATTTTTTTTAAACTAATATTATTTTTTAATTAAGAGATCAATTTGCAATATATGTGCAATAAGATGACAAATTTAAATTAAATTATTGTATGGATAAATTAGTCAAAATTAACTTCTTTTTGCTAGTTACTAAATTAAAATATTACACATATTAGTTTATTAATTTATATGTTCAAACATGTTATTGAATTAAGGGTTCTAATTAACCCTTAATTTTATCAGTGACTCTATTATATTGGTTCAATCTATATAATTCAATCTTCTATACTATAACAGAAGACAAACACTCTCCATCTTTTGGACACGTGGCTAGTCCTTCTATCTGACACGTCACCCTTTCAAACAAACACAGCGTTTTTTCTCAGCGACTAAAAGAAAATTTCAAGCGGATCTTCTTCTTCTTCCTCAATCCCAAAAACTTAATCTTCAATTCTACCAAGCGAATCAACAGACCACGACCCGTCGAATCGTTAATCCACTACGCTTCCGCCGAATCCAGCGATGGAAAGTCCGCTTTACCAACAGAACTGGCGGATCCCGATCCCGTCGTTCCAGATGATTGACGAAGTGGTCTTAACTTAAATAAATCTTTAGTATCATAAAGATTGTGTAGGCAAGAAAGTTAATACAAAGTTTGTATACGCCAAAAAAGCCACGTTGCCTTGTAATGTGCATGAGAAAGCTGCTAGAAGTTACAATTACAACAAGTTATTTGACTCACTTGATGCAATGTATATGGTTTTATATTATAACAAGTTATTTGACTCACTAAGTGCAATGTATATGGTCTTATATTGTGCTATTAAACTTCACTGCTTTAGATTCCACACTATGAACTCTTCGATACTAAAAGATCGAATTAGTAACTTCTCCTTGCCAATAACACATATATAGCAGTGACAAGTGAGATCAGAAAGGAGGGCATAGTAAAAGAACATTCTCAAAGGTTTGAGAATTTATGTTTTTTTTTTTGTCACAAACTACAAATTTCAGATGGAGAAATTGTTTACAACCATCAAGGTATAATCACCTAATAAAACAGCTTTTACAATGCTCAAAAAAAGATGAAAAAGAGAGAGATAGTTGAGGATGAGAAGGTTAAAAAGCTTATCTCGAAGAAACAATCTTCAAGCTCAATCATTATTCCTTTGAAGTTGATAAAGGAGATGAGCACTTGTGGGTCGCTTAACACATTCGGCGTTACTGGACCTGAACATACAGCAGCTAAAGGAGCCTTCTTGATCACCAATGTCTCGGCAACAAAAACCGAGAAAACATAGATGCGGCTAGCTGTGTTTGGATCTTGAAGCAGAAACTGCAACGATGAAAGGGAGTCTTCGCTGGACTTGGCCAGAAGTGAAGTAAGGTCCCGAAAAGAGACAGCACAAAGGCCTTGGAGGAGAACATTGATGTCATCCTTAGATTGGCCACTTCTCTTACGCATTATTATTATTCTCCCTGCAATGATACTTTTCCCACCTAAAAAAGGATTGGGAAGAAAGAACACCTCCATAAAGGAGTAAACATGACAATGAATGTCCACACAAGCACATACCAAACGATATATAGGATCGTAGAAGCATACCAAATCTTTTGAGAATGCACCCACAAAGGATGAGACTCTAACAAAGATAGTAAAACTGATTCTAACCATAACGTTTGAAGACTCCATAGACGGAAGACGGTTAGATTGTTCACAAATCCTATGAATGGGTATAGCTAATCTTAATATCATCTGAGTTCTAGAACACCAACAAATTAAAGTGATATGAGTGAACGAGAGCAAGAAGTAAACATTGTACCTGATCGAGACTAGCTCGAAGCCAAAACAAATCCGACATAGCCTGCACACATCAGTAAGGGATAGCAGAGACGCGAAGGGAGAACCTTCGGACAACACCGGAAAAAGAACCACATAGATAGCAAAGAGCTCCAAACGGACCACATCAGAAACCAATGTATAGGGTGAATTTGAAGGAGAAGAGATAAGATCTAAAATATGAAAAGGTGTGATGGAAGGGAGATGGAGGAGATGTCGGGGATTGAAAGTCGAAAGAGGCAGTGATCTAGATCCGGTGGGTCAGGTGGATTTGGTGCCGGATCTGGAGTCGAAACTGAAATCGAAACCCTTACAACCGAGGCGACATCTAGTAGAGAGGGCGGAAATCGAGACTTTGCACTGCGCCTAGCCATGAGAGGAGCATGATGAGGTGGAGAGGAGAAAAAAATCTCGTCGGAGAAGCGAGAACTTACCGTTGGCGGTAATTAGGGTTTTGCCCCCTCAATCGCCGTTTGTGTCGTCTTAGGAGAGAGGAAGGGCTCCACACTTAGTAACTTCTGAGTTTGAGAATTTATGTTATTAAATACATTTTTCAGAGGGATCAAGCCAGAGAAACTGGTAAATGTTTATAACTTGGTGCTTCATTAATTTTCATCTTATTCGCCAATCTTGACTGTCCGGTTTCCCCCTGCATAGTTCAAATACCACTAACGCAATCTCCATCGTATGGTTTAATAGACTAATGGTCGAAGGAACGAAGTAAGATTGTTTTACTACTTAAATCACAAACACGCAGTCGAAGGTACTCTTGCATTTGCTATGTTTGCTTTTTTAAACTAGAAGATAGTATGGGAGAAGATACCAATATCAATTCATCGGATTGTGGTGAGACAATAGAAAAGATAAGGTAATATCTATAGTTGTTGATGTATGTTTAGAGAAATATATTTTAATCAATTTGTATCCTCCGTCTTTTCAAATCTTTGCGCGAGTGGAACAAATCAGAATAATCAGTTCGAGTCTGGTATTCAAGTAAGAACAATCATAGTATTTCGTTTCGTTTTAGTTTAATGGACTACAAATCTATTACTAAAACACGTTGTGGACGTCTTAATTAACTATTACATGATATCAACAAGACAAGTTACAGCTTTGTCTTTGCAAGATCGTAACTCCATTTAATACATTATATTACGCCTTCTTGACTTGAGCTTCTGTTAGTTCTACAAGTGCATATGCCAAAATATCTACACTTCATAATTGGAATAGATAACACATTCGAGTTCTTTGTGAATTATTAACAACTCTTTCGCAAAACAACACACAATTACCATACGAACACTAAACTAATCTTACCCATATAGCTTCTAAATCAAACCATCAAATTCAAACATTAACTACACGTAAATTGTCAGTACAAAAAATAATTGAAATATAACCCCACCTATAATTATTAACATTTCAAGTCTCATAACCAACTATACAATCTGCAAACCGTAAAGAGAAAACAATAATCGTACTTACTCTATTGAAGAAAATTAGTCAATTCTTGGATATAATATTGGGAATACACCAAATTAAAAACAACCCATATATAAGTTAAGCATCTCTAATCTTTGCTTATATAACATTTTAAGAAATATGGGTTTCTAACTCAAAACTAATAAGTGGAGAAAGTGGTCAACTTTATATACTAGTCCACACTTTTGTCAACTTCCGACGTGTGGCAATGATAACATTCTAATAGAATAAATATAAGTGAAAGACTATACTTTAAAAGGTAATTTGATCTTTTATTAAAAAAACAAAAGAAGGCCTTTTATTGTCTCGCAAAATTTTTGAAGTTTATAACATAAACAATTAGGCTTGGTTAAGCAATAAGTATTAACCAAGGAAATATACGTAAACAAACATAGTTTTGTATAAATACTACTTATTGTTAATGAATAAAATCAAGCTTTTGTAAATTATTTTATGGTATCAGAGCAATAAGATCTTTAAACCTAATTTTTTACTAAATTTTTTTTATTGCCACCGCCATTGTAAACCGCCACTGATGTCTTCCTCAATCCTAAGCTTCACCATCGTGAGCTTATCATCACAATTCTACTTCTCTTTGTCGCCGCCGTTTTAAACAACTGCCACAGCTTTCTACTTCTACTATAAGATTCATCATTGTTAAAACAACATGTCTAATGATGGCATCGCCACCACCGTTGTACCTACCACAAAGGCATCAACATCAACTCCATTGCTGTACTTGCTTTCCTCTGCCATAACAAATTCTCCACTAGTTCAGCGTGACGCTACAACAATTACTGCTTCAGCCACTACTACAACCATTGCTACAATCAACGATCAGATTGCACATCTGATTAATCTTATACAATTTCAACGCCCGAATATATCTTCGGAACAGTCATCGTGTCAAACTCATCTTAACGATTTCATTATTGATACAGGTGCATCCCATCATATAACTGGGGATTGTTCTCTCTTGGTCGATGTAACGCCCCTGAACCAAAAATTAGAAGTTTTGGTATAACTGTCGATCGACACTAGTGATTTGCGGTTCAACTGGTTGATTTTAAATCGTTCGGTCAGCGGTGGTGGTGGGTTGGGAACCCTAGGTCTCGCTATAAAAGCACAAGCTGCCTCCATTTTTGCGGAGAAAGCAGAGAGAGAAAAGGTTATTTTGTGTTTTGAGAGAGAGAGAAATAGATTTTGGTTGAGTATTTGTCTTTGAGGCGTGATTGAGGTTTTGGAGGCAATTTTGTCTGGTTTTAGAAGAGGAGAGTAATGGCCAGTAAAAACAGATCGGATCAGAGCGGAACTTTCAAGTTAGGTTCTTCACTCTCTGATCTTGATATGGGAGAAAGCGGTTTGTCAATCGGATGTGTATTCTAGGAGTTATCATTGTTTTACAGAGTGAGATTTCACTACAGAAAAAATGAGTAGTCATAGTACTGGAAGATAACGTTTTTTTTGTTTTTGCTATGGTTGACTCGTGCCAAACTTTTTCATAGCATTTGTATAATGACAAATGCTATCGAAAATCCATGACCTATTGTGGCGGTCGTAGACATAGCGTCTCTAAAACCGATATGGTAACACACAATAGCGATTTTTGGATGCTATAAATACTCGTTTTTCTTGTAGTATTTGTTCAGTTTTGGGTCTGCAATCAGTCCACTTTGAGGGAGTATACCCGTCGAACCAGAAGGAATCAGAAGACGATCCACATACCGCTGGATAGTGCTCTCTATCTAGTTTCCAGATCAGGTTTTCAATCCTGAGTCAGAGATCATCTTCGTTCCCTATGTGCTTTTGAAGTCAGCATGTCATTCTGTTTTATGAAACTCTAATTCGGTTTAGGTGGTTTTTGGAGAAAGGATCCAGGTTTTGTTAGTTCGTGAGGAAGAGAAGATAGAGCAGATGCTATAGGTGAGAGAGAGGTCTCTCTTCATAGTTGTTCTTGTCTAGAATTGATCTATAATCGAGGTGAGTACGTGACCATGGCTTATCTGGGTAATTGGATTGTCATGATGCGTTTTGCTTGTGGTTTGGAATGGATTGATGATTGATTACTTGTTATTTATGTGTTTTCGTGTTGTTGGATGTTCATTGTTGATTGAGTTGTTTGGTATTATGGTTTTCCTTTATGCATGTGTGTATAGTCAAATAGATGGGATGATCGTCTCACTAGGTATTTGTGATAATACTCACGCATCTCTTTTTACCATGTGATGCAGGTAAATGCAAAGTGTGATCGTGGAATCATGGCTATGAAGAGAAGGATGATCTAGGGTCTCCATTGACTGGTGTTTTTGTTATGGTTAGAATTGCTAAGTTGCTGGTGGGTGAACTTGGAATTGATAAGTTGGAATTGTTGGAAATTGGGTTATGTTGATTTAATTAGAATTGTTGTATTGGTATAAATATCGGTTTAGTTGAGTTTGCTTTCGCTCATGTTTGAATGATGTTTATTGTTGGTTTGATTGGATGTTGAGGATTAACATTTATGGAAATATTAATCCGGGTGTTAATTGAATAAAAAACAAAAAAATTTGGTCGGGTTGTTTCAGTGGATGTAGTAGACATTGTTTCTTTCGCTGTTACTTTCCCGGATGGGACTGGATCTCGTGCTACTAAACGTGGAACATTGGCTCTTAGTTCAGCTTATCTACTTAACGATGTGTTATTTGTCCCTGACTTTGATTGCACATTGATTTTTGTGTCTAAATTACTACGACAAACAGGCTGTATCGTAATCTTCACTGATACGCTATGTTTCTTATATGATCGTTTTTCGAGGACTTTGATTGGAGTGGGTGAAGAGCGTGAGGGTGTGTATTATTTTACTGGAGTTCTGGTTATTCATGCTAACAAACCTTCTAAAGAGATGACTACTTCAGCGCCAAAATCTACTTCAGTGACGACTGCTTCAGCACCACTATCTGCTTCAGTGCCCACTGCTTCAGCGCCAGTTTCTGCTTTAGTTTCTACTTCAGGAGCCTTGTGGCATCGTTGCTTAGGACATCCATCTACTGGTGCTCTACGTTCTTTGCCAAAGTGTATTCAATCATCCAGTGCTTTTGAAGAGATCAAAATTTGTGATATTTGTTTTCGGGCTAAGCACACGCGCCATCTTTCATGATAACATTAATAAAGCTTCAGATTGCTTCTCTTTAGTTCATTGCGACATCTGGGGTCCTTATCGAGCTTCGTCTTCTTGTGGAGCTGTCTATTTCCTCACCTTAGTTGACGACTATACTCTCTCCATTTGGACCTATCTTATGTCTAAAAAATCTGGAGTCTCTAGTTTGGTTCGTAATTTTTGTGCCATGCTAAACGAAAATTTGGAAAGCATGTCAAAGCTTTTCATAGTGATAATGGCATAGAGTTTACGTGTCTTACCTCATATTTTCAAGACCATGGTATTCTTCATCAGACTTCTTGCGTTGATACACACCACAACAAAATGGACGGGTGGAACGTAAACACCGACATATTCTAAACATTGCTTGCGCTTGTCTTTTTTATAGTGGTCTCCCCATCAAGTTTTAGGGTGAGAGCATCCTTACCGCAACCCACTTGATTAATCGCACACCTTCTTCTGTTTTAAAGGGTAAAACTCCATATGAAGTACTTTTTGGAACGCGACCTGCTTATGATATGCTGCATATTTTTGGATGTCTGTGTTATTGACACCATCGAGCTCGTGATAAAGACAAATTTGGAGCTCGTAGTCGTCGTTGTGGGTTCGTTGGTTATCCATATGGGAAGAAAGGATGGCGCCTTTTTGATTTAGAGAAAGAACAATTCTTCACTAGTCGAGACGTTCACTTCCAAGAAGATGTGTTTCCGTTCTTGGATTCGGCTAAGCCTGATTCTATACTACCTACTCCTTCTCCTGAACTTCTTGGTGATAACTGGTGCTTACCTGGTAAGATGTTGGATGTCTTAAACCCTGCACGAGTGTATGTACCACTGACTGTACAAGATTCTGTACTAGTTTCTGAACCCGTCTCTGAACCAATTTCTGAGATAATTCTTGTACTAGTTTCTAAACCAGTTCATGTATGAGCTTCTGAACCAACTGAGCCTCAGGCTTCATCATCTCCTTCCACTACCTCTGAATTTGCTACGCCACCATCTCCATGCTTACCAGAATTATTGGGTCATGGTCACCGCTCTCGCAAACTATCGGTATTACTCAAAGATTTTGTTACCAAGCATGTACACTCCTCTCTCGCTCACGTTTCTTCACCTGGTCTCTCCAACTCAGACTTAACTTTTATTTCTGGTAAGGTTCTCTATCCTATTGCCGAGTGTTTATCTGACAGTGGTTTTTAAGCAAACCATATCTCTTTCATGGCTGTAATTCTTGATAGTACAAAGCCTAAATACTTCAAAGATGCACTTCTTATTAAAGAATGGTGTGAAGCCATGAAAAGCGAGATCAATGCTCTTAAAGCTAATCATACACGGGACGTCATTGATCTGCCACCAAGGAAGAAAGCTATTGGTAGTCAATGGGTTTACATGTTGAACTTCAACTATGATGGTACTTTGAAACGATACAAAGCCCGTCTTGTTGCCTTGGGAAATCGGCAAAAAGAGGGCATCGATTTTAAAGAAACCTCCGCACCAGTAGCTAAGATGTCAACGGTGCGTTATCTTCTTGGTGTTGCAACAGCCAAAGACTGGAAGGTTCACCAGATGGATGTTCACAATGTCTTTCTTCATGGTGATCTCGAGGAAGAAGTCTACATGAAACTTCTGCCTGGTTTCCACTCCTCTTATCCGAATAAAGTTTGTCATCTTCGTAAGTCTCTTTATGGTCTTCGTCAAGCTCCGCGTTGCTGGTTTGAAAAGTTATCTACGACTTTGAAATAGTTTGGGTTCACTCAGAGTTATCAGGATTACCCGTTATTCTCACTCATCAAAGATGGGAAGATACTACATGTTCTTGTCTACGTCGACGATTTCGTTGTTGTCGATAATGACTTATCTACCATTCAAAGCTTCAAAGAGTACCTTCACAAATGTTTTCACATGAAGGACCTTTTTCACATCAAGGACCTTGGGAAGCTCAAGAATTTTCTTGGAATTGAAGTATTTCGGGGTCCTGATGGGTTTTATCTTTCTCAACAAAGTATGCTCTTGATATTGTTGCTAAAGCTGGTCTTTCGGGTTGTAAGCCTTCCGCTGTTCCTGTTGAATTTAACCATAAAATCGCCTCCATCAATGGTCCACTTCTCTCAAATCCTTAACAATATCGACGTCTTGTTGGTCGTTTCATCTATCTCACTTATACGCGTCCAGATTTGAGCTACGTTGTCCATATCCTATCTCAGTTCATGCAGAAACCTCATTGTACGACATTGGGAAGCAGCTCTCCGAGTTGGTTTCTATCTTAAAGGTTCTCCAGGTCAAGGTATTCTTCTACGGTCTGAGAATGACCTTACTATCTCTGCTTACTGCGACTCCGACTGGACTGCTGAAGCAGAGTATCGCGCTATGGCTTATACACTTCGTGAATTGAAATGGGTTAAAGCACTTCTTCGAGATCTCGGCTTTGATCATCCAGCTCCTATTCCTCTACATTGTGACAGTCAAGCCGCCATCCACATTGCTGCCAATCCTGTCTTTCATGAGCGAACTAAACATATTGAATCCGATTGTCATCAAGTGCGTGATGCCGTTCAAGCTGGTTTAATTACAACTGCTCACATCTCCACGAAAGACCAAGTTGCAGATCAACTCACTAAAGCTCTACCAAGACCGACATTCGCCAATCAATTGTCCAAGTTGGAAGTTCGACGCATCGTACTACCAACTTGAGGGGGGGGGGGAGTATTAACCAAGGAAATATATGTAAAGAATACACACTTTAGATTTAAGTCTATCGATTAAGGAAACATAGTTTTGTATAAATATTACTTATTGTTAATGAATAAAATCAAGATTTTGTGAATTATTTCAATAAGACATTGAAGAAGGATTCTCACCAGTAACCAACATATAACTAAACTGGTGTTTTTAAGATTCTCCTCTTAAGCATATAATTTAAATAGGCTCAGCTTAAAGGATGATAATAAGATTGTTGTCGGCGCTACGCGATATGGTAGGGAATTTTCGTTTGTTTGATGAGTCTAAAAGTTAAAGCGAATTCATATCTTTTATTGTCTGTTTATTTGTTACAACGGAGGGAATTTTCGGTGTGTCACCGAATCCAAGAGTCAATAGTAAATAAAATAGCGATCGAGTTGTCAAATGTAAGGATGTAGAGGGCGAATAAAATTAATAATGCATGATCTGCTTGAACTTTTTCGTTCCGATCTATAACACATAACATAATTACTTAAGAGAGATTGAGTAAATCAAATATTCCAAGATTTATAATGAAAGTGTTAAGTCCATAAACGTAAATGAAGCCCTAGGGCAAATAATTATTAATATAAAAAGTACAAATTCATGGTTAACATATGAATTTATATAAACCGATTATCTACGCTTTATATAGCCTAATAAAGATATGACTCAGTCTATGCTGCAGGAGCATAATCATAGATAACGTCGTCGTCATTGTCTCCGTTTTCTACAGAAGCACCCTCAAATGCTTGATTTCTGATGGCGCCTCCAATGCATTTTTCATGGGCATAAACATTTTCATGTATGCATAGAACAATTTCGGTGACGGAAATCATAGTTGTTTCTTTAGATTATGGAGAAAGGAAATGCTAAATAAAAATTTGTAAGAGCAAATGCAAAACAAATATGTTTGATATGATGAGGAAACAAGAGATCGTTGGGCTATTTATAAATAGGAATAAAAGTAGATGAGAATTTTGACTAACTCCCGTCCTCTACTGACCTCAGCAAGGAGTGTGACATGCTGACTAAAATTGTGGAATGGCACAATATATATTTCGAATCAAGGTTAACTTTTTTACACATAGGATTTATAATGACACGTCCGCGACACATGTTGTTTTACATTTCTTATTTGGGTACTTATTTTTATAAGCCGGAAAGCAAGAAAAGGTATAGCCTCTTTTATCTCATGGGAATATTATTGTAGTGGTGACATAACGGTGTAAAATGTATTTGTCAATGTTTTGTAACATTTTAGATTTAGTATACAAGCTCATGTGACTTGTGCTAGATTGCATGGAAGGTTTTTGATATGTGCGATTCATTTGAATTGGAACCGGATCATGCATTATTAGAACGGGGTTACTGGCGTTATGTCTCTGTCTGCGTTTTCCTTCTACCATGTACCAAGTTTTCCTGATTGGTCAACAATTCAAGTGGAATTTTGAGCAGTTTTTTATCTCCCATCGTAGTGTCTGGAGACGTAACTTGGGTTTTCGATTTTGGTATCACAGGAATCATAGCCAATTAATTGTTCGATGGAATAAAACTCTTTTGTGATCCAATTTGGAAAAAGGTTAAAATATTTCAAAATGATTCTAATGCACAATGTTGATACGTGAGTTCGATAATATATTTGTTAAACAGTAAGAGGCTCGGAAATTCCCATTTATTGATAACGTGTTCAGAAATGAGTTACAAACAACATACAAACGAGCAGCAACGAATATAAAGGATGTTGAATTCGGAAACTTATAAACTGACGAACCTTGTGCTTCTCTGATTCACTGAGTAACAAGATCGGTATCGTCGGAGTTCTGAGATCGGGGACTGAATAGTAGGGGGATGAGATCTGACTGGGTGATAAGTAAGATGAGGTCAGACTCTAGGTGATAAGTGCTCTGTGATCGGTATAAGTACGAACTCCGTAAGCCGTTTTCTAACGAACTCTTGTACGATTTCGGTAGAAATTTGCTGATGTTGTCGCTTCGATCATCATGGCCTTGTTTCGGTGCGTCGGTCATGTTTCCGCCATCCTGATCGGATCTCTTGCTTGGGCTGTCTCGCTGACTTTGCTGCCCGGGCCCATCTAACTGAATCTCTCCCCGTTGGAATTTAGCGAGCAGGTTGTCCTTGAGATGTCTGCACTCCATGATCGTGTGTCCATAAAGTTGATGGTACTCGCAGTACGACTTCGCACTGGTTGGTTCCTTTTCCTCCTCGTGATTGTACTTCGCCCACTTCTTGAGCGGGTTGTTAGAGCTGCCGACTTGGTTGACCGACTGTTTCTTGTTTCGTTCTTCTTTGTAGTCCTTGTTATAGTGTTGTTGAGGCTTGTGGCATTCCTCGTCTCTCGGCTTGTCCTTTAGGGTCGGAGGCTTTGAGGGTGAATGTTTCTTCTGATTCACTGCCCGATCTTCTTCCAAGAAGATGAACCTGGTGGCTCGGTGAAGAGCGTCCGCCAGATTGTGGGGTTCGTTGATAGTGAGATCGTCTCGAAATGCTGAAGTATACCACAGTCCCTGCTTCAGGACGGAAAGGGGGGAGGAATCGTTTGTGCCTGATGGGACCTTTGATAAAACAGCTTTGAATCGGTTCATATAATCCCAGAGTGGCTCTTTTTGCTCCTCGGTTAAGGACCATAGATCGACCTGAGATGCCCCGGCATGTATGTACATCGAGTAGTGCTTGAGGTAGGCCGTGGAGAGCTCTTGGAAGTTTTCGATGGACCCCGGTTGGAGTCTAGAGAACCACGTTAAGGCCGCCCCGCTCAGATTTTCCAAAAACAGCTGGCAGTATCCGGTGTCCTTTTCTTCCAGGGAAAATTAAGATCGACCCATAGCGATCGAAAAGGACGTCATGTGCCTTATCGGATCGGCTCCCTCTTCGTAGGTCAGGATCTTGAGCTTCATCGCTTTCTTGATCAAGGTGGAGGCTATGCAAGCTGTAAACGGGTTTCGTTGCGCCTCTTCGAGTACTCGGTCGATTTCTGGCACCGAGCTGATTATGCGGTGGACCATTAAATTCATGTCTTTCAGCCGGGCTTTCATCCGTTCGATTTCTGGATCCCGATCATGCGTCAACATGTGGCGTTCTTCATGTGATGCTGGATCGCGGTGTTGGGAGGTCGAGCAAGCTGCCCTTGAGCTGCTCGGATGCTTGGTTGGTGCCCGGATTGAGAGGTTGCCGTTTCAGCTCGTGTCTGCCGTTCAGGAGTTGGGGAGGAGCTTCCTCGAGTTCAGGGTGAGTCGTGAGCGGACCTCGGGTTTAGCTGATCTAGTTGTGCTTGATAGTTTGCTTGAGCGGTAGTGAGAAGTTCCAAGCGCAAGTTGGTGCTTCAGACTTGTTCTTCCTATCGATCGAATCGTTGCATGATGACCTCCATCATAGCAGCCATTGGATCCTAAGCTTGTTGGGTTATTACGACTGCTTGTCCGGCGGGCTCAATTTTGATGATGGCTCGGACCTCCTGGTCGGTAATGTTTTCGATGACCATCGGCTCCGTCTGAAGGTTATGGTTCCTTGCTTCGAGCTCCTAATTGATCGCGCTGTGTTCGGGCTGGTTGTCTTCCATTTCCGAATTTGAAATCGTTCATTGGAGAATTTCAAGCCCCCTACCTTGTGGCTCTCTGATTCACTGAGTAACGAGATCAGTATCGTCGGAGTTCTGAGATCGGGGACTGTATAATAGGCGGATGAGATCGGACTGGGTGATAAGTAAGATGAGGTCAGACTCTGGGTGATAAGTGCTCTATGATCGGTATAAGTACGAACTCCGTAAGCCATTTTCTAACAAACTCTTGTACGATTCTAACAGAAACGTACGAATATAATTCTTTTCCTTTTTGGATGAGTTAGAGTTCTGAAAAACGATGGTCTTTCAGATCCTTTGTACTCTCTCCAAAATGTAATAACTGATGGATAATAGAATGTGTGGGGACCCCTATTTATACCAGATTGAGTAAGTGCATTAAAGTAGGGTTTCCCTTAAAACTTGAGTTGGGTTTCTAATTCTGCCGGGCCGAGCTCCGTGAGATAAGCTTTATAATTTATCAATTATAAGGTCATGCCCAACACACAAGTTTTGGCATCAAAAAGTCAACATTTCAGTACTATTACCGGAAGCATCGAGTTTCTTTACGTGGCATGCAATTTGGAGGTTTAGCCAAACTTTTATTCCAGTAGACTCCAACTTCTAAACTCGGTTATAACAAGCATGGTAATTTTTGGCTCTCTGCATATTGGCTCCCACATGGCTGTATAGACGAGATCAAAAAGTTGTGCTGCTTTCTTGTGGTCAGTCTGGATATAAACCATAGAAAACAAAGGTTGCATGGAAAGATGTAAGTACTCTAAAAAAGAAAGGAGGTCTCGGTATAAAATCGCTCACATATGGTAACAAAGTCAGTTGTCCGCCACTGACTTGGAGAATCATTTCTCATTATCCGTCGTTGTGGGTAATACGTTGGATCAAGACATGCTTCATTCGTCAAGGCTCGTTCAGGTCCAGAAGGGAACAATCTTTGGAGGCTTCGTGGAGGTAGCATGGGGACTTCATTGTCCATTAACTTTAGGTGTTTCATGTCCAGCGATTTAGTTCTTTAGTATATTATTATATTTCAAACTTTTTTTGATGATATTTTGTAGTTTTATTTTGGCTTCTGGAGAACACGTTGGTAGTACGTAGCACGGGTAATGGGTCTGCGAATGCATCAAATCAAAGTGATGATGAAACTTTTTTAATTATGTCTCTAATTTGGAGAAAGTGGGAGCAACGAGAGGAACTTGAAAATTTCGGTGTAATATTTGCAAAGAGATTCGACAAAATTCTTATTCCAGAGTTATTTAAAAAATTTCATGCTTGCATTGCTGTTTGTAAGAAAGTAACTAGCAGTCAAATAAGTGAGTTTGAGAATAAAAAAAAGTGTGTCTGGACATAGAGAAGTTCATTTCCTTGCAAAACTCAAACATCTTCGAAGAAAAGAAAGCCTAGCATCTCACCTATCAAGAAAGCATCTGGTATTGAAATCAGACATTAATTGGATCAAGAAATTACAAGAATGTTTTACACTAGAGGCTTGTTATTTAATCTTACCAGAAATCCACATTATCATCAGTCCTATCAGTTTGCCCCTTCCCACAAAATTGATAGGATCGACGATAATGTAGATTTCTTGCAAAGTTAAATGGCAAACTTCTAGTGTAAAACATCCTTGCAATTTTTTTTATCTAATTGATGTTTGATCTCAATACCAAATTCTTTCTCCATATGTGAGATGCTAAGCTTTCTTTTCTTCGAAAATGTTTCAGTTTTGCGAGGCAAAGGAATTTCTCTAGGTCTAGACGACATTTTTTCTTCTCAAACTCGTTTTCCAATCTTTGCATGTCACTTATTTTACTCCTAGTTACTTTCTTACAAACAACAATACCAGCATGAGAAGTTTTAAGTAAATGTGCTTTCACTTTGGAATAAGAAGCTTGTCGAATCTCTTTACAATTATTACACAGAAATTTCCAAGTTCTTCCCGTTGCTCCCACTTTCTCCAACTTAGAAACATAATAATTCCATAAAGGAGCTTCATCACCACTTTGCAAATCCACACTACCTGTTCTACTACCAACGTGTTTTCCAGAAACCATAATAAAAGTACAAAATATCGTCAAAGGGAAAAAAACTCATTTGACTCATAAATATGTTTTTATTACTAGAATGTATCTGAAAATTTGAGGGTTAAATGAGTTTTTTTAATACCCAAAATAGCCCTTTTCCCTTTGTTAGGAAAAAAAAAATTCAAAAATCCAAAAAAAAAAAAACCAGCATTTGTTTTAATTACGAAATTGCCACTCCGAATTTTCGAAACCAGCGTTATGACAGACTTGTTTTTATAACCGCAGATTTATTTTAGCGATAGACTTATTTTTGTAAAGACAGATTTACTTCGGCAGACTTATTTTTACGACAGACTTATTCGTATACGTGATGACAGATTTATGTTTTGTACGACAGATTTATAATTAATGGCAAACTTATTATTTTCTGACAGATTTATTGTATGATGACACCACAGATTTAACAAATCGTGACAGACTTTTACGTGATTGGCGTTATATATTTTTTTTTTCTCACAGATTTGTTAAGTGCGACTCCACAGACTTATTATATGAACGAAAAATCTGTCAAGTTATAACAGATTTGTTGAAGTAAAATTTGCTTACTAGTGTAACCTATAGTGATAGCAGATTTACTTATAGTTATAACAGATTTATTTTTTTGTTTCAATTTTGATAGACTTATTTTACATAATGGCAGATTTGTTTGTTACAAAAATAACTGAGAGAATTATTTTTCCAGATTTCCTGTAGTGACAGACTTATATTTTTTATGGCAGACTTATTTATAATTAAAACGAATTTGTGTTAAAAAATGAGTAATTTAAGCCTAAATCCACTCCCTTTTTATGTCTAGGGTTTCGGCCACCTCTATAACCGTTTTTGATAGAGTTTTTTCAACTTTTTCATCATCAACATCACCTCTTAGCCTCATTTTTTTTCCTTTATTCCTATCTCCTCTCATTATCATCTTCTTATCTGGTTATGGATCAAATTATTCTTGTAAGTGGAAAGTGGATGTTTGACAACAACAGATGGTTATTTGCTGTTGATAACAAAAGAGGAAGCCGAATTCTACAAGGCAACAGAGACACAAGCTATGACGATTTCATTCGAATGGTTTATGAGGATTACGAGTTGGATCATAGTTCATGCCGTGTTGTCTTAAGTTACATGTTGCCGAAGAAGATATTTGAGAAATTACCCATAGATACACCACCAGTATTTATTGGAAACGGTAGACAACTTCAAGCTTTTTTTGGGCAATCAAAAACAGAAACCATGAGACTTTGTGTTGAAGTCGAAGACAACAAGACTGCTGAATCAAGGAAACGAAAAAAACCAGAAGCTAATGCAGAGAAGACCGCTCCTAATTTGGCCAACGCGCACGGATTGGAACATGTTTCGAACAACGAAGATGAAGACACTGGCCACGACGCTGCTAAAGACGGAGATGATGATGGACCTATATTTGATTATTGTGACGACTCTGATGGAACTGACTCTGACGATGAGAACTTCAGTTCGTATGGGATTCCGACAGAAGAAGAAGAAAAAACGAAATTACCTATAAAGAAAAGGAGTTCAGGTATTTTTCTTGATGATCAGAAAGATGTTGCTGATTATGCGATGTTAGAATTATCTTCATTGGATTTATCTGTTGGACAATGTTATGAAACGAAAGAGCACTTGGAGACACGGTTGAAGATTCTAACTGTGGTGCAGAAGTTCGATTTTGTTGTTTATAAATCAACACCAAATATATTGATTGTCAAGTGCTGGGTAAAGGGATGTACATGGAGGGTGAGAGCTACACCATTAAGAGATTATCCAAAATTTCATGTGCGTGTGTTTGTTGGGGAACATACATGTTCAGTTACTGAGCGTTCTGCACGTGCTCGACATGCAACTCCTGATATACTTGGAGCATTGTACAAAGATTTTGTTGGTGGAGTTGGGCCCAAGGTATTGCCAATGCATGTTGCTGAGGCAATGAATAAACGATTTCAAATCAAGGTATGAATTTAATTTGTGTTTTAAATTTCTTAAAAACAGTCTTTACATACCTGTTTACACTTATTTGCTCGCGAAATAAACTATTTATTTGATTAGATGGAGTACTGGAAGGCTTATCGGACACTTAAATGGGCTCGAAAGTTGGTTAGTGGCAGTCCAGAGAGTGGATATCAACAACTACCTTGTTACTTGTACATGATAAAAAGGGCCAACCCTGGTACTTTCACGCGACTTGAAGTTGATGCAGCGCAAAGATTCAAGTATTTGTTTCTAGCTTTTGGTGCTAGCATTGTTGGATTTCCATTCATGAGAAAAGTTGTTGTGGTTGATGGTACTTTCTTACAAGGAAAATACAAAGGTACTCTTCTTACCGCAACAGCTCAAGATGGCAATTTTCAAATATTTCCTCTCGAATTCGCTGTAGTTGACACTGAAAATGATGAATCGTGGAAATGGTTTTTCAAGCAGCTAAGTTCTGTGATTCCTGATGACGAAAGTCTTGCCATTATCTCTGATAGACACAATTCCATTGGTAGAGCTATTAAGATTGTTTACCCAAAGGCTAGTCGGGGAATATGCACATACCACATGTACAAGAACATCTTGGTCAATTTAAAAGGTCGTGATGCCTTCAGGTTGGTTAAGAAGGCGGCAAATGCTTTTAGACTCATTGATTTTCAAACTTGCTTCGATCAGATTGAAGCATTGAATCCCGAACTTCATAGCTATCTTCTAAAAGCAGATGTCCGGCAGTGGGCTCGTGTTCATTTTCCGGGTGATAGATACAACTTGACTACAAGTAATATTGCAGAGTCAATTAATAGGGTCCTGTCACATTCTAGAAGTTTACCTATTGTACAACTCTTAGATGTTGTGAGATCCATGATGACAAGATGGTTTTCAGAAAGGAGGAGTGATGCACTCAAAATGAAAACGTCTTTAACCCGTGGTGTGGAAAAACTTTTGAAGGTACACATTTATAATACATATTCGTATGAAACAAGTTAGTAGGTATCATTTACTTAATGGTGTTGTTTTAATTTTGTAGGATCGCGTAGAATATGCTAAGGTTCTTACCATCCAAGATATAGATGCTCATCAAGTACAAGTGATGAGCGGGTCGTCTATTCGTATTGTAAACCTTAGAGACAAAAAGTGTACGTGCTGTAGGCTTGACTTGGAGAAATTGCCATGTGCTCATGCAATCGCTGCGGCTGAGAAGAAGAATATTTCTTGCATAGCAATGTGTCATCATTATTTCCACAAGACCTACTTGTACAACGCTTATGCAAATCCCATCATGCCACGAGACTGTGCTCTCCCTGTACCGGAAAATGTCGCAGCTCAAATTTGCCTACCACCGGAGGTTAAACAACAACCAGGTAGGCCAAAGAAATCAAGAATAAAATCTGCATAAGAGATTGCTACTGAAAAAAAACGGCCAAGAAAGGAACATACATGTGGTAATTGTGACCAAGTAGGACATAACCGAAAATCTTGTCATTCATAAACTGGTTTTTTTTCCTCGTCTTATGCAGGATATTTATGTTGGATTTGATTATTTGAATTTTTTAAACATTGATGGTTTCTCTCGTTAATTAGAAGCTAATTGGTTTTTATTCTTTACATGTGTTATACGAAGAATACGTATAATGCAAGTATACATATGTTACTTTGAAGAATACGTATCATGCAAGTATACATATGTTACTTTGAATAATACGTCTCATGCAAACATTCATAAACCTGTTTTAATAACAACCTGCAAGTACTAAACAAAAACCTTTACGTACAAAAACTGATAACTCAGGTTTTAACCCTAAATAACACTGCAAGTGCACAGCAATCGAAGTGGTAATATGGGATCGAATCCACAAGGACCAAGTGCTACACTGTGAAAATATGAGATTGGAATTAAGCTAAGTTGATTAAATCTGGTTGTTTTGCAAGAGAAGAATAATAAATGCAAATAACGGTGTAAACTTATGAATTTAAAAACATTAGGCTTTAGGGCATTTCGCAGGAAATCATAAACCATGAATCAGACAATTATTCAGGGAACAATTCAGCGCAGTCTTGAACTCAAACATAAATTTATAACCAATCCACTGTCGTGGTATCAATCACTTTACCTAGCAACCTAAGATTCTAAACTGTCGTTTGAACTTAGAATTCTAGACAAGCATTAACGAACATGTTTAATATGTTCACAAATCGCCTTAGCATCAGCTTTCGTTGGCTAAGGACAATTTGCTCATCTACGTTCTTTCAGGCATTTAATCGAACACTTTTGGTGCATTAAACATCCTAACATCAGGAACTAGGTGATCAATCTAATTCGAGCAATAAGAACAACGATAGATGAAGACAAGTACAAATCCCTATCTATGTCTAATTCATTGATTCATGAGATCCCTTGAAACCCTAAAACCTAACTACGAGATTACTCAGACATGGATGCAAAGAAGACACAAAGAGATAAAGGAAAACTCATGATCGATTGAAAATAGAAATCAAATTAGGGTTTAGAAATCTTCTCAATAAATCGTCGAGTCAGAGATTCGTCTCCCTTATGCTTACAAATTGTAGAAGCTCCCCGTCTCATAAAAATCAAGCGTGTCCCCCCACAAAAACTCTCCCCCAAAAACCTTTTGTACTAAACTAAAACAAATTAGGAAAACTGATTTTTTTCCAATTTTGGTCGGTTTAGAAAAGAGATCGATCGATCTGAAAGTAGATCGATCGATCCTTTTCCAAATCGATCGATCTTGCCCTTTGCTGATCGGTCTAATTGTTTACGGTGGCACTTCGGACGTCGAGATCGATCGATCATGTGTGGGATCGATCGATCCGTAACCAAATCGATCGGTCCTGCTTCTCTTGATCGATCTAAATTATTACGGCGATTTCTTCGAAGTTAGGATCGATCGATCTCATGACAGATCGATCGATCCATTATCTTTTCTTGTTTCTTCGCTCTTTTCGTCCATTCCTTGCTCCAATTCGCTTAGACTCATTCCCAACGTATTATAACCTGCAAAGATCACAAAAACAAAGGAAAGACTCGATAAAACATTGAAAACATGGGTTTGAATGCGTTAAAAACGCAATACATCAAAAACCTGCAAGTACTAAACCTGTTTTAACACTGAAAATTCAAGAACCTACAATTCTTAAAGGTTCAGACTACATCAATAACATGAAAAAGCTAATGAAACGTCATTGTGAAAAGAGTACTAAGTATCCTTAAGGTGAGGAATTGTTATGTCCACTCGGGAAGGTAGTGGTTCACGTAACTCATGTGTCTCCTGTGTCTCCTCTCTAACTTCGTCGAACAACTCAGCAGCAAGCTTCATTCGGATGCCCTGAATGTTACTATCGCACAAGCCATCAAATGTGCTCCCAAGAGCAAGACACTCAATGTATTTCAGAGTGTATACACCACAATCTCCTGGATTTTCATTCACTGGGACACCGGTCTTGACTCTTCTCACCTCCAACTGCCTAGTCGACTTCTTACGCGTTTCATTCGGAATCACTAGATTTAGCAATGCAGGGATCATCTTGGCGAAAGGGCGACATTGCTCGATCATTTCGATGTCCTTCAAGCTGGGGATGCTGTCATACACAAAAATCTTGTGCGAGGCCAAGTCGATATCTAGAGCTACCCAATGGTCACTGGTGATGTTGTGACAAGCATAGAGGTGGTCAACCTGAGTATACCATTCCTTGTTGGTTGGTGATCCTTTAGGAGCTATACCTTTGACGTGGTCTATATAGAAACTCCGGAACACATAAGATTTTCGCGATGTCTCCCACTTCTTGTACTCATTAACCATTGACATCACAAAATCTTGGCTCAAGAATGTGATGCGTGGATTATAGTAAGGAGATGGATCGCGCATAAGCCTTTTGCGGAACATAGTCATTGCTGCTCCCATGTGCTACATAAAAAAACACAGGAATTGTAAATTAAAGAAGATATGTGACAGCTTACAAAATCTGAAAAAAAAAATTACTTAAACTTACTCTATCAGATAACCATCCATATTCCTTATCTGGCCAATCAATCCTAGGAGTAATAAGCTTCCAATAAAAACGTTCATCTGCTTCGGGTCTGATATTTGGTTCTTCCCTATTAAAAATCATTAACAATTGATTAATTTAAAACGACAAGTTTTGAATCGTTTAAAACAGTGACAGAAATAAGATACAGTAGCGTTTGTAGAAATAATTTAAAACAGTAACAGAAATAAAAAAACTTACGCAGCTAGCTTGAGAAAGTCCAGTAGTGTTTGCAGTTTATCTTCTTCAACCATTGTGAAAGCATCATATATAGCAGGAGAAGGTTCTACACCTTTGACAGTTTTGATGATGCGCTTAACTGTAGAGCTCCCTACATATGGAAATTTCTGAGACAAACTCAATTGTGGAATCCGCCTCGACTTAGACGTCCCTGCACCCAAGTTCGTTATTTTGTCATGTAAAGCTGTCAAAGCGTTACCAATCGCAGCATCAACCATATTTTCTGCACGGTCAGACCAAGTCTCCTCAGGGTCTTTATCTGTTTTTTCTTGCTTGATCTTTGTCACTTTCACAGGATTCACAGCTGCTGCTACCTTCTTTTTCTTAATCTTCACAACTCTTTGAGATGGCAACCCATCTTTTGATGTTTCAATCACCTCCACCATCCATGACTGCACAAGAGTGTAAGATAGTTTAATAGTATGTAAAACGGGTTTAATAACTTAGATAAAGGTAAAGTACTTACCGGATTGTTACTTTCAGCTTCATCATCTACCTTTGGATTTGAATTATCTGCTTCATTAGGCTGAACAGCTTCCAATCGAACTTCTTGGTCTTTGAAGCCCTTTTCCACTGAATTCAATCGCAGTTCTACAGCAGCAGCTTGAACTTGCATTGCTTTCAAATCCTTCTCCAATATCTCATGTGACTTTAGCCTTTCATCCAATGCATCCATCCTGCTGTTCAAATCCTTCCTCATAGTTTTCATTGTATTACTCATTTTTTCCATGATCTTCAAAATACCCGCCATAGTTACTTGGTCCTCTATAACCTACATACACCTAGTTATTTAGCTTAATTGTTTTTTATTAACCAAAAGAAAAAGAAGCTACTGTTTGGTCTTTAACCAATTCAAAATCAAGATATAATACTAATAGACTTATTAAATAGGAACTAACCTCTGCATCTTCTTCCTCTAAACCTTTTTTCTTCAGCTTCTTAGAACTTGTACTGCCAACCTCTTTTTTTGTAGATGGTTCTTTTCATTTTTCTTTCCATTAGTTGCAGCTTCTGCCCCATCCCAAACATTCATAGGCAAACAACCATTAATGATATCTCTAATAAGGTTGTCTAGCGCTGGTTCTGCAAGCTGATCACTATCATCACTCCAAATCGGATACATGTTTTCTTCAGACACTGGGATCATATGCCTCACACGCACCTACAACATAACAATGTAAGTTTTGCAAAAACAGTCATTGATTATATGATCGTATAAACCAATTTATTATATTATAATCACTATCTAATCTTATGATTATGTAATCATATCACCAACAAATTAAGAAACACTAACCTCTCCATGAGCTGCCTTCTCTTCATCTATGAACATTTGGAAATTGAAACGAGTACGAGATGATTCCCAACTGAGTAAGGGAACATCTGTGGTTTCCTTCTTCTTACCATATGCTTCTCCAAGTCCAGGAACACTCTCATAAATCCATGTCAACAACACTTGAACACATCCATGTATACAATAGGAGTCATTATGGTACTCAACAACCTTTATCGAACGAATGAGGCTATCAAACGCCACTCGACCCCATGGATAGTTTTCAAAAGCAACTGAATCAAGAACTCTTTTGACACTCAATAAAGGAATCCTAGACCCATGACTGATGCCATACACTCCAACCGAAAGAACGACTAACCTTCCAACCATTAGCCTTTTTTGCTTACTCCATGTCGCGCATTTAGACAATAACTCAACCAATTCCGTATACGTTGGACCATCAGAGCTTGACAGTCCAAGTTCTTTCCAGAAATCCGTGTGATCAACATCCAACTCGTCATTCTGAGCAAAATGATCACAGTTCAGCCCTGTTATGTCCGCAAATTCATTCAAAGAGAATCTGATTGGGCGACCACCAAACAATGACCATATCTCATGACTGTTCTGGATTGCTAACTGATGTGTGAGAAAATAATGCACCCTCCCAGCAGCCCATACATACTTCATTTCAGCAAACTTGATAAACACTCCAACAGATGAATCCCTCAAATCTGACCAAACATCGTCTCCTAATCCATCTTTTATGATTGCAAATTTAGCTTTGAAGCAGTTATGGTTAATGCTTCTATTTTGTAACGGAGATTTCCCTTCTTCATAGAGACGAGAAGGATACTTACGCTTTTCACTTGAGGATGCCATTCCTAAAATAAACATAAAAACAACCATTAATCATTGGAAAAAATACCCATGATTCCTAAGTTGCGTAATGGTCACTACCTAAAGCCAAAATTCGATAGAACAACATATAAATTACAAATCAGATCAAAATGATGCACACATTGCTTTCGAAAATCACAAACCAAACTTCACAAACACTGATCACATTGAGAAACAAGAGGGATTTAAACCAAGACAATGACGATCCTAATTTCTCCATGTTTTCTTACTAATTAAAACAAATATATGATGAATGCAAAGTAAAATTTGTTACTATTAAGAGTAGATCAAATAAATCAGTTAGCTGAGGCAATACATAGAGCAAGAAAGAATAACGAAAACTAAATGCGTATGCTAACAGTTTTTCCTCTTCTTCATCAATACAACAGATTTTAACCAACACAACAGATTTTAACCAAGAGATTCCTCCAAATGATACAAACAATCAACCAACCAACCATTGAAAGTACTGCAATGATTAAACAAACGAGAGCAAAAATAAGCTAAATTCCTAAACATAAATCCCTAACATTGTAAACATTGCAAAAAAAATTATGGTTTAATAAGCAAGAATTAAAGAAATAAATCTGTGACTATCAAGAGTAGATCAAATAAATCTGTCAGTTTAGGCAATATATAGAGCAAGCAAGACTATAGAGCAAGCAAGACTAACAGAATCTAGTGTAAGTATCACTGCCCCCGTTGCTAACAGTGCTTCGGAAACATCAAACTATCTGTAAAGAGGAATCTATGATGGATTGGCCACATTCAATATGGCAAGCTAAATCCTCTACCATGTTTTAGACACCAAATGCTATTGATAAAACAAAGAAAACTAACCCTATTAATCTTAATGGAATCATTTTGTAATCTAAGAAGTGCAATCCTAGAGGCTAGAGGAACCCTAAGTCTGTTTTTCTTCTTGATCTATTGAATAAATCATCAACTGGAAAACAATCTTAAACACTAACTACATTCCATCCAGCAAACAGTAGCACCACCATTGTTACTGCATTTTGAAGTTCCAAAACTAAAACATCAAAAGTTTTTCTATTCATCGCACCTTCTTCACGGAAGCAGACCAATCCCAGAGTCCACTTCTACTTTGAATTCTTTCTCTGCTTCCGAAATGGCTCCAATCGCTGCTTCTCTAGTGAAATCAATCAACAATTCGGACAAGAAATGATTTGATTTAACTTGTCCACTCGTGTTCTAGATGAGGAATCTATCAAAACGTACCAGATGATTGGAGAAGATTGACCCGATCTCGATGGAGGTAACAAATTGGAACAAGATTTTTTCTTCAAAGGCTCTTTTGATTGAGGATTAAGCACGGACCCGTGAGATTAAAGGATCAAAATTTCGAAGGAAACAAGAACAGAGAAGAACGTAAAGCAAAAGGGGTATTCGAATTTTGGGGGTTTTGGCTTTGGCTTCGAATTTTGGGGGTTTTGGATCAAAATTTCGAAGGAAACAAGAACAGAGAAGAACGTAAAGCAAAAGGGGTATTCGAATTTTGGGGGGTTTTGGCTTTGGCTTCGGACGCAACAAGAAGAAGACGCCGACTTCGGGTTTGGTGGTCTTATTATTATCAGCTTTTCTTCTTCTTTTTTTTGCCAGAAGACGCCGACTTCTGAGTTAAAAACTATGAACCTCCAATTTTAGGGTTCGTGTGTTTAATTTTGGGGAAGAAAACTATTAAAATCAGATTTTTTTTTTTTAAATAAATATAAATGACATTTTGGATAATATGATAAAATTTATAATGTGAGAGGTCTTTTTACTTAAAATATGAGTTAAACTAGTAATTTTTTTTTTGGTGGGTTAGTCTAGTTATTTTTTCATAGTTTTGAGTCATTTTGGGTAATTGTCACTAAAAAAAAATAGAAATATAATAATACACTAAAGAACAAAATTAATGGACTGGACATCGAGTTTTGCATAATCAGTGACCACTAAAACGACAAATAAGAAACAAACACAACAAGACATCATCGACAACACAACAAAACATCATCGACAATGATCTACGATACCTTATGGCTTACGTTGACTTAACGTGAGCGAAAGAAGGGATAGTATGAATCTTAAAACAACAAAGGAGATGTGACTCGTGAGTTTCGTGATCGGTGAGGTTGATGATCATAGACACAGGTTCAAAGAGTTACTAAAATAAAAAAACCTACACTTCTTTATATAAGAACGTAAGACTTGAATTTTATTAGACGTTTCCGTTTCCTTTATGTTTTCTGTTCTGGAAAAATTGAGTTTAATATACATAATTACATTGCGACACCTATTTTGGAACCAAAAATTTTCCGAGACGTCCCCCAGTTTTATTCCCTGTCCTTGAATTTGATCGAAGTCCCCGCATCACTAGAAATGCCCCCAAAACGTCCCCGCGGTGTTCCCACAGTGTCCCCTTCTCCTGAACGTCCCCGGTACGGGGACATCATCCAAAATGAAGTCCTTGTGCTATTTCAAGCACGCCACACCAAAGTTCTCGTTTGTAAGCTGGTTGACGGCTCAAAATCGAGGAGAGTCTCTCGACCAGAGACCGTATACTACATAGGAACTCAACACATCAGGGTGTTTGTGTGTTATATAATCAAGCAGAGGACACCAGAAATCATCTTTTTTCACCTGCAGTTACTCTTATGGAGAATGGAGGTGTCTTACCCACCCATTACTTGGTGAAAAATACACAACGGACTGGACAAAGGTCTCATAAACCAGACCTTTGACAATCTTACTTTAATCTTTGAGCCTATTTAAATTCTTGATCATTATCAATCTTGTCGCCTCCAACGCAAGATTCAAAAACCTGGTCATATATACAGAGAGAAAACCCGAAGACAGAAGGCATTGTTCTTTCTATATATGATTAATGAACAACAAAATGGTATATATTATCGGAAACCAAAGTGGAATTATATATCTTTATATCTACAAAATAAAGTTAACAAAACCGTGGACTTGGTATGTCTTCATATTAACCAGTTCAACTTCATATTAACCTTACTAATGAGTGTGATGTGCTTTGTACACATTACAAATTGATTTTTCTCAACACGTCCGATTTGCTTACGACACATTAGACGAATTCATGATGTTGTCCATTACGTGTAAAGCCTCATCATATGCATTGTATAACAAAATGAAAGAAATTCGGACTTTTTTTCTTTAGTCCTTTAATGAAATAAAGCTTTTCATCTAAAGCCAAAAAAAAGTGTGAAAAGCCTAGAGGTCATTAGTTATTAATTCGAGTGATTCTTGGGACGGGCCATATAACATACTGTGGTGATCCCAGACCTGAGGGAATGATACGGGTTCGCTGCCCTTTTCGATCGTGGATTTATAAAGAACTAATGGGTCAGTAAAAGAAAGATGGACCTTTGTATTAATTGGTTTGTGGCCCATATAGTTCTGTTAGAGAGAAGAATAATAGCAATCAAGCGTGATCATCATGTCTTTCTCCGGCGTTGCATAGCTCTTCTCCAAAGGTTTCTTGCGAAATTTCAGGCCGGTTCCAAGCTATTAAGAATGTTCGAGAATCTTTACATTACTTTCTCTCCTTGTACATGGATATGAGTTATAGAAAGGTGTTTATCAAATTCTTAAATCAATATACTTTAATGTATTTCTGCAAATAACCTATTGTCTAACGTTTCTTTCATCGATTTCTTTTGCTTTTACTTATTTCTTTCTAATTCTTTTTTTTACCCTTCTATTTCAGTCTTCATAAATCCCCAACCCTCCCCCCCCCCCCCCCCCCCCAAGAAAAATTTCATCTAAGCTAAAAGTTACAAATTTTTAGTGTACGTAGTTATCTAGTTTTTAGTGGATCGGCTCCAAATTAAGTACTACTACTTTTGATGTGCACTTGCATGACTATTTTGTTGTCTTGGATATTAGGGGGTTTTGGCTGTGATAAAGAAGGTCAAAGTGAACGAATTATCTTTGTCAAAAGCAGTGGTGCTACAGATGTTTTTCAAAAACATGATGGGTCTGTGCAATCACAGGACACATTTGCAATGACCTTGGAACTGGTCATAGCAAAAATGTCAAGACCTCGATGGCTGCTCGTGAGATAAAGGCACACACTTCCTCATGGTCCTCCTTGGCTGCCGAGAAATTGAAGGATATTCAGAAACCAAACAAAAGAGCTTTAAGGAGAGCAAGGATGCGCAAGCAACAGAGGAAGGTTAATCCTAAGTCTCATGGTGAATCATACAACAAATTCGGAGGGTGTTTCCATTGTGGAAAGAAAGGCCACAGATGGCAGCAATGCTTCAAAAGGAAGAAGAAACTTCTGACGCTCTAGAAATCAAAAAGGTGTTGAATTCAGCCCACAAGGTACGGTTATGTTTGGGTTACCAAGAAAGACCTTTATGATAAGAAAGTTGTTCTGGATGAAGCTGTCAGTATGAACAATTATGATCCTAAGAGGAACAAGCTGCATTCAATGATCAACATGGCATAGATCTCTGATCTTAGAGATGATAAAGAGAGGTGGTACTTTGACACTGGCTGTTCCAAACAGATGTCTAGTGACAACAGTCTTTTGAGCAACTACTCTGAGTCAATCAGGGGTAGTGTCATGTATGAAGACGGTCCGTTTGGACACATTACTGGAAAGAAATCCACTGTCAATAGTCATACACCACATTTTGTTGAAGTATACTTCGTTGAAGGACTCACTGTGAATCTGATCAGTGTGAGTCAGCTGTGCTCTAATGGGTTGAGTGTTGTGTTCGATATGAGTGGATGTCGTGTTGTTGACTTAGAAGGAAACACAATTTTCTTTGGGTCTAAGGTCGAGAACAACTACTATATCTGGGAATGTTCTGAGGGATGTCAGCCTGATGGTATGACTAAACTTAATCTGGTTAATCAAGAATCTGGCTGTTCAGATACTTCGTGTGTCAGAAGATTACATAGATACAACGCAGCTGATAAGAATAATGGATGGTCATTGGTTATTCATAAAGAACTAAAATATCTAACTCAGAACAATCTATGGAATTTGATCACGTGTTTCTCTGATCACGGTTCAACAGGTAGCAAATCAACTATCATTAAATGTATAATTGATGGTGTTACGTTAACTGATGCATGACCAACAAGAAGCAGAAACATCAGCTGGAGAGCATATAGGGACAACTCCCTTGTGAAACACATTCATGTACTCACACTTAAAAGGAAGCAGTGGGTTATCAAACTCCTTCTTATTCAGTTGAGTATGGAACCAACGTGTGCAGTGTGCAACCGTAAGACATAGACTCTTGCTGACTGGAGTATGACTCATGATATGTCTTTCTCTTTACTGGATTGCTTGGATCTTGCGTGGTGCTTATTGAATTGTCAAGCTAGAATGAGAACTGAGCATATGTGTACTAAGCACCATTTGATTCTAGAGTTTGGTAGGCGTTGTCTAGTTGAGAGTACACTGATTTGTTCTGATGATCAATCTCCAAGAAAATTTGTCAAAATCTTTTTAAACAAATGGTTGTTATGTCAAAATCTCACCTTGCTCTTTGTGAGCACTAAGTCTTGATATGCTCTGGATGGTTGTGTGGTACATAGTTATTTCAGAACAGCAAGTGTGTTTTTTAATCCATTGTACATATCACCTCTCAAAAGCTCTTATCGGTATGTCAACTCAAAAAAAGAGCTGCTCATCATACGTGTTCAGAAGTGGTTTCTGTTTTCCTTATCTCTCTCTAATCCATTCTGTTGGGTTCAAAGGAAAAGAAAAGAAAGAAAATAAGTTAGAAAAGAAAAAGAAAAGAAAGAGAAGAAAAAGAAAAGAAAGAAAAGAAGTTATAAGAGAAAAATAAAATGACTTATTATTTGTCGCTTGCTCAAAATTAAAATGAGTTGGGAAGGGGATTTCTTTTATGTGTATGTATCTCTCTTGACAGAGACTGAACATGTATACTGATGTGAAGACTATTTTGAGTTGATCACTGAGTGTAAAAGCTCCTCTGTGAGAAACAACTACCTCAGTGGGCTGTTCTGATGTCAACTTGTGTTGTCACATGTCCTCTTGGACAAGTCTGAGGGTTTGTGTCTCTATTTTGTATACATATGTATATATCTTGGTCAAGTTCTTCACTTTCTGGTTCTCTATTCAGTATACATATGTATATATCTCTATTCAGAAAATCAGTGTTGTTTGGAGACTGGTTCTCGTCTGTCACAACTCGGTTCACAATGGTTGCATTTCTGCTCCCTGTTTATGTGACTACTGCATGAGTCTGATTGGATGTATATACGATTAGGTCTAGGTTCTTGTGTTACTGTCATCTCCTATCTTGTGTTTTTTTTTAAAGCTCATGGGTTGTGACTATGCTAGGTTTTTCCTAGCTGGTTAAGATAATATCTTTTGGTCTTTGTCGTTTCTCTATCATTTAAGTTTAAATCATGTGTTATTGGTGAAAAGGTTCCATTCGTTAGTTGGAATTGGTTGTTTTGTAGGTATTGGCCCACATATCTCCGTCATATCTTGTTGGCCTCTCTTAAAAAGAGATAATGAGCTTGAAAACGGTTCAAAAAAAGGAAGGTTCTCGAGTGGCGGTTTTCTTTTTCGAAAAATCGAGGGGAGTGGAGGGAAAACAAACTATTCACGCCTCGGTCTGTCTTATCGTGTGTAACTGTTCTCTTTTTCCATTTATGAACCCTAGTTTCTTTCTCTTCTACAGTTTACATCTCTCTCTTGCTTCTGTGTTTTTCTCTCGCTTTTGGCTCTCGTTTTCTTTGCGATTTGTAGAAATTATCATGATTAAATCACCGGGAAAGGTTGCTGAAGATCCGTCTCCGACCAAGTTAAAGAGGGTTGTTGCGTCTAACAAGGCTGGTGGTTCAAAATCCAAGAAACAGAAGTGTGCTGCAATTGTAAAGGTTGAGTCGAAGATGGTTCCGATAACTCATCGTCTTCGAACAAGAGGTCGTATTCCTCCATCAAAAACAACAAGTTCAACACCTCTGGATGTTGATGATGATAGTGGAGATTCCGGATCAGGGAGCAGAGACTCTGTAACTCATCAGGTGTCAGATCTGCTTGATGGAACGGGTGATGGTGCAAAAGGTCGACATGCATTCCAGGTGGAAGAAATGGTGGAGGATCCTGAGGATATAAGACTAGTCTTCATGAAAAGATATGAAGAACACCGTCGAATTGTGTCTGCTCCTGACCAGAAGTAACCAGAACTCAAGAAATGTGTGCTGGCTCCATACGACAATAGGTTTGCTTCTCTTGTTGCAGCCAACAGACACAAGGTCATCTATGTCAAGAACTTCAATGAGATGCGTATTCTGAATCTGGGAGTAGATACTTAGCAGACTGCCGAAAAATACATTCATGCTGCTGGATTGATGTCTACGATCACTAAAATTGATACCTTCTGCCCTGAGGCTGTCAAGGAGTTCTATGCCAATTTGGATGATATGGAACTCCGAGAAGATGGTCAACACTGTGTATGTCAGAGGAGCTATGTGCGAGTTCACTCCAAGTATCATCAACAATAATGAGGATCCATCTGAGTATGTGATCTCTCTCCTCACAGATGGTCACATCAGGAAGTGGGAGGATCTTTCGACCTCTAGGATGAGTAAGACCATGACTCTTCTGTACAAGGTATGCTGTTACAACTGGATTCCGTCAACCAACATAACGTCACTAAACCCAGATCGAGAATTTCTGGTCTCCATGGTATCAAGACACAATTCAACTTTAGTAAACTGGCTTATAATGAGATCATGGCTTGTGTGAATCTGCAACGGCCCTATAATTTTGTTATGCCGAATCTAATCGATAGGTCCTAGCATTTCAACGCATTGTGCCGACATATCCCGGGGATCACACATCTGTTGCGCCTGCTGTCATACGTATGGACTCCAAGGCTTCTTCTCAGTATGGGATTCCTATAGATTTGGCTGCTCCGTGTTTGTTGTCCGATCTCAAAGAGGCATCTACTCTGATCAACAACATTATGACTAGGCTGACAGGTTTTGTATACTTAGTCTGTTTCCTGCTTTACACTATTTATGCCTTCATTTATTAGTGTTTTTACATGAGTATGCATCCAAGCAAGGGGAGAATATGGAACCACGGTTAGCAAGGAACTCGGAGTGAAGACAACTAATGCAAAGGGCGAGGAGGCTCAGGATGATGAAGAAGAGATAAAATGGATCTTCCTCTTAATGTTTCTGATGTGTGTTCTTATCTAGTCTGATCTCTATTTATCTAGTTTGTTGGTACCTTGAACATTGGTATTTTGTTGTTATTTCTGTTTCTATTTCGGTTGTTGCAAACACCTCTGAATGAGGCTGTTAGGATGATGAACTTATACCTTGGGTTTATATAATTATGTTTTGGTAACCATTTATGTTTCAGTTCATATTTGCTTATCTGGTTGCTTAAGTTTGTTTGTGTGGCCTAGAGTGTATAGAGTAATTTGCATAATGTACCTTGGTGTATGTTCGTTTGCTCCTTGCGCAGGTTGCTTGGATTGTCATACTCAAGTAAAAAGGGGGAGATTGTTAGTGCAGAAGAATATGTTGAAGCAACAGGATCAGTGAAGCAGTGAAAAGTTCGTGTGCTACATAGAAGCTAGAAGGAATAATCAGCAAACTAAGGAGAAAAGTCTTCTTGTGACTAGACACGCCAGGTGGCACCTCGAGTTGGGAAACACAATACCAAGAAGCGTACGCGAGAAGTCGGGTTCGGGAAAAAAGGAGGTCTGACACAAGTGCATAAAGTCAAGGTGCAGGTGGGATTACTTACTGTTGATCAAAGGTTGATGAGACTGGTGGTCTGACATCAAAATGAACAGTTCTGTTGCCCTTTCGGATTAAGTGGGAGATGTTTTTAGGGCTATAGGAGTTGCTGGTTGCCACTACTATAAAAAGAGGGGGATAGTTCATATGCCGACTAGTTCTTCCGAAAAAGATCTTTGAAGAACTCATAAACAGTGAGAGCCATTTGATCTATTGTGTTAAGTGAAAGAGATAGGTTTCGTAACTAATGTTGCGTTACATTGGATAGATTAGGAACATGTTCAGGAGCGAATCATGTGTGTGTGATGTCGCGTAACTCTGTGTAGAATAGGTTGTAGGATCTGTTCTATAGAAGTGTTTGAGTAATCTATCTGTTGCAACAGCTGTGTCGTGTATGAGTTGTTGTGTCCTGCGGGGAAAGCAATAAAGACTGTGTTTTTATTGGAAACTATATGTCTCTTGTTCATATCTCTGTTCAAGTATCTTGTGCAAAGATTCCTACTTTTTCATATTTAAGGGTTAAAACAAGAGCACATAAATAGTCAATAGCATAGATAAACAATCATATTTTTGACATGTGTCTAAATGTAATCGAGTGATTAACACATGTTTCAGTCTTGTTAATTGCAATTGTTCTTGTAAAATTCTCATGAAATACACCAAACTTTATCTAATAAGATAGAATATGATTTTGAGTTTTGGTAACCCTACATAATATATTTTGGTAATTTGTACTTATATTTCAAATTATACATTCGTCCAATAATTAACGCGGCAATATCAAGCTTCATAAATTTTGGAAATCAAATATGTTTCATGAAATGCATATGATTCTGAAAAACACCTAAATTTATATAATACGATAAAATTTGGTTTTGAGTTTTGAGATTTTAACGTTAATCGTATGTCATTATTTTGCAAATGCATATGTTTTCAAGATGCAACATTAGTCGTATAAACAAGGTAATATCACTAATAACTACACACACTAGATTCCATAATCTCATATGTAGTAGTTGGAGTCGTACTTCGTGTTTGAACTGATAGCAAACTCAAAACAAGAAATGCTCAAATGAGCTTAATAGAATACATAAGACCGAGAAATTGAAATTGCCCTTATGGGCTCTATTAGATGCAAGGAAAGTAAAAGATGAAAATTTGATATGAGAACACCAAGACCAAAATGATTTAGATTGATTACAAAGAAGGAAGAGAGTTATTTGATAGCAACCCTGAAAGTTACATTCAATGTTTACATAAGAGACATATTTTTATGAATCTACTTTGTTAGGTTAACCTAATTCAGGTCCGATTTTGATTGTGTGCGGGCGGTGCTTTTGCACCAGAATTTGAATTTTTTTTTTTTTGTTTTATTGACATTGAAGTTTCAAATTCAATTTTTTACATGCCCATCAGCAGTGTATATTAATTTTTTCTCTAAAAATTCATGCTTTTTTACTTGATTTACATTGCTTTTGTGCATTTTGTACAAGTAATAATGTTTCAACCGGGTCTGACCTAATTACATGGGCTAATGGATCTCTCATGAACATACTGTTGAGCTTTGTTGTAATATAAACTAATATTCAAAAATTCGGACAGTCGAAGTGGATCTAGCGCCTAATGACAAAATCGGAGATTAAATGAGGATTAATTGGGATTTAGTTTTTAGTATTTTTTTTAACCATATATATATATATATATATGTAAATAGACATATGATGGTAAATAAAAGTTATTATAAATTTAGAATCCTAAAAATAATCATAATTTCATAAACATATATATTATATGTAATTAAAATACATCACATAAATAATTTTAATAATATAATATGTTTTCTATTTAATTTTAGAAGTTTTCAAAATAATTATTGATATGAAATTGACCCAAATCTAAGATGGGTCTAATAGTTTAGCTATTACAAATGTTATAAATGAAACATGAAAAAACAAAAGGAAAAAAAAAAAAAACGAAGACTACGATTACGACGCGAGGCGAATGGAGTTGTTGACAAATTGGCTCATTTAGAAAGATCAAAATATCAATCTTGTTGTATTTATGATGTTCCTCCAATCATGTTTCATTTGTAATGTTTTTGTAATACATATTTTTATAATCTTGCAAAGTCGTGAATTGATAAGTTATATATTTGGATCATCTCTATTTGTTACATTACCTATATATTAAGTACCAATGAATAATAATAATTTGGGAAAATAGTGAAAGTATGGCAACAATAGATTTTAACTTACAATACGCTCGAAAGGTTGGAAGTACAATATTTCAAGTCTTATAAACTCTACGCCATATTTGGATGGGCACATGTGAAAAGTTGAGAATTTTCTGTTAAAATATATGAAGTTTTGTAGTGTTTACTTGTCTTAGTTACTAAGAAGAGGTCTTTATTAATTTTCTGAGATGGAGTAAAATCTTTGTCACAGTAGTAGTGACAGCATTAATAGAATATAGAGATATTCTGTTACTCATCTTATAGATATTCTTGTTAATATCTCACTCTAATAGAATATAGAGATATTCAGTTACTTATCTTGTAGATATTTTTGTTAAGATCTCACTTGTTCTCCGGATTTTATGTAATAACTTCAGCTATTAATAGCTTTGTGAATATATCGATCCCTTCAAGAGAATTCACTATCTTACATGGTATCAGAGTTTCAAAACTCTAGAACCTTTTTTTCTTCATTCTTTTCTTTCTCTCTTCTCTCTTAACTCTTTCAATGGCTGCTGCTCCAGCACCACAAGCAATTGACAGAGCATTTGGTGTTACCAACATCAAATCTCACATCCCTCTCATTCTCGATCTCTACGATCACAATTATGATGTTTGGTGTGAACTGTTCATGACCCATTGTCTCACGTTTGATGTTCTTGGACACTTCGATGGTACTCTTCGTTTTGCTATTGTCAACGATGCTGCCTGACAAAAACGTGATGGACTTGTTAAGCTTTGGATCTACAACACACTCACTCAACCGTTGTTTCGCTCTTCTTTCCAGCGTGGAGGAACCGCACGTGATGTATGGATTCGTATTGAGGACCAGTTCCGCAACAATAGAGAAGCTCGGGCAATCCAAATCGACAATGAACTACACACAACTGAGATTGGAGACCAGACAATCAAGGAGTATTGTCAAAAACTCAAGTCCCTTGCTGATTTACTTACCAATCTTGATGCACCTGTCAACGAGAGAAATCTTGTCATGTATCTTCTAAATGGGCTCAATGAAAAATTCGATAACATTATCAATGTTATCAAGCACAAGGACCCGTTTCCTACCTTTCCATGTAACAATCGGCAACACTAGGATCTTAGAGAGTCTCCGTTGTGTATGCCTGAGTGAAGCATGTTGGTTGAATCTCCATAAGATGAGCTTGATGTGCGTTGTTGTTCATCGAACGAGGAGAAGAGCCACCATAGAAAGGACCACAATATGTCGGCATCTGAGATTGGGGAGACCAATTAGCAAACTGGTTGGGCCGTGGGGGAGGTGGACCAGACCAGAAGTTGGGTGTGTGCCAATAAGGAAAATTGGAGCCATTGTTGTAATATGGCCCAACGTTGTAGTTAGGTTTGAAGTTTGGCCCACCGTTGAATTGATTGTTGTTTCTTTCTCTGTAGCGATTGTTGTTCTTCTTGTTAGCTCTGTTATTGTTGAATTTCTGTGGCTGGGATACGACCTAATCCGGTTGAGAAGACTGTTGAAGTCTCACAGGAATTTGAGAGACAACGAGAGGTGTGGAGGAGGAAGAATGATCGGCATGTGTTGCAGAGACTTTGTGAGATCTTTTGAGGCAAGATTCTTCCATCTCCAACATGTTCTTGGCAGTGGCAAAGGTAGGAAACGGGCCCTTGTGGTTGATAACATTGATAATGAGTTTCGTGACAGTTTAACCGTCAAAACAATGGACGCTTCAACTTAGGGAGGGTAATAGAATATAGGGATATTCTGTTACTTTTTTATTTTTGGTCAACTGGGATATTCTGTTACTTATTTTGTAGATATTCTTGTTAATATCTCACTCTAATAGAATATATGGATATTCTGTTACTTATCTTGTAGATATTCTTGTTAATATCTCACTTGTTCTCCAGATTTTTATGTAACAATTTCAGCAATTAATAGCTTTGTGAATATATCGATCCCGATCAAAGGAATTCACTATCTTACAAGCATTGGTGAGTCCTTGAAACAGACGCATCGTCTTTCTCTTCTCCTTCTCCAAGTCTCTCTCCGCCATCCTCCACAGCATCAAGGCACTCCATACGTCTCTCCTAATTGATTTAGGAGCAACAAATGCAAGAGAAGTCGTCGTTCAAAAGAAGAGTTTAGTTCATATAAATCTCCTTTGTCCAAGCAATAAATAGTTGTAATAGAGTAGGCGATGAGTTGAAGAAGAATGTTTGTTTGCGTTCCAACTTTCAAAGACATGGTGAAATGTCAAAATTTAAAATATGATGTGGCATAAGGAGGATTGCTTAGGTTTCAATCCTTTGTGAGAGGGAACTCAACTATTATATATAGTATTACCAAGTAGTTGGTGGTCTTGAAACTTGAAAAAGAGTGTTCAAAGTCACTAGTTCAATTCTACTTGGGAGGGATGATTTACGCCTTAAACGTGGTATTATTAACGATTGGTCCCGGACACCGAAGAGATCATGAATCAAAGATCCGGAACTCCAACCGTTTATAAACAATAATAATAATAATAATAATAATAATAATAATAATAATAATAATAATAATAATAATAATAATAAATGTAAAAAATGATCAATTTAGACCTCAACTTTTCCTGTCGTGCATTTTTAAACTTGAGTTTTTACATATGGTTTTTTCAAGGGATAATTTGCTAAAAATACAACAAACAAATTATGATTTAAAAAGTAACCAAAAACTCCAAATTCAATGGTCTACATTTTGTCACATGCCTCATTTTTCCTAACTGTTTTTTTGGTTATACACTAAAAAGATCTTTATTTCAACCTGAACTCAAAAATAATTTAAATTTAATACTTGAACTAACATCTTATGTGCCAAAATATACTTTGACCAAATTTATGTTAGTCAGCATAAACGGAATAATGACTAAAATGACACGTGGGTTACGTGGCTCGGTAACACAAGATCGAATCTATAATTCTATAAACCGAATGCTAATTTATGTGGGGGTCCATCGAATTATAGATTTAATTTTGTGTTTTTTCCAAATGAAAAAACGACGTCGTTTTACTAAAACAATGAAACAATGTCGTTTCGAGTCGACAAAATCAAGCCACCTCACCCACATGCCGTCCTAGTCATTATTCCGTTTACATTGACTAACGAAAACTTGGTCAAGGTACAATTCAACACATAAAATGTTAATTCATCTATTAAATTTGAATTATCTTTTAATTCAAGTTGAAATAAACGATATGTAAAAGTTCAAGTTTAAAAATGCACGACGGGAAAAATTGAGGTCTAAATTGGCCGTTTTCCCCATTAATAACATACACACTTGACTTCGCAAAAACTGCCAATCAGAACTATGCACGCGTTTAAACAAGCCGAGTCCATATAAAGATGATAACTCTCATGAGAATTCAATCATGAAATTTAAATTTGCCTACATACAAAACTTACCTATTTAAAAAGGGTTTTTGAATAAAAAATCCCCTCAACTATTGTCGGATGTTGAAAAATCCCCTCAACTAGTTTTTTAGTAAAAAAATCCCTCAACTATATTTCGTTAGTGAAATCAACTCTCCCTCTACAATAACGTTTAATCCTAATAAAAATTGTTGTATTTTATTACAAAGATGATAAAACGTCTTAAATATTGACCAAAACATCAAGTTGTTTACAAGAAAAAACAACAGAAGTGCGCAAAGAAAAAATTAGCTGCAACTTGTGTTCAATATCGCTTTGATTAGAGATTATATACTTCAATAAACAGTCGGTCTATAGTTGTGAGATCTTACAACGAAACTCACATATGTTACTCAATAGGTGTGGTGAATCTCTGTAGTGCACCTAAAATTGCGGCTAGTTTCCTGAATGAGTTAAACATACATCACGTGTTACAGTATACTTATGATCACGTTTTTTTTTATAAGATTCATTTTATGTTGTTTTTCTATAAACAATTTGATGTTTTGGTCAATATTTGAGACGCTTTATCGTTTTTGTAACAAAAGACAACAATTTTATGAGGATTAAACGTTATTGTAAACGGAAGGTTGATTTCATTAACAAAGTATAGTTAAAAGGCTTTTTTACTTTAAAAATTAGTTGAAGAGATTTTTTATCGAAACCCCATTTAAAAACTGTAAATGTCTCCGTCTTGCGTGTTGAAAATGTAAAAATGTGATTGTGTACGTTGCAAGATCCGGTGATTGTGTACTAAAATGTAAAAATGTCTACGTCTTGCGTGTTGAAAATTTGGGTTTCCGAATCCGAGATTTGTGGGCATAAAGCCAGATCGACCACGTGGGGATCCAAAACGACACCGTTTGTGCCGAATATAAAAACATAACGGTGCTTTTATGCCTTGAGAGAACGGCGGACGTTTTTTAATTAATTAAAAACAATATACTATTATTTAAATATTAAAACAAAAAAACAAATTAAAAAGACGCAACGAGACAGAAGAAAGAGACACCTTCGTTTGCGCGTTTTCTGTAATCTCTCTCTCTCTCTCTTCTTTCTCTCTCCTCTCCTCTGGCTGTGTCCATGGAATTTCTTCAGAGCGCCGGGATCTGTGATTTCCGATTTGTCCAATCATCCTCTTCCTCTCTCTTCGCGTAATCTCTCCGTCGTCGTCGTCGGCTATTGCAATTTCTCTCCGTTCATCCAAAATCGTAACGCTTCTTCTTCTTCTTTCTTATTCTTCCACCATTGTATCACATTTCTTCGTACGATGTGATCACATTTCTTCGTTTATTGCATTCGATTTCTTAGGTGCTTTTAGGTTTTATCAGCCCTCTTTCGATGAAAATCCGTTTCCATATCATTTGAATTTGTTTTTCTCCCACATTTTTGTTCACTCGATTCATCCACGATTCGCTTATCGCATTCTGATTCTGTATTTGTCGTTGTTCGCTGTTTCAACGAATTTGATTTTTTTTTCTATTTTTTGTTTCTCTATAAAGATCTAATTTGGTGTTAGATCGTTTCTGCGTTTGTTTATTTTTTTCCTTTGATCTCGCAATGTGGATCGGAATGTTAGAGCTGTGCATTGAATTTGACTAACTTGGAAACCAAGTATTAGATCGTTGAAAGGAATTGATATTAAGTGGTTCTTTTTGTCTTCAGGCTTTTGTGAGATGGGAGATTTGATGGAGAACTAAAGAAAGTTTAAAGTCTCGGTGGTGTTTTCGGAAACTCAGGGAAACAATGTCAACTAAGGGAGAACATCATACAGTTCCACTTTCTGTGTTGCTAAAGCGTGAATCAGCGAATGAAAAGATAGACAATCCTGAGCTTGTACATGGACAGGCAAACCAAAGCAAGAAAGGAGAGGATTTTACGCTTGTTAAAACAGAGTGCCAAAGAGTCATGGGAGATGGTGTTACTACCTTCTCTGTGTTTGGGGTATTTATTTTACTCTCCTTTTTCTGCATCTTGCTACTCGGTTTTTCTCTTCCATCATCAGTTTATAGGTGACTCTGCACAGTTTATGAGAATGAGAATGAATGGTGAACTTTCGTTTGTTTTGTCTTGAGATCTAAATTGTTCCTGCAATTTGCTGCATACCCACAAACATTTTTTACTGATTGCACAGTTTGTTTTGGTCTGCATCTACACGCCTATTTTGTGTAATGATTGGTTTTGACATGCTACCTTAATCAATTTAATTCTTTGGTATTGATGTTCCTAGTTTAATATTGAATTGTATATTGCAGCTTTTTGATGGACACAATGGTTCTGCAGCAGCTATCTACACTAAGGAGAATCTTCTGAACAATGTATTAGCTGCAATACCCTCTGATCTTAACAGAGATGAGTGGGTTGCAGCACTTCCTAGGGCTTTGGTTGCAGGATTCGTTAAAACTGATAAAGATTTCCAGCAAAGAGGTAGTAATTCTGTATGATTGAGTAACCTAAATATTTGACTTATCAATGAAAAACTCTGTGATATGATTCTGGTAAAGGCTATGTTTGACGTTTTGTTGTTTCCTGACATGTCAGCAAGGACGTCTGGAACGACTGTAACTTTTGTCATAGTAGAAGGATGGGTGGTGAGTGTTGCATCAGTAGGTGACTCTCGTTGCATACTTGAGCCTGCTGAAGGTGGGGTTTATTATTTATCTGCTGATCATCGGCTTGAAATAAACGGGGAAGAGTAAGTCAGCGTTGTTCCTTCTATTGGCCCAACCGATGATACTCTCATTGTATATTTGGCATCACAATATGTTTGGCTTTTTTAACAGGAGAGATCGTGTCACTGCAAGTGGTGGTGAAGTTGGTCGATTAAATACCGGTGGTGGTACTGAGGTACTTCTTCAGATAATACTTGACACTCTCTTCTCCCTGCATTATGTCTCTTTTTTATCTTAAGCTCTTGAATCTAGTAAACTAAACTAAATAAATTACAGAGTACTAGCTTCTTAGACTAGGATGAGCTTGCAGTATTGGATTCAGAGATAAGACATTGGATGCGAATATTTTGGCTGTCAAATTTATTATAGCTTTGCAGAATGTAACACATATAAATCTTCTTTCTGCTGTCACATTCATGGGTCCTAACAACTAAATCTGAATTGTTTTAGATTGGTCCTTTGAGATGTTGGCCTGGTGGTCTGTGTCTCTCAAGATCCATTGGTGATCTGGATGTTGGCGAATACATTGTTCCAGTCCCTTATGTGAAGCAAGTCAAGGTTCAAAACTCTTTACTATCTTCGGTGGTGGTTATGGCGCTAGCTGACATTCTAAGTATTGTGTTTATCCTGAAACCTTTATCTATTTTGTTTTGGTGATGTAGTTATCTTCAGCTGGTGGTCGACTTATCATCTCAAGTGATGGTGTGTGGGATGCAATAAGTGCAGAGGAAGCTCTTGATTGTTGTCGGGGTTTACCACCTGAAGCTTCTGCGGAGCATATTGTTAAAGTATTGTATATGAACTGCTTTATTTTCGCTATATTTTGTACATATAATCCCTTGCTGTGTAGTACCTTGATGTTTTATTACTCATTCAGGAAGCTGTGGGTAAAAAGGGTCTTCGCGATGATACAACCTGTATTGTTGTTGATATATTACCGTCAGAAAAACCGGCTGCTTCCTTACCGCCTCCAAAAAAGCAAGGGAAAGGAATGCTCAAGTCCATGTTCAAAAGAAAAACTTCCGACTCCTCTCCTAATATTGAGAAAGAGTATGCAGAACCTGATGTAGTCGAAGAACTGTTTGAAGAAGGTTCTGCTATGCTTTCAGAGAGGTGTGTATCTCTCTATATATGGTTGGTTAATCATATACAATATGGAATGCTAATCTTCATCAACTTTTTTTTTTTTTCTGTTAATTGCAGATTAGACACAAAGTACCCGCTTTGCAATATGTTTAAGTTGTTCATGTGTGCTGTGTGTCAAGTAGAAGTGAAACCAGGAGAAGGTGTCTCGATCCATGCTGGATCGTCTAATTGCCGTAAGCTTCGTCCTTGGGATGGTCC
This sequence comes from Arabis hirsuta, assembly GCA_964056655.1. Lineage (NCBI taxonomy): Eukaryota > Viridiplantae > Streptophyta > Magnoliopsida > Brassicales > Brassicaceae > Arabis > Arabis hirsuta. Next base: position 25,533,147 of record OZ053307.1, read on the forward strand.
ATTCCTTTGCGCAAGTTGTCAAGAGAAGAAAGACGCAATGGAAGGCAAAAGATCATCAGGAGGTACCTACTTACATACCCCCTTAGAATTTGCAATCTACTAAAAAATTTGTGCGTAGATTTGTTGCGAAAGCTAATTGTAACCTTTTGGTGGTTGTCACAATGTTATCTTTCAGATAGACATAGTAGTGAGAGCGACTAGCCAACAATTCTACAACTTGCAATTTATTGGCAAAGCAAACTAACAAAACAGTATTGTGAGTAATTGGAGTGCTGAGGATCGTCTTCTGGTTTTAATCTTCACCGAGAGATTATGAGTTCCTTGATCAACCACCACGATCTTACCACGACACTCCAAAGCAGTTTATTTTTTCTTTGATATGGCTCCCATTTGACGGCGTCTTGGATTCATGAATGTTAAATCCGATAGGCCCACATCAAACTGGTTTTTCAAACTAAGGGTAACTGGGAATTTTCATTTCTTTTTTCTTTTCATAATTTTGTTTTTTTCATTTGTGATCAGTCTCTTTGCTTCAACACACTTTGGTGTTTCAAAATGAATAGAACTAACTGCAAGAGAGACAGTAGCATTATTTACTTGTGTTGGGGGGTCGTTTAGAGGGTAAAGAAGATATGTGGGTCTGTGTGCAATTATTTCATGTATAAAACTGGAAGAAATTTTTCTGGATAGAAAGCATCATTTTTTTTCATTTAGCTTTAATTAAATCATAATTTTCATGTGCCTTACTTCTTGATTATTTTGTCTGAATCTTCCGAGTTATGTATTCAAAGTTTCAAACAAGTGAACTTGTTGTTTTAGGAACCAAGAAAGTTTATATCTCAAAATTTAAGACAGATTATATGTCTTTCAGTGGCTAAGATAAGTAAATCGACTGGCGTTCACTCGGTCCATCTAAAAAATGTTACCAACAAACTTACCACATATGTATTGGCAGATTTATTGGCAAACTCTGTTAGATCTGGTCAGGTCGCCCTTACGCTTGGCGTAACCTGTATGTATATAAAACAGTCCTCAAAACTAGTCGATGATTTCTGTTTTTTTTCTTTTTCTTTGAATGTTACAAATCTATAATCACCATCATCATCTGCACTACTCTAGTACCACGAGTCTATGTAAATCAACATACTGAATTGTCTTTGCTCATTTGTTCAATATTGTTCATGAAATTTACATTTTTCCATAATAACAATACAGAAAGTGATTTATTTCTTATATCAAACAGCAAAACGTTAACCAAAGAAAAAAGTAGTGTTTGTGTGCACTAAAGAAGTCAGCTGCTTCTGCTTCAACCGTTTTACCCTTCTTCTCAATATTATATATAACTATATATCTTCACTCATGTACATCAAAAACTTCGGGCGGAGTCTTCACCAGATGCTTCATGTTTTGTTGAAGGATTCGAATCTGAAGGCTTTGTTGTAGGTCTTGATTCTAAAGGCTTCGTTGTAGTATTCAAATCTGAAGGATTAGTTTTAGGACTTGAATCTGAAAGCTTTGTTGAAGGACTTGAATCTGGTGTGGCCACAGCGGATGTGCGGTTGGGACTTGTGAAACCCGAAGATGATTGCGTGACTGAGGTTACGCTTGGTAGATTCTCCTGAGAAGCATGCATGTTGACTCTTATCCTGTTGTGGATGTTCACATACTCATCAGTTTCGTCAAGGATCTCTTCCTGAAATCAGAGCAAAAACACAATTAGGATTAGATTATATGGCCCAACAATAATGCTAAAGCGGGATGCTTATGACGCTTTTTAGGTCTCTATGCTGAAAGAGGGTTTGAGTTACTTGAAGAAGCTCTTCGATAACGTCTTCCATGGTGATAACTCCTACAACCTCTTCATTGGTAGGGAAAACAGGTATAGGAGAATTCTCAATGTCCAAAATGCAGAACGAACAGCCTCTATGTCTCTTCTTAGCTGGGACAGCTGATAAAGTCGTCTTCCCCTGCTGCTCCTCTCCGTTCTCGCTCTTTCCGGATTTTGCATCTCCAGTTTCGATTTTGAATACTAAAATTCCAAAGGAACATTAAGCTAATATGTGGTCTCTTGTTTATCAATGGAAGATCGCTAATACTGAAAGTCATGTGGAGTTATATACCTTCCTTCTCTGATACCTCACTCTGCACTTTTGGTTTCCTACAACTGTCCTTAAACAATTCCTCTCTACTTTTCTTGTTTTTTCCACGCTCGATACCATTTTCGCTTGTTTCAGGAGAGCCCTTTTGCTCGTCAAGATCCTTATAGACTACTGCAATGTGGCTGTGACCCTTCTGGAACTCGTTGAGGATATCATATAATGGCATTGTCTCAGAGACACTATATAAAAGAATACTAAATGTAAGAACTGTGTGATGCTATAAAATCCTGGTCGTAATCTGTGTCAAGAAAAAATTATGCATCAGCTAGAGTCATTTACCGCGGAATTTTTCTCATGGTCATTTTTCTCAAAGGAACTTCGTTTCTTGCATCAACTGCCAAGAGATTTTTAACCTGCAACACAAAAAGGTGACATTAAATGCTGTGAAGGAAAACATCATACCGTTCATAAGTAATTACTTTTATCAACGTATAAGAGGAACACACTGCATGTTGTAAGATCCAATAGTTACAAGATAGCCATTTTTTTAACTTCACCTAGACAATTCAGAAACCCAAAGGATAGCAAAGATAAAGAACCCATCAACTATCCCAAATTAATGGAGCATTAATATGAAAGAGATGTACCAAAATGAGCCCAATTATATGTGTCGGGTTTCTGTAATATACTGGAACTCTGCTATGACCAACTGCCATTATTGTATTCAAAGCTTCCCTGTATTGTAGATGATGGTAGATTATAAGTCCAAATAATATAAGCTAAATTAGAGTTAATAGAAGAGAAAGGAAAGAAAAAAAAACCCCACAAATTAAGAGTTGAATCAAGATCAAGAGAAAATGCGTTCGATATGGGAGTCATGGCATCTTTTGCCGTCTTTTCTGTTAATTCAAGTGCGCCTGTGATAATAGAAGTCTCATCGTTCGTTAGATCCCCACCTTTCCCAGCCTAATGAAAAAATAAAATTAACAAAAGTATGTCAGAATGGTTTGCTTCAATGTAAAAGATATAAAGGTTAAGTCACAAAGCTGCCTCATTCCAAGAGCTACTAACTTTGGAGGAGACCACAACTTCAGATTATCAATTGCAAGCTCGTAGCAAAAGCTGCACTAGATGACATTCCTAAAGTTAACCGCATACCTCGTTTCCATGGAAATTCATGAATGTCTTCAGCTCTGCTCTTCGTAAGATAATACCATGTCCCTTACCCAACATCCAATCAAGAACCTAAAACATCAATGTTTATCAGCATCAAGCAACAACATGAGCATTCTGATTTTGGTTCACACACTCTCTACCTTGCTGATTGGATAGGAAAGAGGGTAGAACAGTATAAGAAGAACACGGACAAAAGGAGCCATTATCGCTCCAACCTTGAGCCCGTATCGAGTACAAACTGCCTGCGGCATTATCTGCCAATTCAAAGATGAACAAAATATAATCAAATCAACAAATCTAACACTACACAGAAACGAAAAAAACTTCGGTAACAGATGTGAAAAACCTCTCCGAAAACGAGTATAAGAGTGACCGATAGAACGATCGCAGCCCATGGAGGCACAATTTTATCCAAGAATATTGGAAGAGCCTGCAAATGACAATGTCATGAGAGCCATAGAAAAGTCTTTAAATCACAAACCATAAGAGAGAAACGAATAAAGCATTTACCTCCATGGCCATAGAGTTTCCGATCAAGAGTGTACAGAGCAAAAGATGCTGATTCTTCACTACTGGGAATATCTTGCCTTACAAGAACAAAAACCGTACCACAAAATCAGCGAAAACAGAGAGCTAATTTCTCCACCAGAGAAGAAGATTAAAACAGGATTTCGAAGAGCAATATTCGCAATTGAAGGAGAGATCGGAATTGTGTTGAGGCAGTCGCTCACCTGCGTTGATTCGATCTTGAGGACGGCCAGATTTTATGAGAACTTCGAGGTCGACGAGTCCGAGTGACATGAGACCAAGGGTTAAACCAGCCATCAAACCAGCGAAGGACACAAGAGCTATGATTATGACGACGTAGAGGAAGAAGTCGGGTTCGCAGCAAGGTATATCCGACCCCATAATCTCGCTCCGTCACCGGAATCTGTTCTTTAGCTTGAAGAATTCGGAGATGGAGATTGAAGTTGTGCTGATCCGGAGAGACTATTGGGTAGTGAGTGCGTATCCAATTCAGGCGCAATAAAACGTTCTCCAATCTCAATTATACTCCTTTAGTAAAAAAGCTTGTATTAAAAAAAAAAAAAAAAAGGTAAAAAAAATATTGAAAAATAGTATGTAGTTTGCGTCTAGATATATAGAATATTTATATTTTAGTGTGATTTTTTACACCAAATATGGGATTCGATTTATATAGACAACGATTTTGAGAGAACGCAAATAACATTTAATCGATGGAGGCAAATTTCGTAGTTCAATTCATAAACTTTATCTATCGCCATGAAAATGTTTGTCTTTCAAATTATTGCAGTTAGTTAGAGTATCTCCAACGCATAGACTCTATAAATTTTTTCAATATATTATTTAAATGATTTTAGCTTGTGCATATGTTAAATGGGTTTCTTCAAAAAAGAATAAGAGTTTTTACATAGAGAACTTCTTTTCATTCTCTCTCCTACTTTTATATTTTTTTATTCTACATTTTGATAAAAAAAAAACTTTCTTCGATACTCTCATTGAGAGTGTGCATAGATCATAATACGATAACAAATTTAAAATTTAAGTAATGGATTGTTTTAAAATTATAATAGATATTTAAATTACGAAATTGTTAAAATAGTCCAAAGATAAGAATCATAGTTTGAGTAATTGATAGTTTTTAGATTATAAAATAATTAGTACATATTTTTAATCATGAAATTGTTTAAAATAGTCCAAAATGAAAAAATAAGTGAAGTTTGCATCGTAGAGAAATAGAATTCGGATATTGAGCTGGTCGGAGAGGCTATATTGGCTTCAGACGCAACAAAATGTTTCTATGAATAACACCATGTTGCTGCACAAAGCATATTTTGCCTTTTCCCTTTTTTGGTATCATCGAACCAAATTTTAGACCTAACTAAACTACACATTCTCAAAAACCTTACTAGAGTTTATTGAATTTACCTTTTAACAACACAAGAACCATAGTTTATTATAGGTCCCGTTTATTATATTACTCCGATTAAGAATTTTAAGGTTACAATTGGCTTCTTCCGTTCTTGATATGTATGCATAATGATGACTTAAAATTTCCATATAAAAAAAAAGGAAAGAAAGTGAATAGCAAAAGAACACTTGTCGGATACACTAACCAAAACATCCAATGGGATCTATATTCTAGAAACCAACAAATCTAAACTCGAAAAAGGTGCAACCAAATAAACGAATGCCTACGGCCTACCCCTGGGAATGACTTCGGATTGGCAACAAAAAAAATCGGGGTTGAGTCAATGTAGTTTTACAGCACTTTTCAGTAGTTCATTTAGTTGGTGCATCAACTAGCTCATTACTTGGTGTTGAAATTGGCTTCCGGATCACCATAAAAATTTTATTTTTCGAATTTTAATTTCTTAGTAGCGGACATAAAAACAATCGATCCAAACCGATTAATTAATTTGGGTATTACAAACAACACCAAATTGATTGTTATAGAGTTTAACTAATGATCCGAAAAGATTAAGCAACATCCATGTTCCCCAAGGATGTACACATACACCAAGGACTCAGGTTTAACAATGTACGGAGGAAGATAATGTCATTACCTGATAAAAAGCTTAGAATATCCATTGTTGAGAAATCCTGAAGTCGTTCTTAAACACTCTTCTTGCTCCCGAATAATTTCATTTTCTCTGGTAGAATGCCACGGAAGAAGAGAAAAATTGATGCTACCAACAAAACCTTGGAAAGAGCAGTTATGACGGAAGAGCCCGTGGTTGCAACAAAGTTATAATAGATTGTAATAAGAATCAATAGAGCAATGAGACTTTGCTTTTTAGCCTTCCGCAGAAGCGTATCACCAGCTGCAAGTTCATAAGACTAATGTTCTCAATATGCACCTTATCTAGTGAGCCAAGATTTTACTAGTTTTTTCTCATATCCTAAGCATAGTAATCACAATGTTCATGACCTTTCATTTCAGTAAAGTTAATGCTCGTCACAGTGAATGTTACAACTTTGAACTTGTCATATGATTTGATATTAAAGCAAAAATCCAGGGATATAACCAAACGTACCCTCTCTTTTATGTTGATTTTGAGCTGACAAGTGTGAGAACGAGTCTACCGTCCTCCGTATACCTTCCTGCAGTTACACAGTACAAAAGCCAAGTAAAATGGTTAGCATACAACCACAGAATTCACATCGATCTCTGTCTCAAATGAAAGAAGGTCGTATAAACCTGAAGCGGCACAACAGGAGCATAGCTTAAAAGATCCTTTGCTTTTGAGGAATCACAAGTTCTGGTGCAAGAGAGCAGCCTAACTCTAGAAGGTGTAAGCGTAGGTACTTTCATCCCATACGGTCCCAGTAATTTATATACCAGTTCAACAAGATGAGCTATTGGCATCATGATAATCGTAGGTATCTTTATACTTGGCCTGAAAAATAATATAACAATTTACAAAGAATGGCAAAGGTCGTGAGTGTCATATGGTTATCCTAGTAAAACGTGGTTGCTACTTCTATAATGAGGCCAGAAAATATTACCCACAATAGAAACAAACAAGATAAAACATGCATGATATACCTCTCATAGCCAAGCCCTTCAAGAAGCTGTGACATAAACTCCCAAAATTTAACTGGCTCCGTGTTGGTAATGAAGTATGCCTGCAAAGCCATTCCATGTCGGGTTAAGGAGATGTGGGCCCTTTTCTTTTGCAAATTGCCATACATCCACGAAGTCCAAGTAGTATGTCACATTATAACCCAAGCTAAGAGAAACTAAGTTTAATCCATGTAACATCTCCTTATGAGTCTAAGAAAACCCAACCTAAAAGAAATCTGAGTCTAAGAAAAGCTATGAGGACAGCTGAACTGTTCAAATACAACCAGACTGGAGCCAAACTCGTATGTAAGTTTTCAGGGTATGTCAAACAACTTTCTGACGCTCTTAATATCCCTAAGGAAAAACATATAAGGTTCCATCTTCCTTATACATCCATTTCGCCGAATGGTTTCGTTCATAGAACATTATAATAGACCACACCAAAAATTAGAGAGGTGCCTATCATATTGTCACTATCATAGTAGACATCTACAACATGGAATCAACTGAAACCAAATACCTTGCCTGCAGCTTTTGCACATATTTCTCCTCCTGATGCTAGAGCTCGCTCAGCACATACATGGGCATGCACAACGTTTTCAACATAAGTGAAATCATAGAGGTTACTCCCATCACCTATAATGAACTGGACAATAAAGAATTCAAATACAATCGTAAATACAAAGAAAGTTATTCGATGTGCTAGGCGAAGTGAAAGACCATGCAGACAATGCTTTTTTCTTTAGATTTTCATTCATTTTATCAAGATCGTTCTTTTCTTAAGAGACTCATTGCCAGAAGCACCCCATTTCGTTATATAGATATTTGCACATCTGTAAGATGTCAAGTATGTAGCCAACCATCCATCACTAAAAAGGAGACACAAGAGCACAAAAGGTCACAAAAAAAAAGATAAACAAAGAAAATAGATCCAACCTTGGATTTCCCAGCTCTAGCAGCAGCTACAAGCGATGGAACCATTAATTTATCACCAGGACCAAATATGCTGCTCGGACGTATGCAACAAGTGAGTAGTCCATTTCTTCGGTTTGCTTTCAAGACCAAAGCTTCCCCTTCAGCTTTAGTTGCTGAATATGAGTCATTGTGCTGAAAGAACGGAGATTCTCAGTAACATAATCTCGAACACAGCGACACAATAATACGGCATCCCAAATTTTTCGTATCTAGAATCTTTTGAAATTACCATTGAAAAAAAGACTTTTTCACAGAATCATGTAAATAACAAGTTCAGAACAGCAAGCTTAATACCTTGGGTGGGTAGGGCATTGTTTCATTGGCATTCAAAACACCATGGACCCCGTCAAAGACGACACTCGGAGAGCTTGTGTAGATGAGCCTCTTTACTCCAACCTCAACACAAGCATCAATTACATTTCTTGTCCCTATATATAACATCCATAAACAAGTGAGAAAAAACAATAAAGCTAACAAGATCTCCACAGATTGTAGTTTCTTCTAACCTTGAACATTCACTGAGTAATGAAGCTGATAGTTATTGATGGATGAATCTGGAGCTGCCATGTGAAACACAACTTCTGCTCCCTCAAAAGCTATCATTCATCAGATACCAAAAAACAAGTGAGCTAGTTTCATAAACGCATTCTCCTGGAACTCGACGAATCACATCAAAACAAGAAACCTTTGACAACTTGAGCTTGATTCCTGAGATCAGCGGAGACATAGTGAGCTCGACCGGATCTGATTGCTTCGCCGAGAGCTCCAGTCTCTTCCTGAGGCTCGAGGTTTATCGCCGGAGCTAAATCGGCAATGCGGACATGGAAAATCTCGTACCGTAATAGCATTTCCACGAGATGCCTAGCAGCGAATCCTCTACCACCGGTTACAACGCACCAACGCTCCGTCGTCTCCGTAACTTCCATCACCATGTCTTCTTCGCCGAACTAATCTACTAAGCGAAAAGGGGAAAAAGAAGTAGAGGAATTACAGTTCAGGGGGAGGCGGGAATTGGCGGCGACGGCGTGATAGGACGGGGTCAACGACGAGGATTGGGAGTTATTACGGACTCGTGGATCCCTAGTTGATTAATGACAAAAAATAATACAATCACACTAATCTTTAAAAAAAAAAAAAATCTAAGACATGGGAAAATTTGACAAAAATACAACAAAAAAAATTATAATTTGAAAACTAACAAAAAAATCCCAAATCCAATGGCCTACAATTTGCTACATATTTCATTTTTCTAACTTTTTAATTTCTTTTTTGTTTGCTTATTCACCAAAAAGACCCTAAGATATATAAATTACGATTATAAAGTTTAGTTGTATACTGAATTTTGTTTTGTAATATATAGAAAATATTGAAAACATATAACTAGTAAAAATAAATTTTAAACCTACCATTTCGAATCATATACATCCAAAAATATTGAATACGTAGTTGTTATATTTGATTTATGTATTTTTAAACTAATGTAAATAAGTTTGGTATGTCTAATGGTAAAGGAAAACTCAATAATTATATATAACTAATTTAATGTTTACATGTATTTTACCAAAAAATAGGAATAAATAATCAACATACATTTTAAATTTATTGAGTATCAATAATTAATTGAGTCGATTTGCTATAACTGAACTAATATTTTTAATTTAAGGTTTGATTGAGTGAGTTTGCATTTTTGTTTATGATGATTGAGAAAGTTTTTTTTTTGTTAGGTTTTGTAAATTTTTAATATGTCACACTAGTTTTTTTAAATAGATTACTCAGATGTTTTTGAATTTTCTTTTTGATTGACACATCAACTATTTTCTCTGAATGTCTTCTCAATTAATACTTTCTCCGTTTTATTATATTTGATGTTTTCGAGAGTTTTTTCTTGTTTCATTTTATTTGATGTTTTCAAGTTTTTATGTAAAATTAATTGCATTTTTATTTATTTTTTATTGTTAAAATTCTGCGGATTGTTTTTTCATTGGTTGAATTGTTTTGGAACTGATAATAAAACGCTATTTAGATCATGGTGTTGAGTTTGGGTAGAGGTTAATGAGAAAGTGTGTAGAGAGCGAGAAAGAAGAGAATAGACAAAATGCGGAAACTAGTGTTTTGCATGGAGGAAAGACAGTTAAGTGGTTGTGGTTGTTTTTGCGTAACTTTAGTTTGGTGTTTTGGACCATATTTTCTGGCATTTACCAACTCAACTTGTCTTTTTTCCCTCTAATTATTAGTTCTTTTTAATAAATATTTTCATATATCAATATAATGGTGAATATACTGATAATGATGTTGTATCAGATTTGCCAAGGTGCATTTTATCATCAATTCAAATAACAAGTTCAGAACAGCAAGCTTAATACCTTGGGTGGGTAGGGCATTGTTTCATTGGCATTCAAAACACCATGGACCCCGTCAAAGATGACACTTGGAGAGCTTGTGTAGATGAGCCTCTTTACTCCAACCTCAACACAAGCATCAATTACATTTGTTGTCCCTAGATATAAAAATCCATAAACAAGTTGGAAAAAAAAATAAAGATCTCCAAGTTTAAACTTTCCACATATTGTAGTTTTTTGGTAGTTGTTAATTGATGAATGAAGCTCGTAGTTGTTAATTGATGAATATGGTCAATTAACTCAGACCAGACTTAGTGATGATGCAGTGTCATCAATTAACAACTACGAGCTTCATTACTTAGTTAAGTGACGAACCTGGTTGAAACGATGCTTGATTGAGTGAAGCCTCAGCGAAAGAGCGAACGTTCTGGTTAGAGTCAAGACTTGCCAATAAGCAGGTGAGAAGCCATTGCTGATCTTGGTCGACCACCACCATCTCTTCCTGCAAAGAAACCCCAACAACAACAAAACATCCATTAAAGCATATAACACGAATTGAGTAAAGAACAAATCTGGATTAGAAATGAAGCCAGATTTTGTGCCATACATGATAGTTTACTCCAAATTCAGAACCATTTAACAACATCTAGGTATGAGAAACACTTAATCAGAAAATGCATAAACAAAATTCATGTACTCAGAACCATTGAAGGATATAATATGAACTGAGCAAACAATGTTTTCTCTAACATGTAGCTTCACTAGAGCAGGACGAAGAGCTTACGCATAACCAAGCTTCACAGCAACAACATCAGCATGCACAATTAACTCAGACCAGACTTAGTGATGATGTAGTGTCTTATATCATATCATTTGATGCAGTGTCCAAATGATATGATATAGGACACTGCATCATCACTAAGGTTTAGTTTTGAGGGTTTAAGAGGTTTTATGGGTTAAAACATTTTTAGAATTTATAATTTTAAGATTTAGGTTTTGAAAATCTATAATTAGTGGCATTTTTGCAAATGGAGACCCCTAACTGGCATTCTTGCAAATGTACACACTAAAAGTGTCATTTTGCAATTGCCCCCAAATTCAATAGTTACAAAAATAAATAATAATATATAATTTTGGAACTCTATATACATTACATATTCAATTACCTTTTAGATATTAATAATTTTTTTAATTTTAAAAATTTGGGATTTTACAAATTTAAAATTTCTATAAAAACGAAAATTGAAACTATAATTTTCATTTTTTATCTAAAATTTAATATATTGCTTTCTTATATTTTTGAAATTTTATGGATTTATTTTTGATTTGTAAAATGTTGTATGTTCTTAGTTTTTTGGATTTTCATTAAAAAAAAACTGTTTTTTATGAAAATAATTACAAAGTGACCCTCAAATTGATTAATATTTATCAAAAAACACTAATTTGTAGTTTTTGACATATTTACATATACTTGGTTTATATCACCATATATTATATAATAGTATGTGTAGTTTACAACACATTTCCATACTTGGGATGGTTTCTCATATATTTCGACATACTTAATGTAGCTGGCATTGATTTTTCCAATAAAAATCCAAAAAAATTAAAAACTTACAAAATTTAACAAATTGAAAGAAAATCCATAAAATTTTTAAAATATAAAGAAAAATAATAATTAAATTTGTAAAGTCCCAAAATTTCTAAAATTACAAAATTTAATTATATTTACAATTTTAATTTCGGAAAAAATAATTTTTTAAATTACCAAAATTTCTAATAATACAAAACTTTTTAAAAAATTAATTTAAAAAAAAAAATTTTAAACAACAATTTATATTGATGATAGAAGTTAGATTATACTTGCAATTTTGAATTTCAAAATTAATTAATTTAAAATTCACTAGTTAACATAAGGATATTACCGAATGCACAAGTAAAAATCTTCTCGAAATAAAAGTGAAATATATATGTCGTTTATGTATTTTATTCTAGATTATTGAAATTTATTGAATATAATTTAATTATATTTTTTATACCAATATTTTAAAAACTTGTGTTTATTTTTTTCTAAGAAATTCAATGGTTACAAAAATATATAATTTTGGAACTCTATATACATTACATTTTCAATTACCGTTTAGATATTAATAATTTTTAATTTAATAAATTTGGGATTTTATAAATATAAAATTTCTATAAAAACTAAAATGAAACTACAATTTTAATTTTTGTCTAAAATTTAATATATTGCTTTCTTAGATTTTTGATTTCATGGATTTGCTTTTGATTTGTAAAATGTTGTATGTTCTTAGCTTTTTGGATTTTCATTTAAAAAACTATTTTTTATGAAAATAATTACAAAGTGACCCCAAATTGATAAATATTTATAAAAAACATCAATTGTAGTTTTTAACATATTTACATATACTTAGTATATGTCACCATATATTATATAATAGTATGTGTAGTTTAGAACACATTTCCATACTTGGGATGGTTTCCCATTAGAGGTGGAATTATTATCCGGGATCTGAGAACCGATCCGTTATCCGTTCGGAATCGCTCCGAAAATTAGGATATCCGGGGAGTCCGGATCCGGATAAGGATAATAAAATCTAAGATCCGTGAAAAGAGGATCCGGATCCGGATAACAAAATTTTAAGGTCCGGATATCCGGATCCGGATCCGGACGCATTAAATATATTAAAAACATATATATTATATATTAAGCTAATTTTATATAAATAAATATATATAAAAATCGAGTTTAGTTTTTTTTATAATAAATTATATTTATAATGAAAAATATCATTTAAAATATTATTAATTAATATGTAGCCAAAATTGACTACAAACTAAACATAGATCTTCTACGAGGACAAAAGTTTCCACTAAAAACTTCACCCAAAAAAGCTAAACCCAAGAAAATCACAATAACTCAATAAATCTAGACGAAGAATAACATCGTCTTGTCTTCTAACCAAAATCTCCAGAACATCCTCTAGACTTCATGTTGACCGTAGAAACTACTAGATTACAACATTCTCCCTCTCACGATGCCGGCAAAAACACCGAACATCGGAGAGGGAATAAACTCAAATTACCTTTTTCTGCCATTTTTCTCTGACGGCTAGGGTTTTTATTTTATTTGATGTTAGATAATTAAATATGGAGTGAGTGAGTAATATAGAGTCTAATTTCACTAATTAATATTACAAAACCCGAAATTGATTGTTTCAGAGTTCAACTTATAAGGGGAAAATACACACAAAACAAAACATCAAGGTACATCCATGTTCCCATGAATGTACATCCATGTTCCCATGAATGTACACATACACGAAGGAGTCAACAATGTAGGGAAGAAAATGAAGCCATTGCCTGATTTAAAAAGCTAAGAATATGCATTGTTGAGACTTTTGGGAGATGTTGAAAGTCTTCTTAGTCGCTCTTCTTGCTCCCGAATTATTTCATTTTCTCTGGTAGAATGTCATGGAAGAAGAGAATTGATGCTACCAACAAAACCTTGGAAAGAGAAGATCCCGTGGTTGCAACAAAGTTATAATAGATTGTAATCAGAATCAATATAGCAATGAGACTTTGCTTTCTAGCCTTGTGCGGAAGCGTATCACCAACTGCAAGTTCATAAGACTAATGTTCTCAATATGCACCTTATCTAGTGAGCCAAGTTTTTCTCATATCCTAAGCATAGGAATCACAATGCTCGTCACTGTAAATGTTATAAGACTTTGAACTTGTCATATGATTTGATATTAAAGCAAAAATCCAGGGATGTAACCAAACATACCCTCTCTTTTAAGTTGTTTTTGAGCTGACAAGTATGAGAATGAGTCTATAGTCCTATGTATACCTTCCTGCAGTTATGCAGTACAAAAGCAAAGTAAAAGTGTTAGCATACCAAAACAGAAATTAAGTCGATATCTGTCTCAAAGAAGGTTTGTATAAACCTCAAGCGGCACAACATGAGCATAGCTTAAAAGATCCTTTGCTTTTGAAGAATCAAAAGTTGTGCTGCAAGAGAGCAGCCTAACTCTAGAAGGTGTAAGCTGTGGTACTTTCATCCCATATGGTCCCAGTAATGTATATACCAGTTCGACAAGATATGCTATTGGCATCATGATAATCACATGTATCTTTATGCTTGGCCTGAGAATGAATATAACAATTTACAAAGAATGACAAATGTCGTAAGTGTCATATGGTTATCCTCCTAGTAAAACGTTGCCGCTACATCTATAATGACCCATAGTAGAAACAAACAAGATAAAACATATATACACTTGTTACTTAGTGAGAGTTTGTCTGTATGATCAATGTTTCTCAGAGGAGACAGACATACGTTCAATTAATAAAACACAGAAATAAGATCTTGTTGTGTCTTGTGTAGCAAAAAGTTCAGAAAACAAACGAAATATTTAACTGTGACTAACACACAAAAGGGGGAAAAATCTTCTTGTAGCCTGTGTTAAGGATGATATACCTCTCATAACCAAGTCCTTCAAAAATCTGTGATATAAACTCCCAAAATTTAATTGGCTCCGTGTTGGTAATGAAGTATGCCTGCAAAACCAATCCATGTCGGGTATGAAGAGATTAACTTCTATCAGAAAAATGTGGGCCGTTTTCTTTTGCAAATTGCCATACATTCACAAAGTCCATAGTATGTCACCTTATATAACCCAGTCTAAAAGAAATCTGAGTCTAAGAAAAGCTACAAGGACAAACTCGTATATTTGTTTTCAGGGTATGTCATACAACTTTCTGACGCTCTTAAGGAGAAGATAATAGGTTCCATCTTCCTTATACATCCATTGCAAATATGGCGCTCGGACGTATGCAACAAGTGAGTAGTCCATTTCTTCCGTTTGCTTTCAAGATCAAAGCTTCCCCTTCAGCTTTAGTTGCTGAATATGAGTCATAGTGCTGAAACGATGGAGATTCTCAGTAACGGAATCTCAAACACAGCTACACAATAATATGGCCTCCAAATTTTCATAAATCCTTTGAAAAGAAGACTTTTTCACAGAATCCTGTAATTCAGAACAACAACAAGCCTAATACCTTGGGTGGGTAGGGCATTGTTTCATTGGCATTCAAAACACCATGGACCCCGTCAAAGAGCTTGTGTAGATGAGCGTCTTTACTCCAACCTCAACACAAGCATCAATTACATTTCTTGTCCCTATATACAAAAATCCATAAACAAGTTGGAAAAAACAAATAAAGCTAACAAGATTTCCACAGAGAGAAATTTACAGAATTGTAGTTGTTCATCATTAACCTTGAACATTAACAGAGTAATGAAGCTGGTAGTTGTTGATGGAGCTGCCCTGTGAAACACAACTTCTGCTCCCTCAAAAGCTATCATTCATTAGATACCAAAGACAAGTGAAGCTTCATTAACGCATTCTCCTAGAATTCGACGAATCACTCGGTACTATTAAATCGAGAATTAAAATAGGTTCCTCAGATCAGCAGAGACATAGTGAGCTCGACCGGATCTGATTGCGAGAAATTGGTGGTTCAAATTGAAGCAATTACAGTTCACTGCGAGTAAATCGAGTCCAGTGTCTTCGTGAGAGGCTCGAGGTTTATCGCCGGAGCCAAATCGGCAATGCGGACATGGAAAATCTCGTGCCGTAATAGCATTTCCACAAGATGCCTTGCAATGAATCCTTTACTACCGGTTACAACGCACCAACGCTCCGTCGTCTCCGTAACTTCCATCACCATGTCTTCTTGGCCGAACCATCTACAAAGCGGAAAGGGAAAAAAAAGAAGTAGAGGAATGCTTACAATGTGATTCTGTTAAACACTTTAATCGAGAAATTGGTGGTTCAAATTGAAGCAATTACAGTTCACTGCAAAGATTGGGATGAACGAGCACTTGCTTGCCGCTAGAGAAAACTACAAAAACTCTTGGATCCAGATGATTAAAATAGTAATTATTGTGTAAAATTAATATAGGCCTTGATTGTGTAATAAATGGGGATGCGGAAATCAGTTTTTTTGGTAAAACGCATTCATGTCACCAATCACAATTTTTAACCAAATAATTATTTTTTTTGTCAGAAGTAAAATTTTTATATGTTTGCGTTTCTCAAGACAGGTAATTTACTCAATGGATAAGGAAACGCATTTCAAAAATGAAAAACATGCAAGACCCGGCGGTTTGCTCGAAATCCGCAGTTTATTATCCATTGGATAAGAAATATATATATATATATATATTTTTTAAATATGATCTCTATATAACAAACAATGCATGTCTTATTTTCTCTTCAACCACATACATTCTCTCTTCTTTTTCTTTCTCTCGACCAAGAAAAAAAAAAATTATTTTGTTTCCTTGTTCGACCAACATCCATCTCTTTAAGGTAATTCTTTACAAATTAAATTTAATAAATAGATTAGTTTATAAATTATAGAAAATATAGTTAAATTTAATAAATCTATTTTGGTAAACAATAGCATCAAACTTAATTATATACAATAAGCTAATTCTCATAAATTTAACAAATAATGAAATGTTACTTTTAATTTAATCAAGTTTTGAGTTGGTTTTATTTTTACTATTTTCTTTCATAATTTGAATCACTAAATTTTTTTAATAATATGTATTTCGTAACCAATTATTTGGTTTAAATATTTTATTTTTATTCATTATGTACTAGATCAAATAATATATATATATATAGCATATGCAGTTTTTTTAGCTACATTCCACCATAACAAATATATAATTATTTTCAAAATATTGTGTACTTAGTCATTTAACCCATGCAAAAATATTTAAATATATAGAACCAATAAATCAAAAACTAATTTTACATTGTCTACTCTTTAGTCTCATTATATATACATACATACGTTACTCATTACATATGTTTAAAGTCTCGTATTAATAAAAAAAAAAGTAAAAAAATTAGTCTAAAATTTCATTAATTTATGAAAACTAAAATTATTTGTATCATTTCATTAATTGTAGATATGTCGTCTAATCGTCGGCGAAACAAGAATTCTACAAGACCAACAAGTTCAAATCCTCCCACAGAAGATTCAACTCCTCCCACCCAAACAACTATGAGGGTAAATATTAATTAATTTTTAATTTATTTTTTATTTAAATATGAAAATTTAGTATAATAACTATAGTGTAATTTAAAAATGTGTAGAAAGAGAAAGATAAACCCAAATGGTCATATGAACAAGAGAAAACGTTGATCCAATTGTTTGATGAAGCAGTTGCGATGAATAATTATACTCTTAAGAATCCTGATACCATTGGTAAAAAGTATATGGTTGAAGAGTTCAACAAAACGTTCAACATGAATGTAGATTATAAGTATTTCAGAAACAAGCTTGATGAGTTCAAAAAAATTACAAAAGATGGAAAGAGCTTATGAATTCTACTGGTATATCGGTTGATCCTGAGACATCTATGATAAATGCATCTCCAGAGTGGTGGAAGGAACGTGAGTATGTAAGTACACATAAACTTTCTTATACATCCAAATATTTACAAATTTAGGAAAAAAATAATGTGAGTATCACATATTTATAGGGATGTAGATTAACAAAGGGGTTGAATCGAAGACCGCCTGTATTTTGGGATATCATGGTACGATGTCTTGTATTACATGACGTTCGTTCACAATCTCAACATTCTGTGCGCCAAAGAAGAGAAGAGTTGCTGAATGAGCGTGGAATTGACGAAGATGAGGATAATGACTCAAACACTGACGGTGGTGACATGCACGAGACGCAAGAGAACGAAGAAATTTATCGTGTTATCGTTGATGATAATACACCCCCTTCGAATGAGTTCATTAATGAATCTGGTCAAATCCCCCGTGATAGAGGCCAACAACGAAGAAGAACCGACTTGCACTCAAGTGCTAGACGTGGTACCGGTTCACAAAGATCAGGGGGAAACACACGAGTCCCTATTGGAAGTGGTTCACGAGGTAGTCGTAGAAGACAATCTTTTGAGACAACCATACAAGACACAATCAATGGCTATAGAGAGTTCCAACGGCAAAGTTTGCAACAACTTCGCCCAGGTGGTTTTGACCAAAATGATTACGATGAATTCAAAAAGGCGGAGGCGATATTTCTTGCACTGGAGCTTCCAAAGCATAACAGATTTTATTGGGCGTGCATTAATGCACTTAAGGAGCTAGTATTTTGGCGTAAGTATTTCATCGATATGGTAACGCCCGTGATCCAAAAATAGGATTTTTGGTAGGGTGTCGATCGACGCAACAGGTGTGTGTCGATCGACACGGGTGTTTGTTCGCGTGTTGGAATCGATCAGAGAGGTCCGTGTCGATCGACACAGTTTGAGTGTCGATCGACACGGTTTCGAAGTGAGAATTGGGAGTTGGTTTTGGTTCGGTTTGGTCGCGGTTTGGTTTTAGGGGTTTTAGGGCTTCGTATATAAGAGAAGGAACACGTTGTCCTTAGGCTTTTTAGCCACTTTTCCGTCAGAGAGAGTTGAGAGAGAGCTAGGGTTTCCTTGAGGGCTTTTGAGGGTGTTTCTGGCGAGTTCTGGAGTGGGCGAACGGCGGTGAAGATCAAGTCGGTTTGGATAGAGACTTTGGGGGTAGGTTCTCTGATCTTTGCTCTTGATTTGAGAAGAAACCGCTTGTCTTTTGGTCGAGTAGTCGCTGAGTTATGGCCTTTGGAATTTGGGTAGTTCGTGCAGTTTTCTGCAGTTTTTGTTCGGAGTAGCAGTTTTCGGAGACGATTTCCCGACTTTTGGCTTGGAGTTAGGAGTCTCACGATACACCGTTGGAAAGATCTCGGTGTCTAGTTTCCAGATCAGGTCTCGGATTTTGTTTTGGTAAAGCGAGTCGTGAGATATTCTCCTTTGTTCACGTCGGATTCCCTTGTTCAAACCGTTGTCAAGGTGAGTGCGTGACCATAGATTTATCAGGTGTAGGTTGAATAGGAGGCGATTGATTGCTGTTATGTTGTATGTATGTGGTGTGCTATGGGTTGATATGTTGCAGGTGATCGGTTGGGGTCGATTGGATCGGAGCCATGAGAGGATAGGCTCGATCCTTCGATCAGCAGGTGCCGTGTCGATCGACACACGTGGGTTGTGTCGATCGACGCAGCAGACAGTCGTGTGTCGATCGACGCCTAGAGGATGTGTCGATCGCCACAGAGGCTGCTGGCCTGTTTGTTGTTCTGTTGCTTGTTTTGTGTGTGCCGCTTGTTTCACCCTGGTATTGTATTCTTTTTATGCCTGATCATATAATCTGTAGATGGGATGACCGTCTCGCTGAGTATTTGTGATAATACTCACGCAACTCTTTTTGCCATGTATTGCAGGTAAAGAGAAAGTGTGATCGTGGGATCGGGTAAGGAAGAGGAGATGATCTAGTGTCTCGATTGAGTGAAGTAGGTTGTTAGCACCGCTAGGATGTTAGTGATTCTGGTGTGGAGAGTGAACTGGTTTAGATATTGAATTGTGTCATGGATTTGATATTGGTTTTTTTTTTTGATTATTGTTATGGATGGAATTATTGAATGGTTTACTGGGTTATTTGTCTTGTTTTCCGCTGTTTGATTAATTGGTTGATTGGGTTATTGAGAGTTAGCATTTATGGAAATGTTAATTCGAATCCAATGTAAAAAAAAAAAAAAACGGGTCGGGTTGTTTCAATTTGGTATCAGAGCCCTTACGGTTCTAGGGCGGGAGAACTTAGTAACTGCATGTATTGCTGACTGTGTAGAATAGTGTTAATTGATTATGTGAGTTAGTCAGTTGATTGTTGCTTGGGTTTGGAGTCCTGGATCATCTTCTCTGAGCCTTCAATATGATTCCACGGTAAGTGTTTTTGTTTTATGATTTCCGTTTCTAATGCTTAGTCTTCTGTGATTAGTCAGTGAGAGATGGCTAGAGGCAGAGGTCGTGGTGCCCGTGGGGCTAGAGGGCGTGGTCACGGCCGTGGTTGGGGATCGGCGGTTGATCCTGTTGAGTCGAGTGGGACTCAGGAGGCCACGCAGGAGGAGGTTGCAGAGTCGCAGATACCTCCAGAGCCAGTGAGTGGTACAGAGTTAGCTAGTGTGGCGCAGGGCCCAGGTGGGGGTCCTGGCGGGGGCGATGCTCAGGGTCGGTTAGACCGTTTGGAAGCGATGATGCTTAAGGTTCTTGAGCGGTTGCCAGGTGGGGAACCGGCTTAGGGGTATGCTCCGGGTGTACAGCCAGGGGTGGCTGGTGTTGAACCGTTAGCGGCGGGTGTTCAGCCAGCAGTGGTCCGGGGGCAGCCCGGTGTGGCGGCTGCAGAGGAGGCTCCTTCCTACCTGAGGATTTTGGAGCAGATGCACAGGATTACTACTGGGTATTTCTCGGTCGGTGCTAAGCCTGAGGAGGCTGCTGCGTGGAGGAGTCGTCTGGAGCGTAATTTCCAGGCGCTGAGGTGTCCCGAGGGATACAGAGTGGACCTTGCGGTTCACTATTTGGAGGGTGATGCACATCTGTGGTGGAGAGGTGTGACGAGTAGGAGGCCTCAGGCGGGGATGACCTGGGCGGATTTCTTGGCAGAGTTTGACGCCATGTATTTTCCGCAGGAGGCGGTGGATCGGATGCAGGCGCAGTTTTTGGCGCTGACTCAAGGAGTGAGTTCGGTTCGGGGTTATGATGAGCAGTTCGGTCAGCTGTTGGTGTATGCTGGTAGAGAGTTTGGGAGCGAGGAGTCCCAGATCAGGAGGTTCATGTAGGGACTTCGACCGGTGCTGAGGACGCTGTGCAGGGCTCGTAAGTACGCCACGAGGGCGGAGTTGGTTGAGACTGCGGCAGCCATTGAGGTTGATATGGGGACAGAGCTGGCTGCAGCGCTTAGTCCACCGGTGCAGCAGCAGCAGCAGAGGAGGCCGCAGCAGCAGCAGGCAGGTGCGAGCCGGGGCGGTAAGCCGGCTCAGGGACAGAAGAGGAAGTGGAAGGGCTCTTCGGATTCCGGTCAGAGGGCGCAGGGTGGTCAGAGTGGTACGGGGTGCTATGGTTGTGGGAGCACGGAGCACCGGGTGGCAGCTTGTCCGAAGAGGAGAGAGGTTCGGACTACACAGGCGTGTTTCCATTGCGGAGAGACGGGGCACATTAGGGTGAGGTGTCCCAAGTTGCAGATGGCAGTGGTAGTGGTGCAGCCGGTGCACGGGGCGGCAGTTGATGTGCAGCCGTTGAGGCAGCTTGCTACGCCGCGTGTGTTCACTTCGGTGGAGACGGGAGGTCCTAGCGCCAGGCCGATCACAGGGACCTTAGTAGTAGGCGGGCGTGATTCCCATGTCTTGTTCGATTCTGGAGCCTCGAATAGCTTCATTACACCGGAGTGTGCGGAGTGCAGTGGGATCCGGAGCGATTCCGGGGAGCAGCCGGGAGTGGTTAGAGTGGCTGGAGGGAAGACTTTGGCTACTTTCGGGCGGGCTTGTGGAGTAGATGTTCTGGTGGCAGGAGAGGTCATGCCGACAGATTTGGTTATCAGTCCAGTGGAATTGTACGATGTCATTTTGGGGATGGATTGGCTGGATCGTTACAAGGTTCATTTGGATTGTCATCGAGGTCGAGTGGTGTTTGAGCGTGAGTCGGGGAGGTTGGTTTATCAGGGCATTAGGCCGACTTCCGGGAGTTTGATGATTTCGGCGATTCAGGCCGCGCAGTTGATTGATAAGGGCTGTGAGGCGTACTTGCTGACGATTGTGATGCCGGAGTCTGTTGGGGAGGTCGCTTTGGTTGATATTCGGGTTGTCCGGGATTTCCAGGATGTGTTTCAGTCGTTGGAGGAATTGCCGCCATCTAGGTCTGATCCTTTCACGATTGAGTTAGAGCCTAGGACTACTCCGATATCTAAGGCACCTTACCGCATGGCTCCAGCGGAGATGGTAGAGCTGAAAAAGCAGTTGGATGATTTGCTGGGTAAGGGTTTCATCCGACCGAGTAGTTCACCGTGGGGAGCGCCGGTGTTGTTTGTGAAGAAGAAGGATGGTAGTTTTCGGTTATGCATTGACTAACGGAGCCTTAACCGGGTTACAGTGAAGAACAGGTATCCTCTGCCGCGGATTGATGAGTTGTTGGATCAGTTGCGGGGGGCTACTTGTTTTTCCAAGATCGATTTGGCTTCGGGATACCATCAGATTCCGATACATGAGGCCGATGTGAGGAAGACGGCTTTCAGGACGAGGTATTGACACTACGAGTTCGTGGTGATGCCGTTTGGGTTGACGAATGCGCCAGCGGCATTCATGAGGCTGATGAACGGGGTATTTCAGGAGTACTTGGATGAGTTCGTTATTATCTTTATCGACGATATCTTGGTGTACTCGAGGACTCCGGAGGAACATGAGGTTCATCTGAGGTTGGTTCTAGAGAAGCTGCGGGAACAGAAGTTGTATGCGAAGCTCAGTAAGTGCAGTTTCTGGCAGCAGGAGATGGGTTTTCTGGGGCATGTCGTGTCTGTCGAGGGAGTTTCAGTGGATCCGGCTAAGATCGAGGCTATTAGGGATTGGCCGAGACCGAGCAATGCGACTGAGATCAGGAGTTTCCTTGGATTAGCTGGGTACTACCGGAGGTTCGTCAAGGGTTTTGCGAGTATGGCGCAGGCGTTGACGAAGTTGACGGGTAAGGATGTTCAGTTTGTGTGGTCTGCGGAGTGTGAGGAGAGCTTCGGGAAGCTGAAGGAGATGCTGACTAGTACTCCAGTATTGGCGTTGCCTGATGCGGGCGAGCCATATGTGGTGTATACGGATGCATCTGGTGTGGGGTTGGGGTGTGTTCTGATGCAGCAGGGGAAGGTGATTGCTTATGCTTCGAGGCAGTTGAGGAAGCATGAGTGCAATTACCCTACACATGACTTGGAGTTGGCTGCAGTGATCTTCGCCCTGAAGATCTGGCGATATTACCTTTATGGTGGGAAGGTCCAGGTGTTCACGGACCACAAGAGCCTGAAGTATTTCTTCACTCAGCCATAGCTGAACCTGAGGCAGAGGCGTTGGATGGAACTGGTAGCGGATTACGACCTGGAGATTGAGTACCATCCGGGGAAGGCTAATCTGGTTGTAGATGCGTTGAGTCGGAAGAGGGTTGCTTCGGCTCAGGAGCGGGATTTAGAGGAGCTGGCGAGCGAGATTGGCGCGTTGAGCCTGTGTGTTATCTCGCAGGAGCCGTTGGGGTTAGAGGCAGCTAACCGAGCGGACTTGCTGAGCAGAGTTCGGGTAGCTCAGGAGAAGGATCAGGGTTTGATTGATGCTTCTCAGCAGGCGGGTTCAGAGTATCAGGTCTCCGGGAGTGGGATGATACTGGTGAACGGTCGGGTCTGTGTACCCAAGGATGAGAGTCTCAGGCAGGAGATTCTGAGTGAAGCTCATTCGAGCATGCTGTCGATTCATCCTAGAGCGACCAAGATGTACCAGGACTTGAAGAGGTACTACCACTGGGTCGGGATGAAGAAGGATGTTGCGAGTTGGGTTTCGAGGTGCAACGTGTGTCAGCTGGTGAAGGCTGAGCATCAGGTTCCGAGCGGGCTATTGCAGAGTCTGCCTATGCCGGAGTGGAAGTGGGACATGGTGACTATGGACTTTGTGACAGGTTTGCCGATCTCGCGGACTTATGATGCGATCTGGGTGATTGTGGATCGTCTGACCAAGACAGCACATTTTCTGGCCATTAAGAAGACTGATGGGGCTGCAGTGTTGGCTAGGAAGTATGTACGGGAGGTTGTGAGGTTGCATGGGGTGCCTGCGAGCGTTGTGTCAGACCGAGATCCGAGATTTGCTTTAGAGTTCTGGGGAGCATTTCAGGCCGAGATGGGCACGAAGGTGCATATGAGTACGGCATATCATCCTCAGACGGATGGGCAGTCTGAGAGGACGATTCAGACATTGGAGGACTTGCTGAGGATGTGTGTGTTAGACTACGGTGGTCATTGGGCAGATCATCTGAGCTTGGTAGAGTTTGCGTACAACAACAGTTATCAGGCGAGTATCGGGATGGCTCCGTATGAGGCTCTGTATGGGAGGCCATGTAGGACATCATTGTGCTGGACTCAGGTGGGGGAGAGGAGCATGTTTGGTGCAGATTTCGTTCAGGAGACGACGGAGAAGATCCGTGTCTTGAAGCTAAACATGAAGGAGGCTCAGGATCGGCAGAAGAGTTATGCCGATAAGCGGAGGAGGGAGTTGGAGTTCGTGCTGGGAGATATGGTGTATCTCAAGGCAGCCATGTTGAGGGGTCCTAACAGATCCATTGCAGAGAACAAGTTGAGTCCGAGGTTTATGGGTCTATTCGGAGTGGTTGAGCGGGTTGGGACGGTAGCTTACAGGTTGGAGTTGCCACAGAGTATGAGGGCTTTTCACGATGTCTTTCATGTTTCGATGCTGCGGAAGTGTCTATATGAGTCTGAGGAGGTGTTGGCTAGGATCCCGGAGGATCTTCTGCCCAACATGACATTAGCGGCGAGGCCTGTGAGGATTCTCGAGAGGAGAGTCAAGGTTCTGCGTCGTAAGAGGATACCATTGGTGAGAGTCGTGTGGGACTGCGATGGTGTCGAGGAGGAGACTTGGGAGCCGGAGGTGAAGTTGAAGGCCAAGTTTTCGAAGTGGTTCGAGAAGCAAGCAGAGGCTTGAGTTCTTTCTTTTACTGGTTTTGGTTTTGTTGTAGCATGTGGCTACAGTTGTTGTATTTTCGTTTTGTTGTAACGATTGTACGTTTTGGGGATTAATAAGATATGTTTTCTTATTATTATTGGATCGTAAGATGCGAGTTCTTATGTGTAGTAACCTAGTGGGGGTTACGGTAACCTAGTGGGGGTTACAGCGTTGTTGAGTAATTCCAGTGGGAAAATGTCATGGTGAGCCATGGAGGCGTGTTGGTCAATAGATGCCTATGACAGCACGCTGCAGAGTATTGTTCTTTAGGGACGGTGGGTTCCTGTAGATATGAGGGATAGTGGATCTCTCCAGGGGATAGTGGTTTCCCTGCATGCACTCGAGGGGTAGTGGGCCTCTAGGGACGGTGGGTCTCCTACATGTACTTTGAGGGATAGTGGGTCTCTCCAGAGAATAGTGGATTCTCTGCACACCGTAGCTCAAAGGGTGACGATCCTGCGAGTAGGTGTGGTGTATATGTGTACGAGTCATGAGTATGAGTATGAGCAATAGCGTCTGAGCAGGTTGCAAGTGGGCGACCGAATGGCCATCGGGATCGAGAAAGATCTCAGGTGGGTTGACCGGTGGGGTCAGGTGTGTGGGTTGGATGGTAGGGTCTGGTCTAGGGTTAGTATTTGTGCTGGAACCTCGATTCGGGCAATTTCGGAGAGAAATGTAGCGTCTTGGTCGTGCATGTTCTTGTCTGATTGTTGCACGATCAGTTAGTCCTTTATGCCGGGTCTACGGTGGGTCGGACATGTTCTTGTCTGATTGTTGTTCGATCGATCGGGCAGACTGGGCCGGGACTACAGCGATACATTGTGGTGTATCTCTGGGAAGGTTGGGTCGGGTTTCTGAGCTTAAGTGGTGACCTTAGCACGTATCTGAGTGGTTATTGGCTTGTGATTCGAGGACGAATCCTTGTCAGTGGGGGAGAATTGTAACGCCCGTGATCCAAAAATAGGATTTTTGGTAGGGTGTCGATCGACGCAACAGGTGTGTGTCGATCGACACGGGTGTTTGTTCGCGTGTTGGAATCGACCAGAGAGGTCCGTGTCGATCGACACAGTTTGAGTGTCGATCGACACGGTTTCGAAGTGAGAATTGGGAGTTGGTTTTGGTTCGGTTTGGTCGCGGTTTGGTTTTAGGGGTTTTAGGGCTTCGTATATAAGAGAAGGAACACGTTGTCCTTAGGCTTTTTAGCCACTTTTCCGTCAGAGAGAGTTGAGAGAGAGCTAGGGTTTCCTTGAGGGCTTTTGAGGGTGTTTCTGGCGAGTTCTGGAGTGGGCGAACGGCGGTGAAGATCAAGTCGGTTCTCTGATCTTTGCTCTTGATTTGAGAAGAAACCGCTTGTCTTTTGGTCGAGTAGTCGCTGAGTTATGGCCTTTGGAACTTGGGTAGTTCGTGCAGTTTTCTGCAGTTTTTGTTCGGAGTAGCAGTTTTCGGAGACAATTTCCCGACGTTTGGCTTGGAGTTAGGAGTCTCACGATACACCATTGGAAAGATCTCGGTGTCTAGTTTCCAGATCAGGCCTCGGATTTCGTTTTGGTGAAGCGAGTCGTGATATATTCTCCTTTGTTCGCGTCGGATTTCCTTGTTCAAACCGTTGTCAAGGTGAGTGCGTGACCATAGATTTATCAGGTGTAGATTGAATAGGAGGCGATTGATTGCTGTTATGTTGTATGTATGTGGTGTGCTATGGGTTGATATGTTGCAGGTGATTGGTTGGGGTCGATTGGATCGGAGCCATGAGAGGATAGGCTCGATCCTTCGATCAGCAGGTGCTGGTCGATCGACACACGTGGGTTGTGTCGATCGACACAGCAGACAGTCGTGCATCGATCGACGCCTAGAGGATGTGTCGTTCGCCACAGAGGCTGCTGGCCTGTTTGTTGTTCTGTTGCTTGTTTTGTGTGTGCCGTTTGTTTCACCCTGGTATTGTATTCTTTTTATGTCTGATCATATAATCTGTAGATAGGATGACCGTCTCGCTGAGTATTTGTGATAATACTCACGCAACTCTTTTTGCCATGTGTTGCAGGTAAAGAGAAAGTGTGATCGTGGGATCGGACAAGGAAGAGGAGATGATCTAGTGTCTCGATTGAGTGAAGTAGGTTGTTAGCACCGCTAGGATGTTAGTGATTCTGGTGTGGAGAGTGAACTGGTTTAGATATTGAATTGTGTCATGGATTTGATATTGGTTTTTTTATTATTATTGTTATGGATGGAATTATTGAATGGTTTACTGGGTTATTTGTCTTGTTTTCCGCTGTTTGATTAATTGGTTGATTGGGTTATTGAGAGTTAGCATTTATGGAAATGTTAATTCGAATCCAATGTTAAAAAAAAAAAAACGGGGCGGGTTGTTTCAGATATAGCTAGAAGCACCGATGATGATAAGCTACAACTGCTAGAAGCTATGACTGGTGTTTCACGAAACAATCAAGATGTGCCAAAACAATTAGGTTCAAGTCAATCATTCGGGAGTCCACATTCAGAAGGTCTATCATCTGGGAGTCCATCTTCTGTGGGTAACAATTCTGGAGGCCGTAATGCAGCTGGTTCATGGGGCCCTAGTTTTCAACAATGGGGAACACCACCGAATCTTCAACAATGGGGTGGTTCACCACCAATTGCTCCACAATGGGGCACACCAACAAATGGTCAGCAATGGGGGTACACCACCAAATGCTCAGCAATGGGGCACACCACCAAACGCTCAGCAATGGGGAGCACCACCAAACTCTCAACAAGGCGGTTCATCGGCAACGACTCCAACAAATGTTCAATATGGATTTTCACTTGGAAGTCAAGTAGGAACTCCACCGAGCGTTCGACAACCTTCATCATCTGGGTTCGGTTTTACAAATTATTTTGACACTGGTCATGGTTCACAAACACCTAGACAAGGAGGTCTATTCAATATTTGGGGTAACCCTGAAGATCCAAGCATGAGTAGTCATCAAAGCGATTTAGGAGACGACGATTAGTTAATGATGGGCGTGTTATACATTTTCGTTTATGTTATGAAATAATTAATGTTTTTACTTGTTTGCCTTTTGAAGTTTGTGTTATTTTTGTAACTTTATATTTACCTCTAATAAGTTTTTCTCGTTGTTATAAAACTTCAGGTTTTTCGTATATGCCAGCTGCGATCACAAGGCCTCCATAATTTAAACTACGAAGAAGGAATTGAACTATGGAATTTAGAAAATGACCAATTTGAGGAGCTAATAATTCAGCCAACTTTGACTTACTATGAGCGCTATTTTCAAAGAGCACCCGTCCAAACCGATGGAGGTTTGGGATGAAGGAATATTTGGCGTCGATTACAGCAAGATGATGCTGCGTGTCTTCAGTTACTCCGAATGTCACTTCCATGTTTCACGACATTATGTGATATGCTACAAACAGATTACGGTCTACAACCAACATTAAATATAAGCGTCGAAGAAAGTGTCGCTATGTTTCTACGGATATGTGGACACAATGAAGTTCAAAGAGATGTTGGTTTGAGATTTGGACGAAATCAAGAGACTGTGAATCGGAAGTTTTTTGAAGTTCTTACGGCAACTGAGTTACTAGCATGTGATTATATTAAGACTCCAACAAGACAAGAACTACACCGAATTCCCGAACTGCTACAAGTGAATCGAAATTATTATCCATATTTTAGTGGATTCGTTGGAGCTATCGATGGGACTCATGTTTGTGTAAAGGTGAAACCTGAATTACAAGGAATGTATTGGAATCGACACGATGCTACATCCTTTAATATAATGGCGATATGTGATTTGAACATGTTATTCACATATATTTGGAATGGAGCACCGGGATCATGTCACGACACAGCCGTTCTCGCAATAGCACAACAAAGTGATTCAGAGTTTCCGTTGCCTCCACCAGAAAAGTATTATCTCGTTGATTCTGGTTATCAAAACAAACAAGGATTTTTGGCTCCTTATAGGTCATCACGAAACAGAGTTATGAGGTATCATATGTCGCAATTCAACTCAAATGCTCCTGCAAGGAATAAAGAGGAATTGTTCAACCGATGGCATGCATCTTTACGTTCAGTTATCGAGAAGACTTTTGTAGTATGGAAGAAGAAATGGAGGATTCTTTGTGATTTTCCAAGATATGGGATTAACGTACAAAAGAGAGTGGTAATGGCTATAATGGGATTGCATAATTTTATTAGAATTTCAAATTTTACAGATTCAGATTTTGCAGCAGTAGTTAGAGAGACGATGCCAATCAACATAGAATGCGAAACAGATGTATGTGACATAGAAGAAGAATATATAGCAGATGGAGAACACATGGAGCAAATAAGAGACAATATTGCAGAAATGTTATGGATAAACGATCGTAGACGTTATTAATTTTTTTTATGTTGTATTGTGTTTTACAAAAATTTTAATGTATTAACCTTGTTACTTAATAACTTTTTTTTGTCTTTTGAAATTCTATTTAGTTAGTTTTCAAAATTATGTTTTATAATCAATATATATGTATCTAAAAATTCTTCATTAGTTAGTGAATAAAAAAATAATGCAAAGTAATAACATTATTTAATTTTATTTTTTACAATTATTATTTTAATATCTACTTAAACCGCATTTATCATTTTTCACCAATCAAACCATTGTTTTGCACCGCATGTTGTATTTTACACCAATCAACTATTATTTTGCTCCGCGTTTTTTACATAAACCACACTTGTTCCGCATAATATATTTTTCAACACGAACCGCATTTATACTAAACCGCATTACGCAATTTTTCTATCTCCCGCATAATTTAATGTCACCAATCGGACCCATAGTGTTAATCGACAAAATAATTACATTGCATGAATTATTATACAAATTTTAAATATGTTACGGTCATTTAAAACGTAAATTAGTTGAAATTTGTAAAGGCTACACAAACCCAACTAGAAACCATGCGACCTTCAGTGAAGAAAAAAGCCTTGCAAGAGAAGATAAAACAAAGTGAAGAACCACAAATGGAAGGCCACTTGATTGACGCCAAACGGCAGCAACAAGGAAGACCATAAGTCGAACGAAATCTCAATCGAGATCCGATGCCGTCCTCAAGCATATCCCAAATCTCAGGGAAGATACGTCATATGGCACCAACACTTAATCATTTCGTCTCCAACCACGACGCACCTGAGACCAGCATCAACGTTGCCTCTCCATCACATCGGAGAGATCCTCCAAAACCTAGGACCAGCCTCGACTGCTTGTACCGTTCTATTGGCTAAATGCCTTGATCCAACACCAAACATTTCCGATCCATTAGAGATTTTCTTTGATTGCTTCTGTCCTTGATTCTCAACTGTTTCAGGATCAACTTCTCGGAACGGCCCTAGACCTTATCAGGGTTATTACAGTGAGAACCACAAGTAGGTCATCACGAAGGCACGAAGAGCCATCTGAAGGCATAAACTTTAAACTCGCCTGGCCAAGGCCCGAGACTAACCACCTGAGCTCAACGGAGAAGCACCCCCAACACAACCATGAATAGCAACGGATCTGAGAAAACAAACAAAAATGCGAGAAACTAGGTATCTAAGATAGCAACAAAGAGAGCTAAGAAGGAGAAGGCCTCTCACAGCTCCGCTAGAAAGAACTTCATAGTTAAGTGTACTTAAACTCCGTATTTGAACTGATAATTCACAATGTTGTTCTATAATTAAACTATGTATCACAAAGATACATTTTTCCAATAATTCATAATGAAAAAACTCCATTGTTATGCGTATTTGAACTGGAATGTTTTTACAATGGTTGACCTACTAAAAAGTGATTTTCAACTCTGTAAATGAGGACAAAATATGGAGAAATATCTCGTAATAATTTTTATGAGCAATCTATAAGTCTTTCAAACTTTCCAAAATAGTATAGCAACCGTCAAACGAAGATAAAACCCACTAACCGAAAGAGCTCATAGAAATTTATACAGTTGCAGTCAAAGGCATTCCAAATAACATGCAATAATTTGTAGTTTCTCAAAATCAAAGTCC
Organism: Arabis hirsuta; assembly: GCA_964056655.1. NCBI lineage: Eukaryota > Viridiplantae > Streptophyta > Magnoliopsida > Brassicales > Brassicaceae > Arabis > Arabis hirsuta. The sequence continues at coordinate 25,564,029 of OZ053307.1, forward strand.
ATAGCTTCTATGTAAACTCCAAACCATTAGTTTTTTAAGTATTTGTTAACCAATAGATTGGAGATTAAACTACATAACATTGATTGGTGAGAAAACCCAATAATTTTCAAAAATACTACTTCCTCCATTTTACAAAGAGTATCATTCTACAGTTTTTCATATATACTAAAATTAATGTTTTACAATACACTATATACTAGTCCGGCGATGAACCACCGTATAGTGTATAGACGTATGTAGGTGTTTACGCATGATATATACGGTGGATATTTTTATAAATATATATAATTATATAAATATGATTTGTTTTTATTCATAGTCGAAAAATTATTATCACGAATATTATAAATAAACAAAAACCCAATAGTTAACATTAACATAGTAGTTGAATTCAATCAGTAAAATGATATAATTGAAAATTGTTTTTAGCAAAATAATAATTATATCAACTATTAAATGATATGAAAAACCTAAATTTAATTTTTTTTTTGGAAATAAAAGACATCATTTTATTGATTTTGTTTAAAAAAACATATGTGTGCCAAAACTATAAAATTCGGTTATTTAATTTTCCTATACATATGTATAATTTTCAGTTTTAAAATACGTATAACATAAACGCGATACAGTAAGTCATTGTATAGCGTCTGGACGCGGTATATAAAAACTCATGTACCGGATTTTAGAACAATGCTTAAATCATTGTACTACTAAATCGTTGTATTCTGAAGTTCTAGTTTACCTCTTACGTATACACTAAATAATTTTTCCTCTCTAGATGATACATTAAAGAGATAAGTTTAAAACTTGTTTTTTGTTCAAAATTATGCAATGTAAATACGACGCGATATTTTTTGTGAAACAAACATAAAATCATAAAATGACATTCTTTGTAAATCATAAGGAGTATTTAAATTTTAATGTTTGGTATGTGTAAATTCATTGGGAACATGTATACATTCAAAATTTAGGTAAATCAAAACTATCAATAACAAACAAAATTACTCCATTCTTTTCGCCTTTTAAATCGTTTTATGGCTCTATAAATAGGACATCTTTTTCATAGAATCAAATCAATTTAGCAAAAAGTTATCTTAAAACACAAATGCTAAACAATAGTAATAGTTTTCTGAATATTTATAGGTAGAACAAAAATTTGCAAGCGAAATGGCCAAGATGAAGATGCAATTCTATGCAATAGTCTTTTTGGTGATCATTACAATGACAAAGGTATTGGCAGAAGAGTCCCCAATGTTGGCGGGAGAGCCACCGGCAAAAGTGACAGCCAATGAGGTGACTCTTGCAGCAGAGGCTGCTGCCTCAAGCTTCAAAACCAGTGCTGGAGAAGCTGTTGAAGGTGCCAAAACATGGGCGGATTGGGCTACTAGCACAATCAGGTAAATTTTAAATTTTTAATAAATTGTTTCAAGAATAATTAAAAATTACATTCCATATATTATTTTTGGATGAAATTACAATTGATATTAATCAAAAATATTTACAATGCATCTCAAGTTAATTATGAATTCATTTTTTATTTTGACTTTTCTACACATGTGTGTGAATGCAGTTTTTTCTTCTTCTTTTCTATTGAAAACAAATGAAATTTTTATTAAGCAGAATATATTTGATTTATAATTTAATACTTGTATACGATTTTTGAACCTCGTAAAAATTTGGTGTATATTAGGGTTCTAAAACATAGCTCTATTAAACTTTGTTATTGTATGGAGAAAATTACTATGGTTACAAATGTTTATTGTGATATTTATAATTTATTTTAATCATGATATATATTTAGAAAAAATATTGATATTTTTGTGCATTGTCTTTAATATGCATTTATTTTATTTTCTTATTTCAAGGAATCCTGGTGGAGTTTTGGAAAAAACGCCAGCTTCAGAGTGAAAATTCTCAAAAATTTTATTGAATATTTATCTTGTATAAGTATTCATAAATGTTTATCAAAAACATATGTAAAATGAAAATGAATCGATTACAGTTTCATTTGCTTGTACCTATTTGAAAGTCTTTTTGTATAAGAAACGTGTACAAAAATACTAACACGTGCATTAAAGGCTCTATATTAGATCTACCACAAATGACATTTTCTTATCCATGCTTATGATTGACACTTTTTTATATTTAAGTCGTGATGAGTGAGTTACAAACTTGTTGGTAGGCGATTTAACTGCAAAACCCAAACACTAAAAGTTTCCGTTAACAGGGATGCAATTTACAATGTCTAAACAATTTTTTTTTTTTATCGAATGAGTTCAAATTCTTGAAAGTTTTAAAATTTTCGGATATTGGAAATTAAGAACCAAACAAAACCAAATTTTGTTTCAATCAAAATTATATTTGGATTCGACTTGGTTTTTGACATACACTATAACAAACAACAAAAATGTTAATTATAAATTTTTAGATGTATGTTTCCTATATATTTAATTAAAATTTTTGATTTTTAATAAAGGTAAAGTTAATTCGATTCAGTTTCTTTTTTTTTTGTTGAAATGTTAAATTTTATTGGACAACAAAAAATTAAGGTTTGTGTTTACAGACTTTCAGCTGGAATTAAATACAACATTTTAGTTGAAAATTAGGAAATAACATTTTGTATTGAATTTGAATCACTCAACTTCCCGTAGGGAGACAAGAGATTTCAGTCCAACGTTGCGCGTCCTCATTTTCCTCTTCGCTTGAGTTCTGGAGGGAGATGAGCCGGTTGTGAAGGTCCTTGTGTATGGTGCGGGCGAGAACTAGAGATGAGTTTGCAGGCCTTTGGTGAGCTCTGCCATTCCGTTCACGCCATATCCAATAGATTGTTATTTGAAACGCCATACGAGCTAGCTTAGAGTCTGTCCTTGATAGTCTATTGTGCAACAAGCGTGAGACTGACGCATTCCAGTCCGGTGTGATCCGGTTGCCTAGGAGGCTTGACATAAGCGATGTCCAAACTGTGTAGGAATAAGGACACGCGAAGAACAAGTGGTCGCGCGTCTCGTTGATCTCACCGCAGAGAACACAAGCGCGATAGTCTCCCCATAGCTTTGTTCTGTCCCCAGTCCCAAGCCTATTGCGAAAAGCAAGCCAAGCAATGATAGCATGTCGGGGTATCGATTCAGCAAACCATACCAGTCGGAACCAAATGGCATTGGGTCCAGCTGGTCGGAGTTGCTCCCATGTTTTCTTCGTGGAGAAGTGATGTTCGTATTTGTCCGATTGTTGCTTCCATAGAGCGATGTCACGTCCTTTTTCAGCACTAGGTGGCGTTGCCTCTCCAATGTGGTTTAGCAAAACCTGAACATGAATGCCACGACTGCGTCTTATGTTCCATCCCCGATCATTTGCTGCATCCGCTACTTGAGCATGTGTGGGAATGCCAAGTAGACTAGTTCCCCTTTCTCCCATGACTTTGATTAGGGGTCCTATAGGCAGCCAATGATCAAACCAAAAGGATGTGCTTTTGCCATCTCTAACCTCCATCTTAAGGAAAGATTCAGCCAGCGGTCGAAGCTTTATTAGCTTCTTCCACATCCAGGAGCCTCTTGTTGTTGTGTCGGGTATCTCCCAAAACGAAGACCCTCTGAGTAGGTGTTGTCTTACCCAGTCCACCCACAGCGAGCCATGTTGCGTGTGGAGTCGCCATATGAGCTTTAGAGAGAAGGTTGTTGAGCTATCTATCAAACGACGCAGCCCTAAACCTCCTTCCTTCTTAGGTCGACAAACGTCTTCCCATGAGACTTTTGATTTTGTTGTTGTGTTCGGGGAGCCGGACCACAAGAATGCCGCTGACATGCTCTCTATTGTTTGGAGACATCTCTTTGGTAACCTGAAGGCGGAGCACCAAAAGTTTGAGATGCTTGTTATCACCGCCTGAATGAGCTGTAATCTTCCTGCATAAGAAAGAGATTTGATGGACCAGCTTAAGAGCCTCTTCCTGATTTTGTCAATAAGTGGTTCATAGTCTAGCTTGGTCATGCTTCTAGTCGTTAGTGGTAGACCCAAATATCTGATTGGCAGCTGGTCCATGATAATGCCGAGACTTATAGCGGTTTCTTGGAGTTCACTTCGAGTTTTACCAGCCATAAACAAAGCTGATTTGCTCATGTTGATGGCTAGACCCGATTCGTGTTCAAACTCTCTCAAAACTTCAGCAATACCGTTCAATGAGGACGCTGATCCATCTGTGAATATGATCATATCGTCTGCAAAGCTCAGGTGAGTAAGCTTGATTTGGCCGCAGTAAGGGTGATAGCCAAACATGTTTTGTCGAGCTGCTACATCAAGCCGATGGGTGAGAACATTTATTGCCATGACAAATAGCAGAGGGGAGAGTGCACAGCCTTGGCAAAGTCCTCTCGAGCTATTGAAAAATCCTTCCAGCTCTCCATTGACATTTACCGAGAATGTTGATGTCGTGATGCATCCCTTGATCCAATGTATAAACAATTCCGGTAGTTCCATTGCACGTAGCGTGTTTAGGATAAAGTCCCACCGTATTGTGTCAAAAGCCTTGGTAATATCGATCTTGAGAGCACAACGAGGTGACGTTGAATCCTTATGGTAGTCCTTGACTAATTCAGTTGCAAGCAAAACATTTTCAAGGAGTAACCGACCCTTAATAAAGGCACTTTGGTTCGGTTTCATTGCTTCTGGAAGTAAGCTCTTTAACCGATTAGCAAGGATCTTTGAGATGACTTTGTAGATAGTATTGCAGCAAGCAATGGGTCTAAAGTCCTTCATCTTCTGCGCATCAACTGTTTTTGGGATGAGTGAGAGGACCGTAGCATTAACTCCATGAGGCATGAATCCATTTTGGAAGAAAGATTGTATAGCGGTGACGAAATCTTTGCCCACTATCTCCCATGCGGCTATGAAGAATTCCTTTGTGTATCCATCCGGTCCCGGAGTTTTATTCGAAGGCATCGTATTAAGTGCCTCTTTTATGTCCGCCTCTGTTACAAGAGCTGTGAGCCTCTGCTTCATTGTGTCCGAGCATCGGTATTCAATCAGATTTTCCAGTTCCTGTCCATCCTCACAGATCGGCTCATTGTTACGTACTGTTTGAAGAAATCTCTGATAATAATTGACCGCTTCCTCCTTAATATCAGTAGGTTCCGTAAGTGTTCTTCCATCTTCGGTGATTAGTTTGCGGATAGCATTCCGTGATCTCCTTGCCTGGACTGTTCGGTGGAAGAAAGAGGTATTGTGATCACCTAATTTCAGCCACGTGATGCGAGACTTTTGTTTGAAGAAGCTTTCTTCAACTGATGCATGTTGGTGCCATACCCTTGCCGCCTCTGCCTCTCTTGCAAATGTTTCCTCAGAGGGATTTTCGAGTGCTTGTCTTTGCCGCTCACACAAAACATCAAGAGCAATTTTCGTTCTTCTAGTTATGTCTCCATATCTCTCTCTGTTCAGAGCACGCAGAAGTGGTTTTAGAAGTTTTAACTTCTTGTGAAATCTGTGGATTGCAGAACATGAGTGAAAGATCTCCTCTGAGTCTTCCCAGAACCGATCAATAGTTTCATAGAAGAGGGGGTGCTCGGTGATGTAGTTGAAGAATTGAAAATGAGGTTTCTTACGGTTCACGACATTAGTCATCTTCACCACGCATCTTGTATGATCAGACATTCCATTTGTTTCAAAGGCAGCTACCGAATCAGGGAAAGCATCCATCCACGTCCCATTGACCAAAGCTCTGTCCAGCTTCTTTCCAATTGGATCAATGTCTCTATGATTCCACCATGTGTACTTTGGCCCCATGTAAGCAAGGTCCGTAAGTTCACAGTCAGCCACAAGTTGTTGGAACTCTCGCATCCCCGATTGGTCTCCTAGTCCATGTAACACCCGTGAATGTTCATCAGAAGCTAGAGTGACGTTGAAGTCTCCTAGCATAATCCAAGGAATATTTGCTTGACCAAACAGTTGTTTGACTTGCTTAGTTTCCTCCCATAGTGCTAGTCGATCGTTTCTATGATTAGAAGCGTATATACACGAGCACACAAAGATCTCTCCACGAACCGATTCGATCCCCACCGTTATCATTTGTGTACTCTTGTGTAATACCGTGACTGAAACTTCGTCTGTCCAGAAAAGCCATATACGACCAAGTCGATGATACTCGTAGTTTGTTTCGTAACTCCATCCTGGGAACACTCGAGAGATTATTCCCATACTATTTTCCTCCTGTACTCTGGTCTCAAGTAGACAACCGAATGCAGGCTTAGCCAAATTTAACCATGATTGTACCAGATTGTGTTTGCGCATTTTGTTGAAACCTCGGGTATTCCACGCAAAAAAGGACGTCATGATCATTAGTTCCTCCGTGAGGAGGATTTATTTTTGTTTGCGTTCGGGGCCATGACTTGTTCTTTTTCGATGTTGGTTGTGTTTTGTTTTCGTAACCCTCTCCTTCTTCTCTGAGCAGTGTCCTTAGATGTACATGTTAGGTGTACTTCCTTCTCTGGTGTGGTCGGCGAAGACTCGGGTTCCTTGGTCTCAGAGTCTTGTGTAACTTCTCCCTCCTCTTTCTCTGTTTCGTCTTCGTTTATCTCCGTCAAAACATTGAACGTAGTGGGAGAGGAAGTTGCCTTCAAAAGGTCATGCTTTGCATCTTGTTTTGTTGGAGGACTTGGGCCGCCCGACTGTTTTTGAGGGGAGTTCCTCCCTCCCTTAGTCACCACTGTCCACTGTTCTTCATTTTCCGTGTGGGCTTCCTCTGTTTTACTCTGTTCCTGCTCTGCTTTTCCTGCACTTGTCATATTTTCTGCACTTTCAGTTTGTGTGTCCAAAGGGGTTCCGTTTGAGACGACTGTTACCTCTCTGTCTGTGGTAGAAACTGTACCCTGCACACACTTTTCCAAGCTTACACAAACACCCTTCTTCATCCGTGCACAATCAATGTCTTTGTGTCCCCAGGCGTTGCACGTTGCACATCTTGCTGGAAGCCAAGGATAGGTGACTTTGATTGGGTTTTCTTCATCACCATTGAGGGTGATGGAGTTTAGTAGCGGCTGTTCCAAATTTACCACAATTAGGACACGAGCAACATCCAGCCTTACACATCTGCTGGTATTGGGGTGTAGTTTTTGCGTTTTCCCTATTATATCTCCCAAGAATTTTAGCCCAATTTCTGAGAACATATGATCTGGAACACCTGCAAAATCCACCCAGATTGGCATCGAAGAGAGGTCCGGCTTGTGAGCGGAAGCCTTGGGGTTCCATTCTTTCACCACTAGCGGTATCTCTCCGATATGCCAGCAGTAGCGTTTGAGGACTCTAGAGCGTATGACTGGGTCGTCAATACGGAAGAGCACAGTTTTCGGGTTAATGAATTGAGCATCAATCTTTGAAGACTTGTTCGCAGTGGACCAAATCCGGTTAACCGTAGCGTGGACTTTACCGATGTGAGGAGCTTCGTCGATGAAATAACCAACCACGTAAGTGGTCCATAACGGTTTAGTGTTTCTCAGAATCTCTTCGGGAACTATGGCCTTGGCCACGCCATTAACAATCGCGACGTCTATCACGAGTGGAACTTGCAGGTGAGACTACTCTGCCAAAACAGAGGGCCATTGTTCGTGTTGCGATGCGGGTGGTGAGGGTTGGGACTTTGGTGATTGCAGATCTACGGCTGAGTCTATCATCTCCGGTGGGGAGATGTCCATGGCCGGCGGCGACCAGGAGCACCGGCAAGAAAGCACGGGTCCGAGGAATCTGGAAAAATTTGCTTTATCGCACTTTATAGAGCACCGCACCGCACTATTATCGCACTCTCCGATTCAGTTTCATATAAGTCAGACTGTATCAGTATAGTTAGTATAGAAATATATATATATATAGTTTGAGTTATTATAAAATTCAATTTGAGTTCAAATAGACGAATTTCTGATCGGTTGTGTTTTTTTTTTCCTACCCATATTTCCTACTTTATAAATGAGGGTAATTTGATAATTGTGTTTTACCTACCCCTAATATCAATTTCTATGGTGTGATAATCCTCTGATCACGTCTATGTTTCTATAAGACAGAACATCATTAGCAATCAAGGACCTCTATGCCCTGACTCAGAAAATGTTTATTGCAAAACGGAGAGACAAAATCCTTTGTTTAGTGAACAATGTGTCCAAATTTGTTTCCCCTAGCTGCCTGTAACTTGTACATATGAAACATCCAAATCGACATAGAGACAAAACGTAGACTTGAACAAGCAGCGAAATCTGTAAAGTGAATTTATCAGCCTATGGAAAACAAGATCCATGCTTATATTACTTTCTTCCGCGAGTAAGCCTCTGCAAGTGGTAGTTAATGTTTCCCCATGACTTCGACTTCTGGTCCGTCTGTAAACCAAGAATTCCAAAGAAAAAAAGAGTTCATGCATAGCTAAGGCAGTGATAAACAGGTGAACAAAAAAATCCAAGAAAAGGAAAGTATAAACGCAGTGCAAATCCCAAATGATGGACCTGGCCATGCATACAAACGCTCAAGAGTTGCTTCTGTTTATCGCATTTGTCATCTTTGATGTTGTTAAGTGCCAAACAGTTGAGGAACGCTACCATTTCTTTCATACACGGTTTTGCCATAGACCCAAACTTTTTCGGGTTTATGTACAAATTTCCAGCCTTTCGCCCCATGGCTCCCTCGATGCAAAAAACTAACTGATGAACCAAAAGCCATAAAGCAGGAGTCGATTAATCGGGAGCCAAATAAACAACATTCTGCTGTAACTGAACTTGTATAGTGAATACTACCATCATACACCACATTTTCATTGATTGATTAAACTACTTGGCAATGAACAAATATATCCGACAAGAGAAAGAATGAACATAGAGACTAATCCTCAAAACTGCACAAACAAAACCTGAAATGTATCTAACAATTGAAAGGTAACAGACTAATCAAAAAAAGAACATCAAGACTAGTCCTTGTAAGAGCTACTCCATTCCTATGGCCATAAATTTCATAATGGACTGTGTGAATTCTTCTTGTAGAGAGAAGATTTCAAACAAAACCTGAAAGTTTATAAATTGTATGAAATGAATTCTTAAGACAGTAAACAGAATCAAAACAATTGATGAACACATTTTAAGGGACCCAAGCATGAGATCCCAAGAAGTTTTACAGGACAAGACCCCATATCTAAAGCACAATCAAACATACAGAATCGAGAATAGAAGCAACCGAACCTGAGTCACCAGATCGAAACGCATAATCGAAATCGAAATCAAAACAAGACGGAATCGAAGCAACTAGGGGGTCGAAACGAAACAGCACCGTACGGAATTGAAAACCGAAATCAATCAGACATATCATCAGACAGACTTGGAACCGAAGCACTTACAGTCTATGTAGAAATGGCGGAATCAACGAGTTGTGTCTGTGGTGTGAGAGAAGCTGCAGTCCAAGAGAGAAATGGCGGATTGGAGATGAGAAAGCGAAACCCTGTAAACATTAAAACTGGATTAGTTTAACCGAACCAAATTGGGTCATCTGAACCGAAATTGAATTAGTAAACCGAACCAAACAGGGTCCTTAATTTTTCTTTCCTATTTTAGGGCCCCAAATTTCTGATTTTTTTCCCTAAAAAATGCAGAACGTCAGAGCTTGAAATATTCTTTAGGTTTTACACTTTTTACCTGTGAAGAAGAAAGTGAACACGTGACTGACACATGACTTGTTAAAAAATAAATTACCTTGGCCCAATCGATTATCTAAACAGGCCCATGTTGTTTATGCATCGAATTTTACTTTTATCACAGTTAAAAAGTACATTTTGTCTCTTCTTCGTGTCTTTTATTTTTCTCTTCAAAAAATAAATTAAAAATTAAATAACATTTTAAATATTTAAAGAGGGTCCGTTTTAATGTGTATTGCACCGGATCTACTATTACGGCGGCCTGTGTGAGCTTCATGTTAGTTTCTTAAATTTGTCATTATCACTGATTTCACGCTCTCTTGATAGGAACACCGATAGTTTGGCTTGATTGTCCTGTTTAAAGATGACTAAATTTTGTTATATATGCGATATATATTTTCGAATTGGATAACCATTAGACGAGATTTATTTTAATGAAATGATTGACTGACAACAAAAATATATCAATGTAACGTTCGTGAACCAAAAATGTGATTTTTGGGTTGTGCGTCAATCGATACAGTGTGTTTGTGTCGATCGACACAGTGTTTCGACTTATGAGAAGTCGCGATTTTGGGTGTTGCATCGATCGACACAAGGTGTGTGTCGATCGACACAAGCTTGAATTGAACCGGGTTGGTTCGATTTTGAGCGTCGGTTTGGCGTGTCGGGTTAGGGAAACCCTAGGACTTTGGTATAAAATCCGAGGGTCGCGTTTTTGGCCGAGTTTTTGGTCAGAAACAGAGTTTTCTAGAGAGTTTGTGTGAGGATTGTGAGGAATCGATGGATTATTGTTGATTTCTTCGTTCTCTCGATCCTAAAAGCTCTTGATTGTGATTGTGAGACTCTGGGAGTGAGTTTCGGTGCTGGTTTTCGCGGAGAAAGAGTAGGATTTCGGATTTGGTGGATCAGATTCGGAGTGTTTTTCGTGTTCTTCGCGGTCTTCGTGAATTTCATCATTTTCTTCCCAGAATCGAGGTGAGTGCGTGACCATGGCTTATCTGGGTAAAAGAATTGATAGGATGCGATTGATTGTTGGTTGTGGTTGGATTTCGTGTTGTATTGGTGGATTTTGTGCAGGAGATCGGCAGAAACGCGTCCGGAATCGACCATGTGAGGATAGGTTCGATTCTGGGTTTTCTGCGTTTCTGGGTTGTGTGTCGATCGACACAAGTAGGTTGTGTCGATCGACGCATCCTTTATCGATCGACACAAGGATGTTATCGACACACATTTTTGATTACCGTCAGTTTGACGTATTGATCGTTGTGTCTTGCGTGTTGTTTGCTCATCCTGGTATTGTATCTTTTGCTTATGCCTATGTGTATAGCCAAGTAGATGGGATGACCGTCTCACTGGGTATTTATGATAATACTCACGCATCTCTTTTAACCATGTGATGCAGGTAAAGAGAAAATGTGATCGTGGAATCAAGGCTAGGCAGAGGAGATGATCTAGTGTCTCGGTTGCGTGGTTCGTGTTGTTAGAATTGTTAGGGTGATAGTGATTCTGGAATTGAGATTGAATTGTTATTGTTAAACTGGCTAGATTTTGAGTTGTGTTTTGGAATTGATAACTGGATTTTGGTTGGTTATTGAATTGGTTGTTATTTATTGGTTAGTTGATTGTTTCCGCTGGTTTGATGTGATGGTTTGATTGGGTTATTGAGAGTTAGTATTTATGGGAATGCTAATTCGAATCCAATGTTAAAATAAAAAACGGGTCGGGTTGTTTCATACAATAGTTAAAATATTGAGTTGAAGATAATTTTATGTCACCTGACCAGAAAACTAATCGGTTATAAATTTTAATGGATTTTAACTTGACATCGTATAACTTTTATTTCTAGTTTTAATTATAAGTCATGCATGTATACTAAGAAAATAAATTGGCTCATTTAGTAAACAATTAGATTAGACATGACATAATCAAATCACAAAGAGAGTAATCAAAACACCAATTTCTGAAAGAGATTATGTACTAATCGTGGTATATGACCATTGATTAGCGGATACGCAAAGGTATATTTGGCTAGGTGGACAATTTTTGGATTAGTATTAAGAAAAACCATACTCGATCATTAAATGGTCACAAACTCTTTGAAATCAGTTCTTCCAACTCAAAATCAATAATCAAAAAAGAATCGATTCATAAATCTTTCATACATTTTAATGTAGGATATTCACTACAAGAAAACAGACAGTATTCCGACGGAATTTCCGACGGAAGTTATATCCATTGGAAATTTTCGACGTATTTCCGACGGGTTTCCGATAAAAATTAATTCGTCGGAAAACCGTCGGTTTAGTGCGACAGATTTCCGACCAAAATTAATCCGTCGAAAATCCGTCGGTTTAGTCTGACGGATACGGAAGCCGTCTTTTTCCGTCGGAAATCCGTCAGCCAGTACCGACAGATTTCCGACGGAAAAAGATGTCGTAATTTTCTGACGACTTTCCGACGGAATTCCGACTTTCCGATGTCGGCAAATTATGAGTGGTCAGCTCATACCGACGGTAATAAATCCGTCGGAATTCCAATGTCGGCAAAGTTTGAGTGGTTACCATTGCGTTAGCGGTGTCAGAGGGACTGGCGGGGTATTATGTCGGAGGTTTCCGAGGGATTTCCGACGGTTTTCCGTCCTATATAAGGTTCCACATATCTTCATTCCTGTCAATAACACAACTAATGTCTTCTAGCTCTCCTAATGAAGACTCAAAAATCGTGGCAAACCACTTTCTACTTCCAAAATACTCGTGGGAAACAGAAACCCAATGCGACACACACACTCAAGAGATACCCACTTACTCGTGGGAATTTGATACGTTCTCACAAATCGCAATTGGAGATTCTTCATCAACAATAGTGCCGGTCAGCCAGTGCTTGCCAACCATCCAACGCATTCCAAACGTCTCGTGGGAAATTCAATCTCAGTGCGACGAATATCCTGACCAGAAGAGTGTTCTTGAAGACGTACAACCATCTCAATTGATTCAAACGTCAGATAGTTACGGTGGAAGTACTTCAAATGAATATAAGGATCACTACTATGATTATGAATTTGTCCAAATTCCAGAAAGTCTCAACTTAAATATAGATGTTGATGCAATCAAAAGAGATGTTTGCGACGGATATTTAGATTCTCCACCGAAGAAAAAAAAAATCACTACGACGAATATGAATTTGCCCAAAGACCAGAAAGTCCCAACTTAAATATAGATGTTGATGCAATCAGAAGGAATTTTTGCGACGGATATATAGATTCTCCACCGAAGGAAAAAAAGGGAAAGAAAAGTTTCAGGTTCTAACAAATGGTAAATTTGGAGTGGATACAGAGACATATGTTTCTCAAACTTTAAAATAAATAAATTTCGAGGGATTTTGTTTTTTATCTGTTATAAAATTTCGTTGTGTAAATCTTTTATTCAATTTCCGGATAAATAAAATAAAATTTGGACAAATTTTTGGACATTTTTTTACTCTGCAATCTGGTCAACACGCGGACTTTTAATTTCTAGATTCTTCACAGTTTTTGGGACCGGATCGATCGATCCATATGTACCTCGATCGTGACATGTGAAAAGCTGTCAAACATCTTAATGGTTAAATAAAATTATAAGTCTGATGGTTAAATAAAATTATAAGTCTAATTTTTATAGCATCAACTAATCGTTTTAAAAAATATAAAGGCTAATTTGTACAAAAAGGATCTTAATAATTTTTTAGAGTTCCAATCAGATTCCAATTATGTGTATACACTTATACAATGTTCAGCGCACGTTTCCTTGCATGAGTTAATGCATTTTCCATGGTTTCGAGGACATACTCGCATGCGTTGAATTTAATTATGTAAGAAATCTAAAAGCCAGAATTCTCAAAATCAAAACACAAAATATATATGCGAGATTATATTAACAGACCTTCACATATTTGTTGAGTCTCCTTAACAATGGTGGATCCAGTAATTTTCACTCCAAGCAACCAACATTCCTTCATCATATTTCTTGATATGGACACAAATCCAAACCGTACTAACTCTCACTCTGTTTCTGCTCAGGTACAGTGCAGATCTTCTGATGAATACAAGGCCAATGAAGATGATGATACATGGAACGAGTATTCAGATTCGAAGAACATTGCGTCTAAGAAAAAACCCCAAACCGAAGCAGAGTCTTCCTCCAAAAAAATCTGATTTTTTCGTGCACGTCACGTCTTCAAACCTAAGCCGAGATAGATTGGTTCTTATTTTACTTGACTCTTTGAATGCATAATATCGTTACCATCACCTAATAAATAGTACGCGTTACGCTTTTGCAGTGTCTTTTAAGGGGTTATAATTCTACAACAGAATTTAAATTTAATTTTAAGTTTTATTAAAAGTAAATTTTAATTTTTCAACAGATTTGTTTATAATTCGCCGGATTTTTAACATAAAAAAGTTAAATCCGTCGGAAATCCGTCAAAAAAAACCGACGGATTTCCGACGGACTGCAATTTTTATTAAATTAATTTTTAATTTTTAAACAGATTTTTTTATATTAAAAAAAAAAATCCGTCGGAAATCCGTCAAAATTACCGACAGATTTCCGACGGACTGTAATTTTTATTAAATTAATTTTTAATTTTTAAACAGATTTGTTTATATTAAAAAAAAAAAAATCCGTCGGAAATCCGTCAAAAATACCGACGGATTTCCGACGGACTGTAATTTTTATTAAATTAATTTTTAATTTTTAAACAGATTTGTTTATATTAAAAAAAAAAATTCCGTCAGAAATCCGTCAAAATTACCGACGGATTTCCGACGGAATTAATTTTTAATTTTTAAACAGATTTGGTTTTATTAAAAAAAATAAATAAATAAAATCCGTCGGAAATCCGTCAAAAATACCGACGGATTTCCGACGGAATTAATTTTTTTCCCGCCATTGTACCTCAATATCATCGAAAATGCGGGAAACAATTTTTTTATACTGAAAGAAATAAAATCCGTCGGAAATCCGTAAAAAAAAACCGACGGATTTCCGACGGATTTAACTTTTTTTCCCCGCTATTGTACCTCGATATCATCAAAAATGCGGGAAAATCCGTCGATTTTCCGTCGCAAATTTGTAATAAAACCACACCTTCTTCTTCGTTTAGACCGAAGAAGCGAAATCAAAAAACAAAAAAAAACCGCCGGAAAAGCTTGGAGACTCGCCGGAAACCGCATACAACATCAAATCCACCCACAATCTCAATCTCTATCAATATATCATGAATCCAATGTAAGTTTTTAGAAGTTTTTGTAAATTATCAATTATGAGATGTATTTTTAGAATTTTATTGATTTAGGATGATTTAACTTAGTGGATGTAAATTTGATAGATTTAGAATTTGATAGATTCACTAATTGTGTCCATCTCTTGGTTCCCTTGAAAGCAATTTAGAAATTATTGAAATTATCCGTAGGGAAGGTATGAATTTTGTAATTTATAAATTATTGAAATTAGAGAGTAAGATAAATTTATAATTTTTTAAATTTTGTGATTTAGTGAATTTTCGGGTTTATAAAATTATTTTGCATTTTAATATGTATTTGTTATTTTTATGAAATTATAAAGATTTATAATATAATTAAATTATAAAATTCTAAATTGTTGAAATTTTACTAATTCATTAATCTGTTGGTTCCACAAAATCCCAAATTCCTTAAATATCCTACATATATAAAACTTTAAATTATCAAATCCCAAACACAAGAAAATTCCTAATTTCAAAAAATCCATAAATTATTCCCTAAATTCCAAAATCTCTAATTCTCAAAATATCAATATCCCAAATTCTCAAAGTTCTCAATTCCAATAAATCTCATAATTCTGAAATCTCAAAATTTCGAAATCACAAATTCTCAAAATCCCTAAATCAGTAATGTATATTACTTGTATATTAAATTTATATTTAAAATTTATGATTTAAATTTACAGGTATATATATTTAAAATCAGAATTTGTATTTATATATGTTAGTAAATTTCAACGGTATATAAGAATTTTGTCAATCGTAGGGACTATGGGCGATTTCATCACTCTAGTGGATCCGGTAATTCCACTAGGAGAGGTTGAGGGCACAAAACGCCGAGCTTCTCGAGCGGGTGACCGGGTTGGAGGCACAACGCGCAGAAGATGCAGCACGCATGGAAGAACAGATGGCACGCGCGGGAAATGGAAGAAATGATGAACGAGATCTTCCGTAACCGATAGACTTTACGTTATGTAATATTTTAATTTTCTAAATCACTTTTAAAAATATTGAAACTTAATTTTAAATGTTGTTTTTTTATTTTTATTTTAATTTAATTTTTATTTATATTTAATTTTTATTTAATTTAATTTATTTTAATTAAATTTAATTAAATTAAAATCTTTTTTTTTAATAAATAATATATCCGTCGGAAATCCGTTGGTATGTTTACCCGTCGGAAATCCGTCGGTATATGTAGCCGTCGGAAATCCGTCGGTATGTGTAGCCGTCAGAAATCCGTCGGTATGTGTAGCCGTCGGAAATTCGTCGGTATGTGTAGCCGTCGGAAATCTGTCGGAAAATGAAATACTGCCGGATTTACGACGGATTTCTGACGGATTCCGGTAATCCCTTTTCCGTCGGAAATCCGTCAGTATTTCCGACGGATTTCCGATGGAATTTTTATTTCTGACGAGATAGAACCGACCGACCAAAACCGTCGGAAAGCCGTCGGAATATGGTGTATTCCGACGGATTTCCGACGGTTTTGCCCGTCGGAAAATCGTTTGCTTTCTTGTAGTGATTCTAACATTTTAATACACACTACACCATCTATCACCAACGAACACTGATCCACCCACACAAAAAAAATTGAGAGTATTCATGATTGGTTTTCCGATGAGCATATTTGTAGGTGAAAGATTAGAAATTGAAGAGAGCGTGGAATACGAAGCGGAAATAGTAGTTGAAGATACGATTTAAAGTACAGGGGATATGCCCCAAAAACTTAGCTTTAATTATGATTGTGGTTTTTTACCTGATTATAGTTTGAAGAGACTATCGATGATAAAAAAAAGCTAATGTGTAAAATTTTAATTGATGTGTAAAATTGAAATGTTTTGATTAGTATCTGATGTGTTAGTTTCTCATAACACAAAAACGCTGATGTGTCTTTTTTTATGGAGAGATATTTATGTGTTATTATAGTATTGATTTTTATTTTAATAACGTATAAGTTGTATAATTTTTTTTAATATTTAATTACAAAAAAAAAATCCAATGACAAGATCACGATAAGTAGCATTGAATATGAATCTTTTGTTTTTGTAGAATATGTTTGGACAAAATCAAACTTATCATCATCAAACTTTGGATCTAAATTTCTAGTCGGTTATTCTTTGAATTATATAATAAATTTTTTTTTTTTGAAAATTTTATTCCATAAATTAATTTTTTTTGGGTTTTTTGATTTTTTAAACAAAATAAGAAGTCTCTCCAACAATCCTAGAATGGATCTAAATTAGTACCCAATACAAAAAAAATTAATGGCGTAAAGTCCGCTAAATTTAGTGGCCCACGAAAAACCCTAATTTTCACAATGAGAACCACCGAAAACTTGAAGTAGCCGTCGCCGCTCTGAAGACTTGGTGGCCACATAAAAACGTCCTAGATGACCCAAACCACGACTGACAACATAGGAATGGCGAAACCGTGACTATACACGCAAAACTGTGCCGAAATCTTCCATGCCGAGAAAGACACAGAGCAGAGAAGCATGCCAATAGTCCTCGTCTCACCGAACAATTCATTCTCATCCAGAGCCAACCCCAACCCACATCAAGAGCCACAACCACCAAGAGTTAGCATGCGAAACAAATATCCTTCACAGAACCCCGCAGTGGATGCTAGTTCCACCACCACGACTATGAACCAAAAACCAGAGCAAGACAGATGAAGGCAAAGGACCTCGCGGCGAAGGCGGAAGTTAGAGAGCAAAAACCCGAAAGATGGAGAAAAGGAACCAATAAAGAAGAAAGCACTGTGAAACTCGATTAAACAAATACATCTAGCATCCCCAAGTAGATCTGTTGAATAAAAGTAGCATCCGAGAAATATCCAACCTAGAAACCACTAACAAACCTGCAGATCCACAGCCACAACGCAACATTATACCTTACCACTTCGAGATCTCAACCAGAGGCCCTAACAAGAAGTTCGAGAAGAAAACCAACAACCAAGATCACATCGAAAAGATCTGACTAGATCTCAGCAGGAACCACCGCGAAGCCAACGACAAAACTCACGCATCCACCATGCATCGCCGCCGGTAGTGGGACTAGTCGATAGGTACCTCTCCACGAATGAAGAACAAGAGACCCCAAAAAGACGAAGGCGAGGCCTCTCAAAGCGTCAGCGGTTGCCGGTTGTCAGAGAGGCAAAAGCAAGGAGGAGAACAGTTGCGGCTATGGTGAATTTATTTGGGGTTAGAGAGATTGGAGAGAAAAAATCTCTCAATTCTCTATTTGTTTTTTAAATTTTGTTGTATTATATCATATAGATAATCGTTCCAAACGCTTTATCATCCGATATGACGAAAAATTGCAGCCGCTCTTCAAAAGTTGTCATGTATTTCGCATATGTCGAGAGTTTATATGATTTCAATACAAAAACATGATTTATGCCCCGAATGTTTACGTAGTTTTTAGATTTTAGTTCTTAGTTTTGAGATTTTGGTTTTTGAGATTTTAGTTTTTGATTCTGCAGTAAATTTTAGTTTTCTAAAAATTTGAATGGTGATTTATTTAGTTTTTGGTTTTTAGCTATATTAAATTTTATTTAATTATTTAGTATTTAAAATTAGTACAATATATATATGTAAAAACAAATTCATCAAGTTTGTGAAACTTATTAATTAAAAAAAAATTCTTTTAAAGAGAAATAATTAATATGGAAATTTTTTTTTAACAAAAATACAGATTATTTATTTCAAAAAATATTTTAAACCTAAAAAAATAAACGACATACGATCTTCATCGAGAATTCCATATAGATGTGAGACGCCATATCTATAGTTAAATACATAATTAAATTAGAATATAATATCATAAATAAAACAACGTAAAAAAGAAAACATCATATCTATTGTAAGTACAACACTTGCTACGTTTAAGAAATTATTATATATATTGGTTACAAAAATTATGGTATAAATGTAAATTAAAATTATGTAAAATTTGTGTAATCTACTAAACTTATGAAAATAAATTCCAGTAGGTAAATTTGTATATAACTTATTTTTTCTTAAACCAAATTACTGTATATAACTTACATCTAAGAAAATAATGATAAAAGTATTGATTAAAAAAACATAAATTAATTAACTAAACTTACTTCAAACTTAGAATTTCAAAGAGGTTTAATATTGATGATTTTGAATGTGTTTAGTAGATGTGAAAATTTGTCTCTTAAATAGAGAATGTTAATGGCTAAAGCCTAAAAGTAGCAATTGTTTTGAAAATTAAAAAAACATATTTGTATATATAAAAAAAAGAAGTCTCGGCACCTTTATTTTCTCAAAAACCCAAAAAATAGAGGTTTTAGTTTTTGTGAAGGAAATGGTAAAAAAGAGTAAAAACTAGTTTCCCTAAAAATAAGGGAATCATTTTTTTCAAAATCACGATTGGCAAAAAAATTGGTTTTTGCAAAATCAAAATCCAAAAACTAGTCTAGAAACCGAAAACAATCAAGGCAATATTGGCTGAAACAAAATCGTGGTGAAATTAACATAAATATAATTTTTAACTTAAGTTATCTTTATTTGTGTATGTTACGAAGTATTAAACATGAGTTGATGTAACTAAAATTACATTATTTTACTTCATTGTAGCTATGTAATATCATATAGTTCATGTATGTCATCATGTATTATACAATTGTTGGTGTAATTAGACATACATTGTTATAGTTTAAATATGTAGTCATGTGATGGTATATGGTTCGTTTAGCTAACAAACATTTTTCCAAGAATTAAACTAATTGTGGTAATAAGTAAATTATAAATTTTGAATCTAATGAAAAGAATGAGGAGGAATATCACATTCATACTCATTCTTAACCTTGTTTTATCATCCCTATATATTATTTGAAAAATGATTTGTGCAAACATGTTTAGGTGTCATCTCTACAATTAATCTCACAAATTTTATTATGAGATGGCTTCTCACTTAACATATTCACAAATTTCCATAAAATTACTTTCCAATTTCATTCAAAATTCAAAATAAAATTTAAATATATAAAAGGATTAAACATACTACCATTGTATGTATTGTTTTAACTTTTATACACTTTTTTCAAATATATATTTTTTTTCAAAAGTGTCACTTTGAAAATAAATTTATACTTGTTATTGTATATACATTGTACAAATATGAATTAGAAAAATTCAAGAAAATTAAAATCATAACAAAATAATACTCGTCTCGCTTTATGTTTTATTCTAGATACTATTATTCACAACATTAAAATCAAACAAAATTCTTGAAAACCAAAAGTGAACAAAAATATAAATTCAACATCATTGGCAATTGTTAACTATGAAATAATATTTTCATGCATATAATGCGGGAGTCATCTAGTTTATAAGTAATAAGGAATCCATGTCATTTTTTCATTCCTTACAGTATCCAAAAATATATAACAAATTATTTCCCATCTAATTTGACAAAAAAACGAAAACAAAAACAAACATTTTTTACGTGAAAAATTTTCTTTTCTTATTTGAAATACTTATTTCTTATTTTGTTTCCATTTACTATAATAATTTGTTTCATTCCCTCCCTACATTTATTCCTTTTAATTTGTTCCATACAATTGTTTTCATTTCTATTGTTCCTAGAATGGTCACCCGTTAGCGAATTAAACATTAATCTCTAATACATTTTTATGCTTTAAAAACAAATGAAAATTTGAGATTGTTTTTTTCTTAACTAATAATAGCATTATTTGAGGATCCAGAGATTAATCAAACTCAACCAATTATATCTGAGGATCTCAGATGTACACAACCGACAGATTTGCAGAGGCTAATTAATTAGCTCGAAACTAGGGTTTTGGGGTTTTCTACAACGTAAATTAACAATTACTTGTTCCGTAAAAAAACTCTTGAAAAATATAAACAAAATTGTAATAGGGAATATCCAACTTGTCCTAACATGCGATAGAAGGATTCGAGAACGACGTGAGACTAATCGGGCTCATTCAACATGTCAAACTTGTCCATGCCCATGTCTCCAGTACATTTTGTCAAACATTTGTTACCTAAAATGGCAAAATACACATATGTTTAAAGGCGCTCATGTCTTCTGCATATGTTAAAAGTAGCCGAAATCTTATTTGTATTACTCGATTACAATTATGAATAAATAAAGATAAATCTTATGATATGTAAGCATGGTTAAACCTAAAACATAGAAAAACGGTCATTGTACTATTTTAAGCGTGCACTTTTGTACTCTAACTTCAATATATATCCAAATTAAACTTGATCAACGTACTTATCAAACTTCTTGCATGAACTTGTATCGGTTTAATTAAAATCAACATTGATTAAGACGAGGTTAGGCAATGGTTACTTTTCGCTAAGAAAGATCCCACGTTGGCAATAAGACTTGATTTGGTATATCTAAAACGACGGGTCATTTCAACATATACTACGTCAAATGTACGTTTTAATATATATTATAATACGTAAACATGTTTAAACCAAAAACATCATGTGTACACAGTTATAGGTTTAAACATCAAATTTAATATATTGCTATATATTTGACAAATCAAAATTAACATACACTAGTTACAATATGAAACATAAATTAATTAAATTCCATGAAATATTGATAAATTACAAATAAGTTTGTTAATAAATAAAATTTTGTATATAAATCAATATTTTACAATTTTGTTCAACAAAAAAATGTCTTTAAAAATATAATAATATAATAAAGTAATTCAATATCCTCTATATATTAATTGAGGAGACATTAAGTGAAAAAATCACATATGTCACTCAATGAGGATTTTAAGGGACATATCAATTAAATTAATCAATCAAAACATTTCAATTATTTTTATATGTCATATTAGAAATCTCTACATATTACATTAATTTTTTAACATGAACTCACAAATACATATGTTTATAATTTAAATCCAACTAAAATATAATATTTTATTTTTCTAAACGTTACATAACATAATGTTTTAACGATAATCATTTACCGATGTTAGTTACTTAATAAAAATTGTATTTTTATCTATTTGGATATTATATGTTCTTGATCATATAAATATTTTCTTTTATATCATTTAATTGTATTTATATTACTATAACTAAAGTTGCGCATTTGTTATAAACATACAACTTTACAAATCAAACATTAATGTTCGAAATTTGAAAATCATCATTTTCACTTTGACTTATTTATTTGATTTTTTATTTAAGAAAATTTACATACTAACGCGATATTTTCTGGGTTTGGTGACCTCAAATAAGTTTAAAAGAACCTATAATCTCAAATGTATTCGATTTATATTAAAAATACTTACAATTTATCTAATTGTCATGCAGATTAAATTTTGTAAGATTAAATATGTTTATCTATATGGGAGATACATTTGATCTAATATATTAAAAAAATGAGATTTTTTATTTTTAAATATTATAATCGCGCGTTTGATGCGGGACAAAAATCTAGCGTTTAAACTAAATATTAAAGTATTGACAAAAAACTAAACAGAATTATCTATAGTATAATCAACTAATCATGTGCTTAATAAAGACTGCAAGATTTGTTTATATGTAGTTAAAAAGTCAAATACAAATAAAAAAAAAATCATTAATTTATACATTATATATTATTATTATTATCTTGGAATAGAGTTACAAGATAATGTTGCTGGAGTATAATTGGTTCGTGAAATAGACCAAGTTACTTGGTTTGGTCTCAAGGCACACAAACATTTAAAAATTCTATCAAAATTTAATATGAAACTACAAAAATTCATAATTATGTGTTTTACGTTATTAATTTTTTTTTGTCAACTTTAAATATGCGGTGAGCGTGGAAATGTTATAAGTTATAATAAAATAGAGTTCAACAGTTTGCATCATTATTTCATAATTATTGATATATTTATGAGAAATTTTAAAAAATACCATTTTTCAAGTGCTACTTTACAAAAATGTCATACTTTTGAAATCTTTACAAAAATGTCACTTTTTCAAAATTATTTTTTCTTTATATTATTTATGTTTTGGTTAATTATGTTATATTAAGGTTTAGTTATGAAGGTTTAGGGGCTTTAGGGGTCAAAACATTTTTTAGTGTTTAGAATTTTAAGATATAGGGTTTAAAAATCTATAATTAGTTACATTTTTGCAAATAAACACTCCTAAATGGTATTTTTGCAAATGTGTACATAAAAAGTGGCATTTTGTAATTTTTTCTTTATTTATTTGTTACTTAATATAATGATCCAATGTTTTCTTTATTTTTAGTTAACATATTCTTCTCTTTACTTATCACTTTACATGAAACCCCATTGACAAAACCACACTAAATAGCGTATAAAATAAATTGTACTTATAGTATATATATTTTGACCATATCAAACTTATCATCGTGTTAAGAGTAGATGAAACTTAATCTGGATTATTTGGTTATAACGTATAAGTAAACGAATTGAGATTGCTATCTATATAAATCTTATGATCTAGAAGCATGTTTAAGAAAAAAACATAATGTGTGTAAACTGTAGTTTAAACTCTAAATTTAATAAATTGTTATTTGAAAAATCAATGTTTTACATATATTAACTATAATGTCAAACATAAACTAACTAAAACCCATAAAATAGTGGTAAATTATAAATCAGTCTGTTAAAAAAGATAATAATGAACATAAACCAGCATTTAACAATTGTGTTCAACAAAGAAACTCCTTAAAAAGGTAAAATAAATTAAACTAGATGATTTCCCGCACCGTGTGCGGGTTCAAAAATGCGGTGCAGCTTCAAATATATTTTGCAAGAATAAAATTATAATTTGCTATTATCAATAATTGTGATATTGATGTGGAGATATGTGTTATATAATGATTGTGTGTAGATGTAAATGTATTTTGTATTCATTATTGTAAATTTTTGATTAGCAATTAGCTTTTTAATTAGGTTCATGTTCCACATTATGACATACAAAGAGAAAGATTTGATGGTAAGAGATCGAAGATAGACACAAGAAATTTTCTTCCACATACCATTTTTCAGTGTTTCTCAAACTCATTCAAATTTTCTCAAACTCATTCAAATTTTTGGCCAACATTCAAATTTCAGTGTTACTTTTTCATTTTATTTTGTTAATTTCTTATGTTTAATCGGGAGATTTAATCGTGAGATTTTTTTTATTATTACTTATCATTTGAAAGAAGAAACTATAACCATAAAATAATAGTTTTTAGAAGAATTTCGGAATGGTTGTTATAAACAAATTTTCGAAATCTAAATTTTAATTTTTGAAATTTATTATTTTAATTTTTGAAATTTATTATTTTAATTTAATTTGTGATAAAAATTGTGTTAAAAGAGTAATTAGAGATTAAGCCATGTCATCTTTTTCTATAGACATGTCATAATTTTTCTATGACAAGTCATAATTTTGAGCCAATAAAATTAAAACAAATAATCATTCTAACTAATTGTACTTCTCTTTTAATAGGAAGGAGATTTTGAAATTTATTATTTTAATTTAATTTGTGATAAAAATTGTGTTAAAAGAGTAATTAGAGATTAAGCCATGTCATCTTTTTCTATAGACATGTCATAATTATCATATGACAAGTCATAGTTTCGAGCCAATAAAATTAAAACAAATAATCATTCTAACTAATTGTACTTCTCTTTTAATAGAAAGGAGATTACTTAGACATATTTAAACTAAATAGTGAAATGGTGAAATAAGCTGAATAGATTTATCATTTGTACAATGAATATCCTTGTTTAATTTAAGGGAAATTTTGTGTAATAACCAATAAAAAAATTATTATTAATAAACTAACCAAAAAATAAATGTCAACAATCTCTCTAAAATATATACTATATTACCCTCACACACCAACTCATACGGCTAACTTTTTGTTCATTTTTATTTTCGTTATTTGTTTTTCTTTTTTTGATGAAAATCTCTTCTCCCCTTCCATCTTATTTGCTTTCTATTTTCTTAAGATAGAAACAATTCAAACGCGCATTCATAATAGAAAAACAGAGATTTTATTTAACACATATCATGGTTTAAAATTTTGGAAATGATTAAATATTTCTCAAAACTTTGAATAAATGGTTTTACGCAAAAAACCTTGTTCTATGAGAAATTTTAAAAAATACCACTTTTTCAAAATTATTTTTTCTTTATATCATTTATGTTTGGATTAATTATGTTCTATTATGGTTTAGTTATGAGAGTTTATGGGGTTTTAGGGGTCAAAACATTTTTTAGGGTTTAAAAAATTTTAAGATATAGGCTTTATAAATCTATAATTAGTGGTATTTTTGCAAATGGACACCCCTAAGTGACATTCTTGCAAATGTGTACACAAAAAGTAGCATTTTTGTAATTGTCCCTTGTTCTATTCTATTCTTTATGTAAACTATTCTATTTTACTATGTATCTATATCGAAAGATCTATGCAGTATAAAATGTTTTTACCTACAAATATTATACACAATTTTAAACAATATTGTATCTGTTTTACTAAAATTCAAAAATATCAGATGCGTAGTTTTTGTAGTTTTGATTTAAAGTTTATATTTAGATAGTTAGTGTATGGGTTACGATAATTTACATATACCAATGCATTTTGCAAACAGAAACAACATTTTCATTTTAATTTCTATTGTTATATATATATATATATATATATAGAAAATTAGACACTTATTAATTAATCCTAGAATATTAATTATTAGTTATTTCTATTTTTTGGAAAGTGACTTGTGATTTATTATAAAAAGACTAATGGGTAAAAATTTGTTTAATTATTTTCAAATCTATACTATTTTATATATTCATATAGTATAGTTTGTCTAAATCAAAATCACTTCATTGATCCCGCAAGATGATGTTGAGAAGCCGAATATGGAGAGTTTTTGGAGGAGAATTTGGAAGGTAATAGCGCCGGAAAGAGTTAAAGTGTTCTTGTGGTTAGTGGGAAATCAAGCTATCATGACTGATTTGGAGAGGTAACGTCGGCATCTTGGAGATTCCTCAACATGTCAGGTATGTAGAGGAGGGGAAGAATCGATCATTCACATACTACGTGATTGCCCGGCAATGGAGGGTATTTGGCTTAGAGTGGTTCCGGTGAATAAGCAACAACGTTTCTTCTCGGCCACACTACTAGAATGGATGTATGAAAACTTAGTGGAGGGACCGAGGGCAGTGAGGGTTGGTCTACTTTGTTTTGTATGGCACTATGGTGGGGGTGGAAATGGCGATGTGGGAACGTTTTTGGTAAGAATGGGCAATGCCGAGACCGAGTGAAGTTCATCAAGGAGTTAACAAAGGAGGTGTTAGATGCTAACTCAAAACAACGAGTAGGCCGAAATGGTGTAATAAGAGTGGACCGTAGGATAGCTTGGAAATCCCCGGAGGAGGGTTGGTTGAAATTTAAATACCGATGGAGCATCGTGAGGGAATCCGGGAGGAGCTACCGCGGGGGGCATTTTGCGGGACGCAGAGGGGAATTGGCAAGTGGGGTTTGCGCTTAATATTGGGGTCTGTTCAGCGCCGATGGCAGAGCTGTGGGGAGTATACTATGGTTTATACATAGTCTGGCACAGACGAGCTACTCGAGTGGAGCTGGAGGTGGATTCAGAGATTGTGGTTGGTTTTCTAAAGACAGGGATTAGCGACGAGCATCCTTTGTCATTCCTGGTACGCTTGTGCCATGGCTTCTTTTCTAGGGACTGGATAGTCCGTATCACACATGTGTATAGGGAGGCTAATCGTCTTGCTGATGGATTAGCAAACTATGCGTTTTCTCTTCCGTTTGGTTTTATGTTACTAGAGTCACCGCCGAGTTGTGTTGCTTCGATTCTTGCGGATGATGCTCGAGGTGTTGAATTTGTACGAAATGTTTATGTTTGAAGTTTTTTAAGTTTTAATAAAATTTGAGGAGACATTGTCTCCTCCTTCACACCAAAAAAAAATCAAAATCACTTAACTTTGAATAGTTTCTGTTCGATTTTAAAACTAAAAATTATGATGTATTCAAGAAACGAGAAAACATTTTGTTTTGTAAGATCGTGAGATTGATTTTTTTTTTTTCTAAAGAGACTAAACCAATTGAAATAAAAGGACGATGAATCTGTATTTTGTTAAAAAGAAATGACATCATCTATTCTTTCATGCGACTTACTTTCGTGAAGGAGGGATAGAAGAGACATTATCTTCCTCAAATTGGTTACTTGGCTAATTATGATGATAACATGGCTATATTCTTGGCTATCATATCCAATATGGTTAGTTAACTAATTGATCCCTTAATTTAATTTACCATCATGTACCTAATGAAGTATTACAATATTTTTTTTTTATATATAGTTAAAGAGTCAAATACATAAAAGTATTGCATAAAAGTTTCACGTAAACTACTTCTCTTTTAAAGTAGAAACATATTACATATGTTATTTTGGGATAAGATTGTAAATATTTAAAAACATTTTTCTATTGTTTGAAGAGAGAAAAAAGAAACAAATAAAAAAAGGATTATTGGATTTATTATTGATGACACCTTTCAAGTTACTTCTACATTTAATTTTGCTATGCTATTGGAGAAGAAATAAAAAGATAGCAATAGCGAGAACAATTGTTTCGTGAGATAAACCAATTTATTCGGTTTCAAGGCATACACAAATTTTTTAAAAAATTTAAATTTAGTATGAAACAACAAAAATTCATAATTAAGTGTTATAAGTTATAGTAAAACATAATTTAACATTTTTCACGTTTTATTAAAAAAAAATTGATCCAATGTTTACTTTATTTTTAAGTCCAATTTTTTTTTTTTAATTACAGAAAAACTCATTGATAAAAACCACAATAAATAGCGTCAAATGTAAATATTTTGTACATAAAAGATATGTTTTGACCATATCAAACTCATCATCGTGTTAAGAGTATATGAAACTTGATTTGTATTATTTGGTTATAACTTATGAGTAAATGTATTTTGATTTGTAATCATGTTTAAACAAAATAACTTAATGTGTGTGCAAAGTTATATTTTTCAACTCTAGATTTAATAAATTGCTATTTGACAAATTATTATTTTACATAAATTGAGTTATATTTTTCAATTTCTATGAAATAAGCATTGTATCTTAGTTTAAATTATTAGATACTGAGGGCAACATGTATAACACAAAAAAATTTGGGACAATTACAAAAATGCCATTTTTTGTGTACACATTTGCAAGAATGCCACTTAGGAGTGTCCATTTACAAAAATGTCACTAATTATAGATTTATAAAGCCTATATCTTAAAATTCTAAACCCTAAAAAATGTTTTGACACCTAAAACCTCCTAAATACTCAAAACTAAACCCTAATAGAACATAATTAACCCAAATATAAATAATATAAAGAAAAAATAATTTTAAAAAAGTGGCATTTTTGTAGAGATTTCAAAAATGTGACATTTTTGTAGAGATTTCAAAAATGTGACATTTTTGTAAAGTGGCACTTGAAAAATGACATTTTTTGAAATTTCTCAAAAAATTTAGATATTCATGTTTACTTTATTAATAGGGATAGTTAGCTACATAACAAAGAATTATATGGAAATTTAAAAAATAACAAAATAGTCTCCCTCATTTTAGCCTTGATATAGCATAACCACAATTTGTTCTTGATCCTTAATACAACCCTAAGAGTACAATATGAACTTTCAAGGTCATGTTGCATAAGTTTCACGAGCTCAGATGCATGTAGGCACATCGAAGACTCCAAGAGATGCAGACCTCTTTAAAATCAACCTTTCTTATAAATTGAAGAATCTTTGAGATTAAAGAAACATTGTGAGTTGGCTAGGGATACAAGCTCTAAGATTGAAAATATTTTTCAAATATTCTAGTTTCAATTCTGTAATAGTCTATTGATTAATAAAGTTTTTCCTCTTCTTTTGTTCTGACTCATTATTAATTCATATTACAAAGCTGAAAGCTCCGAACCCAACTTTTTCATTCATTAAATTCGATCTACTCGATCTCAACATTTGCTATGCTATAATAATATTCTTGGAGCTTAGGCATGGCCAAACGGCCCAAACGTTCTTTTTTTTTGGTGATTGTTTCGTATATTTATTTTTCTTAAATGACATACTTACATAATTATTGATAGTATTATGCAAGACATGATTCTTTTGCTTCTTTGGGTTTTAAATTAGTAATATTCTCCTTTGATGAATTGATTCAAGCGTTTGACCTCTCCATTTTGATGGTCCACAATGGCTCTAACGACATCAACCATAGAGATCATCCCTACTATTTTCCCATCAATCACTGGTACATGTCTTATCTGATTCTCTACATTGTTTAAAAGAAAAGATATATTAAATATATAACATATTGATTAATGCGGGGTGGCATAAGTGCGGGACGGTTCAAATAGTAAAAAAAACATATATTTATATATGTATAAGTATAGATTTTTATTAGGTATACACATATAAATATAAATGTTTGTTACTGTTTAGTTCAGTACGAGATGGTACGGATAGTTACCATTCAACGCTTATATATGTGCATATATCTTATTATATAAAAGAAGATGTGCACGATGAGAACGCGACACGTAAGCAAAATTCTAATTCACCAGATCATGACATGTGTATATTATTGATCAGATGATGACATGTGGTAACACTTAAAACTAATTAAAATACATATAAAAACAAAAATGGAAAACAAATAAAATAATTGCCAAGTCTCTAACCAAATAGTAAATTAGAAAAATTTCTTTTGTTCAAAATATTTATGAGAAAGAAAAATTTCTAATAGTCCACACTAAGTAGATTAAAAGAAAACTAATAGTTTAAACTAATTAAAAACTAAATAAAGAAACAAAATTTTGTGACTAGAGAGACTGTAAATCATAAAAAAAAATTAGAGAGAAAAAACAAGTAAGAAAAATATTATCGACGGATTTGACATGTAAGCAAAATTATAACTCATCAAATCGTTACATGTGCCTAATATTGATCAGATGATGATATGTGCTAAAACTTAAAATTAAGTAAAAATAGAAAACGAACAAAATAATTGCAAAAAACTAACCAAATACTCCCTCCGTTTTAATATGTATGTTGTTTAGAAAAAAAAATTGTTTCAAAATATATGATATTTTTAATTTTCAATATAGTTTTTATGAACTAATGATGATGAATTGTAAACTTTAAGACACATTAATTGATTTTATTGAACTACTATTGACTTAAAGTTACGGAAACTGTTTAGTGCAAAAAACAATGTATTAATAGATCAAAATTAATATGTTTTCTTAATATGTGTAAAATTTCTAAAACATCATACATATTGAAACGGAGGGAGTAGTCAAAAAAATCTAATAATCTCAAATATCTAGAAAAAATAAATAAATAATTATAATAAATTAAACAAATTATAAAAATAAATTTATGAAAGAAAACTGAGAGACTATAAACAATAATAAAAAAAGTAGAGAGGAAATAGATATTTTAATTAAATATGAATGATAAAATAAAAGAAATTTTAGAAATTGAAAAACAAAAAATTAGAAAGAATATGAAAATTTAAATGTTAAAATTTATATGCACAAAGATACAAAAAATAAACAAAATCTATACACGTATTTACGTTGTAAACATAGTTATAAAATATTATAAGAAAATAAAAATCTTCTACCTATAGTTTTCAATGTTAAAAAAGAAAATTATATAAATTGAAGATTTATTCATGTTATAAAATAATAATAATATTTTTACTGTTAAGATATAAAAGTGTAAGATTTGACAAGTACAGATCTCTATGAAAAATAAACCGATGATGTTAATGACATTTATAATAAGATATATTTGGATCTGCATATGAATTAGGACATGAGAATTAAGAAATTAACTAAACTTTAGGACAGATGTTTAAATATTTCAAAATATTTTTGTAATTTAATGGGTTACTAATTAAAACTTAAATTTTGATATTAATAAATTTAATGTGTTTATCCGCGTATCAACGCAGATCCTAATCTAGTATATATATAATAAGCAACAATCATTCTTAACTACACAAACTATTGGTTAATATGTTGCAAACCACTCACGTATAGAAATATGTTCTAAACTACACAAACTATCAACTATATGTAAACATGTTAAAAACTACAAATTGGTGATTTTTATAAAAATTTATCAATTTGGGAGTTAATTTAAAATTATTTTCATAATTTTTTTTTTATGAAAATCGAAAGAACGTAAAAAAACTTAACAAACCGAAAGAAAATCCATGAAACTTCGAAAATGTAAAAAAAAAAATATTAAATTTCAGATAAAAATTAAAATTATAGTTTCAATTTAAATTTTTATAAAAATTTCAATTTGTAAAATCCCAAGTTTTTAAAAATTAAAAAAAAATTATTAATCCCTAAAAGGTAATTGAAAATGTAATGTATATATTTTAAAATTACAAAATTATATATTTTGAAACCATTAAATTTGTTAGAAAAAAATAAATAGAAGTTTTTAAAATTTTGGTCAGTAAATATAGTTTAAATTATATTGAAATTTTTTAAATAATTTAGGATAAAATGCATAAACGACATATATTATGCTTATTCTTCGGATAATAATTTTTATTTGTGCTTTCGGTTCTATCCCAACATTAACAAGTGAATTTTCAATTTAATTTAATTTAATTTTTAAATTCAAAAATTGAAAGTATAATCTAACTTCTATCTATACTATAAATTATTGTTTTAAAAAATAGTTTATTAGTTTTTTTTTGAAATTTTGTATTATTATAAGTTTTGGTAATTTAAGAAATTAATTTCATTTCCGAAATTAAATTTGAAAATATAATAAAATATTTATATCAACCTTCACATTATGTATTTTCGTAAATTTAATGTTTTGTAATTATTTTGTTGTTTTTGATTTTTTTTTAACTTTCCAAACTTTGGGATTTTACAAATTTAATTATTATTTTTTTCCTATATTTCTGAAATTTTATGATTTTTTCTTTCAATTTGTTAAATTTTGTAAGTTTTATTTTTTTTTTGGATTTTTTATATTTTTATGAAAATAATTATTAATTGGTCTCCAGATTGATAAATATTGATAAAATCACCAATTTGTAGTTTTTAATATGTTTACATATAGTTGGTGTATATTACTATGTATTATATAATAGTTTGTGTTTTTTAGAACACATTTCTATATTTGAGATAAACTAATACTTGTTGTTATAGTTAAGAATGATTTACCCTTATAATAAACTACCTGACATAAGCTGCATTGCTTTGATTATGTTTGTTCCTGACGAAACAGTCACCAACTTGCTCTGTCCATAATAATTACCAAAACAGATTTAATAAACCGGATAAATAAAAATAGTACTTATCATAATAGTAAATGAAAATTATTAATTAATAAATTAATAAATTAATAAACTAATTATATTTTGTTTACACTGACTTCATCTGTCATAACTTCTCCAACTTTTGTAACCTTTGATGATCTTCCTGCCCCGATGATCTTTTTCATATAATCTGTTTCACAATCCATAGTCGAAAGAAACTATCAAATTCAAAAAGACATGTGTAAACACTAAAAGTGTAACTTAAATTTCGGCTAACTGTTTTTATAAACGATTTTTTATCAGAATAAGAAAAACACTAAGCTATGAAATCGCGTTTAGCACATACAACAATGTAGAAATAAGAAGCTTTTATTGAAAATGTCTTTTTTCGAAAATGTTATATTTCTAAAATAAATTCAAAAATGTAATTAATATTATAATGTTTATGTTTGAGTTAACTATGTTATGTTAAGGTTAATTTCAAGGTTTAGAATTTGTTAGAGGTCAAACTAATTTCTAAAGTTTAGGATTTTGAAGTTTAAAAAATATTAAATTAATGATATTTTTGAAAGTGGACAAGTTATGATGGTATTTTTAAAAATTGATACTAAAAATGATAATTTTGAAATTTCCCCTACAAATAAGACAATAGGATTAGGGCCATTTATTTGGTTGGCTTTTGTTTGCTTATTAGAAAATGAAAAATGTGGTGGCATTTCTGTAATTAAAATGTATTTTATTGCATATATCTTCTACATATTAAAGGAGAACTATTGAAGGCTATTTTTTATGATGAGTTATCACCACAATTTTTCTTATGTTTTTTATGTTTGATATATTTAATTATTTTATACTCATTACCAAACACAATTATTTTTAAATATTACTTTAACACCAATTGTCAAACACATTTGAATATTCTCAAACTTACCAAAAACAATTATTTCAAAAATCTTCTATATCTTAAATATTACTATAAAACTGAATGAAAAATAAATAAATATATTTTCTAAACTATTATAGATGTTTAAGATAAATACATTATTTGCTTTTTTGCTTAAATATGTGAGCAACTAAAAATTATAATAGATCTCAACAACAAATCGAACAATTTCGGTTACTTCAGTTTGATTTTGTATAATTTAAGTTTGGTTTAGATAATTTAATATAGAAATTGTTATACCAATTTGTATATTATATAATTCAGTTCGAATTTGGATTGGTGAATTTTGATTTGATGGTTTGATTCTAATATTTTGTCTATCATTTGGTGAAATACATTTTTATATAAAATAATCACAAATGTGAATATAGACAAACGAATCTTGGATTTTTTATAATAATTTTCACATTAATTAAATTTAATTCTTAACTAAAACTATCAAATTCGAACAATAATTTCCGCATTCACTAGGATTAAGTTTTAACTAAAAAAAAAATTGTTGATCAACAAGTTTTAACTAGAGAAATTAGCACCAATAACACAAAAAAAAAAATTAATATAAAAACTAACCAAATCTACATTTTTCTGTCTCTATCTCTCCCTATCTCTTTCTACTCAATTCGTTACTTTTTAAATTATAATTTTTTTTTTGGTTATCCCACAAATTCACCTTTTTAACTAAAACTAAAACTAAGACTATACTTATTTGATATAATCATTTTATAAAGAGAACAACATCATACTTTTGAATAAACATACAAACTATGTTCTTTAGAATTAAAATAAACGTGATGAATAAGCTACCATTATTTGTCGATTTTACAGATGAGTTTAGTAACAAAAAGTGGCTATTTAGTGCTATTGCTTTTCTTAAATTTTGATTTAGTGATATAAATAATGGTTCGGACAATTGGATAAAATAACGTAACCAAATAGTTAAAATAGTTAAGTTGTTTTTTTTCTCATTTGGCTTCTACTTAGAATCTGACTTGTTTGAATGCCATGTGATGATTATTTTTATTTAAAAAAAAAAAAAAGAAGACCACAATCGTTTTAAAATAGGGAAATTGGGCTCAATAACATTAAAAAAATATATAATTTAAAACATAACTATTTACCCTAGTTTTAGTGGATTTCATTAAGCCACAAAAACTCATTTTGGTTAGTTAATGAATTATTATTATTTTTGGTTAATCTTACAATTGACCCTTTAAAATATCTATAGCTTCCAAAAGTTTAAACACAAAGTTTGATCATAATAATACATTATGTGGGTTGATATGAGTTAAATTAACTATGATATGAGTTAAATTAACTATACCGATAGTTACAAATTTAAAAAAGATGAAGTGGTTTTTTGTCAACAAATTGTATTATAGAAGTTTGAATACAAAGATAACATCTCGACAACACTACCACAAACCATTATATTATATTCTTTAATCATCGGTCCTTAGAGCATGAGTAGTGGTGATACAACGTGGGTATCATTAAATATAAAATTATTAAAATTTGAGTTAAAGAAAGAAAGAGAGTATTTTTTGTTGAAATAGTGGGGTGTATTGAAATATAAAATTAATAAAATTTGAGTAAAGAGAAGAGATAGTTGATACTTTTGATATTTTTTAAGAGAGAAAGAAAGAGTGTATCAAATGTTTTTAATAATTTTATATTTAAAGAGAGTATAAAATTAATAAAAATTAAGTAAAAAGATGAAAGAAAAAGTATAAAATTGAGTAAAAGGAAGAGAGAGTGTGTTTTTAATATTTGTTTATTCAACTGATACTCTCCTTGTATCATGGATGTTCATGCTCTTATGGGTCTAACTGGTAACTTGATATCAGAGCATATTGTTGAGGAATTATGTGGAATTCTTGAGACAATATATACACCAATTACACTTGTGAAATTATGAGGAATTAGTGGTGTGAAATTATGAGGAATTAGTGGAATCCACAGTACATGTGACCTATATTTTTTTTTTTCTTAGTTTTCTTTGATTATAAATTTTACTCATTAATTTCATAGTTTCATGTTTTTAAATTTGTATGATTGAAGAAAACTGAGCCAATATGATAAGTAGTATACGATACTTTGGTGAAAAATTAGATAAATGTAAAATAATTTTAAATACTATGCTTAAATGTTTATTTTAAAATTAAACTGGGACAATTATAAAAATGTCATTTTTTGTGTGCATATTTGTAAGAATGCTACTTAGGGGTGTCCATTTGCAAAAATATCACTAATTATAGATTTATAAAACCTATATCTTAAAATTCTAAACCCTAAAAAATATTTTGACCCCTAAAACTCCCTGAACCCTCATAACTAAACCAAAATAGAACATAATTAAAACAAACATAAATAATATAAAGAAAAAATAATTTTGAAAAATAGGCATTTCTGTAGAGATTACAAAAATGTGGCATTTTTATAAAGTGACACTTGAAAAGTGGTATTTTTAAAAATTTCTCAATTAACCTGCTGTTATTAGTTATTTTGTAGAGTATTTCAAATATTGGAAAATGGTAACATTATATATTTTATTTCAAAAAAAATGTCAGGATAATAAGAAATATCAACAGAATAAAAATGTTTAAGATAGCAAAATTACATCCAAAATATAGTCTTAAAAATAGAGGAAAGTGTTTAAGATATAACTAATTATGATATATAAAATTGGATGACTATATTAAAAATCCATTTATAAACATAAAATATAAAACGAAAAATATTGATAAAATAAGTTGGGTCTACAAAACAATTTAATAAAAATTATTATTTTGTAAAATTTAATACATTTTTAAACATAAATATTTAGTTTTGCTAAACAAACATTTTATGATAAATTTTGAGAAATGCCACCTTTTCAAAATCTTTGCAAAAATACCACTTTATCAACATTATTTATTCATTATATCATTTATATTTGGGTTAATTATGTTGCATTAGGGTTTAGTTCTGAAGGTTTTAGGGTTTAGAATTTTAAGATTTAGGTTCTAAAAATTCATAATTAGTGGTATTTTTGCAAGGAGCAATTGCAAAAATTCCACTTTTTGTGTGCACATTTGCAAAAATGCCACTTAGGGTATCCATTTGTAAAAATGTCATTAATTATAGATTTATAAAACTTATATCTTAAAATTCTAAACCCTTAAAAATGTTTTGACTCCTAAAACCCCCTAAACACTCAAAATTAAATCATAATACAACATAGTTAATCCAAAAATAAATTATATAATAAAAAATTAATTTTGAAAAAGTGACATTTTTCCAAAAATTTCAAAAATGTGGCATTTTTGTAAAGTAGCACTTGAAAAGTGGCATTTTTTGAAATTTCTTAAAATTTTTTGACCTTTAAAACCTTTAAAACCCTCAAAACTAAACTCTAATACAATATAGTTAACCCAAATATAAATAATATAATAAATAAATAATTTTTAAAAAATGGCATTTTTATAAAGATTGTAAAAATGTGGTATTTTTTGAAATTTATGAGTTTTACCTCTCTCCAAAAAAAAAAAAAAAGAGTGTTTCTCCAAAAAAAAAAGAGCTTTACCTCTCTCTGTAACAATTCCGGCGATACATTGTTGATCTCCAGGTTTTAACACTACCAACGATCCAATATTATGTTTTGCCATCTGTGTTTTGTTTAATAAAAATAAGGGTTAATTAGACTGATAACCAATTTCAAAATTATAATTAGATATATCTAGCTATGTAATAAAAAAAAATTGAGTGTGGTTAACCAATCAAATAGATGAGTGGTCCATACTATCCTCCACACGTAGTAAATTTCATTTTCTTTAATTATTGTTGTTATTATTAAATATTTATATATACACCCTATGATTTACTTTCAAATATTTTTGGATAATAGATATCCAAAACAAAACAAAAATGATTTAAGAAACTTGAAGACATTGTATATGTATCCAAGACATTGGACCGATTCACATATGTATTTCAATACGTGTATCGGTGTATGTAATATACAGTACTATCTAATCTATACGTTATTTATAATGCATAAAATACAATTATACAAAAACATGTCCAAGACATTGGTCCGATTGATCATATATATGTATGTGCCTGAAATAAAATACATAGTTATACTCACGTCTTTGTATTAAATATATCATATATGTCACAAATAGAAGCAGGAATGTAAAAATTAACCACGTCTTATTAGCGGTGGGGACGCATATCAACGTGGAGTAGGCAACGTACTTGACGTTATCTAGCAAATGAAATAAGCTAAACTGCTAAGTCCTTATACGGTTGTTCCATTTCTTTTTAAGACTGTATCTTTATATCATAAGGTAAAACACACTAATTTAAGAAGAATAAGATTCATAAAATAGGAAAATAGTAATATGTTAATGCGTAACGTGATGAGCAAAATGATGTATTGGGAAGAAAAAATAAAAGGAGTAGAACATACATTCTTAACGGCGTCAAAAACGGTGTCGTTTGTACGGCATGAGATCCACGTTTCAACTTTGCCACCGTCTGTATCCTTGATCATCAGCACATCCGCCACCGTCAGGTTCTCCAACCCTTTCTCCGGCGGTGGTGGCGGTGGCGGTGGCGTTGGCGTTGGCGAAGTAACACAACCAAAACCAGCCGATTCCTTCCATTCCCACTTCTTCTGATTCCACACTTTCCTTGGATCCTCATAAGCTCTTGCTGATAACCCTCTAACAAAAGCTTTCATTTTTGGTCTTGTAGGTAATGTTGCAAACGTTCTTATTTTGGAAAATTAAGGTTGAGATGGAAAAAGAGGATTGGGTTTTGTAGTGGTGATCTTTTGCGTCCAAAGAAAGACTAAGACATACCTTGCCTAAACCAAAAGTTAATTGCTTTTGTAGTTTAAGATTTTAAAGTAGATTAAGTTGAAGGAAAAGATCTTTGATTGTTTGCTCCAAGAGGAAAAAAAAAGTATGTACATTAAACCACAAACTGCAATAAAACATATGATTTGGATAATGTTTTTTGGTTTCACTCGCAGACCGGCTTTGTGTCGAAGCTGCTTAGGCAAATCGCAAAGGCTTGGAATGCAGAGATCGGGTAACGATAATCCATGGTGAAAATGTCTTTGCCTATTTTCCCAAACTGCAATATCACTCGGTCTTGTTCTTCTTCTGGAATGTTCACGTTCTTCCCTGCTTCTGCTGCAGCTGCCACTAGCTGGAAGTTTTTCACCGAGGCAACCGTGACTCGTCCTTTGAAGTTAAGACACCAGCATTGGAGTTGTTCGTGCCATCTCGGCGACTTGTTTTTCAACACTAATGGTTCTTTTACAACAGTTTCTCCTTCCAGGTTCCCTGAGCAGAAATCCATCAGCGGCTTCTTCTTCTTCTTTCCTTTGTTTGTGAACTCGGCCGGGGAAGGATGAAATTTGCCGCCTTCTTGAATTGAAGATACCGGGATACTGTGCATGATACATTGCATTCTTCTTGGTCCTCTTGTTCTAAGCACATTCAGCTCATACAAGATTGAAGCTATGTTGTAACTAGAAGATGATGATACCCACGGAGACACTCGCATTGATGGAGGGAGTTTTCTGTTGGTTTTGCGGTTTGATGAGGTTCCATAATCAATCGGAGGAGGATGGTTTTCGTATACTGTAAACTTGGTTCCCAGGAAATTGGATCTGTCAACACAACAAAGCTTATAAATGGCATGATGATATAAAACAAAGAAGGCAAAGCGAAAAAAAATCAAATTACCTACCTCAATTTTCCTACGTAATTACTGCTACTTCTTGAGAAATCATTTCCAGACATTGATACAACAAACTCCGCACCCGTAGCCCTCCTCACTTTCTTTGCAGATAACAACAATTTACTCTTGTCGCCGGAAAGAGCTGCAATTATATATATACATAAGCAGGTAATATAACACTCCAAACTCAATTCATAAGAGAGGTAAGAAGAAGAAGAAGAAGAAGAAGAAGAAGAAGGAGACATATAGTAAACTATACCAGGGCTTAAACCGAGATAGAGACGGTATATTCCAGTAGCTCTTTCTCGTTTGATAAAGCATTGAATTGGAGCATCTCTAGGACCAGGCTAAGACAAGAATCCAAAGTGTTTTTTTTTAGTTAACTTAAATGATTTCTCAATCAATGGTTCTGGAAAAAAAAAAGAGTTAAAAGATAGTAAACCTGCTTTAAGGAGACTGGGAAAGTTAGCAAACCAGAGAGCTCAGGAACCTTGACTACTTCTTTAGTCATCTCTCTCCACGACCTACAAACCGAAGCACAAGCAACAACGTCTCTTCTCGCCGGCCACAAAGTCTGTTCAGACTCAATCCGTTGGATAATGTCAAGAAGTAGCTCTGGAGGCAAATCAACCCAAATGCTCTGATTCAAACATTGATTGTTTGATGATGATGATGAAGAAGAAGAAGAAGATCCTTCTGGTGCAATGTACGATCTTCCTCGTCTACCAATAATGCTCTTATTACTGTTCCTCTCCCTAAGGTCCCTGACTATGTTCTTCAACGACATTGCTACAAACAAACAACTACAAATTGCAGAGTTTTTGATTTCGGTCATATCTATACAAAAGAAAAACCCTAATTTGTACCTGCTTTTGTCTCCCACACCACCACCCAGAAATTCCCAGCTCCCTTAACGCAGATTAACGAGCTTCAACAAAGAACACAAATCTCAGGTAATCGAATAAACATTGAAATTATCTTCAATCATCGAAGAAATTCAGTTGAAAATTGTACCCAAATTCTAGAGATACGACGAAATTGGAGAGAAGAGATTTTGAAAAAAGCAAATCATGGCGAAGGCATGGATCCGGCTTCTTCGGGGAAAATCGCGTAGAATTCGAGAAAGGTAAACATCGAGAAAGGGAGAGAGAGAGAGGATTAATGTACCAACAAAAGCGACAAATCCATGGGGAAGCACGATAAATCTGCAGAGAGAGAGAGAGAAATTAGAGGGAATTGGGAAACACGAATAGGTGATTCCAATGAGCAAAAAAAAGGTTCTCGAATGCAAGAGGTAAAAACCACCAACGAACACCCCTCCGATGCCGTCAACGTCGTTGCCGTGAAGATTAAATTCCGGCGACAACAACAACGACGACGACGAGGAGGAAGATAAATTATTCGAGGAGAAAGTAAAAAAGAGAAGACACAGAGTTCCGTTTTTTTTTTTTTTTAATAATTATAAACCAAAATAACACTACGAGCGACCCATGCCTTGAATTGAAAATTAGTAAATTACTCAAAATAGATTCACAAAAAATCTACTTAAGAGGGTTATTAATTACAACTGGAATCTATTTAATTATGATGAATTGAAGATTTGAAAACAGATTGGAAATCTGAAAGGTTTATGATCTTTGTAAGTTTTCTTTTTAAGGGAAAAAATGTTTTTAAGAAATATAATAATGGATAAATACACTAGAAATCATAACAAACAAACGACAATATTCGGATAAAATTCATTTGAGATTTGATTATTTGTCAAATCAAATCTAGTACCTAGAACCTTTGAAGCCATGTTAAAGAGATAAAATTTTAAATTCTAAAGTTATTTGAATAACAGCTGTAATTACAAATTATAAATATTTTACCCAAAAAACAAATTACAGTTGTCAAAGGAAAACAAAATAAGATTTACAATTTATAAAAACAACATATTACCTGATTGACAATTATATTTGTTTGGGGGAAAATAAAACTATATATATATATAATTTGTGATTAGTTT
Source organism: Arabis hirsuta (assembly GCA_964056655.1). Lineage (NCBI taxonomy): Eukaryota > Viridiplantae > Streptophyta > Magnoliopsida > Brassicales > Brassicaceae > Arabis > Arabis hirsuta. The sequence goes on from OZ053307.1 coordinate 25,605,025, forward strand.
AGACGAGCACAAATCCTTTAGTATTACACTAGGTAATTATCTGCTTTATACGTGAATTTTCATACGTGGAGTAATTTTTGGAGATGTCTAAAAGTAGCTATCGCGAAAAAATAATTTGGAAGTATGTTTTAACAAAGCAAAAGATCTAGACAAAGATGTAAAAATCTTGCTAGGAGAGAAACCATTGCAAGCTACTAAAAACTCTTGTTCTAAAACTCGCCCAAGTACACGATTCGGCGGTCGAGTTTACCGACGGCCGTGGCGACTTGGCCCAGATCAATGGAATTACGCAGCTCACCGAGTTTTGACAGCCGAGACCGTGGTTTAACAAAAATCGGCGGTTAATAAGCAAATCTCCCGAAAAATAATCAGACGAGTTGAGATTTTGCAGCTCTTGTTTTAGATTTTGAGTTCATCACAAAAGCCAAAATAGAGAGGAACGTAGTCTAGAAGGCGATTATAGAACAAGAGAAATCACTTCGAAGAATTTTGAAGCCAAAGATGAAGATGATAATGGCGATTTCGGAGGAGAGAGACAAAAAATTTTTTTTTAATCTGATTGCATTTTTAGAATGATTCGTTTCAGCATGTGACCGAACCAGAAATTATTAAACCCACGATAACCATCACACTTTCATTATGCATGGGCCTAGGTTGGGTTTTATTCATTAAACATGGCCAATGATTTAATTTTGATGTGTTTTGTATGAATCTTTGAAAATCTTAAAATAAATAAGAATCTTAAGAAAATCTATGGATATGAACTTTTAATTTTAATGTGTTTTTTTTTGTAAAAATGTTATAGTAAAATATTAAATTGTATTAAAATGTTATAGTAATATATTCAATTATACAAAAACTAATCTCCGAATACTCCCCGATTTATATCCAATTTTTAAAAAATATCGTTAGGCCTGGACAGAGCGTCCGACTCACGCCTAACACGATTCCGAACAATAAAAACGAAAGATCTATTCTTGAAAATTTTTTGATGAGGTTCCACCCAAAGAAAAATCCGAAGCTCTGATTTGGCGATATTGGTTTGTTGAATATGGATTGAGACCAATGCGAGTAGCAACTTGAAAATGTTGTCATGTTTTACATCAACGCAATGAAATGACTGAATGTACAGTTTACTGTCGTAAAAAGATATATTGTTACTACAACATTCAAAATTGTATGCACTCATTAAAAGTTTAAAACTAGTAAACTAGTGCAATCTGACTGGAAAATGTAAAAAAAAAAAGGTTTTTAATTTAACCCCAATGTTTTAGAATGTTTAAAACAAAGCCACGAACTGATTAAATTAAAATCCGAAGAAAAATAACATTTCCCCTAAACCTCTGGAGCAACACATTTCAGAGTAATCGAAGAAGAAGAAAATGGGAACCCTGGGACGAGCGATTTACTCAGTAGGCCAAGCAATCCGTGTGACTGGCCAAGCTCTTGATCGCGTTGGTTCTCTTCTCCAAGGAGGTCACCGCTTCGAGGAACACCGTAAGCCAGATCCCCTTCCCTCTGCTCAACCCTAGATCCAATCCCTATCTCTAATCTCTCAATTCCATTCTCCGTTATCTTCTCTGGGTTAGATTGAAAACTTCGATTCGGGAAATGGCGGCTCTGATCGGTCTCGTTTTCTCCTCTCTTCCCTAAATTTCTGAACTATTTTCCGGTGTTTTTTTTTTGTTTTTGTTTGGGACAGTATCGAGGCATCGGACGTTGATGAATGTGTTTGATAAATCTCCATTGGTGGATAAGGATGTGTTCGTGGCTCCCAGTGCCTCTGTTATTGGTGATGTTCAGATCGGGAAAGGCTCTTCCATTTGGTATGGTTGTGTTCTTCGAGGTAAGCCTTCGATTCGCTGAACTGTTATTGTCAAAGGAAAGCCAAATTCATGAATCGAACCATTGTAGAAACACATTAGCTCATTTAGTAAGAGGAAATGGTTTCGTCTTTGTCTTCTAATCTTGAAATTGCACTGTTATTGGTTACTATAGGCTTGTCCTGATCATCTTTGTTGTTGTTGTTCACTGGATAAGCTTGGTTCCAGAACAATGAATGATTTGAGGTTTTAACTTGTGCAGGGGATGTGAATTACATCAGTGTCGGATCTGGGACAAATATCCAAGATAATTCGCTTGTACATGTTGCAAAAACCAACTTACGTGATAAGGTTCTTCCTACGATAATTAGGGACAATGTTACAATAGGTAAACTTAAAACTGACTCACTACTTTTCAAATAGCAGTTTTTTTTTGTGTGTGTTGCCTGATTGATTGTTACTTAAATATTCTCTTTGAAAAACAAAACTGAGCAGGTCATAGTGCTGTTATACATGCCTGTACTGTTGAAGACGAGGCGTTTGTTGGCATGGGAGCTACACTTCTCGATGGTGTTGTGGTTGAGAAGCATGCCATGGTTGCTGCTGGTTCTCTTGTGAAACATAACACGCGAATCCCTTCCGGAGAGGTTTCCTTCTGTTCAATTTTTCTTTTATGGTTTACTGCCTACTGTGTTTTTGACAAGACTGGAAGTGGAAACTGCTTTATTTCTAACTGACTTTCAATCAGAGAATCAAAGGTTTACAAGAACCAATGATTAAACGCTAGGTTTTGTTATAGAGAACCCATAAACTCTCCCAAGTCTTAAAAGCCCCAAACCACCACAATACTTTTTACTCAAAACATTCTGCCAAGTCATACAATCTATAATCTGTTGCATTCAGTTGTAGGCTAGTTATAGCAGACTTATAGCTAATGCTTGACCAGCTGAACTTTTTCAAGTACACCCCACTGTGTTTTTTTTTTTAGATACACTGTTGCATACTTAATAATCTTTTATTTGTCTACATCTGGAAACCACATTTGGCCTCTGTTGCAATTCTACATGTATCTGAAACAAGGGGCGACTGGTGTAGTAGAGCGTTTTCTTTGTGTTTCCATCTATCTGATGAGGAATTAAACGGATTTCTTGTGTTTTTGCTCGTTGAGAATATATTTACAAGTTAGCGGATCATGTGGCAGGTGTGGGGAGGAAATCCGGCAAAGTTCATGAGGAAGTTAACAGATGAAGAGATAGCATATATCTCACAGTCAGCAGAGAACTACATGAATCTCGCACAGATTCATGCCGCAGAGAATTCAAAGTCATTTGATGAGATTGAGGTTGAGAAGGCGCTTAGGAAGAAGTATGCACGCAAGGATGAGGATTATGATTCAATGCTTGGGATTGTCCGTGAAACTCCATCCGAGTTGATTCTTCCCGACAATGTCTTACCGGGTAAAGCCAACAAGGTTCCGACTACTCAGCATTAATTCTCATCTCAGGTTGTTTTTGTGTGTTATCATTTCAAGACAGGATTCTCTGGAAGGTCAAGAGAGATATTATTTTGTCTTTTTTCTTTTCTTCCGAGCAAGCAATGGATTTATCATCTGCTTACCCAATAATGCAGAAAAGAACACTGTTGCATTTTTGAGTAATTTCTTGAGGAACAAATGGCAGAAACAGAACGTGTTGCATTTATCTCATCACTCTATGTTCATTATAATAAGCCAATTAGATTTGATGCCTTATTTAGGTTCTTTATTAGATAACAGAGTTTTATATTATGTGATGTCTGGTACGTTAACTATACGAATGAGTGAGTGGGCGTTTGTGATTTTGTTACGTTTACTGTGAGTGTGTCCAATTGAATTTGTACTTTTGTAGTGTTAATCAATGTTTTTGGTTTAAATTGCAATCCCTTAGAGCAACTCCAAGCGGACGGTAAAACATCAAATATGGCTATAATGAACGGTAAATTTTGTTTTTTTAGTGTTTTTAACAAATGTATTATTTTATTTGTATGTTTTATAAAGTAGTGTAATTAAATTGTGATTATTCAACTAAAAATAAACGTATTATTAACAATTTTGCACTATTTAATTTAATTTTTTGTCTTTTCCATTTTAATAATAAGTCAGATTGTAATTATTAATAATATGAAATTTTAATTTGGACAAAATATTTAAATTAAAGCACAAATTGATTAAGATTAAAAACACATATTAAAGTTTAATTAAAACATTGAAAACATAAAATTACAAATTAAAACCAAACAAACATAAACTAAATGCAAGAAGATAATTTTTAAAAACAATAATCTAATACCTAGGATAATTATTTCCGGTTCCGCTAAGATAATGATAATACTGGGTATAATCTTGTTGGTCACTTGGTGATCTTTGGTTTTCACCTTGAGATTGTTGTCCTTGAGGTTGTTGTCCTTGAACATGTTCAACACCAACTTTTTCTCCTTGAGCTTGTTCTCCTTGATAACGGGATGTTCGATATTGAGATCCATGATATTGGCTTTGAGAACCTTCTCCGTGTTCTTCATATTGGTTTGTTGGTTCTCTTCTCCTCAGAATGATCGCTCTTTGATTTTCAATATACTCACGACTTGTTGGATCAGTTATAGAGTTCAAATCCGCGAATAATATTTTATTCTCTTGTTTCATTCTTTGTGCCTCGACCTTCTGTCTTTGAATTTCATTTCTTTCACAAGTACCTTTAGTAATAGATTTGATAAGCCTATCATTTTGCTCCATCATTTTTTTTAAATTGCTCATCGGATTGTTGTTTTCTCTTTGCTTTCTTCATACCCATAGATCTCTGAGATATATTAATAGTGGCTTCTTCGCTATCTTAGATCACCTAACGCTAACGATGTTGCACGACTACTCCACATTGGTGAACGCCGAGGATTTCCAGGTATATTGGGTAGTTTAGATTGTATGCATTGGAAATGAAAAACTGCCCAACATCTTGGGGAGGACAATATGTTGGTCGTAGTAGATCTCCTACTATTATTTTAGAGGTCGTAGCTGATTATAATATTTGGATATGGTATGCATGTTTTGGTCTACCTGGATCTAATAATGATATTAATGTCGTCTTAGAGGCGTCTCATCGGTTTGCTAATCTAGCTGAAGAAACTGCTCCACCCGCTAATTATGCATGAATGGAAACAATTATACTATGGATTATTATCTAGCTGATGGTATCTATCCAAAATGGTCCACTCTTGTTCAAACTATTCACGATCCACGCGGTCCCAAAAAGAAAGTTTTTGCAGTGAGACAAGAAGCATGTAGAAAAGACGTGGAACGTGCATTTGGAGTATTGCAGTCAAGATTTGCAATTGTGGCCGGACCAGCACGCTTTTGGAGCAAGGAAGTGTTGCATGATATAATGAAAACTTGTATCATAATGCATAATATGATTATAGAGGATGAACTTGATCTTGATGCAACAATTGAAGAACGAGTCGAAGTCCCAACTCTAGGAGTTGAGATGGCAGGTGATGATGATACTCGATTTCAAGAATTTTTAACTCGGCACAGGAAAATCAAGGACCGAAAAGCTTATATTGAACTTCGAAATGCGTTAATTAAAAACTTATGGTCCGAATATACTAATTTTGTAAGCTAGTATAATGTAATTTATTTTCAACTATTTTAAATTTATTGTTGTATTTTTTTTAAATTTATCGTTATCGATTGTAATCTGATATTTATCTTATAATAAATGAGTTCTAAAATTAATTATCATTTATCAAACTATTGAAAGAAAAAGAAAAAACTTAAATTTTGTAATATAATAATGAAGAATTTTTTTGTAGTGTAAGATTTGGTGTTGTGGTTGGAGATAAAAAAATTTTGTTGACACCAAAATACCAAATTTGGTGTAATTTTAACACCAAATATGGTGTCAAATTAGAATTGCTCTTAGGCTTGTGGTCTGCCTCGTCCCTATAGTTTGGCACAAAAGGAGTTCGACGACTCCTCCTTTCCATAGTGGGATAAATGGTCTTGTGAGCCAAATAAAAAAATTATAATAACAGTAAATAAATTACCCATCACAATAATTTAATAATAAATAAATAAGATTTACATTTATGATGGGTGTTTTTGATTATTTTTAAATTTTTTATTAGATTTTTCGACAAAAAGAAAATGACATTTTTTTTTAATCGTCTGAATTTATTATTATTATTCGATTACAAACTATGAGAACTGTTACATCGACGATTCTACAACAAACAAGTCTTCATCCATAGCAAACGATTATATATTGTCCCACGCTGAAAATCTCCTGCAAACCTGCCTCCATTAATATGCATCAATATTTAATAATGACTTATTAGATAACAAAATATTATATTTTCTAAACTATTATTCAATGATAGCTTTTTAAAGCTTGATGTTTTTCTTTTAACAACTTACTTTAAATTAAAAAGTTCAAAAATAGAAATTAAGAGGTACAAAGATTTTAGAGAGTGTTAACTCGCCCTCGTTCATATTACAAAAGCGTGAAATATGAGAGATAAAAAAGAAAGAGAACAACTCTTTGTTCTGCCCGAATTCCTTTACATGTATTGCAAAAGTAGGTCACTCCGTCGATATGGACACCATCTTACCAGTTTTGATCAGTTTGTTGCGAAAGTTACCGCCGTCTTTTGTTGTACGAGCATACAATACATGACCTAGATTAGTGTTTCCAATTCAGAATGAAAAGGAGATATAATTCAGTGTAGATTTATTTCCTGAATATTGTCGGGCCTAAGCATATTTTTTTAATTGGCCCATTAAATTAAAAAAATATTAAAAAAAACAAGAACAATCCTTCACAGAATTGAACCCGAGACATTGAACCCGAGACTTGAAAGTTGTATAGATGGTGCGGTACCAGTAAAGTTACAAGCGTTTTCGTGAATATATTGGGCCCTAAACATAATAATACTACGTCGGCTCCAAACACATGCTTCACTAGCTTGTAGTCAGGGCCAGCTCTGGATTTATACTTTTTTAAAAATGTTTCTTTAACATTTTCTTTAAAGCAATATCAACCCAGCCATGAGAAATTGTTTGTTGCTTTCCAAAAACCATCAATATAACATCAACCATAATTTAATTTATTATATTCGCGTTTTTTTTATTGGTTATCCTAAAATTTTACATACAAAATTTCTGAAAGCCTAGAACAAGAAAAACGTGCTAAACAATTTGTCTTTAATTGAGAGATCGTGGGATTAGAGTTAGGGTGGAGAGTGAAAATCTAGAGCAAATCACTCCAAAACTCCTCTTAAATATTGGCAAAGGTGAGCCAATCATCTGGGAACCTAGTCATATCAACTAGTAATGAGCAATTCGTTTTAAAGGCCTAACATGGTAGTAATTTCTCAAGGATGCTTCCATCTCTCAATTCATTTTCCCTGTGAGAAATCCACCCAATACTGGAGGTTAAATATGATTTTTTCCACTATCCATCTACTTGACACTGTGTAATTGGTAAATGTAGATCCCCATACTCATGAGTCTCTAGTTGATGAGATCCGAGTATTTGTGCATCTTTCCACATCGAGAACTCCCTTGTTGGTATATATCTGCAAAGTTCGGTTATGTTCCTTTAAAAACTTTTTATTCCTCCCCTAGCAAATGAACTGCATAACCAACTTGGAACAAATCATGATCATTCCAAAGCATTTCGAAGACATAGAAAGTCTAAATTAGAGAACAGTGCACTAGTTGGAATTTATCATGATAAATACCGCGCACAGACAATCAAAAAGTGCATTAATTCACGTTTGACATATGGCGGGAAATGCGAATCCTTTGTTACTGGTTTTAATTAGATGGTGTGAGTTCTTGAAGTATCTCCCTTTGGTTTTCAGATTAGACAACTAAAACTTTGCTACTTTCATACCACAGTTCGGTTACTTTTCTACTCACTGAGACTAAAAAAAAAAGAGCAAGAACCAAATGCTTGAGTTGAGATAGATAACTGAGTTTTTAACTGAAAGATCAATATTTTGGAACTTAAACACCCCAAAAGAGCTAAACATGAGAAAGTTGTAACCCCGCAGGTTGTGTTTATATGCCAAATGATTTGTAAAATCCAACGTTAACATTTTCTCAATTGCTCACATTTCCATTGGTGCAACATCTTGATCACCTGAACCACCTTGTTCTGCAGGTGCAGCACCAGCGGCAACCTCGGCCTCACCCTCACCAGCCTCCTCGTCTTGCTCTGGAACCTTCTCAAATGTGTCGATCACGTTTTGAATCGTTTCCTGGTCCAAGAAATGGAAAGGTTCACCGACTCCTAGAACAGAAACCGTGCACAGCGAGCTCTTCAATGTTTCCCCTTGCAAAGTTTCCCTTATAGCCAAAATAGCATCTTTGATCAGATCTTCTCTTGATGATTCCTTGAAGCCCTCAAATCTGCGTTCCAGATAAGTTTTTGCAGCTTGTGAACGAGACCCGATAGCAAATGCTTGGTATTCGAAGTAGTTTCCGCTTGGGCAGTTGTAGTAGAGGTGAGCTCCAGACTCATCCAATCCACCTACCAGTAAACCCACACCATAAGGCCGTTTCCATGACCGTTGGGTACATACCTGCTCAAGGAAAAGTATGAAGAGGGTAAATACGTGACAAACAAATAGGTCCACCAATGAATGAAATCAGAAGTTCAGTTCGAAGTACAAGATTGATATGCGAGGGTCCTTCTCAGAAACAAGATTGTTTAGCAGGCCTGCAAACAACAGAGACGTAGCAAGCAAAACATTTTGAAGCTCTAGATATGTCCTCTAACTCGAGAATCCTACCATTAGAACGCAAAAGTATTGACATGTAGGAATTCATAAAACAATATCTAACTGGCCAAATGGTCCATCTGACAAATGAAGAGGCGTGAGGTCACACTACAAAGTAAGCGAAGTAATACAACTTGATACCATAAAACCAAAAGGAGAACAACAAAGCACGACATCCATTTTTAAGTGGGAAGTAACAAAACTACTTCTTCATCAAGTGCAGAGAACAAACGATGACAGCAGAAACAACTAGAGGTCAAAAACACATTCTTCTACAATCCTAATGCTGAAGAAGTAGATAACATTTAAGGCACTCTCTTGTTACAGGTTAAAGTTTTGTAGTCAGATTAAAGCTGACACTGGTAAGATAAATCCTAGTACCCGAGAGATCAAGGAAGTTCTTGTGACTGCCATTTCGACTACAAAACATCCGAAGAAGCTCTAATTCCCAGTAATCAAGAACCCCTCCGAAGAAAATATCACTATATGCATCATATGTACACATTTTACTGACAATTTTGGCAGACTCTATTAGAAAGAGCAAAACTTCACTCCAAAACTAGGTCATCTCAAGTACACCCAAAATCAAGGTCGATTCAACGGAATTTTTTCAAATCCCTAAAATCTCAATTTTACGAAGCAGCGAGAGGAGTAACCTGAGCCTTATCGGCGAGACGAACAACGAGACGGCCAACGGGAAGAGGAGATTCATAAGAGAAAGAGTGATTTATGGACTCAGATCTCATGTAACGAGAGAGAACACGACCATCAGCGGTAAGACCAGCGATAGCTACACCGATATGGTCATCAACCTTAAAGATCTTCCTCTGATGCGAAGAAAGCTCCGATTGAGCTTTATTGACACAAGCAAGTACGACATGGGATCGAGATCTGAGTCCGATTGCGGCTGAGCCTTGCTTCACGGCTTCCATTGCATACTCTACTTGGAATAGCCGACCTGTTGGGCTCCATGTTGTCACATCTGTGTCGTACTGGTTCCTAAACATCTTACCGTCTTCTTCTTCTTCTTCGTTTGTCAGAAAAAAAGGGTTTATAGAAGAAGAAACAAAGGAAAGCTTTTCGTTTGCTTCAAGCTACGACGAGATGGTCTCTCTGTTAAGAACAAAGTAAAGAGATGGGCTTATAAAATCTCAATGGGCTTATACTTTAATGTAGCCCATTTGTGCTTTTGATTATAACTGGTTCGATCCGGTTTAACCGATCTGAACCGAGTAATTGGGGAGTTTTTAAAACGAATTGAGATTTATTTGTATAGTTTCAAATTCTTGAAGAATGAAATGATTCTAAAAAGATTTGGGGAATTATTAAAAGAAAGAGTATTGTAATGCTAAATGCGTGCATATTCAGATAACCTCTTTGGATTTGTTTGTTTTCGACACAATATTTATTAAGTAATAAGAAAAATCACAAAAAAATGTAGTCTCCAAGAGCGTCTCTCCGGTTTTCCTCTCTATCTAGTAGTCTACTTCTAAGTTCATTCGTCGTCCCTCTTGTTTTATTAATATATTAGTCTTAACTTGTCTTGTTACAGAATCACAAGAAGCCATTAACACTGTTTCTGAGTGAGAGAGAGAGTGAGGTTAAAGCTAAACATGTAGACCATCTCTAATGGTGGCGTTCTTCAACACAACAGTAATACCTGATCTTATGTAAAACCCATCCTCTGGTCTATCTCCTTCTCCCACCCCCTGCCACACCAACGAAACAACAATCAATCATCGGACAGCGAGTTTCTTCAATATTAAAAGAGAAAAGGATTTATGAAAAAACATACATCTGCATTTGCTATAACCACGTTCTTCCCGATCTTGGCGTTCTTGTCAATGATACAGTTTCTGTATGTACAACACAAGCAAGACAATGAGCAAAAATGGTAATATGATAGATGATGACTCGGCTTTCTTTTGGATAGAGACCAAGTTTTACCTGATTTTGGTGTTCTGGCCAACCCCTATCGGAACTTTCCCTTCCGCTAATAGAGAGGCGATTTCAGCTTCTGTTTGGTAAAAATCTGCTCCCATCATCATTGTATCTTGAAGCTCTACTCCAGACTCTATACGTGATCGTATCCCCACAATAGAGTGCTGCACACTGCATTCTCTCAAGAAGCATCCATGTGAAACTATCGAATCCAGTATCTGCAGTTTCAGCATAAAATAAAAGTTAAAATGTTAGGATCGATGGAATCATCAAGTCAAACAAAAGGGCATAAACGGATTCAAGAATCGTACCCTGCATTTATCAACTTTGGTAGGTGGCAAGAATCTTGGAGAAGTGAAGAATGGTGTTTTTGGATCATAAAACTGGAATTTAGGAGGCTGCCAAAAAGTCAGATATTAATGGCATGATTAGAATTCACTTGAGTCACCAGACTGTTCTGGAGATAAAAAAAAAACAATAGGGTCGGGGAAAACCTGTTCCGTGAGGGCTAAATTGGCATCAAAGAATGATCCTACGGTTCCAATGTCTTCCCAATAGTCATTGAACAAAAATGCCTGGACATTATGCTCCCTTACGGCTAATGGGATTATTTCAGAACCAAAGTCATTGGATGTAGGATAAGTCGATCTTAGAAGCTTTTGTAAAACCTCTTTTCTAAACACGTAAACACCCATCGATGCAATGTATGGGAATTCCGCAGCTTCTTTTGGTGGTAACCCAAGAATTGAAGTGTCGACTTGCTGAAAACGTGGAAAAATGGTTCCGATAACGTTGCAAGCAAGGAAATTGGGTGAGTTTAACTCGCGTAATGAACATTTTGTAAGAAAAAACAACAAATCATTACCATTGCCTTTAAGTCATCTCCCTTTGGTTTTTCTGAGAATTGAACGATTTGTCCAGATTGGTCAATTTTAAGCAGCCCATAATCCGAAGCACGGCTGTGAAAACAAGAAGGGAGAAATTCATCAAACAACAGTGTGGCAAGAACACAGTCAATGAATGCTCACACACACCTTTGATCCATGGGAAGACAAGAAACTGTGATATCAGCATTTGACTCGATGTGCTTCTGCAAGAACATATAATAAATGAAACAAAGTTCGGATGCAACTCAGTGTTGATAACATGAAGAATAAGACTAACCTGCACAAAGTTCATGTAATCCATCCGATAGAGATGATCACCAGACAAGATCAAGACGTGTTCCACGTTCTTTGTCTTGGCATCCTGCATAAACACCGTCAAATTATGTTTCCACTATATTTATTGCGCTGACCAAAACACTTATTGTGAGAGAAAATACAAAGAAAACAAAAACCTCAAAGATCCACATAAATTGCCTAACGGCATCAGCAGTTCCCTGAAACCATTTCTTCCCTGCATCTCCAGAAGTTTGTGTTGCAGCAAGAACCTAATCATTCCGAAAGAAGACGCTTTAGAAAAACTCTGAAAGATAAAATAAAAGTCTAATCTATGGCAAGTAATGCAATCACCTCAACAAACCCATCACCGAAATTGACTCCATTGCCGAAGTTGTAAGTACGAGAAAGGTGGCGATTGAGAGAGAAGGAGTTGAACTGAGTTAAGATGAAGATCTTTCTAATACCACTGTTAATACAATTGCTCATCGGTATATCTATCAGCCTGTAACACCCTCCAATTGGCACCTACAAATATCAAAACAAGTTAATAAACCTCATTGACAAAATGAATAAGAATCATCAAAAACAATATCCAAACGAAACACTCCCTCACCGCAGGTTTAGCTCTCTTGCTTGTAATAGGAAACAACCGAGTCCCGGCACCGCCACCTAATATGATAGATGCTACATTCTTTGGATCTGCACTTTGAGTTCTCAAAATAGGTTCCTGAAAAGAGACTTCTTCATATCAAAACAAGATTTGAAAAGAAAAAGAAAAAGCTACATAGGGACTTGTGTTCCAAACAGAAGCTGCAAAACTACTTTTCTCATTCATGAGACACTCTCTATTTTCAAGTCTAAACCAAACCATACGAAATCTACGACCTTTAACTATCTGCATTTTAAATTCAGCTCTCACTAACTGTTCTCTAATCAACTCACAACAAGCCTTCACTAGAGTTACACGTAGCATACAGAGACATTAGATGATACAAGATTCCACACAACCAAAAGACGGAATTTTTTTTTAGTTGAGTTGGGGGATTAACAGTGTAAATACTTACGTGAGACTCTTGATCAACAAATGGGGTGAGAACAGAGCGAATGAGATTTGTCTGAATCCTTTGAGGTCCACTTGTAATTCTCTGTGTCTTCAGATGATTGGCCTTGACCACTTGGTCTCCCCAGAACGCACTTACTCTCTCAGAAGAAACAACTCCTTTGTGCAGACCAAAGGAACTCGAATTCTGAAGCTTCACTGTTGAACAAGATTCCATCTTTTTCAAACAAACAAAAAAACCCAAATTCTATAACTTTTAGGAGACGAAGTAGATCAGATTCTCTGAGTTAGCTTTAGAAAGAAAGAAAAAAAAAACCCAGAACAGAAAACGGAAGATTCGATTTTGGGTAGAGAAGAGAATCGAGAAAAGTCGACTAATTTAAGAATGGAACACCAAAATTAAGGTTGTCAAATGGTGAGAAATGAGTGTGAGCTTTTTTAGATTTTCGCCAGATTGTTTGTTTGAATTAGAAGAAGAGAAAGGGAAAAGAGAGAAACGTTATATTACAGAGAAGAAAGAAGAAACAATCAAAAGTTTGATTACTTATGATTCTCGTGATCTTCTGCCGAGAACACCGCCCAAAACCTCAGATATTTTCTTATTAAAAAGCAAAATGAAGAAGAAAACAAAAAAAAAAAAAATCTAAGGATGTGGAAAAGTACGAGCCTGAGTTTTCAGTATCTCAGTGTCAGTAAGCGTAAATATTGCATTATCTAAGGGTTTTATTGGTAATACGCCAAATGGAAAATTATTTACTGCTATACTTTTTTGGCGATACATTATATCATATATGGTTGGTTTTCATATAATTAGTAATCTATCAAACTCATAATACCTCAGCAATCTCATCTTAATTTTGCCAAATATGTCCCAAGTTTTCGATGGAATTGCGAAGAGTTTAGGTTTTACATTAAACCCTCGCAAATCCGTCATAATGGTGCAAATGGAATAGCAGCCGCAAATGCATTCATCGCAAATTTGTTGATACTCGAATTTGATAGTATGTTTATTAAAAGGAGATTAACTAGAATAACCTACTTTTTTTTTTTAAATAGCTAGAATAACTTTACTATTTTTTTATTGCAAAATAACCTATTCTAGATTTTTTTTTTTTCATAATACCAAAATTTTCCTTCGCAGACTCTGCCGAGGTATTGGCAGACTCTACCGAATCATTGGCAGACTCTGCGGAAACATTGGTAGGCTCTACCGATGTATTGGCAGACTCTGTCAATATCTAGGCGCAGACTCTGCCAATACCTCGGGAGAGTCTGCCAAGGACAATTTTTGTATTATAAAAGAAAAAAATCCAGAATATATTATTTCAGCAATAAAAAAAATGTTAAGCTTATTCTAGCTATTTTTTAAAAAAAATAGGTTATTATAGGTAAATTTTTCTTAATTAAACAGTAAAGGGGCTCGGAAATCCTCGTTTATTGATATTATGCTCGGAAATGGATTACAGGTAGGATAACGGAACAAGGAAAGTAAAGGATGTTGAGTTCGGAAGCTTAGTAGACTGACGAACCTTGTATAAATGAACTAACTGAGTAACGAGCTCCTGAGGTCGGGAACTGGGTAGTAAGCGAATATCCTGAGGTCGGAGCTGATTGATACGTATTCTGAGGTCGGGCCTGAGTGATAAGTATTCCGAGATCGATGATAAGCGCGTATAAAAATCACTCTCTCTGATAAATTCTCGTACGATTCCGGCGGAATGTACGAACATAATTTATTCTCTCGTAGATTAGTTAGAGTCCATTAAAACAGTTAGCTCTCTAGTCCCTTGTACTACTCTAAAAGAGGAAAAGTGATGCGACAACTCAAGGAGAGGGGTCCTTCTTTTATAATAGAATGAGGAAGTACATTTATGTAGGGTTGTCTTAGAAAGTACGTTGGGTTTTTAACTATGCTGGGTCGAGCTCGGCGATGGACTTCATAATTTGTCAATTATGAGGTCCATGCCCAACAGTGGCCCCCCAGTCGACGAGCGCGTTAGTTGGTGGGCTCGTCGATGTGGTTTGGAGGCCCATCATCTGCTCGCTTCTGATTAGCTCTTCCGAAGCGGTGGAGGAGTCCCGAGAGATGTATTTTCGTCTTCTGAGCTGGGTCTATTTAAGCGAGATCCAGACTTCGGTTTCTTCTATTTGCTTTTTCGCTCTCCATGGATAAAGGTAATCCTCTCTCTAACTTATCTCTAGATTTTTCTGCTCAGCTTCGGATTTCTCAGCTAGATTTTCGAGTTCCCCTGGTCGGTTCTTCTTCTTCCCCAAGTCTGTTTCCTGAGTCTCTGTCTCTTCGTCATGTCTTCTAACTCGAACGACCATGAAGATTCTGATTCGGTTGACTCCGGCAGTTCTCCCAGCCTTGAATACCCCCCTCCGCGGGCGACGAATCTCTCGAGTCTTCTTCTTCTGACCCTGAACCGTTGATTCGGAAGAACCAGCGAGATCCGACAACTAACCGGGGCGGGATTACTTCAAGCTTGGATCGACCTTCTTTGACGAGCTCACGTGTTGTGCCGAGCTCATTTTCTTCCCCGAGCGTGGTTCTTCCCCCGGCGAGACATGGCGCTGGCAAGAGTTTGGCTCTCAGACCCAGCTCACCTGATACTGGATACGAGACCTCCCAATTTGAGCTGGACGATTCTGGAGACTACGGTCGTCACCCAGGTCTTGGGCTTGCCTCTGATATTGTTCTCGAGCGTTATGATGATGAAGGGACGAAATCCATTGTGGACACGCTCAATAACCTTCGGAAAGAGCACCACATCTCATCGAAAGTCTCCTTCCTTCTTCCAAAGAGCAGCGATCGACCATGGAATCCTCCTCCGGGGTACATGTGTTTGTACGAGTCCTTTATCTATGAAGATGGGCTCTGGTTCCCTCTTCCAAGGCTTTTAGTCGGGCTGGTAGTAATGGCGGCCGAGCTTGGTCGTAAACTCTGCTGCGATGCCTTCGAGGATCTGACGAAGATCTCTCGAAAAATGGCGAAGGGAGGTCGTTTCTATCTCAGTATGAAGAAATCTCTCATCGAGTGCTTCAAATGCAACAAAACTGCCGACTGGGAGACTCACAATTTCTTCGTGAAGATCGACCGGGCTTCGCTCAGGAATCTGGACTGGGAAATCCGAGCCGGATGGAACATCGAGATCGGTATTTATTTTGCCCTTGTGTTTTTCTTGGATTGATCGGTACTGACGTTTGTAAGGCGAAGTCTTCTCAGCTTGCGAGGCGAAGTCTTCTCCGCCTGTGAGGCGAAACTTTCTCCGCCTGCTAGGCGAAGTCTTCTCCGCCTGCGAGGCGAGGTCTTCTAAGTCTTGCTTTCATGCAGAAGAAAGCATCAACACAGGGGCCACCGATGACTCTGATAGGGTGAGACGGAAGACTCTGGCAGAGATGCCACCGAAGACCCCTGCTTTCGCCTCGCAGGAAGGATCATATCTTCGTCTCGCGGGAAAGATCATATCTTTGCTCCGCAAGAAAGACCCGAAGACTTCCTGTGTTGGGCTTCAGCCCGTAGCCAGTTGAGAGGACAAGCCCAGATATCTCTAGAAGATAAGCATAGCAGCTACGAAGCGACGTCGTAACGACCGCGGGAGTTTGGAGTCTCAACGCTGAAGCCCAGTCCAGTTGAAAAGCCCACTTCGGCGCACTCGACATGGACGAAAAGAAAATCCGCGAAGACTTAGGAAACTTAACATAATATTTTATGGAAAATCTAGCCGACTTAGGAACATTATATATGTCGATATATAAACCCTTGTAAAGGGATCCACAACTTTGTGGACAAAAGCATACACAGCAATAAAACTTTTCTTTGCTCTTCATTTTCTCTCGTAGCTTAACTTAGAAATCTCTGCTTCCTCTCGAAACCCTTACAAATCTAATTGTGCTAGTCTTGGCTCCCACAACGATAAAAAAAACGATCAGAAGTAACAGAGAACAAGACCGGAGCATATCAAAGGAAGCAGTAAATTAAATAAAAAGCCAAGGACTCCCAATGAGCCCAAGGCAAATCCTTGTTCGGCAAATTACACAAACAAATACTAGGGCCAAGAGACGGTCCGATCGTTAACAAAATCTTAAACACACAAAAAAAAAAGAAGAAAAGGAGAAGGAGAGAAAGGAAAAACGAGCGAGCTTGTGGAGGAACGTCCAGAGGCATCGAAGAGAGGAGCGAGGGGCTCGCCAGTCACTGGATCGACTTCAGTGTTGACCGCATTCCCCTCACGATCACCCAAGACCGAGTCATCCACTGGACTCGAGGTCAGGGATCTAGGAGAGCTCGGAGAGTCAGGAACCCACTGCTCTACCGGCATCCTCTCAGCTTCCGGAGTCACTTTAAAGTCGGCCTCGCCAATATCCATAACATCCATGGTCTCGAGCTCTTCGGTGAGGGACCTAATGTCCGACTCAAGCAGCTCTATCTTATGCGAAGGAATGGTCACCCCTTCCTTCATCAGACCCTCGTAGATGTTCGACACACAGAGTGCTTGACCGAGGAGAGTCTTCTTCTCATTGACCATTTCCGTCTCTAAGTAGTGCTGCTTGAGTTTCCCGAGCTTGACCTCCACCCTCGACAACATCCTCTCCTCGGTAAGCTTCCTCTCAGTCATGACCGCAAGAGATCGAGAGTCCCCTAAGCCTCTTTTTCTTGTTCTTCAAAGCGAGCACATGGGACTTGATAATTTCCCACTGAACTTCGTTCTCTTTCTGAAGAGCAGCATTTTGGTCAAGCGTACCCTGCGCGCTCTAAACGAGCTCTTTGACTCTGCCCGCTCTTAGCGAGCTTCTCCCTATATCCAACTACCCAGTCGTCAACCTTCTTTAAAAGTCGTTCATACTGCTCGATCATGTAGTTGGTGCTTGCGATTATCTGCAAGATCAGAAGCAAAAACATGATCGACTGTTGAAACGGATCAAAACGAGCAAAATTAAAATCAAGAGTACCTGAACTACAGCCTGCGACCAGTCAACATACCCTTTACGAGTAGAAAGGTGGTTCAGCTTGAACAAGGAGTAGGGCTCTTCTCCTTAGATGTTGCTCGTAAGCGCCGCGCATCTACGGGGAAACTGCAACAGAGGGCGCCCATCTCCTTTAAAGGAGTAGTCAAAGTCGTAGTAACCCGGGTCTAACTCGCGCTGCTCCTCGTTTACCCCACCCACCGACGGGGTTACAGTTGGGATCGGGGTGACAACGCTTGGAAGAAGCAAAGAGCCTCTCATTTAGTACGAGTCCATTTTCACCAGACCCTTCACCATCATCCACGCGGACCCTCTTGCCAAACGGGCAGCCACAAGCTCGTCTTGACGAGCTCGGAGGGTAACATTGTCAGACGAGGACCCAGGCTCGTCTGAAACATTGACGACCTCTTGGTCATTACCTCCGTGAGAGAGCCGGCGATTTCAGTGGTCGGCAGGAGGTCAACTGTAGAAGAAGCCTCAGCAGCATTCTCCTGCGCCTCCTCGGCCCTCTTCATTTCCTCTTCCGCTTTCTTCTTTCCGGCATTCCTCCTCCCTCTACTTCGTCCGAGTGATGTAATTAACGATGACCAAAGAAAACTTCACCATCAGGTCCTTTCCAACTCTGTGTTTAGTTGGGAGCTTCTGAGCCGCTTTAACCTTCTGCATACCCGCGTTGCTGCCTTCCGCCTTCTTCCTGGTGGACGACTTCTCTGCCTTCTCCTGCTGAGATCGGGCAAAGGAAGGTCTAAACGGAGCGAGGTCAATATCGTATCGACCTGAAACGACAAACACAAATTTTAGGTAAACATCACAAGACAGAGTCAAAACGTGGCGTGGAAAGAAAGAAAAACTTACCCGACTGGATGCGAGGAAGAGCACGACGGATTCGTTGGCTCAAGAAATCCGGACAAAAGCAACATGTCCCGCAAAACGATGAAGCCCACAATGTCAAACTACAAAATAAAGAAAATAGATCAGGCGTCAGTGCCAATCAATCCAAGAAAAACACAAGGGCAAAATAAATACCGATCTCGGTGTTCCATCTAGCTCGGATTTCCTATTCTAGATTCCCGACCGAAGCCCGATCGATCTTCACGAAGAAATAGCGAGACTCCCAGTCGGCAGTTTTGTTGCCTTTGGAGCACTCGATGAGAGATTTCTTCATACTGAGATATAAACAACCTCTCTTCGCCGTTTTTCGAGAGATCTTCGTCAGATCCTCGAGGGCATCGCAGCAGAGTTTGCGACCAAGCTCGGCCGCCATTACTACCAGCCCGACCAGATTATGGACGGACACGATCGTCAGTTGAGACATCGCAATCTTCCTCCGAGCACAGTATTCGACCAAAAGCCTTGGAAGAGGGAATCAGAGCCCACCTTCGTAGATAAAGGACTCGTACAAACATATGTACCCCGGAGGAGGATTCCATGGTCGGTCGCTGCTCTTTGGAAGAAGGAAAGAGACTTCCGACGAGATGTGGTGCCCTTTCCGAAGGTTATTGAGCGTGTCCGCAGTGGATTTCGTCCCCTCATCCTCATGACGCTCGAGAACAATATCAGAAGCGAGCCCAGGACCTGGGTGACGACCGTAGCCACCAAGATCGTCCAGCTCAAATTGGGAGGTCTGGTATTCAGTATCAGGCGAGCTTGGCCTGAGAGCCAAACTCTTACCAGCGCCATGTCTCGCCGGGGGAAGAACCACGCTCGGAGAAGAAAGTAGGCTCGGCACAGCGAGTGAGCTCGTCAAAGGAGGTCGATCCAAACTTGAAGAAATCCCGCCCCGGTTAGCGGTCGGATCTCGCTGGTTCTTCCGAATCAACGGCTCAGTGTCAGAAGAAGAAGACTCGGGAGATTCCTTACCCTGTGGAGGGGAGTATTCAAGGCTGGGAGAACTGCCGGAGTCAACCGAATCAGAATCTTCACGATCGTTTGAGTTAGAAGACATGACGAAGAGGCAGAGACTCTGGAAACAGACTTGGGGAAGAAGAAGAACCGACCAGGAAAACTCAAAAATCTAGCCGGGAAGTCTGAAGCCGAGCAGAAAAATCTAGAGAGAAGTTAGAGAGAGGATTACCTTTATCCAGGGAGAGCGAGAAAGCAAATAGAAGAAATCGAAGTCCGGATCTCGCTTAAATGGACCCAGCTCAGAAGACGAAAAGACACCTCTCGAGACTCCTCCAACGCTTCGGAAGAGCTAATCAGAAGCGAGCATATGATGGGCTTCCAAACCACATCGACGAGCCCACCAACTAACGCGCTCGTCGATTGGGGCGGCTACTATTGGGCATGGACCTCATAATTGATAAATTATGAAGCCCATTGTCGAGCTCGGACCGGCAGAATTAAAAGCCCCGCATACTTTCCAAGAAAACCCTACATAAATGTATTTCCTCATTCTAGTATAAAAAAGGGACCCTCTCCTTCAGTTGTCCCATCACTTTTTCCTCATTTGGAGTAGTACAAGGAATAGAGAACTAACTGTTTTCTGAACTCTAACTAATCTAAGAGAGAATAAATTTTGTTCGTACATCCTGCCGGAATCGTACGAGAATTTATCAGAGAGTGATTTTTATATGCGCTTATCATCGATCTGAGAGTACTTATCACTCAGGCCCGACCTCAAAATACGTATCAATCAGCCCTGACCTCAGGATATTCGCTCACTGCCCAGTTCCCGACTTCAGGAGCTCGTTACTCAGTCAGTTCGTTTATACAAGGTTCGTCAGTCTACTAAGCTTCTGAGCTCAACATCCTTTACTTTCCGTGTTCCGTTATCCTACTTGTAATCTATTTCCGAGCATAATATCAATAAACGAATTTTCGAGCCCTTTTACTGTTTAATAAATATACTATCGAACCCAAGTATCAACATATTTGGTTTGAAATTTATTTCGAATCAATTTTAAACATAAATCATAACAAAAAAAAAAAAATTTTACTATCAGATATTTAAAAATGTATTTTTCATGATACCTAAATAAAATTTCGATTAGTTTTATAAATTTTGGTTAATTTCATTCGGTTTCATATAAGTCATTACATGTTTGGCTAATCTAGCATACAATTCTCTACATTTTGGATTATTGTAAAACCCATTTCAAGTTTACATTGATAAATTTCGATTCGGTTTTGGATTGGTTTGAGAATTTTGCCCACCCTTAATTCTACTTTATAAATGAGGATAATTTAGTAATAATATTTTATCCTCTTTAAAATAGTGATCATCCTCTAACATCATGCTATGTTTCTTTAAAGAAAAGAGGTGAAAATGGTATATGACCGAATCTCAACACTAAAAGGACCTCTCTGCCTTGAGTCGAAAGAGATGTTTATTGCAAAACGGAGTGACAAAATCCTTTCTTCACTGAACAATGTGTCCAATTTTGTTCTCTAGCAACGGAATTTGTAAAGTGAATTTATCATGCTTATATTACTTTCTTCCGCGAGTAAGCCTCTGCAAATGGTAGTTAATGTTTCCCCATGACTTCGACTTCTGTTCCGTCTGTAAACCAAGAATTCCAAAGAAAAAGGAGTTCATGCATCCCTAAGGTAGTGATAGACAAGTGAACAACAAAAACCAAGAAATGAAAAGTATAAACGCGGTGCAAATTGCAAATGATGGACCTGGCCGTGCATACAAACGCTCAAGAGTTGCTTCTGTTTATCGCATTTGTCATCTTTGATGTTGTTAAGCGCCAAACAGTTGAGGAACGCTACCATTTCTTTCATACACGGTTTTGCCATAGACCCAAACTTTTTCGGGTTTATGTACAAATTTCCAGCCTTTCGTCCCATGGCTTCTTCAACGCAAAAAACTAACTGAAGAACCAGAAGCCAAGAAAAGCAGGATTCGATTAATCGAGAGCCCTCATACATGGTGTAACTGAACTTATATCCTGTATACCCTCATACATGACATTTTCATTGATTGATTCAACCTTGTCAATGAACTAAGATATTCGACAAGAGAACGAATGAACATAAATATTACTCCTCAAAACATTGAAAATTCCACACACAACATTTCTTTAACCTTAGCTAAATTGAGGAACAGGTTTGTACAAGTTATCTAACAATTAAAAGGTTACTGTCTAATCAAATAAAGAACATCAAGACTAATCCTTATAAGAGTTACAATTACATTCCTATGGGCATAACTTTCGTAATGAACTAATAAGAAAACTGTGTGAGTTCTTGCTCAGAGAAGATTACAAACAAAACCTGAATGTCTCTAAATTTAGAACCAAATGAAATGAATTCGTAAGAGAAGAAACAGAATTAAAACAAATGATGAACACATTCTATGGACCCAAGCTCGGAATAAAATTTTACAAGACCAAACCCCAAACTTTAAATCACAATCTTAAAACATACAGACGGTCTTAGATCCGAGAACTGAAAAACCTGAATCTAAGTCAAGAGATCCAAACACAGAATCGAAAGAAATCGAAGCAACCAGAAGCCGAAGAAAAACACGAAATTCACAACATGTACTCAAGAGAGACTATGAGCTCAACGACTTACAGTGAAGCGGAATGAACGAGTTCTGTGAGAAGAGCAGCAACGCAACGATGAGAGAGATGGCGGATCGAAACGAGGAAGTGAAATAGCCTATGACCCGTTCATGACTCCACCCATGGATACTTGAACCGAACCAAACTAATTTGAGTAAGCTTTTTATTTCGTTCAAAAAAAAAAAAAAGGGAAAATTATGCATAATAACAACAAAAAATTTATAAATTAGCTAACCATATTTTTTTGTGGCTACTAAATTCTCTATATTAGGTGTAATAATGCCAAAAAAATCCTTACTAAAAACGAAAGGAAAAAGTAGAACAGCTTAGTGTCGAGATGGGAGAAACCGATTTCGAAAACAAATATTAAACCCAAATTCTCATATATGTGTATAAAGAGCTGGATTTCACAAAATCAAGAAATTCGATTTTTAGAATAGAATTTAGGAGTATATGAAAAAACAGTGATTCGTTGATCTGGGAATAACGGATTAGCCGATGATCTAATCCTTTTGCAGGTGATTAGTAAAATCAAAACCTGAAATTTCAGTAAATTTACAGAAGAGATATATCACTGTATATAGTCGTATCATTTTCCAATTGCATGAAGAAGGAAAAGTCAACAGGTGGTGACATCACCCACTAAGGGTCAAAACCCTAGGATGCACGGGTACCTCATTTTGGACCAAGAACCCGTCCCGAGTACGGGTACTGCGTCGGTACGCCTGGGAAACGTCCCCGAGACGTATCAAGCTTAACGGGGATGGCAACCGCTGAACGGGGACGGCAACGTTGTGGGATGGGGACGTCTCCGTACGTTTCCTAGTTAATATACGTGTACCCTTACATGTAATTTTGTTTAATCCCTAAATTAACTTATTTTTTCAAAAGAAAAAATGTAAAAAGACTAAAATAAAATGAGAAAGACTTTTTGCATCCCTTTGATCTTTTTTTTGACACCGAGACTCTTTGCCTCCCTCTTCTTAATCTCACTAGTCACTAGATTCGCTAAATACTCACAGACCTGGACTCACGGAGCTTCTTTCCTCCGTACCCTCACTCCTCAGGATTGAGGACTCACGTCTTTCACCCTCACAATCGTCACGTCTCTCTCGGTAAGTATCATGTATGTATAAACGACACCAATCGTTGATTTTGACTCGATCATATTTCTTTAATTCAACTTTTTTATAGTTTGGTGGAATCAAATTATACGTGGAAACGATCATATGATATGATATTTGTCCAGCTTGATAAAATAAACTCTCTGTTCTTTATTTTTTTGCTTAGTTTTTTTTTTTTAAATTTATTATATGATTATTTGTGCAGCTTGATAAGATGAATTCTCAAAGTGGAAGCGATCATATTGGTAGTAGCTCTGGTCCTTCTGCATCTACTAATTTATCCAATGAAATGAAGATCCTCCATTGTGGAATTATGTGACTAAGCTAGAGAAACAAGGAGCAACGGGAGGAACTTGGAAGTTTAAATGTAATATTTGTACTGACATTCGTCAAGGCTCGTATTACAGAGTTAAAGCGCATTTACTTGGAATGAAAGGGCATGGAATTACTATTTGCAAGAAAGTAACAAGGATTGAGAAGCTTGAAATGCAAAGATTGGAAGATGAATTTGAGAAGAAGAAAGCGGAGTCTGGACGTAAAGAAATTCCTTTGGCACATGAGAAAGACTCTGCCTTGAAGAAAAGAAAGTCTTGCTTCTCACCTATCGTTGCAGCATTTGGTATTCAAGCTAGAGACCAACTGGATCAAGAAATCGCAAGGATGTTTTATACCGGAGGCTTGCCATTCAATCTTGCAAGAAATCCACATTACCATGGGTCATATCAGTTTGCTGCTGCCACCAAAATTGATGGTTATGTACCTCCTGGTTACAATAAGCTCAGAACAACCTTATTGCAGCAAGAAAAAGACCATGTCGAGAAGTTATTGGTACCGCTGAAAGGGACATGGAAAGAAAAAGGGGTGACAATTGTGAGTGATGGTTGGAGTGATCCTACAAGAAAACCTCTAATCAATTTCATTGCTACTGCTGGAAATGGTCCTGTGTTTCTCAAGGCTGTGAATTGTTTCGGCGAAGTCAAAGATAAATTCTTCATTGCTGATTTGATGAAAGAGGTTATCAATGAAGTGGATCATCAAAATGTTGTGCAAATAATCACGGATAATGCATCAAACTGTAAGACGGCTGGAGAACAAATTGAGAGTTTGTTTCCCCACATATATTGGACACCATGCGTTGTTCATACTCTTAATCTTGCGTTGAAGAACATTTGCGCATCAAAGAATACCGAAGAGAATGCAGTAACCTATGAGGAGTGTAATTGGATAACTGAAGTTCATGGAGATGCGCTTGCTATCAAGCATTTCATCATGAATCATAATATGAGACTATCAATTTTCAGTAAGTTCTCTCCTCTTAGGTTGCTTTTGGTTGCCGACACTCGTTTTGCATCAATCATTATGATACTTAAAAGATTGAAGCTTATTAAAAGAGGTCTTCAAGCCATGGTTATAAGTGAGGAGTGGTCTACCTATAGAGAAGATGACATTGGGAAGGCAAACTTTGTTAAAGAGAAGATTGTGGATTATGATTGGTGGGAAAAAGTGTCTTATATTCTTGATTTCACAAGACCTATATATGATGTCATTAGATTTTGTGACACCGACAAGCCATGCCTTCACTTGGTATATGAGATGTGGGATTCTATGATTGAGAAGGTAAAGGTTGAGATCTACAAGAAGGAGAAACGACAAATGTCTGAATTTAGCCTCTTCTATGAGGTCGTTTATGAAATCTTAGTGGCTCGTTGGACGAAGACTAACACTCCTCTACATTGTCTAGCTCACTCTTAATTCCAGGGTATATGATTTTAAATATATGATTTATTCTTCTTCTTTTTTTGTTTCCTTAACACATACATATAACACGTTTTGTATGCTATAGATTTTATAGTGATGCTTGGCTAAATGAAGATCCCACAAGACATGCTCCACATAAAGATGGTGAAATCTCACGTGAGAGGATGAAGTGTTTTCGGATATTGTTTTCAAATGATGATGATTACAAGAAAGTTATGGAGGAGTATGCATTATTCTCGATGAGAAGTGGTCCTTTAATTTTGAGGATTTAACATGCATTTCGGTGATGTCTACTATGGAACCCAAGAGTTGGTGGGCTAACTTTGGTGCCCAAACTCCTCTCCTCCAAACTTTGGCTTTTAAATTGCTTGGACAACCTACTTCATCTTCTTGTGCTGAGCGTAATTGGAGTACTTACTCATTCATTCGCTTAGAAGAAACAAGTTGAATCCAAGTCGTGCTCAAGACTTGGTTTACATCCACAACAATCTACGTTTTTTGTCAAGGAATTCAGATGAATATGAAGCTGAGAAGACCAAGAAGTGGGATGTTGGTGGAGATGAATTTGATTCTATGGAGGAAGTTGGATTTTTAGAGTTTGCGAACCTTTCATTGGATGAGTCAGAATATGAAGATGACTTACTCGTTGATTAGTTTGTTTTTTTTTGTTTGTCAAGATATTAAACTAAGTGTTGTTTTAATGTTAAGACTTATGTGTGATATTTTTATATTTTGTTTTATGGATATTTCTCTTATATAACTATTAAAGTACCCATACCGTACCCGTCTCTACAAATTTTAAATTTGTCGTTTTTCGTCCCCGCTCCCGTACCCGTTTCCCGACCCCGTACCCGTTTCAGTGCAACTTTGTCAAAACCGACAAATCACATGTTCCTTTACTTACTTCTTCAATTAAAAAATATGTATGGCTACATGCTTAGAGCATAAATATCCATGAATTGTTGGTGGTTCTTGAGCTCTTATAATAATAAAAAATTAGAAACAGGCTGCAAAGTGGATGAAACGATTCAGCCCAGTGAGCTGAATGAAACTATTTATCGGGACAGGTGTCGTGTGGTTGTGTGTTTGGGTACGCGAAAGAAAAAAAAATGGAAAAAATAAAATTAAACGCGTTTTCGAGATCTCTTTCTCTCTCTCTCGTGCGACAGCGAAGACGAAAAATCAAGATTTTTTCTCTGATTCCTTCTACCATCGCCTCTCTCGCCTCCGCAGCACGAGATGACGCTCCTCCTCCTTCTCCTCCTTCGGGTTCCAGACGAATCGTCGCGTTTTCAACCAAAGATAAACATTTTTTCTTCGCGACTCTCTTTCTCCTCGCGACTCGATCTCTCTCTCTCTCAAAGCGATTCAGGCAATTGCCTCTCGATTGAAATCCCTTCTGTCTGTCTCGATCTCTCTCTGTTTATCGGCTTCTCTCTGTGTCGATCTCTCTCTCTTCGCGACTCTCTCTCTCTCTGTGAAGCCGATTCCGGCGATATCATCGGAATCATCCTTTGCATGTGACGATATTGCCTCCACTCTGTTTCGTTCTGTCTCTGTTGGCGATTTTGAAAGAAAAATCGGTTCATGAACCGAAACGCCTTTCCTCATCAGAGCCATCCGAAGAAAAGGTGAGATAATGTTCGTTGTTTGGCTTTCATCAATCGAATTTGAGTAACCTTGGAGTTTCTTAGTTTCCTTATTGTTCAGTGATTTTTTGATTATTTGATCAGATTGGATTTGGGATTTTGGGAATTTGGAGCGAAGGCGGCACATACGGTGGACGGAATGGGGAATCCGATCCCTACGTTGGCGGTTTTAACAGCATCGGCGAATCATGTACGTTTCTACCTCATTCTCCTTTCAATTGGAGGAACAATTTTAGATGTTTTAGGGATTATGATCATATGATTTAAGAAATGAAGAATCTTTCACTTGTTTTTGCTCACCAGACGATTTGCTTGAATTTGGAAATACCAAAAGTCCTGGAATTGTGTACATTTCTAGAACTTGGGTGGTCTTTTTGCAGGATCATTTCCTTTGGTTGAAATTGAATACACTTGTGTAGTGTGATATAGTGATATCTGTTTTGGCCTTTGTTAATAACAGATAAATTTAAGTTTCTGTTTTAGTCTTTTGAGAGTATATTTGCTTTTGATTACACTTGTTAGTTCATTGCTCAAACTTGTTGGAAAAATGGTTTTTTTCCCTCTGTTTTGTTTGCTTTTCAAGGAACATTGCTCAAGTAAAAGTAGTAGCAGATATGCATCAAAGACAATATGATGCTTTTATTGCTTTAGTAGGTTAGTATTAATTTTTCTTAAAGCTAAATGCGATTTTTCTTGTATCACTTGATGGCTTTGTGTTAGTTTTAAGTTGAGTATGGTTTGTACTTTTATAAATTTGTCTAAATCTCAATTGGTATCATTAGGCTTTGTGTTAGTTTTAGGTTGTGTATGATAAATGGCTTGTACTGTTATAGATTGTTGTACTGTTATAAATGGCTTGTACTGTTATAAACTGAAGTATACCTTGGTGATTGATAGAAACTGTTAGGTAATTGGTTCATTGTGTAACTTTCTGATTACATTTTCTTAGTGTAAAAAGTTAATAAAACTTAAGAAAACTGATGAAAGCTTAACTAAGTTATAAATAAAACAGAAAAATACAACTTATTGCTAATTGATTTTAAAACCTAAAGCGGCTTGATTCAAGGCAGATTAGGTAGCTCATTACTCAATTGTGTGGTTCATAACACACAACTAACCAAACCTTTTCATTAACTCCTCTGAGTTAATTCCTTCTCACTATAATTACTCCATATCTATGGAGCCTAACCAAACCATTTTCTTTGCTCATTTGAAAACAGATTACCTTTGAGTTAATTCCTTCTGAGTTAATTCCTTCTGAAAACAGATTTCCTCTGGTAGTTAATTCCTTCTCACTAAAACGTCAATGGATTTTCCATTCCAAACTTCACCGACCTCTTGAACAGCCAAACCCAATCCAAGCATATATGGGGTGTCCCTAAGGAGAAGGTGCTTGTAAGTGTCTGGCTCAACACCTCTAAAGATGCAGTTGTTTGTAATGAGCAGAGGGCGGATAAATTCTGGCAGCGAGTTGCAGACCTCTATGCTGCAAGTCCAGTTGTGGCCCATTTGCCTACAAGGGAGGCCAACACATGTAAGCAAAAATGGGGAAAAATCAGTGAAAGTGTGAGCAAGTTTTCTGGTTGTTTTGAGTATGCCAAGCGCCAGAAGAGGAGTGGCCAGAATGAAGATGACCTAATGGCAATGGCTTACCAAGTGTATTTCCAAGATGAGAAGATGAAATTCACCTTAACATGCTTGGAAGCTGCTCCGGAATGATCAGAAATGGTGTACTTTTTTGACTGAAAAAGGTTCTTCAAGCTGCAAAAGAGCTAAGGTCAGTGAAGGTGGTAATTTTACCTCTAGCTCCAACAATGGCTGCCATGTGGAGGAAGAAACAGAGGAGAGGCCTTTAGGTGTTAAGGCATCTAAGGCCAAAGAGAAAAAGAGAAGTAAGGGGAAGGGTGAAGAAACAGATGTGAGGTCTCTAAAGGTCCTTGAGGAGGTTTGGGTCATGAAGAAGGAGGACTTGGCTGTGAAAGAGAGACTATCAGACAAGAAAATTCTTGAATGTCTCCTTTTCAAAACCTAACCTCTATCAGAGGTGGAAGAAACACTTAAGAACAAGCTAATAATGGCGATGTGTAATGATCTAGGTAAGTTCTAACGGTTTTCTTCATGGTTGTTCATTCATTACTGTTAGTTCATTCTGATCTTGTTTTTTTGTTCATTGTTGTTATCTCTGTTTTCATTCGGATTTTTTGGTAAATGAGGCTTAATCTTTTTGCTGTTTGGTCTTTGGCAGTGTGCAGGATGAAGTGGGTGATAAAGGAGAAGAACAGGCTGTGTTTCCTTCACAATAACAGCCCGTGTTTCCTTCACAAGAACAGGTTGTCTTTATGTTTCTTGTCCTTTTGCTTCACAAGAAAAACAGCAAGTTTCGGCTTTATTTGATGTAGTTGTTGTGGTTGTATTTATTTTGGCTATATGTGGTTGTACCAAACTCTTAATTGTTGCCCTCATCATTTTGGCTTTATAAATATGTAGCGGCCACATTATTTGCTTTATCATTCAAACTCTCATCCAAACTCTCAAACAATCGAAATTTCTTACAAACCCTCTTCACTCTTCTATCAGAATTCACACAAGGAGAAGGAAGCGGGACTTCACAAGTGGACTACACGTATTCTACAGAGACATCTACAAATATGAACAATATGATGGCCAATCGAGCTCAAGTTCGTGAGATAAGAATGCATGAACAATTGAAAGCTGATTTGGTTGACTATATTTGGAAAAAACTTGAAACAACTGAAGACTAAAACTGAGTTAATTGTGTTTATTATGTTTTTTAATCTTCTATAGTTATGTTATTCAAGTTTTAATAAAATCTTGTATTTTTATATTTACTAATTTTATTTTCTTCAATTTTATTTTTGATAAAAAAATAATTATTTTTTTATTCTTTAAGACCGAATGAATATCATCATTAATTCTACAAAACTTAAGAAATTCTTAATTGGTTTCAAAACTTAAACAGTATCAAAATTAATAATAAACTAATGCTAATGATACCCACTACAATTCATGGATAATGATGCTCTTAGACTATGTACACTAGTTTTATATTACAACATCCATCATTTTACTTTTTAACATTCCACATCACATTATTTCTCTTCTACCTAATAATTTAACATCTACTCAATTTTTTTTCTCTACAAAATAGGGTTAGTTTGGTGTATAACAAAAAAAAAAAATTAAAAAGTAAGTAAAAGATGGGTATGTGACAAAATCATGACCATTGAATGTATGGGATTTGGTTAGTTTTTAGATTATAATTTATTTTTATGTTATTTTGCCAATTTTTTTAAGAAATACAACACTCTACTCCACTATTTTTAATGTCATATTTTTATATTTATGTGATTACATATTAAAAAAGCTTATAGATAAAAGTTAAATAAGAAAAATAGTGGAAATTAAAAAGATTATTATTCAGATCTAATTATGTGGGTGGATGCGTGCGCTACACACGGTAGACGTTGTCCATCCAAACCACGCCATGTGGCACTGATGGTCTCATTTTTCTGATTTCAACGGGTGTTGTAATTTATCAACACAAAATTTTTCACATATTATCAACACCCTAATTCAACTATCTCACTCCATCCTTTCAACTGTTTAATTTTGTTTTACAACAGCCCGTAGTCTTATTTATTTGAGCCAATATAGTCATCAGACAAATTCACCCCAAAAAAAAAGAGTTCATCAAATTTATTAAAAAAAAGATTTTTGAAAAATACTCTATTCAGGTTTAGAAATTTGAAGAATACACTTAAAAAAAATAACTCTTTTACTATTTGAAAATTCTGTTTTATCTTGATTTTTATTTGATTTTAAAAATACATAATTATAATAAACAATAATAAATTCATAAACATAATAATTAATAATTTTACTTTTATTTTTGTTTGAGATAAAATGTTTCATTGATATAAAATTTCATTTTTTATTTAGAAAATAAAATTTTCACGTTTATTTTTTAGAACATAATATTTTACCACTAGATAAATCTTGAAAAATATATCACGTTTATCTTTTAGATTTGAATTGAGATCCGCGAGATGCCTTACAAAAAGTGGACACAGAGGCCCAACTATGGCTTTCAAGTTTCCACACAAACGGTCTCAACGGAGGGAGTATCTGTACCCCAATTATCTACCAAAATAGTAACGGTCGAAGACGGACCGGGATGTTTTATTGATGGTTCGTGGAAAGCTGATGATGATTACTCAGGTGTAGGGTGGTACTTCATGAAACCGCCGCATGAGTTTTGGTGGAGCGAGGAATCTAAAGGCAGCCTTTCCCCTCTACCCACAGAGCTGGAAGCCCTTATGTGGGTCATTTTGTTTGATTATCCAGCAAAAGACACAAGTGAAATTTGTCACCGACAGCATTGATTTGGTCTAAATAGTGAAGGAGCCAAAGAAATGGCTTGCTTTTACGGCCTATTTAAGAGATATGGAGCACTACAAGCAAGCTTTCATTTTTTCTATCTTTAATTTCTACATTCTTCATCTTAGTAATTTAAAGACGGATGCGTTGGCACGTAGTGCTTGACGATAGCCGCATGATGTTTTACAAATAAACGTAGTTCCTCCGGTTTGAATTTTTGAACCGATATAGTTTTAATATAAGCTGTTGAAAAAAAAAATCAACGTTTATCTTCACCATAATTTTAAGCTTACGTTTTGATATAATGCGTTTTTGGCGCATTCTAACCCTTGTTTTGTAGGCTTTTATCGAGTCTTTCACTCTCTATCGAGTCATTCTAGGTACAAAAAGCGGCTGGAAGCAATGATGGGAACTTGCTATTGGATTCGGCTAGAAAGGAATGAAGTTAGGCTTTTTTTTTGGACATTCACGAGAAAGGGAGCACCTAGTACGAGAAAGGGAGCACCTGCTCCCAGCAGAATCATTAATAGGCTTTTTCCTAAACCTAATTTTCCAACCCTATTTTTGGGCCAGCCGGGCCTTTAAATACGTCTTTTTGCTGATTTTTTTTGGAGAATCACGCCACACAGCAGCCACGTTTTCACGCAGCAGCAAGGTCACGACGAGAGAGAGAGAGAGATATAGACTAGTTTTTGGAGAGAGTTTGTAAGCTTGGAGATTTGTCTTCCATTCTTATCGAAGTTTTCTTAAACCCTACTCTTTATATATCGATTTCAATGCAATATATTATGTCTCTTGCTGCTGTTACTTGCTTGATCATGAGCGAGTAGTCATCTTGTTAGGTTAGGGGTTTTCGATGGGATTAGAATCATGAACTAAGCATAGATAGGTTTTTATATAATCGTTCGATAGTCTCCACCTATTGTTGATCATATTGCCTAGGTTAGATTGATCACCTAGCCTTTGATCTTAGGTTGAATTTACTTATCAAAAGTTTGTAAATCGCTGGAATTGACTTAGGTGGGCGATTTGATCCGTAGCCAACGAAAGTTGAAGCTAGGGCATCTCGTGAACATATCAACCCTAATCGATTAATGCTTGATAATCCTTGTAACCTCAACGACAGTTAGAGTGTTAGATTGATTGTTAAAGTTGTAGATGCCACGAAAGTGGATCTTCTTACATTTATGGTTGAGTTCGAGACTTGGTCATAATCGCATACCTGAATAATTGCTTGGTTCCTGATAATCGAATCCCTGAGAATTATCCCTGACCTAACGCCTTTCCATTATTGTTTACAACCGAATTTTACTTTTATTTGCTTTCTTATTGTGACATTTAAATCCCAACTTGAACTGCTTAGCTGAGACTGTGTTCCATAGATTTAGAGTGTATTGCTGGTCCCTTAACGAACCCCACTATTCTACATTCGGATTAGTGATACCTAGGTTCAATCTTATAAAACCCGAGATAGATTGACCATCAAATTGGCGCCGTTGCGAAGGGGACCAACTCGATACCTCTACTTCTCGACTACGATTTTAGACTAAGCACTAATCTCGTTATTTTGTTTTTCTTTACGTGTGTTTCAGGTGCATGAACTCAAGGACAACAAGGAGAAATCTTCAAGCTCCCCTTGTCACTTTGAGTAATCCTGAACTCGCGAGACTAGAACGAGGAAATAGACGACAAAGGC
The DNA here is from genome assembly GCA_964056655.1 of Arabis hirsuta. Lineage (NCBI taxonomy): Eukaryota > Viridiplantae > Streptophyta > Magnoliopsida > Brassicales > Brassicaceae > Arabis > Arabis hirsuta. The sequence goes on from OZ053307.1 coordinate 25,637,932, forward strand.
CTAATCCCGCTGATATGGGCGAACAAGGCAACAACGACATGGCAGTTGAATTGCAAAGGTTGCAAGAGCAGATGGCTCAAATGCAACAGCAGCACACGCGTGAACTGCAGCAACAACGCGCGCGTGAGCAACAACGAACCATAGGGGATATGGACAATCCCCATGCCTATTACCGAAACCGAGCTGCGATAGTTCCCCCCGCTGTTGAAAGGAAAGATTATGAGATCAAACCACAGATGATATCGCTGGTTAAGCAGCACTTGTTCCACGGATTGCCTACTGAAATTCCGATGGACCATAGAGAGAATTTCGAGGAGATTTGCTCCACGACAAGCTCTAATGGGATGAACCCGGATTTCGTGAAATGCAAGCTGTTTCCGTTTTCACTCGCGGACAAAGCTTCTTGTTGGCTTAAGTCTTTACTTGCTGGATCCATTACGACTTGGGCGCAATGCAGAGCTGCGTTTTTGGACCATTTCTACACGAAATCCAAAACCGCGAGTTTAAGGAACAAGATATCCTCCTTCCACCAACATTCCGGAGAGTTCTTCTGTGAGGCTTGGGAAAAGTTTAAGGAGTACAAGAGAGAGTGCCCACACCATGGGTTTACTGATGAAAACCTGTTGGGGATTTTCTACGATGGTGTGGACTGGGATTATATGAACGCACTCAATGCTGCTAGCGATGGTGATTTCATGACCAAAACCAAAGAAGGAGCGTACAAGCTGATTGAGAACTTGGCTGCAAGTTCAAGTAACAAGTCCCAGGAATATGACAGGACTACGAAATCCAATGGAACGGATTTTGCTAAGATCAATGACCTTACGGCCAAGATCAATTTGTTGCTTAAGGCGAACCAAAGGATGGTTCATTTCGCTGATGAGGCTGGCGACCCACTTGCTGAGGAAATGGTTGAGAAAGGAGACAATGCTCAGGAAGAGGTAAGTTATGTTAATGGCCAAGGATTTGTGAGGAACCGCGGTTTCAACCAGAACTACAGGAATCATCCCAATTTCTCCTACAGGAGTACGAATGTTGAGAACCCGCAAGACCAGGTTTATCCGCAGCAAACCGGCCCTCAAAATACAAAACCTCAGGATCAAGGCTTCCAGAAAACTTTCCCCCAAGGTTTCCAAGGGAAGTCGTTCCTTCCTTTTCAAGGTCAGAAACCGCAATACTCTAACTTTCAGGCTCCTGCGAGTTCTGGAAGTACTTCTCAGGATGAATTGAAAGGTATGATGCAACAACTGATGGCGAACCAGCAGAAGTGTGTTACTGAGATCAACACAAAGGTGGATGATATGTACTTGGACCTTAATGGTCGGCTCAAAGCAGTTTGCAACCACGTAAAGAAACTCGACACACAAGTTGCTCAGACGGCAGAAGCAATTAAGAGACCACATGGAGTATTACCTGGTAAAACTGATGCAAACCCAAGGGATTTTGTGAATGCAATAGAGCTGAGAAGTGGGAGAACTTTACCTGGAGTCAAAAGGGCAGAAGCTGAAAACTGCCCAGTAGGAGCACCTGCTCATGTTCCTGGAGCACTTGCTCCAGATGAGGGAGCACCTGCTCCCGAAACAGGGAAAAACGATGAAGAACCTGCTGAGCCAATTTCTAAGGTATTAAGACCAAATGAGATTATTGATAAGGTTCGTTCTCGTGTCTACAGGCCTCCTATCCCTTACCCAGTACCTCCAAGGAAGTCGCAGAAGGATTTGGAGGAGGCGAAATGTAAGGAGATGTTGCAAGACTTGACGGTTAAGCTGACATTGGCGGATGCGATTCAAATGATGCTATCCATGAAAAAGTATGTCAAGGGTCTAGTTACTGGACGGATTCCTTCAGAGCAGAACGCCATGGTTGTGAGCAAGAATTGTAGCGCGGTGCTACAAAACAAAACCATTAAAAAGCAAGAGGACCCAGGTAAGTTCGTTCTTTCTGTTGATATTGGCCATATGCGATTCGCTTGTTCTTTGTGTGATCTAGGTTCCAGCGTGAATCTAATGCCCTATTCAGTTGCAAGGAAACTCGGGTACACAAAATTTAAACCAACACGAATTTCATTAGTGTTTGCTGACAGATCTATCAAGTTGCATGTAGGAATTTTGGAAGATTTGCAGGTCAGGATTGGGAACATCTTCATTCCAGCAGATTTCGTGGTGTTGGAACTGGATGATGAGCCGAAGGACCCTCTAATTTTGGGACGTCCTTTCTTACGCACGGCTGGTGCGATCATTGATGTAAAGAACGGCACGACTGGTCTCCAACTGGGAGACATTATTATGGAATTTGAGATGGATCGGATGTTGAAAAAACCGACCATTGATGGGCAGACTTTTGCCATTGAGGATAATCTCGAAATCTCAGAGGGAGAGATTGAAGAGATCCTTGCTGATGATCCCTTGGATGTGGCATTGACAAAAGCTGAGAGCGAAACATGGTTATTTGAGCGAAGATACCATTGGATTCACAAGGATATTGGATTCTGGGCAGACGGAGAAATCGACAGACTTTTTGAGACTCAACATAGAGGGAGAAGACGGAGCACCTGCTCCTGCTCTTCGGGACCTTACTGATGATCCTTGGAGCGAGCTGAAAGCTCCTAAACTTGAGCTCAAAACCTTACAAGCTGGGCTAAGGTACGCATTTCTCGGTCCTAACTCCACATATCCTGTTATAATAAATGCTGATCTTAACAATGTGGAATCCGCCTTACTTTTATGCGAGCTTAGGAAGTATAGGAAGGCTTTAGGTTATTCACTAGAAGATATCCCTGGAATCTCACCTGATTTATGCATGCATAGGATACATTTAGAGGATGAATCTAGAACTTCTGTAGAGCACCAAAGGCTATTGAATCCGAATTTGAAAGATGTTGTTAAGAAAGAAATAATGAAACTCTTAGAAGCTGGTGTTATTTATGCTATATCTGATAGTAACTGGGTCAGTCCTGTGCATGTAGTTCCTAAGAAAGGCGGAATCACTGTGATCGCCAATAATAAGAACGAATTGATACTAACTAGGACTGTTACAGGGCATAGGATGTGTATAGACTATAGAAAGCTAAACGCAGCGATTAGGAAAGATCATTTTCCCTTACCATTCATTGATCAAATGCTCGAAAGATTAGCTAACCATCCTTACTACTGCTTTTTAGACGGTTATTCAGGTTTTTTTCAGATACCTATTCACCCGGATGATCAGGAAAAGACGACCTTCACGTGTCCCTACGGCACTTTTGCTTATCGAAGGATGCCTTTCGGACTATGCAATGCCTCCGCGACCTTTCAAAGGTGCATGATGTCCATTTTTACTGATTTAATTGAGGACATAATGGAAGTTTTCATGGACGACTTCTCCGTCTATAGAAGCTCTTTTTCTGTTTGCTTGTCCAATTTGTGCAGGGTATTGCAACGTTGTGAAGAGAAACACCTAGTGCTGAATTGGGAAAACTGCCATTTCATGGTAAGAGATGGTATAGTTCTGGGTCATCGAATCTCAGAAAAGGGTATTGAGGTTAACAGAGCAAAGGTTGAGGTGATGATGAGCCTGCAACCACCAGATTCAGTTAAAGGAATAAGGAGTTTCCTTGGTCACGCGGGCTTTTACAGACGTTTCATCAAGGATTTTTCAAAGATAGCAAGACCTCTAACGCAACTCTTGTGTAAGGAGACCAAGTTTATGTTTGATGGGGCTTGCCTCGAGGCGTTTCACACGATTAAAGGAGCATTGGTGAGTGCGCCCATTGTTCAACCACCGGATTGGGATCAGCCATTTGAGGTAATGACAGACGCGAGTGATTACGCTGTAGAAGCAGTGTTGGGGCAAAGGAAAGATAAGAGGTTCCACGTTATCTACTACGTGAGTCGCACGCTGGATGAGGCTCAATGCAAGTATGCGACGACTGAGAATGAATTATTGGCAGTCGTTTTTGCCTTTGAAAAATTCAGATCATATCTCGTAGGCTCAAAGGTCATTGTTCATACCGACCACGCAGCGTTGAAGTACTTGCTCACCAAGAAGGATGCAAAACCTAGGCTTTTGAGATGGATTTTGTTGCTTAAGGAGTTTGACCTGCAGATTGTTGATAAGAAAGGTACTGAGAATGGAGCTGATGATCATTTATCCCGCCTGAAAGTGGATGAAACAGTCCCGCTTGATGATGCGCTGCCGGATGAACAAGTATACGCCATTGGAATCTGCGTTCTGGAGCACCCAGTCCAGACTGGAGCACCCGCTACCCAGGACAGAGCACTTGATCCAGACCAGGTTTATGCGGTTGTTTCAAAAACGGTTGCTCTGAGTTTTCCGTGGTTTGGTGAGATCGCAAACTACCTAGCTGCTGACCAGGAACCAGCTGACTTTGTGGGAGACAAGAAGAGGAAATTCTTGCGCAACATAAGGAGATACTTTTGGGATGAACTATACCTTTACAAACAATGCTCCGACGGTCTTTTCCGGAGATGTGTTCCCGATGAGGAAATCCCGGGAATCTTGTTTCACTGCCACAGTTCAAGTTACGCTGGACATTTCGCGACCTTTAAGACAGTATCCAAGGTGCTCCAAGCTGGATATTGGTGGCCAACGATGTTCCGCGATGCACACGCATTTATCTCGCGATGCGACAAATGTCAGAGCAAGGAAACATCTCGCGACGGAACGAGATGCCTCAGCACTTCATCTTGGAAGTTGAAGTGTTTGACGTATGGGGAATAGATTTTATGGGGCCGTTTCCATCCTCCTATGGAAACAAGTACATCTTAGTGGCTGTTGATTATGTGTCAAAATGGGTTGAGGCCATTGCTTCCCCAACGAACGATGCCCCTGTGGTTTTAAAGATGTTCAAAACCATAATATTCCCCAGGTTTGGAGTTCCGCGGTGATTAGTGATGGTGGGACCCATTTCATCAATAGGGTTTTTGAGAACCTTTTAAGAAAGAACGGCGTAAAGCATAAGGTTGCAACGCCATATCACCCGCAAACTAGTGGTCAAGTTGAGGTTAGTAATCGGCAGATCAAGGACATTTTGCATAAGACCGTAGGCACCACAAGGAAAGATTGGGCCGCCAAGTTGGACGACACAGTTTGGGCTTACCGAACCGCTTACAAAACGCTATTAGGGACAACGCCCTTTCAATTGGTGTATGGTAAGTCGTGCCACCTTCCGGTAGAGCTTGAGTATAAGGCGGCATGGGCAGTTAAGTTAATGAACTACGACATCAAACCCGCCTTGGAAAGGCGATCCATGCAACTTAACGAGTTAGAGGAGATTAGGCACCTGGCCTACGAGAGTTCGAAATTGTACAAGGATCGAACCAAGATGTACCACGACATGAGAATTCTTAACCGAAACTTCCAACCCAATGACATGGTACTTCTCTTTAACTCTCGCCTTAAACTTTTTCCTGGAAAATTACGATCTAGGTGGTCCGGTCCTTTCCTCGTCAAAGACGTTCGATCAGATGGAGCTCTGGTGTTACTGGACGCCAAAGGGAAAGAGTTCGTGGTAAATGGACAGCGCTGCAAGCCATACATGGCCGATGCAAACCCAACCGAAGGTGGAGTTATCACCTTAGGTGACGCGCCCAAAGCCTAAATGTCTAATCGAGTCAAGCTAACGACTTTAACCAAGCGCTTTGTGGGAGGCAACCCACCGGTACGTTTTCTAACTTTTTCAATTAGATTTCTTTTATTACTAACTTTTGTTTCAGTTTGAGTTTTTAGGTATGTCTAAAAAAAAAAAAAAAAAAAGGGTGGAGATCGATCGATCCGGAGAAGGATTTCAACACAACCCGGAGGGAGCACCCACCGCCCAGAAGGGAGCACCTGCTCCCCAACCTAAAACGGAAAATGAATTTTCAAAATTCGGTCTGGGTCTATCACCAGGTAAGTCTAATAAGAATGATGAGGTGGGCCCGGGAGATATTAATTAAGGGATTTTTCCAATTTCAAATGGATATAAAAATAAGCATAATGGGTCACCCCTAAAACCTATATCTCTCGCGCCTCTCTCTCTTCTTCCTCCTCCCCTATGATTATTTTCTTTTCATCCATTAAAACTGTTTCCAAGCTTTTGCCCAAAGCACAACTCCCTTGATTCTCAACCGATCTGAGCGATTTTTGACCCTAACCCACTCGATTTTTCGCTACCTTTTCGAATCTACTACTCGTTTCTCCAAAACAGCAAGGTAACACTTCGAACACCCACCTTTTTGGTCTGCCTTTTTCGCGAAAAAGGGAGGAATCCGGGTTTGTTTGGCTTGATTTGTTGAATGCGATTGTTTAGGGTCACTCTAAGCTTACCTATGATCGATTTCGAGTACATAGAAATGTGCAATTTGACTTTTAATTCCACTTGAAGCCAAACCCACTTTTGTGGCATGAAAATCGTAATTAAGGGGATGAGGATTGTTCTTATGGGAAATTTGGCTTATGATTCTTATTTCCGTGGTCTTTATAATTGTCAAATCCATCTGTTTCTGACGATATTCCTTTGCTCGAAATTCTTCCGTTTGATTATGTACTTGTGTGGTGATTGAGATATGGATTTATGCTGGATTTTTGGTTGTTCTTGTTGTTGTCATTGCAGATGATAGGCCCACGCACTTCATTCGGTAAACCGTCACGCTCCTCCAAAGGCCAGCTAGTGTCTTCCCCCTTTTCGGGAATCACCATTAACCCATGGCCACGAGAAGAAGGAAAATGTTTCACCTTGCCCGACTCTGGTCTCCTTCAGAACTCTGATGACGCGTGGGATCAAACCGATGCGTACTATTATAGCAACTGGCTCGACATCGCCATCGAACCCACGCGATTCCTTTGTGGCCAGACGCTGAAGATTTTGGGGTTGCTTTATGATGTGAGCAGTATACTCGCTACCGTCCAACTCACCGACCTTGTCACGCAGCCGGATACTCTATACCTGGATCTTGTCCGCCAATGTTTGGCCTCCGCCAAGCTCACATATGCTGATTCTCGCCAACCCGTCGCTTCCCAAGGGGTCCTCTCTTTCTTTGCTGAAGGAAGGAGACACGAGATCTCGATCCCGGACCTCTGCCACATCTACGGGTTCGATTCCACAGCTGAGAGGGTGAGTTTTCCCACGCGTTTTCCCGTGGCACATCGGTTTTGGGACTTCATTGCGAGTGGTGATTATTTCTCACGGTCGGCTGCCCAATCCGCGATCCGTAACCCCGCCCTTCGGATTGGTCAGGGTAGACGAGCTGATCATCATCTACAACGCAGTGAGGGATGCGCTGAGCAATGAAGACGGTTTGAGTTGCGATCTTGACTGCAACGTCAACATGGGGGGCAGTGTTCGCAGAGGTAATTGCGGACAAGAGGACCAAGGTTGCCAAGGGCAAAGGCGCAGCCCACGCAGAGCGGATGGGGAGCCTCCTGACCCGGTTATTCCTTCACTTGGGGATCGTGTCAGCGGATATGAGTGCAGCACGGAGTATGAGTCTATGGACACGGCTTATCTCCTTTCTTGTGAGATCCTAGCCAAACCCACCACCTACCGTTTCACTTCACGCGCCGGTAGTCTTCTGTTTTGCAGGTTGCCTCAGCCGTAGCTGACTGATCTGGAGAATGCTGCCAACCACTGGAGCACCAACCAGGAGCACCACGAAGCAAAGAAGGAGCACCTCTGCTGCCAGAAAGAGCACCTCCAGTACTGCACCTGCTCCTGCTCCCGCTTCTGACGTCCCGCTGAGCCATGATGAAGAAGACGATTTGGCAACTGACACACAGCGTACGCAGCAGTCTCGAGCTCACTACCGCCGGCCTTACCACAGCGAGCTAACACTCGAGGACATCTCTGACAACCCGGACGACGCTGAGTACCGCCGTTGGATGGTAGCTTCCACCAGGAAGAACAACGGGCTACTTCGCCGCATCTTGCACATGCTGCAGAAGGGATGTTCCAGCTCACAGGCTGCGGAGACTATGCCTTCCACTGCGCCAGTCCAGCCACTATCTGCACAGCCGAGCTCATCTACTCGCCCCACAACACGCTCATCCAAACGGAAGAAGCCAATCAAGGGATGACGACAAGGGATCCGATGCCAGCGCCAGTGATTAAGATCCCCTCTCGTATTTTCTCTGAACATTTTTACTTTCTTGCTTTTTCATCATGATTTCTTTTTCTTATGCTCTCTCTTTTCTTATTTTCCCACCGAGACGGTGTGAAATGAGTCTGGGGGGAGTTGTTGCTAATGATTTTTATTTTCCTTCTTATTTTATTATGTCCTATTTGAGTCTATTTTTCGTTTGTTTTATTGAGTCAAAACTTTGTAGGGAATTAGGACTTTATCTCATGATGATATTTGAACTATTTGTGTTTAACTTTCTCTCTAGTGACCATTTCTTCAGAGCATGAGTACAAGGAACAGCTGGAACACTTCGACGCACTATCCTCCAGGTTCCATATTGACCAAAAAAAAAAAATTTCTCGCTACTGGCACCAGATTAGAGAAACAAATCATATTCAGGACTCCTTATCCCTTTTATCACTCTTGTTGCTCCTGAATAGCTAGCTCATTTTTAGTTAGTACCCTCCTTAACCCTTACCTCCTTTTAAACCCCTTGCATTCTTGTTACTTCATTGTCACATGTGCAGCATATGCGCAAAAGGGTTGGAGAGAATTGGGTCAACACTGCATCTAAATCACTTTTTCTGAAGAACAGAGAGCACCCGCTCCCCAGAAGGAGCACCCGCTCTTATTTCCAGGAGATGGTTTTACGCGCTTGGGTATGTACAGTAACTCTGATTCTTTTTCGTGTTTGAGAGACACACGCTTGTGATCAAACCATCTTCATCATCCTCAAAAAAATAAAAAATTAAAAAAATTAAAAAAAAATAAAAATTTGTTGGGATGATATGATAGTTCTTGAGTACAAGATGAGGAAATACAATTCCAGTGAGTCGGTACTCAAGAAATGATCACCCAGAGCTCAAAAGCAGCAGTCCGAGTCCCTTAGAACGGATGTAGAGGACGAGCGATCTCACGACCCTGTCTCCTCACAAGGAACAACAGTAGTGAAAGCACTGCTTTTGAATCTCAACAGATGATGAAGAGTGGTAAAATCTGTATATTAGAAATGTCTCTCTGCACAGCGAGTATACCCAAGGTGGATGATGAGATGTTGAGACGTTGGGGAGATTTGGAGAAGAAAGAGTGGTTTAGAGAATGTGGATATCAACGCACCCGTTCTCTCTTGCAATTTTGCGTGATATCCTGCATCCTCTACGAAACATCGGGTAACCTTTAACACTTTAAACACTTTTAGCTCCACCTCTAAATGGCCTTATACCCTTTAGCGTCGTCTACCCTAAATGGTGTCTTTAGCGAGACCCTCACGCAACTTTGAATGCGTTGAGTTTGTGTTTGGGAAATGGAATTTGGTTGAGAAATGTGTTAAGGATGTTTTGGTAAAGCTTTGCTATTCGTAATCTGGATTATGTGGTCTGCAGATTGAAAGTTTTTAAACCCGGTTCACTGAGGATAAAAGAGTTCCCGCGTTTTCAAACCCTTCTCCTTTACTTGGTCTTGAATTTTTTTGAGGACAAACAAAGATCTAAGTCTGGGGGAATTGATATAATGCGTTTTTGGCGCATTCTAACCCTTGTTTTGTAGGCTTTTATTGAGTCTTTCACTCTCTATCGAGTCATTCTAGGTACAAAAAGCGGCTGGAAGCAATGATGGGAACTTGCTATTGGATTCGACTAGAAAGGAATGAAGTTAGGCTTTTTTTTTGGACATTCACGAGAAAGGGAGCACCTAGTACGAGAAAGGGAGCACCTGCTCCCAGCAGAATCATTAATGGGCTTTTTCCTAAACCTAATTTTCCAACCCTATTTTTGGGCCAGCCGTAATGGGCCTTTAAATAGGTCTTTTTGCTGATTTTTTTTGGAGAATCACGCCACACAACAGCCACGTTTTCACGCAGCAGCAAGGTCACGACGAGAGAGAGAGAGAGAGATATAGACTAGTTTTTGGAGAGAGTTTGTAAGCTTGGAGATTTGTCTTCCATTCTTATCGAAGTTTTCTTAAACCCTACTCTTTATATATCGATTTCAATGCAATATATTATGTCTCTTGCTGCTGTTACTTGCTTGATCATGAGCGAGTAGTCATCTTGTTAGGTTAGGGGTTTTCGATGGGATTAGAATCATGAACTAAGCATAGATAGGTTTTTATATAATCGTTCGATAGTCTCCACCTATTGTCGATCATATTGCCTAGGTTAGATTGATCACCTAGCCTTTGATCTTAGGTTGAATTTACTTATCAAAAGTTTGTAAATCGCTGGAATTGACTTAGGTGGGCGATTTGATCCGTAGCCAACGAAAGTTGAAGCTAGGGCATCTCGTGAACATATCAACCCTAATCGATTAATGCTTGATAATCCTTGTAACCTCAACGACAGTTAGGGTGTTAGATTGATTGTTAAAGTTGTAGATGCTACGAAAGTGGATCTTCTTACATTTATGGTTGAGTTCGAGACTTGGTCATAATCGCATACCTGAATAATTGCTTGGTTCCTGATAATCGAATCCCTGAGAATTATCCCTGATCTAACGCCTTTCCATTATTGTTTACAACCGAATTTTACTTTTATTTGCTTTCTTATTGTGACATTTAAATCCCAACTTGAACTGCTTAGCTGAGACTGTGTTCCATAGATTTAGAGTGTATTGCTGGTCCCTTAACGAACCCCACTATTCTACATTCGGATTAGTGATACCTAGGTTCAATCTTATAAAACCCGAATTTGATTTACCATCACGTTTCATATATAAATTGAGGAGGATCAAGTTTTTCAAGCAAAGTGAACCACCTCTTCAATACAATTTGCAAGGTATTTTTGTTTGTTTTTATATTTGTATTCACGTCCATTGCTCAATTTAGTTCGTAATCTTGCATGCACAAGTTTACTGCTTTGTATTGTATGTATTCATAGCGTTGACATTTTTCTTATGAATTAATAATTGTATTCGAGAAGCATTATATTTGGTACCTTTTGGCATTTTTTTTTTATTACTTTTTGCCATCTTGTTACTAACGATTTCAAGCTTTTTGTGTTTCTGTAATTTTGTTACTTCTAAATCTTTTAAGTTAAACTAAATTTACAATTATATTTCGTTGTTTGAGCATATAGAGTTACCGCTTTAATTTCTTTGTTTTCATTGAATTTAAAATTTCTTGTTTGAGCGTATAGAATTCTTAGATTTTTGGTTTTCTCTGTCTAACTTCTCGTGTCGAACTTGCGCTTATGATTCAAAAGAAAAATGTTGTAGAAGATCTGCTAGTGAGACTGAGATGCTTTGGACTTGGCTCTCTTTTCCATATGCATCTTGATGATAGATTGTAGGTTTGTACGAGATGCGCTAGTGAGATGAAGATGCTTTGGTGACCACATATTTGTACAAGAGAGCTTACAATCCTACAAAGACCCACGACAAAGCATTATATTTATGAATAATGATATGCATGCTACGAGATGTTTTGGTGAGTAACATATTTGTCATGGGTCTTTTTCATTGTGGATGCGGTTTGTTTTGTTTTTTTCCCCATCATACAACGATTTTGGAACGGTTCAAATTACAATAGGGACGACTATGTATCAAAATTTTATGGTGATTTGGTATCGAATAGAAGCGGCGTTCTAATTCAGTGACTATTCTTATTTCTTGGAAGATGATTATAATTTCAAATAAATCTTATAGATTGAATATTATTAAAAGATATAATCGATCGTACAATTTAGGTTAAATGTATTAAATTTATCAAAACAAATTTATTTTATAAAATATAATTTACTGTTATGATTTTATGAGGGTATTTTAATAAATAAATATTTAAAAGTGCATTCTTCAAAATTAAAAGAGTATATTTTTCAAATTTTAAATAACCTCACTAAATTAAAAGACTAAGTTTTCACAAGTCCACTAATTAAGTTCCATCATTGCCATCATATTATGTGTGTGCCTATTATGGCTTATGTCAACACCGTCTACATGCACATACCTACTGCTACCCCTTACAACCATCCGCTTGACACCAAAATATTGAAACCAAGTAAACAAATAATAACCATCTATCACAGGAAACAGACGATCAAATACTTGTTTTTTAATCTTTGTTGATAGAGTGTTGTTCCGACGAATGATAGTCTGACGGTAGAAATCATCGGCTACTGTCAAACCAACACGTCTTCCTTTCGTGTTTCAATTGGAATGCATTAATGTTATATTAATAGTAGAGACACACAAACCTACCATACGTTGGTCATCCATAAAGCATCTCGTATACTGAAAAATTGCTTATGGTCCACAAAAAAACTGCATTCATACCAAATTTTGTTCTATTGAAACATCAAACGGGTCAACACCATACGTACTCCCATGAAACCTACAACTCATAAATCAATGGCTATAGAAAAAAAAATATTATGTGGGTTTTAGGATGTGATGTCCATAACAACAATTATCAGGAAGAAAAAGTCTCACTTCATGCATAGAGATAGCGGTAGATTGCAAAGTGTGACAATTAGTGGCTACGAGAATTATTGCCTCCTATGCTTTCCAAAAGGGTTGAACCCATATGTACTTAATATGAGGTATACGTTCTTTCATTCCAACGCAAACATAGGTACAAAAAATGTTTTCATTCTTCTACATCTAATGAATGCATTATTTCTCCTTCGCTTATATGCTATGAATGCCATCTAATTGTGCTCGGGATGTGCTCGGATTGGTATAACCTTATAACCTCGATGTCAATGGCACATACCACATCCGTTTAAACACGACATAGTTCTTCCACTTGTATCATGATACCAAAGATGACGACAAAATTAACACGACAAGAGTTATATGTCCTCTCTCCTATACAACATACAATTCTCCTATCATACATCCACTACAAGAAAGAGGGTATTTTTCAGACGGATTTTCCGACGGAAAAATTTCCCTCGGAAATTTCGGACGGAATTCCGACGGAATTTCGAGGAATTTCCGAGGAAAACTTATCCCTCGGAAATCTTCCTACAATTTTCGACGGAAACCCGTCCATCGGAAATTCGTCGGACTTTTTGAAATTTTCAGAGGGATTTCCGAGGAATTTTCGAGGAATTTTCGAGGAAAACTCAACCCTCGGAAATCTTCCTGAAATTTCCGACGGATCCTTGTCCGTCGAAAACTCGTCGGACTTTTTTTGAATTTTCTGAGGGATTTCCGAGGACTTTTCCAGGACTGTCGGCAACATACCCGTTAATGTATCCGTTAATGTATCCGTTGGAGGAGCCGTTGGAGGAGCCGGTGGAATTTACAAGTCCTCGGAAATCCCTCAGAAATCTCTCGGAAATTTCGTCTATATATTCTACACCTCCCATTCACATGTAATGAAACTAAAACTACAAACAATACCAACAATAATGTCTTCCGATCCTTATAATTATTTTCGTTCATGGATGGACAAACCTAGATACGATGAAGAGACAGGCAAACTTACAGAAGAGTTCAAGGAAGGGCTTAGGCAATTCATGTCATTCGCCTCAAACCAGGATATAACAATACAAACAGGTATTATGTTATGTCCTTGTCCAAAATGTCGGAATTATAGAAATCTTGATGTTACTTTAGTTAGGAAGCATTTGTTTAAGAATGGATTTATGCCGGGTTATAAGATATGGTATGCACATGGAGAGAGTGAGCCAATGCTAGATTTTGGTAGTACTAGTCAGCAATATATTCCGGATAGTGTAGAGGAACCATCAGTAGAAATAGACATAGGTACATTTCAGATGGTTAACGATGCGTTTAGGGAAAATGCACCGTCGTTCGTTCAGGATGGAGATAGAGCAGAGCAACCAAATTTAGAAGCCCAGAGATTTTTTGATATGTTAGATGCAGCTAATATGTCGTTGTACGATGGTTGTAAGAAAGGTCATTCACCATTATCAGCTGCAATTAGATTGATGGGCATAAAGACAGATTGGAACTTGTCTGAGGGTTGTGTTGATGCGATTACTGATTTTGTGAAAGAAATTTTACCGGAAGATAATCTTTCACCAGCTTCGTACTATGAGGTGCAGAAACTTGTAGCTGGACTTGGCTTGCCGTATCAAGTCATAGATGTATGCAGTGATAATTGTATGATATATTGGAGGGAGGACGAAGGGCGCACTTCATGTCGGTTTTGTCGTAAACCTCGGTATCAAGACACCAGTGGAAGAGTTCCAATACCATTTAAACGGATGTGGTATTTGCCCTTAGCAGAGAGGTTCAAGAGGTTGTATCAATCAGAGCGTACAGCGAGATCAATGAGATGGCATGGAGAACATACATCAGACGGTGTAATTGCGCACCCTTCGGATGCAGAAGCATGGAAACATTTTCAATCAGTGTATCCAAGCTTTGCCTATGAGCCAAGGAACGTTTATCTTGGTTTGTCTACAGATGGTTTCAATCCTTTTGGGAAGCACGGGAGGCAATACTCATTATGACCAGTTATCGTGACACCTTATAATTTGCCGCCATCATTGTGTATGAAACGAGAGTTTCTTTTTCTCACTATTCTTGTTCCTGGGCCAGATCATCCTAAGAAAGCACTTGATGTGTTTCTGCAGCCATTGATTTATGAGTTACAAATGTTATGGGAACATGGTGTAGAAGAATTTGATGTTTCAACTAACCAAAATTTTAACATGCGGGCGGTGCTTATGTGGACTATAAGCGATTTCCCAGCCTATGGTATGTTATCGGGATGGACAACGCACGGCCGGTTATCTTGTCCGCATTGTGGAGATAACACCGATGCGTTTCAGCTGAAACATGGACGTAAAACGTGTTGGTTTGATTGTCATAGACGATGGCTACCTGAAGATCATCCTTATCGTTGGAACACCACATTATTTACGAAAAACAGACAAGTCTTTGACAGTCCGCCTCCTGAGTATAGTGGCGAGGATATTTTGACGCAGTTACGTGATTTTGGTGCCGAGAAGACAGCGGTGTACGGTGGTAATGGGCATGAAGTCGTTGATGGATATGGCGATTTTCACAACTGGCACAAAAAGAGTATTTTTTGGGATTTGCCATATTGGAAGGATCTTTTGTTGAGGCACAATCTAGATGTCATGCATACGGAGAAAAACTTTTTCGATAATCTCATGAACACCATTCTTAATGTACAAGGAAAGACGAAAGACAATTTAAAGTCTAGATTGGACTTACCTGATATATGTTCTCGAAGAAAGCTTCATGTCATGCCAAATGGAAAAGCACCAATCCCTCTATTCCGATTAGATGCACCTTCGAAAGAAGTGTTCTTGGAGTGGATTATGAAGGAAGTCAAATTTCCGGATGGTTATGCATCTAATCTCCGTAACTGTGTGAATATGGGAGAGGGGAAGTTTCAAGGATTGAAAAGCCACGATTGTCATGTCATTATGCAGCGCCTCCTTCCATTTGCTTTTGATCGTCTTCTACCACAAAACGTACACAAAGCAATTGCAGGTATATTATTACATAAATTTATTTTCTAATATGTAATTTACTTCCCATTTAGTTACCATCTATCTTAACAATTTGTTTTTATAATACGCAGCGATAAGTGTATTTTTTCGAGATTTATGCACAAGAACACTAACGGTAGAAGGTATACAAAACTTGGAGAAAAATATACCGGTCATCCTATGTAACCTTGAGAAGATTTTTCCACCGTCTTTTTTTGATGTTATGGAACATCTTCCAATTCATCTACCCCGAGAATTAGCGCTTGGCGGTCCCGTTCAATATCGATGGATGTATCCTTTCGAGCGTTACATGGGTACTCTCAAGAAGAAAGTGAAAAATTTGGCAAGAGTCGAAGGTTCTATTGTAGCTCAGAGCATCAACGAAGAAACGACACACTTCTCCGAATATTATTTCCCAAAACATGTCCAAACTAAGACCCGAAAACCTGCTCGACACGATGACGGTGGTGAGAGACCTTTTTACGCAGTAGAAGTGCCTAATTTATTTTCACAAATTGGTCGATTAAGTGGAAAATCGAAGAAGCGAAGGCTAACGGAGTTGGAGCATCAACACTTGCACATGTACCTAGTGACCAACTGTGAAGAGCTTATAGATTATGAGAGGTATTATTTTCAAGCAAGAATGTTAATTTTAAACTTTTAAATTACATTAAACTTTTAAATTATTTAATTTTCAGGATTTACTTGGATCAAGTACGCCTCGCATATCCATTAATGATGGAGGATGACGTTCAAAAACTTAAGCAGAATGAATTTTCTCATTGGTTGAAATTCTACGTAAGTTTCTTCTTTTTTAATATTCATGCCTAATAAATTTGTAATTATATAGTTAGTTTATATTTACACAATTTAAATTACTTTGTACAGGTTACAACAATGTCTTCTAAAGGTCAATCATTCCCTACGTGGTTAGTCGAATTTGTTAATGGACCGTTATATGTTGCGGATTCGTATCCTATGTATTGTACTCGTGGTTACGCTTTCAAGATTCTTCGACCCAAGAAGACTAGGCCAACTTGTGATTATGGGGTATCGGCACAATCTGGTGATGTTGTATACTACGGTCTCCTTCGCGAGATTTTGGAGGTTCGTTATCCGGGGATGATCAATTTGAGGTGCATTGTATTCTTATGTGATTGGTTCGATCCACTTGTTGGTCGTGGTGTCCAACATGACGAATTCGGTGTGACAACAATACACACGAGAAAAAAGCTTTCGGATTATGACCCATTCATCCTCGCATCACAAGCTGATCAAGTTTGCTACATTAGATATCCACGGACAACCGAAGTTGATGATCCTTGGATCACAGTGATGTCAGTAGATCCTAGAGGAAGGATTGTTGGAATTTCCGAGGATAATGACCATGACCCTATGCAACAAAACACACTCGGTACCATCGGAGCAGTCGACCACTCACTAGCGGTAGATCTTGTTGTTGATTTCACACTTTATGCAGATGATGAGATTTTAGATGATTCTGAGGAAGATGGAGGCGAATTTGAGGATGCCTCTCAGTCTGATAATTCAGAATATTCTCTAAATGAAGAAGACGAAGAATAAATTATATAAGTTCGTATAAATTATTTTGAAGACTTTATTAAATAATGTTTTGAACACTTTATTTTATTAATAAATGGTATATTTTAAATTATGTATTTTAAATTAAATGTATTTTATCAAAATTATCGGAAATTATTTTATTAAAATATTCTACATTTTCCGACGGATTTCTTAGGGAACTAAATATTTCCGAGGGATTTCCGAGTAGTCGTCGGAAATCCCTCGCAAATTGAGAATATTTTAAGTAGGTCGATCGATCCACATATGTGGATCGATCGATCCAATTTTTTCCAAATTAGCGGATGATCTGAGGATCGACCAGAAATCGTGGATCGATCAATCCGGTTTTATCAAAATTATCGAAAGTTATTTTATTAAAATATTGTAAATGTCCGAGGGATTTCCGTGGGCTAGGTTTTCCGACGGATTTCCGAGGAGATTAAATATTTCCGACTACTTTCCGACGACCCATCGGAAATCCCTCGCAAATTTCTGACGGATTTCCGAGGACTTAGGTTTTAATATCAAAAGTTGAAGATTTTATGAAAAGATAGTGTTTGTCTAACACTAGAATATACCATTTTTGGCAATACTAATATATTATAGAGTAGATAATATTTAAAAATTCCAAATTTGGGTAATCACATCATTACCGTAGTTAAGTGTTTATGATACGATATGTACGATATAGTTTGTATTTATAAAAAGTTATGAGATTTTTTTAACGGTTGTCTTTATTGTTCTAATATGATCTATGCAATCTTTATATTGACAAATATGACTTGTTACAGTATTATGCAACATTAGATATCAACCAAATAAGCAAAAATTGAAATATTATGAAAGTCCTCGGAAATCCGTCGAAAATTTCCGAGGACATTCTTAATATTTCTGTTTTTATAAAAATATATTAAATCCGCCGTTATTCGATTTCGTATATAGACTTGCAATTTATATTCGATTTCCTCGGAAATCCCTCGGAAATTTTCGACGGATTTCCGAGGAATTGCGTGCGAAAATTTATTTACCCGCAATTTTTTCGGTTTGGCGGTAAACCAAAAAAATTTCCCACCGATTTCAGACAGATTTGCGATGGATTTCCGACGGAAGTTTCCCTCGGAAAAATCGTTTTATAACCCAGAAACTGACCGACACAATCGATTAATCGACAACCACAAAACAATTTTTATCACGGCATTTTTCGATTCCGATCAACCGAATAGTGCAGTCACGCTCGTCGCCGGTTTCCCCCACCCCCGTCGCTGTGTTTCTCGCCGGAAACGCCGGTTTTCTTCATCGATTTCGCCGGAAATCATCTCCGGAATTCGCCGCCGTTTGTCGCCGGATCTGTCGCCGGTTTCGTCGCCGGAGGAGCCCACGATTTCCCCTTCCAATTCTTCTCAACAACTATGTAAGATTTGGGATGGATTGATTCAATATAGTTTGGTAATTAGTTTTGGAATTATAAAAATCGATTGATTTGTAATTGATTGTTAGTTTAGGAAATTAATTGTTAGTTTTGGAATTGATTGGTAGTTTAGGAACTTAATTGTTAGTTTTAGAATTGATTTTATGAATTAAATTGTTAGTTTAGGAATTAAATTGTTAGTTTTGGAATTGATTGTTAGTTTAGGAAATAAATTGTTATTTTTAGAATTGATTGTTAGTTTAGGAAATAAATTGTTATTTTTAGAATTGATTGTTAGTTTAGGAAATAAATTGTTAGTTTTAGAATTGATTGTAGGAATTAAATTGTTAGTTTTGGAATTGATTGTTAGTTTAGGTATTAAATTGTTAGTTTTGGAATTTATTGTTAGTTTAGGAAATAAATTGTTAGTTTTAGAATTGATTGTTATTTTATGAATAATATAAAATTATTTTGTAATTAGATTTTTAGTTTTTTTTTAAACATTTCAAATTTTATTAAAATTATAATAAGTATTTTGTAAATGAATTCTTCAATTTTAAATACTAGTACCTTTACAATTTTGCAATGTAGGTCTTATTCGGAGTTCCGTGGTGCATCGTCTAACCGGTCCGGGAGAGCATATAGTGTTTCGGGAACACCGACACAATCTCCGCCAGGCATTCCCGAGACACCATTGCCACAGGTGATGACGATGGAGGAGTTTGTTACGCAACCGGGACGACATCTTCTCCCGATGCTCCACCCGCAGGAAGCAAACGGAGCAACTTGGTAAGTAATTTTATTTTAATAATTATTTTCATTTGATTTTAATTTTAATTTTATTTATTTTATTATTTCTTTATATTAATTTTATTTTACATGTTTTAGGTTCGGATTGGAAAATGACATAACAAAGTCAATTATTAGGATCTTCAAGACGCAGCTCAAACAACCTTGGCCAACATACGGGGATGTCGATCCAGAAACCAAATTGATTTGGTTCAAAACTTTTGCGGTAAGTTATAATTTTTATTATTTTTTATAGAATTTGTTTAATTAACAAATTTATAGATTAATGATAGTATAATTTTTTTTTTCTATTTTGCAGCAAGACTTTAATTGGGAACCCAGTCTTTGTCAAATGGTGCGGCATCACTTTGACATTCAAGTTAATGCATCGTACCAGAACCATATGTACGCGTGGAAGAATAAGTGGAGGAAGGGTAAGCAAAAGCCGAAGGATATAGATCCAGACGTTTGGGAGGGATTTATCCGCCACTGGAGTTCTGAGAGTGCGCAAGCGATTTCTTCACAAAATTCGAAGAATCGTCTGAGCGAGCGAGGTGGAAAAGGAGTGGCGACCCATAATGCGGGTTCTATTTCTTTTAGAAGACACGAAAGGAAAATGGTAATTTTTTTAAATTTTTACTTTTTTTTAAAAAGTTTTTTTATTTAAAACATTTTTTGTGTAGGCGAAACAGAAGGGAGTTGAACCGGATTGGCTAGATGTGATGGAAGAAACGCATACTAGCAAGCAAACTGGACAAATTCAAGATAAGGTTGTCCTAGAGCGGATCGAGAAGATCAAGCTTCGGAAGATGGAGCGGCTATCACAACTCTCCCAAGATGGCTCATCGGATTCGGTCGATTTATCCCGCGACGAAATCAACCGTTTGTGTCTTGAGGTAATTTTAAATATTTTAAAACGTTTTATTAATTTATGTTTTAAATATTTATATACTAAATTCATTTTTTCTTATGTAGGAAATTCCCTTAGTTAAGGGTCGCAGACCCGGTTTAGGAAGCTTGCCATCGGGAGACGGGAGTGTGTCTTCGGTGTTTCCCCGAGACGCTGAACTTATTCAACAAGTTCAAAATCTCAACCGGGTCGTTCAAGAAAAAGACGTTCAATTTCAGGAATTTAAGCAAGAAAATGTCCAGCTTAAGGAGGATTTTGCCGAGACCCGAGCGACGCTCTCCCAACTCCAATCTTTTCTCGCGTCTCAATATCCGGGATCGTTTCCGCCGCCTCCGCCTCAACTTTGATTTCTTTTAGTTTTTTTTTTAATTATGTTTTGTAATTTAAAAACAATTACTTTATGATTTTAAATAATGTTTTTAGTAAATTTTATTATAAATTTTTTATAATTATTATGAAATTTATAAATCATTAATATATAAATTAGTAAATAAAACTATTAAATTATAAAATTATCCGGGTCCTCTGAAATCCGTCAGAAATTTAAATCCTCGGAAATCCGTCGAAAAAATGTCCTCGGAATCCGTCGGACATATAGACCCTCGGAAATCCCTCGGAGTTTTATACGCACGGAAATCTGTCGGAAATTTAGTCCCTCGAAAATCTGTCGGAAATTTTGAATCCCACGGGAATCCGTCGGAAATATTTTCCCACGGAAATCTGTCGAAAATTATTTCCTCGGAAATCCGTGGGAAATAGATTCCCACGGAAATCCGTCGAAAATTTATTCCCTCGGAAATCCGTCGATAATTTCAGAAGAATTTCCGTGGGATTTAAATTTCCGACCATCTCAAACCGACGACAATTTTCCCTCGGAAATCCGTCGGAAAGGGCTGTTTCCGAGGGCTTTCCGACGGATTTTGCCCTGGAAAATGGCATGTTTTCTTGTAGTGATCTATCATCTAATAAGGCATACCTAAACAACAATAATTTTTTTTGTATCTCATAGTATGAAGTTGGTGCAAGATTGTCCTCAAGCAAAAGATCTTTAATAAAATCTATTATAACATACACACACTCCTCAGTCTTATTGAATTTTAACTTTATAAACATCACCTTAGTCACATTTGATAAAGGAGAATCACTCTCTCTATAACCTTCGTATAATAGATGTTTAGCTACATCTAAAATACTAAAGAACCTATATATTTTTAAAGTAGAATCCTATATTCTATGACCATGCTCAACAAATCCTGGTATTTTTTTTCGAAACGCATCATTCACCATATGAATAGTATCTACGATATCAACTTCCATTGTTGTTTTTCCTATTATAAGGTTCTATATTGTGCGTTAGAACTAGCAAAATCAACCATTGATTTGTTCTTTCCATTCGCATACCAAATCTTGTAACCCGATATAAACTCATGGTTGTACAAATGTCTCCATACTATTTTTGTCGAACTTGGTCTACAATTAATACTAGTAGGACAAAAAAAAAATTTTACAAGTTCACAAAGCTCTCTCTTGGTTTCCGACAAATTCCATGTATTGTTTTATACTACCCGCGAACTCCTCCGTTAACAATTATAAATTGTTGGATTTATAGTCGTTAGAATTCGTTAAAAATATGTAAACCGTCGTAACCATCAGCAAATCTTGATGAACATAGATTTGTCAGAAGGTTATGAGGAACTGAGATCCGTCAGAGTTTTCTTTATGGATTTCGAAAAAATTTGGGCTCGATAGCCTATCGTCAGAATTTTGTCAATTTTTTTTTTACGAATCTCTATTTATCAAAATTCAGCATATATATATTTTTTAAGTGTGTGCGATTCTTAGTTTTTGTAATTTGATAATTTGTATTTATTACCGCAACATAATAACCATACTGCTAGTGCCGGTTTTGAGGCATGGCAAGAGGGGCCTACGTTAGGGTCCACACGAATTTTGGACATTTTTATTAAGAAAAATGGGCACAAAATGTTTAAAAAAAGAAGAAAAATTACGTCGAAAAAAGGCCAAAATATATATATATATATATATACAGACTAAAAAAAATTTGGCCCACGGTCCCAAAAAGTATTGAGACGGGACTGCATACCGCAACAAAATAACCACATGCTGATTACTACATCAAACTTAAAATTCAGTCTTTATGAATGACCATGCATGTAGTTATTAGGAATTTTGTGACGTTAAAACAGTTTGAAAATGATGTATAAAGAAATCTATTAAACGCTGAATCTTGAGACCAGAAGAAAAACAAACAATCAAATGAATCTAGTCACTGATACTGTATTATTTATAAAACGTACAATGAATGTAGTAATTGAGTGGAAACAAAAGAAATACAAAAAACAATAGGCTATAAACACGTGTCCGTTCCGTCCGGCGTTGTACGTCACCTAAACGTGCTTATTCGTGCCCGGTCGTTGCTATACACTGCAGCTTCACCTCGCCAACTATTTCTAACAATTTCTTCACATTTTTATTAGCATTACTTTATTCAAATTGTCCCCCAATAATTCTATAGAATTAACAAATTGTTTTTTACGGAAATTGGACTTATTCACCTAATGCTTTTTAGTCATGTACATAATTTCCACGACCGAACTATAAAGAAGTATGATATATCCCCATTTGCTCCAATAATTCAACCAATTATAGAGTCCTTTTATCTCTATTATAAAAATCCCCAACTAATTATTCCATTAGCCATTAGATAAGTCTCTAGTGATCACCATCCACTCTGATTTAAACCTTCACTTTTCCTGGAATATCTCAGTCCCGGGAGTCACAAGAAAATGGCGTCGTTTGTATCCGAGAATGTTGCTGCAGAGAAAATGGATGCCATGAACAAGTTCGAGAGAACGAGAAAGTTTTGGAATATTCTTCAAGTGATTGAAGTTTTCGTCGCCGTGTTATTTCTACTCTCTTGGTTGACGCCTTTTCTCTCCGCCCGTGAATACCTCCGGTGGGTTCTTTCTGGTGGTTTAACCCGTGGAATATTCATCTTCGGGGTCGTGAACGTTCTCATCGCCCTCATTTTCTCGTTATCTAACCGCAACAAGCTAATCGAGCCGGATCTTTATGTTCAATACGTTTCCTCCTCCGCCACTACAACTATCGACGGTTGCTCCTCCGCCTCTGCTCCTGTCGGTGGCTTCTCCTCCTCCGCCTCTACTCCTGTCAGCGGTTGCTCCTCCTCCTCCTCCTCCGCCGTAGTCTTGACATCTTTTGCGTCTGCAAAAGAAGAAAAGACTTTAGTGGGAAATCCCTCAGCTACTACTATCTTCGCAGGAGAGGATCGACCGATGAGGCGAGAGATGGTCCGGGCGGTGAGCTACGTCGGGGAGACAGATCATGTTATAAGGAGGAAGTATGACATGACGTTTTTGCCCACAGGGACTAGTGAGAGTAGAGCTAGTGATCAGGTTTACAAAAGGTCGAGATCGGAGAGGCTTGATCGGCGAGGAGGTTTTCGTCGGAGCATAAGAGGCTTATGCGAGATTGATGATCTGAGCAGTGATGAGTTTAGATCAACGGTGGAGATGTTTATTGCAGGGAAGAAGAAGATGTTGTTGAAGGAATGGATGAAGCCATAATATCTAATTAGGAACACTATTAATATTAGCCTTTAACGTTCAATTTGGATATTTTTATTTTTCTTTGTATTATTAGTGAGTGACTGTCATATGTAAAACAAGTCATATATTTCTATAAAAGTATAAAACTAGAAATGGAAATGATCTTCTACGTTACTATAAACATTTCCTTAATCACAATGTAAGATTATCTATTTCCGGTTAAATGAAGCATATATAGGATTTTTGAATTTCCATTCTATTTTCGGTCCTCTTTCCGCAAAATAGATCTTCTGTGGTTCCGTCTTTGTAGTCTAAATTTTCCTTAGCCTAAAATTTTATTCAGTGCTCCGTTAGCCACTATAAATATTGTAATTGAGAAAAGATTCAAGATTTCTATAGATTTCGGAGTTTCATTTGGACTGTTGCCCAAAATTCATATAGTATAATTTTAGCCAAGAAAATCATACATATGTAATTAAAACGTGACTGTTCATTTCTTCCCTTTATTAATCTGAAAAAATGAATCTAACTAAATTATGCTTTGTGCTACACGTAGAATAAACAATAAATAGATTGATTAATCAATTAAAAAAAAATATATATATAAAAATATCTAAGAAGATGATATAAGAGAACAAGAACACATAATTATTTTTTTTCTATATATAATTTATTAAGGGCAATGTCAGAAAACGGCCAAAAGGAATCATCATCATTCGAGTTCCACATATGCAGGTTGTCACCCTAATTCTCTATTACCTTAGTGGAACTTGTAGCTCGATAGTACCGGATGGCCTTACTGTTCGAATGTCATACCCAGTGTACCACGCCCATCAGACGAACACTGGCAGCTGCAAGTCAGTCGGGTGGCTCCAAACATATGAGTCGCAGCTGGAGATGAAATAAAAAGTTTTTTCAAGTTTCATATTATTGACTCATCATAGTTAATTGTATGACTTAGTCAATGTATACATTTGCCATGAATTTGTAGCTTGGATATACAAATTTATTAAACAAGAGTTCAAGTATATTATAAGATGCGTTAATATTTCAATTATTAATTATCACACACATTATACTTACACTATAAGAAAACATAAGAAATTAGACGACATTCCCGACAGATTTATGTCTTTGACGACATTAGAAGATAATTCCGATTGATTATAGACGACAACGAGATCGTCATAAATTCGTGGGTAATAAGACCCATCGGCTATCAGTAAGAAATACATAGCCATTATTATAGCCACTAATATAGCCTTTTGACTTTTTAATTTCTGTGGAAATTCCATCAGAAAAATCACCTAACCCACCTATAGATACTAGCTCTCTCACCTTAATTTATAAAAAGGGTAAAAAAAACATAGATACAATGACAACTTCGAATGACGATCAATATTTTTGTGCGTGGATGGACAAACCTCTGGAGATCGAACAACACGCCTACATACGAATGAGTTGTATTTTTTATGTGGTGTTATAAGGCACGAGTTAGCCGTGTTTCCTTAGTATATCATAAGAACAAAATTATTGCAAACACAGTTCGAAAATAAAACCCATAAAGTAACAAAAGCCCAAACGAACATGTGAACAAAAAATGATCTACAAAATGCACTGCACCAAAACGATCTATAAAATAGGCGTTAATTCGTCTTCCCGCTATGTGGTAACAAAAAAATGCATGCTTCTCATCTCACCAAGATTGTGGACTATGCGGGTTTCTAAGACTATTGCCCATCCTAATAAAATGCACGCTTCTCATCTTTTTTTTTTTTCAACATTAATAAGAAGGTATTTTAGAATACATCGTTTCAGCATTATACTCCCTTTATAAATTAATTTGAGAAAATACTTGTTTGGTTTGGTTTGGATACGGTGCAACTACTCGATCAGTGGATACTAAAGCACTGACCCATTCTTGTACCATTAGACCACGAGTAGTTGCATCATGCTTCTCATCTTCCTTCAGTATTTTGGCTAATGAATTAAATAAAATTTAATCTTTTTAAGGTTTGTAGACCACTAGGATTGGTAACTAAAACATAACTCTCTCTATTATTCGTACATATTTCAAAAATAGAAATCATTGTTAGATGTAAATTTGCGTTGTATCGCTAATACTAGCGAAGTGCAAAAGAATTTGCAAAATTTTGCGCTATTTTCCATATCGTCATGAATCTGTCAACATCATATAACAAGTGACCAAATATGTGCGTGGTTATCACGTGGAGTTAGTTTTATTGTGTTCCTAGAAGAAATGATGATTCCGGATCCACGAAGTTTAGGGTTGATGCCCGAAACTTCGAGGTTAAAAAAAAAGAAAGACATATAACAAGAGCTCCATTTGTACTGTAACTTGACACTAGTTTTTTTCTTTCTAACTGATCATTTGGCTCATTTCTCTCAACTCTTTGCAGGATGATGGATTGGAACTCGTGGTCAAAGATATGTAGAGGTGACAAAGCCACTTGCACTAATAGATCCATAGTTTTACAGCCACTTTTTCTATATAATAGAAATATTGATAAATTATATTGACATATATTATCCAAACGAGAGACGACCAAAATAACCTTTCTTATAGGTAGAAACATAGCATCAAGTCTCATTACTGATCATATATGGATCAAAGCTGGTCTATCCTGGAATTACTTCTTTTTTAATCAGGACGACCAACTTTGTTCCACTATATCAAAAATAGAAACTTTAAATTTAACCAAAAACAAAAGAGATTAAAGAACTAATTAAGTCTCCACCTTCAGCATTTTATTTTTATTTTCTCTACCTACAAATCAGATAAATATACTCATATGCCTACGATTTGTTAAGTCCACGGCTAAGTTCCACCACCAAAACCAGGTGGCGCTGGCCAAAACCCTCCACTAACACCGCCTCCTCCATCGCCACCATCTCCAGTGACATATGTCATGCATGATAATGGTACAAGACATAGCCCACGGCTTCTTAGATCCCTTGGCTCTTCCTCATCCCCTTCTTGTTGTAGTGAGCCCTAATCAAATTGAAATAAATAATTTTTGTGGACTTAAAACATTATCAGAGTAATTTTTACGTAAAAGAATTATAGGTTCTTTACCAGTTGGGAGGCTTTCCCGGGTCGGTTCCTAGCTGCTCTCATGTAAGGGACGCTTAGAGTCTGTCCACCAAACACCAAAGATTATAATTTTGAGTTAGAACTATATATATTTTAATATGCTAAATATCTTATAAAAACACTATATGCATGACTATAAAATGATGACCATGAACAACTAATTATATGAACTATATCTTTATTGATGACTAAAACATCTAATCAAGTGATTTCTTTTAATAATATCGTTGGCTTCGTTGCATTATCTCATAATTTAAAACAGCATAATACATGTTGTTTTAAAAAAAATATATATATCTATTGAAATAAAAAAGAAAGAGGGAAAGGTACATAATACGTAGTGCGCCAAAAGAGGATATGATAAGATAAAGACCAGCTCTAACTAATCGCTTGCTTTAAAGGCAAGCTAAAGCCTAGGAACTAATTAAAAACTGATTTCGGATAAAAGTGCATGGATTTGTCCATACTTCAGAGTCTTTTAAAGATTGAAAATTTCAGTATGTGTTAGATTATATAATATATAGTAAATAATATAAAATTTTGACAAACGGGACGGGGATCAAGAAGAATGTCTGGAAGTAACATGCAATCAAATGTATACAAGCTATTCAACAAAGGTGCCATGTAAATAACACTAACTTTTTTTTGTTTTTTGAATTGAATGTAAAATTAGATTCAAACCAAAAAGACAGTTTTACAAAATGAATGCAACACTCCAACTTCATCCCTTGAATAATATATAAATATATAAATATATATATATATTCTTATGCAGACATTTGTGTCAATGTGTGTAGATTGATTAATTACGCGTATATCGGATGTATGGATCTGTATGACATGCAAGCGTTGTTGTTACCTCAATCTGGTTCTGAAGGAATTTAATGTATCCAATTGCCTCCATTAATACAGATGCTGTATCTGTCTGCACTTTAGCATTTTAATCAGCTCAAATAATCAATCTACATTTTCCTTCTAGAAAAAACAAGGGACATTTGCAAAAATACCATTTTTTGTGTTCATTTGTAAAAATGCCACTAATTATGATTTTTTAGAACTTAAATCTTAAAATTCTAAACCCTAAAAAATCTTTTGACCTCTAAAACCCCTAAAACCTTCAAAATTAAACCCTAATACAACATAGTTAACCCAAACATTAATGATATAATGGATAAATAATTTTAAAAAAGTGGCATTTTTGCAAAAATTGTAAAAATGTGGCATTTTTATAAAGTACCACTTGAAAAATGGCATTTTTGAAATTTCTCAAAAAACAAAAAACAATCAATCTACATTTGAGTACAAAAACAGCTTTATCTACTTTGGAAAAGCCTTTTAAAGTGAATGCAAGAAAGAAATGAGTGATGAGGAGTATTTTTGTTCATATTTATTTCAAAAACTTAGTTTCTACTATAACACTTTAAAGGGGAAAAATGTTTTGAGCATTATTTTTTCTCCAGAAGAGATTATTGCTTATAATTCCCCTTATACTTAACTTTTTTTTTTGATAAAAGTAAAATAGAAGTGCAATCATCGACAATCGAACCTTGCACCTGTATTCCAAAAAACCTAGAACCAGACCACTACGCTACATTGAAATATTAAAACTCCTATAAAACTCCTACTAAAGTTATGATTTCTATTTCGTTTTTCAATATAAGTTATATTAATGACTGCTCTTACATTCCAATAAATTATGAATCAGATATCCTACATTTTCGGTTAATCAAAAACTGTAGCAAAAACAATATACTGAAAAACTCACGGGTTCCATCCTCTAACTATGTGGTGTCATGAAAGATTTAAAATTTGACAATTTCCAATTTCTTCAGTGTTCTAAATGATCATAGCTGCCTAGATTAACCAAAAGTATAGTATATATATATATATTTGTAAATTGGGTAAATTAATTATTGATAATATTACCTTCCCAAAGGGTGAAACCAACTGTTGTAGAGCTGCGATTCTGTCTCCTAACTTCTCTTTCCTCACCTATTTTTCAATTTCCCAACATATAATCACTACAATAAACAAAACCAATCTGAATTTGACTTAAGCGGACTGGAAAAAACATATTCCACCACAAAAAAAGAAAAAAAAAATTATCTGAACCGTTCAAACACCTAAATTCAATGTTATTCGTTTAATAGTCACCATGTTAAAAAAATAATTTCTTGTTAACTAGTTCTAACTTTCTTTTTTATGTCTTCAAGAAGTATAATGAATAAAGGAAAAAAGTAATTAATTAGCAAAGTAGTAGTAACCTTGAAGGGTGGGCAAGAAGAGCGTGACTCCACTCGCGGTTTCTTGGAAGCATTTTCGCTTGCTTTTGTTGCCATCAAGAAGTTACGTCTCTTTGCTTCACTTGCTTCAGCTTCATTACTGAACATTGCCATCTTCAACCCAAATCAAAACCCTTTTCAGTATTACTCTCACACATATATATGCATACATATCTATATGTATCATTGTTCATAATTGTTATTCGATATAAAGTAACAATAATAGTACGTAACGAATAATAATAAACCCCCGACAATGAGAGAAAAAATGTTTTAAAAAGAGATTCATAAAAAGACAATAAAACAAAGTAAGGAATAAAGAGAGAAAGGAAAAGAAAAGAGAGAACAAAGGTAGATGTTTCAGCTTAAAGAGAGTTTCTTATGAATTATGTTAAAAGGTTTTATCCCTCAAGCTTTGGCCCTCTAACCAAGAACCACAACAACAAAGATAAAAGATAAATACAAATATAAAAAAATTCCTACGTATTCTATAATTTTTGTTTTCATAACTTTGTTACAAAGCTCCATCTTTGCCAAAGGTCTCACACTTTACACTAATCTGAAATAATCTACTCTACTTCATTCATTATAATAATATTTTCTTCTGTTTTGTGCTATTTTGCCCATTTCAGTTTATATTTTACTCTTCTTTGTTCATGAATTGCCACAAATTTAACATAAATAATATGATAAAGTGTGCAAAAAAGTTGTGCGAATAATAATGCAATCTATTCCGTCAATGCAATAATAAAATATGAATACATTTGCAGAAAACTAAGCTTTTAGACACTCTTTTATGTCTGACTTAAAATTATGTGAATAAAGCTGAAAGGTTACCATGCTGTAGCATGTTGCTAAATATTATTTTATTTCATTTAAAATTCTGAAAAGAAGGTGAAGCCAAAATGTAGATAAAGATATATATATATATGTATTATAATTTATAAACATAATAGAAATCGAGCCCTAAACGTAATGCTTTCAGATGCACTAACATCACCGTCAGGCCAATCCTACCAAGCCATCATTCTAATTTTTTGAAAATAGAAATAAAAAGCAAAAAGATAAAAAGAAATGGAAAGTAAGAATTTTAAATAAACTTACTTGATGAGTAGGGGGAGGAGACGGGTGATGAAGTGTTTGCTGAAGATGATGATGAAAAGGGAGGCCAAAAGGAGGAGGAAAGCTTCCTCTGCTCATCCCAAGATTACTAATCTCTTGATCAGAATTTAAAGGAGGAATTAAGACATTCCCTTCAAACAATCTTCCATCCAAAACTTGCATGTTCATATCAAATGGTCTTGGTATGTTGCTCATGTCCATGCTCATTCTCCGAGATTCACTCAAGCTTGATATGTTCACGCTTGGGTAGATCTGACTGAAACTTCCTCTATGGGACTGAGACGAAGGCGAAGAAGAAGAAGTAGAAGAAGATGGAAGGCTGTTGCAATAATCTCCATTGATTGGGAAGCCAGATGATATAGTCTTGAGAAGAAGCTTCTCAGTGTAGTCCTTGTGTTCATTGGTCTTCAAATAGTTTGTGATCACTGGACTGTTCAACATGTCTGTGAACTTGGGTATCTCTTGTTGATTGTCTGAGGTAGTTGATGAGGAAAGCTCTTCTTTGATCTTGAGAAGTCCTTCATGATGATGGTATGAAGATTGGTCATGATGAGGCCATTGTAAAGGAAAGTCTTGTTGTTGGATGAAGGAATGACTGTGGATGTCAGAGAGACTCATACATTCACTTGTCTTGTTGTTGTTTTGATCCCTTGTGTTTAACATTTCATTGTTATAGTTATGACTCAAGCTCACACTATTCCTGTAAAAAAAAATCACACCATTTTTTTCTTTATTTAGAATGATCAATGCAAAATTTAAATTATAGATATCTGATTTGAAGACGAATATTAATAAAAGAATGTTATTTTATCAGCCACTTAAATTCTATCTTCTTGTGTTCCTCACTAAATTATCTTCCAAAACTAGAAAAGAAGAACAAAAAAGAAGAAGAAAGATTCCAAATTTTCAAGTCTTGTTGATACCAGGAATATTCAAAACACCCAACCAATTAGCATACACGTGTTAAATGCATATATATAGACATGTATGCATGTGTGTCTATGTGATACAAGAGACTTACAAAGAAATGCCTCCTGGGCTCCATTGATGGGCAGAGGAAGCTCCATAGCAAGAAGGGTCAGAGTTATTGTCTAAGGAAGAAGAAGAAGAAGAAGACCCCACAAGCTGTAACTGATCTTGAAGCTGATGGAGATTAGCCATATGTATGAGAGATGGTGATGATGATGATGATATATTTATATATTATACCTGTTCTTTGTATGTGTGTATATATCTATGTTTGTGTGTAAAGTAAAGTGAAAAAGAAAGATGATTTTTGAAGAGTTTCTCTTGAAAATCCCAAGAGATTTATAATATAAGATGAAGAAATTAATTTAAACTGTTGTTGTATTCAACAATCAATCAAAACCTACAAAGCCTATGTGCCCTCTCAAAGCTCTTGATTCCTTTCAAAAGCACATCACATAACATAACCTTAGCTTTCTGAAGCTTGATCCATCTCCCTCTCTCTCTCTCACACACACACACACACTTTCTCTCTCTACTATTTCAAGTACCTATATTCTTAAAAGCAATAAAACCTTCAAAAGAAAGGAGAGGAAAAATCGTTCAATAATACAAGAAGAAAATATTATATAAACTTATACTATGCTTTAAAATTCTTCTCTCTCATGGACTCTCTTTCTAGAGTACATACCCTACTACTATATTTTTCAGTAATTGCGTATATCAATAAATAAAAAGAATTGTATTATAGTAGTTTTTTTATATAATATATATATTGTAGCTTTTAGGCCCTCTCTCTCTCTCTCTCTCTGCAATTAGAGGGAGATGATTATAATTCCTGAAAGCTATGATTAGTGTCCCAAGCTCCTGCCTTCGATCCCAAGGCTTTGCAACAGTTGTCTCAGAGGAGAAATGATGGCATCCATCTATCCTGTCTACTTTCACCCCCACATATATAACACTTCCTTATGTATCTTTCTCTATCGTTGTATTTATATGCACATATATATATATATATATATATATATATATATTACTTTTTGTAATTTGAGTACGTATGTATAAATCATGTAGATTAACTCCAAGTATTTTGACCTCAAACCCACCCCTTGATTACAGAACTTATCGTTCTAACTTTTTTTTTTTTTTTGAAAAAACTCATCGTTCTAACTTAATATTGTGAGAACACATGCATTTTCTTATACATTCATGTAGACTATGGATGTCAATTAGGCTTTTCCAACTCGGCTGGACCAAAAATCCACAGAACCCTAATATATTTTTTCCAGACTTATATCTTAAATCTAATCGAGTCTAGTCCAAACACGGTTATCGGGTTATTTTAGTTTCTTTGAGATTTTTTTAAGAAAACAATATAAATTTGAAATATTCATTCATCAATATTAGGTTTTTAAATCCCAAGTGAATTAAATTACGAAAGTGAAAAATCTAATATATATCTTAAAGTTAATTTTTCCTTATCAATAGAACCAATTTCAAAGTCTTTTCACTTGATGTAAATAATTCCTTTTTTTTTAGTAACAAAATCCATGTTCCAAAATTATAGAATGTCCATATTCAATCGTTAAATTTGTCATTCCGTTAATTGTGAAAAAGTTTACAAAGTAATATTGGTAGAAAATTTGTGATGGAATTTTTTTTGTCAACTTATGATGTTAATTGATGAAATAGTTTGTGTTAAAATGACAATATCCTAGGTTATTCTAACATGAGTTTAAAATCAACTTTTCATTCAACTAGTGGTTTGAAATATATGGTTTTAATACACCTCCTAACATCGATCTATTCACATATATACGCATATTGTTTCTATGAAGAATGATGTTTTGGAGTTTTCACATCTATTAAAAAATAATTAATGTTTAATTATAAATGCATTATTGTTTTTCCACTAAACCATTTTCGAGAACTATGAGCTAATAGTGTTCAAATATTTTCATTTAATATTTTTTGAAGTTTACAATTTGTTAATATGATAACTCAGAGTTTTAACCCTAAAATATCACTGCAAGTGCACAGCAAATCGAAGTAATATTTCAGGGATCGAATTCACGAGGACCAAATATCACACTACGAATCTTAAGAGTGAAACTAAGCTAAGATGAAAATATGATTCTTGATTGCAATGTGAAACTAAAATAGCAAATAAAACGATGTGAAGTTATGGATTAAAAGCGTCAGGCTTTAGGGATATTCGCATGAAATCAGAGAACCAGACAATTATTAAGGGAACAATTAAGCGTAGTTTCGAACTCAAACATGAATGTATAACTAATTCACTGTCGTGGTATCAGAGACTTTATTTAGCAACCTAGAATTCTAAACTGTTGTTTAAACCTAGAATTCTAGACAAGAGCAGGTTTGATATGTTCACAAATTGCTTTAACATCAGCTTTGTTGGCTAAGGACAATTTGCTCACCTATGTTCTATCAAGCAATCTATAACACTTTTGATGAATAGATTAAACCTTAGATTAGAGACTAAGTGATCCATTTAGCCTAAGCAATTAATACGATAGGTGAAAACAACAGATTTATAAATCTCTATCTATGTCTGATTCAATGAATGATTCCTTTGAAATCCTAAAACCTAACTATGGATCTACTCAGACATGGAAGCAAATAAACAAGAGAGAGATGAAGAAAAACTCATGATTAATTAAAATAGAAATCCAAAGGGGTTCAGAAATATTCTCAAGAGATGTAGAGTCAGAGATTCATCTCCTCAAAGCTAAGAATACAAAAGAGTGGATAATATACAAAGGTCCCTTCTAAAGTGGCTAAAAACATGTATTTATTGGTCTAAAATCGTGCAGATCGAAATCTCTGACAAAACCAAGTCAAAGAAAACACTGAAATTTTCTTTTATTTTCGTCGGTTTAGCCAGATTGACAAGTCTTTACGAGAATTAGTGTAACTTTCTAACCGTTGATCTAAATGACTTCAATCGTCTTTTGGACGCAAGCTGACTCCATTTTCTATCTCATATCCAATTATTGCTTGATATATGACGCTTCAGAACTGTCCAATATCTCTTATCTTATTTTTTTTTCCCAATTGACCTGCAAAAGACTCTAAACACTACAAACACACTAAAACTACCACTTAAGGCATAAAACCGAATAAAAAACATTAGATAGAATAATAAAAACCATATCAAAAACCATAAAACCAGGATATATCAACTCCCCCAGACTTAGCATTTTGCTTGTCCTCAAGCAAATACCAAGAATATAGTCGAGGTTTGAAAATCGCGGAAACTTAGCTTCTCTTTTGAAACGTTTAGTGACCACTAAATTCATAATCCACATACTGCAAGAACGAATCTCAATCGAACCACCATGTACTTCTCCACAAACTTTTCCAGGCTCCCAAATTCATTCCAAGATTTCGCAACACTGTCCACAACTCATCATCGCTAGCCTCATTGATAATCTCAGTACCAAGAACCTTCTAGATTTATTCCCGTACAATACTATGACAGATCACCAATACAACCTTTTGGTACTCTTCCTCTCCCTCAGACTTGTTTGGGTCTCATAACGTCAAAAACGCGATACATCATAATACGAAGTAACTAATAAAAATATATATAAAATCTAGAAAATATCAGTCTTTGTGGAACAATAAAAAATGCTAGAATATTAATCTTTAAGGAACAAAGGGAGTATTGTCGGGATTATTCCGGGATCTTCAAAGTCACATTGGAAAGTGACTACCCTGAGACTCTTCGGCTTTGCCGCGAAGACCCTCTTGACGCATCCGAGTCTCGACTTAGATTCGCTGTCCATCTACTATGATGATCTATCTACTTTATGTTTTATCGCATTTCAATTATGTTGTATTATTGTTGGAGGATGCTTCATTCCCTCCTTTTGTACTTTGATCGTTTAAATGAATGAAAAAGCTTGTTGACAAAAAAAAAATGAACAAATGGAGTATATGTTTTCTACAAACAACCCCATGTTCCAATTACCGAAATAGAATAAACATAGTTATCATGGATCATTTGTTTTACTAGGAATCTTAATGATAAAAAATTTAGAGGTTCAAATTAAGAGTCAAATAATACTTTTTTTTGTCAACAGTCAAATAATATCTAAAAAGTGCAGA
This sequence comes from Arabis hirsuta, assembly GCA_964056655.1. Lineage (NCBI taxonomy): Eukaryota > Viridiplantae > Streptophyta > Magnoliopsida > Brassicales > Brassicaceae > Arabis > Arabis hirsuta. Next base: position 25,673,357 of record OZ053307.1, read on the forward strand.
AAGCAAGGATTTAGCGAGAATGGAAGCTCACGATTGACATTACGAATTTATCAGTTAGCATTATTCATTTGAGAGTAGAATAAAGGTATAAGGAAGAGTATTTCACCTCTTCATTCTGAGATAAACACTTTAGTGCAGATGATGACTAGCATGTATTAGTATCATATTACAAAGGTAGTTTTCGATATATGAAGACTGTTATGAACAAGAGAAAATGATATCATGTCGGAAGAGTGACCAATTTTTTCCACGCATTTGAACTTTTTTTCAGTTCAAATAATTTTTGATGCATTTATCTTTAGTTTTATTCAATGAAGTATGTATAAAAGCAAGAACCCTACCGCAAACTAACTATAGAGCAATATATAAGAGACAAAGCAATTCCAAACAAAGACACACGGTCTTTATTATTTTCCCAAATTGGGCTATAGCAACTGCTGAGAGTTAATACAAAGGTTCTGCAGATCCACTACTTCCATCCTCTGTTTCTTCATGTAAATCCTCTGCTTCCATCCTCTAGTTTTGCGTGTAGATTTTTTGCTTTTTCAGTATGAACTCTATAGCTGATTATTTTGTTCATAGTGGTGTGTTATAATGATTTTGTTTATGTTGATGACGTAGTTTCGATTGGGATTTCCCGAACTTTTTTTTTAAAGACCTTAGAAGTTCCGAATCTTTGATCCATAATCTCTTCCGGTGTTTGGGACCAGCCGTTGATAATACCGCATTTAAGGCATAAATCATCCATTCCTAGTGGAGTTGAACTATTGACCTTGAACTTGAGAATTTACTATCAAGACCATTAGGCCATCAACCACATTATAATTTTTATTTAGTTAAATTCATTTATGTTGACAAAAGAAAAAAGTAGGTAACAAATTTTGTGTATGAGCTTACACTTCTGTTCTGTTGGAAAGGCAACAAGGGAATTCATTCAGTGTTTTAAAAATGGAAGCAACCGGGTACTAGAGATGCAAATGATGATCTCGAAGGCTTTTTACTTTTCTCAAGCGGAATAATTATAGTAGCAGAAACCACAATGAAGGTGGTCAAGTTAGAAATAAAATTTAAAAACCAAAATTAATTTTAACAAAAGGACTACATGACATGAAAGCAGTCATCACTCTCTGTCATGATGACGTCGCTAAGTCATTATGTTTTACACAAAATTGCCGTAATTCATATTTACCGAACGAGATTGATTGGAGAACTGTAATATCTTTATTGCTTTTACATAAAACTTTTGACGAAAAAAAAAAAAAAAAAACATAAAACTTTCGAAATTGTACTTGTAGGTAAATCCGCATATTTGCACGTCTTCCATTTCCTAGGAGAAATTCAATTATATATATATAAACCAAATTACGGAATACACTGTGTACCTAAAAGACCACAATGCAAGGTTTTCCATGTCAAAATTCCTGCGATGATTAATCTTTCAATTTTTGGCCTTCTCCTTCAAATGTTTTAAAAATTACTTCCACTAGAGCTGAATAGGCCGCCAAACAACATTTTTTTTTTTTAAATGAATTGAAATATGTTCCATAAAATCAGAAAATTATGGAAGAAAAATAACATTTAGGGCTGCCTTGAGAATTTAAGAGACGCAAGCAAAACAAAAATTGGGCTAGTAATTATTGATTTAAAAAAAAAAAGTTTAAACAAAATGATCAAAAATAAATCAAACTCTCTATCTTTTTTTCCTCTATGTAGTCCATGAAACAACTGAACAAAAAAAACTTTATGTATATTTCTGAGCTGATAATACATATAAACAAAACATCAAAAATTTCGGGCCGTAAGCATGCCGTTGGCCGGCCTTGTTGCAATATTGTCGTTCATCTATCATATACCATCTTCTGTGAGAACTCCAATATACCAATTCGGTTCATGATGTTATACCAATATATGGATAAAACAAGCCGATTGTTATATACTGGGTTTAATTTTTCAAAATACTTGCAATAGAAAAGTGCAACAAAACTACGACAAATCAGAATTGTGACTGAATTGCGTTGGAAGTGCGTTCTGATCCATGGAAATAATACATGTAAAACATATAAATCATTTTTTTGTACCAACCACACTGTCAATTTGTGATGGTTGTTGCCATCTTTAAATCATCATAAAATAGCTACGGTATTGCGATATTTTTGACAAATTTCATAATTGTGTAGTAAATCCGTTGCATATTTGCTACGTTTTTATGATATACATAATCGTTGCATAAAATTTCAATAATATTTCTTGGCAGCGTGATCTAATCGCAAGTTCCTCACAATTTTGCGACGGCGTTTCACTTGTCATAGATTTTTTTTTTAGAAAGAATATGTTTTCTCAAGTTCCTCGCAATAATTTTCTCATCATAGTTTTCTTTTGTCATAGTTTTCCATCGCTATTAATTTTGTTTTAAGTGTTATTACCACCAGGTCTCCTTTTATTTAACTACAAATAATATTACAAATCCAACTAAAAAGAAATCCATGGGCAATTACAAAAATACCACTTTTTATGTGCACATTTGCAAAAATGCCACTTAGGAGTGTCCATTTACAAAAATACCACTAATTATAGATTTATAAAACCTATATCTTAAAATTCTAAACCCTAAAAAATGTTTTAACACCTAAAACCCCATAAACACTCAAAACTAAACCCTAATAGAGCATAATTAACCCAAACATAAATATTATAAAGAAAAATAATTTTGAAAAAGTGGCATTTTTGTAAAAATTTCAAAAGTGTGGTATTTTGTAAAGTGACACTTAAAAATGGCATTTTTTGAAATTTCTCAACAGTAATTATTAAAATCTTATTATATAAAAGAGAATGCGAACGATGAAAACGCGACACGTAAGCAAAATTCTTATTCACAAGATCATGACATGTGTAATTGTTAATTTAGATTGTGACATGTGTCAATATTAACAAAAATAAAATAAAATAAAAATAAAGAATATAAACAAAGATTATGGATTAATTAATAAAAAAGAAAAAAGACCGTTTTACTAAAACATATAATATTTCTAATTTTTTATATTACAAAATACATTCTTTTTATTATAAATTATTTAAATAGGTAAAGACAAAAAGAAATTTCATATTGATAAGTGTGATTTTGCTAATATAATAACATGTATGAGACAATTTTAGTATGAGATAAATAAAATAAATTGACTATTTAATAAAATATATTAGAATATAATAATAAAATAAATATTAAATATTTATGCGAGTCTTAATTTAAAATCTAATTACATTTGTCAAATTATAGACGTTATAAATTTTAAAATAAAAAATATTTACCGCAATGCGTTTTTTTATATCAGCATGACACGTAAACAAAATTATAACTCACGCGACATGTATCTAATATTGATCAGATGAAGAATGTGTTAAAACTTAAAATTAATTAAATAAATAAATTTAAAATAGAAAGTAATTGTCAAGTTACTAATCAAATAATAAAAAGTAAAATTTCTACTATTATCAATGATAATTAAGAAACAAATTTTAAGATGAAATATAGACATGACATAAGCCATAAAATAAACAAATAATACATATAGAATAGAAATCAATTAAAATAAATAAAGCGATGAATGAAAAAAGGTATACAAATTGGAAAAACAAAAGTTAGAAAGGTTATAGTAACCTCAACTTAAAATTTTAAAAATATACACAACAATGTAAAAATAAAATAAAAATAAAATCTACAAGAATATTTATTTTATCAATATAGAGTTACAGAATATCACAAAGAAAATAAAAAATTTCGACCTATGACGCCATTGATATTCTTCAAGTGTATATATTAAAAATTATATAAGTTAAAAATAATAATATTATATTTACTATTAAGTTAATACTGTATAAAATATGGCGAGTGTAAATTTCTATGAGAAATAAAACGATGACATTAATAAAATACAATTATCAAAGGGCAATTGCAAAAATACCATTTTTGGTGTGTACATTTACAAATAGACAGGGATGTCTATTTGCAAAATTGCCACTAATTATGGATTTTTAAAACCTAAATCTTAAAATTGAAAACCCTAAAAAATTTTTGACCTCTAAAATCTCTTAAACCCTCAAAACTAAACCCTAGTACAACATAGTTAACCCAAATATAAATATTATAATGAATTTTTTTTTTGTAAAAGTGGTATTTTTGCAAAGATTTTGAAAATGTGGTATTTTTGAAAAGAGGCATTTTTTGAAATTTCTCAATTATCAATCATGTACTTACGCGATTGTTCACAACATTATTTATAGTTTTTATGAGGTTACTAACATAAATTTTACTCTTTTCTGATTTAACTATATAGTATTTTAGTTGTTTTTATTTTCTATCACATAATCATAAATATTCATAATGTTTTATAATATATATATTCTCTATTATTAAGAATATGATTTAAATGCCGATAATATATGTATTTGGCTTTGCATGACATTTATTAGAACATGAGAATAATGATATAAATTGACTTCTACTGGTTTCAGGGATGCACGCTAAATAGTATTTTAAAATTTAACGAATTATTAATTAATATTTAAATATTTATTTTATTAATTTTTTATAATATTTAAATATAAGATTCTCTACTAATATTCGTGATATATATGTTTTTTTATCTATTGACTACCAAAATGCAATAAGTTCAGGAATGAGTATTGTACTATTGTTAAAGCTGTCACAAATTCGATCGCATCTCAAAAGAATGTTAAATTAATCAACTAATCAACCGTATGGACTAAAAAAACTAATTAAATCGATCAAATGGTTAAATAATATTAATTACCTTACAAAAATAAAAATGAAGAATAGATAAAACAGATGAAAAAGGAGAGCAACAAGACTCACATCAGAAGAAAGGGACGTGTTGGAGAATGCGATCAGAAAGAGTATGGGAAAAACTTTGCTTTCACCTTTTGTGTTGCTTTCTCTCCTCTATTTTATCTCTACTTGCACGCTCACAATTCTCACGTTATTTATATTCTACTTTTTTTTAATTTCTTTGCTAATGGTTAAGCTATTCCAGTATGATAGTTGCGTCAACAAAAAAGTTATTGTCATGTCTAATTGTACATGGATGGTCATTATGGTGGAACCTCCATACGAATTGAGACAATTTGCAAAAATACTTGGTTTTAAACCTAATATCCGTTGTCATTGACCAAATGAAACATCAACGTCTGTTTTGTCTTCTACTACTCCATTTGAATCCAAGTTATGATGTGGTGGCCGTCTCAAACCATAGGCTCCGATCATGTTCATTTTTTTTTATTAAATGTATTTCTAGTTAGTGCCAAAAAAAAAAAAAAAAAAAAATTGTATTTCTAGCATAGTAAAATAGGGTTGTAAAGAAACAGGCTACAAATTGTGTATACAGTTAAAAAAATTTATAAAAAACTTCATATTCGGGTCGGGTTCTTGTTCAACTGCACGTGTTAAAAGATGCTACTAAATAATCTACAACATAAGCATTATCGTATAGTGGTTCTAATTGATCTTAGAAAACCACTTGTTTTGAACGTTCTTCACTCGTTTTTTTGGTGTTTTGGCCAAAATGTTTTATTAACGAACGATCCAAAAAAAAAAAATATATATACTAAACATGCTACTGAAATATATAACATAGAGATACTTAACAGAAAGATAAACCACGAAAACCATATATTATACGTGTCAAAAGGTGTCAAATTGGATCATACTAAACTTGTGTATGCTTGCACCATAATGAGATTTAAAAAATAATGGTTAAGAAACATCTAATGATTTTTTTTATATAACAAGGAGATGATCCGGGTTTTTACCACGTAACTAATCCTCCCAGAATGAGTGTAGTCGTCGAGTAGTCTACTCACCAAATTTTATAATGGGCCTAAAGTGTGACATCACTTCTACTGACCAAATAGGAGGAGTCAGAGAAATATCTACATGTTACAAAAATAACAATGCAATTTTGCATTACCTTTTTTTTTTATGTTTCATCCGGTACGTTTCGTATGTATAGCATTATATTTATCCGCTATGCTTCGTATAACATTCACATAGATATAGTTATGGATATTAGTTAGAGCTGAAGCATGTGGGTATATAAACACTCACATCATGGGGTGGATTATGACTATATACTTAGATGTCCAGAGAAACATGCCATGGAGAGCTTTCTCTCTCGAGGCGGGTTCACCTTAGTTATATGGATTAGAAGAGTACGAAAATGATGGGCTCCCTCCATCCTTTATCTAACAAGACCTTAGATCTTGAGATGCTATCTTGTGTTCATATATAATATTGTGTGCCTTTTTAAAAGTTATGTAAGGAATATAGATTAATGTTAAAGGCATGGTATTAGGTGTCGAAGCTAAATTTGTTTTACGTCAGTTACTAATCAGGGCTCCATCATCGCCATCATAACATATTACTTTAAAATTAATTCGTCATCATTTTAGTGAGTCATAAATCAGCCAAACATTTTAGACAAAGGCCAGTATCATACATGGGTGAGGCAAGTTAATTTTCTTACTAATATTTGCTAGCTAAAAGATTTACATAGATTGTTAGAAAGAGTGATATATATAAATCAAATTTTTAAGTTTCTATGAAACACCGTCATTTTTCAGACATAAAGCGGGGTGTTATAATCAATTTCATTGTAATATGAATTATGTGCATTTGACTCTGATATCTTATTATATAAAAGAGAATGTAAACTCACACATGTTCTCTTGGCTCGTGAGTTTTACCTTTGTCTGATGGCCGACTCAATATCTAAGAGAGTCGGAATAATTGTCAACTATGCATGATCATCACAAGATTTTTTCGTGTGTTTTCTTCATTCACATTCAACTTTGAATTTAATTATATTTTGATTTCAAGTTTTTTCCTTTTAAATAGATGTAATTTCATTTGAGAAAATAACTTTTATATTTTTGGAAAAACCTCTTTTGAGAGTGATTTTCATTTTGAGTTTCTTGTGAACTTTTCGACCATGGTGGATAACATTCATTGATCAACCCGGTTTATCAAGAGACTTCCACCATCTATTATGTGGTGATTCACTGTTCAGATCTTGTAGAAGCATTTTAAGTGAACATTTGGTCTTGGGTTTCATATATACTTGGTTTTTACTAAGCGACTTCTATTTGTTAAGGATTTCACCGCCTTGTTTCATTAAGAAGGTTTTAAGTTGAGTGTTGGGTCTTAGGTTAATATATACTTAAAATTTGTGCTTCGCCATTCCATTGAAGTTGAGGATTATCCATCCATCACCTTAGAGTGAAGTGTCTTGGACGAAATAGTATCATTTCTGACTAACAATCGTAGAAACCGTTTTTAGAGAGTATTGGGTTTGTGCTACATGAGTACTACATTTTGAGGCTTCCACCACCTAGCTTCATAGAAGCGTTTAAAGTGATCATAATTGGATCTAAGGTTTGATATACCTTAGGTTTGTACTACGCAAATTCTTTGAAGTCAAAGATTATCTCCTTCACCATCTTAGAGACTAACTCATGCAGTCATTTCCACATCAGTTAGCCCCCTACACCAAGTGACTGCCACTGCGAAAAAAAATTGAAAATTTCATGTTTATTCAAAATCATTCAAAATCTTTTAAACCCTTACATACCTAGATCAATATAAAAGCACAAAGAGGAGCCAGGAAAATAATAGAGCCACCATAACCATACACATGTTTTTATTATTTTCCACAGAGAGAGCCTCATGTTGAAACTCTATATACAGTAGAACACTACAAGAAAAAAGGGATTTAGCATCGGCAAAATCCGACGCTATTTCGACGCTAAAAGCACTTAGCGTCGAAATAGCGTCGAAAAACAAGTCGACGCATATCTCTCGACGCTAAATAATTTTCGATGCTATTTCGACGCTAAATTTGCGTCGTAATAGCATTCGACGCCATTTAGACGCTAAAATATGCGACGCTATTTCGATGCTAAAATAGCATCGAAATAGCGTCGAAATGTTGCATCGGAAACATTATGTCGCTATTTCGATGCTAAAATAGCATCGAAATAGCGTCGCATACCGTTCTGTATAACATCCATTTTGCGTCGATTTAGCATCGTATTTTGAAAAATTTATTTTAAAAAAAAATATTAAAATTAGTTTTATAAAATTTATATATAATCCGAAATCAAATTAAAATATTTTGAAAATCCATAAAATAAAAACACCAATTTAAATTATCCGAAAACAGAAAAGTAATAGTCTAAAAACAGTGAAATAAAAAAGAAATCTACTGATGTTCGTCCCGAAGAAGATCTTCGGCTTCCTGCTCGAACTGTGTTGGACCGGTAGGTGGAGAAGGCGTTGGAGGACGCGGGAAATGTTGCAAGGCAGCTGCTAAAGTCGGGTTATCCACCGCAATAATGTTGAAGAGACCGGTCAACTGCGAGAGTGTACCTTCGACCGAGTTGTACTTCTCCTGGACCGAAGTGTAGGATGACTGAAGTGCCTCTTGTGACGTCTTTAGCCGGTCAATCTCAGCATGAGCAGCGGTCAACTGCGTCATCAACGGCTCCGAGTACTGAGAGGCGTAAGAATACTGAGATGACGAAGAAGCTGCTGGAACATCTTGGATGGATCCAACACCCATCGTCCGTCCTTTCTTCTTCGGTGCAACCTATAAAATAAAAGTGTTATACAATAAATTTATTAAAATTGTAATAAAAAATAATTTATAAATTTACAAAAATTACCTCCTCGTAAAGTCGATCGTAATCTTCGAGACCCAAATCATGAGATCCTTCTGACTCAAGCTCTGCCAATCGTTCGTTGTAGGTGTTAAACGTTTGTTCCGCCTGAACGGTAACAAACGTTTCATCCTTGCGCCGATGAGTTTTCTCCATCACTTTAATCATCGGGGGAAGATCACCGCCATCAACCTGTTAAACAAAAATAAACATATATAAAAATATACTGAAAAGTAAATAAATATATAAAATAAATAAATCAAATAATTTGAAATTATAATTTTATTAAAATAATACCATATCCAATCGTATAGTGGCATATGATGATGGACCCGCACAATGCTTAGAAGGTCCATCTCCTTCGGCAACGGGCGTCAGACGAGCTGCAGAACACTTCTTTGATTTGAGCTCCGATTTGGGATCCATCCAAAACCGTACTAGACCAGACCAAACATTGGGATCCCAATTCCTCGGCATCGCTTCATCGCCCTTCTCGCGCCAAGCTTTCTTCAAATTACCAATTGCGCCGTTGAGACGAAACATGGCCTTCTTCTGGAAAGCCGCTCTCACGTCATGGCTATGCATGTCATCCCAGTACCACCGTTGCTACAAAATACGATTAATGTAATTAATATATTTAAAATCAATTAATTTATTAATTTTAAATAAATAATTTAAATTTTACTTACCGCCCATGACTCAAACCAAATATCCCGAATGGACTGCGGGGTCTGGCTCCCATTAGCATGCGCCATTGTGAAATGGGCCATGCAAGCTTTGGTGACCGATCGAGCAACTTTGTTGTCGGTAAACCTGTAAAAAAAATTTAGATGTTAATAATTTAATTATACATTCTAATTAATAACTAATTATAAAAAAATTAAATATTGAAAAAATTTATCCTTACCATAAAGTGCCTCGAGGTCTCAACGGATGGAGGGTTGGAAGCCGGCTCTGACGTCCAGGTTGGCTTTGAAGCTGACTAATCCGCCACATAAGACCAGGGTTTGGCGGTGGAGGCTCCTCAACGTGATCATCGTCATGGGCTGCTTCGTCTTCGTCCGGCTCCGCCTCATGATCTGGCTGTGGCGGTTGCGGTGCCCGTGCCGGAGCTCGACGATGACCATAGGTTGGCGGAGCCCATCCTGCTGGAGGCTGTCGTGTATGATGGGTCGAACGCTGCGAACTCGACCCTGATCCTGATCCGCGACGACCTTCCCTGGATCCGAGAATCGTAGCATCCTCGGAAAATAAATCTCCGTATGAAGGTGGTCCATCAGACTGTAAAATAAAACAAATTTATTAATTCTACTCTTTTATATATAAAATATGAATTAAAACACACAAATCAATTTCAAAAATTAATTTGAAAAATAATTTATATTTTCCATAACTAACTTATAAAATACTTGTCAACTCACAAATCCATAAATTTATATTTAAAATTCATTTTATTTTACTTTGTATAAAAAACTTGTAAAATAATTTTATAAAATTTTAATTCATAAATTCGTTTTTATTTTCCATAAATTTTAAAGTTTTATATATAACTTATCATTACTTGTAAATTCGTTTTTAATTTTAAATAATTTTTATTTTAAATTCATAAAATACATAATTTAATATCTTAAATTCTTTTTTATTTTACTTTCCCAAAATAAGTTGAAAAATAATTTCATATAACATTAATATTCATAAATTCGTTTTATTTACCATAAATTTAAAATTTTGATATATAAATTAGCAATACAAACCCATAAATTAAGAAATAAACCAATACAACAAATCTAAATTCATAAATAAATCATTACTAAAAACCATATCAAATCTAAATTCAATTTCATTTTCTACATATATAATTCCTACAAATCCATTCCATTTCCTACCAATCTATTCTAATTCCTACAAATCTATAACTAATTCACATAACTAATTTATAAACCAAAAAATTAATCAAAATTACATAGCATGATTTGAGGAGGAGGAGGACGGAATCGGTGAGGAGGAGGAGGAAGTCGCGTGTGGAGGAGGAGGAGGAGGATGACGGTGTGCGGGAGAGAGGAGGAGGAAGAGGACGGTGGAGAGAGAGAGGAGAACGGTGGAGAGTGAGAGGAGGAGGAGAACTGTGGAGAGAGAGGAGCAGATCGGTGGGGAGAAGAGAGAAGAGAGAAGAGAGAAGAAGGAAAGTCGTGTGGGATTTTATTACCCTATTCGACGCTAAATAGCGTCGAAATAGCGTCGAATAGGGTATTAAAATCCCAACTCGATTTTTGTTCCGCGTGTTGGCGCGGGTATTAATTAAGCGGCAAATCCAAAATATTTCAGATATAGCGTCGAATTAGCGTCGGATAGCAACAATCCGAAGCTATTTCGACGCTATATCCGAATTTTTTCTATTTACCACTAAATTAATTTAACCAAATTCATTAGATTATTTTCGTTAACCGCCGATGATTTAACCAAATAAATTGAATATAGAGTTGATTTTGCGTCGATTACAAAAAATCCCACTAATAATCAACTAATTAGCGTCGGATAGTAACAATCCAAACATGTCGGTCTTCGTTAATAATCAACTAATTTTACATTTTGAATTTTTACATTCATACTTTGGTATGCGAAAGTTTAATGATGATATGTAATTAAAACTATATAAGTTTTTTGAAATTAGAACAAAATATATATTACACATATGCTTCGCTGTCTGAATCTTCATTTGAGTTATCATCATCCTCATCGGTACTTTCTTCACTCTCATTTGTAAACTCGTCTTCGGGGTTTTCTGCATCGGTAGCATCCGGAAGTATGTCAGCTTCTCGATTCAATCGGTCTATAAGAATGATGTTGTCCAAATCTTGTTCTGAAGTTGTTAGATCCACGGCAGTTTCATATTGCATAGGAGCATCGTCGGATTGAACTATAATTCCTCTTGGAGCTATTTTAATCACTGATAACCATGAAATCCTGTTTTCCTGACCCGTGGATATGGAATGAAACAAACTTGATCCGCTTGTGATGCAAGAACAAATGGATCATACTTTCCATAAGAACGCGATTCGTTAACATCGATGACACCAAACTTTCCAACTCGAACCCCTCGCCCGACAACTGGATCAAACCACTGGCATTTGAAAAGTGTGCACTTTAAGTTAACAAAACCAGGATTAGAACTTCGACAATGTCTTCTATAATGCCATAATAATCGATATCTTCGCCTCGAACAACGACACCGTAGTTCGCAGTTGCTCTATTTTTGCCACGTTCGAACGTCTGGAATACATAACCTCGTGTAAAATACATTGGAGATGACGTAACTTTTTGCAGCGGACCTTGTATCAACTCTCTAAACCATTGAGGGTATGACGTGTCTCCATAATCAACCTGACAAATATAGTATACACATTGTAATTATAGTATATATACAGAAATTGTATATATAGGTTTCTTTTAACTTACCTGACTCCTCAACCATTTAGCAAAGTGTAGCTCTTTTCGTTTTTCAATCTCCACGGATGATGCATTTGGGAAAGCCTCGTTAACCTGACGAATGAATTCACTAACAGAAAATATAGTTAAAACAAATATTTTCAAAGCATATATATGGTAAAAATAAACCTTTAATCCATAGGTTATAATATGTACCTCAAATATGGGCTAACTTCGTCGCATTGTAAGAGAATATATGTGTGTGCACAATTGTATTCTTCGTACGAGGACCAGTCTTTTTCTGATATGATTCCGGCATGCCTACCAACTGCAGAAAATATATCTGGGACATCTGAAACTGGATATGTTTGTGCGATGCCACCATCGTCGTACCTACCTGGAACTCTTTTTCGTGTTCGGACAGTTGGAGCGAGTAATATGAGCTGAAATTAGAGGTTTCTTCGGTTAAACTTCCCGCAACAATTGATCCCTCAACCCTAGCCAGGTTTTTTGCCTTTCCTTTTAAGTGTTTCATGAATCTCTCGAAAGGATACATCCAACGAAATTGAACGGGTCCTCCTAAATCGGCTTCGTAAGGGAGATGGACAGGAAGATGCTCCATCACATCAAAGAAAGATGGAGGGAATATCTTCTCTAAGTTGCACAGCAATATTGCGATGTTATTATTTAGTTGTTGAATTCCATCCTGAGTCAGAGTTCGCACACATAGATCCCCAAAAAAAGCACCAACACCTGAAACCAAAGTGTAGATATCCAATATCAACCAAAAAATAAATGTAATTACACACATCATTATATATCGTCATGATAAAAAATATACCTGCAAGTGATTCATTCACGTTCGCTGGCAAAAGCTCCGCAAAAGCGAAAGGCAATAACCTCTGCATAAACACATGACAATCATGACTCTTCATACCAGAAAATTTTTTCCCTTGCTCCACGGACTTAGAGAGTTTTGACACGTATCCATCTGGGAACTTAACTTCGTTGGAAACCCAATTGAAGAATGCTGATTTGCCTTCGTTTGACAATCTAAATATAGGCACTGGAGCTCTTCCATCTCTCGTGAGATGTAACTCAACTCTAGAGCATATGAGAGGCAAATCCAGTCTAGACTTCAAGTTATCTTCGGACCTGCCTGGAACGTTTAAGATGGTGTGCATGATGTTATCAAAAAAGTTTTTCTCAATGTGCATGACATCAAGATTATGGCGCAATAGATGATCCTTCCAGTACGGTAGATCCCAGAAAATGCTCTTCTTATGCCAATTATGTTCTTCAAGATATCCATCTGGGAGATTGGTCGGAATATTAAGCCAGTTACCACCACGTTGTGTTGTGTCCTGAGCTCCATAATAATCAAGTTGACATTCAATTTGCTCTCCTGAAAGATATGGAGGTGGGGGGACGCGTACACGTTTGCCCTTTGTGAACAACCTCCTGTTCCCCCGGTACGGATGGTTCATAGGGAGAAACCTCCGGTGACAATCAAACCAACAAGATTTTCTACCATTTTTGAGTTGGAAGGCATCTGTTTCATTTTGGCAATACGGACATGATAACCTACCATGTGTTGTCCAACCAGATAACATACCATAGGCTGAAAAATCGCTTATCGTCCACATAAGCACAGCTCGCATGGTAAAATTCTTTTTTTCTCGAGTAATCAAAAGTACGAACCCCATGAGACCACAACATCTTCAACTCGTGAATCAGCGGCTGTAAAAACACATCAATAGATCTTCTTGGATGCTTCGGACCAGGGACTAAAATACTCAAAAACAGAAATTCCCTCTGCATGCACATATTAGGCGGAAGGTTATAAGGTGTCAATATAACCGGCCACAAAGAATATTGCCTGCCAGACATACCAAAGGGACTAAAACCATCTGTACATAGGCCAAGATAAACATTGCGCTTCTCTTTAGCAAAATTAGAGTGTACCGATTTGAAGTGTTTCCAAGCTTTTGCATCAGAAGGATGCTGAACTTCTCCTTCAATAGTTGAATGTTCCGCATGCCACCTCATTGATGCAGCTGTTCGTTCGGATTGGTATAACCTTTGTAGCCTATCTGTTATGGGCAGGTACCACATTCTCTGGTACGGCACTTTACTTCTACTACCTCCTTGGGGCTTAAATCTTGGTTTTTTGCAAAATCGACATTCCTGCAGATCTTCATCATCTTTCCAAAATATCATGCAATTGTCAATACAAACATCTATCATCTGTGAGGGCAAACCTAAACTAGAAACTAGTTTATGTATGTCGTAATATGACTCAGCAGCTTCATTACCCTCTGGCAAATATTCTTTTATAAGAGCTGCCCAATCATTCATGCAACTCTCAGATTGATTATCATCAGACTTTATTGTCATCATCCTAGATGCCAATGATAATTTAGATAGACCTTCCCTACAACCTTCATAGAGTGGCTGTTTAGCAGAATCAAGCATAGCGTAAAACTTTTTAGCATCTGCATTGGGCTCCTCAGCAACATCATCAGGAGTAGACATAACTCCCGGAAATGCATCGGTTACCATTTCTTCGAACCTATTATGTTCTAACCCGACATCATGATCATAACTATTAACAAATTGATGCTGATCATATTGCTCATTCAAATAACCCTGACCCATAGGTTGGTAACTAGTACTACCCTGATCATATTGCTCATTGGTTTCATCTTCATATCCCTCTCCATGATAAAACCAAACATAATAATCAGGTGTGAAACCTCTATTAAATAAATGCGTACCAACTTCATCAATTGTCTGCGGCTTCTTCGGGGAATTTTTGCACTTTCGACACGGGCACACCATCACTCCGGTCTTTTGAATTGCAGGCACAGTACTCGCTTGAGCAATTAAAATTTCAACCCCGTTGAGGAACTCTGCTGATATCCCTCCAGTTTCATCTCTACGGCGATACATCCAACTTCTTAGTTCGTATATATCGCCCATCGTAGTCGGAAAATATAAAAATTTTTGGTTGAAATTTTTTTTTTATTTTTATATTTTTAAATATTTTTTTCATTTGATGGAGGATGCGGTCGGTTGGGGTATTTATAGGAGAATTTAGCAATGATTTAGCATCGTTTTAGCGTCGGACTGAACGAAGTAGGTAAACCCATTAAAAACGTGTTACCTAACTAACAACTTCGACGCAATATCCAACGCAATATCCGACGCTATTAGGTCGACGCTAATTCGATGCTATATAGCGTCGATTTAGCGTCTAAATAAGCTTCTAGAAGCAATATCCGTTGCTAAATTCGACGCTATTCCGACGCTAAATTAGCGTCGAAATAGCGTCATGTTAAGCAGTCCGAAGCAATTTCGTTGCTAAATCGACGCTATATAGCGTCTATTTAGCGTTGAATTAATCAGTTGCAAAGTACCATCGGTTTAGCATCGAAATTGAAAACCAACACAAAATCGACGCAATTTCGACGCTAAATTAGCGTCGGATTTATTCGATGCTAAATTTCGTTGCTAAAACTGTGTATTCTTGTAGTGGAACCTCTATAAATTAATACTCTTTAAATTAATAATCTCTATAAAGTAATAAAATTTTCCGGTCCCGAGTCGGACCAATGTAAAAATTTACGAAATTCGATAAGATGATAAGATAATAATTTTTTTGAAACTCTTATGTAAAATATGGTCCCAATAATAGTATAAATTAATAATCATATATAGTTATGCATATATAACTATGATAATGTATTAAAACAAAACTTTAATGATTTCTGTTGACATAAAATTGTATCTTGTTAGAACTTATGTTTATCTTTATATTTACTTTTTGTTTTTAGAATTTTTTTATAGGTATGTATAAAAAATTTGCGAAAAATTATAGATAAAATAATTGATTCTTTACACATAATTCTTTATAAATGTATTCATCATGATAATAACCATGATTTTTCTAAATTTTATACATAAAAACATGTATCATTTTAATTGAATAGTGTATTACAATGTTAACATTCATTCTATTTCGATAATCAAATATTTTAATCATAATTTTAAGTTAATCCATGTCATTTTTGCAAAAGATTCAAGTAAATTCCTTGATATAACATCATTCAACGAAAAAAAATTAAGAAAATTATTACCTAAAACAGATTTCTCTCTATAAATTAATATTATCAATTAATTAATATTTCTCTAAATTAATAAATTTTCAAAGTTCCAACATTATTAATTTATACAGGTTTTACTGTAATTTTAGGATTTTCTTCTTTTTAAGGTTATCTCATATCTTTGTATATTTATAAAGAATCTTTTTATACCCTTTTTATTAATGTAATATCTTATTCTACAATTGCTATGGTTTATCTACTCAGGATTGATTAGTTTATTTGTTAAGGATTTCAAGGGGATCAATGACTTGATGAATATGCATTTGACCAATATAAATTCACCAATTTTTAAGGACTTCTTCGTCATATACTGTTGCTTGATTTGACAACCTATAACTAATGTTAGATTGATTTCTGCTCGAATACAATTTGATTAATTAATTTGATCTAGCATTAAAAGAGCTCAGTCTCATAACAAGTGAGAGTTGAGTTATGGACTAGATTTAACATATCAAATCTTGCTATGAATTATCGCATATGTTTAAGGGTTTATTTACCTGCGAAAATTGACTAACTTAGAAATAATAAAACATCGCTATGAAAGTATGTAGACTATGATATCAAATGAATTTGAGTTTGAAAAATTCCACCAAATTTACATGCCTAATAGCTAAATAGATCGATTCATCAACCTCTATTTACTACTTTTACTTATTTTCATTCTGAGTTTTAGCGATAAGAACAACTTTTTTTTTTGGTCTTAGCTTAACTCTTTTATGAAAAGTTTATAGCATAACTTTTTACTTTTCAATGGATTCAATCCCTAAGTACTAAAATAGTTTGGTATGTACTTGCAACTAGATTATTAAATTTATTTGGGTAAAACTTGACAGTTGGGTGGGCGTTCGGATACCCGTTCGGATTCAGTTAAGGTAATTCGGATTTAGAGATATAGGACCCATTCGGGTACTAAGAAAATCCGGGACGGATTCAGTTTTGGATCAGGTTCGGTTCTAAGTTTGAAATCCGCTAATACCCGTAATGTGTTTGTGTTCGGGTTTGGGTTCAGATTCATATATTTTCGGATTTTCTATCCAAAAGATTCAAAATTACCCGAAATACATGTAATTGCCTGAATTTTTTCTGGATTTCGTTCGATTTAATTATTTATAATCGAATTATCCAAAAATGCCAAAAAAATCAAAATAAATTGCAATAATTCAAATATTATGCCTAAATTGGTTACTTTCACCCGAATATATCTACAATACCTAAATTGATTAAAAAACAAAGAAAAACAATAAAAATTACCTAAACTACATGAACATATCCGACCTTAAATCTAAATATGCTTAGGTTAATTTATACTTCAGGTACCCGTTCGGTTCTTGGTTCCATTCCGGGTTCGGCTCGGATTTTTTGGTATTCGGTATTTTTTTGGAAGAATATCGTTTATGACAGGACTAGGCACGGTCAGTTATCTCAAAAAATGCAGTATTTGTGATTTGCTTCGTTTTGTGGGATATTCAGATATTTTTTTGGATATTTGCGGATATCCGTTTTAAACCAAAAAAACAAAAATCAAAACACTATGTTTTTAAACAAAATTTGTTTTAATAAAATATGTAAATTAACTAATGAATAATATATTAAATTATTTAATTTACTAGATATAATTAAAAAAAAGAAGAAGTTAAAATAGTGAAAAATGAAACATGTTTTTTTTATTTAAAATAAAAAAGAAAAATATATTTTCAGTGAAAAGCTAGTATCTACCTATTTTTACTATAAATATTTTTGCTAATTATATTTAAAAGTCTAAAATGAAAATATACAGTATAAAGTTATCATATGATATGTATATAAGTAATATACGGATCAAAGCGTATATTCGGATTTTTAAAATTGGTAATTATGATTTGCTCGGCTTTAGACAGATGCTAGATTTTACTATTTTCTATGCTTTGATTCATAATGTATATTTGGATTTTTCGGATAGAATAAAGCGAATACCGAATAGAAGCGAATCCTACAAATAATTTTTCCATGGTATTAAGACGAGTGAGAACTATACTAGCCAGTTAAGAAGGTATCTATTGTGCCAACTTAATCGGAGCAGGGCCGTATCTATGTGTGGGCAAGAGGTGCTTTTGCACCAGATCCTATCATTTTTTTTCATTAATTTTTAAAGGATTTTAGTGCTCCAATTTTTTGAAATCATGCGTACAAGGGTCCAATTCTTTTAAATTTACAAAATATAGTTTTAGGCTAGTCTAAAAGATTCACAATGTAACATCTTTGTCTCTTTAAATTACTAAAAAATGGAGATGAAGTGTAAGTGATGTCACCAAATGGGACTGAAATGTTACTCCTATCGTATTTAGACCATCTCCAGTGTAAATCATTGGAGATTTTTGTCGGAAAAAATCATTATTATATTTCCTCCGGTGTAATTTAATTTTTTTACTTTATTTTAGAGTAGAAAATCGCATTCTTATATTTCCTCTCCATTGTATCCCTCTATTTCAAGAAAATGCTATTTAATCCTCTATTTGAGAGTAATTTAGAATAAATAAATTAAAAAAAAATTTCCTCCACATATAGAGCAAAAAATAACAATCTCTATTCTGGAGTTGAAAATTGAAGTGAATTGAAGAGAAAATAGAGTAGCGCTATTTTTTGCTCTATAATAAAGAAAGAAATAAAGATAGCTTAAAGATACCCTCGTTGTAACGCCCCGACCGCGCCTGCCAGTGACCCCATGTCCACTCTTGGCCCGTGGACCCATCCTTGTCCGACGGTCGGTGCGTTAGTGCGGAAAACTCGGAAGACTTGTTTACTGACCCTGCAAATCACCAATTGATCTTTCTCCATGTTTTGTCCTCACTCACAATGTACTGGAAATGACTTCCCAATAGGTCGCCCATCCTTAAATTGCTCAAGTCCAAACAAGATTAACTCTGGAGTTCTCTCTGGATGTGTGACGGAAAAGATAAGTGCACTTTGGTGATATATGTAGCCAAATCAATTCTTATAAACCTCTCTCCATGCACCACATATATCCTGAAACCGGGATGTTACACTCGTAAACACTATAAGCTAGTATATCATCTTTTCGTAAAAAATGGTTCCATTCTGAACTCCTTCTACACACAAGTTCACACGCAAATACTATAAATCTCGTAATCTCGTTTCTATGAAGCTGTGAAACAAGCAAGATAACGAGAAGATGTCGGGGACATTTCATACTCTTGAGCATAATTAAACATACTGCGATGGATTTTTAATCATATAAGAAACAAATTTGGAAATGGATCTATCGTATCAAGTACGAATCAGATGGTAACATTGAAATCAACGGCAATTCTAAAAAATACAACAATTTAAAGTTTTGTTTCCAAAAATAGCATCAAAATTTTTTTAAATATACCGCAAAAAATGTTGTTTCTTCAAAAATAGCACAAAAATCAAATTAAACTTTAAACCTCTAAAACTAAACCCAAAAACTATATCCTAAATCTTAAATAGTTAACCCAAACCTAAAAATTAAAATTTAATCTTTAAAAATCAAATTTGTGTTTGTGGTATTTTTGGAAACTAAATTTTTGATGCTATTTTTGGAATATAAAACATTTGATGCTATTTTTGGAAACAAAACTTAAAAGTGTAGTATTTTTGGGAATTCCTCTTGAAATAAGGCATGCTGTTGATCTTGATAATCGTTAAGAAGGACTTGATTACACAAAACAACTCATATTTCGAAGCTCACAACCGTTCACACCTTCGTCAAGACTATTGTCGCATTGCCGGCCACCTTATATACCTCACCATTGCTCGTATGGAGCTTTATTATGTTGTTCATATTTTCTCTTAATTCATGAATAGTCTTCATCAATCGTATCAGGATGTTGCCATGCATGTCGCTCCTTTTCTTAAAGGTGCACCTAGCCAATATCTACTTTTTAAGCCAGCACAAAATCTTCAGCTCACATGTTTCTAATATTTTGATTACGTTTCTTGTCCACCCGGTTATCAGTCTCTTACTATGTATGTAACCTTACTTGGTGACTCTCCTATTTCTTAGCATTTGACTAAGCAGAAGATCGTTTCTAGTTCCTCGGTTGAGGCTGAATTTTGTTTAATGGATGTTACCATGCATTAATGAACTGAAATAGCTTTATTAGTTTCTTCGACATTTTTAAAGATGGTTCCACTCCTCTATATTGTGATTATCAAGTTGGGCTCCAACACCGTCTTCTATGGACAGAAAAAAGTAAAAATGGATATTGATTGTCACTTTGTGCAGGGTGCTATTAAAGAAGAATTCATATGAATGACGTATGTTTGTATTTCTGATCATGCCACTAATATTTTCACGAAAGCATTCAACCAAAATCAACTTCAAAGATAGTATTATGAATAAGACTATTTCCTATTCAATATATATTGCAAATATGACTATTTTTTTTTATTGTAGTTTGTTCTAGCAACAGATATATACACAAATGTTCCGTTACTTCAACACACAATTGCAACAGGTAAGTTTACAACGATTCACGAATTATAGAGGTATCTATATATCCATACGGCGTGTAATACAAGGCTATACACTGGTCAGTTATATGAATTATATGTATGTGAAATCTTTTTTATCCTTTTTGAGGGTCAAAGAGGGGAGAAAAAGCAGAGAATAAAGTCCTTAAAAGGAGGGTCCGTAAAAGTATGGGAAAGCATTATTTTTATTTTAAAGTTGTCTAAGAAAATGACAAAGGCTTTTAGAGCAGGAGAATATATGCTTTCTCAACTTTAGGGCATCACTGTCCAACAAACATGCCCCATTCCTTCTATTCTTCATCTTTTTATTTTCCTAATTTTTTTACAGTTATACATTATATATCTAATTTCAGTTTTATGGTTCCACATCCAGAAGTCTGAGGTTCGATTCTCAGATGATGAGATTTATTAACAAAAATATGCAGATTAATGGAACCAACGTTGTGCAATTACAGCCGTTTGCCGTGATTCGGTGCAGTAAAGGTAGAAGGTATCATTTATTAGTATCGAGCATGAAGTGTTGTTTGTCGTGGAACTAATAGAGTCGGAGTGAATTATCCGTGGTATTTATCGTCTTTGTAACCGTTCTCATAATTTATAATAAAATAATATTAAAAAAGATTCAGTTTCATGCTATAGTTATAACTAAATAGAGTTAAATTCGAATCTCATATATTTATATATAGAAACACAAGCAGACACGCGCATGTGTTCTATATGAGGTATTATTACATCAATGTGACTTTAGAAATGCTGTCCAATAATAACCGAAAAGTGTCTGATCTATAAGATTCAAATTTATTATATAATAATCTATAGTAAATGTTTTGAGTTTGAGTTGATAAGGTTATTGGTTTCTCTAGTTATTTGATACGATATTCTATCTGATGTTAACATTGTGAGTAAGAGTTACAGTCAGAAGACATAAATAATAAATTTGAATCTTACATTAATTTTGAAAGGCTAGTCAATGATTTTAAAGAAAAGAAAGTATTAAATTTTGGTTACTCATAGGCTTGCAACTCAAAACCAATTGGCAATGAGTGGATTGGTCATAACCCTTTATATATTAGTGAACTAGGGAAGGCCACGCGTTGCGTGGGGTTTAAAAATTAACATGGTCAAATATACAATTGATTCTAGTGTATTGATTATTTGTGTATTTAATGTTATATAAATTTAGTGTTTATTGTAAATAATTATCTAAGTTGAAAGATTAAGCATTTGTACCAAATTGTTATACATATACAATGTTATATGCACTACGGTTTCCTAAAAAACTGATTGCTTATCTTTTTTTTTGCATCAAATACGTTTGTAAAAATCTACTGATCAGACAAGTTATAATATATTTTGCTTCTACCGAGACAACTGCATCATCTCAACAGAAATGTTAGAATGCATATTTCTTTTTATTTTATTAGAACCTTGAATCATAAGAAAATAATATTTGATGCTTCATTGTATTTGTGTCTCACTTTATTTATCGATTTGTTGTAATCTTTATCTTTCACATCGATTTATTGGTGAAATGATTCTCTGTTTCTAGATTTATAATTTGTGGTGGAGTAATGTTTTCTTTCGATAGTCTTGGTTATGAGCGTTACTTTGTCCAACACAAATTATTTTAATTGCATTAGTGGGTAATTGGTAAATTAGCTTTGAAAGCTATGAAAACATTTTAAGAAATGTTAAAAGTCTAAATTTCTCGATCAGACTTTAGTATTTTAATAGCCTTAAGAGTCGTAGAATCATTCTTTAAATGACTCACATCATTTTTTTTTCTTCATGTTATGCTTCTTTTTATTAAACCTTCTCTTTTGTGATTTTTTTATTTTAAATCACAATTACCTATATAAAATCAAAGTTTTAAACGTTTTCGTATAGTAATTGTTGAATTTGATAAATAAATTGTATATTTTCTATACATAAATTTACAGAAGAATTATATAAATGTACACAACACACTTAATTGTAATTTGCTAGAATTAATTGCTAAAGTTTTTAAAAGACATTTAGTTTTCATTTTTTATTCAATAATTAAATTAAAAAAACTAAATGTCAAAAAATTAGATGATTAAAGTTTTTGGGACTTAATTCTCGATCAATCTTTGTGGCCCTCATTGTTCGCGAATGAGAAAGAAACCCTTTCATGTTTGAGTTTGTTCATTTAGAATATAATTCCTTCAACTTCATTTTTATTTCATTTGGAATCAGAAAGAGAACAACTTCATTTTTATTTACTTATTATTTCATTTAGAATCAGAAAGTGGTATATGTTGAAATGAAAAAAAGAAAAAGAACATATTTACTTATTATTTCTTTCTTTTTTCCCCCATCAGTATTAAGATTCATATAATCTCATAGAGTATGCACTTGAATATGTTGAAATGGAAAAAGAAAAAAAGTGGAGTGAAGCACAAAGACTTTTGTACAATGAGCAAAGGCAAATATCGACTGAAGCCCAAAAGCTAGCAGACGAATACTGACTGAAGCCCAATCTCATAATATCCATCGACCATCGAGATTACCTTTCCAATGGTCATAGCACGAAAAAACTTGATTTACTAGGCTTATTTTGACACAAACTCTGTTATCTTTATAAGCATAAGCTCTGTGATTTTTGGTTCTAACTGGCATTCATTCCTATCCAAACTCCAAGCAAATCTATCATTATGAACTTGAACCAACATGGGATATCGAACTTAGAAAGACTAGTCAACTTTGAACACAATCAGTGTAAATAGAAGCCTGAGTGTTTTGAGCCTAGTTAGTGCTAACTTTAATAATGCCCCTTTAGTAGAGTTTTACATCACACAGAATTGAAAAACAAGACTTAGAAACAACAATTATCAAGGAAACTAAAACTCTTTTAACCAAACAGAAGATAATACAAAGTTCAAAGGAACACTGGTGAAGATCAATAACAAGGGGACAAGGTTCCTAATCAAAACTACAAGAAAGTAACCCCAAGCATTATATAATCTAAAGGACTTGATTCCCACTCGTTTCAAGTTCCAAATTAGAACAACCAAATGAAAATTCCACTACCAGATTTTAACCGATTACAGAAACAAACAGCAAACGCAGGAGACCACATTGCAGCAAATTATGATTTAAGTAAAACATACATTTTATGCTCCTCCTCCTTCCTTCTCCTCTCGCTCTCGGTTCCATTGCTCAATCCTTGCCCTCCTCTCCTCACTTCCTTCTCTTCCACCACCCGGGCTCCCTCCTCGTTTAGGGCTTCCCTGTCTCTTCCTTGAACCTTCCCTTTCCTGCCTGTCTGACCTCTCACTGCTCCTTTTTCCACTTCCATGCCTGTAAAACTCACGGTCTCTGTCACGGTGACTGAATTCCCTGTGAGGAGGATCACGCCGATCATACTCTCTCTTGTGCCTAGGGCTTATACTTCTGCTCCTGCTCCTGCTTCTGCTTCCCCTGCGGTATGACCGCCGATACCTCCCAAACAGTTTTCTCCTCAACTCCCTCGAAACAAGCTTCACGTGCATGAAATTACAGTAGCCACCACGGTTACAGTTGTTTTCTTCATACTGCCGACAAGTTGCTTCGCGGAAATCCGTCACAGGAGAGAAATCCGCGATGATGGGACGTCCCGAATAATACCTACCTTGCAGAGCCTGCAAGGCGGCTGCAGCCTGATCTTCTTCCTTAAACTGAACATACACATTGCCAATCATGTGGTCAGCGAGGTTATCACAAATGTTGAGGCTTTCAATCTCGCCAAATTTCCCGAGCTCCTCAAAGAGATCCTCAAAGAAATCCTCAAAATGCTCTTGAATCTTGCGCGGGTCTAGCGGTTGGCCCTGGGCATCGACACCGGGGGTTATCATGTCAGGCCTCTGGTACATGTTGGAAAGGAGAAGCGTCGGGGAGATGGTGGGACGGTTGTGGAGCCGAGAGCACCGGTCACCGTGACGGCAAGCGCCAATCTTGAAGTAGAAGGGACAGTTCACTCTGTCCTTTTCGGTACCAAAGATTGAAGCCAAATGCTCCGCCATGACAGAATTCCCACCCTGATATAGTGTTGTAGTAAATCAAAAGAGACCAAATCTGTATGAACAAATCTAAAACTATATGGAAAAGGCCTAGACCTGTAACATCAAGATCAAGACACAGATTTTCGCTACAAAATTAGGGTTACGAAAGCGAAGATATGATAAACTATTAGAAAAAAAATCGCATAGATCTTAGTAAGCTATTGAGTTCACTGGGAACAAGAAACAAAAATCAAATCGGAAATAATCAAAAACGAAATCAGGAAACAGGCGAATCGAATCGCAACACGAGAAATCAAATTCAAAAGCAAATTCGAAAGGAAAGCAGAGAGAGCGAGAAAGAAAATCCAGCCAAGGAGAGAAAGCACCTAGCTGAGAAGCAGAGAGATAACGGAAGAGAGAAGTGTATTAGATCAGAGAAGAAAGATAGAGAGAGAGAAGGCGTTACGGAGATGGAAGAGAATACTTACAAACTGTTACAGAATGAGAGATCTGTGAATAGAGAAGTCGGCGTCGGTGGAAGAAATCGCCGACGAGGAGCTGCCGTCTCCGATTTGATGATCTAGGGTTTTCTTTGTTCGCGAGTTAATGGAGAGAGAAGAGGAGAGTCTCGCCTGACTAATATTTATTTGATTAAATAAAAATAATTAAAAATAGAACCGAGTTTTCTCGAAAGGGTTCACCGCTATAAAAAAAAGGAAATAACATTATTACGAGCCACAATGGATGAGTTTGCGCTTATCCGATTGCACAATTTGTTAATAACTACGTTAAGTCAACTATTGTAAATGTAGTTACCATAGCAGCTCTATAAATTAATATTCAATAAAATAATAAATTTTATTAATCTCAAATCTGATCAATGTAAAATATCACATAATTCGATAAAATAATAAATATTATAAAATTTTTATGTAAATATATGGTCTCAATAATATCATAAATTAATATTCGGTATATAAAATTTTATACATATATATCTAAGGTATATTTATATATGATGTTAGTGTTGTTTGTTTTTTTTCTTAAGATTGAAATCTCTTAATAACTCAAAAAACTATTAGATGTAATAAACACAAAAAAACAAAAATATAAAAAAATATATAATTTAATTTATATAAAAAATTCAAGTAAACAAAAATTTAGAAAATTATAAAAAAATTTTTGGTAAATTAATAAATCTCTAAATTAATAAAATATCATAATACTAACATTATTAATTTATTGAGTTTCTACTGTATATACTAATGTTTGGGTTGATTTTCATAGTGCTGATGTGTTGAGGATTTGTTTTGTAAATCGGTTAAGTAAGCTGTCAGAGACATGAGTGATATCTAAAATCACGAGTAGATATGATAATTGTCTTTCTAATTATTTTTCGATTCTCAAATCAAGACACACAATTCGCGGTCCTGATAAGACAAATATTTGAGTGAGGTTAGTTTTCCAACCAATCCAAAATTATTCTGGTAAAGTACTAAGAGTAAAAGTGTATTTTGTTTAATCGAGATCTCTCTTACGAGATATTTATAGACACACGTGAGTCGGATATAGGAACGGAGTTACTTTGGGTTAACCCGACTCATACGTACATTATTTACTCTACAAAAAGGACCATGATTTCTGACAATCTTATTTCGGCTCCATGCTTTCTCGGTTCGGTGTACATTTTGTTATTTACGCATGAGTCAAGTCATTCAATTTTGAAAATACACAATATAGATAGTTCAACACAATAGATGTCGTATGGGGTTGCGGCTAAACCATCTCGGATGGATTAATTGAGTATGTTTTGGACCTCGCAATATCCTCCTCAAACAACTAAATAATAAGTATGTCTCCAATTCAATGTTCTTTTTCTCTTTTAGTATGATTTTGTTCTTTTTCTCTTTTAGTATGATTTTGTTTTCGTTTTGTGTAAAATAAAATAAAATCGCCCATCTAAACTCATTTTTTCATTAATTTGCTAATATAAATCAATTAATCTCATGACACTAGGAAATAGAGGGTGTCGTAGGAGTATATCAACGCTACGCAGATGGGTTACTTTGAGCGATGACTTGTCTTAAAGAAAGGAGAATTAATGCGGTTAGATTAGAAACAGACTGTACAAGCTTGATAAAAATGACGGAGAACCCTTTTGATTGGCTAGCTTTTCATTCGGACCATTTTTATTCTTTTAGGAAATCTTTCAAGTTTTCTATTTGTCTTTTATCGAGTAAGAATGTATGTGTTGATGCCCTTGCAAAAGGTGGACGAATACGTGGTTATCTTTTTTTCTCACGTAAATCAGACAAATTTGAAATAGCTCTCTCCATACCGCAATCATCATACCACTTTCAATTGATTTAATATATGAGATTCGTTGAAAAAAAAAACGAGAAAAAAACAATTATGTTTTTGAAAAATACATTGTTTGAATTCAAATAACATATGAATTTTCAAAACAATAAATAGTGTTTCTAATTAACAATACATCATTTTATAGAAGTACACTGAAAACCTAAACATGTAAAGTCAAATAAAAAAATTTATCACTAAATTTTCTTTTTTACCTTTTGCCGGCTAAGTCCATTTTTTCAAAGTGTTGGTTGGCCACAACGCACTGGGCCACTAACCCTTTGAACATTCTTAGGATCTGAACCCTGGTTTGGTGAGATGGCAGCAGAGGTAAGTAGGCCTAGAAGTAAGGACCACTGTCCCACATGCTCCTCTCACCTTAAAGTATCTAATATAAAACTAACATTTTTCAATTTACTTCAATTAAATTTTAAATTATAATTAAAATGATCCAGTTGTGTTTGTACGTGTTAAGAGTCTCTCAATATTTTTAGAGAATCTCTCAAATGAAAACCCCTCTTGTCTCTCCCTCTCCTTTTTTCTTTGGATTTTCTTGATTTTTTTTATTATGAGAAACTTAATGGGGAATTGGTCAACACCTTATAAATAAACTTGAAACTTGCAGAACGTTTATGTTCTTAATTTTGAAAAATTAGGGTCAACACCAAATGATGGTTTGCAATCTAAGTTGAGTGGCGTGTTATGAAGCTAAAACATAATCCTTATCCCAAGCCAACGGGTAATGATAGCAAAACAGGTAGAGAGATTCGGCTGAATACGTGATCATTATGCGAATCTGAACACGAAACATGGATTAGAAGTTTTCAACACGGGAACATGTCCTACATAATTGCATCTACATGGTTAGAGACCAGAGATAATAGCACCTGATCGAACAAAAACTATTTAAGAAATTGAAAAGAAAAAACAAGTCGAAACCAATTTGAAGGAAACCCAAAAATACAGAATCAACTTGAGAAGATTAAATATATGATGATGATATTGAAGTCTACTAGTAATTAAGTGGACACTTGTACAACCAACTCTATACATAATCTCTAGCAAAATGAAGAAGAAGAATCTTGAGAGAATCACTTTAATGAAGAAGATAAGTCTTTTCCTGAGAGGCTTAACTTAGCCAAAACCACCTCACTCAGATTACTATATAACCTTACACTGCCTCTCTCACGAGTCTCCTCCACAGAATCTTTCTTTGTTTATCGACCAAACTTAAGACTCCAAGAGAGATTACATCTTCAGGCTGCTCAACAATGGCTCACCAGATGCCAGGCTGTCTATGGAACTGCAAAGGGTAGCCGTGAAACGGATAGGGTCTAGCCATGTGGACCGGCTTTATGGCTGTAGGTATTGTCCAAGCTAACTCTCTTCTTGGCGGCGGCATAGCCCTCCTTCTGTCCACTTCTATCAGTTTGCACATCTCCTGAATCACCTCTGTCACCAATGAAACAAAGAGCCCGCTATTTAATCATAAAATCACTTTGCAGTAAATTTCATTCGTTCGAGTTTTAGATGAGACTATTAACCCTAGTTCCAATCTCAATATGTTCCCGTGGAAGTAAGAACTTGATTTCATCAAGACTAGACTAAAAATGCTTCAACTTATTATGTGATCAAAGAATTGGCAATTATAAAGAGAAATATTATCAACTGCTAAAACCAAGTAGAGAGCATCTTGTTCTTTAAAACCATTACCTTTTAATTGCTTAGTTGTTACTCCAAACTCCAACCACCAATCTCTCCTGCTGCCTACTTTTGCGTTCTGAAACGTGGTAGCTAGGTGCACAGTGGCAGTTGCAATAACATGGGGTTTGTACTGCAAGCATAACGTCGTTCGAAGCCTACACATAATCCATTATAAGATTATTTTTAAACTCCATGTGGGGGACAAAACAAGGAGAAACTATATGATTCATTAGCAAGGGTCTTTACCAATCATGCACAAAATTCCATGCAGCTGTGGCAAG
The DNA here is from genome assembly GCA_964056655.1 of Arabis hirsuta. Taxonomy (NCBI): domain Eukaryota; kingdom Viridiplantae; phylum Streptophyta; class Magnoliopsida; order Brassicales; family Brassicaceae; genus Arabis; species Arabis hirsuta. Next base: position 25,702,514 of record OZ053307.1, read on the forward strand.
GTCAGGCCAAGTGTTCAGCCTATTCAAAGCCGCAGCCAGAGGTTTGTAGGGAAGTTCAATGTCAAGAAGATGGAAAGCACTCGTATCCAGCAGAAGTCTCTCCCCGGCCAAAATGAATTCTTTAAATTCATGGTAATATTCCTACAGGAAGAGTAACGAGTATTAAATAAGCACATTGAGCAATGCAAATTTACAAATAGATAAATTTTACAAATACTTACAGTTTGATGGATTCTCATTGAGGCAGAAGGATCCCACTCATAGATTATTTCATAAGACGAAACAATGACACTGGACAGTTGACATGGCTCATCTTCTGCTTTGCAAGCGAGGAACAGACTGGCAGTTGCTATTGTCTGCAAATCACCAAGTGAGAATAGGGAAAAATAAAAAAATCTTAATCAGGAGAGACTGAACAACTTTATAATATTCTTTTCTTTTCATCAACATATGTGTTGCTCACAACCAAATTCTGTATAAAGTATCAATTTCTTGGTTAGAGAATATCCAATCATCTGTATTTCCAGTCAGCTTCAACGAATGCATTTGATGAACCATATGAATGCTAAAATGGTTACCTGCCAGTCATTTTTTGCATGAGATTGGCGCATGTAAAACCGATGGCACATCACCATTGCACATCCTACTGTGACCTGGGACCTGAAGCAATGAGATCGTCAAAAAACCATCTACAGCACAAAAATCGTATCATGAAATAGTTCGATATCATAATATCTTCAGCAGCCAAAAGCTTAGACATTACTTTCACCGAAACCGACGCACGTGATTAATGCAAAATACAAAAACACACCAGTACCTATGATAGATGATTCAAAAATAGTGGGCCGAGGAGAGACGCGCACTTGCTCAGTAAACTAAGAACCTCAGTTGGTAATGGTAGGAACAGCTGAAGGTTTTGATAACCCAAGCAAAGAATTTACAAATACATACATCAATCAGAAGAGCATGTATAAACAGGTGAAAAGCTCCAAAGCAAATTCACGACAACGACAGATGCAAGCCTCCCATTGCCGATGAGATGTAGGCCAAATATATGATGCATAGACACCAAATTTTGACTATCTTATTACGTAATTCTCCATTCTTAAGATAAATATGTAGACAAAATGGAGAATTTCTAGTTCAAGAACCTCCAGACCACCTCCCACAGTGGCCCTACGACAAAATTTCAACAGTTAGGCTAGCCATTGTCATGCATTAGGCACCCTCTTTAGCTAAAAAAAAGTACCAACAAAAATCAGAAGCATTAAGTGTACTCTAGGAAGCAACCAACCAAAGAACAAACACTACTTCCCACATAGATAAAACCCAAAGAATACATTTTTGAGCTTACACATTGAGCTTCATGCCAAGTCTTTGCAAGAAGGTGCAATACGAAGACCTTAAAAACGACTCCTTCACCAAGTCAATCCCATCCTTTCTAGATGGAGAAAAACGCTCAATCTCTTCCTTGCTGAAATACCACTTTGACGTTTCGCATTGAGGTGAATCCGACAAAGGTACGTGTCTCCCTTCCGCTTCGAAATGTTGTCGGGACCGCTTCCTCGGATGCTCCTCTCCCATAGCAACGACTAACGAAAACGTTACAATCTTTCAAAAACTAACAAGACAAACTCAAATATATATATGAAGCTGCAGATTTTGCTGACGAATATCTGCAAATGGCAAGCACAATCGTTAAACGAAAATTGACAAATAAATGGAAAAAACCAAATCTGTAAATATAACAAAATTAATTATCAAAGCTGAATTAGACTTCTTCTTTGGGACATAACATAACAGGACGCAAATCTGATTCCAGTTTCACATATTATGTTACTTTTATTGCAGCATTAACAAAAGATTTAGGAAAATAATCAAAACATATTCGATTAAATCAGATACAACAATGAAATCTGGAAACAAATCGAATAACTACAAAAAACGTCGTGAAAGATTTGAGCGATGAGAACAAAGGAAAAACGAAATCGAATTGAAGAAAAAACACGAAAATTGAAAAGCAAGATTTGAGATTTCACTAACCCACGTTTTGCTTGGCGAAGAAAAGATCTTTTGGAACTTTGAAATTTCTCTGCCTTTTTTCTTCTAATCTCCGAAAAATATCTAAAAGCGGTGACGCGATTTAATACCTAAACGATAAATATCGGTTCTCAAGCAAATGGGCCAGATTTTTCGATGAAAAGTATAGTTAGTGTGTATAATGGATATAGGCTTGGGCCCTTTAGTGGGATTTTTTATTCTAACATCTACTCAATGACAGTCAAAAAGGCATCAATTAAGCAATTATATATATACTATATGATTTCTCACACCTTGAGCAGGTTCATATGGTGCAGGTTTAAAATATATTTGAATAAAATTATAAATTGCTATTATCAATAATTGTGATATTAATATGGATATATGTGTTTTATAATGATTATGTGTAGATGTAAATGTATTTTGTAAAAATAAAAATTATGATTCATTATTGTAAATTTTGATTAGCAATTAACTTTTTAATTAGATTCATGTTCCACATTATGACATACCAAGAGGAAGATTTGATGGTAAAAGATTGAAGATAGACACAAAAATTTTTTTTCCACATACCATTTTTCAGTGTTTCTCAAACTCATTCAAATTTTCTCAAACTCATTCAAGTTTTTAGAGATTAAACCATGTCATCTTTTTCTATAGACATGTCATAATTTTTTCATGACAAGTCATAGTTTTGAGCCAATAAAATTAAAACAAATAATCATTCTAACTAATTGTACTTCTCTTTTAATAGGAAGGAGATGTTGTAAAAACAAAAAAAAACAAATATATATATATATATATATATATACTATATTTTGGCCCGCGCCCTAGCATGGGATTAAATGATTGAATAAATTAGTTAATTGATATATAATTTTTTAATATTTAAATTTTAATGATTGACAAAACATATGATTTTAATAACTATAAGCGTAAAAAATGATATATATTGTGCATAAAATAAATAAAATTGAATACTTTTGATCAACCATATGTTATCAGTTTTAGTATTTTTATTTGTAAATTGATCAAAATATATGCAAATTTTATTTATTTTAATATATTTTAAATATAAAATTGATTTTCGTTATTCGTTTAAATTATAGAACATACGATGTCAGACATTTCAAACGGAAAACAATATTTGTTTTCCAATAATAAAATGTATAAATATTTGTAAGCGTGATGAATATATATAGCAGAGTACATATCATAATAGAAATATTTAATGAGTTTATATTAAAATTTAATGAGAATATGTGGAGAATTTCCACCATGGCATATACTTTTAATTGAAATATTTTGAATGGTTAAATTAAATGATGTGTCCCTCATATTGCTCTTTAATTGACATCTATGATTTTTTTTTAGTATCTCCTCAATTAATATATAGAGGATATATATATGCAATTGGAGCAATAAGACACATCTTCGAGTTATCATGCCTAAATCTAGAAAAAAAAATGTTCAATGATTGTTCCTAAAGAACATATTTTTTAACTTCGATGGAACTAGTGAAATAGTGGTCTTTGCAGCATCAGAATACGAGCGAACATATGTGGAGCTATTCTAATAAGTGAGTTAAAGTGTCGTGGCAAAAAAAGCTAACGTGGATAGAGCGCCAACAATAAGGATCTATTCAGTTAAGGGAGATTTTGTATCAAAAGATATTGGATACGTATAAATCAAGGAAAAGACAACATACAAAGATTATCTTATCCGATAAATATAAAAAGGACTGATGAGTTTTCTTCTAGGGTTAGCCGTTTCAAGAAAAAGAAAAGTTGCAGAGCTTTTCTATTGAGAGAGTTGTGATCACTCTGTAAACGGGCCAAGAGTGTTGTATAAAACCAAACAAGAGATTGTGTAAAATTCTTGTAAGATTTCTAATAAAGTTGAAAACTCGGTGCGCCGGAGTTTTTGGGTTATTGTTCTTGTGTTCATCCGCTTTTTTCATTTGGTATCAAAGAGGGCATCTGAACCAAGTTGTAACTTACAACATGTGAAGATCATGCAGAAAGGATGAACTCAAGGGAGCTTATAGCTGTGCAACGGATTCCTATTCTAGAAAAAAGAAACTATGGTCATTGGAAGATGAAGATGAGAGCTAGCATCCAGGGAATCAATGAAGACGCATGGACAGTGGTTGAAACCGGATGGAAACCACTAACTACCGTAGGAGAAGACAAGGTTGAAGTACATAAGAGCAAGTCGTTGTGGACAAATCAAGAGAAGAATATGGCAAAGTTCAACGCCAAAGCTTTATCTGCCATATTCAATTCGGTGAATGAAAATCAGTTCAAACGTATCCAATGTTGCAAATCGGCTAAAGAAGCATGGGACAAGATGAAGAAGACGTATGAAGGTACAACAAACGTGAAAATATCCAGATTGGATATGCTTGCCTCAAAGCTTGAAACAATCAGAATGGACGAAAACGAAACTATTGAGGAATTTTGTGGAAAGCTAAGTTTGATCGCCAACGAGGATCAAAATATGGGGGGGGGGAAATCTAAAGACAAGAAGCTTGTGAAGAAGTTGTGAGAAATCTATCGGCCAAGTTTGAAACTAAAATGGCAATGGGTATGTCTCTTAATACGGATACGATTAAGTTTGATCAAGTTGTTGGTCACCTTCAAACGTATGAGAAGGACATCTCAACCAATAATAGCAATACGACTCGTGGTATACGTTTGTGAACTTAAACAAACAGTGAGTCTAATGGCAAAAAATTTCAGCCATGTGATGATAAGATTTGAGCATGGTACAAGAAGGAATTTTGACAAAGGTTAACATAGAAAAAGACATCGTAATATGGGTCAAATAAAAATGAGCCAGAATGTCATGAATGCCAAGGTTATATGGACATTTCAAAGTTGATTGTCCATTTTCTAAATGGAGAGAAATGGAGTGTCTCGAATGCAAAGGGTTTAGGGTCACACTAAATCAGAATGTGTGAATGGACAAGCTAAGAAGGAGAAATCTTACTTTGAAATGAGTCAAAGTAATTCTGATGACAGTTAAGATGAGGGTGATAATGTTACTGGATATTGTGTTTTCACTATGACAATTGAGAGAATTTCAGAGGGCGAAACTAGTGACGACGGCGACAAAGGCAAGGCAAACTCATCCGAAAGTATATTAGTATGTCTACGATATCTGGAATTAAATCTTCTTCTAACATTTATTAGTGTGTCTACCATATCCGAAGTCAAATCCTCTAATTTTTATGGTTAAATTATACCCACACAAAAAATCGAAAGGGATATCAAAAGTTATCCAACATTATGGAATATTACATTATCATTAATTTAAAATCTGTGAAACCAGTGAGCCTCCGATTCAGATTATCTTCCTTTTTTTCTCTCGCGTATGGATAAACCCAAGAGAGTGAAGACATGTCAATCCATAAACTAAAACAAAAATCATCTTTCTTTCTGTTACGAATCTTCATTTAAAAAAATTATCAAAAAAATTTTACAATCAATTTCACTCCGGAGTTAAAAAGCCTCCTAGGAAGCAAACATCAAACGCTACCAACGCAAAAAGATCAAAATGGTAGGTTGTTTGTGTTGAATAGAGAATGTTTTATAACATTGAATGAACAACATATTTATTTTATTCTGATTCAACATTTGTATTTATTCACCGTTTGTTTTTGGATTTTGTTCTTATTAATCAGCATCTGATATGACCGAAGAAGATAAAAACATGTACGCCAATTTTCTTCTCTCTTTTTTTTCATTAATTCTCTTTTTCATTATCATATGCAAACTGCATCTTTGTTTTGTCACACATGTCTCGCAAGTGAATTCACTTTTGTATAATTTTTGTTTCATATGCCTTTCGTTTGAATTTAATTGGCTTTAATCCATGTTAAAAAACGCTTCTGCCGCTGCGTCGGCGGTAAAACGCTCGGCGGTCCTGACCGCCGCGAATATGCCCAAAATGCTGAAAAACACGGAAATTTGATTGAAAGTCGATTTTTCTTGATTTTATGAGAAGAGAATGATGTTAAATGATAGATCCATTATGATTTCGTATAAATCAAGTGAAATATTTGTCTAAATCGATGACTGATACAACAAAAACCAGCGGCGGCCACTAGGGTTTCTGAATTTTTTTTGTCAGTTTATGGAGAAAATGATAATAAATTGACCATTTTGCCCTATGAATAAAAAACAGAACATAAAGTAAAATACAACACTAGGGACCAATACGATAATTAAGGCCCAAATTCTCAAACTGACCAAGTGGACCAATACGATATTCAATTATTATGCACCACCGCAAATATATAATGCAATATTTATAATTTTAGTTATGAATTAAAAATTATTTAAAAAACTTTAAAATTAGTCTCCGAGTAATTCCCATTCAAATCCCGAGTTTTGAATTTTACGCTAGGAGCGTGCCGAGCGCCTGATTAGCACCTAATGAGTTCTTGAACCTTTGTTTTAATTAATAGATGAATCTTTTGTAAATTGTGTTTAGTTGATTGTAAAAGAATAGAAATGCTATGATGTGACTTTGGATTGCTTGATTTAATTTCCTTTGTCCAATTGTTCATAGATCTGATACGACTGATTGGTTTAAGCAGAATCCTCTTTATCATTTGAAGTCATTCTGTTGTGCTAACATGTTTCATTTGTTATTTATTCTTGACAAATGTGGTACTCAATTTCTTATATCTTGTTTAGATGTTGCTTGAGCTATGTTTCATATTTGAATAGGATGGTTTAAGTTACGCATTTGATTGATCATGTGCTAACTCAACATCTATGACAGTCTGGTTTTATATTTTCTTTAATCTTTATTCTTTAGGCAGCCTTGATAGTAATCCAAACATGTAGGTCAATATTTACGACATGGTGTACAGTATAAAAAATGTACAATAAAGTTTTATATGTATAATTATGTAGGAGAAGACGTGGGAACCTTCGTAAATCTACTTTGCCTCAACCTTGTGACACTCCGAATCAGGGATATCGCTTATCTAGCGAGGAAGAAGACAATGATTCATCCTCTGATGATGATTACAAACCCCGTAAAAGTGGTAAGAGAAGAGTTCAAATACCTGAGTCAAGTGACATTGGTTCCCAACAACTTACTGAAACTAAGGTTCCCATAAGAAGACGTGGGAGACCAACAAAAAAGAGGGGTAACAAGAGAGCAAAAAAAGGAGTTAAGTCATCTCTACCTTTGGGAAACGTTCATCAAATATCTGCTTTATCAAGCAATGATAAATACAAAGCTCTTAGTTCTACTTCTCATGACATTAACATTAATGAAAATGGCTCTGAAGAAATAAAAGGGAATAAGCCTTTGGTGGTCGAATCGGGCGGAAGCGACATACGCCAAACAAAGATTGAGAATCGCGTTGAACGGTTGGAGGCTTATCTTCAGGATCACGAAAGAACCGACGAGGAGGTATAAAAAATTCTTCTATGTATTGTGTCTCACTCAAAAACTTGTAAATATTTTGCTTTTCTGATCGGTGTTATTTCTAACACGCAGATGGATATTAACGTGTTGCTTATCTCAATGGATGAGCAAACAGCACCAAATTTGGAAAACTCTCAACTAACGTGCGGGCCTGACTTAACATTGAAGTCAATATGTGAGGTATGCTCTTAATTAATCATTCATTCTAAAAATTAAACAATGCAAGTAGATTAATGCGCCGGTCAAAGTTTTGTATTTTTTATATGTTTTTGTCCTTGACTCTTGGAGATTATGGGCCTACGCTTAGAGTTTCTTGGTTCCGAAATAAAACTGATTACAAGAGTTTGATTCAAATGTCTCATAATAAGCAGGCCATTGCTCCTTACATTGGGGCCCAAGATGAAGAAATCGAGCTGTATGTGGTGAAAGAGTTCGTTAAAGATTTGAAAAATATGAGCATAGACAAAGTGGAGAGTGTGAACAAGGAACAGAATGTGGGTGGACTAAGAACGTATAACTGCAACTATGGATATGTGGTTAGTGTTTTTCTTTTCTATTTATTTTTTGTACAGAAAAGGACACTAAATTGATTCACGTGGAAACTACTGTTCTTGCTTCAGCTTCTTGGCTACAGAAAGATTGCTTCAAGTGAGTAAGAGTGAGGAACTTTGAGCATCGATGGAGATGGAGATTGTTCAACAATTTACAAAGGAGAAACCACCACAAAAAACTTTATATTTATATTTTTCTTGATTTGAAAATTAAAAACTTTCGTATTTTTATCGGCATGAACATGAGATGTTTTGTATTTTATCGACAAAGACATGGTTTATTTTATGAACTTTATGTTATTTGAATAGTTGTCTGTTTCTAGGATATATCTTTTGTTCTTCAACCATTCGGAAAATTTAGCAAACTCGTCGCATTACCTGTGAGTCAGTTCAGCTTTACAAGTTTTTAGGATAATTAAGTATATATATATATATATATGTATTATTATTTTTTAATAGTCTTATAGTTACATAGTATTAGAGATTTTATGGGCTGTTAGCCTGTTATTAAGATAGGATGCTATGACTGAAAAAGATATAAACAAAGTGAATAATTAAAAAGTAGTTGTTAAATTTTATTTGATTATTACTAGTAGAGACATGACACTACAAGAAAACAGGGCCGTTTCCGACGGCTATTTCCGTCGGAAATCCGTCGGAATAAACCCTATTCCGACAGCTTTCCGACTTTTTTGGTCCGTCGGTTCTATCTCGTCGGAAATTAAAAACCGTCGGTAATCCGTCGGAAAAACTGACGGATTTCCGACGAAAAGGGGATAATCGGAATCCGTCGGAAAACCGTCGGAATAGGAATCCGTCGGCCATAACCTCCGACGGATTTCCGACGACCCGTGTCACCGACGACACGGTTTTCCGACGGATTTCCGACAACCCGTGGCTCCGACGGATTTCCGACAACCCGTGTCACCGACGGATTTCCGATGACACGTGTCACCGACGGTTTTCCGACGGAATTATAATTTTTTTTTAAAAAAAAATTATATTAAATTAAATTAAAATTAAAATTAAACTAAATTTAAAATTAAATTTTGATATATTTAAAAGTGAATTACAAAATTAAAATATTACATAAAGTAAATACTACTGCGAATGGTTACGGAAGAACTCGTTCATCCTTTCTTCCATTGCCCGCACGGCGCTCATCTGTTCTTCCAGTGCCTGCATGCGGGTCATCTGTTCCTGAAAGCGTGCTTGATCTTCTGCGCGTTGTGCCTCCATTACGGTCACCCGCTCCAGAAGCTCGGCGTTCTGTGCCCTCAATATCTCAACGTTGTGAAAGCGGTCAGAAGTAACCGACCCGGATGAACTATCTTCCGGGAGGCCAAACACACGACCTTTGGTCTTAGGCGTAACCTACGATAAAAAATAAATCAATACATGTTATAACTTGTTTGTATTCAAATTTATTTTCAATTTGTTTAAATTTGACAGTGTTACTAACCTGGTACGTGAACTCGTTGATCATCTCTAGTGGAACTTCCGTGGCCGGGGGAGTTCCTTCGATGATCGGTTGGGATTGGAGGTACTCCTCACCGAGCCTCTCCACGCTTTCCACGATTTCGCGAGCAATGGGATCTTGAATTTCACCAGTCTTCCTGTTGGTGTGCGCATCTTTGACCAAATCAAGATGTGACGGACGCACACCGGTCTTCTCAATCTGTTGGCATAGATAATGAAGGAAATATGAGAGGTGTTATAAATAAAAGTTTGGAAATGTTATCCGAAAATTACCAGCTTCTGAAGACGTGACGCTTTGCTCGTTGCGCCGAGGTTATGGGTCGCCGGTCCCTTCCCCTTCCAGTCGCTGTTCCGGTTAGACGAGTTTTTTCCGGAGCTTACTTTTGTGTCCTCCCGTTCCCAATGGGCAAGTAGTCCAGCCCATAAGGTTTGGTTATCTTGCATTCTCCGAGACACCTTTCCTTCTTTGTACCACATGTCCTTCCACTCGTTTATCTTCAACGAGTACTTTCGGGAGGCCTTTTTGTGGAACTGGCGTCGGACCTGGGCAGTCAACTGTGGCTCCGAAGTAAATTCTTGCTGAAAAAAACACGTACCAAGATTAGTATTGTTTATTTGAATGGAAATAAAAATCTACATTCCTAATTGGGAAAAAAAAACATACCGCAAATTGCCGAAACCAGGTCTCCTGGTCTGCCACCGGCATCGAACTAAATGTGGGATACGGTTTAGTTATCAACGAATTCGTCATCGCGTTGATCGAACTCGTAATCCCGTTTCCCGAAAATTGAAATCTAAACAATATTTAGTTAAATATTTTATTAAGTTAATATAATCAAATACATTTTTAAATAAAACTTACCAGGTCGTGTTAGGTCGCAAGTCAGGATCTAGGCGAGTCAACCTATCCCGTCCGGGTTGCGATACGAACTCCTCAATGCTCATGGCCGTGGGAGCTGAGGGCTGTGTACCTATTGGAGGAGACGGGTGTTGGGGATCATGAAAGCTAGTCTCGGGGATATGCGACCGACTCCCACTCATACCTCCCCTACTGGAAGTACCGGATCCAGTAGAGTGATGAAATCGTCCATAGTCCCTACGATTGCCAAAATGTTTACATACCGTTGAAATTTACTTACATATATAAATATAAATTCTGATAATAAATATATATATATTATCATTTTAAATCATAAATTTTAAATATAAATTTACAGATATTTTAATCTACATTACGTCTTTAGGGATATTTAGTTTTTTAGAATTTGTGATTTCGAAATTTTGAGATTTTGGAATTATGGGATTTATGGGAATTGGGGACTTAGAGATTTTAGGATATTGATATTTGGATTTTGGATTTTTAGATATGGAGATTTACAGATTTACAGATTTAGGAATTTCTTAGAATTTTAGATTTGGTAATTTAAAATTTTAGATATTTATGATATTTTGAGAAGTTGGGATTTTGTAATTTAAAGAAATTAAAGAATTAGTAAAATTACAACAATTTAAAATTTTATAATTTATTTATATTATAAATCTTTATAATTCTCTAAAAATAAGAAATACATATTAAAATGTAAAAAAAAAATATAAACCCGAAAATTCTCTAAATCACAAAATTTATAAAATTCATATTTTTTCTCACTCTCTAATGTCAATAATTTATAAAATTCAAAATTCATAAATTCCAAAATTCCAAAATTCTTAAATCCCAAAATACGTAAATCCCAAAATCCCTAAATTTCAAATATCATAAACCCGTACATTTCTACATTTCTATTATCCTAAATCATTACATCCCTTAATTTTTAACATCCTAAATCTAACAATTTCAACAAATCCATCTCATAATTCATTATTTACAAAAAACTTCTAAAAACTTACATTGGATTTATGATTTGTTGATAGAGATTGAGATTGTGGGTGAATTTGGTGTTGTTGAAGCGTTTCCGGCGGAAATCCGATGGTTTTCCGGCGATTTGCACTTTTTTCTCCGATTTTCGATCTGTCTCCGCGAGGAAGAAGACCCTGGTTTTATTGCAGGCTACCGACGGAATTTCTTGCTTTTTCGATGAGATCGAGGTTCTAGGCGGCAAAAAACCGTCGGAAATCCGTCGGTATTTCAGACGGATTTCCGACGGTTTTTATTTTTAATTATTAAAAATTTTTATTAACGAAAATTTAAATTTAATAACGATATTTAATTATTAAAAAAAAATTAAAAACCGTCGGAAATCCGTCGGAAATACCGAGGGATTTCCGACGGTTTTTATTTTTAATTATTAAAAATTTTTATTTAAATTTTTATTAACGAAAATTTAAATTTAATAACGATATTTAATTATTAAAAAAAATTAAAAACCGTCAGAAATCCGTCGGAAATACCGAGGGATTTCCGACGGTTTTTATTTTTAATTATTAAAAATTTTTATTTAAATTTTTATTAACGAAAATTTACGGTGGAAGTACTTAATTATTAAAAAAATAAAAAATCCGTCGAAAATCCCTCGGTATTTCCGACGGATTTCCAACTGTTTTTAATTTTTTTTAATAATTAAATATCGTTATTAAATTTAAATTTTCGTTAATAAAAATTAAAATAAAAAGTAAAAATAAAAACCGTCGTAAATCCCTCGGTATTTCCGACGGATTTCCGACGGTTTTTTGCCGCCTAGAACCTCGATCTCATTGAAAAAGCGGGAAAATCCGTCGGAATAAAATTCTTTATTAAAATCCTTCGGAAATAAATTCTTTTAATTATAAAAAAATCTTTATTACATTTAAAAAAGATTTTTAAAACAAAATTAATTAAATGATAAATGAGGGAAAAAATTGATCTAATTTCCCAAATAAATTTTCTTAACATTAGATACTTCAACATATAGGACATACAACGGTTATGGTACAAGGTCGTAATACACTTCTAATGCTCGAAACATAAGTCTTTGTATCCACTCCAAACTTACCGTTTGTTAGAACCAGAAACTTTTTTTTCCCTTTTGTTTCTTTGGCAGAGAATCTAAATATCCATCGCAAAATTTTCTTTCGATTGCATCAACATCTAGATCTAAGTTGGGGCTTTCTGGGCTTTGGGCAAATTCATAATCATAGTAGTGATCCTTTTTGTTCTTCGGTGGATAATCTAAATATCCGTCGCAAACATCTCTTTTGATTGCATCAACATCTATATTTAAGTTGGGACTTTCTAGTCTTTAGGCGAATTCATAATCATAGTAGTGATCCTTACATTCATTTGAAGTACTTCCACCGTAAGTATCTGACGTTTCAATCAATTGAGATGATTGTACGTCTTCGAAAACACTCTTCTGGTCAGGATATTCGTCGCACTGAGAATGAGTTTCCCACGAAACTTTTGGAATGTGTTGGATGGTTGGCAAGCACTGGCTGTCCGGAACTATTGTTGATAAAGAATCTCCAATTGAGATTGGTGAGAACGTATCAAATTCCCACGAGTAAGTGGGTATCTCTTGAGTGTGTGTGTCGCATTGGGTTTCGGTTTCCCACGAGTATTTTGGAAGTAGAAAGTGGTTTGCCACGATTTTTTCGTCTTCATTAGGAGAGCTAGAAGACATTATTTGTGTTATTGACAGGAATGAAAATATGTGGAACCTTATATAGAACGGAAAACCGTCGGAAACCTCCGACATAATACCCCGCCAGTCCCATCGCCCACCGCTAACGCAATGGAAACCACTCAAACTTTGCCGACATCGGAATCCCGACGGAATTCCGACAGAATTAGTTCCGTCGGTATGACTTGACCACTCAAACTTTGCTTCGATCAGAAAGTCGGATTTCCGTCGTTATTCCGTCGGAAAGTCGGCCGAAAATTACGACAGCTTTTTTCCGGCGAAAATCCGTAGGCATGCGGGATTAATGATTAAGTATATTATATTAGAGAGAACGCATAGATGGTATAGTACAACATTGGTAAAAAAAAATTTATTCATAAATTATTAATCTAAATCTTCTGATGAACCTTCACTAGGGATGGAGTATGAATCGTCGTCAAATTCTTCACGTGTTTCATCTTCGTCCGAATGAACTAGATCATCGCCGATATGTGTGACATCAGTGACAAGGTCAATGTTATCCGTCTCCTCAACATGTGACATTTGTATAGTTCGCGATACTTGTAGAGCATCATGTTCTGGAACTCCATATATTTTCCCTCTCGGATTAATTGGAGTTACTGTGATCTAAGGATCTGTCCGATAGGAAACTCGAGGATATGGAATGTAGCAAACCTATTCATAAATAGTGGATATTGTTAATATACAAGAATAACAAAACCTAACGTATGGGTATAACGAAAAACCTATTATTGTATTGATACCTGGTCTGCTTGAGATGCAAGGATAAATGGATCGTAATTCTGTAGTTTCCGGCTTGAATTTATCGAAATAACACCAAGAGGGTCAATTCGAACCCCACGACCATTGGATGGATCATACCAATCGCATATAAACACAATGCACCTCAAGTCCAACATTCCTGGATAGTGGATTTCCAAGATTTCTTTTAAATTGCCATAGTACATGGTATCGCCTAATTGCGCCGAAATACCATTGTCCGAAGTTGGCCTTTGACGTCCTTCGTCACGAATCCTGAACGAATATCCCCTAGTGCAATATCTGGGATATGAAGTCGCGGTGCTGCGTAAACCATGAGAAAACTCCACTAACCATGTCGGGTGGGTTTGACCACTTGCTAAACCTTCGGAAACCTAAAAACAATATAAGTAAGAAATCAATAACATATGAACGTGAAAACGTTATAAAGTAAGAGTAAGGAGTTATATTAAACGTACATAAAATTTCAACCACTCCGGGAATTCTTCATCTTTTAAGACAGCAAGTTCGGAATCTGTCTTATCACCATGGTAAGTTTGTGCTAGGGACATGTAAATCCTGTAACATAACAATTGTTATTAGATGAAGACAAATAATTTCACAAATTTAGTATGACAAATGGTGTACCTTTCATACTCTCCAAGTTCGTCACAATTTCTGAGGATATATGTATGCAAATGTGTGACCTCTTGTGGTGATAGTATGCGTTTCTTCCCTTTTCCACTTACGCGACCCACTTGGACAAACAACTCAGGTACAACCACGGGATACACTGCTTTCTCACCTCTATCATCATGTCGCGCCGGCCGTCTACCCTTAGTCCTAACATCCGAAGGAAAGTAATATTCGGCAAAGTGTGATACTTCTTCGTTTAGACTTTGTGCAACAATAGATCCCTCAACCTTGCTCAAATTTTTAACCTTTTTTCTTCAGGTGGAACATGTAACGCTCGAACGGATACATCCATCGGTATTGAACGGGGCCTCCTAATGTTGCTTCTCGTGGGAGGTGAATAGGAAGATGTTCCATAACATCAAAAAAAGACGGTGGAAATATCTTCTCAAGATTACAAAGGAGTACCGGGATGTTGGCCTCTAAATTACGGATCCCGTCCACTGTTAGTGTCCGTGAACATAAATCTCGAAAGAAAACCCCAACTCCTACAAACGAAAAGTAAACAAGTTAGTACATATATAGTAACAATTTATTAGTAAGAAAGTCACGGGAGTACGAAATATACCTCCAATTGCTTGATGGATGTCTTGTGGAAGAAGATAAGTAAATGCAAATGGAAGAAGACGCTGCATCACAACATGACAATCATGACTCTTCATTCCAATAAACTTCCCTTCCGTCCAATCCACGCAATTACGCAGATTAGATGCGTAGCCGTCAGGAAATTTAACAAATTTTTTAATCCATTAAAAAAAAACATCCTTCTTACCTGCGTCTAACCGGTAAGCAAGCATTGGCAATCTACCATTAGACAAAACATGAAGAGATGCCCTTGAACAAATCAATGGCAAGTCTAATCTAGACTTCCAGTTGTCTTTTGTCTTTCCTGGGACATTTAAAATGGTGGTCATGATGTTGTCAAAGAAATTCTTTTTAACATGCATGATATCTAGATTATGCCGCAATAGATGATCTTTCCAATAAGGTAAATCCCATAAAATACTTTTCTTGTGCCAATTGTGATATTCCCCACAGCCGTCGACGGGGTGATGGCCATTACCCCCACATTCCGGAGTTCGCTCTGCACCAAAATCTCGTAACTGTTCCAATATGCTGCGACCATCTATCTCCGGAGGTGGACCATGAAACACTGGAAAAATTCTTCCTGAAATGTCTTCTAGACCGACGATATGGATGATTTGCCGGCAAAAAACACCTATGGCAATCAAACCATGAAGTCTTCCTTCCGTGCTGCAATTGGAATGCTAAGGTATTGTCTTGGCAATAAGGACATGCCAATCTTCCATGCGTTGTCCATCCAGATAACATACCGTACGCCGGAAAATCGCTTATGGTCCACATAAGAACCGCACGCATGTTGAAATTCTGCTGGATTGAAACATCAAATGCCTCAACACCATGCTCCCACAACATCTGCAACTCATAGATCAATGGTTGGAGGAATATATCGAGTGACCGTCTTGGATGATCTGGCCCAGGAACTAGAACTGAGAGAAACAGGAACTCTCGCCGCATGCACATAGAAGGAGGCAAATTGTAAGGTGTTACGATGACCGGCCACAATGAATATTTTCTTCCATGCTTTCCAAATGGGTTGAAACCATCAGTGGATAAGCCGAGGTATACATTCCGTCGTTCGTATGCAAAATCTGGATAAACCGATTGAAAGTGTTTCCACGCTTCTGCGTCAGAAGGATGCGTAATATCTCCATGTTGACTATGCTCTGCATGCCATCTCATAGCCTTAGCTGTGCGTTCTGATTGATACAGCCTCTTCAACCTCTCTGTTAATGGTAAATACCACATCCGTTTGAAAGGAATCTTCACTCTGCCACTTGTGTCCTGGAACCGTGGTTTACGGCAAAATTTACATTTGTTTCTGTTCTCATCTTCTCTCCAGTATAGCATGCAGTTGTCGATGCACATATCTATTATCTGGTACGGCAAATCAAGATCGGCAACAAGTTTCTGGACCTCGTAGTATGATGCTGGAGAAAGATTGTGGCGGTCGAATCTCACAATTAGAATCTAAGTGATTCTTTAGGGTTTGTAAAGTTCTGTCGAAAGCAAGTAAACACAAAGATCTCAAGAGAGTTTTTATTAAGCTGTGAAGAAAGCTGTTATAAGAGTTTTTGCTAATGAATTCTGATTCTCTTTTTGGTGAGAATGAAGAGCTATATATAGTGAAAACATCTAAAATGGGCCAGCTAATAAAATGGACCTGGCCCATTAAACAATAAATCTAATTTAGGCCCATTATTCTATTAAGCCCATTTTGCTCATGGGTTTAATGTCATTTTGGGCCCAAATTCAGGCTGAGCCTTCGTAGATTTGTCGTGATTTCGTCAGGATGTTGCGGAGTTGATCTCGTCGCTATATCGATCTCTCAGGGGTGAAATATGACCCCTACAGTTAGCCCCCCAGCTTGGTAGTATCGAGTTATGATGATGCCAAGGTAAAAGTTTTTGAAGTCTGAGATCGATATGTTGGATTGCGAAATTGCCAGGCGTGGATGTCTTGTCATCGAATTCGGGAAGTTCTTGTTATTCCGTGTGGAACTGATGTTTACGTGTTTTTCCGGGCTTATTTCTTTTTCTATTATCCCAGGAGACTGAGGAGGTTGATGATCTTGATGGGCTCTGAGGCCTGCTAGGAAGTCTTAGGAATTTTTACAAAAACCTAGTGATTTTAGGAAATCCTCCCAGTATAAATAGGCCTGCTACCAGGACATTATTTTCTACCAAATCGCTTTCTCTCGTGGACAGAAGGTAAAAGAAATCATCTCTCCTTTATTGTTTATTATTATTTGTGCTAGGATTTTTTTTTTTGTTTTTTTTTGTTTGTTTGTTCTTTTCGTTTTTTTTTTGTTTTGACCGCCGACCCTGCGCCTCTCTTCCCGCCGCCACCGTCTGTCTCCGGCTATAGTTCCTCCGCCACTGTCGTCGTCACTCGCCGTGGTCCATAGACCCTCCGCCACCGTCGTCGTTGCTCATCGTCGTCTATGGATCCGTCGCCGTCGTCATCGCCAAAACCGCCTCTGATCCAAGGGGCGAGAAGAGGATCGCCGTTGCCATCGCCAAATCGTCGTCTATGGATGGTCTTCGGCGACAACGTCTCCGCTTCGAGGCCCTACCGTCGTTGGTTCGAGGAGTTCCAGCGACGAGATCGGGATCCGCGGGCTTCACGGAGGTTTCGTGGTGTACTTACGCCGAGGAAGAGAGAGAGAGAGACGGTAGTCGGCGAGCTTCGCGGCGAGGGGAGAGAGAGGCGTGGCGAGATCGCGTGGAAAATCGGCGGTTCGAGACCTAGCTAGTTGACTCGTTAACCGAGTCGACTCGGTGGCTGAGTCAACTCGGTCAACGAGTCAACTCGGTTAACGAGTCAATTTTTTTTTTTTTTTTTTTTCGGGTGACTCAGCGGTGCAGTGACTCGGATCCTTGCTGTTTAGTGCAACAGAGAGGTGAATGGCTTTCGATTCGGTGGACGTACAATTTACTTGTTCGCGTTACAAGGATGGCAGTGAAAATACTTCAGGCTTAGATGATTCCGGAGAGATGGTTGCTGATCCCTTCCTTCTTGGAAGGAGAATGGTTCTTTCTCCAGCATCCGACACTGGTAGTTCGTCGAGATCAGTTTACTCCAATGCTCTAGTCGTGGTTGATGAGGTTGACGACGAAGTTGCTGTTTGTCCGGCTGCCAAAAAGCCGAGAGCAAAGCGGAGAGGACCTGATCCGCCTGGGTCTACCATGTCGACTCGGAAGTCTCTGGATTCCCTCACTGCTTGCTTTGGTTTTCCTGACGGAGTCGAGCTAGTCGTTCCTCGCTCAGATGCACGAGCAGATCATCCTCCAGAGGGCTACTTCACTCTGTACGAAGCGTACTTTCGCTCGTGCTTCTTGTGGTTTCTGATCCCTAGTGCTATTCTTGACTTCTTGTGGAGGATCAACCTTGCTGTTGCTCAGATCACGCCTAGCGGGATGCGTCACTTGGTCGGGATTATGGTGCGCAGCTACGAGTGTGGCCACGAAATCAGTGTTGATCATCTACTGAGTCTTCTGGAGATTAGGAAGACTAGCTCCAAGGACAAACTTCTTTACTGCTTCAAGGGCAAACTGGACCTCCAAGTCGTCGGAGACTTTCCCAACGTAGATCGTTTTTGGTCGGAAAAGTTTTTCTTTGTGAGAATCAACGAAGCGTCTGTTGGTTGCGATCATCTAGAAATGCTTCAAAAGAGATGGAGAACTCGCGGTAGCAGACCTGCTGCGCTATTGTGATTAGCTTAGCGTTCCTTGATGTTTTTTGTTTTGTTTTCTAGAATCACTGTTTCTTGCTTGCTTATACCTTTGGTTCGCGATTCTAACCATCTTCTCTTGTTGTTGTTTTTGCAGTTTTGAGTCGTATTAAGAAGTTGCCGAGCGACTTATTTGTTCTTCGCGACGAGCTTGCTGCTGAGAAGTGTAGCTGAAAGGAAGACTTTTCTTTAAGCAGAGTTAGAGAAACTTGCGCTCGTCGCTTCGGAGTTACTTCACAGAATTCTTTGCCAAGGATGTCGGACAACATGAAGAAACTCTCTGCTCGCGAGAGGAGAGCTGCTGAGGCCAGAAGAGGATATAACGCGAGAGTGTCAAGTTTTTCTTTATCCTCTGGCAAAACATCTTTCACAAATTCTGCGAATGCATCAACACATTCTTCGGACAAATTGTAATCAGTCTTCATGTTCATCATCCTACTAGCAGAAGATAACGGTGAAAGACCTTCCCTACAACCGATGTATAGTGGTTGCTTAGATGCGTCTAACATTTCAAAAAACCTTCGAGATCTAAATTAGGTTCTTCAACCCTATCACCCTCATAACCACCGGACTGCAAATTCTCTCTAAACGCATCGTTAACCATCGCAACCGTACTTACCCCAACATCTACTTCCGCTGTACGTTCTCCTACGCTATCCGGAAAATAAGGTGCATTACTACTGGTACTACCATATTCATAATTGCTTTCTCCATGTAAAAACCAAACCTCATCTCCCGGCCTAAATCCATATCTATATAAGTGATTCCAAACAGTATGAACCGCAACACTAATTCTGTTACAGCAATTAGAACATGGACATTTGATATCCTGACATTTTTTGGCTGCATCTTGGTTTCTGGGTAAATTCATGAACTCGCATATACCTGCAGCGTATGCGGATGTTAATAAGTTTGAGCCCATATCCATCATTGGCTCGTCCATCCAAGACCGAAAATATGAACTCATCGCTAACAAAGTTTTTTGATTTGTAAAATTGTGTTATGAATGAATGAAGAAATGAAGGAACTTATATAGAACGGATTTCCATCGGAATTCCGTCACAAAACTCCGACATAACACCCCACCAATCCCATCGGCCACCGCTAACGAAGTGGTAACCACTCATATTTGCCGACATCGAATTTCCGACGGAATTCTGACGGAATAAGTTCCGTCGGTATGAGCTGACCAATCAAACTTTGCCGACATCGGAAAAATCGGATTTCCGTCGGGATTCCGTCGGAAAGTCGTCAGAATATTGCGACGGATTTCTGACGGATTAATTTTGGTCAGAATTCCGTCGGTAAACCGTCGGAAAATTCCGACGGAAATCGCGGCCGTCGGAATTTCCGTCGGAATAGTGGCTGTTTTCTTGTAGTGTGAGTTTTTTTCAAACTTGACAAGAGTATTTAGTAACAATCCATTAATATAGAAATGAAACAATACAACTGTAACGTGTGAACCAAAAACAAACTAAGAAGTGATAGTTGGCAAAATATTTTCCAACATCCCAAAACCAATGATTTTAAAATCGGACAGACAACCGAACCGGAAAAACATTTGAATCGTAGGTCAATATGGTTCGACCGGATTTAACCGAGTTTGATGATATTTTAAAATTATCAGTATACTTAATTCTATACTTTTCTGATATCAAAGAAAACACTTAAATAATTTTAAAACTATAGAAAACTTAAATAAAGAATACACATAAATATTAAAAACTAATTAATTATAATGGTTTTCATAATTTAGTCAAAAAATTAAGAAAACAAATATATAATTTCTCTAGTACGTACTTTATAGTTTAATTTTATAGTGTTGGTTATTGAGTTTTAAGTTTGATAAAACAAATGTTATTGAGTTATAAAACAAAAGAATCGAAAAAAATTAGAAAAACAAATATAACTAGAAGAAATATAAACGCCATTTTTATGTTGTTGAAATGTTAAATGTTAAACGTCATTACTCATTTACAAATCATATCTTTACATTTTTAGTTATTAAACAATAAATAAAAGAAATAAATTTTAAAAAATAATTATATTACTAACAAAATAGAAAATTTTGGATTAAACCCAATTTCAAAACGGTTCAATTGGATCGTCGGTTTCTGGGTTTTTGGAATTCAACCTGGTTCAATAAACGGGTTAACACAACTTGGGTTTTAGAGTTGACCTAACTTGGATTAGTACCCAGTTCACGGTTGAACCCGGTTAGACCACTGTCCTGTCAGGTTTTCAAAATTATTGGGAAATTTTCTTTAATTTAGTTTTGTTGTTTATATTGTCCATGGAAAAAGAAATTTTTTGGAAAAGACCACTTTTTAAACATCATTTTTAAAAAATATCACATTTTTATATTTTATTGGTAGACTACCAATATTTGAGTCTGAGTCTGAGTCTACCAATATTTTTAAAGAATCTGAGTCTGCTAGTCTACCAATATCTCGATAAACTCTACCAATATCTCGGTAGAGTGTGCCAATCTAGGTTTCATGGAAACTCCACCCTAGGTCCGTTTTCCGTTTCAGAAACGTTTCAGAAACAAAAACACGGAGAAACGCGATGAAAACACGAGGAAACGCGATGAAAACACGGGGAAACGCGATGAAAATGCGGGAAAATACGATGAAAACGCGTTTTTTAAATATTCCAATTTGGAAACGTTTTGGAAACGCGGCCACGCGACTTTTAGTTTTGAAAGCAAATTGAATAAATACTATAAAAATATAAAGATTTGTTTTTCGTTTTTAATAATTTTTAAAATCTAATTATTAAACACTAATATATTCTTTTTCTCTACTCATCACAGTAACCCAAAAAAGTAGTAGAGTCGAAGAGATAAAGCAAGATATTTTTTCCGTTTACAGTAGACTTGTTATTGATTATTGAAATCGTGAAGTCGTAACATAAAAGAAGTTTTTCTTTGTTCGACTCGGATTAGATTTTTGTTGTTTCAAATATTTTAAAACCATTGATATATTTTGTTTCATGATATATATATATATATATATATCCTCTTTTTTTAAAGAATAATTGTTTCCGCGTTTCCTAACGTTTTGCTTCCACGTTTCCGTTTCAGATTCCATGCAGCTTAGGTGCCAATATTTCGGTAGAGTCTGTAACACCCGTGAACCAAAAAGTGGATTTTTGGTTGGTGCGTCGATCGACACGGGTTGATTTTGAACCGACATTATCGATTTTAAATTGTCCGGTTCGCGTGGTTGGTTAGGAAAAACCCTAAGGGACAGTATAAAAAGGGAGCAGCCATGTTTAGGCTGCGTTTTTGGGCATAAAACACTCAGAAATCAGAGTGGAGAGAGACGATTTTTGTGGGTTGTGAGAGAGAAGAAGAGATTGTCGTTTTGGAGACAGTTCTGGCTGTTCTAGAAGAGTAGAGGAACGAACAGCCTAATCAGATCGGATTGGGGTGAAACTTCTAGGGTATGTTCTCCACTCTTGTATCTAGCTTTGGGCGAAATTGGTTTGTCATTTGGATTAGTATTCTGAGAGTTATGGTTGTTTTTCCGAGAGAGATTCGTGCAAAATTGGATCTGCGATCAGTCCACTTTGTGGGTGTTTTCCTGTTGAATCAAAAGGAATTAGGATGCTATCTATATAGCTTTGGAAAGGTCCCGGTCTCACAATTCTAGATCATGTTTTCGATCAAGATTCCGAGGTACGCTCCGGTCTCAGCGTGCTTTCGAAGTCGGCTAGTTATTTCTGTTTTCAGGAACCTAATCCGGTTTAGGAGAAATTCCAATTGGTTTGGTTAACCAGTTTGGGTTGGTTGGTTAGTTTAATCGACTAGTTCGGTTTGGGTTAACCGATTGGTTTGGTTTGCAGTGTTCATCTGGCTAAGGCCCAGAAGTCAGAGGAGTATTGCCAGAGGTTGAAGTTTGAGGCAATTGATAAGCTAAGGTGAGTGCGTGACCATAGACTTATCTGGGTAAAAAATTGGATAGAATGCGTTGTTGTGCACTTGGTTGGATTCGTGTTGTATTGTTGAGTTTTACGCAGAGTCTGTCTGCTGATTCTCGTTTGATTGTTTCGTTTATGCCTATGTGTATAGTTTGTAGATGGGATGACCGTCTCACTGAGTATTTGTTATAATACTCACGCATCTCTTTTTGCCATGTGATGCAGGTAAAGAGAAATTGTGATCGTGGAACCATGGGTGGGAAGAGAAGATGATTTAGAATTTTGATTGTGTTGTTTTATCGTATTGTTTAGAACCGCTAGGTTGCTGGTTTGATGAATTGGATTGTTGAATTGGTTATTGGATTTAATGATTAATTCGATTGATTGATTTGGTTTGAATTCTACTGGTTTAATTGTTATTTGAGTGTGCTTGATTGAATATTGAGAATTAATGTTTATGGGAACATTAATTCGAATCCAACGTAAAAAAAAAAAACGGATCGGGTTATTTCAGAGTCTGCGAAAGATAATTTTGGTATTATGAAAAAAATTAAGGAAGTATTTATAAAATAGCCCAAATTTTATAGAATATTAAAGAAGTACACCAAATCTTATTAAATTAAAATATTAGTCTTTTACAATATATCTCAAAACTACAACAAAAAAAAAAAAAAATCAATGGCGTCTTTTAGCTAGCTGAAGCTTTTAATCACGGTGGATAGAATGTCTCTCTTCAAATACTTGCAATCCTAAAGCTACACAACACAAGAAACATTTAGGGGGGTTTATTGGTTCGTGGAATTTAATAGATTTGGAAATGTTGAGGCTTTTTACCCAATTGCCTCATAAAATGTTGAGCAACAGCTTCAAATACTTTTCCATGGCGATTGATGTACCCAACAAGATCACCTCCACTACAATACTCCAATCCAGTACAAAGGAAATCATAACTCCAATCTACAAAATTTTCAAAATCAGATACAAAAAAGAACCCACAAAAATCCCCTCGATTTCTTCATAGAATCGGATCATATATGTAGGAATCAAACAACATTGTTCACATGTATTAAAAAAAAAATTTGAAGTTTGATATTTGTTTGTCGTTGAACTATACTAATTTTAGAAAATAATTGAACGTATATACGTAATATAGATTACACTATCATGAATTTCCATATTTTTATAAATAAAAATGTAAATTAGAGATATATTATATTAAAATAGTGTATTTTTAATTTTAAAGATCCGGTCTAGATTTTTAATTTTGTATTTTATGTGGGTTATTTTCATAATTGTTCCAAAAATTAAATCTAGAATATGCTATTTCAGCAATAAAAATTTAATAAGGTTATCCTAGCTATTTAAAAAAAAAGTAGGTTACTCTAGCAAATTTCTCTATCATTTATTTATAATATCATTTATATTTGAGTTAACTATATTATGTTAGAATTTTCAGCAACAAAAAAAACACTATGTAATGTTAGAGTTTAGTTAGTTGTGTTATGAGAAATTTTGAGAAATGCTATTTTTGAAGTACCACTTTTCAAAAATGCCATTTTTTCAAAATCTTTGCAAAAATATCATTTTTCAAAATTATTTATTCATTATATTAATTATGTGTGGGTTAATCTATATTGTATTAGAGTTTAGTTTTGAACGTTTAGGATTTTTTATGGGTCAAAACATTTTCTGGGATTTATAATTTTGAAATTTAGGCTTTAAAAATTCATAATTAGTATCATTTTTGCAAATAGACAACCCATAGTGGTATTTTGAAAAGTGACACACCAAAATTAACATTTTTACAAATATCCTTTTAGCTATTGGGTTTAAGCTTTTGTTATGATCAAAACTTTTTTAAAAGTTTAGAATTTAAAGTTTTAAAGTTTAAAAGATCTTTAGTTTGTGACCATTTTGAAAATAGACAACTTTTGGTGGTATTTTTTGCAAAATAATAATTCAAAAGTGACATTTTGAAATTCTACCATGAAATAAAGATGAAACGTTTTTTTTAATTGGTGATACAAAAAATATTTTTCACCTAACTTTTTTACATTATTTAAATATAGAAAACGGAAAAACACAACTCTAATGCATGAATTAAAAGCAAAAATAGAAAGTGATAGTTGGTAATATATTTGTCAACATTCCAAAACTATTGAGATAATTTATTCTATTTTTTATTAACCTTTTCATAAAATTTAGAAAAAAGATTATCTTCCATTTTCATCTTGATGAAAAAAGAAAAATATTTTCACCTAATTATTTTACTCTAATTTCGTTAATTAGTCAATCAATAAAAAGAACGAAACAATTTTAGTGTTTGACCAAGAATTTAGAAAAAAAATTTTCTATTTGAACTTTGTTTCAATTACGGAATAAATTTTATCATTTAACTTGGGTCAAAATTACATAATTAGAATATATATATAATAAATAAAAATTGTATAGTGGTTGACCAAAACATTATTGTTCATATGCCATATCAGCATGTGTAGTACAAAGTTAGATCCATTCATCATAAATTGTAAGATCATCATCTATATATATTTTGTAATGTGAACAAATCAAATGATCTTCTAACAATGTAACACAAAAGACCAAAATATAAATACTTAATTCTCCAAATAGCTGACGAAACAAATGTTTATGATGATCGTGGTGCTGAAGTAATTACCACAAGAATATGTGGGAGACCTAGAAAAGTTATTTTGACTTCTTTAGCGATGAAGAAGACAAAGTAGCTTGTCTAGGTTCCTACGTCTTCTTGTAAGAATGATTTCAGCATCACGATCATCAGAAAATAATTTTGTCTAAACAACAATGAGTTTGAGAAGGTAGTTGAGATGAACCAATATGGATTTTTTCAATGATTTTTGTTTTTCTCCTTTTTATCACCAAGATGGAAAAAAATCCGTCTAATTGTTTTACTCTAATTTGGTTAACTAATCACAACCATTAGAGAAACGAAACAATATGTCATGTTTTTAGTGTTTGACCAAGAATTCAGAAAAAAAAATCATTTTCTTTTTTAGGTTTTTAATTCCTTTTTGAGTAAATTTTCTTTTTTATTTTGATTTCAGTTATGGAACACAAATAAAGCAAATTTTTTTACTTTGGTCAAAACTATATAACTAGAATATATATAATAAATAAAAGTCGTCTAGTGGTTCACCAAAAATTTAGTGTTTATATGTCATGCTTCTTTTTTTTTTTATAATTATCTGTATGTTTGGGCCCAAGTTAGTAATCCCTTCGTGCTCGAAACCACAACATGTAATATTAGTTCATCCCAAAAACCACTCGAACCAGCGATTTCTAGGTTTTGTCTGAGATCTTCACTATTTATGCTATTGGCTCTTGGTTATATGTCATGTTTGGAGTTCGATTTCAATAAAATCTGAATTATTGGAGTTCATTATATGCCAAATCACCATTTATTGTATGGAGTTACATCCATTCATCATGAATTATAAGATCATCATATATATATATGTGTATATATATTATTATGTGTTATGAAAAAATCAAAATATCATCTAGCAATATAACATAAACACACAAAAAATGTAATGTAGTTTGCTAAACTCTTTAATTTGCTAAATCAAATTTGGTTAGAATGTGTTGTGACATAACACATTCAACATACTAACAAAATTTAGTGTTGAATATCTAGCAAATTTAATAGCCGATAACGGATTAGTTAATTCAATGAGTCTACTTTAACACCTTCACCGAATTAAATTAATGAGTCAACTCAGTTATATAAACGCAGACCAACTAGCTGAAGTCATTGAGTCAACTCATCACGGAGTTAGTAAAACGATTAGGTTGAGAAATCGAAAAGCCATATGGATCAGCAGCTAGCCATTCTTGTTGGCATCAAGATGATAAATTATTTGGTTTAACGAGCTAATGTGCTTCCCTATTGTTGTTTATGTCAATCTTAGATACAAAAATAAAGAATAAAGAAGAGAGACGGAAGAATCTATATATATGGGGAAAGAGTAAACATATAAATAGTGGCGCATGGAAAAGATATTTACCGATTTTAGAGAGAAGAGATATTTTGAACTCGAGAAATAGAATTCAAAGAATGTTCCGTAGATTTTACAGTGTTTTGTCATATTGCTAAATAGCAATTTATCATTTGGACGCTATTACCAGAATTTAGGGCTGACAAATTATACGTTAAATTTGATTCGATTTGGTATTCGTTTTGATTTGATCCGGAAAATATAATCCATATATTCGTTATAAAGCAAAGCGAATCAAAATACTAAAATTTAGTATCCGTCAAAAGCGAAACAAATCACAGATTCTAATTTTGAAAATCCGAATATCTGATCCGATTTGTAGACTATTTATATATAGATATAATATAGTAGATTTATAACGTATATATTTTATTTTTTCACTATTTCAATGTTTCCCTTTTTATTATTCTTGAATTATATCGAATAAAATTAGATTATTACATATTTTTATTTATTAGTTAGTTGAAATGTTAATTTAATTTTTTTTTAAAGATAGAGCTTTATTTATTGTTTTTTCTTTGAAATAAATATCTGTGAATATCCGGATATCCTTAAATATCCGTAAAATAAATCTGGATATCCGCAATTCCGGATATCCAAAATTTTTCGAAGCAAAACAAATAAAAAATTAGATATCCAACAGAAACAAATCGAATTACAAATCTTATATTTTTCCTCCAATCCGCTCCACGCCCAGACCTACAAAATTTAATAGTCACAAATTATTTATTCCTAATAGAGACTTATTTTTTCTCATGAAGACTCAATGTAAATGACCAAATAGGAGAAAGAGAAAGAGAGATCATTGCGAAAGTCGTAAGAATAATATACATAAGTAGGCTAACCATAATATTTTACAAGTATAGAGACTTATTTTTTCAAATTGTTTACTCTATATACATAACCTTCACTCCGAAATCAACACGTCCATAAACTTCACTCTCATGATGTTTCCTTCGGAGATCGATACAACACTACTATAATAACCAAAAAAAATTATCATGCACAAGGATTCTCTTCTTCATCTCCGTCTAAAAACTTGACCATGTAATACTCTAGCCTCTTGACAACATCCTCCGGCAGCGACACCTGAACCCTAATTGCATCATAGTTTCCCGCGACCGGTAAAAACAAACAATATATATCACTCGTCAAAGGACCCATATACAATGGTTTTCCTCCTCCAAAGTCCAACTCCTCTAATCCCAATTTCGCCCATTGTGATATAACCAAACTGCATGAGACGTCTGTATTTACTGTTTTATCTTCTAGTAAATCCAATGTTGATCTTACATACTCATCGGTGATTCTCTCTTTCGCTTCTTGTATTGCTTTAACCGCGTGGTATATATTACCATTGACTAGGTCTTGTACTTTGCTCTCAGCACAAGCTAGTACAAATCCATTACCATAATACCCTTGGGAAAGTTCCGGAGTTAGCTTTTTCCTTATATTAACAGAGAATAAGAGTTTTACCACCATGGCCAACGGTAAGTCAAGAGATCGAGCCCACGAGCGCCACGTGTGAGCAGCTAGTACCTCAAATGTGGTACATTTTAACGAGGGAGCGCATGTTTTCTTTAGTTGTAGGATAAGAGATGGAGTGAAGGTTAAGGTGGTGGGAATTAATGGTTGAGAATGTAAACACTTGCAAATGTCAAAAGTGGAGTTATTATTGTCTACTGTGCTTCGGGTGAAACCGGGATGTGAATGTGTAACACGTGGAGGATGTCGTGGATCTAACACGTGTCGGGAGTGGAATGGTCGGATCGGAAAATGAGCATTGGTGTTGGCATTGGCCCATGCATGTAGGAACTGTGACGTGCCGATGCCGTCAGAGAGGCAGTGATTGATCGCTGTGCAGAGGACTATACCCCCGCAACGGAGATGCGTCACCTATATATTAATCAACAACTTCATAAGTTTTCCATATTACTAGAATTTGATAGACAATGCCAATACCATTTTATTATTAAATTTGAGTAGCATGAGTTAGACAGCAACAAAAAATGACTTTTATTACTGTCTAACTCATGCTATGATTTCTAATTAATTCGTTTTTATGAAGTTTTGCATCGGCATATTCAAATACTGACGCTTAAAGAAAGAGTAATATGAAATCGGTGAACAGACAAGTTTATTCTATATGATGTGCCCTTCTTTTTCTTCCCAACAAATCTCTTTATTAAAGTTCACGTATTTTAAGAAGAATTGTGGTAGAAAAAAACACTTTATGTTTAATTTATACATCGAATGCGTTATGCACAACCAAGAAAAGTATGCACTTCTTGTTTCAAAAGAATAAAAACTGGTCGAATCAATTTTGGAACCAATCTAAACTGTTAGCTTTTCCTGACCGGTATATATTTATTTAAACAGAACAGTCGATCCAACTAACTTTATGACACCTAAAATATTCGAGATATGTTTGTCCAAGAAAAATAACCATTCGAAATAAAAAACAAATTCTATAAACTAATATAAACATCAACTAATATGGATACAATCCGAGTCATGGTTTTGATATTCAAATTATAAGTTGCTAATTAAGCAAGAAAATAACCTGTATGACAAGAGGAGGAATATCCAAGAAACTCGGAGCTTGAACGTTGTACAAGAGCTTCCTCCAAGACTTGTTTGGTTTGGAAGAAAGCTGAAGAAAATCTTGAGACGTTATATCCATAAAACCTTCTGCGAAAACCGCGCCTTTTCCATTACAATCAACCTCGAGTTTGGTCGGGTCATCTGAAGCTCTGATCCGACCGGCGAAAGGGTAGTAATCGACTAAAACCCTAGAGAGAGAATCTTTCAGGGTTAGAGAAGAGAGAGGTTTTTGGAAAAGGTAAAGATACTTGATAGAGAATCTGAGAAAATGATGGTCGTCGAGGTTTGAGAGGTAGAGAGTTTGATTTGGAGTTGGTGATGTAGGAGTGATTAAGGTTGGTTGGTTTCCTTTGTACAAGCAATCCGGAAGTTCTTGCATCTTTCGTTTTTTTCTCTTCCACTTTGTTTTGTATTTATGCTCTCTTTTGCTAGAGAGAGAGAGATAATGGAGATGGTGGAAAGGGAAAGTAAGAAGCAAAGAGATCTCTATAGGCCAGGGAGAGATATAGGTGGTGGTTAAAGTTGGAATCCTCTTAAACAGAGTCACTCCTCAAATATCTCGGACCCATACCAAATTAAAATACCGGATCCTAGTTTATAATAAACTAAACGAAATGCAAAACTTAAAATAGCTTTCTCATTTCGTTTAGTTTAGTTTTTTAGTTTACTCACTAGCATTGTTTACTTTTTTACATTACTCAAATTACATTCCTACATAAAAATAGCTTTCTCATTTCGTTTAATAGAAATATCTCTGAGTTGTTAAAAAAAGCTTGTTGTTTTATTTCTAAAACATATCGCAGGAAAATGGTTCACGATTTCTCGGTTGAAATTGTTAGACATTTTAAAACATTTTCGGAAATATAGACAAGTTTAAACTTCCACAATTTCTTAAATCATTTTACTTTGAAAATTTTAGCAAATCATCATTATAATGTCGTTGCTTATAGTTAAAAAAAAAAAAACTTAGCAAATTGTTTAAAATTTGTGAACCTTTTTTCGAAATTTTACAACTTTATGAATTACACTTTATCATATAACAATATTGTTTTTTTTTTCTTCATTCCTAATAACCTAATTTTTATTTATTTATATCAATATTCTAAATCGTAAAATCTAAACCAAAGTTTGAAATCCTAAATTCAAATACTCGATCTAAACCTTAAATTTCACAACTCTATGTCTTATTTTTTAATCTAAATCGTTTTGATTAAGTTAAAATAAGTTTTGGAATTATGACAATTTTTTATGAACTAATGTTTTGATTTCAAAATTCTTTAACCATTGTTGTACGGCTTGTTTAAGACATTCGATTCAGAAATTCTATGACATGACTTTCCCCATAAAATTTGGTGTGGAAGATTGGGAGAATTGGGGCAGAAAAAAGAAATTTATTTTCGAAAAATATCTATGTAAGATTTGGTAGTACAAATTGAATCAAATGCAAAGAAAAACTTAATGTTGTAAATTCCATTACAAAAGGAAACTTGACTTTTATTTAAACACATATTTTAAGCTAAAAAAAGAGACGATTTTTTAAGGGTTTTTGCTCTGCGATTACCATCTTCTCGCTTGATTTTCTCAAAAGATCTATCTCCGTGAGGCATATAAACCTTGTGAATTCCAGTTACTGCGTCGTGCAGTTGTTTTTGTCGTGTTTCTCTTACGTTTTGCTTACGTTTTTTGATCGATTCTACTCCTATTCTGCCGTTTGTCTCCCCGCTTACTCCTGTACAAGGCGATGTCAAATCATTGCTATATAAAAGAAGAGAAGGGTAAGCCCGTAGCAGGCTCTAGTAAATGGATCTAGAATCCTCCTATTCTCTTTCCGGATGGAGAAAACGAAGATCTTATCGAGGAGAACAAGCTAACCTTCATAGGTCGAGTTCTCCACCTGACAAATCAAAGCCCGTCGGCGGTCATCAGTTTCTTCCCCCAAATTTGGGGACTGTCAGGAAGAGTCGAAGGAAAAGTTCTAGGTCGTGAACGTTTCCAGTTCTGTTTCCAATTAGAAGAAGATTTGAACTCGGTACTGCGACGTGCTCCTTTCCACCACAAAAGATGGATGCTGGTCCTACAGAGATAGGAACCATCACGGCTGTATCTTTCCCAAGTGAAATTCCTTTTTGGATTAAGATCAATGATCTACCAACTCACTTTTGGACGTACAACAATCTTAAAGCAATAGGGAGCTCCTTAGGGAGATACTTGGACCAAGATACCAAGGAGGGACGTATTCAAGTCGGCCTTCAAGCCTACAAGCCCCTTGTTATGAAGGATTATGTACACTTCAAGACGGGAGGAGCAAAAGCTCCGGTTGAATTCGACTACGAGCATCTTGAAAAACATTGTTTTGTTTGCTTTGCTCTTACGTACGAAGAAAAAGATTACCCTAAAGTTTCAAAGGATAAACGCTCTTCCCTTCAAGCATGGGGATAAACCAGTAAAACACTATCTCTGGCTTAGAGGAAGATAAAAGGAGAAGGGGAACTCTAAGAACCAATCATCAGTTGGATCACAATGGAGACCAGGCCCTAAATTACTACCGAGCAAAAAGATCTCGAAGCCGTTCACCTCAAAGATCTCTGTTTCTCCACCGCATTGGGATAGATCCAATAAACAGAGACATGAACTTGGGATGCCCGAAGAGATCACAGAACAGGGGCTCATAAGGTAAATAGTACTATCTCCAATTTCCATCGGTATGATGATAGGTCAAACCGTAGAGAAAAAAAACAGAGTCGGTGGAAAGTTCCAGAAATGCTTGTGGAGAATAGAGAACACCTGGTGGAGGACTCAAGTAGAAGAACCATACGAGGAATTGATATTTATCGGACTGATAGAAGAATGGAACCAAGACAGGAGCATAGAACTTACTCTCAAGTAGAGTCACCTCGAAACGTAACCCGGTCAATACAGAATACCCAAACCAGAGATGAAGAACCTATGTTCTGTTCATCGTAACATATCTCACATGCATCTTCATGATGTTCTGGTAACTCTAAGAGTTTCTCAAAAAGACCAGTCCTTGAGAGATTATGCCATCCAGAAGAAAAAGATTGATCCACAAACTCAAAATCTATCTCAAAGAGGCCGGTTTTAGAAAGATTATCTCTACCAACATGGAGTTCAACTGAGGACGCCAGAGACTCGAAACCAGGAACGGGTCTCTCCCTCTGAAGTGTTACAAGATGTCCCTCTACACTATAACACAAGGCAAAGAGAGGGATCGGGGACAACTAAAATTCTCAGCTCATCGCTTCTTCAGAAGCCACTATTCCAGATCTTCCAGTTAGTCAAAGATCATCGGGCTCTCAAATCCCTATAGCAACATGACTAGGCCGCCGCATAGAGCCAAAGAGAACAGTTACCATGCTTCTGCCTGCTAAGAAAAAAGCACATACCAAACCCCAGGACGGAAATGTGGAGAGCCCTCTCATAGGTGCTAATTTACAAAAGAGGAATGCTAACCGAACTAATTCTTCGGCAAAGAAGAGGCTTAATATTTTTTTTTTTTTGATAAAATGTGAATCATAAATCAAAAAACGGATCGTTTCCTTACAATGCTAGACATAGCATATTGTTTGTTTTCAACCCAAAAAAAAATTGTAAAAAAGCTAAAACAAAACATCTTTGTTTAGAAATACTTATCTAGCTAAAAGTAAACCAAATGGATAGTAATGCGGATGGTTTTCTTTTATACCGAGCCACAAGGATGTCTCGGATAGCCTGATCAATTGCCTTGAAAATTCTGTCTGGTGTTGATGCAGTTCCCATGTGTAGGCGAGTGTTGCGTTCCCTCTATAGGAAGAAGATCGCTGCTTGTGCAACTAGTCGCTTTAAAATCTCTGGGGCCTTAGATGAACTCGAAGAGAGCCAGGAGTTGAGCGATGACCATCCAAGTAGAGTATTAGTCGAGTGTCCTAGCCTTAATAAGACTATGTTCCACACCTGTTTAGAGAAAACACAAGAAAGAAGCAAGTGATCTCTTGTTTCAGGACTGAGGCTGCAGTTACAGCAAAGTCTTGTAGTGCTTAAACCCCACTGTAGCAACCTATCTCGCACCGGTAGCCTGTTTCTTTGACAAACCCAGAATGTGAATACGTGTTTTGGAACATGGCCCTTGAACCAAACCACCTTTTCCCACTGAACCCGGGGACGAGAGTGGTCTTAGACAGTCCCAAGTAACCGAGTTTGAGAATGGTAACAAGGCGGAATGACCCGTTTGCCAATAGTATGAATCCTCACCCTTTGAGTCATCCGGCGGAGATGTCATTAATAGCATGGTTTGAACTTCTTTAAGTTTTTTGTTTCTGGTTCTATGTCCTGATAAAACCAGCCATTACCGGAGGTAGCCTCTGACACTTTGCTATTCATAGGAATCCCCATTGTTCTTGGACCCTCCTCACCTAGCACATTCCACAATTGACCAAGAGTCGACCAATGATTGAACCAAAAACTGCAATTTCTTCCATCACCTAGAGAGCATCTCAAGAAGCGTTTTGCTAATGGTCGAAGCTGCAACATGAATTTCCATACCCACGAGGAGGTTGATTTTTCTTCACATGACCAGAAAGTAGCTCATTTCAACCTATGTTCCTTATTCCATGCCACCCACAATGAGCCACTACCAGCAAATAAGAGCCAGATTAGCTTCAGATTCAGCACCTTGTTCCAAACCGAGAAATTCCTTAGTCCCAGACCACCTTCACTCTTTGTGAGGCTTAATGTTTTTGCGGTTGGTGATTCATCCCTCTCTCATCTTGTACCTCAGACTGAGGAAGAAACAAACTGTGTTTTGAAACCTACGGCTACAATGCCGACTTTCTGTAATGGTTCGATGGTTATCCAGAAACCATCCAACTCTCAATTGTTACAACCAGTTGAAATTGTCAAGGTCTTGGAAACTCTTTGACGGTTCGACGCCTAAGGAATTGAGATAATCACTCTTCCCAGATATAATGTTTCTAATGGAGACTAAGAATAAAGATGAGTATGTATTTTCTATGTTTAATTGGATGGGATATGACCATAAGAAACCATCCAACTCTCAATTATTACAACTAGTTGGAACAGTCAAGGTCTTGGAAAATCTTTGACGGCTCGACGTCTAAAGGAATTGAGATAATCATTCTTCCCGGATATAATGTTTCTAATGGAGACTAATAATCAAGATGAGTATGTATTTTCTGTGTTTAATTGGATGGGATATGACCATAAGTTTACGGTTCCCCCAATAGGGCTTAGCGGAGGACTTGCCTTGTTTTGGAGACAAAATATTGAATTGAAATGCTTTCTTATTCTCCAAATTATATTGACAAGTTGGTGACTTACCAACATAGCCACTTCTTTATAACTTTTGTATATGGCCATCCGAATAAACAAAGAAGACTGGAAATTTGGAATGCCATCTCGGATTTAGCAATATCTCTTACCCTACCATAGCTATTGACAAGCGACTTTAACGAGATTTTGGAACATTGGGAGAAGAAAGGTGGTCCAGCAAGGCTGGAAGGATCATTTATTGACTTTAGAAGCTTTATTGCTACTAATGGCCTTTGGGATGTTAAACATCTGGGTAATCTGTTCTCTTGGCGTGGTATGTGTTCACATTACCTAGTCCATGAACGTTTAGATCGCTCACTATCAAATAATGCCATAGAAGCAGTGTTATCAAGTGACAGTCTGGATCCCATAGTTATTGGCCAACACGCAAAGATTTTTGAAAAAATGTATTGAGAAGAAGAACTTTTTTAGAAACAAAGAAGTCGTATAGCTTGGTTAACAGCGGTGACCTCAATATAAGATATTTCCATGCCATAACAAGAGACCGCGGACCTGCAACAGGTTCACGGTGATAGAGGACTCCTCGGGTACAACGCATTGCAAGGAAAAAAACATCACTAAAACCATCTCGGATTATTTCCAAGAGATCTTTTCTTCTAATGGAGCTGGTAACTTTGACATTATTAATGAGGCTATTCAATCGTGTGTATCCCTAGAGATGAATGAAAAGCTTATAAGGCTCTCTTCGGATGAGGAAATCAGGAACGCAACTCTCTCCATACACGTTGAAAAAGCCCCAGGACCTGATGGTTTTTCAGCGTGCTTTTTTTATTCTTTCTAGACCATCATTGGCGATGATTTATGCAAGGAGATTAAGGATTTCTTCAGCTCTGTAAGATTTCCAGTCAAGATGAACGAGACACACTTGCGGCTTATCCCGAAACATCCGGGCCCTCAAAAAGTTACGGACTATAGATCAATTGCTTTATGCAATACATTCTCACAAAACGACGTCAACCGATCTTACCGTCTCTAATTTCTGAAAATCAGTCTGCTTTTGTCCCAAACTGAGCTATCTTGGACAATATTCTTATCACACACGAGATCCTTCATTATTTGAAGATATCAGGGGCAAGGAAACGAGGGGCAATGGCAGTGAAAACTGACATGAGTAAAGCCTATGATCGTATTGAATGGGCTTTCCTAGAAAAGTGTGTTCGCGTATGGGCTTCCACAAAGTGTGTATTGGTTGGATAATGGAATGTGTATCGACAGTTTCATACTCATTAAATGGATCACCGCAAGGGAGAGTTATGCCCACGCGAGGCCTGAGACAAGGAGACCCGCTTTCCTAATATCCTTTCATCCTCTGTACGGAATTTCTATCGGGAATGTGTCGTGTGGTCCAAGAAGATGGTACACTACCAAGGATACGAATGGCTAGAAATAGTCTGTATGTTATCATTTGCTATTTGTGGATGATATTATGTTTTTTTGCCGGTCAGACCCTAAGAGCTGTAGTGCTCTCTCCAACATACTAAGCCGATATGAGGCTGCCTCTGGACATTTTATCAATCTCACCAAATCTTCCGATACTTTCGCTTCCAAGACACCTCGATCATGTCGTGAAAGAGTGAAAAAAGACTTGCGTATCTCTAAGGAAGGTGGAGCGGGCAAGTATCTTGGGCTGTCCGAGCATTTTGGAAGGAAAAAACGAGACATCTTCACTTCTCTTATTGATCGCATAATACAAAGGAGCCATAGTTGGTCGACACGATTTCTATCGTTAGCTGGAAATCAAGTCTTACTCAAGTCCGTTTTATTGTCAATGCCAGCGTACTCAAATCGTGTTTCAAACTCCCAGTTTCTCTTTGTAAACGTATACAATCAATCTTAATAAGATTCTGGTGGGACGACAAGTTTGACAAGAGAGAGATGTGTTGGATCTCCTGGGAAAAGATGACACGATCAAAAAATGAAAGAGGACTCGGGTTCAAGATGTTGAGGAATTCAACGATGCTTTATTAGCAAAATTGAGATGGAGAGTTCTCTCTTCTCCCGAAACGCTTTTCTCTCGGGTATTGTAAGGGAAATATTGTCACAACAAGCTGCTTTTAAGCTGCTCTCCTCCATCAAATGCATCTCATGGTTGGCGGGGGATTCTAGCTGGCCGAAAGGTCTAAGAAACAGGACTAGGTTGGCTGGTGGGAGACGATGAATCTATTAAGGTATGGGAAGACCCCTAGTTATCTTTATTTGAGCCCCTAATACCAATGGGCCCTCGTCCTCTTCATCTAGCCAATCTCAAAGTGTCTGACCTCATCTCCAGGACATAGCTTGCTTGGAATTGGGCTCGAATCCGAGAAGGTTTGCCCATGCATGAAGGTCATATATGCAAGCTAGAGCTGGGTTTAACGTGCCATTCAGATTCCATTGTCTGGCTTCCAACCAAAAATGGAATCTATACAACACGAAGTGGATATGGTTTAAAGGATATTTCACCAATCTCTTAGATCTTTCAAGAGTTTGATTTGCAAAAGAACCTTTGGAAAATTCGGACCCAACCGAAAATAAAAAGCTTCTTGTGGAAGGCGGCTGTTGGAGCTTTACCGGTGGGCGATCAACCACACAGGCGCGTGATAGGAGAGAAAGTTATATGTATCATGTGTGGTTCCTCTGAGAGTATCGAACACTTGCTATATCACTATCCATGGGCTCAACAAGTCTGGAGATTAACCCCTTTGGAACCCGTGACATGGACATATGCTCTATCCATGCTGGACTATCTTAAGGCTTCATGCTGAAGACGGGTTGTAACGCCCCCGATCATTTATAGACCGGAAACGATACTGACGAATACTTAGATATCCGGTCAGAGGTTCCTGGAACATATCCAAATTCCCTAGACAAGATGATGAGAACACGGCCACTAAGGAAGCTAATGAGGAGCAGCATGAACGTGAGGAAGCTAATGAGGAGCAAAGGAATCAGCTTGTACCGGATCAATTTGAAGATGAAGACTTGCGGATTGCTCATGGCCCCATTACTCGGTCCAAACAAGCCAAACTCAAGACATCTTTACAACGTCTTCTCAACACCATCCAGGGCAGTTTAGTGTGTGCTAATCCAGCTACCCTAGTTGTGATTCAAGCCACCTAAACATTCATCAAGAGAGGTAATAAGACTTGTACTCTTTTTCCCTTCGTTTGGTTTTGTCCCAATGGGTTTTCCAAACAAGGTTTTTAATGAGGCAAGCCTTATTACTCTTTCACAAGGCCTCTTGATGAAGCCAAAGCCCATTCTATCTTCTCATCACAAGCCACGAGATTGGAGTCAAAGAAATATTTATCATAAGTTTGAATTTAGACTTTATATTTAATGTATTCGTAGAATCGTAAGAGTCCTTGTTGTTTTCTATGCACCCTTAGACTCCTATATGTATTCTCGTGATTTCTCTTTTCAATCTATCAAACTTTCTATTCTAAAACTTTTAAATTGTTTGATCATCCTTGTTCAAGTGTTCGGATCTTCATCCTCACCAAAAACAAGTTCGATAGTCTAAGGATCCTTCATCATCCTTAAGAAGTATCATTCATCTTCACCTCTTGTTCAACGTGTTTGGATCTTTATCTTCACAAAGAACAAGCCTTGATAGTTTAAAGGTCGTCCATAACCTTTGGAAGTATCCCTCGTTTCATCACCTTCACCGATCGATTCACGGCTTCATCATCCTTTCAACACTTCCGCAAATCATCTTCTCACCATCATCATCACAACCTTTTGGAGAGCATTCAGGGACGTGATCCTCACTAGGATCATATCAAGTGGTATCAGAGCTTGATCTATACCAGGTTGTGTCTTTGCAAATCGATTTCACCCTTTCGTATTCCGTTACTCGGTTGAATCGATTCTGTATGTTACTTGCTAGAATTTTCATAAAAGTTTGGTGATAGATAAAATTGTGAAATCAACTTCTGGAGAAACTTGGATGAGTCTAGTATTAGTTAAAATTGTTTCTGGAATTTTTGAACGTGATTTGATATTTTATTCTGTCCGATCCAATCAAACAGTCGTTTATGGTCTTAGAAAGCTTGCTGAGTTCTTCTTTGCTTTCACGTGTTGTTTGAATATTTTGAGCATAGAATCTGATCAAAACCTGTTCTTAAGACCTGTTGGAACTAGGAAATTCAAGTGAAAACGTTTTAAAACTTGTTTAAGGTTGTTAGATTCTTCAATAATCAATCCGGTTTATCGAGTGGTATTCTTGGGTTTGTCTTTGATCTTTGTTTCGATCCTTGTTGATTTTTTTTGTTTTCTTTGGACATCTTTACTTGTTTACTTGTTTGGATTTGAACAGGTACCATGGTGGAAACCAGCAATGATGAAGAAGAATCCACAAACTCCAACAAACAACTCATCGACTCCTTTAAGGCCATGATGAACGAGAGTATGGCAACCATGAAGGCTGATATAGAAAGATCCATCAATGACCGACTTAGGAGAAACCCACAACCTTCTGATGTTGAGCAATACTATAGTCACTCCTCTAGGTCACATCACTCTAGGAGAATACGACCAAGAGAGGAACAACTCCTTAGGATTAACCAACCTAATCCTCGAGACCCATTAGCCGGTCTTAAGATTGAAATCTCCTCCTTCCATGGAACCAATGACCCGGAGGAATACCTAGAATGGGAAAAGAAGGTGGAAATAGTCTTTGAATGTAGGGAGTTCACCCAAGACAATAAGGTTAGAATAGCCCCAACCGCGTTTAAGGATTATGCTCTAAGTTGGTGGGATCAATTGGTGACTTCTAGGAGAAGGGCTGGAGACTTTCCTGTTGAAACTTGGCACCAAATGAAAGTCATTATGAGAAAAAGGTTCGTACCTAGTCATTACCATAGGGAGCTACATCTTAAGCTTAGAAATCTGTCTCAAGGGAGTAGGTCCGTAGAAGATTATTTTAAGGAGATGGAGACTTTGTTGATCAGGGCTGATATTCAAGAGGATAGGGAAGCTACTATGGCTAGGTTTATAGGTGGACTTAATAGGGATATCATAGAAAGGCTTGAGGTCCATCACTATGTTGATTTAGAAGAACTTCTTCATAAGGCTATCATGTTCGAAAAACAGCTTAAGAGGAAGAACCTTAAACCTGGATTTAGTTCTAGGTTTAGCCAGACCAAAGATGATAAGCCTAGTAAGGATCAAGCCATTCCCTAAACCTAAGCTAGAAGAATCTCATCTTAAGGGTATCGATAAGGGTTCTAGCACCAAAACTAGAGAAATTCAGTGTTTTAAGTGTAAGGGTTTTGGACATTACTCTAGCGCCTGTTCCAATAAGAGAACCATAGTTATTAGAGCCAATGGTGAGTTAGATTCGGAAGAAGACTGTTCGGAGGAAGAGTCTATAGAGGAACATGTTGCAATGCCGGTGGTAGGACAACTCTTAGTCACTAGAAGAACCTTGAACTTGCAGACTAAGGCTGAGAAAAATGAACAAAGAGAGAACCTATTCCACACTCGTTGTCTAGTTAAGGAAACGGTTTGTAGCTTAGTGATTGATGGGGGTAGTTGCACCGACGTTGCTAGTGAGTCTATGGTAGAAAAGCTAGGACTAGCGGTCATTAAGAGGACTAAACCTTATAAGTTGCAATGGCTTAATAACGAGGGAGAGTTAGAAGTTAAGAACCAAGTCCTAGTCCCCTTGTCCATAGGAAAATACGAAGATGAGGTATGGTGTGATATCTTGCCAATGGATGCTGCTCATATCTTACTTGGGAGGCCTTGGCAATCGGATAAGAGGGTCACACATGATGGGTTTATGAATAGGTATACATTTGAGTTTAAGGGCAAAAAGAACATTATAGTACCGTTAACTCCACAAGAGGTTCATCTAGACCAAGTAGCTTTGAAGAAAAGTAAGGCTGCATCCGAACCTAAGCTCAAGCAACCGGCCAATCTTATGATCAAGCCTCAACAAGGGAGTTATTTACCACCTTTACTCTTAGTGTTTAAAGAATGCTTTAACATTAACCAACCTATGCAGGATTTGCCTACCAAAATTCAACTTCTTTTGCAGGAATTTCAAGATGTGTTTCCAGAGGAACATCCGCAAGGTTTACCACCAATCCGAGGAATCGAACACCAAATCGACTTCATGCCCGGAGCTTCTCTTCCCAACAAGCCAGCCTATAGGACCAATCCTCTAGAAACTAAAGAACTTCAACAACAAGTCACTGAGCTCATGGAGAAAGGACATATCCGCGAGAGTATGAGCCCATGTGCCATGCCCGTTTTGCTCGTCCCAAAGAAAGATGGTAGCTGGAGGATGTGTGTTGATTGCCGAGCCATCAACAATATCACTGTAAAGTATCGACATCCTATACCTAGATTAGATGATATGCTTGATGAATTGCACGGTTCTAGCATCTTTTCTAAGGTAGATCTTAAAAGTGGATACCACCAAATTAGAATGAAAGAAGGGGACGAATGGAAAACCGCATTTAAAACTAAGCATGGTTTATACGAGTGGTTAGTAATGCTTTTTGGTTTAACAAATGCACCTAGTACTTTCATGAGGTTGATGAATCATGTTCTTAGAGCATTTATAGGTCATTTTGTGGTTGTGTATATCGATGACATTCTAATCTATAGCCGTAGCTTAGATCATGTGGAGCACCTTAGAATGGTTTTAGAAGTGCTTAGGAAGGAAACCTTGTATGCTAATCTTAAGAAATGTACCTTTGGAACGGATAACCTTGTCTTCTTAGATTTTGTTGTGAGTACAGATGGTATTAAGGTCGATGAGGAAAAGATACAAGCAATCAAGGAATGGCCGAGTCCAAAGAGTGTTAGTGAAGTGAGAAGCTTCCATGGCCTTCCCGGCTTTTATAGGAGATTTGTCAAAGATTTTAGCACTCTAGCAGCTCCACTCACTGAGGTTATCAAGAAGAATGTTGGATTTAAGTGGGAGCAAGCTCAAGAGGACGCTTTTCAAGCCTTGAAAGACAAGCTCACCCACTCCCCGGTGCTATCTCTTCCTAACTTTGATAAAACTTTTGAAATTAAATGTGATGCCTCAGGAATTGGTATTGGTGCTGTTCTTATGCAGGAAAGGAAGCCCATAGCCTACTTTAGTGAGAAACTTGGAGGGGCTACACTCAATAACCCAACCTATGACAAAGAACTCTATGCACTTGTTAGAGCCTTACAAACGTGGCAATATTATCTTTGGCCCAAGGAGTTTGTTATCCACACGGATCATGAATCACTCAAGCACCTCAAAGGACAACAAAAGTTGAACAAAAGACACGCAAGGTGGGTTGAATTCATTGAAACCTTCCCTTATGTGATCAAATACAAGAAAGGTAAAGAGAATGTAGTTGCCGATGCTCTTTCTCGAAGGTATGCTCTCTTGAACTCTTTAGAAGTCAAGCTACTAGGATTTGAGCAAATCAAGGAAATATATGCTGATGATGTTGACTTCAAAGAGATCTATGCAGCTTGTGAGAAATTTGGTGCTGGAAAATACTATAAGAGTGATGGATTTTTGTTTTACGAAAATCGACTATGTGTGCCTAACTCTTCTTTGCAAGATTTGTTTGTTAAGGAAGCTCATGCAGGTGGTCTTATGGGTCACTTTGGCATGGCAAAAACATTAAGTGTATTACAAGATCACTTCTTTTGGCCACATATGAGGAGAGATGTCGAAAAAGCTTGTCAACGATGTGTAACTTGTAAGCAAGCCAAATTCACCATCCAAAACCACGGTTTGTATATTCCTCTACCTATTCCATTGCATCATTGGCATGACATTTCTATGGATTTTGTAGTAGGATTGCCTAGAACTAAGAATGGAAAAGATTCGGTATTTGTAGTAGTTGATAGTTTCTCAAAAATGGCTCACTTTATTCCTTGTAACAAAACCGATGATGCCATTAACGTAGCCGGATTGTTCTTTAAGGAAATAGTTAGACTTCATGGCATGCCTAGAACTATTGTATCGGAAAGAGACACTAAGTTCCTTAGTTATTTTTGGAAAACACTTTGGTATAAGTTAGGAACTAAGCTTTGTTTCTCTACAACTTGTCACCCCCAATCCGATGGTCAAATCGAGGTAGTTAATAGGACTTTATCTACTTTGTTGCGTGCCTTAATCAAAAAGAATCTTAGGACTTGGGAAGAATGCTTACCTCATGTAGAATTTGCTTATAACCATGCTAGGCATTCCGCATCTAAGTATTCACCTTTTGAAATTGTTTATGGGTTCAATACCATCTCACCTTTGGATCTAATGCCTTTACCTATGAGTGAAAGGATAAGTCTTGATGGAAAGAAAAAGGCTGAGTTAGTTAAGCAGATCCATGAGAAAGCTCGAATCAACATTGAGAACAAGACCAAGTTATATGCCAAACATGCGAATAAAGGCCGAAAGGAGTTAGTCTTTGAAGAAGGAGACTTGGTGTGGATCCACCTAAGAAAGGACCGGTTTCCTAAAGAGAGAAAATCCAAGCTTATGCCTAGAATTGATGGTCCATTCAAAGTCATCAAGAAGCTCAATGACAATGCCTACCAGCTGGATCTCCAAGGTAAGTACCAAGTAAGCTCAAGTTTTAATATTACTGATTTGGTCCCATATTTTGCAGATGAAACAGATTTGAGGTCAAATCCTTCTCAAGTGGGGGAGGATGATGAGAACATGGCCACTAAGGAAGCTAATGAGGAGCAGCATGAACGTGAGGAAGCTAATGAGGAGCAAAGGAATCAGCTTGTACCGGATCAATTTGAAGATGAAGACTTGCGGATTGCTCATGGCCCCATTACTCGGTCCAAACAAGCCAAACTCAAGACATCTTTACAACGTCTTCTCAACACCATCCAGGGCAGTTTAGTGTGTGCTAATCCAGCTACCCTAGTTGGAGTCAAAGAAACATTTATCATAAGTTTGAATTTAGACTTTATATTTAATGTATTCGTAGAATCTTAAGAGTCCTTGTTGTTTTCTATGCACCCTTAGACTCCTATATGTATTCTCGTGATTTCTCTTTTCAATCTATCAAACTTTCTATTCTAAAACTTTTAAATTGTTTGATCATCCTTGTTCAAGTGTTCGGATCTTCATCCTCACCAAAAACAAGTTCGATAGTCTAAGGATCCTTCATCATCCTTAAGAAGTATCATTCATCTTCACCTCTTGTTCAACGTGTTTGGATCTTTATCTTCACAAAGAACAAGCCTTGAGAGTCTAAAGGTCGTCCATAACCTTTGGAAGTATCCCTCGTTTCATCACCTTCACCGATCGATTCACGGCTTCATCATCCTTTCAACACTTCCGCAACCATCATCTTCTCACCATCATCATCACAACCTTTTGGAGAGCATTCAGGGACGTGATCCTCACTAGGATCATATCACAAGACTTCTAAGCGTTCGTCCCCATTAGATACATCTCAAGGCTTGCCAACCAGAGACATACGCAATGGTTAGTTCGTCCGGACAAGGACTAGTATCACATGAAACCCGAATTTATGGAAACTCGATTTTTTTTTATATATAATTTATACATAAGTTTTAAACGTGATACAAGCATATACAATTGTGAGTCTAACACTCCAAAACGATCATGTACATAATAAACATTATTCATTTACAAAAGGCAAGGAAACTACTGCTGAATTTCCTAACGTTCCTTTGGCCCCCGGTGGTCTATCCGCTAATGGTTACCAGCAACACAAGTAGAGTCGTGAGCACTAGTTGCTCAGTGAGTCTAGGCTCCCCTAACATTCAATAATCAATTCCCATCCAAACCCAAAATAACAATCAACACGCAAGCAAACAAATCAAAAAAATGCGATAAGTTATGCAATGTCAATATAAAGCCTTTCGCATCAAATCACAAGGTATCCATCAGCCCGAAGTCACAAAGGCTAAAGATTTAAGATCCTTCACCATTCGAATGGCCTTATGTATATAAGGATCCGCACCGAAAATTCTGCATCGTCATG
Source organism: Arabis hirsuta (assembly GCA_964056655.1). Lineage (NCBI taxonomy): Eukaryota > Viridiplantae > Streptophyta > Magnoliopsida > Brassicales > Brassicaceae > Arabis > Arabis hirsuta. The sequence goes on from OZ053307.1 coordinate 25,747,253, forward strand.
CAGTACACGGCCAAAGACTGCAATCCCGTCTCTCCGTGTCTTCATGTACTTAGACTAATACTTAACGTACTAGCTAAGTCATGGCTTTCAAGGGAATGTCTTACCGCGATCATCATAATTTATAAGTTTTACTAACAATTAAGTTATAAGAAAACTTATAACTTTGCATCAACAATTCAACCTAGTAATTTTCACATGCTAAAACTTTTAAGTACTTAGCAAAAAAATATAAATCACGCAGCAACGAACCTCAATTGGAATTTAATTAAACATACAACAAGCATCACCGAGACTCACCTTTGACTTAACGAATGATCGCAGTTCTGCCAACGGGCGTTTGCCTTAGACTTTTACGAACGATTCTGCCTTAGCTTTTGGACTGGAATCTGTTCCAAAGGTTCACGAATTAACCAAGGCAAGACTTAGAGTTTTCTTAAGAAAAATTTGATGGTAAAGCCCATGGATCTTACCTAACTTGGAACTGAGCTTGCCGTGGACTATCTCTAGATCTTTTGGAGCTTAGCCGAAGCTGAACCTATGAATTTAAGATAGATCAAGCCATCAGATCAAGAACCTAAGATTAGATTCATGATCAGCACAAAAAAATCACTTTGAAGATGGTAAGGTTCGATCACGGAAACTTACCCTAAGTTTTTCCAAACCTGCTCGACAAGGCTCGCGGTGAAACGATTCTATGGTTCGCGGTGGACTAGAAAATGGACTACTCGGTTCGGATGGACTGATCAGATGGGACGATCATGAACTAGGCTACCGTTTGCAATGAAAATTTGCGGTGAAAAGAAGTTACGTTCGGACAAAGCAGAATTTCTCGTGTCCCCTGCTTACTAGGTCAGGCCGACCCTTAAATAGGCGCGCCCCAAGCAGGTAGAGCAGCTAGACAGCTCACGGCCACTTGCCCATTCTTCACCCGCGGGTAACGTCCTAGGCTCGACACGAGGTGGTGATGATGCCTAAGACCAGGCGTGTGCGCAACACGCACTGGCGTGTTCTCGACACACTCGCGCACGACCCAGGCACAGGCTTACCCACGATCTACCCACGGCCAGAGCAAGCACCCTGCTCGGTCACCAAGCAGCCTAGCACGCTGCTTACCTTGGCTTCTGCTGGATCATTGTGCGGGTCATTACACGGGTGCTACCTCCAACTGGACTAGCGTCAACTTCTCTTGCTTCGTGGATTTGCTGGAATCTATGGACAGCAAGAAACCTACTCCTTTTTGAGGATACAAGCTATTCATCGGAGGAAATAATTGCCAAAGCCATCTGTGAGGCAAAAGCTTGGTAAGTTGCTCAAGATGAGCTACCAAGGAGAAGAGTCCTTGAGCCATCAAACTACAATGAACATATGCTAGTGAACGGCACAATATGTTTTACTGATGCTTCTTGGAGAAAAGAAGGAGCACAAGGGGGTTTAGGGTAGTTGTTCAAGAACGAAGCTGAAAACATAACAGAGGAATATGTCGAGTCTATATCGAATGTTTCTTCAGCCTTGGCAGCCGAGTCTTGAGCTGTGATCAAGGTGCTTCAGAAGGCTCGAGAAAAAGGCTTAGAGTACTTACACGTATGCTCGAATTCTCAGGTTTTGATTAACATCCTTGGAAAGAAGGAATAACATACGGAGATACATAACTTTTTTTTCGAGATTAGTATGTTAGCTTCCCACTTTAGGCAGCTTACATTTTTTTTTGTTCCACGAAAAGCTAATATGTTGGCGGATTCGTTATCTAAAAGAACTCTTCCCGCTCTTGATTTGTCGATGGTTTCAGCGTTTTAATAAAATTTCATCTTCTTGACAAAAAAAAAGCCCAAAGAAAACATGACTTTTAATGTTATACATAAGATGATAAGACGAAACCCAAGAAATCTACATCTTTTCCCCTGCAAGAAAACGGCTATAGAAGTCTAAGGCTTCTTGTGGTTTGTATTCTGGAACAGTATGTCCTGCACCCTGCAAAACATAACATTCAAACATGAAAAGCGTATAACAAAAACAATGTTTTCAGCTATAGATTACGAAGAAATCATTGATTCTTACCTTGATGGTTAGAAATGTAAGATTGTTGTCATATCCTTGTGTAAATCTACAATGCAAAATCATTATAGAAATAGTAATTGCATGTGAAAAAATCGATAAAAAAAAGTTTATAAAGAGAATCCTTACCCGCCGACCTCACCATTTGATATCCATGGCCTCCATTTATCAACCACCTTGTATCCCATTGACTTAGTCCATGCTTCAGAACCAGTATATGGTACACACATATCATGATCTCCGCTGCCAAAATTAATTTTTTATTATACTCTACACATTTTATTTTTGTAACAAAGGTAAATCTTCCACTCAAACAAATACCACTGGACCAAGCTAGCTTGGTTCTACATATTTTTTTTCGTTTTACCATTAATGTACATGTATATATTTATATGAACCTGTAAATTAGAGCACGATAGCCACTAAGAGTGAGGTTTCTATGGAATTCAATCATGCTTCCAGCATTATGATCATAAGTGATTTGGCTTGAGCACAATTCCCATCTTCCAATCTCATTTTCCTGTCAACGTTTCATACAGAGTTTAAGATGTCAAAAGGTTGTCTATCATCTTATTGCAAACGAGAGAAATATTGTGGATCAAATAGAGACCTCTTTAGCATGAACCGCTTTCCTCACCGCTGGATCATTCAGCCAGGCTGTTGCAACTCTATCATCCTGCATCCATACCAATTTTTCAGTTTCTAAACTAGAGTATATAAACACATATGAGAACATATTGTTCAAATCTACCAAATATATTTGTTAATTGATCACATATTCACAATACACTTGTTTTTATAAAATTTTAATTATTATATTTATATCTAAGATTCGTACACAAATGGATAACTTAAATGTACACATATATAGTTCCATGTGTTAATAGTAGTATTTTCTAAACATATGGAAAATACATGATAAGGTTAATTACTCACAATGCAAGGAACACTAGAGTCGGCAAGAAGTTGAGACCAACTAGGAACAATACCTGGACGCACAAAGGCACCTAAGGGCCACGCGCGTCCAAACATTCTCTTTCTCACAGGTAGCGACTTTTCTGTTTTGCCCAACTTAAGAAAACTCGGAGGAAGAGATCCGATGTCAAACGTGGATATAGATTTTTTGTGGTAGCACGGTTCTAGAATGTTATATATGTTTAATAAGCTCACACCATCTGACACTTTTTTAATTTTAACCTTGCATCCATCGCTTACATTCTCGTTAGAGTACTTTCCTTTGCATGCCGTTCTAGTCTCCTGCCATTTTTTTTGTTACATATTATTGATAAAATCATTGAGGAATAAATTGAAAGTTATTTGAAATTAAGCTACAAAACGAAACCTCAAAGAGTTCATTAGATATGAGTGCCATCCCATGTGCGAAGGGGACAAGAGCGTTACCATCAAACACCGGATCTGTAACTCCATTACCCACTAGATATCCCTATTAAACGTATACGTCCAATTTAAGAATCAAGAATCATAACCCTAATAAACTTTGAATTTCAAATAAATTATCGGTTATAAATTATAATATTTCATTAGTCGTACCTTTAAGTTGATAATTGGCTTTGTCACATTAATACTTCTTTTTATTTTTTTATGTTTCTTTATTACATTCTTATTTCCTACAACACAACAAAAAAAATCAAAAGGAAAATTAGAAAACGCATTTTTTTGTTGTTGTTTTTGCGAACATATGAAATGGAGGTAAGATGATATTAAAGATAATCATAATAAAAATGACCTTTGACAATTTTAGAAGCGAGTGTTGGCACATAGATACCAGCATATGATTCTCCTGAGATAAAGAATGGATTTGACTGAAACTCTGGAAACATCTTAAACCACTGTTGAACATTAATGGATTTAGTGGTTAGTGCTTTGAATCAAACATACAAGTACAACACAAAGAAAGTTGTTTGCAAATCATTTAAATTCTTATTTAACCTTTATGAGGAATGCGTGAGAATCAGATGCAGTTTTTGTATCACTAGTTGTATAGTCAGACTTGTCCTTCGAGTAAGAGTATCCCACACCAACTGGGGAGTCAAGGTATATAATGTTAGAAACCTGACCCATAAAAAAAATACATTTCAAAAGATTAAAAAATTTATCATAGAAAGAAGAAGAAAATATGTTATGTTTATAGAAGTCTTTCTTTCACCTTAGACCAACTATAACGATTGGGGTGCAAACGAGGGTTGTTTGTCTTCGTTCGTTCGAAATTGAAAGGACCTGCAATTGTATTGAATTAGATGATATGTGCATGTATATTATTCTTATTCTTTAAAATTGAGATAACTTTTGGGTTGAAATTAAACAAATATTGAAATGTGTAAAACCCGAATATTTTTGCTACATACTTAAGGCGTATATTATTCTGAGCTTAGCGCAAAATTTGACACATGAAAGGTTAATTATTCAGAGCTTACCGTGCTCGTAAACAAATCCATCCATACTAGAGCAACCTGGACCACCATTAAGCCAAAGCACAATAGGATCTTTTGAAGCATTTCTCTCTGATTCCACAAAGTAATACCATAAATTCTTACGACCCTCCTTATCAATTGCTACATACCTTAGATCACACACCAAATTCCAGTGAAAATGTGTTAAAATCTATAGGAAAAAATTGTAGAATTAAACTACATGATATATGAGATTTTGGTAAAATGTAAGCACATATATTAAATTTACCCAGCATAGTGTTTAGATGAAAATTTGTTGTTGAAGCCAGGAAGTTTGGTGATGAGAGCAGATTGAGGGGCTGAATCTGTTATTGCAAAACTCAAAGACAACAAAATCAAAGAAACAAAAAGTTCCACTAACCAACCCATTTTGATAAAGAACAGAAGTCCACAATTACAACCGAGAACTCTTTATTATAAGAATTGCTTTTAAAATCATACCAAAGCAAAGAAAAAAAATACTAGCTAGGTATGGAAAAAAATCTAGAGATATTAATGAAATTTGTTTGATTTTTGGCATTAAACGAAAGACAAATTAAAATAAGAAAATGTTAGGTAAAAATAAGAAGAGAGTCAATGTATAATCAAATATAAAATTTTAAATATAATACTAAAAACAAAAAAAAATAAACATAAAGAATACAAATTAATAAAGAGAAAATAATTTTGCTAATACCAAAAAGATAATGTTAGATAATCTGATCTAAAGAAATATTTTATGTCCTAATATTTTTAAATTAATTTTATTTCTATATTTAGATTAAAATACCATGATTAAAAATATTAAATTCATTCAATGTTTTTCTCAAATATTTCTGTTATATTATTGTACGAACAATAGTTTAATTTTATTTTTTACATTTTTTTGACTAAAGTATTTTTAATATTATACTGGTTAATATTATACATAAATATTTTATAGATTTTTTTTTAAAATTAATGTTTATTTAGTGAAAAATATTAATAATGCATAAAAGAAAATGATACAAAAAATGCCCCTTTTATGTGCAAATTTGCAAAAATGCCACTGAGGGGTGTTCATTTGCAAAAATACCACTAATTATAGATTTTTAAATCATATATCTTAAAATTCTAAATACTAAAAAAATATTTTAACCCCCTAAACCCTCATAACTAAACCCTAATAGAACATAATTAACCCAAAAATATAAATAATATAAAGAAAAAATAATTTTTAAAAAGTGACATTTTTGTAAAGATTTCAAAAGTGTGGCATTTTTATAAAGTGGCACTTGAAAAGTGGCATTTTTTGAAAATTTTCATGATACAAATTATATCCGCATTAAAAGAAAAAAATTTCAAATAAATTTCTAAACTTTTAGTGAATGAACATATTGGATTTTAATTTTCAAATAACTTATAGTTAAAACATATGTGGTTACTTATAGTTAAAACATATGTGGTTACAAAAGAGATTAATCAACTGATATATCGATATAGTGATCCTAAGTGTAATTTATAGAATATGAATTATGCTTATGCATAGAAAATTTGTTTGTGCTTATTGTTTAAATAACACTAGATAGTTAACCCGCATTATACGCGTAATAATGTGATACACGAGTTATTGGAAAAATTATTATCCGAAATATAAAACTCGTTTATATATGTGAATCTTGCAATTATTTTGTATACAAATGTATCTCATCCGTCAAATAATTGAAAACAACAAATTTTTACTTGTTTGTCAATATATATCACTTATTAATAAAATATATTTATTTAATATTATAATCTTCAAAAATATGGTTTATGACTCAAATATACAAAATAAAATATTGCAAATATGAATTGAATTTATAGGTTTAAGGTAATTATAAGAGTAAGTGAATATTTATAGTAAACTTTCTTTTATTTTCGTTTTTATAAAAAAAATTTCTAATAATGTTTGGTTGGAAGAATTGTGTGATTGTGTAGTGTTTGGATAATAAGATAGTAGAGAGTTAATAATAAGATTTAATTCTTAAGATAATAGGATTGTAGAGTGTTTGGGTAATACTATAATAGAGAATTAATTAAAAATTTCAAAAATTTGAGAGCTTGACACCTAAGCAAATTAATCCAAAACTTTTTTTTTTAATATATAAAGGGTATCTCTCGAACCTTTATTTCATATCTTTATTGGCTGATATTGTTTCCCGGGGATGGTCCTACCTTCAGTTTATCGAGATCTTGTTTCACCGGGGAGGGTCCTACCTTCACTTTATAGATTCATTAGTCTAATTCACCATCTTCTTGACATACTCTTTATTTATTATTATTTTTTTGGTTAACAAGTTTTCTTCATTCATTTTACCGATACAAGTACAAAAGTACAAAAAAAGAGAATTAAACATTCTCCAGAATTACTAAAACATAATTGAGAAACAATAAAGTATAAAGCATATAGATCATTGCAAATGATGGACAGCGAATCCAGAGCATGTCTCGGATGCGTCAAGAAGGTCTTCGGGGCACGGCCGGAGAGTCTCAGGTTAGTCACTTTACCATGTGACTTTGAAGTTCCAGGCATAAAGCATGGGGCTTCGACCACTCTCCATGAGAGGGAAGAAGATACGACCATGCTCAAAGAGATGGAAGAAGATGGAATTGAACTTTTCTACCGGGAGTAAATTACAGGATTTGAGAATCCAGAAAACTTTGATCTTCTCTCAACAAAGAAGATATCGAGCTCGCAAATTACTGGATTTGAGAATCCATAAAACTTTTGCCCTCTCATACGTGGAGATATGAATCTCGACGATTGATAGAATGAAGCACATTGAAGGCGAATTGGTCTCTCCAGTCTCGATTTGGAGAACAAGGATTTTAACGAACTCTGTAACAATTTGCCTAAATCGACAATAAAGGCAGTACCACTTTGCACGGATAAATCGTGAATTTTGCAAAGGAGGAATTTGGTTTTACGGCCATCAAAAACTACAACCTCTGCCAGATGTGATTGTGCAATAATCATGGTATGTGGATTGCAATATGAGCTATAAATCCATACTTTTGGAATATTAGAGAGAGCCCGACCCATCAAGGGAAATTGTTTGGATACGCCTCGACATGGGCTTTTGAAGAGCTTTCGCCGGCCCACCACATCTAACCCATCATGGGTAAAACCCACTGGGCCCACTAAAAGAGAGGTGACGACGGGTGGGAAATCAGACTTTGCGGCACGAGATTTCTCGATCTTAGGAGAAACAACGATGAGGGACGGTGATAGGATCTGCGGAGAAGATATGAAGCCAAAGATAGGGACCGCAGCGGCCGGTCAGGCGGGATTGGTGGATCTGGAGGCTCCATCGGTTTTGAGAATTCCAGCTTAGCCGGCAAGACCAACCTCCGGTAAAGAATCCCGGTTAGCTCCCTAGCAGTTGGTGACGAAAGGGATAATAGCACTAACCTTGTTACAGCTCTGCGAGCCACGGAACAGTTCGAAAGGGCCGAGGGACGAGACACAACGACAGCAACATCTCTGACAGAGGGAGGCGAGGAAACGCCAATCTTCTGGAGCACTTCGTGACGTCCAAGAGGAGGAGAAGCGGTGCTACGAGAAGATGGGAGGATCTGGACGGCGAAGCATCGGCGGAGGTGATGCATCTGTTGTTGCCGGCAGCTCCTTGGAGAGTGTGTTCGAGAGAGAATAGGGCGAACTGATCCCGTTCAAAAAAAAAGGAGGGATGCAACACGAGGACTTCCCAGGAGGTCACCCATTCTAGTACTACTCTCGCCCAAGCACGCTTAGCTTCGGAGTTCTGATGGGATCCGGTGCATTAGTGCTGGTATGATCGCACTCCTCTTTAGTTATTATTATTATTTTATTTTTCTTAAACAACTTTATATACGTCTCTTGGAGGAGGGGTTGATTATGTTGAAGAGCTGAGTAATACTTCTTAACATAAACATTAAACACGTCATGAAATAGCATTTAATACAAATAATTGAAAATAATAACCTATGAAGAGGTTGTGAATAACTTAAAACATAATGATCTAAAACTTATAAGAAAATCATTGAAACTCAATACAAATGGAGTCCTTTTTTTAAGGAGAAGCATAGATTATGGACACCATTTTATTTCAAATGGTTGTTACCATTAATGATCTAAGAATTCAGTTTGAAGATGTTTCTTGCTAAACAAAAAAACTCATAGATCATATAAAGGCAAATTAATAAATAGCAAGTTGTTAATCACTAACTAAGAGTTTGATGAATCTTCTTTGCCTTTAGAGAGTTTATTGAGAAATGTACCTTTATGAGCTTATTATTAGCGATTTTTCACTCTTTCTTTAGTTCAATACTTCAATATATCAATTTCAAGATTCATTATTACTTGTTTTACTTGCATCCCAAGTTTCTCCTCATTGCTCTTCTTTTTCCCCACCTTGAACAATCTCTATCTCATCACAATCATCATATACTAATTATTACGACATTAGCACCATTGAACTTATGATCAGGAAACAAAAAATGGAACCAGACATTCATAAGAAACAAACAAACCTTGGAGTTATTCTTGCTTCGGATCACGAACCAAATCTTGCTTCTTCTTATTCTTCTCAAGAGCATTAACATGTTTTTTTTTCTTTTTCTGGCTTTTCTCTCTAACATATCTTAAAATTTGGGATTTCCATGTTTTCTAGGACAAGGCATATCTTGTGGACGTGGAAAGAAAAAGTGATGGAGATTTTTTGTTTGATAGAGAAGAATATAATCTTGATAGTACTTTTTTTTTTTTGGGTCAAAATCATGATTTTATTAATAACTATGTCGAAAATGTCGACAAACTACAAGCCAAAATAGCTCGTTTTGATAACGAATCCGCCAAGATATTGGCTTCTCGTGGAACATAAGTAAAGGAAAGCTTTCGAAAATATGAAGCTAACATATTAATCGTAAACAAAAGACTATGAATTTCCGTATGTGATTCCTTCTTGCGAAGTATACCATTAAGTCCAAGTGACCTTTGTCTTTTGCCATTTGAAGGGCTTTGATCACAGCCCATAACACAAACAAACAGAAAAAAAAATTTAGTTTAATATAAAACAAAAAATTTCAAGTGAACAAAAATTTTAAAAATTATGGAAATTTTTCTTTTTCGGTAAATTAATCTCTCTCTAAATTAATAAAATGTTATAATCCCAACGTTATTAATTTATAGAGTTTATACTGTACTTCTATGTATTGCTCTTGATGATACTGGATTCGAAGTCCTCTATGACATACTTAGTTGTCTATTTAATTTCGGTTCACATCGGAGGCTAAGTCAAGTTGTTTATGGTATGCGTATTGCGTATACCATATATATATGCTAGCTTCCTCAAATCCAACAACATACATTGGTGACTCCTCAGAGATTAAAATCGCAATTTGTATACGTTACATTTTGAGACCATGATATTTGACGATGAACTTTTGCCAATTAACATTTATGTGTAATTTTTGTTCTTCTTAATAAGCTAGTGTTTGTAGAAGTAGAGACATATCGTGGATATAACATATGCTAAAATGCTAGCAGAACCCTTGTTTCTGATGTAATTTTTTTTTTTTTTTGGTCCCAACTAGCACCGCGTCCAATCGGATATGGCGTGGTCCTGGAAGCCAGACGAAGCCATGTTAAATCCGTTGTGGCAAGGAGTCGAACTTTGTGAATAATATATGAAAAGAAAGCTTGATTTTATTTGGTAAGAGTTGTTTCTCAATGTAGCAGTTCACTCACCATTTTCATTGGTCAACTCTCATATAACACAACGAGGTAAAACAACTCTCTGTCCCCAAGCTATGGTTAGAAGCCTTACCTACTATTGCGGTACAAGCCGGTTTTCTCGTGATCAACACGCAAGTGTAAGCACATGGATTTGTTCTTGGAGTTGTTAGAAGACTTGCAAAAAGACAAAGAGGAGGTATAATAAAGACAAGTTGACCATGTCTCTTTTCATCAAAGTTTCTAAATTAGGAACCATTGAGAGGATTTAGTAACATGGAGCAGTTAGTTTTGATGATATACTCTTCAAGTATAAAATACCTAAGAGCTTCCTCACCACTTTATTACTATCTCTTCTAAAACCTCCCCAAGTTACAAACAAAAAATGGCTAACTTAAAGCTTATTCCTGCTCTTGTGCTCTTTGCTTTGTTTTCTTTTGATCTTTGTGTTGCTCATCCAGGTCTAGGGTTCGGATGGCGAAGTAATGTTCCTATGGGAAGAACGTTTACCTCAAGTCTTTACCCACAATTCTACCAATTCTCTTGCCCACAAGCTGATGAGATTGTCATGACGGTGCTCGAAAAAACCATAGCTCGAAACCCGAGAATGGCTGCATCTTTACTTAGGCTTCATTTCCACGACTGCTTCGTCCAGGTTCTCGCAAATGAAAATCTGACCTGTTCTGTTTTCCTTAAACGCCTTATAAACTCAACACTTACCACTATGCGTGTAAACAGGGATGTGATGCATCAATCTTGTTAGATGACAGTGCTTTCATAACAAGTGAAAAGAATGCAATACCAAACAAGAACTCCATTAAAGGGTTTGAAGTAATAGACGAGATCAAAGCCAGACTGGAGCAAGTTTGCCCTCAAGTTGTCTCCTGCGCCGACGTTCTAGCTCTTGCTGCTCGTGGCTCAACTGTCCTGGTAAATAAAGATAACTTGAGTAACTATCAAGACTCTTTACAAGTTACAAATTGCTCAGATTTCTGAATTTGGTGGTTTCTTTACAGAGCGGTGGACCATCATGGGAGCTTCCACTAGGGAGGAGAGACTCGAGGACCGCGAGTCTCAATGGAGCAAATACAAACATTCCTGCACCCAACTCGACCATTCAAAATCTCTTAAATATGTTCCAACGCAAAGGTTTGAACGAAGAAGACCTTGTCTCCCTATCAGGTGAGCATAAAACCAAACCGAAATCAGAACTTACTTTTGAAGCCGGAAGTTAGAAGACTGAACTGGGATTTGTGTGTGTTTGCAGGAGGGCACACGATTGGAGTAGCGAGGTGCACAACGTTTAAACAGAGGCTGTACAATCAAAACGGTAATAACCAACCAGACGAGACACTAGAGAGGTCTTACTACTATGGTCTAAGGTCGATTTGTCCACCAACGGGCGGTGATAACAACATTTCCCCTCTAGACTTTGCCTCTCCTGCTAGATTCGACAACACTTACTTCAAGCTCATTCTATGGGGCAAAGGTTTATTGACATCAGATCAAGTGCTTCTTACTGGAAACGTAGGCAAGACTAATGAATTGGTGAGAGCTTATGCGGAAGACGAGAGCCTTTTCTTCGAACAATTCGCAAAGTCGATGGTAAACATGGGGAGCATTCAGCCTCTTACTGGTGCTAATGGTGAGATCAGGAGGAACTGTCACTTGATTAATTAAATAACTTGAGTTTGATCAGCATATTATTATTGTATTAAGAGGATTGATGTGGAATAAGTCGTGTTATGTTTTCCTGTATGTTTACTGATCTAATGTCTTTGAATGAAAAATGAATCCTTGATTTTAGAGGTTGGCAAAATTATTTGGACTGTATTCGATACTTGGCTTGGCTCGTACCTGATTTAAAATGCAAAATTCAGCCGTTGTCAAAACAACTTTAAGATACTTTCAAAATTTATGAGTATTGAGAGTTTTACAAAAATAAAATAATATGTGGATTGATTTACATTATATTTTTTAAATATTATATATATTTCTTGTTAGTTTTTACCTAATCTTATAAAGTGAAATAGATAATTATCCGCGGGATAATATGATTAACGAGTAAAATAAATATAGTTTTAGGTTAAAAAATCATCTATAGTTTTTTTTTAATTACAAAAATCATCTATAGTTATTCAGAAAATTATTATACATAATCCAAAACTCGTTTATATATATATATAAATTTTACAATATTTTGTGTAGAAATATGTTTCACCCGTGAAAAATTTGAAACCAACAAATTTTTAATTTTTAGTCACTATATATCACTTATTAATAAAATATATTTATTCAATATCATGATCTTCAAAAATATGTTTTATGACTCAAATATACAAAATGAAATAATGCAAATATATATTGAATCTTATACTCCCTCCGTTACTTATTATAGGATGTTTTGGATTAAAACACAATGTTTAAGAAAAACATTTTCTATCAAAAAAATAAAATCAATATAAACAATTCAACCAATTAGGTTTTAGGGTAATTATAAGAGTAATAATATAGTTTTAAAAAATACAAATTTGGATTTAATTAATTGGTCATAAACGTTTTAGGTGCTATCATTGTAGAAATTTTAGGTGCTATCTTGGTAGAAATCTAAAATCCACTTTCTATATATATATAGAAATTATTTGGTGTAAAAATGTGTTCTACCCGATAAATAATTGAAAACAATAAATTTTTATGTTTTTAGTCATTATATATTACTTATTAATAAAATGTATTTATTTAATATCATTATCTTAAAAGATAAAGTTTATTATTCAAATATACAAAATCAAAAATTGCAAATAAAAATTGAATCTTATAGGTTTAGGGTTATTATAAAAGTAATAATATAGGTTTTGAAATACAAATTCGGATTAACTAATTATTCATGAAACTAAATCAAGATTTTAAAGTTATATATTTTTTGTCGAAATAGATATTCATTTTTTTATTTTTAATGGTAAGAATTAATATACAATCTTTGAATAATTGTTTTAGGCAAGATTATAAATATTCTAATATGTTTGGCAAGTATGATTATAAATATTAAAGAGAAATTTCAAAAAATGCCACTTTTCAAGTGCTACTTTACAAAAATGCCATCTTTTTACAATATTTGCAAAAATGCCACTTTTTCAAAATTATTTATTCCTTATATCATTTATGTTTAGGTTAACTATATTGTACTAGGGTTTAGTTTTGATGGTTTAAGGGTTTTAGAGGTCAAAAGATTTTTTAGGGTTTAGAATTTTAAGATTTAAACTCTTAAAAATCATAATTAGTTGTATTTTTGCAAATGGACATAAAAAATGGCATTTTTGCAAATATGAACACAAAAGTGGCATTTTTGTAAATGTCCTAATAATAAATGTGTTTGGTAAATAGTATAGGTAAATTAATAAAAAGAAAAAGATTGAGAAAATTGTGAGAGTGACACATAAGTAAAAATGATCTACAGTAAAACCTCTATAAATTAATAATGTTGGGACTTTGAAAATATATTAATTTAGAGATATATTAATTAATCGATAAATTAATAAATATTAATTTATAGAGATATATATCTGTTTTAGGTAAGAATTTTCTTTAACAAAATTCAAATGATATTCTGTTCAAAAATTTAATTAAACTAATTTGTAAAAATAATATGTATTAACTTGAGATTATGATTTATACTTTTTATTATTGTAATAAAATAAATATTAACATCATAATATAATAGCTATTTAAAATTAATACACATTATTAGTACAAAATTTAGAAAGAAAAAAAACATGGTTATCGTTCTCAGTGTTAATGATAAAGTCAGCAACAATATATAGAGGATATACATCTTTTTTACATTGGCCCGACTCGGGACCGGGATAATTTTGCATTGGCCCGACTCGGGACCGGGATAATTTATTAATTTATTGTGATTATTAATTTATCGAATATTAATTTATAGAGGTTTTACTGTATATAGTTTTTTTTAATATATAGAGGATATACATCTTTTTTTTTGTCAACATCAACTATATTAAACGGTTTATAAATTCAAACCAGGGGAAAAGAGTTTACATACGATATAAGTCAAAATGAATAATATGTAAAACAAGCTATACATGAATTTTAACAAATTTAAATAATAATATATTTTACAAGGCAGCTACACAAATATATATATATATATTACTATATAATTAACACAATTGTGATATGTGATAATTAATATTAGATTTCGACATGTATAACGTTTTTCTCCAATTAGATTTCACAATGTGTCAAACAAATCTTAATATGAAATATGTAAAAAAACTTTTTCCAGCTAAATTTAGACATGTGCCAAAAAAATTGTAGACTTTGTTATATTATGATTATATTTTATAATTAACATGCTCATAACACGTGTTAGCCAGTCGATTGGAACTTAACACGTATAATAAAAAAATTTCAATTAGATTTATCCACGTATCAAAAAGGTTTTATCTGTTTTTTCAATATAATATCATTATATTTTAGAATCATATTATGAAAATCAAATTAATAAACTATAATCATTATATTTCTATGTAATGTGCATTTTATTATTTATTTTGTAAGGTGTACAAAAGGGTTGATATTCGATTATTTGGATTGGTTCGGTTCGGATTTTTTTTTCAGTTTTTTATTTTTTATTTTTTGGTCTTTAAACAAGAGATTCTATTTGGTTTTAAAGTTTACTTCGGTTTGGATTTTTCAGTGTTCGAGTTTATTGGGTTCTATATTCAGGATCAAATTAACAAATTTTATTAATATTGTAAACTTTTAGTGTATCTCAATATATTTTTCTATATATTTAATTAAAAGTATTCATTTTAAAATAAAATTTGGTTAATTCTATTTGGTTCCGTTTGAGATCGGATAATTTGGTTCTGAAATTTATATTTCATTAGGATTATTTTATAATTCGGTTTAGATTCGATGTTATGGAATTTCAGTTCGGTTCGGTAAATTTGGTCACTCTACTTACTATTTTTTTTTTGGTGAATGCCCAGGGGATGAATCCCCTAGTATTTATTATATAAAAAAATCAACTACATATGAACTTGTCTTGATCGAGTGAGTCCATAAACGTCCTCTCTCATAATCGAATCAACATCACTCAGAACATAATTTAAAGCATGAAATTCTAACGATAAAGTAAAAACATAGTTTGTCAATCCATCAGCTAGACGATTAGTCTCCCTATACACGTGAGTAACCTAGACTATCTAGTCCTTTAATAAAAAGTGAAGGCACAAACGTACCAGGAATGACAACGGATGCGAGTCACATATCCCTGTCGTCAGAAACCCAACCACCATCTCAGAGTCCACCTCTAACTCCAATCTCGTAATCCTCTTATCCCATACTATATATAGGCCATAGTAAACTCTCCACAGCTCCGTCAATGGTGCCGAACACCGCCCAATATTCAGTGCAAACCCACTGCACCAACTTCCCTCACCATTTCACAGCACACCTCCTACAGTAGCTAGCCCCGGGTTGCCTCGAGATGCACCATCAGTATTCAATTTGAACCAAACCGTTCTTGGAGCCAGCCACCCTATCAACCATTCAACTCTTCCCACCCCCTCTATCCGATCGTAATCTGTCAAGCTGGCTAATGTAATCTCCTTCGACTTCTCTATGATGAATCGAACTCTATCTCTACACGGTCGGTTCTCACCAAATACGTTACCACATCTCCACTTCCAGCCTCACCATACGGCTACTACAAAGGTCGTAGACCATGGTCCATCTGTTATTTCAACCCCCTCACATAAATTACCATAAATCCATTCCAGCAAGGTCTGAGAAAAGAAAGTATATCTCTTCCTAGGCGGTATAATCCGAGTCCAAATTCCTGCCATAGCCGGGCAATCCCGAAAAATACGTATAATGCACTCCACTCCACCCTTACAAATATGACAATCCTCTGTGTCACCCAGGTGTCTTCTATATCTTTCTTGATTAGTCATAAGTACTTGATTCACAACTAACCAAATAAAGACTCGAATCCTCTCTGGTGCGATTACTCTCCATTCACGCTTATAGAATCCCTCCATGTCCAGCCTCAGTGATGCATCCCGTGTAAGCAAGTCGTATGTTGATTTGACCGTAAACTTCCCGTCTGATATCTCTCCCCATGACAACATATCCGTTGCCCCTGTTACCGTATCCAAAACTACAGCCGTGAGCTCGAGCTTTCTGTCCTCGGTCACATACAGTCCGATTCTAGGTATATCCCAACCAATACCATCAATCCAAAAGTCTCGAGCCATCATATCCTCATATCCTGCCGGCAGCTCACCTATGATAATCTCCCGCATAGGCTCCTTCAACAACCACTTATCTGACCAAAATTTAATTTTCCGACCATCTCCAATCACCCAACTATGATTGATGTAAATCACCTCATGAAGACCAATGCCTACACTTCTCCAAGTAGAAGACCAATTACTCCGAACCACCGTCCAAGCTCGATCATGAATATCTCCAACTTTATACTTACTATGCACCACCGTTGCCCAAAGACTAGACTGATCATGCAATACTCTCCAACCCACTTTAAGCAACAGCTTATTCATATCACTAGCCTTTTCGAATCCCTAAACCACCATCTCTCTTCGGTAAACAAACTCTCTCCCAAGCAAGTAGATGATGCTTTCTCTTCTCTGGAGTAGTCCCCCATAGGAAGTCCCTCGACATTCTATCGAGCTTGCTTAAAGTAGAAGCTGACAATCTAATGGTGCTCATTGAATGTACCGGAATCGATGACAAGACTGCTTTAGTAAAGGTAATTCTCCCTGCAAAACTGATCATGCGGCTCTTCCAACCTGCTAGTCGCGTAGCTACTCTCGCCAAGACATCTACAAAGGTGTCCTCTTGTTGATCCTTTTTTGAAGAACGGGCATCCCCAAGTATCTGTCCAAGTCCCTCATTGCTTTAATCTCACTTTCATCACTAATTAGTTTCCCTAAGTCTTGAGAAACATTATCAGAGAAGAAGATTTTCGGTTTCTCAAAAGTCATTGGTCACTCTACTTACTATTATATATACATCTTATGTTTGTAAAATTGGTGTTTGAGAAAAAAACAGACATGAAAAACTTTTTATGTGGTAAAAATTACAGAAACTAACTGATATAATTTTGTATATATAGTTTCAGAAAAGAAAAAGAAAAGTAAAATATGATCGAAAACATGAATAAATTTTTGAAGAAATTGTAAAAATGCTACTTTTTAATGACACATTTACAAGCGTGCCACATCAACATGACTCTTTACAAATCTGCCACTTTTTTGTAAATTTGTCTCTTTCTCTTTTTCTCTTTTTTTCTCTTTCTCTTTCTTTTCTCTTTTCCCACGAAAGCTTTTGCTTTTTCTCTCTTCTCTCTCTCCCCAAAACAAAAATCAGATATGAGAGATCCCTCTCTTCTTTCTCAAGCTCTTGTTGTGATGAAGGTGTTGATGAATGTGTTGATGAAGGAGAAAATTGTGATGAAGGTGTTGATGAAAAAAAACTCAGAGATCTAGATCTGGATCTGAATCTCTCTCTCTCTCTCTCTCTCTCTCTTATAGATTCAGATCTAGATCCGAATTTCATCATTTTTTTGTTGAAAATTTGGTTTTATTTGATTTGTGTTGAAAATGCGAGCCTTTGATTCGATTTTGGTTACAAATCTAAGGTTTTTTGTTCAATTTGGCTTATAGATATGAGATTTTGATTATTTATGGATTAGTTTTGTTTTTTATGTTCTTCTTACTAATCTAGAGTTTTGACGTTTATAGTAAAGTTTTTTTACAGTTTTTTAAAGGTTTATAAAATTAATAAGGTTTATAAAGTTTTTTTACAGTTTTTAAAATCTATAAGGTTTATAAAGTTTTTAAAAGGTTTTTAAACACACTTAAAAAAACGTTAAACAATCTAAATTAATTTTGTTCTTGATATTTTTCTAAATGATGTAAAGTTTTGACGTTTTTTATGAATTTTTTGAATAATTTATCAACTTTTTAAACAATTTATCAGAGTTATCTATATGTCTTTAAAACTGAACTGATGAAATAATAATTTATAAGGTTTTTAAAAGGTTTATAATGTTTTTAAATGGTTTAAAAAGGTTTTTAAAATGTTTATAAGAGTTTTTTACAAGGTTTATAAACTGTTAAAAAACCTTATTAACAGTTGAAATAATAATTTTATGGTTTTAAAAAGTTTATTATGGTTTTTAAAAGGTTTATAAGAGTTTTTTACAAAGTTTATAAGGTTTTTACAAGGTTTATATAACTGTTAAAAAATCTTATAAACTATTTTATATGGTTTATAAGAGTTTTTTACAAGGTATATAAACTGTTTAAAAAACTTATAAACTGTTTTTACAGGGTTTATAAGGATTTTTTACGGGATTTATAAGCGTTTTAAAAGGTTTATAAAGTTTTTAACGAGGTTTATAAGAGTTTTTTACAACGTTTATAAGAGTTTTTTTTTGGTCAAACGTTTATAACAGTTTTTAAAAGGTTTTTATAAGTGTTTTTTGCAAGGTTTATAATGATTTTTTACAAGGTTTATAAGGATTTTTTACATGGTTTACAAAAAGTTTTACAAAAAATTTTTTTTTCTCTTATCTTTCTTTTTCTTCTCAATCCACAAAATTCAATCTTATCTTATTAAGTTTGTTTTTCGTGAAATTCAAATTCATGTTTTTAATCTAGTTTTGAGAGAAAGATATGAGATTTAGTTTAAATAAGAGAAACGAGATGTGAGAAAAGAGATCTGAAAAATGAGATCTGAGAAAAGAGATCTGAGATCTGTGAAACGAGATCTGAGAAAAGAGAAACGAGATCTGAAAAAAAATGTTGAAATCTGAAAAAAAATTGAGATCTGAAAAAAATAATGGATAAAAAAAATTGAAATCTAAAAAAAAAGGACAAAAAAAAAACTTAAAAACTCAAATTATATGAGTCAAAAATAAAGACAATATAGGAATACTGAAAATGAAGAATAACATTTTTACAAAACTTTTTAAAAAGTGATATTTTTGTAACGTAGCATGGAGCATGTGTTATTTTTTAAAATTTCTCAAATTTTTTTTATTTTTTTGGTGAAACACTTTCATATATAAAAAAATTATAAATTCAATTATATATAAACGGATTTTTTAGATTTTCATGTAATATTTAAAAGAGAAATTGGCAAGAATAAATAAAAAAAAAAATTAAAACATAATAACTAAACAAAACACTAATTATAATCACTAATTTTAGAATTTTTGATTAATTATTATCTTTTTATTTTTTTCTTGATTATTAACCAAATCAATCCTATTTAGAATTGATTTTTAACTAAAATTATAATATTTTTATACAAGGAAAAAAAAAAAATCCGAGCTTGTATCTCAATTTGATACTCACTAAACCCATCGCCCAAGAAAAGAAAAGAAGAAATATATAAAAAGGGTTGATAAATTGCCCTGGGATTTTTGTAGAGCATCCCTGCCTTGGGCTAATTTTCTGAGATCTGTGAGAGTTTACACTTTAGAACAAAGATGAGCGACGGAGACGAAGCTGATAGACGCCGTACCGCGGCGGTGACCGATTACCGGAAGAAGCTCCTACATCACAAAGAGCTCGAATCCCGTGTCCGGACAGGTTCGATTTCAAAATCATACTCATTCTCTTAACTCGCTTCTACGAAAACACATGGAACTCGAAATACCCTTTTTGTTTCTGGGCTTAATTTGAATCGTCTTGGGTGAAACTGAATCTAGGGTTCGTTGAACCGTCCAAGTGACGCGATTCGAATGGTTTCTTCAATTTTCTTAATTATGTAGTTTTTTTGGTGAGATTAGTGTTCTAATTTTCTGGTTTCTCCGCTTGATTAGTATTTATGAAGTCGATGGGGATGGGGAAGATCTGAAGTTTTAGTATTTGCCTGTGACTGCTTAATAGAGTTGAGTTTTGTTATGATTCATTAATTAGAGATTGTGATAATGGGTCTTGCTCCTATGCAGCTAGGGAGAATCTAAGAGCTGCTAAAAAGGAATTCAACAAAACTGAGGATGATTTGAAGTCTCTTCAAAGCGTTGGGCAGATCATCGGAGAAGTATTACGTCCGCTAGATAACGAAAGATGTAATTTTTTTTTATCTATTTGCTCATTGAATACTCCATTTGGTTAGTGTTGCTTTGTACCATTCTTTGTGTTCTATTATCTAAAGGTGGAGTTTTTCTTCTTTGTTCTTTTGCTTTTCGTATTTTTTAGTGATTGTTAAAGCGAGCAGTGGCCCTCGTTATGTGGTGGGTTGCCGTAGCAAGGTGGACAAGGAAAAACTGACTTCAGGAACTCGAGTTGTCCTGGATATGACTACACTAACAATTATGCGAGCTCTTCCCCGTGAGGTATGGCATTACTTCTTTTATATCTTCTTAGTGTATTTGTACGGAGTTTAATGTGGTATCCTTTTGATGATATAGGTCGATCCTGTTGTGTATAACATGTTACTTCTTTTATATCTTCTTAGTGTATTTATACTGGGTTTAATGCGGCATCCTTTTGATGATATAGGTTGATCCTGTTGTGTATAACATGTTGCATGAAGATCCAGGCAACATTAGTTACTCGGCAGTGGGTGGTTTAGGTGATCAGATCAGAGAACTCAGGGAATCTATTGAGCTGCCACTCATGAATCCTGAGCTTTTCCTCAGAGTAGGGATTAAACCTCCTAAGGTACTTATTATGTATATTCTCTTTATAATCCTTTCTTTAATTGTCACAGACTATCCTATGCTTCACTTTTTATGTTTCAATTTGGCTGTGGTTACCGTTATGAACTGCTAAAAGAATTAAAGCTCACTTCAAATGCCACTAATTTTGCCTCTCATTTCAGGGAGTCCTTCTCTATGGACCGCCAGGTACTGGAAAAACTCTACTAGCTAGGGCTATTGCCAGCAACATTGATGCCAACTTCTTGAAGGTTTGATTTTGCTGTTTGTGGTTTTTGTTCTATTCTGTTAGGCTTGTTTGGGCTAAATAAACTCTCTTTTTGGCCGTTATATTTAGGTTGTATCAAGTGCAATCATAGACAAATACATTGGAGAAAGCGCTAGGTTGATTCGAGAAATGTTTAACTATGCTCGTGAACACCAGGTAGGACCTGGCTTTGACTAGTGTCTTGTTATTTCCTTTTTTCTCACAGGCTTTATATCTGACGTTAATGACTTTATTATAAACTCTCCTCCTGTGGCTAGCCTTGTATCATTTTCATGGATGAAATCGATGCTATTGGTGGGCGCCGTTTTAGTGAAGGAACTAGTGCTGATCGTGAAATTCAAAGAACACTTATGGAGTTACTCAACCAGCTTGATGGGTTTGACCAACTCGGAAAGGTACTACCTATAGTTCTAGATTAATAGGCATATAACATGTGGTGAAGTTATTTCACAAGCTGGGGTGTGAAACTTATTGGGTTGTACTTCAAATTGTTGCTTTCTAACTTACCATGATTTTGCTTCCATGAAATTTATTTTATATGGTCTCCAAAATCTTTGTACAATTGAATATCTTCTGATACTTAGGAGAATGTATATTAGGTGAAAATGATAATGGCCACCAACAGGCCGGATGTTCTTGATCCAGCACTTCTCCGTCCGGGTAGGTTAGATAGAAAGATTGAGATCCCATTGCCAAACGAGCAATCAAGAATGGAAATCCTCAAGATCCACGCATCTGGTATTGCCAAGCATGGGGAAATTGACTACGAGGCTATCGTGAAACTTGGAGAGGTGTGTTTTTTTCCTATCTTCCACTGCGTTGTACTTGTGCCTTTGTTATAAAATAATAGATCCCACTGATACTTCCTCTAAATCAAAATCCATAGGGTTTCAATGGTGCCGATCTGCGTAACATATGCACTGAAGCTGGAATGTTTGCAATCAGAGCGGAACGTGACTATGTGATCCATGAAGACTTCATGAAGGTAGAAAACATTCCAAATAAATACTCTGCATTTATAAGTATTTGTACCCAACTTTTCTGTTTATCAAATTCATCTGTTTGTACAGGCTGTGAGAAAGCTGAGCGAGGCCAAGAAACTTGAGTCGAGCTCTCACTATAACGCAGATTTCGGGAAAGAGTAAGACTAGAACAAACTCTGAGAGGAAGAAAAAGACCGAAGGGGGCAGTGAAAAACTCTGTTGTTTACTTTGAGGAGGAAACCAATTTACAGAGGCACATTGCTAATGACTCTGTTTCCGCATCTCTTGGCTTTTGTTTTGGGAATTTTAAGTGTTTTGTTGGACACAAATATTATTTTTTTCTTTAGAAACGAAATGACTCTTGTTATTCTATGTTTATGGATCATTTATCTAACATGGTTCATATCTCAAAAGTCGTTTGAAATCGTCTTACGGATTCACAAGTTCTTGTATCTCGGCTTTGAGTCAGATAATCACCCCGTTACGATTTTCAAAAGAAAACAGTAAATAAGTTGGTACGAAAAATGAGAGAACTTTTTTAAAATCATGCAGAAACATCACATGATTAAATATACATATATATATATATATATATATATATGATTACAAATATGATACCTTCGACCGTCTAATGTTTTGTCAGTTCAAAGTATGAGAAAAAAGTCTACGATTTGTTCATTGAAACTTGAAAGTAATTCCGCTAATACATTTATCTAATGAAAGTTCCAATAATCTTTACTGTTAGTTCAACAACATATTTTTTTGTTTTACGTTTCTTTCTATCTTAATCAACGACAAAAAGCCTATTTCTCTAATTCTTCGTTGAAGTTTATACATACTTATTATTTTTTATGGATTCATCGATAAACCCAAGACCAACATCGAATTAACAACCTCACATTGTTCGATTGCTTCATCTTGATCTAGTTGTTATTAGGGATCCATCAATAAACCCTAGTTTCTTTCCGTAGACAAGGCAGTCCGCACATCTTAGCCCAATTCTTTATAGTTCTTCCCTTTCAATTGAATCATAGTGATAAAATTTTGAGGTTCTTTAGATGGATGAAGGTAGAACAGTGACAAATAAATGCTTGTATTCCATCAATGCTTTCTTTTTGCCACTTTCCGCGAGCACATCGTCATCATTTTTCGTTCAAGTAACCGTTCTTCTCTTCTTTCATGTCCATTTTGTCTTTTCGGAAAAAAAACTTGTTTTCTAGGATATTCTGTTATGATACGATGATAAAGGGAGAAGAGAGAATGTTCTAATGTTCTCATCATAGATCTAGAGTATATATAAATGATTAAAAAAACTATACATCTTTAGAATACGAGAATTAACATAAACAAAATAAGGGAATAACTATATATATATATATATATATATATATTTACACCAGAGTAATAACCATTTCTTCAAATATGTATTCCTTGTCTAGCTCAAGAATGTTATACATATTCTATCTTCTTTTGAAGCTATTAACTTTTCTTTTGTCGTGTTAAAACGGTTATGTACTCAAAGTCAGTCCTGACTACATGAAAGCTCAAGAATGTTTGAAGGTATGCTTTCGTTTTTTTTTGAAAAAAAAAACTTATCTAATGGGCCAAAAACATTGTTGAAAAAATTGCAAAAATACCATTTTTTATATGCACATTTGCAAAAATGCTATTTAGGGGTGTTCATTTGCAAAAATGCCACTAATTATAGATTTTTAAACCCTATATCTTAAAATTCTAAACACTAAAAAATGTTTTGACCTCTAAACCCTCATAACTAAACCTTAATAGGACATAATTAACCCAAACATAAATAATATAAAGAAAAAATAATTTTGAAAAAGTGGCATTTTTGTAAAGATTTCAAAAATGTGGCGTTTTTGTAAAGTGGCACTTGAAAAGTGATATTTTTTGAAATTTCTCAACATTGTTGATTTTTGGACCCCTCAATATTTAGGGCCATCTCTGTATGTACTCATAATTCACAAGAACAACTTAGAACTTTGTTTTTAATTTATTTAGTAAATTATTTACAAGTATATATTTAGAACCAATATAATACATAACATATAAGTATTACCAATATAATCTCTTAAATATAAATGGGGAATTTATAAAGTGATATTGGAAAAAAAATATTGAACAAAATATTTGGTGATTTAAAGAAGTCTTTTTGCGTTTCTAAATGGTTCTCATAAAACTAAAAAATAATTAGTACTATATTACTATTGCGCCATTTTTTATAATAGATTAAGTGAATATATTACATAAAAAACTTTACAACATAATACATAAATCAAAAGTTACCTATAGTTTGTGAAATATATTTCTTCAAATATTTAGATTTAATTTACTATAGTAAATAGATAAATGATTGTAGATCAAACAAAAAATAAGAAAAAAGAAAAGTTTGTTTACTCAAATTCAATATATCTCTAGCTATATAGATTTTTTTCCTGACTTTGGCTTCTTAAAAAGTTTATATCTCATCATCTTGAAGATTTTATAGAACCAAAATACGCTCACGAGTTGTAAGCCTGATCCCATAGCCTGTGACATAATAAGCAAATTATCAATTCAGTATCATATTCTAATTTAAAGTTGTGATATGCTAGAGATAATCGACATAATTACTATATAGAATTTTTGTTGATAGAAGCTCTATCTTGGAGAAAAATAATTTGTGTTTGAAAAATAGTGGAGAAATTGATGAAACAAAAACAGGTAAAGACCAAAACGAAAGATAACCTAAATATATAATAAGATATCTTGATAGTGGGAAAAGAAAATACCTTGATGAAGATGGGATTATCAGCTGATAAACTAACGTAAACGAGACATGGTCCACACACCATTCTCGCCGATGTGAAGATAAGAGCAAAACACACCTATCATCAATTTAATATAATTATGAGCTAGATAAGAGCATTT
This sequence comes from Arabis hirsuta, assembly GCA_964056655.1. Lineage (NCBI taxonomy): Eukaryota > Viridiplantae > Streptophyta > Magnoliopsida > Brassicales > Brassicaceae > Arabis > Arabis hirsuta. The sequence continues at coordinate 25,772,391 of OZ053307.1, forward strand.
AGAGTATTGGAGATTATTACCCAAAGTGTACTTTTCCAAAAAAAACAAAAACAGATCGAGTAATGCGAACAACGGATAGAATACAGTATTTCGGATTGTTAAAATTATTATTCAAATGGAAAATATATATGAGAAACTAAAATATTACTCGGGCGGATAATTATAGATAATTTTGGATGACAATTAAATTTTTAATAATAGTTTTAGATAATTTTTAGAAATTTTAATTAATTTTCGGAAAATTTTGGATTTTACAAAGAAATCTATATAGTTTGAAAAGAAAAACGTATTCATCCAAATGGACAATTCAGATATTTTGGATAATTGTACTTTTATTTGTGGGAATAAATTACTCCAAGTCAAATGAATAATTTTTAATTTTATAAAAATATCGGATAATTTGGTTTTGAATATAAAAGAACCGGATTACCGAATCCAAAATGCAAATTTTTTTAGTTTCTAATAGCTTCATACAAAATGAAATTGAGTTATATATATAGTTCTAACTAATATAAAATTATAAACAAAAGAGTAAATTTTGATTTTATAGGAAGACTTGTTAAAATCTTGAACTATTAGCCATGTATTTTAACAAGTACAACTAAAGCTAGCATTCAAACAAATAAAATAAAAAAGGTAAAAGAAGAATAATAATTTATATAAAAAGAATTAGCCTTTGTATATATTATAGAATGCTTTCTTCGTAGTCAAAGAATTTATGTGTGTGTTGTGTATATATGACTCACATCGGCGGCTAGATTGAGTTTGGTGTCTCTGTATCCAATCTCTTTGAGAATCTCCCTGAGGTGGAGAAATGGACTCGATATCTCTGCTACCCATAGTGTAGCCACGATCTCAGATCCAGACTTCCAGAATTTATTTCACAACAAATGATACCAAAAATCAATAAATCTATTTACATAATCTGGTAGTTAGTAGTTACCATTAAAAAGAAAAGAGAGAAAGGAATTCATGATTAAATACCTTTTGGTAGGAAAGTCCAGCTAAAAAACCAAGAATGCTAACAAAATGATGAACAGCATTATCAATGCTGATGACTTGATCAAATTGGCAACATATGAGATCGTAGATCATGTACGACAGTGAAAACGCCATTGTATCCATCTGTTTGTTTTTTATTTCATTTTGGTTACAATCGATGATGCATGTGCAAGTAAATACGCCTAAAAGGAGTCATTATAATTACCTTAATGGTAAAAACAAAAGCCTTGCAAGCAACCAAAATATTGTTTTCGTTAATTTTTTGATGAATTTGGACGACTTATCCTTCATTTAATTGTAACATGATTGATTTTTTTCAGTAACATACCATTTTTTTTTTCAATGTGGATGCCTAACTTAAACGAATATTAGAGTTTTAAATTCTCAAATATGAGGTTTTATTTTGTTACAATTCCATTTGATACATTACGAAAAAAGCATATGTCCCATAAGGTTAATTTAAATGAAAAATATCAGAATATTTGCTTTATATTTCTGCTATTTTTTTTTTAAATTAGACATCTACCAATTGTTATTTTGTAATTTTACCTCCAAATCTTAAATATTTACCAAATTAATACACGCTTAAATTAAATATTCTTTTGATTCAACCAAAAAATACTTTGTTTCCACAAATTGACTTGTTACCACCTTATTTTGACTACTGATAAATAAAATATGTCTAATCAAAAAACTAAATTGAAATTTTCAGCACTAATTTGTAAAACTCATCAAAAACGAGACTTTTTGTGAAACGAATTTAGATAAATAACCAGAAGAATCAATGTGATTAAGGAACCTGTTTTTGAGATGGTTTAGAAGCAAGGGGACAAACAGGACAAGACCAATCTTGAACAGAGAGAGTTGCTAAAGTGACTGCGATTGTGGCATGAGCCGTGGAGAGAAGACGGTTGCTGAAACTGAAAGAGTATTTTGAGAAGATTCTTCGTGTGAAGATAAAAGTCAACCCCCATGAAATTACTCCAAAAACTATGATCTTAGTTACTCTTATGTTTTCTTCGTCCATTTTCTCCACTTATTTGCAAATCCAAGACCTCTTATGCTTATAGTTTTGTGTGTGAGTGATAAGAGAGTTATAAGAAGAAGAAGAAGGTTTGAGTGTGTTGTTTAATGGACCGACATTGTTGGTTGTATGTAGTATTTATGGTAGTTGGGAGCTTGGGAATTCAATGAAGTGGATCCCAAAGTAATTAATAGAGTTTTTTTGTTTGGAATTTCAAATGATATAGTTGACCTAATAAGAGATTCGATCCAATGATTTCGGAAACATTTCCTCTAGCTCCCAATTAGTCAAGCTTTTTTTTATTAAACTGGTGCATTTTGGTTTTCGTAAAGTAGACATTATATATGGAGTGAGTAGAGAGTGGAGACCAATTTTCTATGAATAAGTTGAGGTCAATTGGGTTGAAAAGTTATCATCTTGTAACCAATTTATTTAAAATCTTTAGCTTCTTTTTTAAATAAAACTTTACGGGTCTTCTTGGCAAACTTTGACGGTTGAGGTAAAGGGTGTACGGTACGGCCAAATAAGTTACCAACCAATATTATGTGTTTGTGTCTAATTGGTATAACAAAAAAAAAAAACAACAATTTTACCGTCCAAATAAGTTACCAACCAATATTATTTGTTTGTGTTTGACTGTCAAAACAAGAAAATACAAGTTTTTAGAGCACCCACATTGGAGACAAAATGTGGATGTCTCAGAATATAAAATTATTAAAATTTGAGTAAAAGGAAGAAAGAGAGTGTTTTTTGTTGAAATAGTGTGGTGTATTGAAATATAAAATTAATAAAATTTAAGTAAAGAGAAGAGATAGTGGGTATTTTTAGAGAGATTGTGTCTCGGGAAAGACATAAGAGAGAGAGAATTGAAGTGTGTTTAAATATAAAATTAATAAAAATTGAGTAAAAAGATGAAAGAGAAGGTATAAAGTTGAATAAAATAATGAATGAAAAGATATAAAGTTAAGTAAGAAGAAGAGAGAGTGTGTTTTTAATATTTTTATATTGTGAAACATTGGTATAATGTCTCCAATGTGGATGGAATGGTATAATAGCAGTACGAAAATAATTGTAAAATTAAAAACAATACAAATAATGATAAAAAATGATAGTACATGGAAAATAGTAAAAAAAAATTTGTAACACTATTTTACTGTTGGTTACACAAGGGATAGTGCAAATTATACTATCCTACTGAAATGTAACTAGTCAAAGCCATATATATCTGATTAGATTTGGTGATACAAAATAGTGTTAAACATTGACGTAGTATAACTCACAAAAACTAATGTAGAAGTTGGAAAACATCAGTTATATATACACTTTGATCTTTCATATGTTTGATTTGGTCGAAAAAGTTTCGGATAACCGTAACTTTATGGAGTAGAAAAATAACAAAAATCAATATTTGTTTATAGTGGAACAAATTATGAATACTAAATTTTGAAGCAACAAATATTTGTTTCGTTACATATATATATAAGGTGATTTTTTATTTTTATGAATTGATTCATCCACGAAACAGGAAGGTCACGAGGATCCCTATTACGTTTTGTAGAATTAAAATTCATGTTTTTCTCTAAGCCCCCACAAAAAAAAAAAAAGATAATTACTAAAACAATTTTAGAAAATAGTTTAATTATTAAAACAATTTTTATTCAACCTTAATACTCAACAAAGGTTTTAAAAGACATATAAAATTTAGTATAAAATTTTTATTATGAAAATATCATTCATCATTAATTAAAACAAAAAATCAAAGGTTTGTTTGAAATCGCGGCCGCGGAGCCTGCGGACGCGGTTGATACGCGCTTGGCAGAGGTGTGGAGGCTGCGGAAACACCGGAATTTAGGTAAAAATCAGATTAAAAATCAAAAGTTGGAAAAAAAAACTCAAAATCTTTTGATTTTTTTGTTAGAAAAGAGATATATGATGTTAGATCTACTAGTTTTAGGCAAAATCCAGTTGAAAACGAGTTAAAATACAGTAAAAACGAGCTATAAAGTGGTTGGCCGCCATTGTTAGGGTTTGAGAGAAACTTGGTGTTGTGGAGAAGATGAAGGGTAAATTACGATCTTATCCTTTATTGAATAACTCTACACTACTATAAATAAGTTTACCACATATTATAAAACTACCACGACTATAAATAAGTCTACCACATATTATAAATCTACCACTACTATAAACAAGTCTAAGGTTGTTTTAGTAAAAAAGTGAAAATATTGAATAAATCTACCATTACAATAAATTAATTCTACCACTACGAGAAATAAGTCTACCACATATTATAAATCTACCACTACTATAAATAAGTCTACCATTGTGCGAACCATTAATAAGTGTACCAACCACTTAATAAATCTACCAATCGCAAATAAATCTACCATCACATGAACGGTAGATTTATTCGCTGCCTCATTAATGGCAGTTTCGTAAATACGTTTTTTCTCTTCAAAAGAAATAGATTAAAACGGATATTAATAGTTTTTCAAGATTGTTTGCATAATTTTCAAAAAATAACATCATTTTAGTCAAAAATCAATTTTTTAAAGTTTTTAGTAAAACTAAAAAAAATAAAAATCATGAAGCCTCACCAAATCTAGAGTTCGTGAATGATTTCCTTTTTTTTTTTTTTTTATCAATATGACCTGATGCACGATGACCCCAAACATAAAAATGTGCGCTGTGTTAGACCTCGTCACGATAAAAGGCACTCACACTTTGAGATGCTGAACAAATGATGTCAAGGTTACAACCACTAAGACCACCTTCATCAATAGTTTCTTAAAGAGTATCTCAAAATATAGTTAAAAAAATAAATACTATTAAAATATTAGATAAATTTCTCAAAAGTAAGAGATTTTGGTATTAAATTTCTCAATTGAAAAACTTTGGAGTGAATTTTTAAATTTTTGAGTGATTCTCCTAATATTTTCATTTTATTAATATTTTATTATTGTTTGAGATACTCAGTAAAACCTATTAATGGAGATGGTCTAACAAGAGTTTCTAATCAGAGACCCACACAAGCTAACTCTGACTGGAATTGAACTACATTTTTTGTTTTGTTTTTGGCATCTATATTGATAATATTGCTTAAAGACATTACAAAGAAGATCAAAGCCTGAACAGGACTACATATTTTCATCTATATTAAATTTTATTGGTTTTATTATTTATTATTTATATTTTTAATAAAGGACTATTTGGTTTTGGGATTTAATTGTTGTTGTTAGTGTTTAAGTGGGGTTTGAAGTTTTTAGTGAAAATTGGAGCAATTCGGACCTAATTTTAAAGATTGGAAAGGCTCAAATGAAAATCTTCCCACTGTTGTATCAAGCTTATATTTTACCACGAAATATGTCAGGGTTTTACCTTCAAATAGAATATTCGATCGGTAAAATCTAAGGGTTCGAACACAAGATATGCTCAGTGTATTGAAAGTTAATCAAGGAAGGTAAATGTATAAGCAAGCAATTGACCGATCACCCACCAGGAGTACGATCGATCACTCATCTGCTGTTTTGGCTGAAAAATCAATTTATCAAGGTAATCGACCGATCAAATGAGGTGATCGAGCGATCACCAGAAACCAGTTTGACTTAGCGTAATTCTTAATTCGTATTTCTATTGTGTGTTCAAAGTCTCACTGGGATCAATACATCATGTAATACAATCGATTTAGTGTGTACTTGCATTTTTGATATTGTTAGGATTGAGTAAAACTTAATTTTTAAGACATCACACAACCATCCTTCTAATAACTTTTTTTTTTAAATCTAAATAACTATAATTAGCTTAAGAATTCTTGCAAGAGCCTTACTCTAATATAGAGCAGCACAAAACATACAAGCTTTCAAACTATACATTTCTTCATCCAAAAAACTTTTAACTAGCCAAAAAATTGCTAAGTAATCAAAGAGAGAGGATGGTACCTTCTCATAATAAAAAGATGTGTTGTAGCCTGCGTAGCCAAGAAGGATGTTCACGAAACACATAAAAATGCACTCTAGAATCTCTAGAATCAGTAGTCACTATTGATTTTTTTTGTTTTCATATGATGCTATTAATAAACCAAGATTTGAAACTACATAAAGCACTAAAGAAAAATTTTCGAAGACAAAAGCCGACAGATAAATAATAATTTCCAAAACCAAAAATCGACGGTAAACAAAAAATCCCTAAAACAATAGTCTTGTCTAAGGAAAGCTTGCGAACTAACATCACATAAAGAACTAAAAGCTAAGGAAACGAAAATAGCTAGGCAAAACAAAACTTGAAACCAAGCATGAACTTAGTCACAAACACCTCATTCAACACGCCTTCTAAATTTCCTTAAGGACCTTGGACGAATATTTACCGAAGAAGCCAGACACTGAGAACAACCTCTTATGATGAATAAAATATATCTCTAAAAATTATAATCTTAAACTTTACACCCTGACAAAACAGTAGCATATATTGTACCACAAGAAACAATCCAAAGACAGTGAAATTGAAAAACTAGATGACGCATCGATAGAAATTATGTAACCGATCAGATTCCGAACCGGTCTATTGATTTCTCTAATTTCTAATATCTAAAAGTAACTATTGATTTCTGAAATTTAATTTATTGCTCCGACACTAACTTACTATCCCGTAAAGTATTCATAATCGCCATGCATTATGCTACATCTCTTACAAAAGGGAAAAAACATATTGTTATCCGTATAAAAAAATGAGTTACCAAATATTTATAGTATATATTATTATTCTAAGGTTACTCTAAATTATATATTTTGGACTTAAGAATTGTACTTTTTTTTTTCACTGAAAGATTTATATTAAACATAAAAAAATAAAAAATAGGATACAAAGCTGGATAACCCAGAAATAGAGCCCGAAAGTTTTACGGGAAACCAAACCCTAAAGTTTAAAGGAAACCAATCGAAACTAAAACCAAAAAGGAGAAAAACCACAAACAAATCGAAAGACAACTACAAAACCTAGATCACTACCCAAAACAAACAAAGCCTCCTAAACTTTCAATCGGATCCTGCAAGCTTATAAAGACGGACGACCAACTAACAAGAAACTAAATGGCAAGAGGAAAAAAGTCACAGGTCACAGGAAACTTTCAATCTCTCACTTGTCTCAGGTCACTTACAACCGGCGAAGCCATGAGTTCAATCCAAACATCCAAGACAACTGCACGATCATTTTCCACAAAGCACCTGAAGCCTCACAGACATGAAACCACTTCAAAGAAACCTTCAACACCAATCAGAACGGCCAACGCAGAGGAGAGGATAATCCAAGTAAAGTTGGGTCTTCACATTAGACGGAGAAAGGAGCTTGAAGCAACAACAAGTCAAACCAACCGAGAGCACGCCACAGACTAGCGGAGAATAAAGAGAGAACGAAGCGACATCAAGGCCAAAGCCAGATAGGCCGGTTACGGAACTGCCAAAACATCCACCAATGACCAACCGCAAAGACGAAAACAAATTCAGAATTGGATAAAAGTTTATCAACCGAAACAAGTTTTGGGAGAGATCGACACTACATAGACTTGCAAACGAAAAAACAAGAGGAGCACGGCTCTGGTGCTTCAGAAGCCACCGAAACCGGCCACATACGTTCCGATCTAGCTCTTCTCTCTCTAAAGATCGCTACTTTTTTCTATTTTATTTGTTCATTCAACTTAAGAAATTGTACTATTTGGGAAAAACACATGTATACTTAACTATTTTAAATGCAAAGAAGAGTAAAGGATCCCATTCCAAAAAAAAAAAAAGAAAAAAAAAAAGAGAGAGTAAAGGAACCCAGACAGACATCAGACCCTCTCTCTCTCTCTCCGCCATGACCAGCTCTTCCGCAGCTTCACGCAAAGTCTCCTCTTTGATTATTCCTCTTCGAATTTGTCTGTCTATCTCTATTTGATTTGATAATCCTGAAATTTGGTTTTGTGTTTTATCATGCGTAGAATTTAAGCAAGATCGCCTGCAATAGGTTGCAGAAGGAGCTCTCTGAGTGGCAATTAAATCCTCCCACTGGATTTCGCCACAAAGTTACTGATAATCTCCAAAAGTAAAGATTCACTCCACAAATCTCAATCTCTCTAATTCGATTTCTCTTTTCTGGTTCTGCAATTTCGATCCGCCTTTGTTTTCTTTGTGTAAAGATGGATAATTGATGTTACCGGAGCTCCGGGAACGCTTTACGCGAACGAGACTTATCAGCTTCAGGTTGATTTTCCCGAACATTACCCTATGGAAGCGCCGCAGGCAAGTCTTTTCAATTCTCTAGATTGCTTTTCCCCTTAATCGCGAATCCAAAATCGTGTCTTTTTGTTTTTGTTTTGATGGTCTGAAAATTCTGTGTCTGAAATGTTCTGACTTGTCTGAAGATATTATTGATTATGGTCTCATATTAGATGTACGGAACTTTTTCCTTATGTTCTTGTCTTAAAAGCTCTTGTGTTTGGTTATTTAGAGAGAGATGTAATGGTGGTGATGCTTTTGTTATGGAATATTTCATGTTTTCACCTAAAACTAACGGCATCAAGTGTTTTTATTTTGAGTTTTGGTGTTTCTTCTGTTGCTGTTGTGGAGTATTGACTGATGATTTTTCAGTGTTGTTGTTGAGAGCAGGTAGTTTTTGTTCCTCCGGCACCGTCACATCCACATATTTACAGCAATGGACATATTTGTTTAGGTATTATTGCTATCTCTTGCCGTGATTTGCGTATCGTTTATTGTCTGGTTTGGGTTTACCTTACTTCTATTAGCCCAAATTGCATGATTTTTCTTGCTGCTATTGTGTAATGATGCCAATATAACTTGTCTAGTTAGTTTTATGATATGTGGTGTAAAATTCGAATAATCTCTACATGTCCATAGTTTTTTGACAAACCCAGAAAGTGAAGAATTGCTGAGTTTGAAGATATGTTGGTGATCATTGATAAGTGTTATCACCCAAGTGTATGTTGTGGGATTTAGAAATCGTTTGGGATGCGAGATCCTTTTTCCCAGTTCGTCTGATAATCAATGTTTGGATAGAGTTCCTTAGACTTGTAGCAACCCTCCATATTTGTTTTAGATTGTTGGCTGAGTTCTGTAGCAAATTCAAAGATCATCATAGTAGCTTCTGAACCGATAAAATATTGTGTTCTTGTTGGATTTATTATTTTGGTAGATAATAGCTCGTTCTCTTGCATGTATGTCGAACTCTAATCAAAATCCTCCAAAGCTCTTATTGAATCTTAAATTAAGCAACTCTCCGATCTGTTATGACTTAGCAGTCTGATCTGGTTACTCCTTCGGCATGTAAACTGAGAAAAGTGATTCCGTTGGAGAATATAAAGCTGTGTGGTTGGTTTGGCAGATATTCTATATGACTCATGGTCACCAGCAATGACGGTGAGCTCAGTCTGCATCAGCATTCTCTCGATGCTATCGAGTTCACCTGCAAAGGTTTCCCTTTGATTCTCTTACCTAGTTACCCAAAAACTCTGAATTATGAACTTGGGTAAGAAACATATATATATTCTGTGTTATTGCAGCAACGTCCTGCGGATAATGACCGTTACGTGAAGAACTGTAAGAATGGGAGGTCTCCTAAGGAGACGAGGTGGTGGTTCCATGACGACAAGGTTTGAAGCACGACCAAGATAATGTAATGATGAATGACATTTGATGAATGTCAAATCCGGACACATCTTACTTTAACTCTTTTTTTCACTCTTTCCCTATGAAATGTGTACAAGTGAAAAGTTCCGAGAAGAACATGGAACAGGAATCTTGAATCGGTACTGGACAAATTCGATTTTGTTTCGTTGTCTAACAGAATAATACTTTATGACCAGACTAAAACTGGATTTAGACCAGCTCTCATGGGGTGGGGGTGGGGTGGGGGTGGGGGGGGGGGGGGGGGGGGAAGAGTTGAGATAGATGGGTTTATATGGTTTGATAAAATAGTGATCAGGTCTGTGTAAAGCTATTTAGTGTGGGACTCCCACTTAGCCATTGTCGACTAATTAAGGTCGAAGTAAGGTCGAAGTGAATTATTCATAGTAGAATTATGTTTGTAACAATTTTTATAATTTGTAATAAAAAAAAAATATTTAAACGTTGAAAAAAAAAAACTAAAATATTGTTCTTGTTATAAACCTATTATGTGGATATCCATTATAGGCCTATGTTCTAGAATGTTTTAAACTTGTTCTCCAAGTTCTACTTATTCCCCAAGTATTTGTAATCTTATATATACTCTCTATTATTGATAGAATAACACAACACAATTCTTTCTCTCTTTCTCTTATTCATAACACGTTATCAGCACGAAACCCTAGCCACTGAGTAAAAACCCTAATGGTCCAAAATCCTAGTCATCTGAACGCGAAACCCTAGCCGCCTGAGCAAATAGAGATCTTTGCCAAAATCTCTAACCGATGTTGTCCCTGTTCTCCGACGTCATCTCCGATCACTACGTTGCGTCTCCATTTCTGATTTCTAGAGAGATCCATCTCTGTTACCTATCGAGGTAAGTACTTCCTGGCGCTTTACAATAATCGCATCGTGATCATGCTTATACGTTAGGATATACTATTGTTCATACTCTAATAATCGGTGATACTTTAATCATAACATAAATTTATTACATCATGTATCTATTAAGCATGTATCCATATAGAACGAAAAAAAATAAAAAATAAAAAAAATTGTTTTATACTAGTATGTCTTTGGTTAGACCTCTACGTTTCATATGATATAGTTATTGGTACTACATTAGTAATATGGATGTTTAATTGTCTCATTGTCGATCATTCTTTATTAACAATTTGACATATACTGAACAACTGTATTTTATTATCGATCTAAGTTAGTAATTGAGATGAGAATATTGACTTATTAACGTATCATTCATCTGGTTAATTGATTTATAATTACCGGTACATGGTTCACTATAACGAAATCATGATTATTATTTTACCCATTTATCGTTGATATTTTATTGGTTTATAATTAGGATGCACATGTTTGATTTACTCTCGATACTTTATCAATACATGTTTGCATAAAATCTCAAATCATTACATGTTTATTATTTTATTGAATGATTGAGTTCCTTACATAGAAAACCATTGAATAGTTTTGTAAAATTCTAGAAGAATAAATTAAAAGGAACTTGAATTTGTTTATTAAAAGTGAAATTATGAATCGTTGGCTTGAGGAAAATATAATCGCATGTTTGTTTGATTGAAGTTAATCGATAATTTGGTTTTTAGTTTCTTATTTGAATATATGAATCAAATCGTTTGGGAAAGTCTCATTTATAATATTATTTGGTTTGACAAACCGGTTGATTGAACTATAATTTATGATTTATCTATGATTCAATATAATTGATCGATAACTGATTATTTTCTTTTCAGGAGATTTATTGCTTAGTGCTTCTTTGTTATCAAATGGACTTGAAAAGTTATTGGTAAACAGTTGGTTTGAGTTCTTTAATTTGTTAAAACATGGAATTTGAATTGTCGAATTTTGCTTAGTCTGCTTTTGCATACTGTGTTGTTCAATGCTTGATTTTCGAACATGATTTACTCACGATTATTTATAAGCATGTTAGCATAAGCAATAAGAATGTTGATTTTTAATCATTGTTATTGTTAGACGATGATAATAGAAGCATTACATGTGATGAGATAATTATATGATATATCTACATTTTTTTGACAAATGGTAGAAGTTGTTGGATTTTTCAACAAAATTCATGAATCACATCTCGTGGTCCATTCCCTAAAGTGAATATGACATATTATATGAGAAAAGCGAGGATCACATTAATAACACTAAGCCAAAGAAATGGCTATAAAAGTTGTCTTGAGATTTCTTTAAAGAATTTAAATTCTCGCCAGAAGTAAAAAAAAAAAAAATAGTAAGAAGTTGATCATGGTTCATTCCCTGAAGTGAATGTGACGTCTTATACATAAGATCACACTAATAACACTAAGCCAAAGAAGTGACTATAGTAAATTTTTGAATGGTCAATATCGAGATCAAAGAGTTTCTATCAAGAACTCATATTTTCAATAGAAGTGAGAAAATAAAGATGGTACTATACAAGATAGTACGAGAAACATATTGAATTCTAAAGAGGTGTGAATACAATATTAAGAAGTGTAAAGCTTAGTGAAAGCTCCTGAAGAGCATATATAAAATTTGCCTATGAGAACGCGATTTAAAATCATTAATGCGTTATACTCTCTCAAATCTCAAGTATTAAAGAATGTTGTTGATTCTAGAGTGGTAATTAGAGATTGATGAACCTGAAGTTTCACCATCTCGAGGGGGATAATTAAAGAATTATGTTCACTATGTTCTTCGAACAATTCTCAAAGAAAAAATGTGATCACCAGAATGTGATAGTTAAGACTACAAGATTTGAAGTCTGTAAGTGAATTTAACTCAGTTATGGTGAGAGAAACCAAGGTTTATATATATTTTGGTTTTTGTTAATCGTAGAAAAATAGTTGAGATTTTAAGATACTATTTCTTAAACTTTGGTCTTCATAATGTGTGGTTGAATGTAAATTTTTTTTTTTTTGAACTACAAATATTTTAGTAAAAAAAGACCTTTCATATTTCATGGAATATATAACTTTTAAAAATAATCTAGAAAATATTGTTATTTTTTTTAACATGTCGGTTGATTTTACTATTTGTTTCAAATATAAAATTCATAAACACATTTTGGTTTTCTTTATGTGTAATATATAACTTTGGTAAAACAAATTCATATTATCATTACTAATAAAATCATATATAGTCTTTTATTTATTAATTTTCATTAAATATATTCATTTTCATTCATTTTATTTAGTTTTTCACGTTTTTTAGTCTAATCTAATTTTTTAATAATTATAAAAACAATACATATGAATTAATGTGTAGTATATGACTATTTTAAAACTTAAATGTTTTTAAAAATATTTTTGCCAATGTACTCTTCCTCTCTAGGCAATATTTACTTTGTAATCTCTCTACTTTTTTTCAATGTTTTTTTCCTTGATTGTTAACCATTAAATCCATATCTTTTTAAGAAAAGAATAATAATGAAAAGACCCCTAATGATTTTGCTACAGCCAAGAAACCGTTCCAATACTCGGGGAATACATATGTCTTTTATTTGACTGCATAACTACATCATTTTCATCCACGAGCTCTTTGGTGTTTCCAGCCTCGGTTAAAAGAAGCAGTGACTCCTTCATAGAGACGGTGTCTGCAGAAAATCATTGACAAATACTGAAGCTGCTCGTCTTCCATTGATACCCATCCTGCGTTGAAACCAACACCATACTGCTTTAGACAGCATCAAGACACCAGACTTATACGATTGCAAAGAACTCGCTTTTCATGCATTAGCTAGCAATCGGATTTATTGTCATGCTTATTTCACCTTTCCTGAACTACACGATCTACCCTAACACAGCATGTACACATATATATATATACTACTCAGGGTTTATTCATTATAAATGTTTCTCGAAAATTTTAGACAGGAGATGGTGCCTACCTTGTCTCAACAGTGCACGCCAAGATTAAAGCTAATTTCTGGTTTATATGCAGAAATAAAAGCATCCAAAGACGCAACTCCATCATTAGTGAAGTCCATAACCTAATTAGATAGAAACAAACATCAGCACCTAATCAATGAAGTCTTCTATCAATTTCTTAATTAAATTCGCAAAGAAAAACCCATGTGAAAGCATATCCAATATCCTCATGCTTGTCTAAGGTGGTGTTATTCAATGATGGATTTTAATAGAGTTTAAATCCAATCACAATCCATTGTTATTCAATGATGGATTCATTAATAGAGTTTGAAACCTAGTGTTATTGATTCCTATATTTACAAACTCTTTATTAAGAGAGTTTGAATCCATTGTTATTCAATGAAAGATTTAAAATGACTAATTAAAGTCTTGTGTTATTCAAGTTTGATAGAATCTCATAATTGTTTTTAATAAAGAGAGTTTGAGCGGATTTGGAGTTAACTTTTACAAGTAAATTATAAAAACGAAAATCTAACATTTTTACCTTGTGATTTCAAAATCCAACTCAAATCACGTTCATCTCTTCATGATCTATTATGTATTCTAACTAATAGATACACAGACATCTTTTATTATTATCTTTTTAAGATCTCCATCTCTCCAATTTTTTCAAGAACGTTTGAGATGGAGAAATGAGAACACCTACACGTATGTTTTAACACCTCATACACGTAAGTTTGTTTCGTTAATGAATGATTATCTTTCGTATCTATCATTTCTTTTTTTCTGTTTCTATAGAAGAGGTATTTCTAAATCATTGTAACTAACACCTCTGATATTTGATATGAAGAAATGATAGCTTGTGTTGGTGATGATCTAATTATAATATTTATATTGTAGGTTTTTAAATAATGGAACAAAATGTTTACGAGGAAGATGATACATATGTATTATTGATGCTTATTTCTTGGTTTTATTCTCTTTACATTGAATTATTTTATTAAAAGTTTTTAATTTTTTTTTTGGATCAAATCTATTCTAAAAACCAAATGATATGATATCTACTTTATCGATACAATACCAAAGATTTTGAAAGTCTAGATAAATCTTTGTAAAATCAATGATGAATCATTTTAAATCAATCCAAATCTTTTAAAATCTTATCTGACATAAATCTAATAGAGTTGAATTAGAATCCATAATTGAATAACACCCTCTAAATGTAACCACTAAAAATAAGATTTAAAACTAGCGGAGATTTCCCTACGTTTGCTTCTACATTTATGTCCTGAACAAGTGATTTCAGTTTTTGAAACTATTTTCCAACGCAGACAAAAATAGTGAGTAAACAGCTCACGAAAAAGAAAACATTTACTCACTATTTTTGTCTTCCAGTTTTTGAGTGCAGCTTTGAGGACAGCTCCACGAATTGAAACAAGCATATAATGTGATGGGACATTGTTCGAAAAGGTTGTTTGGTTGATTTAATATTATTTGAAAAAATATATACAAAAATAAAAACTTAATGTGTATTGCGTATCACACATCAAAATTTTAAATGGATATATAATTGATGTTTTAGATATAGCCAAAATTATATATGGATATATATTTTATATAAGGAAAAAAAAAACTTGGTGACCAAGCATATTAATTATAGGGCGATGTGGTGGAAATTGAATGATGATGTATTGAGTATATTAGGAAAGGGTATGAATAGTGAGCGTGGCCTCCAAGCATATCACCTTTGTATAAATATATATCAGCCTTGTGGCATGTGAATCAGTGGAAACGCACTCTTGTTCAGAGTCTCTTGAATTTACAATATTATCGCCATGAGTCTCGTTTTTTGCTTGGGTAGGTCAGCGTCAAGGTTAGCTTCTTCCGTGCGTGGTGGTCGGTTGGCTCGAGTCCGGTCCATCTCAACCGTTGTCAACCGTCAGGCTCCGGCTGCTGCTATTGATGATTGGATTAGTTCTGAGCAAGCGGTACTCGGGGCGATTGACTCTGAGTTCTACGGTCCTGTCATAGTCGATGACAATGATGCGGTAGTGTTTTACTTGCTCTTATTTTTTGCAATTTACTTTTCATTGCTAAGTTACTGATAATTTCCTGACATTTAAGAGATATGTGTCTCGGTCATCATTCAGTTGCACAGTTTGTTTGCACATATGTGGAGGGATCCTTCCACCAAACCAATGACTCCTCGTCAGGAAAGCTTCCCTTTCAAAGTTGAAGACATTCCTGGAAACCCGACTGTAACATTCACTAGAGAGCACAATGGGGAGCATATTAAAGTTGTAGCAAGCATGCCTAATGTTTATGACGACGACGATGATGATGATGATGATGATGATGAGGATGATGATGATGATGATGATGGTCCTAGTAATGAATCAAATGATGATGATGGTCCTAGTAATGAATCGAACGATGATGATGGTCATATTACTGAATCAAACGATGATGATTTTGCTGCTCCTATTCCACTAGTTGTGACTGTCACCAAGAATAGTGGACTTAGCCTAGAGTTTAGTTGCATGGCTCTTTCTAAAGAGCTTGACATTGATGCTTTATATGTGAACCTACCGGGGCATTCTTTGGAAGATCCAAAGGTGATCCGGGGCCTAGATACTTATAAGTAAGCTTTGTGCATAAAACAATATCTATCTTATATAATTGGCATAATGTTTTGTTGTAATGTTGTTTTGTTTTTTTTTTCTCATCTATTGCAGAGGATTAAACGAGAATCTGAAGAAGACATTCAACAAGTATCTGGAGATTAGAGGCTTGGATCCAGAAACATCTCTGACCTTGCACATTTACATGCTGGATAAAGTAAGGCGAGAGTACTGGTTACTGTTGAAATATGTTAAGGAGTTTTTGGTAGAAGGCAAGATCGATTCTTAAGTAGATGAGAAAATCAGAAATATTGTAAGAACGAGACTCTTGTGTTCTCGTTCGCATTAAAATTTCGTTACCTTATCATATCTAAAGTTATTCCAACATTGAGCATCCTCTGTTCTTCCTTTATTTCTTCTCCAACAAGTCTTGGAGTTCATCCCTAAGTGTTAACTCTTTTATCATTTTGTTCCAATGTTCCTTGGGTTCCTTGGGTTCCAAGTACATGAATTAAACATACCTAAGTCTTCACTCTTTTATCATATAAACCAAGGAGTAAGTCTCTCTCTCTCTCTCTCTCTCTCTCTCTCTCTCTCTCTCGATGAAGAAAGGTTTATCGTCTCCTTCTGATAACACTATTCTTTCTCTGTCAACAAAACAGAGTCTCTGTTTCAATGCTTCATTCTTGTATTGAATGTAAAACCGGTCCTCACCACTTTACCTCTAGACTCGATTTCGGTTCTGCTTCAAACCCATCTTGCAAAACCTATGCTTGCCTTATCTTCTTCTTTTACGTTTAATGAAGATTACAACAATATATAGTATTCTCAATAATTTCTAAATAGATTGTCGATAATGTTTCTCTGGAATATCGATAGTGTATGTTGAATGAGTTTTAGAATTCAATATGGTTGATACAAGTGTTCATCTAAGAAGTTATAAGCTGATGGCAAAGCAGCTGAAACATGAAGATGCAGGTGAAACATGAAAATGCAGCTGAGTTAAAGCAGTTCGTGTATCAGCGCAGAGTACTATAGGAAGTGCTACAGACGGACAATTAATGGAGAAACGGATCGGGCTTGAAGAGATGGATTTGGGCTCACGACTTAAGGCCTTGGAGAATGAATCTACAAGCTAAGTGACAGAAACTATACTTAGCTTGGAGAGGATTTCGGAAGAAGAAGATTTCCATTTATCCTTAGCAAAGATTATGGTAAGATGGATATTCGGGAAGATTTGATAGCTTCCAAAACTTGGAGAAGATGGCTAGGGTTAGCCGTCAAGTCGTATAAATAGAGAAGAAACTAAGAAAAATTCTAGGTGTCAATCAAAGAGGGTTTTAAGGAATCAGTAATGCTTTCAAAAAGTCTTAGTTACTATATCTTATTTTACTAAAACAGAAGTCAGTTGACAATTTTGTGAGCGACATTTGTAATTTTTTTTTCTAATACAATTTTTTTTTTAATTTGGTTCCTGATTAATCCTCTTCCAACAACAAAATAATCCTCTTTCTTCTTAACTTCCCACTTTTATAGCACTAAATATATTTTAAAGCATTTTTTTTCTACCGTTGTTTGCATTTATATTATTTTACATTCAACAAATTCACAACTTCTTCCACTTTCTTTGTTTCAGATATTCATAGTCAAGTTTTATATAATTTTTAAGAAAACAAAAACAAAAAGAGTTAATTAAAAAAAAAAGAATTGAGCTAGATTTTATTTAATTGAATGCGTCGATCCCTAAATTTTATTTACTACCTTTTCTCTATTATTTCCATCCAATGTGACTATTTAACATATTCTTAGTTTTTCACAATTAAAATTATTTGATACTATTTTAATTTTTAACTAAAAAATTAAAGTGTTTATTATCAAAAATTTGTTTTTGTCTTTCACGAATATAATGATTTTATGCTTTTAAAAAATACAAATAAACTGAATGTACATTATTCTTTAAAATATATACATACATGCAAACTTAATTTTCTAAGAATACAATTATAATGTGTTTTACAAATATTTTGCCCCTGCTATGCAGGGGCCATAATACTAGTTTCACCTTTTTTTCTTTTGTCGACATCACCCAATTATATTTGTGGATTTGGTTCTCTCCCAAAAAATTAAAGCTAAACTTCGATCCAAACCCAACAAACGAATTCAAAATTAAAAAATTAATTGAAAATAAACAAAAGTTTAACTGAAATTAAATAAATCAGTTTCTTAAAACAAATTTTCATGTTGCTTTGTTTCTTGGATACTATATTAATCTTGAAAAATCAATATATCCGAAACATAAACCGTTTTGAATCTTCTATATATTAATTAAAGTGGCAATAGAAGAAAAAATTGTGATGTGAATCAATGAGCAATTTAATGGACACATCGTTTCATTTAACCATTCAAAATATTTCAATTAATAGTATGTACCATGGTAGAAATTATCTACATTTTCTTATTAGTTTTTAAAGAATGTTTACATAAATCCACTAATAAATGTTTTAACATTTTAAACCCAACTAAAGGTCATATTTTAGACTTACCATAAAAATTGATTTACTGTTATATATGTATTTAGATTAGCATACTATACAAATGTTTTAATTTTGATATAGTCTATTATACATATATAACTAAACTTACAAATATTTACACATTTCATTATTGAAAAACATATATTGTTTTTGTTTGTTATGTCTGACATATTAATATAAATCTAAAATTTCTATGATTTCGCATAGTTTATAATTTACACGAATATTTAAAATTAATTTTACACTTAAAATATATTGAAATAAATAACTTTGCATATGTTTTAACCAATTTTACACATAAAAGTATTAGAGCTAATGAAATCAAAATATGTTTGATCAAAATTTAACTCTATAATATTTATGCAATTCATGTTATTATTTTACGTTTATAGATATTAGAAATTATATGTTTTGTCATATACGTTTAAATATTAAAATCGATTAAAAAATACATTTAATTATTTAATCTCATGCTTGGCGTGAGTCAAAATCTATTTGTGTATAAATAGGAATGGAAAAACGTGGATGTACGTTAACACAAGTAGAAAGGATATTTCTTAGTAGAAAGGGCTGAGGGTTGTCTTGTAAGAGATCCTGATCAAATGGGCTAAAGGGTAGTGTTATGTTCACTATAGATCGTGTATAAATATGTGAACGGAAAGGCTAGATTGAAAATATTGAATGGAACTTGTAAGTACATTTGATGATTGATCTAGTAATAAATTCTTGAGAAGAGAACCCCCTGTGTTATTATGTTCGTTTTTTATACCAGTGTACTCTCTGTTACAGCAACTCTTGCATTTTCACTAAACGCGAATCGTTCAAGTGAAGCTTTGGCAGACTTATTTTCCAAGACACTTCCAGTTAGTACTTTCAAGATGCAAGTTCAACATTTGGGTACGTCGTCACAAAGATATCAAGTTATGCACTCATCAGGGGGAGAAATAGCGCGTTGCACTCTTTTTCCCTTAGCCATGGTTTTGTCCCAATTGGGTTTTCCTAGTAAGGTTTTTAATGAGGCAACATCTTATGCGCATTAGGATTATTTTTACTATAATGACATCCAAGGGGGATTGTTATAAACCCATTATGTGGATGTCCATTATAGGCTCATGTTCTAGAATGTTCTAGACTTACTTGTTCTCTAAGTTCTACTTATTCCCCAAGTATTTGTTATCCTATATATACTCTCTATTATTGATGGAATAACACAACACAATTCATTCTCTCTTTCTCTTATTCATAACAGTTCTAATTGGTTTAATTCGAAATGTAATGAACAAGCATTTTTTTGAACAGTGAAAAATTCTTTATTTCATAGAATCAATTCATCATACCGTTTACCAAAATGTATTAATGGATAACGAGAAACGAAACTATTTCATGCACATCAATAGAGGCTTTGGTAATGAATCAACAACTAAAGGATCATAAAAATAATATAGATAAAAAACACAACTAAATCTTAATAAAAAACATAACACAATTCAATATAATTTAGAAGATAATAGAACATCAAATTTGCTTCATCGTCTTCATTGCTTGTCATCTTCATTGTGTGAATAGACGTTTGAAAATATAAAACCATCGTGAAAATTTAATTTATTCGATCCACACCCGCAAGGATTCCGTTTTCTTTTCTACTTTTAGAATCTAAAAATCCACTTTCGGTATTGCTAGTTCATTCTTGTCATTCGTTATGATTTTACCACCTCGGTCAGAAGTTACCAACCAAAATTTCTAACTGAGAACAAGACGAAACAAAATAATGAAATATGATAATCATTTTTTTTTCTTTCTTTTAAATACAAAATCTGTTTTGCAGGAAAATAAAATCCGGACCGAACAACAAAGGTTTAACCGAGAAGCTAAAGATCATTTTTTTAGGAGGAGAGAAGAGAGAAGCTAAAATCGTAGTGCGCGGGAATGCCGATACTTCGTCTTCCTTATCTTCGTGCCTCCCCTCTTTCCATTCTCTTCCTCTCACCGATTCTCTCCAGAACCGCCACCGTTTCTTTTTGTTCGGCGTCGGAGTTCGCCGTCTCCGTCGCCAAGGACGATTCGAAACGCGTAAGAAGTGTACTCTTTTCAATTCATCAATTTCGTTTAGGGTTTTATGGTTATTCTATTTCTGATTATAAATTAATCTTTCAGGGTCCTCTCAAGCCTGGTCTCTACCTTGTCGGAACTCCCATCGGTAATCTCGAAGACATCACTTTACGGTACTCTCAACTCAATCCAAAGTTTTCTCTTTTTTCCTAAAATCTTACATGATCCTTGTTCAATCCAATATGTTCCAAAGAATTGCTTTCATTTTATCATTTCCTTACACATTTGTTACTGTCTAGTAATTTACTTTTGATGCATCGTAGAATGTTTTTGTGTTTTTATATAATTGGGTTGTTTATGCCTTTGTCCTGATTTCTCTGACAAATCAGAAGCTGTTTCTGGTTGATTTTGCTACATTAGTTTATATCTTCTTCTTCTTTTTTTTGTGGGTCTATGGCAGTGCTATTCGTGTGTTGAGATCTGCAGATGTGATACTTTCCGAGGACACGAGACACTCTGGGAAGTTGCTTCAGTACTACAATATTAAAGCTCAGCTTGTGAGTTTTTCTCTACTCTCTTGGCTGCCGTTTACTTGAATTGTTTTGAATTTATGAGGTTTAGGTGTTTTTAGCTTAGTTATCACAAGTTCAATGAGGCGCAGAGAGAGCAGGCGGTGTTGCAACGACTGAAACAGGGAGAGATTGTGGCACTTATCAGCGATGCTGGCACACCCGGAATTAGTGATCCCGGTACTGAACTTGTGAGTGCCAAAACTCTTTACACTGCTTCATATTCGATCTGACAGGGCCAGTTTTTTTCTGTAATCAGCTTATGTAAGGCTGAAAACAAAGGTTTTAGTGTTCCTATTTCGTAGTCGGAAAATGTTTTGGAGACCATACAGGCTTGTATAGTCACTAAAGCACATTTCTTGTTTCTTTCTATGAATGGAATTATGAGAAGCAACTGTTATGATCTTTCTACAGGCTAAAATATGTGCGAAAGAGAATATAGATGTCATTCCAATCCCTGGGGCTTGTGCTGTAGTTGCTGCTCTTTCTGCCTCTGGTTTGGAGACAGATGAGTTCACATTCGGTAACTTCCCTTTATATACAATTTTTGTCCTCTCAGCAATCTTGGTCAAGCTACTGCACAGTATATAAAGTTTATAAAATCTCCGAAAAACCTTTTTTTTACAGTTGGATTTCTTCCTAAGCATTCTGGAACAAGGAAGGAGAGGCTGATGGTTTCATCAAATGAGACAAGAACACAAATATTTTATGTTCCCCCTCATAAGTTATCTCAGTTTCTTGAAGAAACCACCCCTTACTTTGGTGAATCAAGGTTTATATATTTCTTTGGATGTTTCAAGCAAGTTATCTTTACTAAACAATCTGCTGAATTGATATGAATACACATTCACTCCATTTTACTCTCTTTTTCCTTGTTCCTTATTGTTAAAAACTACCACATTAAGCCTTTCTCAATGCAATTGTCAAACGCCAAGAAAATGATGCGGTATCTTTTTTATCTTCCAGTGTTATGAGCATAGTCCTGACATCTAATTTATGTCGTGCAGGCAATGTGTAATAGCTCGAGAGATTACAAAGCTGCATGAAGAGGTAACATCATTTATCACTTCTAAACCATGACATGTTAACATACATAAACGGTTTATACTAAAACCATGCACTCCTACTATAGTTTTGGAGGGGTTCGGTAGGGGAAGCCAAGCAAGAGTTTCTGATTAGGCTACCAAAAGGAGAAATCACTCTTTTGATTGAAGGAAAGAAAGAAACAAAAGCTGAAAACCCAACGGAATCTCAACTTGAAGAAGCGTTAAGAGAGCTGATCTCTGATGGGCATAGCCTTTCAGCGGTAACCATTTTGTTATGAGAACGTCTCCTTCTTGGAAACTAAGCTTAAAACATAAGTTACACCAATATATGATTGGACTATAGACATGTTGAGTTCCTGGAGATGGATATATAAATTTATGATTCTAAATCTAACATCAACCTTTGTCAGGCGGTGAAAGTGGTGGCGGAAAGAACATCGATGAGAAAGAAAGAGGTATATTCGCTGGCATTGAAGAAATTCGGGAAGCAGATTCAGGTAGAAGATGAAGCTGATGAGTAAATGAGAGGCTTTTGAAGCTTTTGCTTCGACACAGTTTTTGCTTCAAACTCATCAATTTCATGTTGTAAAACTGTTTAGTGGGTTCTATTATGATCCTAAATCCTTAAAAGCCTTTAGCTTTGGATCTTGATTTGGTGGGTTTGAAGTATAGTCAGAGTTAGTTACTTCAAACTGTTCGTAGGTTTTTGGTGCTCAAGAAAAATTCACGATCAAATCTGTTTTCCCCAGGCTTGATATGTGCATATTAGTTTTGTAGGAAAAATAATTTGATAGGTTAAGAAAGTAAACTTGGAGATACCAATAGTTCATATGAGTTTAAATCCATAACGATAAACCATATTTGAATAGTCTTCTTTGACATATAATTAAGAGAACTAAAATATGATCCGCGCATTCGCGCGAAATTTATTTAGATAATTTATTCAATTTAATATTTTTTTATTTATTCATTTAGTATTTTAGGTTATGATAAAAACAACCAAGTCTTTGTAGATATAAAAAATTATATTTGATTTAAAATAAAATAAATTAATGTTTTGAATTAGTTTTAAGGCTGCATGAAAATATCAAAGTTACCATTTAAATTTTATTTGTTTAAAACTTTGTTATGTAAATATATTTGGTCATTAGATAAATAATATTATCTAGATAATCGGTTACGAATTTGAAGATAAAATTTATCAGTGATATTCTAATTTATCTTTATAGTATGATTTATCAATCATAGTTGGTTTTTATATGTCTTCATAATGTCTCTTTGTTATTTTTTTATACTTCGCACTTCACAATTTTTTTAGTATTGTGGCATATGGAAGATACTGAACAACATCTTGTTTGCTTGTTGTTTACATTCTTTTCAATCGCGGAATGGAAAAGGTTATCTCTCCATCAGTAAGGAGGTGTAAGTTCGATTTAGGTTTGTGGTAGCCAGAAGAATTAAAGAACCCCTAGATCCTTTTGATTCATATTTTTTTGTCATTTATCTTCGTCTCATAAGTTTATATATATTTTGGTTTTTGTTAATCGTAGAAAAATAGTTGAGATTTTAAGATACTATTTCTTAAACTTTGGTCTTCATAATGTGTGGTTGAATGTAAATTTTTTTTTTTTTGAACTACAAATATTTTAGTAAGAAAAGACTTTTCATATTTCATGGAATATATAACTTTTAAAAATAATCTAGAAAATATTGTTATTTTTTTTAACATGTCGGTTGATTTTACTATTTGTTTCAAATATAAAATTCATAAACACATTTTGGTTTTCTTTATGTGTAATATATAACTTTGGTAAAACAAATTCATATTATCATTACTAATAAAATCATATATAGTCTTTTATTTATTAATTTTCATTAAATATATTCATTTTCATTCATTTTATTTAGTTTTTCACGTTTTTTAGTCTAATCTAATTTTTTAATAATTATAAAAACAATACATATGAATTAATGTGTAGTATATGACTATTTTAAAACTTAAATGTTTTTAAAAATATTTTTGCCAATGTACTCTTCCTCTCTAGGCAATATTTACTTTGTAATCTCTCTACTTTTTTTCAATGTTTTTTTCCTTGATTGTTAACCATTAAATCCATATCTTTTTAAGAAAAGAATAATAATGAAAAGACCCCTAATGATTTTGCTACAGCCAAGAAACCGTTCCAATACTCGGGGAATACATATGTCTTTTATTTGACTGCATAACTACATCATTTTCATCCACGAGCTCTTTGGTGTTTCCAGCCTCGGTTAAAAGAAGCAGTGACTCCTTCATAGAGACGGTGTCTGCAGAAAATCATTGACAAATACTGAAGCTGCTCGTCTTCCATTGATACCCATCCTGCGTTGAAACCAACACCATACTGCTTTAGACAGCATCAAGACACCAGACTTATACGATTGCAAAGAACTCGCTTTTCATGCATTAGCTAGCAGTCGGATTTATTGTCATGCTTATTTCACCTTTCCTGAACTACACGATCTACCCTAACACAGCATGTACACATATATATATATACTACTCAGGGTTTATTCATTATAAATGTTTCTCGAAAATTTTAGACAGGAGATGGTGCCTACCTTGTCTCAACAGTGCACGCCAAGATTAAAGCTAATTTCTGGTTTATATGCAGAAATAAAAGCATCCAAAGACGCAACTCCATCATTAGTGAAGTCCATAACCTAATTAGATAGAAACAAACATCAGCACCTAATCAATGAAGTCTTCTATCAATTTCTTAATTAAATTCGCAAAGAAAAACCCATGTGAAAGCATATCCAGTATCCTCATGCTTGTCTAAGGTGGTGTTATTCAATGATGGATTTTAATAGAGTTTAAATCCAATCACAATCCATTGTTATTCAATGATGGATTCATTAATAGAGTTTGAAATCTAGTGTTATTGATTCCTATATTTACAAACTCTTTATTAAGAGAGTTTGAATCCATTGTTATTCAATGAAAGATTTAAAATGACTAATTAAAGTCTTGTGTTATTCAAGTTTGATAGAATCTCATAATTGTTTTTAATAAAGAGAGTTTGAGCGGATTTGGAGTTAACTTTTACAAGTAAATTATAAAAACGAAAATCTAACATTTTTACCTTGTGATTTCAAAATCCAACTCAAATCACGTTCATCTCTTCATGATCTATTATGTATTCTAACTAATAGATACACAGACATCTTTTATTATTATCTTTTTAAGATCTCCATCTCTCCAATTTTTTCAAGAACGTTTGAGATGGAGAAATGAGAACACCTACACGTATGTTTTAACACCTCATACACGTAAGTTTGTTTCGTTAATGAATGATTATCTTTCGTATCTATCATTTCTTTTTTTCTGTTTCTATAGAAGAGGTATTTCTAAATCATTGTAACTAACACCTCTGATATTTGATATGAAGAAATGATAGCTTGTGTTGGTGATGATCTAATTATAATATTTATATTGTAGGTTTTTAAATAATGGAACAAAATGTTTACGAGGAAGATGATACATATGTATTATTGATGCTTATTTCTTGGTTTTATTCTCTTTACATTGAATTATTTTATTAAAAGTTTTTAATTTTTTTTTGGATCAAATCTATTCTAAAAACCAAATGATATGATATCTACTTTATCGATACAATACCAAAGATTTTGAAAGTCTAGATAAATCTTTGTAAAATCAATGATGAATCATTTTAAATCAATCCAAATCTTTTAAAATCTTATCTGACATAAATCTAATAGAGTTGAATTAGAATCCATAATTGAATAACACCCTCTAAATGTAACCACTAAAAATAAGATTTAAAACTAGCGGAGATTTCCCTACGTTTGCTTCTACATTTATGTCCTGAACAAGTGATTTCAGTTTTTGAAACTATTTTCCAACGCAGACAAAAATAGTGAGTAAACAGCTCACGAAAAAGAAAACATTTACTCACTATTTTTGTCTTCCAGTTTTTGAGTGCAGCTTTGAGGACAGCTCCACGAATTGAAACAAGCATATAATGTGATGGGACATTGTTCGAAAAGGTTGTTTGGTTGATTTAATATTATTTGAAAAAATATATACAAAAATAAAAACTTAATGTGTATTGCGTATCACACATCAAAATTTTAAATGGATATATAATTGATGTTTTAGATATAGCCAAAATTATATATGGATATATATTTTATATAAGGAAAAAAAAAACTTGGTGACCAAGCATATTAATTATAGGGCGATGTGGTGGAAATTGAATGATGATGTATTGAGTATATTAGGAAAGGGTATGAATAGTGAGCGTGGCCTCCAAGCATATCACCTTTGTATAAATATATATCAGCCTTGTGGCATGTGAATCAGTGGAAACGCACTCTTGTTCAGAGTCTCTTGAATTTACAATATTATCGCCATGAGTCTCGTTTTTTGCTTGGGTAGGTCAGCGTCAAGGTTAGCTTCTTCCGTGCGTGGTGGTCGGTTGGCTCGAGTCCGGTCCATCTCAACCGTTGTCAACCGTCAGGCTCCGGCTGCTGCTATTGATGATTGGATTAGTTCTGAGCAAGCGGTACTCGGGGCGATTGACTCTGAGTTCTACGGTCCTGTCATAGTCGATGACAATGATGCGGTAGTGTTTTACTTGCTCTTATTTTTTGCAATTTACTTTTCATTGCTAAGTTACTGATAATTTCCTGACATTTAAGAGATATGTGTCTCGGTCATCATTCAGTTGCACAGTTTGTTTGCACATATGTGGAGGGATCCTTCCACCAAACCAATGACTCCTCGTCAGGAAAGCTTCCCTTTCAAAGTTGAAGACATTCCTGGAAACCCGACTGTAACATTCACTAGAGAGCACAATGGGGAGCATATTAAAGTTGTAGCAAGCATGCCTAATGTTTATGACGACGACGATGATGATGATGATGATGATGATGAGGATGATGATGATGATGATGATGGTCCTAGTAATGAATCAAATGATGATGATGGTCCTAGTAATGAATCGAACGATGATGATGGTCATATTACTGAATCAAACGATGATGATTTTGCTGCTCCTATTCCACTAGTTGTGACTGTCACCAAGAATAGTGGACTTAGCCTAGAGTTTAGTTGCATGGCTCTTTCTAAAGAGCTTGACATTGATGCTTTATATGTGAACCTACCGGGGCATTCTTTGGAAGATCCAAAGGTGATCCGGGGCCTAGATACTTATAAGTAAGCTTTGTGCATAAAACAATATCTATCTTATATAATTGGCATAATGTTTTGTTGTAATGTTGTTTTGTTTTTTTTTTCTCATCTATTGCAGAGGATTAAACGAGAATCTGAAGAAGACATTCAACAAGTATCTGGAGATTAGAGGCTTGGATCCAGAAACATCTCTGACCTTGCACATTTACATGCTGGATAAAGTAAGGCGAGAGTACTGGTTACTGTTGAAATATGTTAAGGAGTTTTTGGTAGAAGGCAAGATCGATTCTTAAGTAGATGAGAAAATCAGAAATATTGTAAGAACGAGACTCTTGTGTTCTCGTTCGCATTAAAATTTCGTTACCTTATCATATCTAAAGTTATTCCAACATTGAGCATCCTCTGTTCTTCCTTTATTTCTTCTCCAACAAGTCTTGGAGTTCATCCCTAAGTGTTAACTCTTTTATCATTTTGTTCCAATGTTCCTTGGGTTCCTTGGGTTCCAAGTACATGAATTAAACATACCTAAGTCTTCACTCTTTTATCATATAAACCAAGGAGTAAGTCTCTCTCTCTCTCTCTCTCTCTCTCTCTCTCTCTCTCTCGATGAAGAAAGGTTTATCGTCTCCTTCTGATAACACTATTCTTTCTCTGTCAACAAAACAGAGTCTCTGTTTCAATGCTTCATTCTTGTATTGAATGTAAAACCGGTCCTCACCACTTTACCTCTAGACTCGATTTCGGTTCTGCTTCAAACCCATCTTGCAAAACCTATGCTTGCCTTATCTTCTTCTTTTACGTTTAATGAAGATTACAACAATATATAGTATTCTCAATAATTTCTAAATAGATTGTCGATAATGTTTCTCTGGAATATCGATAGTGTATGTTGAATGAGTTTTAGAATTCAATATGGTTGATACAAGTGTTCATCTAAGAAGTTATAAGCTGATGGCAAAGCAGCTGAAACATGAAGATGCAGGTGAAACATGAAAATGCAGCTGAGTTAAAGCAGTTCGTGTATCAGCGCAGAGTACTATAGGAAGTGCTACAGACGGACAATTAATGGAGAAACGGATCGGGCTTGAAGAGATGGATTTGGGCTCACGACTTAAGGCCTTGGAGAATGAATCTACAAGCTAAGTGACAGAAACTATACTTAGCTTGGAGAGGATTTCGGAAGAAGAAGATTTCCATTTATCCTTAGCAAAGATTATGGTAAGATGGATATTCGGGAAGATTTGATAGCTTCCAAAACTTGGAGAAGATGGCTAGGGTTAGCCGTCAAGTCGTATAAATAGAGAAGAAACTAAGAAAAATTCTAGGTGTCAATCAAAGAGGGTTTTAAGGAATCAGTAATGCTTTCAAAAAGTCTTAGTTACTATATCTTATTTTACTAAAACAGAAGTCAGTTGACAATTTTGTGAGCGACATTTGTAATTTTTTTTTCTAATACAATTTTTTTTTTTAATTTGGTTCCTGATTAATCCTCTTCCAACAACAAAATAATCCTCTTTCTTCTTAACTTCCCACTTTTATAGCACTAAATATATTTTAAAGCATTTTTTTTCTACCGTTGTTTGCATTTATATTATTTTACATTCAACAAATTCACAACTTCTTCCACTTTCTTTGTTTCAGATATTCATAGTCAAGTTTTATATAATTTTTAAGAAAACAAAAACAAAAAGAGTTAATTAAAAAAAAAAGAATTGAGCTAGATTTTATTTAATTGAATGCGTCGATCCCTAAATTTTATTTACTACCTTTTCTCTATTATTTCCATCCAATGTGACTATTTAACATATTCTCAGTTTTTCACAATTAAAATTATTTGATACTATTTTAATTTTTAACTAAAAAATTAAAGTGTTTATTATCAAAAATTTGTTTTTGTCTTTCACGAATATAATGATTTTATGCTTTTAAAAAATACAAATAAACTGAATGTACATTATTCTTTAAAATATATACATACATGCAAACTTAATTTTCTAAGAATACAATTATAATGTGTTTTACAAATATTTTGCCCCTGCTATGCAGGGGCCATAATACTAGTTTCACCTTTTTTTCTTTTGTCGACATCACCCAATTATATTTGTGGATTTGGTTCTCTCCCAAAAAATTAAAGCTAAACTTCGATCCAAACCCAACAAACGAATTCAAAATTAAAAAATTAATTGAAAATAAACAAAAGTTTAACTGAAATTAAATAAATCAGTTTCTTAAAACAAATTTTCATGTTGCTTTGTTTCTTGGATACTATATTAATCTTGAAAAATCAATATATCCGAAACATAAACCGTTTTGAATCTTCTATATATTAATTAAAGTGGCAATAGAAGAAAAAATTGTGATGTGAATCAATGAGCAATTTAATGGACACATCGTTTCATTTAACCATTCAAAATATTTCAATTAATAGTATGTACCATGGTAGAAATTATCTACATTTTCTTATTAGTTTTTAAAGAATGTTTACATAAATCCACTAATAAATGTTTTAACATTTTAAACCCAACTAAAGGTCATATTTTAGACTTACCATAAAAATTGATTTACTGTTATATATGTATTTAGATTAGCATACTATACAAATGTTTTAATTTTGATATAGTCTATTATACATATATAACTAAACTTACAAATATTTACACATTTCATTATTGAAAAACATATATTGTTTTTGTTTGTTATGTCTGACATATTAATATAAATCTAAAATTTCTATGATTTCGCATAGTTTATAATTTACACGAATATTTAAAATTAATTTTACACTTAAAATATATTGAAATAAATAACTTTGCATATGTTTTAACCAATTTTACACATAAAAGTATTAGAGCTAATGAAATCAAAATATGTTTGATCAAAATTTAACTCTATAATATTTATGCAATTCATGTTATTATTTTACGTTTATAGATATTAGAAATTATATGTTTTGTCATATACGTTTAAATATTAAAATCGATTAAAAAATATATTTAATTATTTAATCTCATGCTTGGCGTGGGTCAAAATCTATTTGTGTATAAATAGGAATGGAAAAACGTGGATGTACGTTAACACAAGTAGAAAGGATATTTCTTAGTAGAAAGGGCTGAGGGTTGTCTTGTAAGAGATCCTGATCAAATGGGCTAAAGGGTAGTGTTATGTTCACTATAGATCGTGTATAAATATGTGAACGGAAAGGCTAGATTGAAAATATTGAATGGAACTTGTAAGTACATTTGATGATTGATCTAGTAATAAATTCTTGAGAAGAGAACCCCCTGTGTTATTATGTTCGTTTTTTATACCAGTGTACTCTCTGTTACAGCAACTCTTGCATTTTCACTAAACGCGAACAATGAATAACATAATGAGAATCTTTAACATGTTTTTGTTCCTGGGACAAATATCTTCAACAATGATAGAGGCGACCAATGAGAAAGTTGAGGCGGAAAAGGTATTGTAGATTTAATCAAGAGAGTTGAGGGAGAAACATGAATCGAAGTAAAATCTACAAGATAAAAGTTGTTATGAATGTTTATCAAATTTTTCATGTTTATTTTAATGTATAAGTTTGCTCACATGTATGAAGTAAATATTTTACGATCGGAAACAATATGGAGAAGAGAAGCAAGAACTGAACACTTGTTATTGGCTTAAAAAAATAAAATCCACAAAAAAGAATATTTTATTTATGTCATATACATACATGTCAATCTTAATACGTAGAAGTATTAAATTGAAACACAATTTATATTCTTAGCACATAAGTTTGTGTCAAAGTTACCTATTAAAAGAACTAGGCAGGTACCCGCACGTTGCGCGGAACAATAATTACTAAACAAATATTTTAAGATTGTAATTTGAATCTTTACGTTTAACATAAACCAATAATTTATTTAAATTAACAAACACCTAATTTAGGGTCGAAAAAAAAAATTTAGTCAATAATTTTTGTTCAAAATACATTTTATAAATATAATTTAGCGTCCTCTTCGAACAAAATTCACGTAATTTCCATTTGAAGTTATTTGATTGCATTGTTAAATGACTTTAATATAGTTTACATAAATTTTGGAAGCATATATCTATTTTAGATTGTCACAACATCTAAACATTATTAAAAATCTGACGAACATGTTGCCATTTTATATCATATTAATGATTTTTTATTTATTACACAATTTTGAATTTTTAAATGTAGTTTTAAAACTGTAAAAAAATGAAGTTTTAAAAATGGAATTCCAATTTGACAAGTAGTTGTTATTTTGTATCTATTTATTTATCTTGAAGATAATTAAGTTCATAGTTTCCGATATTTTGATTTTTTCCATTATTATTATTACTAGAATATAACTTGCGCGATGCGCAAGATTTTCTTTTATAATTTTGTTAAATATGGTGATAAAAATTTTAATTAATCTAGTAATTTTATATTTATAATTGACAAATCAACCAATTTTTTAGATATAACATAATATTTGAATTGAATTGAATTGAAATTAATTGTTTATCCTGTCTGTATTATATGAAAATATGAATTGATGCTCAATCATTTTAATGTTTATAGTTCTTATTTGGAAATAAATATGTTTCTAATTGAAAATAAATATATTTGTTTGAGACTTTATTATATATATATATATATATATAATTTTTGTATTTAATCACTCACCACTTTATTAATTAGAATTTTGTTTTACACTTCCATAACTCGAATATAATATTTTGAATAAATCATATATTCCAAGTTTTCAGCTTATTTTCTCTTCTTTAGTGAGATTGCTTAGTATGTTTTTGATGAAATAAGATAACTTATTTCTCTTTAGACTTGCAGCCTCCTAACATCTATTTGATACTCAATTACGATGTTTCAATAATTATTTTTGTTATTATTATTCTTTTATGTCGTTTATATGTTATTCATTCTCTTATATTCATATTCAATTTACATATTTC
The DNA here is from genome assembly GCA_964056655.1 of Arabis hirsuta. Taxonomy (NCBI): domain Eukaryota; kingdom Viridiplantae; phylum Streptophyta; class Magnoliopsida; order Brassicales; family Brassicaceae; genus Arabis; species Arabis hirsuta. The sequence goes on from OZ053307.1 coordinate 25,804,937, forward strand.
CAAATTTTTGAAATTAAAATATATAAACATTTATCTTATCATAAACTCATAATGGTTTTGTTATACTCTCAAATGAAATAAAATATAAATGAAATATATTTCTTGTTATAAATTTTTATTTACAATAATAAAATACTCAAATACTCTTGTATTTACTAATTTTGATCATTTGTTTATATATTTTTGTTTTCTTATTTAATTCCACTTTATTAGTTATAAGTAACAATAAATATATTTAAACATGAATTAAATGAACATTTAAAATTTTTTTTTTGCTTATGTGGACACTTTAGATGGAGAGAGAACTCTCCCATTATATAATAGATTACTAAGCTCAAAAATATATTAAACTAATTGATAACATATCATTCAATGCAATGCACTTAAAGTTGGAAAAAACATATCTGTGTTTTAATTTTATCACTACAAGAAAACACAGTTTTAGCGTCGGCAAAATTCGATGCTAAATCGACGCTAAAGTCCTTTAGCATCGAATTAGCGTCGAATTCCAATTCGACGCTAATTCGACGCTAATTTAGCGTCGGATTACTTTCGACGCTAATTCGATGCTATATATCGATGCTAATTCGATGCTAAAATGACGTTATATTAGCGTCGATTTAGCATCGACATAAGACGGATCCGATGCTAAATCGACGCTATTTTCGCGTCGGAAAAATCGACCCTAAAACGATGCTATAGGTTGATGCTAATTCGATGCAAATTTAGCATCGAAATAGCATCGAAATTTTTGACGCTAATATAACGTCGATTTAGCATCGGATCCGTCTAATGTCGATGCTAAATCGACACTAATATAACGTCATTTTAGCATCGAATTAGCATCGAACTATATGATTTTTTTAAAAAAAAAATTGTAAATGAAAATATTTTTAATAAATTTCAAATTTTTTAAAAAATTAGAAAATTTTATATATAAATACGAAAATAAAAACAGAAATTGTTTAAAAACACTGAAAATGCAAACAGAAATTATAATTCTAACGTTCGTCTCTTAAATTAATATCGTCTCTATATTCATTTATCATAGCTTTGGCATCTTCGTCGAACTGCGGTTGACCTCTAGCTGGAGGTGGCTATGCAGGACGCGGTATCTGGGAGAGGGCAGCAGCTAAGTCGGGTTATCCACTGCAATAATGTCCATCAGATTTGTCAATACCATGAGTTGGCCTTGTATCGAACTGTTGGTTGACCGCAGATCCGCTTGTTCCGTCTTTAGCCGCTCAATATCAGCATTAGCAGCGGTCAACTGCGGGTCAGAAGAACTCGGAGTGTAACTATACCGAGCGGTAGAAGAAGCTGCTGGGAGATCGGCGATGGATCCAACACCCAAAATCTGTCTTTTTTTCTTCAGTGCAACCTATAAAATGAAAACGTTATAAAATCAAATTGTTAAAAAGTGATAGAAAATAAGTTAAAATATTATATTAAAAACTAAAAAATTACCTCTTCGTAAATTTTATCGTAATCGGCGACACCCAATGTAGATTGGACAGAACTACCAGCCGGAGAGTACTGTGACTCTAGCTCTGCCACTCGAGCGTTGTAGGCGTTGAACGTTTATTCCGCTTGAACGGTAACAAACGTCCCATCCTTGCGCCGATGCGTTTTCTCCATGACTTTCGCCATCGGACTGTAAAAAAAAAAAAATATATTTATAAAAATAAAAATTAGATTATATATATATAATATATAAATCAAATAATCTAATAAACTAATTTAACTAAAATCATACCTTATCCATTCGTATAGTGGCGTACGATGATTGACCCGCACAATGCTTAGACGGTCCATCTCCTTCTGCCACTGGAGTAAGACGGGATGCGGAACACTTCGATGATTTAGCTATCGAAGTGGGTTCCTCCCAATACCGAACTAGACCCGACCAAACATCGGGATCCATCTCTAAAGGCATCGCATCATCGCCTTTCTCCCGCCAAATTTTCTTCCAATTACCGACAGTGCCGTTGAGACGCAATTTAGCCTTCTTCTCGAAGGCCTCTCGCACTTCGTGAGTACGAAATTCTTCCCAGTGCCACTTTTACTACAAAAATACGAATAATATTAGTAATAGTTCTAAAGTCAAATAATTTATTAAATAAAAATAAATAATATAATATGACTTATCGCCCATGACTCAAACCAAATATCACGAACCGATTGCGGCGTCTGCGTCCAATTAGCATGCGACATATGGAAATAGCCGATGATGACTTTTGAAACAACCCAACCCATTTTTTTTTTTATATATATAAATTAGCACCCCCATAAATGCTAATCCTCAACATGCTAAAATTCTCAATACAGCAAACTTCAGCGGAAATCAATTATGCAAATAAACCGTTAACTCATTCAATAATACTTCATAAACAATTCTAACATCAACAACTTAGCAATGCTACCATCATAAACCACACAATCGAGACGCTAGATCATCTCCTCTTCCTCGCCCTGATTCCACGATCACAGACTGTCTTTACCTGCATCACATGGTTATAAGAGATGCGTGAGTATTATCATAAATACCCAGTGAGACGGTCATCCCATCTACTTGGCTATACACACATGCATAAGAAAATGATACAATACCAGGGTGAGCAATCAACAATGCAACACACGAACAATCAAACGCGAATCAGCTCATCAGCTCGTGCGTCGATCAATGCACATCAGATCATGCGTCGATCGACGCATGATGGTTGCGTCGATCGACGCATGATGGTTGCGTCGATCGATGCACCACACCTGCGTCGATCGAAACGCAACCCCGGTCTCGATCGATGCTGTGCCCGTGTGTCGATCGACGCAAAGCACTTGCGTCGATCGACGCACAGACCGCAGAACCCAGAAATCCACCAATACAACATGAAATCCAACCACAAACAACAATCAATCGCATTCTATCAATTCTTTTATCAAGATAAGCCATGGTCACGCACTCACCTCGAATCCGGAAAGAAAAAAGGATGAAACGTCGTGAATAACGCGAAGAACACGGATCCCAATTCCGAAGTCCTTCCCTGCACGATCCTCTCTCGCTCACACAGCCTCACAATCACCAATACAAGCCTATAAGATCGAGAACACGAAAGAAATCAACGATAATCCCTTCTCCTCTCAATCCTCTCTCTTTCATTCTAATTTTGATCCATTTTCTGCCCAAAAAACCCGTTGTTCGACTTAAATAGCCAACCTGCCGACACTTGCGTCGATCGACGCAAAGCACCTGCGTCGATCGGCGCAACACCGTTTGACTTAAATAGCCAAACCTGCCGACACCTGCGTCGATCGACGCAAAGCCTCTGCGTCGGCGCAGCACCAGAACCCGACTTCTCACAAGTCCAAAACACGTGCATCGATCGACGCACCACACCTGCGTCGATCGACGCAACACCAAAAACCCACTTTTTGGTTCACGGGCGTTACAATTCTCCCCCACTAACACGGATTCGACCTCGAATCACGCAACACCGTCTCACTACGGTCTCCACCACCTGACCCAAACGTGACCAGTATCCTTCGAGATAATACTCGAATCCCCTAACCCGTCCTGCTAAGGCTATATTCTCGCCTAAAATTCGCTCAGATTCATCCGGAACATCAACGATGCACGCCCTCTGGTCCGAATTAGGGCTGCCCGATTGACCGTCCAATAATCAAACAAGAACATGTCCGACCAACCGTTGATCCCGCATTGGACCAAATGATCGTACAATAATCAAACAAGAACATGTACGACCATCGGTGTAACATATGCTACCAGGATTGTCCGAACGGAATTCCAGACTCCAGTAATAACCCAGACTCGACGTCTACAACACAACCCTGACCCTCAGCCAGCACCACTCGTGATCACACCTGATCCCCAAGTTTTACTAGGCTCACACTAGCCGCATTGCACCGTCTCACCACGGTTGCAATCCTGACCCTACCCCGTCAGCACCACCTGAGATCTACTCCCGATCCCCGAAGTTCATCCAATCTCATACTCATGACCACGCTCAGACGCAACTGCTCATAACTCATACTCATAACTCATATACACATAAACCACACTCACTCGCAGGATCGTCACCCCCTGAGTTACGTGTGCATGGACCCACTCGTCCCCTGGAGAGAACCACCATCCCTCAAAGTATATGTAAGGACCCCACTCGGCCCCTAGAGAGAAATACCAACTCTCGAGTATATGCAGGAACCCACTCGTCCCCTGGAGAGAACCACTATCCCTCAGTGTACAGGAAACACACCTGTCTCATAGAGCAATACTCTGAAACATGCATCATAAGTACCTGTCGACCGGAATCGCCTCTGTGGCTACCTCATGACATCCCCCACCCGAAATATCATCGCATCCGTGACCCCCACTAGGCCACTCGAAACAACCCAACCACCATGGGTGTTTCCATAGAGTCCCTGGAAAAGACAATTCTAACTCACATAGAACCTCTTTTCCCGACTCTCCCTAGGAATAGACAGATTCTAACTCGCATAAAGCTTTCGTTTCTAGCCACTCCTAGAACACGAATTTCATTTCTAGCCACTCCTAGAACATGAACAAGCTCATTTCTAGCCACTCCTAGAACATAAACCAGCTTTAAGCCGAGTAGAACTTCCATTCCCAGCCATCACATGACCTACCAGTCATCACAACCCATGACTCCACAAGTCATAACATATAAGAACATCTGCCTTATAACAAAAGATAATAAGGAAAACCCCATCTTATTAAATTTCAACAATGTATCGTTACAACTGATATGCTCAAATTTACCCTGAGCTACTCTCTCAAATTAAGAGATCGTAGTAGTACTTAGGGGTCGAATCCACAGGGAATCAAATCACAAAATCGATTATGAATTCGAATTAAGCTAAGGAATAAGATGTGAAAGTAAATCGAACAACAAAGCAAGCAATAAACGGTGATTCAGTGTTCTTAAAATTCAATGAGACAAAAGCTAGGTTCTCAGAAAATCGCAGGAAACTCGAAACTGTAGACAAATTAGATCGTTAGGAGAATTAAGATTCGTTCTTGAACATGAAAACACTGGTAAAGTTAACTAACTTTCGTTGCGAAAACTATCTACGACTAAATCCCTAAATTCCAAATTTCTTTGCAAATTCAGTGAATAAAGACAAGCGTTAATGTTCAGATTCAATTGTTCACAAATTATCTAAGCCAAATTTCTTTGCGAATAGATAATTTGCTCATCTAAGATTAGTTCAGGTAATTATCAATACTTTCGCATATAACAATTAACCTAAGATCTAAGTTCTAGGTGATCAAACTAGAACTAGCATTAACAACAATCTAGATGAAGAACCAAGTGGTGTTCCCTAACAGATCTAACAAGTCTAACAATTTCTCATATTCTTTTGATAACCCTAAACCTAACAAGCAAACTACTCAGATATGGTGATTGAAACAAACATCATAGATGAATAGAATTGCATAGAAAGATAGAGAAAGAGATACAAAGGGTTCGAAATCGATGGATGTCAAGCACAGACTTGTCTCCCTCAAAGCTCTCCAAATCTCTCCAAGTCTCAAATAAAAACTAAGATAAAAATACATGAAAACCTAAAGAAAAACTATATATAGAGTCTTAAAATCGGATTGGGCTTCTTCTGCAAACTTCTGGGCTTTTTGGAGCATCAAGGAAAGAAGTGCCAAATCTGCATGTCCCTTAACCTATAAAGACTCCAAAAGTCTCGAAAAATACCTAAAAGACTCTATAAAATGGACTTATATCATGGTCAAAAACAGGTAAAAACCATGATATATCAACAACCCAAACGAAAATACATATAACAACAACTCAGCAGCACGCTGTACAAACTCTGAAAACCAGAAAAGACACTCAAGCCTCCGCTTGCTTCTCGAACCATTTCGAGAACTTCATCTTCATACTCGCCTCTGGTTCCCAAGTCTCTTCCTCGATGCCATCACAGCCCCACATGACTCTCACCAATGGTATCTTCTTACGATGCAGAACCTTGACTCTCCTCTGTCGAGAATCCTCACAGGTCTCGCCGCCAACGTCATGTTGGGCTGAAGATCCTCCGGGATCCTAGCCAACACCTCCTCAGACTCATGCAGACACTGACGTAGCATCGAAACATGGAAGACTTTGTGGAAAGCCTTCATACTCTGAGGTAACTCCAACCGATAAGCCACTGGTCCGACCCATTCCACCACTCTGAACAGACCCATAAACCTCGGACTCAGCTTATTCTCCGAAATAGATCTGTTAGGACCCCTCAACATAGCTGCCTTGAGATACACCAGATCTCCCAGCTCAAACTCCAGCTCTTTCCGTCTCCTTTCAGCATAACTCTTCTGCCGATCCTGAGCCTCCCTCATGTTCAGTCTCAAGACACGGCTCTTCTCCGTCGTCTCCTGAACAAAATCTGCACCAAACATGCTCATCTCCCCCACTTGAGTTCAGCACAATGGTGTCCTACACGGCCTCCCATACAGAGTCTCATATGGAGCCATCACAATACTCGCCTGGTATGAGTTGTTGTACGCAAACTCAACCAGGTTCAGATGATCTGCCCAATGACCACCATAATCTAGCACGCACATCCTCAACAGGTCCTCTAAAGTCTGAATAGTCCTCTCCGACTGCCCATCTGTCTGAGGATGATACGCAGTGCTCATGTGCACCTTAGTGCCCATCTCTGCCTGAAACGCACTCCAGAACTCAGACGTAAATCTCGGATCCCTGTCTGACACTATACTCGCTGGCACCCCATGCAGCCTCACAATCTCTCGCACATACTTCTGGCCAACACTGCTGCTCCATCAGTCTTCTTGATGGCCAGAAAATGTGCCGACTTGGTCAGACGATCCACTATCACCCAAATCGCATCACACGTCCGTGACACTGGCAACCCCATCACGAAGTCCATGGTAATCATATCCCACTTCCACTCCGGAATGGGAAAACTTTACAACATACCACTCGGAACCTGATACTCAGCCTTCACCAGCTAACACACGTTGCACGCTGCAACCCAACTAGCTGTATCCCTCTTCATCCCGACCCAGTGATAATACCGCTTCAGATCACGATACTTCTTAGTCGCCCCCGGATGAATAGACAACATACTCGAATGGGCCTCTCTCAGAATCTCCTGCCTTAGATCCTCTTCCTTGGGTACACAAACCCGCCCATTCACTAGTATTATCCCACTCACTGAGACCACATACTCAGAACCCGTCGTCTTAGAAGCATCAATCAACCCCTGATCCTTCTCCTGCGCAACCCGAATTCTGCTCAATAAGTCTGCCTGGTTAGCTGCCTCTAACCCCAACGGCTCCTGTGAGATCACGCACAACCTCAATGTACTGAGCTCACTCGCTAACTCCTCCAAATCCCGCTCCTGAGCCGAAGCAACTCACTTCCGATTCAAAGCATCAGCCACCAGATTAGCCTTACCCGGATGGTACCCAATCTCCAGGTCGTAGTCCGCGACTAGCTCCATCCAGCGCCTCTGTCTTTGGTTTAGGTCTGGCTGAGTGAAGAAATACTTCAGGCTCTTGTGGTCTGTGAATACCTGCACCTTCCCGCCGTACAGATAAGACCTCCAAATCTTAAGTGCAAAGATCACTGCAGCCAACTCCAAATCATGGGTAGGGGAGTTGCACTCATGCTTCCTCAACTGCCTCGAAGCATACGCAATAACCTTTCCCTGCTCCATCAGGACACAACCCAGACCAACTCTTGAAGCATCTGTATACACCACATAAGGTTCACCCGGCTCGGGTAACGCCAACACCGGTGTACTCGTCAACATCTCTTTTAGCTTCCCAAAACTCTCCTCGCAAGCGAAGTCCAAAAAAAAGGGACATCCTTCCCTGTCAACCTCGCCATCGGCTGCGCCATACTCGCAAACCCCTTGACGAACTTCCGGTAATAACCCGCCAACCCGAGAAAACTCCTGATCTCAGTAGCACTCCTCGGTCTAGGCCAACCTCTGATAGCCTGAATCTTAGCCGGATCCACAGACACTCTGTTTGCAGACACAACGTGGCCAAGAAAGCTCATCTCCCTCTGCCAGAAACTGCACTTACTCAACTTCGCGTACCGCTTCTGATCCCGCAGCTTCTCCAGAACCAACCTCAGATGCACCTCGTGCTTCCCAGGACTCATCGAGTATACCAAAATGTCATCTATGAAGATGATCATGAAAACATCCAGATACGCTTGGAACACCCCGTTCATCAACCGCATGAACACTGCTGGGGCATTCGTCAACCCAAACGGCATCACTACAAACTCATAGTATCCGTACCTCATCCGGAAGGCCGTCTTCCCGATGTCCGCCTCATCAATCAGAATCTGATGATATCCCGAAGCCAAGTCAATCTTGGAGAACCAGGTAGCCCCTCGCAACTGATCCAGCAACTCATCAATGCGTGGCAGAGGGTACATATTCTACACAGTGACCTGGTTAAGTCCCCGGTAATCGATGCACAACCGGAAACTCCCATCCTTCTTCTTCACAAATAACACCGGCGCTCCCCACGGTGACACACTCGGCCGGATGAAACCCTTACCCAACTGATCATCCAGCTGCTTCTTCAGCTCTGCCATCTCTGCTGGAGCTATACGGTAAGGCGTCTTGGATATGGGCGTCATCCTGGGTTCCAACTCAATCGTGAATGGATTTGACCGCGACGGTGGCAATCCCAACAGCGACTGAAACACATCCTAGAAATCTCGAACAACCTGAATCTCTCCAACTGCAGCCTCTCCAACAGTCTCCGGCATAACTATCGTCGCCAGATACGCCTCACAACCCTTCTCGATCAACTGCTCGGCCTGTATCGCTGAAATCATGAGACTTCCAAAAGTCGGTCTCACACCCTGAAACACCAACCTCCCCGTCTCCCGCTCGAACACTACTCGTCCACGCCGACAGTCTAGATGGACCCTATACCGATCCAACCAATCCATCCCTAAAATGACATCGTACAGCTCCACCGGACTGATGATCAGGTCTGCTGGCATCGACTCTCCCGCCACCAGCACATCCACACCACGAGCATGCCCGGAAGTAGCCAACGTCCTACCACCAGCAACCTTGACTACTCCCGGCTGCTCCCCGGAATCGCTCCGGATCCCGCTACCCTCCGCACACTCCGGAGTAATGAAGCTATTCGTAGCTCCCGAATCGAGTAACACGTGGGACTCACATCCGCCCACAACTAAGGTCCCTGCACAATCCCATGTGCATAAGAACCCTAACATTCTAGCACAGACTCACAATTTCCCAACAGACAAAATTCACATATCCACGAATTTAAAAGTCAAGTTCGGAAATACCTGTGATCGGTCTGGCGCTAGAACCTCCCGCCTCTGTCGAAGTGAAGACCCGCGGCGTCGCTGCAATCTGGGCCAAAGGCTGGACCGCCAACGGCTGCACCGCTGCTACCGCCATCTGCTGTAGCTTAGGACACCTACAGTGGTAGCACACCTGAGCCGCCCGATCCCCCTTCTCTTCGGACAGTCCGCCACCTTGTGGCCCATGCCACTGCACCCGAAGCATCTCAGATCACCCTGAACCCTCTGACTCAGTTCCAAAGTGCTCTTCCTTTTCCTCTTCTGTCCTTGCGCAGGCCTACCGCCCTTGCTCGGACCCGACTGCTGCCTCCTCTGCTGATGCACCGGTGGACTAACCACCACAGCCTGCTCCCTGAAATCCTCCTCGATCGCAGCAGCCGTCTCTACCAACTCCGCCCTCATGGCGAACTTACTCGCCCTGCAGCGAGTCCTCAACTCTGCTCGAAGTCCCCCGAGGAACCTCCTCACCTGGGCCTGCTCGCCCTCCATGCCCCTCCCAACATGTACCAACAGCCGACTGAATTCCAAATCGAACTCTCTCACAGTCCGACCTCCCTGAGTCAAGTTCAGAAACCACGACTCCATCCTATCCACCGCCTCCTGCGGAAAATACTTGGCGTTAAACTCTGCCAAGAAATCCTCCTAGACCATCACGGCCTGAACCCTCCTGGTCTCGACGCCTCTCCACCAGAGGTGCGCGTCACTATCCAGATAGTGAACCGCTAGGTCCACTCTGTATCCCTCAGGACACCTGATCGAGCGAAAATTACGCTCTAATCTTCGCCGCCACTCATCGGCCTCCTCAGTCTTGGCACCGCTCGAGAAAAACCCGGTGCCAATCCTTTGCATCTGCTCCATCATCCTAAGGTAGGATGGAAGCTCCTCTGCAACTGCCACAACCGGCTGCACATCAGCCCTTCTCGGCTAACTACCCGCCACTACTAGCTGCACACCAGCCACATCTGGCTGAACCCCAGCCCCACCTGGCTGAACTCCCGGAACCTGACCCGGAGCCGATACCCCACCTGGTAACCACTCCAGAATCAACTGCAGCAAACCCGCCAAATGATCATCTCGGTCCCTGGCCAAACCTACTGGAGCACCCCCACCCGGGCCCCCCGTACCACTAGCTACCCCGGGACCTACACTGGCCCCACCAGCCCTCACACTGGCACTCATAGCCGTCACACCCACGGACCCCTCCTGAAACTTCTGCGGTTAGTTACTCGCTCCTGCGTAGTCTCTTGGGATACCCACGTGGCAGCAGACTCACTCCCAAGTCTCCGCCCACGTCCACGCCCAGCACGACCACCTCGACCTCTACGGCCCCCGCGACCTCTGCCTCTAGTCACTCTAGCCATCACTCTGCACTAACCCGCAGAATACTAAGTACTAGAAAAACAGAAATCACATAAACACATACCGTGGAATCTTATTGAAGGCTCGGAGAAAATAATCTAGGACTCCAAACCCACACAGCAATCAATTGACTAACTCACATAATCAATTAATTCAACACACGCAATTGACTACACATTTAATCAACTACGTTCTCCCGCCCTAGAACCATAAGGGCTCTGATACCAAACTGAAACAGCCCGACCCGTTTTTTTTTTTTATATATATAAATTAGCACCCCCATAAATTCTAATCCTCAACATGCTAAAATTCTCAATACAGCAAACTTCAGCAGAAATCAATTATGCAAATAAACCGTTAACCCATTCAATAATACTTCATAAACAATTCTAACATCAACAACTTAGCAATGCTAACATCATAAACCACACAATCGAGACGCTAGATCATCTCCTCTTCCTCGCCATGATTCCACGATCACAGACTGTCTTTACCTGCATCACATGGTTATAAGAGATGCGTGAGTATTATCATAAATACCCAGTGAGACGGTCATCCCATCTACTTGGCTATACACACAGGCATAAGAAAATGATACAATACCAGGGTGAGCAATCAACAATGCAACACACGAACAATCAAACGCGAATCAGCTCATCAGCTCGTGCGTCGATCGACGTAACCCCTATGCATCGATCGATGCACATCAGATCATGCGTCGATCGACGCAACTACTATGCGTCGATCGATGCACCACACCTGCGTCGATCGAAACGCAACCCCGGTCTCGATCGATGCTGTGCCCGTGTGTCGATCGACGCAAAGCACTTGCGTCGATCGACGCACAGACCGCAGAACCCAGAAATCCACCAATACAACATGAAATCCAACCACAAGCAACAATCAATTGCATCCTATCAATTCGTTTACCCAGATAAGCCATGGTCACGCACTCACTTCGAATCCGGAAAGGAAAAAGGATGAAACGTCGCGAAGAACGCGAAGAACACGAAGAACACGGATCCTAATTATGAAGTCCTTCCCTGCACGATCCTCTCTCGCTCACACAGACTCACAATCACCAATACAAGCCTATAAGATCGAGAACACGAAGGAAATCAACGATTATCCCTTCTCCTCTCAATCCTCTCTCTTTCATTCTAATTTTGATCCATTTTCTGCCCAAAAACCCGTTGTTCGACTTAAATAGCCAACCTGCCGACACTTGCGTCGATCGACGCAAAGCACCTGCGTCGATCGGCGCAACACCGTTTGACTTAAATAGCCAAACCTGCAGACACTTGCGTCGATCGACGCAAAGCCTCTACGTCGATCGGCGCAACACCAGAACCCGACTTCTCACAAGTCCAAAACACGTGCATCGATCGACGAACCACATCTGCGTCGATCGATGCAACACCAAAAACCCACTTTTTGGTTCACGGGCGTTACAACTTCGGTGACCGAACGAGAGACACAGTTATCGGTAAACCTATAAAACAAAATACTTCGATGTTAATAAGTTATTTAAAACATATAATTATAAATTAATGAGAAAGATTGTAAAAAAATAAACATACCAAAAAGTGTTGGGAGGCTTCAGCGGATGGAGCATCTTAACCTGTTCGTGACGACCAGGTTGGCGAAGAAGCTCAGCAATCCGCATCATAAGAGGCGGGTTTGGCGGTGGAGGCACCTCCTGCGCATCATCGGGATGAGCTGCTTCGTCTTCGTCTGCTTGTGGGTGAACTGGTGGCGGTGGCGGTGGCGGAGCTCGTGGTGGACCTCGTGGTTGGACTCGTGGTGTCTGCCGTGGATGATAGTTCACAGCAGATTGGGAACCCAAGCCCGATCCTGATTCCGATTTGCGACGACCACCTACGGATCCGGGAATCGTAGAATCCTCGCCGAATAACTCTCCGTATGAATGTGGACCCACCTATAAAATCAAAACAAATTTATTAAAATAAACAATATAAATTATAAATATTAAATAAAATTACAATAACTAAATACATTATAAAATCTATAAAAAAAATCTAAAACACGAAATATTTGTTTTTATTTTTAAAAAATCCTAATAATCGTAATAATTTTAAAAAAAAACCTAACAATTATTTGTAAACATATAAATGGTGAAATAAAAACGAATTTATTAAATTAAAATACGTAAAAAATAAATTTATAAATTCGTTTTTTTAACAAAAATTTATTAAAAAATCAATCTTAAAATTGTTAAATAATTTTATAGAGCAAACTATAAATTCATAAATTCATAAATTTTATGTATAACTTATTCTTACAAACACATAATTTAACTTGTAAAATAATTTTATATTTTTCATAAATAACTTGTAAAATAATTTAAAAAAAAATAAATTCATAAATTCATTTTTATTTTATTTTTCACAAATAACTTATAAAATAATTTAACAAAATATAAATCCAAAACTTGAAAAATAATTTCATTATTATTAAATCAAAATTTTTTTTTCCATATATCCAAAAATTTAACTTATAAAACAATTTCATACACCTTAACAAACCTAAATTCCCTTTCCTACAATTCCATTTCATACAAATTTCATACACTACAAACCTACATTTCACTCATAACAATCCCTAACACTTCTTCTTAAACCCAAATTACGAATCTAAACATAATACACATAAAAAAAATGAGAAAAATACACATACCATTTCAATGAGATAGAATGAAATCGGGAGAGAGAGAGAGAGACAGTGAAGAAACCGGCGCAAACCGGAGTGAAGAAGAAGTGTTTCGAAAATCAGAGCAAAATTTTTTCTGTTTTGCGAAAGTGGAGAAGAAGAAGAACTGTTTCGGTTATATATTAATCCTATTCGACGCTAATTTAGCGTCGAATTAGCGTCGAATAGGATTAATTTTTTATCATTTTCCGCGTAAAGATTGCGTTGGAGCTTGTAGGCGGCAAACCCAAAATATTTCAGATTAGCATCGAATAACCGAAACATTTAATAATTTTGATTTAGCGTCGAATTAGCGTCGACATGTTTTGAGTCGACGCTAATTTGAAATTTTTTAACATAGCGTCGATTTAGCATCGCACAATTAAAAATCCGATGCCTTTTCTATTTTTTACCCTAAACTCTATACATCTAATATTTCAGATTTAGCGTCGAAATAGCATCGAAAAGTGTTGGTTCGATGCAAATTCGATGCTAATTAGCAACGAATTTGTATTGAACCAATACTTTTCGATGCTATTTCGACGCTAAACCTAAAACATTTGATATATAGGGTTTAGGGCAAAGAAACTAGGAAGGATAGAAAACAATCTTAACCATGTCAATATTTCTTATAACCGAATGATTGTAAAATTTGGAATTTTTTTTATCATACATAATTGTACATAAGGTTAATGATAATAAATGTAAAATGATATAGGTTTTTTGAAATCTTTATTCATATATCATCATTAATCTTGTTCATAGGTAGTTGTTATCTTTACTGTATCTTAATTGCGATTGTATAATTATGTATTCAAAGTTTAAAACAAATGTCATGAATAAAGATTTGAAAAAACCTATATAGTTTTACATATATCAACAGTAACATTATGTACAATTATGTATGTACCAAAAGTTCAAATTTTAAAATCATTCGGGTTATAAGATAGATTGACATGGTTAAGAATATTTTTGTATCCTTCATGGTTTCTTTACCTTAGATTAAATATTTAGGTTTAGCGTCGAATTAGCATCGAAATAGCATCGAACATGAACAATTCGATGCTATTTCGACGCTAAACTCAAAATGTTTGATGTATAGAGTTTAGGGTAAAGAATAGAAAAGACATCAGATTTTTAATTGTTGGACACTAAATCGACGCTAATTTGCGTCGAATTAGCGTCGAATTATGTTCGACGCTAAACCAAAAATATTAAATATTTCAGTTAAAGATAGCAGATCAGATACAAAAACAATCTTAATCATGTCAATCCTTCTTCAAACCGAATGGTTTTAAAATTTGAAATTTTTGGTAAATACATAATTGTACATAATGTTACTGTTGATATATGTAAAACTATATAGGTTATTTGAAATCTTTATTCGTAACATTTGTTTTAAAATTGGAATACATATATACCTATACAATCGCAATTAAGATACAATAAAGATAACATTTATGCTTCACTGTCTGAATTATCATTTGAGGTATCGCCATCATTATTGGTACTTTCTGCACTTTCGTTCATAAACTCGTTTTCGGGATTTTCTGCATCGGTAGCATCGGGAAGTATTGCAACTTTTCTATTTTGCGGATCTATCAGAATGATGCTGTCTAGATCTTGTTCTAGAGTTGTTAGATCCACGGCAGTTTCATATTGCATTGGCGCGTCGTCAGATTCAACTATAATTCCTCTCGGAGCTATTTTGAGCATAGATAGCCATGAAATCCCCGTTTTCCTGAGCCGTGGTTATGGAATGAAACAAACTTGATCCGCATGTGATGCAAGCACAAATGGATCATACTTTGCATAAGAACGCGATCCATTAACGTTGATGACACCAAACTTTCCTACTCGAACCCCTCGCCCGATAACTGGATCAAACCACTCGCATTTGAAAAGTGTGCACTTTAAGTTAACTAAACCAGGATATTATACTTCAATAATGTCTTGTATAATGCCATAAAAATCGGTGTCCCCGGCTCGAATGACGACACCGTAGTTTGCAGTTGCTATATTTTTCCCACGTTCGAACGTATGGAATACATAATCTCCTGTAAAATACATTGGGGATGACATAACTTTTCCCAATGGACCTTGGATCAACTCTCTAAACCATACAGGGTACGACATGTCTCCATAATCAACCTGCCAAATATAGTATATACAATGTAAATATAATATACATAGTATATATATAGATATCTGTTTTAATGGAAACCATATATATATATAAAACTTTTTTTTAATTAACTTACCTGACTCCTCAACCATTTAGCAAAGCGTTGCTCTTTACGTTTTTCAATCTCGCCGGGTGATGCATTTGGGAAAGCCTCGGTAACCTGGCAAATGAATTCACTAATAGAAAATATAGTTATAACAAATGAAATCATTAACATATATACGTTAAAAATAACCCTTTTGACCTCAATCAATAGTTTGTAATTATATATACCTCAGATGTAGTCTTCGTGCGAGGACCAGTCTTCTTCTCTTATGAATCTGGCATGCCTACCAACTGCACAGAATATATCTGGGACATCAGAAACTGGATACGCTTGTGCGATGCCACCATCATCGTACCTACGTGGAGCTCTTTTACGTGTCCGGACAGTTGGAGGGAAGTAATATGAGTTGAAATGAGAGGTTTCTTCGGTTAAACTTCCCGCAACAATTGATCCCTCAACCCTCGCCAGGTTTTTTGCCTTTCCTTTTAAGTGTTTCATGAATCTCTCATGATACATCCAACGAAATTGAACGGGTCCTTCTAAATCGGCTTCGTATGGGAGATGGACAGAAAGATGCTCCATCACATCAAACAAAGATGGAGGGAATATCTTCTCTAAGTTGCACAGCAATATCGTGATGTTATTATTTAGTTGTTCAATTCCATCCTGAGTCAGAGTTCGCACACACAGATCCCGAAAAAATGCACCAACACCTAAAACCAAAGTTCAGATTTCCAATATCAATAGAAAAGATCGAAAGGTAATAACACACATCTTTTGTTTATATATTAATATATCGTCATAGAAAATAGACCTGCAAGTGATTCATGCACGTTCGTTGGCAAAAGTTCCGCAAAGGCGAAAGGCAATAATCTCTGCATAAACACATGACAATCATGACTCTTCATACCAGAGAATTTTTTTCCCTGCTCCACAGACTTAGAGAGTTTTGACACGTATCCATCTGGGAACTTAACTTCGGTGGAAACCCAGTTGAAGAATGTTGATTTGCCTTCGTTTGACAATCTAAAGATAGGCACTGGAGCTCTCCCATCTCCCGTGAGATGTAACTCAACTCTAGAGCATACAAGAGGCAAATCCAGTCTAGACTTCAAATTGTCTTTAGACCTGCCTGGAACGTTTAAGATGGTGTGCATGATGTTATCGAAAAAGTTTTTCTCAATGTGCATGACATCAAGATTGTGGCGCAATAGATGATCCTTCCAGTACGGTAGTTCCCAGAAAATGCTCTTCTTATGCCAATTATGTTCTTCAAGGTATCCATCTGGGAGATTGGTCGGAATATTAAGCCAGTTACCACCACGTTTTGCTGTTTCCTGAGCTCCATAATAATCAAGTTGACCTTCAATTTGCTCTTTTGAAAGATATGGAGGTGGGGGAATACGTACACGTTTGCCCTTTGTGAACAACCTCCTGTTTCCCCGGTACGGATGGTTCATAGGGAGAAACCTTCGGTGACAATCGAACCAACAAGATTTCCTACCATTTTTTAGTTGAAAGGCGTATGTCTCATTTTGGCAATACGGACATGACAATCTACCATGTGTTGTCCAACCAGATAACATTCCGTACGCTGGAAAATCGCTTATCGTCCACATAAGCACAGCTCGCATGTTAAAATTCTTTTTCCTAGAGTAATCAAAAGTACGAACACCATGAGACCACAACATGTTCAACTCGTGAATAAGCGGCTGTAAAAACACATCAATAGATCTTCTTGGATGCTTCGGACCAGGGACTAAAATACTCAAAAACAGAAATTCTCTCTGCATGCACATATCAGACGGAAGGTTATAAGGTGTCAATATAACTGGCTACAAATAATATTGCCTGCCAGACATACCGAACGGACTAAAACCATCTGTACATAGCCCAAAATAAACATTGCGCTTCTCTTTAGCAAAATTAGAGTGTACCGATTTGAAGTGCTTTCATGCTTTTGCATCAGAAGGATGATGAACTTCTCCTTCACTAGTTGAATGTTCCGCATGTCACCTCATTGATGCAGCTGTTTGTTCTGATTGGTATAGCATTTGTAGCCTATCTGTTATGGGCAGGTACCACATTCTCTGGTACGGCACTTTACTTCTACCAGCTCCTTGGGACTTAAATCTTGGTTTGTGGCAAAATCGACATTCCTGTAGATTTTCATCATCTTTCCAAAATATCATGCAATTGTCAATGCAAACATCTATCATCTGCGAGGGCAAACCTAAACTAGAGACTAGTTTATGTATGTCGTAATATAACTCAGCAGCTTGATTACCCTCTGGCAAATACTCTTTTATAAGAGCTGTCCAATCATCCATGCAACTCTCAGATTGATTATGATCAGATTTTATTGTCATCATCCTAGATGCCAATGATAATTTAGAGAGACCTTCCCTACAATTTTCATAGATTGGTTGCTTTGCAGAATCAAGCATATCATAAAAAATTTTAGCATCTACATTGGGTTCCTCAAAAACATCATCATCAGTAGACTTATCTCCAGGAAAGGCATCGGTTACCATTTCTTCGAACCTATTATGGTCTAACCCGACATCATGATCATAATTATTAACAAATTCATGAGACTGATCATATTGTTCATTCGAATAACCCTGATCCATAGGTTGGTAACTAGTACTACCCAAAGTTTCATCTCCATATCCCTCTCCATGATAAAACCAAACATAGTACTCAGGTGTGAACCCTCTATTAAATAAATGCGTACCGGCTACATCAATTGTCTGCGGCTTCAAATTTTTGCACTTCCGACACGGGCACACCATCACTCCGGTCCGTTAAATTGTAGGCACACTACTCGCTTGAGCCATGAAAATTTCAAGCCCGTTGAGGAACTCTTCTGAAATTCCTCCATTTTCATCTCTACGTCGATACATCCAACTTCTTAGTTCGTACATATCGCCCATCTTATTCAGAAAATATTAACTAAGAAAATTTATTGAAAGATTTTTTTTTTCTTCAATGATTTTGTGGAGTGATCTGGGGAAGTATATATAAGACATTTAGCAGCGATTTTGCTTCGAATTTGCATCGCAGTTTAGCATCGAATTAGCATCGAATTATTTTGCGTCGACTTTGCTTCGTATTAGCGTCGATTTAGCGTCGGTTTTATAGAAGTAGGTGAACCCATTAAAAAAGTGCGACCTACCTACCCAGTTCGACGGAATATTCGACGCTACAACCGACGCTATAGGATCGACGCTAAATCGACGCGAACCTAGCGTCGAATAGATGATCTGGATGCTAAATCGACGCTAATTCGATGCAATTTAGCGTTGATTTAGCGTCGCTATTTTTCGTCTCAATTTTGCGTCCAATTTGCATCGAATGGTTTGAACGACACAAAAACGACGCAAAATCGTCGCTAATTTTGCGTCGACGCAAATCCGACGCTAAATTTCGACGCTAAAACTGTTTTTTCTTGTAGTGTGTTTCGTATACGTTTCCGAGTGAATGGTTGAATTGGTATGCAAAACAAAATATTAGTCCTTAGTTATATGATATGAAGATATAAATTATACAATAGTAGACAAAAAATAGCTAACAAAAATAAATAAAATTGTTACCTTTAAAGGGTTTGTGTTTGAACTAAAGAAATTAACATTTTGGTATGATTAAATTTCAAATAATTGATATATCCAAGAGTTTTTAGAGAATAAAAAATACGCATAAATATATGCAAAAAATATACTGAATTAATATTAAATTTATTGATAAAGGACGAGTTAAAGGGTAACCAAAAATACATGTCGCCAACAACTAAATTGTGTACTTATTTTGTGTGTATATTTGATATGAATAAATTCTAAAATTTAAACAACACACTTAATGTGAAAGAGATCAATTTATCTATTTTCTATTCGATAACATATAATTCTTTTGTTGGATCCACAAAATCAAAAACTTTCATGATACCATTTTATTTATACTAAAATAGCAAACAGATCTATAAAATATATCCGAGCCTAGCCCAAGTCATTTTCTAGTCCTTAAATATGTATAAAGTCTATAAAGTGGAGAACCATAACAAGGGTTAAAACCAAAGAACTTTACACATAGGAAATTCTCTACGTACAAAGAATATTATTTAGAAGCACTTACAAGTTTTTCCTAAATGGTAGTCACAAGCACCAGACAACCTTAGCTTGCTCACTGAAATTACTAACCGTAAACGTCCACTTGTATCTGTACACAATCCAATGAACCACTCACCAACCTTTAGCTCTCTGTTTTTGTTCTCTCAAAATCCTACGATAAGCCTCTCGAAGGGTATACAAAGAGAAAGAAGAAGAAGTGATGAGCTGGCAGAATATGATTGGAGACGGAAGAAGTTGTTAGTGCAGTTCGTTTGACATAAGATTGGAATCACTCAAACTTTAGATCACTCAATGATCAAGAGATTCTAATTTTAAGGCACCACGCGGAAGTAGAACGAAGGTAGAGGTGAAAGTTGAAGTGATTGACTCGCTCAATCAAACAAATGAAGCTGTTTGTTGAATCAAACAACAAACTGATCCGCATGAACAAGAGAGACTAGTGACTGGTTCACAAGAAACTCAAGGAGACTCGTCTTTGAAAAGAAACAATATGTTTATTGAAATTCGATGATTAAGGGTGCTTTACAATGAACAAAGAGATGAGATTTTATAGGCTCATAAGCAACAGTATAATAGAGTTAATACAAAAAAAGAATCGCTAAATTTAAAGAATATGGCCGTTGGAGTTTTGATGACAAAGTCAGGCCAAAAAGGAAAGTTTGAAAGCTTGTATCTAGACAACTTGGGGAGGTATAGGTGTACCTTTGGGAGTCTCTGGATGTTGGAGGGTCTCCAACTCGTGGACAAACTCAAAAGGAATGAACCGTTGTGCGAAATCCTTTATTGTTCCTAGTGTGAATGCATCAAAATAAGGAAAGTTGGGATGCAAGAGGATTTACCTAATCCTCGGAGTGCTGGAGCATGCATTGTAGGGCCTTTGGGGAAGTTTATAGATCATCATAAAGGTCCCCTGGTCTCCACAAATACGTTTGATCTTGACCAAACTCGTGAGACTCAAAATAAGGGCAAGACGAGAAACCATTGGTTTAGAAATTGAATAACTTTATAAAAAAAACCGGCCGTGGTATGATTCCAATTCCCCTGGAGTCTCTGATGAATCCAGATTCAAGAACAAGTTAGTTCATAGCTTAGTTCCTCTTGGGTTTATTCAAAGTGTTGGCAAGCTGTAGGTGAGCTAAGAATGTTTGCCAATTGGTTTCATGGTTGAATTTATATGCTCCAAGAAAGGCGTATGTGTCCTTGTAGAGTCTTATGCGGTTTGTGTGGCATGTTTGATGGAGTTCCAGTTCAGCTATTGGTATGATACCTCATCATTGTTGTTCAACGAGGAGTTAGAAGTGGTGAAACAGTTCTTAGGGGAATCCTCTAGTATAAAGAGAGGTTATCTAGGATTGGTTTCATCCTTACACTTGTATCAATTCATTCATCAATATAACTTTTGACGTTTTCTTCTACACAAAAGCTTAACAAACTATTTCCTAAGAAGTGATTTCCCAAGTGTGCAGCATTTACAAAGCGCGAGTATATCTACTTATACTTCTAGACTACACGACTTTAACCTAACAACAAATCTCTGTTTTCGTAGTTATATAATCCCTTGATGTTCTCCAAGAGATTAGGTTGAATCTTTTGAGTTTTCCACCTCAGCTTCCATCTTCATTTGTCCAGTTCAGTCCTTTTGTTCCACCCTACTTGCTCCATAAATGCTTCATGAGGTAAGTTCTGAGTGACACAGCATGTACCGCAGATCAGATACATCTTCATATATTGCTGATGATATAAGATTGGAATCCACCAACTTATGATCACACGATGATCAAGAGATTCCAAGTTTGAATGCGGAAGACGATCGTTGGTAGAAATGGAGGTGAGAGTCACTTGATTGATTCCACAATCAAACACAAGAAATTAGAGAGTTTGATTCCCCAAACTAACTAACTCCGCACAATCAAAGAGACTAGAAATCCACATAAGGCTCAAATGATCAAGAACACAAAGAAACACTTTGTAAAGAAAACGTTTTGTTTATTTAATCAAAGATAATTGGTGATTTACAATGAAAATGACAATGAGCGTTTATAGTCTCATATACAACGTTCTAAACAAGCTAAAACTGGAAAATAATCGAAATATTTAAATAATATGGCCGTTGGAGCTTTGATGAGAAAATCAGCCAAATATGGAAAATGTCTTGAGCTTTGTATCTAGTGCTGTCAAACGGGCCGATCCGCGCCCAAACGGGCTACCCGCGGCGGATAAATTCTTTTTGGCGGACTGATGCGGGCCGGCCCGCTAGGACCGCGGTTTCGATTTATATGTTCAAGTCCGCCCCGCATAATCCGACGGGTTAGCGGGTTGGCCCGCGGACAAAAATATTCATCTGACTTCTCATAACTTATGAGCATAATTCATCAAATCTGTTACAATTTCAGAAATAAAAGCATAAAGACTCGAGAGAATAACTTCTCATATTCGTTCTAAGTTTCGAACAAAGTTAAAACAGAGAAGAAACAAAGTTCAAGAAGATTCAAACATGAAAAAGTTTTGAAATAAAGACAGCGGAGAAGAGTAGAGTTGTGAAAATACTCAGACAACAAACTCAAAATGCAAGCAGTCTTAAACATAGACTCAAACCCAAACTAAACGTTTCTTGACCAACATCAATCTTCATCATCAACAATGGATTGGAAAGAAGGTAGTTTCTCAGCTTCACCATTAAATTCTTCATACTCTTCTACATATATGACATAAAGTTGTGCAGTTAGTATTCTCAATAAGATTGTGTAATTTAGTGATAGTAAATCTTGATGAAAAACTATGTGTCTAGTGCTTATACCCTTTGAATATGCTTGAAAACCCTTTAACCAATTGCGACTGCAGATTAATGCTTGTACGTTTTTCGGAAGTAGACAACTTGTAACGTCCGCGAATCAATATATGTATTTTTGGTTTAGGTGTCGATCGATACCAGCTCGATTTGAACTAGCGGATTAAGTTTTTAATCGCTCGGTTAGGCGGGTTTTGACTGGAAACCCGAGTTGTTTTGGTTAAAAACCCGAGTTGTTTTTTTATTATTTTTTTTTTAAAAGTCAAAAAGAGACCCTTGTTTTAGGGACCTTGTTTTGTGGGAAATGTTGGGTCTTTATATGAGCAGCAGAGTTAGACTGAGGGAGAGAACGTGAGAAAGAGAGAGGAAGAAGAGGAAGAGAGAGGAGAAGAGAAAGAGGGAGGAAGGAGAGTTTTCTGCCGGTTTTTTTAAAAGAGACAAACGGCTGGGAGTTTTGATCGGATTGGACTGTAATTTTGAGGGTAAGTTCTTCGCTCTCTTAGCTTGATTTAGAAAGAAACCGCTTGTCTTTTGGTTGAGTATTCTAGGAGTTATGATCGTTGTACTGAGAGATGTTTCTGCAGCATCTCTTCTGCGATCAGTCCACTTCCAAGGACGATTCCCGTCGTTCTGTATGAACCCAGGAGGCGCGCTAGATGTCATTGGAAAGCTCTGAGTCTTAGCTTCCCACAGACACCGATTTCGGTTTATTCAGAGGTGACCTCCGTTCTCTGTATGCTTTTGAAGTTAGTGTGTCGTTTCTGAAATATTTGTTTTCAGAGTTCCGATCAACGAGCTTGCGAGCTGTTTTCCCGTCGAACTGCTTAGAGTTAGGAGACGCTTTTTATACCGTTGGAAAGCTCTCGGTGTCTAGTTTCCAGAGCCGTTTTCCGATCGTGATTTGGTGTAGTAAGTCGCGAGTTATTTGCTTCCGAAAACAGGTGAGTGCGTGACCATGGTTTTTACGGGTATTTGGTGCGTTTGATTGCGAATTAAGTCGATTTGTTGTTCGATCAATGCTTGTTTGGGTCGTTTTTAGTGTTTAGATCAACGTAAGTATCATGGTTTGTGGTTGACTTTGCGTTGACTTTTCGGGTTTGACTTTGTGTTGACTTTGCGGGGTTGACTTTGCGTTGACTTTACGGGGTTGACTTTTTGTGTTGACGTTTTGCTTAATTGTGTTGTGTGGTGTTTTGATTGTTCCCTATACCCGTGCATCTAGCCAAGTAGATGGGATGATCGTACCACTGGGTATTTATGATAATACTCACGCATCTCTTTTAACCATGTGATGCAGGTAAAGACAAGGTGTGATCGTGGAATCCGGCTATGAAGAGGAGATGATCTAGGGTCTCATCATTGTGTGTTTATTTACTTCCTGTTTTCGTTCTGACGCTGTTTGTTGTTTGTGTTAAACCGCTGTCCCTTTTTTTTTTACTGTTACATTGTTGTGCTGAATTGTTTTGGAGAATTAGTATTTATGGGAATACTAATTCTCGTTTATCGTATTAAAAAAAAAAAAAAAAAAAAAAAAAAAAAAAAAAAAATCTGGTTGTTTCATTTTGGTATCAGAGCCCTAGCGGTTCTAGGGCGGGTGGGCGGGGAGTCCTTATGGTTTTAGAGTAGTGCATTTAATTAATTATGTGAGTTAATGGATTATTTGCTGAGTCAGTTTGGAGTCCTAGATCATCTTCTTCGAGCCTTTGATGTGATTCCACGGTATGTGTAGTTCGTGTTAATTCTCTCTTTTCTAGTGATCTTAGTATATTATGTGGGAAGTGCAGTGAGAGATGGCGAGAGGTTCCGGAGGACGAGGACGAGGTCGTGGACGAGGACGTGGACGCGGACGCGGACGGGGTCCAGTGTGTGAGTCTGCCGCGGGTTCGGCACAGGGTGCTGCTCAGGAACAGGCAGCGGATTCACAGGCGCGTCAGGGGGGTCCAGTAGGTGGTGGTGCAGCGGGCCCACAGGCGGGTGCTGCTGCAGGTGGGGCCCGGGAGCAGGATGTCCTTATGGTGCAATTGCTACAGCAGATCTTGGAGCATCTACCGGGCGTGGCGCCGGCCCAGGGTCAGGCTCCGGTGGCGCCAGGTGTTGCGGGGGTTCAGCCGGGTGTAGCGGCAGGGGTTGTGGTTCCTTCCTACCTGGAGATGTTGGGGCAGATGGGGCGGATTACTACTGCATTCTTCTCCGGGGGTACTAAGCCTGAGGAGGCGAGTGAGTGGATGAGTAGACTGGAGCGTAATTTCCAGTCCTTGAGGTGTCCGGAGGAGTACTGGGTGGACTTGGCGGTGCATCATCTTGCGAGTGACGCGCATCTTTGGTGGAGAGGGATTATCGCCAGGAGACCACGGGCGGGCATGACTTGGGCGGATTTTGTTGCGGAATTCAACGCCAAGTTCTATCCGCCGGAGGCAGTGGATCGGTTGGAGGAGAGGTTCTTGGCTTTGACTCAGGGTAGCCGTACGGTCCGGGAGTTTGATGAGGAGTTTGGCAGACTTCTGGTGTACGCTGGTAGAGACTGGGAGAGCGAGAAGGACCAGGTGAAGAGGTTCCTGAGAGGACTTCGACTAGAGCTGAGGACCCAGTGTAGAGCCGGTACGTTTGTCACGAGGGCTGGGTTGGTTGAGTTGGCTGCCGTGATTGAGGAGGATATGAGGGAGCGGGCCGGAGTGGTCATCTCACAGGAGCAGCCGCAGAGGAGGCCGCAGCAGCAAGTGGGTTCGAGTGTGGGCAGTAAGCCTACACAGGGACAGAAGAGGAAGCTGGAGAACCCTGCAGGTTCGAGTCAGAGAGGACGAGGTGGTACAGGCTGCTTCAGGTGCGGAAGCACGGATCACAGGGTTGCGAGTTGTCCGAAGAAGGCCGAGGCTCAGAGCAGTCAGGGTGGTCAGGGATGCTTCGGGTGTGGGAGCATGGATCACAGGGTGGCGAGCTGTCCGATGAGGATGGAGGCTCGGACTGCGCAGGTGTGTTTCTACTGCAGGGAGCCGGGGCATATTAAGCCCAACTGCCCTAAGCGGCAGCAGGGGATTGTGGCGGTGGTGCAGCCGTCACAGCAGGGAGCAGCAGTAGTGCAGCCGTTGCAGCAGATTGCAGCGCCGCCACGTGTGTACACTTCGGTGGAGGCAGGAGGCTCTAGCGCCAGGCCGATCACAGGTACATGTCTGATCTTTAGCTTGGTGATTTTGTTGTGAATTATCTGCTTTAGAATTTGTGTATCTGTGATAAAACTTTAGGGTTCTATGACACATGAATGGTGTAGGGACCTTAGTTGTAGGCGGTCATGAGTCTCATGTCCTGTTCGATTCTGGAGCAAGTAAATGCTTCATTACGCCGGAGTGTGCGGAGAGCAGCGGGATCCAGAGTGATTCCGGGGAGCAGCACGGGGTAGTGAGGGTAGCTGGAGGGAGGACGTTGGCTACTTTTGGACGGGCTTGTGGAGTGGATATTCTGGTGGCAGGAGAGTTGATGCCAGCAGATCTAATTATCAGTCCGGTGGGGCTGTACGATGTCATTTTGGGTATGGATTGGCTGGATCGGTACAGGGTGCATCTCGATTGTCATCGAGGACGGGTAGTGTTTGAGCGTGAGGCTGGGAGGTTAGTTTATCAAGGGGTGAGACCTACTTTAGGGAGTCTAGTGGTTTCGGCGATTCAGGCGGAGCAGTTGATCGGGAAGGGGTACGAAGCGTATCTAGTGACGATCATGACGCCTGAGACTGTTGGGGAGATTGCAATTGAGGATATTCGGGTTGTTCGGGATTTTCAGGATGTTTTCCAGCCGTTGCAGGGGTTACCACCGTCACGGTCTGATCCTTTCACGATTGAGCTGGAACCCGGGACGACTCCGATATCTAAGGCACCTTACAGGTTGGCTCCAGCTGAGATGGCAGAGCTGAAGAAGCAGCTCGAGGATTTAATGAGTAAGGGTTTTATTCGTCCGAGTACTTCACCGTGGGGAGCGCCGGTGTTGTTTGTAAAGAAGAAGGATGGGAGTTTCCGGTTGTGTATTGATTACCGGGGACTTAACCGAGTCACTGTGAAGAACAGGTATCCCTTACCGCGGATTGATGAGTTGTTGGATCAGTTGCGTGGGGCTACTTGGTTCTCCAAGATTGATTTGGCTTCGGGTTACCATCAGATACCGATTGATGAGGCAGATGTGAGGAAGACAGCCTTCAGGACGAGATATGGACATTATGAGTTCGTGGTGATGCCTTTTGGCTTGACGAATGCACCAGCAGCGTTCATGACGTTGATGAACGGGGTTTTTAGGGAGTATCTGGATGAGTTCGTGATCATCTTTATCGATGATATTTTGGTGTATTCAAGGAGTCCTGAGGAGCACGAGGTACACCTGCGGGTGGTTTTGGAGAAGTTGAGGGAGCAGAAATTGTATGCTAAGTTGAGCAAGTGCAGTTTCTGGCAGCGAGAGATCGGTTTTCTCGGTCACGTGATATCTGCAGATGGAGTGTCTGTTGATCCGACGAAGATTGAGGCTATCCGAGATTGGCCTAGACCAAGGAATGCAACCGAGATCCAGAGTTTTATTGGGTTGGCAGGTTATTACAGGAGGTTCGTCAAGGGTTTTGCGAGTATGGCACAGTCGATGACGAAGCTGACAGGGAAGGATGTCCCTTTTGTTTGGACTTCAGCTTGCGAGGAGAGTTTTGCACGGATGAAGGATATGTTGACGAGTACACCAGTGTTGGCGTTACCCGAGCCGGGTGAGCCATTCGTAGTGTATACGGATGCTTCAGGGGTTGGTCTGGGTTGTGTGTTGATGCAGCATGGGAAGGTAATTGCTTATGCGTCGAGGCAGTTGAGGAAGCACGAGTGCAATTATCCTACCCATGATTTAGAGCTGGCAGCGGTGATCTTCGCTTTAAAGATTTGGAGATCTTATGTTTATGGCGGGAAGGTACAGATATTTACGGATCACAAGAGCTTGAAGTATTTCTTCACGCAGCCAGAGCTGAACCTGAGACAGAGGCGCTGGATGGAGTTGGTAGCGGATTACGATCTTGAGATTGAGTACCATCCAGGTAAGGCTAACTTGGTTGCAGACGCGTTGAGTCAGAAGAGAGTTGCTTCGGCTCGGGAGCATGATTTGGAGGTTCTGATGGGTGAGTTTAGCACGTTGAGGTTATGCGTGATATCTCAGGAGCCGTTGGGGTTAGAGGCAGCTAACCAGGCAGACTTGTTGAGCAGAGTTCGAGCAGCGCAGGAGCAGGATCAGGTTTTGATTGAGGTGTCGAGGGCTGCAGGTTCAGAGTATTCGGTCTCGACGAATGGGATGATACTTGTGAAGGGGCGTGTATGTGTGCCTAATGTTGTTGAGCTGAGACAGGAGATTCTTCGTGAGGCACATGCGAGTATGTTGTCTGTTCATCCGGGAGCGACTAAGATGTACCGGAATCTGAAGCGGTATTATCACTGGGTCGGGATGAAGAGGGATGTAGCGAGTTATGTTGCAGCGTGCAATGTGTGTCAGCTGGTGAAGGCTGAGCATCAGGTTCCGAGCGGGTTGTTACAGAGTTTACCTATTCCGGAGTGGAAGTGGGACTTGATTACCATGGACTTCGTGACGGGTTTACCTGTGTCTCGGACGTATGATGCGATTTGGGTGATTGTGGATGGTCTGACCAAGTCAGCACATTTTCTTGCCATTAAAAAGACTGACGGAGCGGCGGTACTGGCTAGGAAGTATGTGCGTGAGATTGTGAGGTTGCACGGGGTGCCAGCGAGTATAGTGTCAGACAGGGATCCGAGGTTTACTTCAGAGTTCTGGAAGGCATTTCAGGCTGAGATGGGCACTAAGGTGCATATGAGTACAGCATATCATCCACAGACGGACGGGCAGTCTGAGAGGACGATTCAGACATTGGAGGATCTACTGAGGATGTGTGTGCTGGATTATGGTGGACATTGGGCAGATCATCTTAACCTGGTGGAGTTTGCGTATAACAATAGTTACCAGGCGAGCATTGGGATGGCTCCGTATGAGGCTCTGTATGGGCGACCATGTCGTACACCGTTATGTTGGACCCAAGTGGGGGAGAGGAGCCTGTTTGGTGCAGATTTTTTTCAGGAGACGACGGAAAGGATCCGTGTCCTGAGGCTGAACATGAAGGAGGCTCAGGATTGGCAGAAGAGTTACGCCGATAAGAGGAGGAAAGAGTTAGAGTTCGAGTTGGGAGATTTGGTGTATCTCAAGGCGGCGATGTTGAGGGGTCCTAACAGATCCATTTCTGAGAATAAGCTAAGTCCGAGGTTTATGGGTCCGTTCAAGGTTTTGGAGCGGATAGGACCAGTGGCTTATCGGTTGGAGTTACCTCAGAGTATGAAGGCTTTTCATAAGGTCTTCCATTTGTCGATGCTGCGGAAGTGTTTACATGAGTCTGAGGAGGTGTTGGCTAGGATTCCAGAGGATCTTCAGCCCAATATGACGTTGGAGGCGCGACCGGTGAGGATTCTCGAGAAGAGAGTCAAGGTTCTGCGCCGGAAGAGGATACCATTGCTGAGAGTCGTGTGGGACTGTGATGGCATCGAGGAGGAGACGTGGGAACCAGAGGCGAAGATGAAGGCAAAGTTCGCGAAGTGGTTCGAGAAGCAAGCGGAGGCTTGAGTTATGTTATCTGTATTCAGTCTTGTACGCATGTGATCTATGTGTTGTACTTTCGTTTGAGTTGTAACGATTATACATTTGCGATGAGTTAATATGATGGAGTATTCGTATTAATTTTGGTGTCATAAGTGCGAGTTCTGTTGACGGGGTGACTAGTGGGGTCGTGTAGGTCGACAGGTGGTTATGTTATGCGGTTCAGACTATTATCTCAGGGGACGGTGTGTCTCTGTATATACTCAAGGGATAGTGGGGCACTCCAGGGAATAGTGGATTCCCTGCGTATACTCGAGGGATAGTGGGTCTCTCTAGGGAGCAGTGGGTTCTCTACATATACTTGAGGGATAGTGGTTCTCTCTAGGGAATGGTGGGTTCCCTACACTTCGTAACTCAAGGGGTGACGATCCTGCGAGTAAGTACGAGTATGAGTATATGGGGTATGAGTATGAGTTATGAGCTGTAGCATCTGAACGTGATTGTAAGTACGAGACTGGATGGACTGTGGAAATCGGGAAGGATCTCCGAGTATACCGGCCGGGTAGGTCGGAAGTGTGATGTAGATGTGGATGTTTAGGCTAGGGTTTCGCCTATGATCGGAAATTCGATTCAGATGACCCTGGTAGCAGATGTAGCACCTTTGGTCTAACTTTAGGTCTACGGTTGGTTGTTCATGTTCTTGTTTGATTGTTGCGCAAACAAACGGACAGGCCTAATCCGGATTAAGAACGTTGCATCGTATATGTTTTCGGGTGATTCTGATCAGGTTCCGGCTCGGAAGTGAACCCTAGAGTGGCGGAGTGGTGTATGGATTGAGGTCGACCGCGAGTACAGTGGCACGGGATTTTATGTTGGCCAGGAGGGCGAGTTGTGGGGTGACAGAGTTGTGGGATTCGAGGACGAATCCTTGTTTGTGGGGGAGAATTGTAACGTCCGCGAATCAAAATATGTATTTTTGGTTTAGGTGTCGATCGATACCAGCTCGATTTGAACTAGCGGATTAAGTTTTTAATCGCTCGGTTAGGCGGGTTTTGACTGGAAATCCGAGTTGTTTTGGTTAAAAACCCGAGTTGTTTTTTTATTATTTTTTTTTTAAAAGTCAAAAAGAGACCCTTGTTTTAGGGATCTTGTTTTGTGGGAAATGTTGGGTCTTTATATGAGCAGCAGAGTTAGACTGAGGGAGAGAACGTGAGAAAGAGAGAGGAAGAAGAGGAAGAGAGAGGAGAAGAGAAAGAGGGAGGAAGGAGAGTTTTCTGCCGGTTTTTTTAAAAGAGACAAACGGCTGGGAGTTTTGATCGGATTGGACTGTAATTTTGAGGGTAAGTTCTTCGCTCTCTTAGCTTGATTTAGAAAGAAACCGCTTGTCTTTTGGTTGAGTATTCTAGGAGTTATGATCGTTGTACTGAGAGATGTTTCTGCAGCATCTCTCCTGCAATCAGTCCACTTCCAAGGACGATTCCCGTCGTTCTGTATGAACCCAGGAGGCGAGCTAGATGTCATTAGAAATCTCTGAGTCTTAGCTTCCCACAGACACCGATTTCAGTTTATTCAGAGGTGACCTCCGTTCTCTGTATGCTTTTGAAGTTAGTGTGTCGTTTCTGAAATATTTGTTTTCAGAGTTCCAATCAACGAGCTTGCGAGCTGTTTTCCCGTCGAACTGCTTAGAGTTAGGAGACGCTTTTTATACCGTTGGAAAGCTCTCGGTGTCTAGTTTCCAGAGCCGTTTTCCGATCATGATTTGGTGTAGTAAGTCGCGAGTTATTTGCTTCCGAAAACAGGTGAGTGCGTGACCATAGTTTTTACGGGTATTTGGTGCGTTTGATTGCGAATTAAGTCGATTTGTTGTTCGATCAATGCTTGTTTGGGTCGTTTTTAGTATTTAGATCAACGTAAGTATCATGGTTTGTGGTTGACTTTGCGTTGACTTTTCGGGTTTGACTTTGTGTTGACTTTGCGGGGTTGACTTTGCGTTGACTTTACGGGGTTGACTTTTGTGTTGACGTTTTGCTTAATTGTGTTGTGTGGTGTTTTGATTGTTCCCTATACCCGTGCATCTAGCCAAGTAGATGGGATGATCGTACCACTGGGTATTTATGATAATACTCACGCATCTCTTTTAACCATGTGATGCAGGTAAAGACAAGGTGTGATCGTGGAATCCGGCTATGAAGAGGAGATGATCTAGGGTCTCATCATTGTGTGTTTATTTACTTCCTGTTTTCGTTCTGACGCTGTTTGTTGTTTGTGTTAAACCGCTGTCCCTTTTTTTTTTACTGTTACATTGTTGTGCTGAATTGTTTTGGAGAATTAGTATTTATGGGAATACTAATTCTCGTTTATCGTATTAAAAAAAAAAAAAAAAAAAAAAAAAAAAAAAAAAAAAAAAAAATTCTGGTTGTTTCACAACTTCTATACTTGTTCAAAACCCGAGATCCTATACTAAAAGATGATTCAGAAGCTACCGTTGTGATAGGAATGCTTAGAAGATCACGAGCCAAGGAAGCTAATTCTCCATATCTTTCAGAGTTATCTTTCCAGTATTTCAAGATATCCAAACTCTCATAACTCCTCACGTCTAATGGCGGTTCATCTAGATACGTTTCCAAACTGGACTTCCCACTAACAACAACATTAGCTTTGCGAAATCCAAGGAAATCCTGTACAAAAAGCAGAAACATATTTTACAAAAGCAAACAAAAATTAGAAACACTAAAAGGACAAACATGGATTCAATTTAATCTCACCAACTCATCTCAGAACAAACAAATATTAAATTAAGAAACAGGGAATGAATAACTTACATTGTAGTTGCCAAAACTTCCTCTCTCTTCTTCAACATCATCTTTCTCTTGAACACTCTCATGTGTACTTGAAACAGGTGATGGCGACTTGGCCTTGTTCTCATATGATGTGTAAAGAGTAGTTAGCTTATCACGCAACTGTTGAATCTTCGCAACACAAGTTCTCTTATCAAGTTTTTCAAAACAATACTCTGCAAGTGTTAGCTTCATCCTCGGATCCAGCACCGTAGCCATTGCAAAAATATCACTAAATTCTTCCCAATACTTGTCAAACTTCTCTTGCATAGGGACAATCATATCCTTGATCGTATTATCTCTGCTATGCTCATGCTCATTTAACCAAATTCTGATCTTCCATACTTGCATGAAATACATGTTTGAAGTTGGAAATGTGGAACCTGAGATAAGACGAGTTATTTCATTAAATGGCTCCAAAAAATCACACAACTTCTTGACTCGTTTCCATTCATCTTCATTTAGGTTATACTTGTAGTTCTTAGCATCAATGACTTTGAGGTTAGCAAACGTAGCTCGATACTTGATAGCCCTATCAAGCATGTGGTATGTTGAATTCCATCTAGTTGATACATCGAGTACCAAACCAGCCTTCAGCTTTATACCAACAGATTCCACACTTTTAGCAAACAAAATCTCACGAGATTCAGAAGCTTGTACATACTTGATACTCTCTCTGATCTTATGCAACGAATCACCAATAACTTTGAGTCCGTCTTGAACAATGAGATTAAGAATATGTGCTGAGCATCTCACATGAAAAAAATCTCCTCCACAAAGTAAATCATCACGTAACAGTAGCTGAGATTTCAGAATATCTTGCATTGTATCATTACTATTTGCATTGTCTAAGGTGATGGAGAATACTTTTTTCTCAATTCCCCATTCTTTCCATGTCTCAAGAAGTTGCATTGCTAAGTGCATACCTGTATGTGGAGGTGGTAGAGCACAAAATGCAAGAATCTTGTTGTTCAATTTCCAATTTCTGTCAATGTAATGAGGTGTCACGCACATGTAACCCTCATGAGTGATTGCAGACCACAAATCAGACGTGAAGCTAATCCTTCCAGGTAGATTAGCTAATTCTCTCTTTAACTTCTCTGTCTCATTCTCGTAGAACTTGTAAACATCTGCTGCTGCTGTGTTTCGGCTAATAAACTTCACATCCGCATTCAAATACTTCCAAGTTGATCTAACTTTCTCATATTCAACATAGGAAAATGGTAGATCATGCTGAATAATAGAGGCAGCCACCATTTCACGGAAAACAGAATGATCGTACTTCCTAGATTGCAGTTTCGCTTCTGCATCGACCATCATTTGCCTAACATCACCATTTTTTAGCTTAACGTCGCACTTCTCAAGATGGCGTTTGTAAGTGGTTGTACCATTGTTGTGTGAGCTATATGCATAGTCAATTTTGCAATGTATGCATTGTGCTATTTCTTCACGTTTTCCTGACTTATGAACCTTAGTAATCACCACAAAATCTTTCCATACAGGTGAATACTGCCTTTTTTTTTTGTTTAGATGATTTTCCATCATCACCATCATCGCCATCATCATCATCATCTTCAACTTCAGACATTAATCTTTTGCCAACCCCTTTACTAGACTTAGATGGTTCACCTCTGTTTCTTTCATGTTGTTTAGATCCCTTATTAAGCTCCCCTCGATCATTTTCTTCAGCTTCAACCTCAAAGACTTGCCTTTTAGGAGGTTTAGATAATCCTTCTCTTTTTCTTTTCTGAAATTTATGTGATTCTTCTCCATTATTAGACCTCCATATCTCATTTTCAACATTGACAAATCTCTGAGATTCCAAGTCTAACGTCCTTGGCTCATAAGATTCATTTGGATCCTGTCAACAAGAAAACAAATTCACTTATTAATCAATTTATGTACTCAATCTATCTTGAAGATGTGATTGTGTTTTGTCTATGAATCTTGTAAATAAAGACTTAAACTAATTTTATGTAAAAGAGACAAGAAGTGTTAAGAGACTTAAAGTGATTCAAAGGAAAACGAGAACCAAAATCAAAACAGCAAAAGGACAAACATTTAGTTTAAGTCTTTTAAACATAGATTCAATTTAACACTTTAACTCTCTTAAACATGGTTTCAGTTTAAAAGAAATCAAACAAAAAGAAACATTCTCTACAAAAGCAAAAGGACAAACATTGATTCACTTTAAGTCTTTTAAACATAAACAAGAAGCAAAACGAGAAGCAAAAGCAAACCAAAATCAAAACAGCAAAAGGACAAACATGAATTTAGTTTAATTCTCTTAAACATGGATTTAGTTTAAAAGAAATCAAACAAAAAACAGAAACATTCTCTACAAAAGCAAACGAAAATTAAAAACATTAAAAGGACAAACATTGATTCACTTTTAAGTCTTTTAAACATAAACAAATCAAAATCAACAATTTACCATGGCTCAACTTTATGTTTTTCTGCCCTTCAAATCTGTCGTGACTCTTGACTTCTTCTTTTTTGAGTTTCTTCGTGAATGAGCCTCGTGACTCTTGAGTTTCCTTGTTAGACAAACACAATGCAAGGATTTTATTAGAAACTTATTAGTTAGTACTTTGAAACCTTTTATTTCAAACAAAAGGTTTTCAAATTTAGTTTTACTTTTATGTTTGACGGATTATCCGCAAATCCGCAAAACCGCAACGAATAAATCCGTTTAAACCGCAGGCTGTAAAGGATCAGCCCGCGAGGCCCGCTTCTAAACGGGCTTAGAAAATTATGTCCATATCCGCCCCGTGGTGGGCTTAGATGGGCCTGGCCCGCGGATCGCGGGCCCAATTGACAGCACTAATTGTATCTACACAGCTTGGGGGGATAAGTGAGCTTCTTCGGATTCTTCTTTGTTACTTGAAAGGTCTTTAAAACGTGTAAACATATTAGGAAGGAGCCGTTGAGTTTTAATGTCTTGAAGTATATCCGGCTCCAAGAAAGGAAAGTGTGAGCACAAGGAGATCCGCCTGATCCCATGGGTGCTGGTGTATACTAACAGGCTCTAAATACTTTCTAGATGATGTAGAAGGTCTCCTGGTCTCCAAAGATACGTTTGAAGTCTCCCAAATCTAGAAGGTTCCAAATAAGGCAAACCGAGGATCCTTTGGTTTAGAAATTCAATCTCTTAAACCAAAATAGTTATTGTCATGAATCAAATTCGAAGGGCTTCTATGTTGAACCAATATTCCATAACAAGTCGGTTTGTAGCTTAATTCGTCATGGTTCGGCGGGAATCCTCTAATAAGTGCTCGCATGTCTAAATCGGAAAAGTTCGTAGTTGAGCTGGGAGGCTACGAACAATGGAGATAGGTTTGCATAAGCTTTACTAACAAGGTAGTCTTGAATCACCTTATTTGTAAATTCGATTCCGGTTTGATCTTGTTGGATAAGCTTCTAGAAGATACTAGAATAACTTGAAGCCCAAGATATCTACCAAGGAGGTTAGATTAAGATAGGCTAAAAAGGAAATTGTCTATTTCCAATAGGTTTAGGAAAAGGAAGTTTTAAACTATATAAATACATGATCATTGAGTTGTGATGAATCATTAGAGAGCAATAAGAGCTTGTGTTTTGTTTTTGAGTTAGTTTTCTAAACATTAATAAAGAGAAGGAATTCTTTATCAAGCTAAGCTTTGTTCTTAATCACAATATTTGGTATCAAAGCCTAGGTTTCGAGGAGGAGGCAACGAGAGCATACCCGAGCTATGGGAGATGATGCTAAGAGCAATTCACCGAAGCCAAAGGAGCTTGTACCTTCGTCGGTAGTTTCTCCGATGCTAAACTCATCAAACTACACGGTGTGGTCGATGAGGATGAAGGTGCTGCTGCGTGTTCATAAGGTATGGGAGATAATCGAACCCGGTTCAAGAGAAGCAGAGAAAAACGACATAGCAATTGCTTTGTTGTTCCAATCCATACTAAAAAATCATATATTACAAGTTGGTGATCAAGATTCACCAAAAGGTATTTGGGACGCAATAAAGATGAGACATCTTGGAGTGGATAGAGTTAAATAAGCTAGACTCCAAACCCTAATGTCTGAGTTCGAACGATTGAAGATGAAGGACTCATATACAATTGATAGCTTCTCGGGGAAGTTATCGGAACTAGCTTCAAAATCTGTAACCTAGGTCAAACCGTTGAAGAAACGAAGCTAGTAAAGAAGTTTCTTAACAGTTTGCCACGAAATAAGTATATACAAATCGTCGCATCACTTGAGCAAGTCCTGGATCTAAACAAGACCAGTTTTGAAGACATAGTTGGACGAATCAAAGCAAACGAGGAGCGTATACTAGATATTGACAGTCATGGTGAGACACAAGGAAATCTATTGTTTTCAAACACGGAGTCACGCGGAAATCAAACTAGTTACGAAAACTTAAGAGGACGAGGCTTTCGTGGAAGAGGTCAAGGACGAAGTTTTCGTGGAAGAGGTCGTGGGAGATTTAATTCTCAAGGCAGAAATAGAGAAAAGAAAGATCGATCTCATATAACTTGTTTTCGCTGTGATAAACAAGGGCACTTTTCATCTGTATGTCCCGAAAGAAAGAAGAGGTTCCAGGAACTTAACAAGAATGAAACAAAGGAAGCAGATGTGGCTTTATATATTCATGAGACTGTTTTTTTGAATGAAGAAAAAGTGATGCCAAAGAAGTACGAAACAACCAAGAAAGAAGAGGGGATTCGGTACTTGGACAGGCGAGTTATCATATTTTTCGGAGCTAAACAAAAACATCAGAGGGAAAGTCAAGTTTGGAGATGGTTCGTATGTAGATATCAAAGGCAAGGGGTCGATTCTTTTTGAAGCAGAAACTCGAGATCAAAAGCTTCTAACTGATATTTACTACATTCCAGAGTTGAGAAGCAACATACTGAGTCTATGTCAAGCCACCGACCAAGGATGTGATGTTAGAATGAGATGTGATTATCTAACGCTAAGGGATCCAGAGGGAAGGCTGCTGGTTAAAGTATTAAGGTCTCCTAATAGACTCTACAAAATCAGTCTTAAGGTTGGAAACAAGTATGTTTACATACAAAACTCGATGAAGAAACTTGGAGATGGCACGCAAGACTCGGTCATATTAGTTTTGGAACCATGAAATCTATGGCTACTCACAAGATGGTTCATGGTTTGCCAAAAATCGAAGGAGAAAAGCAGATTTGCGAATCTTGTTTGGTTGGAAAACAAGCTCGTCAAACCTTTCCAAAGGCAACTAAATATCAGTCAACTCAACCTTTAGAACTACTACATGCTGACTTATGTGGCCCTATTACTCCAGCCATGCCTACTCGAAACAGGTATATCTTTGTTATAATAGATGATTATTCAAGATATATGTGGTCGATTTTGTTGAAGGAGAAGAGCGACGCATTTGGAAAATTCAAGGATTTCAAAACTATTGTCGGGAAGGATGTTGATAAAATGATTATGACACTACGAACAGATAGAGGTGGTGAATTCACTTCACTTGAGTTTCAAGATTTTTGTAATAAACATGGAATCAAACGGCACTTGACAGCTCCCTATACTCCACAACAAAACGGAGTGGTTGAAATGAGAAATCGAACGTTGATGGAGATGACTCGAAGCATGCTCAAAGCAATGAGTATACCGAATTACTTGGGGGGTGAAGCAGTTCGTCATTCCACATATCTGATCAAACGTGTCCCCACTAGAGCCTTGAAGAACAAGACACCGTACGAGTGCTTAAGGAATAGAAAGCCAAATATCGAGCATCTTAGAGGTTTTGGTTGCTTGACACATGCAAATGTTAGTTCTACACAACTTAAGAAGCTAGATGATCGATCACAAACCCTTATTCATCTTGGAATAGAACCCGGTTCTAAGGCTTATCATCTCTACAATCCAAGCACAAGAAAGATCATTGTAAGTCGAAACGTGATTTTTAATGAGAAAGTAAGTTGGAATTGGAAGGGAGTCGATGATAAGTGAAACAACCCCACCTTTTTTTTTTATTATATTGGATTCGAATTAATATTTCCATAAACATTAATTCTCAATATCCAATGAAACACACTCAAATAATAATTAAACCAGCGAAATTCAAAACAAATCAATCCAACCGAATTAATCATTAAACCCAATAACCAATTCCATAATCCAATTCATCAAACCAGCAACCTAGCGGTTCTAAACAATATGATAAAACAACACAATCGAGACTCTAGATCATCTTCTCTTCTCAGCCATGATTCCACGATCACAATTTCTCTTTACCTGCATCACATGACAAAAAGAGGTGCGTGAGTATTATCCCAAATACTCAGTGAGACGGTCGTCCCATCTACAGGCTATACACACAAGCATAAGAAAGAGATACAATACCAGGATGAGCAATCAACAATGCATAAACGAAACAATCAAATGAGAATCAGCAGACAGACCCTGCGTAAACCTCAACAATACAACACGAATCCAACCAAGAACAACACAACAAAACATTCTATCCAATTCTTTACCCGGATAAGCTTATGGTCACGCACTCACCTTGACCTATCGATTGCCTCAGACCTCAACCTTTGGCAACGCTCCTCTGACTTCTGGGCCTTAGCCTGATGAACATGAACACTGCAAACCAAACCGAACCAGTTGATTAAACTAACCAACCAAACCAATCTGATTAACCAAACCGAACCAACCCAAACTGGTTAACCAAACCAATTGGAGTTTCCCCTAAACCGGATTAGGGTTCCTAAAAACGGTAACAACCAGCCGACTTCGAAAGCACGCTGAGCACGGTCGTACCTTGGAATCATGATCAGAAATATGATCTGGAATCGTGAGACCGGGACCTTTCCAACGCTATATAAATCGCCTCCTAATTCCTTCTGATTTGACAGGAAAACTCTCACGAAGTGGACTGAACCCAGATCCAATTCTGCACGAATCTCTCTCGGAAAAACAACCATAATTCTCAGAATACTAATCCAAATGACAAAACGATTTCGTCCAAAACTAGATACGAGAGTGTAGAACTTACCCTAAAAGTTTCACTCGAATCTGATCTGATTATACTGTTCGTTCCTCTACTCTTCTAGAACAGCCAGAATTGTCTCCAAAACGACAATCTCTTCTTCTCTCTCACAACCCACGAAAATCCTCTCTCTCCACTCTGATTTCTTAGTGTTTTCTGCCCAAAAACGCAGCCTAAACACGGCTGCTCCCTTTTTATACTACCCCTTAGGGTTTCCCCTAACCAACCATGCGAACTGGATAATTTAAAATCGAACATGTCGGTTCAAAATCAACCCGTGTCGATCGACGCACCAACCAAAAATCTCTTTTTTGGTTCACGAGCGTTACAATTCTCCCCCACTAACACGAATTTGCCCTCGAATCGCATAATATCGTTTCACTAAGGTTAACACTCCCGTCCGAAACCTGACTAGATTCGCCCGGAAACATCAACAATGCAATATTTCCTGATCCGGATTAGGTCTTGCCGATTGATCGCGCAACAATCAAACAAAAACATGCATAACCAATCGTAGACCCAAAATTGGATCAATTGATCGCGCAACAATCAAACAAGAACATGCATGACCAAAGACGCTACATACATTACCAGGGTCGTCTGAACCGAGGTTCAAAACACAAATATCAACCCTAGACTAGATGCCATACACACATCCCTATTAACACTCCTGACCCACCCGGCCATCACCACCTGAGATCACTCCCAATCCCTGAAGCTCATCTAGTCTCATACTTACGACCACACTCAGACGTGACTGCTCATAACTCATACTCATAACTCATATACATATACACCACACCTACTCGCAGGATCGTCACCCCTTGAGCTACGGTATGCAGGGAACCCACTATCCCCTGGAGAGATCCACTATCCCTCAAAGTACATGTAGGGAACCCACCGTCCCCCAGAGAGACCCACTATCTCTCGAGTATATGCATGGAACCCACTATCCCCTGGAGAGACCCATTATCCCTCAAGTATGCAGGAAACCCACCGTCCCCTGGAGCAATACTCTGCAACTTGCATCATAAGCACCTGTCAATTAGAATCGCCTCTGTGGCCCATAATGACATTCCCAAACCCGGAATATCATCACATCCGTGACCAATCACTAGGCCACCCGAAACAACTCAACCACCATGGGTGTTTCCACAGAGTCCCTGGAAAAGACAGTTCTAACTCACATAAAACCTCTTTTCCAGACTCTCCCTAGGAAAGAGACAGATCCTAACTCATATAAGACCTCTTTTTCCCAGTGCCATCTAGAGAACAGACAAGCCCTAACTACCATAGAACCTCCATTCCTAAATACTCCTAGAATATGGACAAGCTCTAACTCACATAGCTTTGACCAAGAATCCGGTTTTCCATCGTCGCAGCAAACATATCCACAAAAGGTATCATTTCATCCGAGAATGTGTTGAAGAATATTACATTGAAGTAGAGCATGTACCCGGAGAAGAGCAATGTGCAGGCATTCTAACAAAAGCCTTAGCAAAGATCAAGTTCAAGAAGATGAGAGACTTGATAGGAGTTCAAGACCTTAAGAAGATTGACTTGAAGTTTAAGGAGGTGACTGTTGGATAAGCTTCTAGAAGATACTAGAGTAACTTGAAGCCCAAGATATCTAACAAGGAGGTTAGATTAAGATAGGCTAAAAAGGAATTTGTCTATTTCCAATAGGTTTAGGAAAAAGAAGTTCTAAACTATATAAATACATGATCATTGAGTTGTAATGAATCATTAGAGAGCAATAAGAGCTTGTGTTTAGTTTTTGAGTTAGTTTTTTAAACATTAATAAAAAGAAGAAATTCTTTATCAAGCTAAGCTTTGTTCTTAATCACAATATTTTTTATTGGGGCTTTTAAAGCCCATGTCCAACTCCCCCATTAGTATGATATTGTCCGATTTGGATCCAGAGGCAAAGCCCGCACAGATTTGTTCTTGGGCTCCTTCCCAAAAGGCCTCATACTAATTGGAGTTGGACATTACTTATATACTAGACAATTCATGTCTAAACTTTGGATGTGGGACTTGGATTGATATTCCAACAGGTGTGAGCTTTTATAGACCCAATTTTACTTTATAGTGAGTCTCTAATGAGTCACCTTCTAGGAAAATTTGAGTATCTCCTTAACTCCTTCTGGTTGGTTCGATAGGCTCCATGAAAGGCACATATGTCTTTGTCGGGTCCTTTGCGGCTCGAGTGGTAAGTTTGATGGAGCTCCGGTTCGGCTAATGGTTTGATGACCGCATCATACCCTCCCTCTTTAAGAAGTTTTGTCCTCAAAACTTGATTTTCTACACATAAATAGAGCAAGTTAGAATCATGAACCATTTGAGGGTTTAGAAAGTTACCTTGGATTTTTTCATGTGGTGATATATCTGGTGGCTCTTCTTTGATTAGAATGGCGTCTTTAACACTTTCAACTCCCTGAGAAGCTGGTGTGATTATTGCTACTGATGGTTCTCTTTCGGTTTGAATCTGGTCCGAGATTATCTCTTCGGGTGAAGTGTTCTTTTGGTCCGTTTGCATATATTTCATTTGTACATGCATTCTTTTCAATACTTTTGGCAAGATACAAGTGCGTTAAAACAGTCATGTGATCAATAGAAACAGATTGAGATAATTCAGATTTGACCTTTTCATTGGTAGGAGATGGAACTTTGTCTTGTTCCTTGTTTGCTTGCATATCACGACAAATGGGTTGAACAGGTTCCGTTTTTGATGTATTTGTTAAACCCCTTCTCGTTGGGCACACCTTAGCTATATGTCCCCTGCCTTGACACTTGTAACAAATAATTTCATGTGAAATTTGAGTAGTAGAAGACTTACCTTCTTCTTGTCTGGCTTGCGATTCACACAATGGAGTTAGGCTTGGATTCGTTTTTATTGCTACAGCCTCTAGGACGTTGATCCTCTATTCTGACCCATAGGTTGACGTGTGCTTGAGGTTCGGCTCTAGCTGAGTCTTTTGGATAAGCTCCTTTTGCCTTACTTGTGGTGTAAATATCTTTGTGTCTAAGACTTTGTGGTTTGGGATCCTCTGAGTGTATTGCTCCCTGATTCCTTGTAAAAAGTCTCTTGGAACATACTTCTTGTTCATGAGCAACTTCAACTGTTCCCAAGAGGTGATTACTCGTTTTTGATACCTCATTTCTTCTCTTTCTTCTTGTATCCATCAAGCATATGCCCATCCAGAAAGTTTATTCACGGCATGGGAAAACCTCTCATCATGTGGGATGTTGTGGTTTGAAAACCACTCATCCATGTCTCTCTCCCATTCTAGATAAATCTCTGGATTTCTTTTACTTCCTGAGAATTTTGAAGGTTGAGGCAAAAATCGGTCATAATTGCGCTGCGGATGCGAACACGTCTCATCTCGTCTTCGGGATCTCCATTGATAGTCAGGTGGTTCAGGATCAATATCTTCATATCCTTTTTCAGTTCCACAGCATTCTTGTTTCTTGTCCCAATAATCATCATTTTCTCTCATGTAGGACATTGCCTCCTTTCGGTTTGATGTGAAGCCATAAAATTTGATGTAGGCTGCCATATCTTTATGCTTTCTACCTAGCATAAGATGATGTCAAAAGGTTCAGAATCAAATTCAAAAAGAAAGAAACTTTGGTGAATAAGCTAGAAACGGAAAGAGAAGATTTTTTTTTTTTGAACTATAAACTGCCAAAATGAAATCAATATCAACAAAACCGATTTGTTTTTATGGGTTTATGATTTTACGAAATTTAGTTAAGAGAAACAAAACTTTTTATGGATTTTCTCAATTGAAATGAAAGAAAACAGATGCAAAAACAATTTTCATAGATTTTTTTTATGTATGAAAATTCGAAATAAATAACAAACTGAAACAAATAAAGTTTTCTTTTGATTTTTATGGTTTAATAATGCAAAAGCAAGAACAAAACATAAGATAGAAACAAAACAATTTTTATTTTGGTTTTCGATTTTATGGAAATTAAATAATAAAATAGAAAATAGAAAAGATAAAGGTTGGATGAACACAACCTGAGTTTGATAGGATCTTTCCACTCTCATACCAGATAATATAAGATTGAAATCCACCAACTTATGATCACACGATGATCAAGAGATTCCAAACTCGAATGCGGAAGATAATTGCTGATATAGATGGAGGTGAGGGTCGCTTGATTGATTCCACAATCAAACACACGAAATCAGAGAGTTTGATCCCACAAACTAACTAAATTTGAACAATCAAAGAGACTAGGAATCCACATAAGGCTCAAATGATCAAGAACACAAAGAAACACTTTGTAGAGAAAACATTTTGTTTATTTAATCGAAAGTAATTGGTGATTTACAATGAAAACGAAAATGAGCTTTTATAGTCTCATATACAAAGGTCTAAACAAGTTAAAACAAGAAAAGAATTGAAATATTTGAAAAATATGGCCATTAGAGCTTTGATGAGAAAATCAGCCAAATATGGAAAATGTCTTGAGCTTTGTATCTAAACAACTTGGGGGGATAAGTGAGCTTCTTTGGATTCTTCTTTGTCACTTGAAAAGTCTTTAATATGTGTATAAACATATTAGGGAGGAGCCGTTGAGTTTAAAGTCTTGAAGTATATCCGGCTCCAAGAAAAGAAAGTGTGAGAACAAGGAGATCCGCCTGATCCCATGGGTGCTGGTGTATTCTAACACGCTCTCAATACTTTCTAGATGATGTAGAAGGTCTCCCTGGTCTATAAAGATACGTTTGAAGTCTCCCAAATCCGAAAGGTTCCAAATAAGGCAAGCCGGGGATCCTTTGGTTTAGAAATTAAATATCTCTTTAACCAAAATCATTATTGTCATGAATAAAATTCAAAGAGATTCTAT
The DNA here is from genome assembly GCA_964056655.1 of Arabis hirsuta. Lineage (NCBI taxonomy): Eukaryota > Viridiplantae > Streptophyta > Magnoliopsida > Brassicales > Brassicaceae > Arabis > Arabis hirsuta. The sequence goes on from OZ053307.1 coordinate 25,848,853, forward strand.
GTTGAACCAATATTCCATAACAAGTCGGTTTGTAACTTAGCGGAAATCCTCCGATAAGTGCTCGCATGTCTAAATCGGGAAAGTATGGGATCATCCAATTTGCAGACTGAATAACTCCTTCATACGAACTTCGATTGTTATGATTCAACTTTGTGGCATTCTCTAGATGATCTGAGAATATCTTTCAAGTTTTTGTATACTCTGAATCTTCGTATTTGAGATGAGAGGCTATGAACAATGGAGATTGGTCTGCATAAGCTTCACTAACAAGGTAGTCTGGAATCACCCTATTTGTAAATTTGATTCCGGTTTGGTCTGAGCTTTTATAGACCCAATTCCACTTTGTAGTGAGTCTCTGATGAGTCACCTTTCTGGGAAATTTTGAGTATCTCCTTAACTCCTTCTAGTTGGTTTGATAGGCTCCATGAAAGGCACATATGTCTTTGTCGGGTCATTTGTGGCTCGAGTGGTAAGTTTGATGGAGCTTCGGTTTGGCTAATGGTTTGAAGACCGCATCAGCTGTGGATCCAACATACTCTGTCGTTTTTCCCCTGTTTTAATCGGTTTTAGGGAAAATATTTCATGAGCTAGCTGCGGTAGCCGAGTTATTGTTTATGTTGGAACTCATTTTCGAGGAAATAATTTTTGTCGGGATTTTCTCTATAAAAAATATTTTTCTTAAACCTCTTTTTTTATTATTAATTCCCTCTTTCTTTTTCTTTATTTTTGATCTTTTGTTTTTTATACATAAAACCTTAAGTCTAGAACTCTATTTATAGAGTTAGGATTCTAAACAATATAGTAAATTGCTATTTCCTAATGTTTGCCTTTTCTTCATGCATGATTTCTATTTCCTCCAATTTCTTTTGTTGCTTGATTTTCCTTTTGCTTGTTTTTCTCTTTTTTTTTTGTTTTCCTTGATTTTCTTTTTTATTTGATATTCCTTTTTTTGTATAGAAAATGAATTTATTCCAACATTCCCTCTAGATTCGTTTGCTGTAGTTTCCATTTTCTCCCTCTTGAACAAAACGCCTTCATCTTCAACCTTTGTAGTCTCTTCGTCTTTGATCTCCATTGCTTTGTAGCAATCTTCCTTGACCGAAAATTTTAGGGTTGACTCTGAACTTGAATCTTGAGTTTTTTGTGGTTGTGTCTTCTCTTCTCTTGTTTCTCTTGCTTTTTCTTCAAGTAGCTCCCATCTGATAATGAACTTCTGATTATCCTCTTGAACCTCTATTAACTTCTTCCAATCTTTATCCATGATTGTACATGTCTTCACATCAAATAGAAATTTATGACCTTTAGCCAATAATTGTGGCACACTCAACAAGTTTTTGTCAAGTCCTGGAATTAGTAACACATCCTTGATTGTAACTTTCCCTTTTGTTGTCTCCATGCTAATATCTCCCTTTCCTGCATTTGTAAGAATTACTCCACATCCAAATTTGATTGGAACGTTGTATGTCTTGTTTAGTCTTGTGAAGAATTTCTCATCTCTAATCATGTGGCATGTTGCTCCACTGTCAATCAACCATGCTCCTTCTTCATAAACATGACTTGCATCATAAGCTGTTGCAATGAAAGACAACTCCCCAAACCTTTTCTTTGTTTCTTCTTCGATTTGGCAAGAGTTAGCTTCTCCTTTGTACTTGCTTTTGCAGTACTTTGCATAATGTCCAGACTTGCCACACACATAGCATTCTCCTTGACCTTGCTTATTCTCTTCCTTGTTCTTGAAGTAACAAACGTCTTCATTGTGGTTATTCTTCTTGCATATTCCACACCATGGTGAATTTCCTTTCTTGAAGTAACAATCTTCTTCATTGTGATTATCCTTTTTGCATGTATTGCACCACTTGTTTGTTCTTTGATGTTGATTCGATATCTGGCCAAACTTTGCTCCTTTGATTCTTGCTTAAAAAGCTCATTCGAGTTCATCATCTAGTAGGTACTTTGCTTCATGTGAGATTAGTGATCCAACTAGATCTGTCACAGTTTCTTCTTTAAATCTTTGGTTTCTTGCATTAAAGCTGTTAACCCAGCATAATCTTTGGCATCGAGTTTAGTATCTTCCGGATCACTTGATGATTTGTCTTCTCTTCTCCTAGTAAACTCATCTGGTTCACCACCTCTTGTACTTTATCTGTGTAATCTTGGATCTTTTCTCCTTCTTTCATCTTCAGATCTTCGAACTCCTTGTTCAAACAATCCACTCTCACAAGTTTCGCTTGGTCGTTGCCTTGATAGGTTTCTTGTAGCCTTTGCCAAATTTCCTTAGATGTAGTTGCTGAAACTACTTTTATTAAAATCAAATCTGTCACAGCCATCTGCAACACTTGTAGAGCTCTCATATCTTGCATCTTTTTTTTTCCATTCTTCTAGTGAATTTTTTTTTCCTTCAGGTTTTTCTTTTGGCTTTGGTGGAAGTCCTTCCTCCACAATTTCCCAAAACTCTTGAATCCTCAAAGTAGTTATTATCTTTGTAGCCCATAGCTCATAGTTTTGTCCATCAAACACTGGAAAAGTAATTGTTTGCATTGTTTTAGTCATCTTTTAGCTTCTGTCCAGACTTCGCATGAACGTTTTTTCACGAACTCGGATTTTGCACAGAGACGAACTTTGCACGAACTGGTTTCTATTCACGAACCCGGATTTCGCACAGACACGAACTTTGCACGAACTAGTTTGTTTTCACGAATTCGGATTTTGCTGAGAACGATTTTGCAGTATAATTAGTTTCGCACGAATTTTGCACGTAACGAATTTTCTTAAAAACACTCAGGACCTTATACCATGTTGGGATTTTCTCTATAAAAAATATTTTTCTTAAACCTCTTTTTTATTATTAATTCTCTCTTTCTTTCTCTTTATTTTTGATCTTTTGTTTTTGATACATAAAACCTTAAGTCTAGAACTGTATTTATAAAGTTAAGTATTCTAAACAATATAATAAATTGCTATTTCCTAATGTTTGCTTTTTCTTCATTATTTCCATTTCCTCCAATTTCCTTTGTTGTTTGATTTTCCTTTTGCTTGTTTTTCCTTTTTCTTTGTTTTCCTTAATTTTATTTTTTACTTGATATTTCTTTTTCTTGTATAGAAAACGAATCTACTTCAACAGTTTTAGACCATTTTGCTAGTAAAGCATCGTGGAAGCTTTGAATATCTCGGAAACCAATGCTTGTGCTCAAAAGCTTCATAGTTCAGTGCAAAATGGATATGTGATGGGAAGAATCAGGACAATGGCGGCCTCGGAGGATTTGTCCTGTGGCATATGAATCCTGACATGGAGCCGAAAGTCAGGAGTGAAGTTTGGGACGCAAGGCAAGAGATCATCGTGTATAACTCATTCAAAACAAAATCCTAGATGGGTTCTTCTACTAGCTAATGTTGTAAACATAGCGCAATTAAAGTATCTAAAAAAAGTCTGATTTCAAATTGATTCCAAACACGAGAAATAGCAAAGTCTAATGTAGTTTCCAAAAACTAAGAAATCGTAGTACATATGATATGATAAGATAAGATAAGATAAGATAAAGTCTATTCCTATGCGGAATAATTAACTTGGGCCACCGTGGTGTCTTTGGTGCCGATGGTAACAGTAAGGATGCACTTGCCCGAGCGGATCAAGGTCCAAAATTTGTGATCTACCTTCACTTTGATCTTGCAACCGTTCTTGTCCAGCTTCTCGATCTCCACCATCTTGGAGTAGACCATTTTTGCCATCAGATTTCCGTTACCGTCCACTCCATCCTTGATCTCACACTCCATGTCAAATGCGCTCTTGATTGCGTCCAGCCCAAGTCTTTGGAAGGTGGCCGCATCCTTCGCACCACGAAATCCCATATACTTGGCTTTGAATGCTTTCTTGATGTCTTGCTGATTGTCCGTGAGCCACATTCTTGGTGGGTTGTTCTGTAGTTTAGCTTTCTTCGACTTTCGAGATATCAGGCTAATGCATCAGGCTGTATGCAGGTGATGGAGCTATCATTGGTGCTGTCCTCAGACTTGGTCTTACTGCATTCAAATGTCTGTCTCTGATGTACATCGGCTTCTGCATCAGGCCAAACTGAGGAGCAATTCGTGGAGCTGTCCTCAAAAACTGGAAGACAAAAATAGTGAGTAAACAGCTCACAAAACTGGAAACATCAAACATTGTTTTCTTTTTCATGAAAACTGGAACACTGTTTTCTTTTTCTGAATAACAATGTTATCGTGTGAATACGTTAAACTTAAACGTTCCAAACAACCCCAAATCCCGACGATTACCCCAAAAACACATTTCATTTTATGAGGAATCAAATCACAAACCTGATCAGTGTGAGGTCCGAGAGTGGTCTTCGTCTGCTGAACAAAAAAAAAAAAAAATACCAAGAATAAATTATCAAGATCTCTCATCAACAAAGGAAAAAGTACCGTCTTACTCATTAAAAAAAAAAAAGAAAGAAAGATACCAAAATAAAATAAGATCTTAATTATCAACAAGGAAAAGCCGTATTGTTTTTTTTTCCTTGGGTCATAAATCCAAAACCCACGTTACGTTAATCAGAAAAAAAGGAAAGAAACCCTAGGATAATGATGGTCATGGTGTTTACAAAACCCAGATCTGACTATAGCTACTCTTGATTTTTGTTTTGGAGAAAACTCATTTTTTTTTCCTTCCATGAGCTTTCTAAAAAACATACAAAAACATCATCTAAGAACCACGATTCTTCAAAAAACCCAGCGTGTTTATAGAGAAAACCTAGAGCAAAGTAGTGAACAATGAAATCACAAAGACAGTGGAAAGATCTACCCAAAAACACATGTCATGTTTTGAAAAAAAACAACTATGAAACTACTGGAAAGATCAAATGATAAAGATGGAAAAATATTTACGTTGGTGTTTCCAAAACCCTTCTTCTTCACAAGCTGAAAAAGGTGATTCATCTTTACTCTCTCTCTCATTTGCTCACAGTTTTTTTTTTGCAAACTGATTAGGGTTTTCTTTTGCCTCTAGACTGTACCTTCTATTTATATTAAGACGAAAGAAAAAATCGTATAGAGATACGATGTCAAGATACCAATACTTTCTGTCGTTTTCTAGTCTTCTTTTCTCTCTCATGTTGGACAAATGGGAGTGTTGATTCCCAATGTATAATACCATTACAATTATTCATTATTACAGTATTATACAAAAGGTTAGTTAGTTTAGTGTTAATAAATTGATCCGAGTTTTTAAAAAAGTATTGTTATTTGCTAAATATAAAAAATCAAGGTTTTATTTTGCCACACTTATCGAATTGTAAACTACTAGAAAAGCATTATATAGTCGTATAATACAGCAAGAAAGTCAAGTTATATAGATAAGTCTTTAACCAAAAAACGAAGGAAAATTTTCATTCATGTTAGTAACATGATGTTACGTACCGTATATCAAGATGATACAATTTTAAAAACAATGACTTATGTTTGTGATGGGAAAGTCTAGCTAATCTTTATCAACAGATGACTGGAATATTGATATATACTATTTTTTAGCAAAACAAAAAAATAATCTGGCTATGTATAAAAATTATTAAGAAAACTGATGTTTACTTTCTTTAATACTACCTTTTTTTTATTTGATTTGATAGAACTTTTGTGTTCCAGCACCAAATAGAAAAGCTTTGATCAAAAAAAGAAGCACAAAATAGAAAAAAGCATACTTTTTTAATCAACCTTTTAAATTTTGGCTGAGAATAAATAGAAAAGAAAATAGAGTCGTAATTGTTTATTTTTTTATTTTTATTTTTTTTTAAATTAGATTTACATTTCGAAAACCAAATGTGGAAACCAATCGGACGACTGGAAAAAGACACATATAACTGAGGATACGTGGATCGGAGGATCGTCCAACACCACACAATTTATTTATTTTTGTTTCCCATAATATCTTATACTATCACACGCATAAGACAATATGCAACCTTTGTGACTTTTTTTTTTTGTTATTTTTGAAAATCCCTATAAAAGCTTTAGTCGAGTTGTTAAAACAATATATTCCATTTTTTAGATGCAAAAGAGTTTTTTAAAAAGGAGAACAGAAAAGCTGGTGTATGGGCTCTGTGGCCAAGCGCCTTCCCAAGGTGTTTGTCTTTAGACGACTACGACGTGTCAATTTGGTGTGTATATATTTTAAACATGCACGCTTAATTTAAAATATAAAACTATAACAAAGGTTGTTGGTTGTGGTACAAAAACAAGTGTCGAGTTATTCAGTTTATTTCACAACAAATAAAAGAATAAATAATAATAATAATTTAGCTGATGATTATGCGTTTTTCCCAACTTTAGTGTCAAGTTTTAATTTGCTTCATCCGTAACATTTCTTGTGTCAAAATTTAAAAACGACATACAGTTCTGTATTCAAAAAGACCGGTTAACTTTTGGTTCTCCATTTTGTCAATTTTCTAATGAACTTTGTGTGTGGTTAAACAAATTCAACAATCATAATTAGCAACATATATAGTCAATCAATTGTCCAAACAAGAAAAGATTCTTCTTTTGTATAAAATCAAAAACGATGAAACATCTCAATGTATTACCCTCATCTTCCTCTCTCTTCTTTTCTTCCTCTCTCTCTTTCTCTCTGCTTTTTTTGTTCTTCTTCAAATACTTTTCTTTGAGTGTTTGCCTCTCTCTTTCTGTCGTTACATTATTTACTCTCTTCTTTTACTTTAAAAAAAAATTAAAAATAACTTAGAAATTTTATTTTATTTTGTTTTTTTTCAGCAATTTGAAAATTGTTAATAAGATAAACACAAATTATAAAGCATTTGTAAAGATAGCTTGCGGGGGAGAGTCGAGGCAACACTTTTGCCTTTTTGGGAATTTTACTTCTCATATGCATTTTTGTATCAGAAATAGAATGCTGGTCCAAAAATAGAAGGTTGTCTGAACTATATAAATACATACATATATGTATGTATATGTGAGAGAGAGAGAAGAAAACGACAGAGATTGGGTTTGAGTTCTTTACGTATCCACGCCGTTTAAATGTCGTTAACAGAAAGAAACTCACTATATATGCTTTATTATTTTATTTTTTGAGAAAAATGGGACTTTTTATTTGACCTACAAAATGATATACATATCAGATCACACATAAAAAAGACTATCTATACAGTATATGGATTGAAAAGGACTAACATGAACATAAAGTCACTTCACCATCATAAAAGAAAGCTTAACGGCCGGTGGATAAGTGTCCATAGCCTAGGTTTATACTTTGTTTCCCCTTCCCCAGCAAACATTACTCACTTCAGATTTAATACTTTGGGAATCAACATGAGGTTTTTCACATGCGTGCATGATTTCTTTTCTATAATCTTGACATTAATTATAAGTGTGCAACGATTGAACGTAAAGTTGTTTATTCGATTTTACATAAATGCAGTGCTTGAAAAAAATTTGGTTTAATTTGTTATATCAATTTCTTTTCTTATATTTGCATTATGGGTTTTGATTATGTATTTTTTGATCCACTTGGGTTATATATGAATTACTTACCACAATAATGGAGAGATAAAAGAGAGAGTAGCATATATATAATATTAAGTGCCTCATTAATTGAAATAAAATTTAGCTTTTTTATTCATTAGCATATATATATAATATTAAGTGCAAAATATTAATTCAATTAGCTAATGAATAAAAAAACTAAATTTTATTTCAATTAATGAGGTTTTGACCATTGTCACCTCTTTCATGCAAAAGTGCAAACATTCCAAATGTATGTAACCACAGTAGATTTACATATTAGCACTGGGTGTTGATAAATAAGTGTTTTTTTTTTGTTGGTAAAAGTGTATTTGATATTACCATCCCATATTGTAATAATTCTTTTGAACTTTTAAAATGTTTTAAAAATATATATTTCTTTTTTAACAGATGTTTAGTTAGTTTCAATGTGTAAATAAGTGTTATGACTGAGCTATATGCAATTACGGTTATGAGTGTTTACAGTGTTTCCAATAAACACTATGTGGTTTGAAAAAGATGTCACCACTCGAGATAAGCTTTTCGCTTTTCTGTTTAAAAAAAAAAAAAAAATCACAAAACACAGCACGCTTACCAATGCATTATTAAAGCAAAATGAGAAAACACACTTGACAAACAAAAAGCAACGGTTTAGGTGTGTTTAGAACTGTAGCAAGTTGACCAATTCTTTTTTTTTTTTTTTTAAATCGAAAATTTTTACTCTATAAATACACTCTTATTTTCCTACTTCTTTCTAAACTCTAAAAAAAAAACTTAAAACACTCTTAAAAAAAAAGAAAGGTCTTCGTTTGCAGAACCATTCCTCTCAAGTAAGCAACTTTTTTTTTTTTTTTTTGTAAACATAAGAATATATCCCATGAATAATTCATAGAGATACATGATAAATATAATGCATGATAATACATAATAAATATGATATAATACATATATATGTCTAATTACCATTATAATACAACATTTAAAACTATTTGATGATAAATTTTATCAAAATCTAAATAAAACCCACATGAACATTTTATAACATTTACATGATATTTTATTTGTGATACTCTAACACTTGAATTATAAAGTAGAACATGTTATTAATTTTGATGTAAATTAATTAATGCATAATATTTATTTAAGTTTCGTAAATACGTTTTTTGTCTTCAAATGAAATAAGACTAAAACGTATATAATAAATCTTTTAAAGTTGTTTGAGTAATACTCAAAGATGAGCATCATTTTGGTCAAAAATTAATTTTCCAAGGTTGTTTTAGTAAAGTTTCCTAAAGTAAATGATTATAAAATACACAAGTACAATAAACTAAAAATTACACAAAACATTGAACAGCGACATCATTTTACTACAATAAAATTTGGGGAAATTACAAAAATACTATTTTTTATGTGCACATTTGCAAAAATGTCACTTAAGGGTGTTCATTTGTAAAAATACCACTAATTATAGATTTTTAAAAATTATATTTTAAAATTTTAAACACTAAAAAATGTTTTGACCCCTAAACCCTCATAACTAAACCCTAATAGAACATAATTAACCCAAACATAAATAATATAAAGAAAAAATAATTTTTAAAAAATGACATTTTTGTAAAGATTTCAAAAGTTTGACATTTTTGTAAAGCAAACTTGAAAAATGATATTTTTTGAAATTTCTCGTAAAAAAAATTTAGACCACCACTAGCAATTTTTTTTTTTTTTTTTAACTTGACCACCACTAGGAATTTTGTGGTAATTTCTTGCATCAAATCGTTTGGTGTATAAGAATCAGCAATAATGAAGAGTTTTCTGATGATTTTCCAAAGAATAACAATTAACAAAGATGATGCTAGTTGCAGGTGCAATTAAATAGTTCTATCATTTTCATTTTGTTAAAAACAAAAAAATTAGTACTTTTTCTTGATAACGAAAAATCAATAGAAGTTAAATGGGATTGGTAAACATAATCCTTCCAATTCCATTTAAGAAAATCGAACCAATTGATAAAGATTTAAATGGCTAAACCCTAACAACTATTAAAAGCCAGTAAAATGTATATAAGCAAGAAAAACATTTTTTGGGAGTTTGTAAATTACTTAGATATTTGATTCTTACTGTTTGCAAATACAATCTAGCATCAATTTGGAAAGATTATAAACTAGAGTTTCTTACCTAGAACTTTGGGTATTGCAAAAATTTTGATTTTTTTTTTTTTTGGTCGAAACAAAGGTTTTGATCTCCTCCATCATATTCTTCAAGAAACAGCTCACTCACATGAATACATAAACATAAGGTCGTGGTCGTTGAAATGAGGATATGCATCTACTACGATCCTGACCAAGAACCGAAGCATGAATTCAGTCATATTGGTGAGTAAATTGCCTAGGAACATCAAGATTCACCTCTGCATAAAAACAACACAAAACACGCATTCAAGCAATGCACCATAAAATCCAAACAACGTTTCAGACTTTTGAAATCTAATAGATACTCTTCAGATTAGGAAAGTAACTGTAAGTCTAGCCTTCAAAAGGAGAGGCTTCCTCAGGTTTGGACTCCACTAAATACTCTTTAAATTAGGTAAATAATTGCAAGTCTAACCTTCCCTGGTCTTCAAAAAAGAGTATTACCTTTTGACACTCACAACTTTCTCTGGAAAAGAGGCTAACTCTTATATCTATACTCCATTGAGACAACTAACTCACATAAACCGGAAGAAATCACCCAAGAGATTTACCAATGAGCATTGTTCAGTTATAGTGATTATCTTGTTCCTTCAATCCATTACTCTATAATTTCACTATCGATTTGGCATATCAAAACCATTTTTCATAGAAGAACTGACAATTTCATGAAATTTGTTTTCCTACGGATGACAAAACATCCAAATACTCGTCAGGTCACATAAATCCACCAAACTATTTTTCACAAAATTGAATTTTTAAATCCAAAAAAAAAACAATAATTCCAGAACATGTGAAACCAAAGAGACAGGAAGTGTGATAAGGATCATATAAATGCAATTATCCAAAACATAAAAGAGACAGTGGCAAAACGGAGTTCGTGAGTTACCTGAATCTGCCTGAAGATAACAAACAAGTGCAGAGTCTTAGCTTTGGATACTTGTACTTACCCAACAGAGATGGATTCAGGTTTAAGTGTATGTATGGTATGGGCGGAGTAGGCAAAATCGTCCTCGAATCTTACGGATCGATACACTTTCATAGAACACAAACTCAAAGTCAGCATCTATTTCACAAAAGCTACTGTTTTGATCTGTCAAAGGCGTGATTTTGCCTACTCAGCCCATAGATACATACGCATAATCCCGAATCCATGCTTGATGAGAATATAACCTCTCATCTCATCACTACACAAAACGTAGAGAAAAAGCAAACTAATTACGATTAAAGTTTCAGTCTTTTCTTCACTAAACCCAATGAAGTTTCAACACAAACACATTCGATCCAAAAGAACGTGAATTGATCCGAAACTAAGCCTAAAAACGCGAAGCTATTGAATACCCAAATGTTAAAAAAACAATACAGAACCGATCTCCACCTTTCTCTGATGATTCGATGCTCCGAGGACTCCTCGACAGGATCGGTGTAATTCAGATCCCTCCGGCACCGATGTCTGCCACGTGGTGTCAATCTCTTTGGGTTACGAAGAAGATAAGGCCCGTTATAAATGTGGCCCAAAACCTCGACTTTTTTTACACTACAGAACAATTTTTTATACGAAAGTAATCATAATTAAAAACAATGGTTTAAAATTTAAATGGAATTAATTAATAGTTTAATACTAGTAGAACAAAAAATAACTTTAGAGATCTTATGCAAACTTGATAAACATAATATTTCTCCTACGGATTATTATTTGAGTAAAACATTCAAAACATCTGAACAATCACTAACTTACGTGAACGAACAATCAAGCTTTTATTTACTATAATAGATGCACCGGATTTTTCATAATAATTTTTGTAAAGATATTACTTCATGCTTACAAAATGCATATACAAAACTAAAATTATTTGAAATTTAAACTTACTCCATTTGTAATGTCCAAAAGAATTATATATATAATCTTTATTTTTATGGAGTTAAAGTTTCATAGTTATGGCAAATAAATTAAAAAATTTGTTTAGCATTAGGTTGGTAATGAAGGGAGAACAAATTAATCATCCGTCTCAAAATAAAACTACTAAAGTGAAACTTTATACCCAATAAAAATTATCTATACATGTTTGTGTACGGAAGCAGGCCCTAGACGTGAGTTTGCTCATAATTTATTTTGAAAAATAATCTATTCATACATGGATTTGATCGATATTTACCCTTTCGTACACAAACTTAAAACTATCTTACATGCTAATATAATAGTGGTGTAAAAATAGTCTACAACTTAAATAACTTGATGTTAATTGATTAACTTATTAGTTATCCAAAAAAATTTGATTAACTTATCATTAATTTTAGTATTTTATCGCTAATTGAGTAATGACTTATTCTAATGATCATACATCAATAATCATCTGTCCATTTCTTGAGATAGAAGACAAATACGTATTTAGGATAATCAACTAACAATAAATCATAACTTAAGTATTTTTCAATAACTTTTAATTTTGTTGCAGATTGTTTGACGTCTATTACACACTCTTTCCGTTGTATGTTTTCGTGTATTGTTTGTCAACCAATTCTTGTTTATCTATTACTTGAAACTTTCTTCAACATAATCTTTAATGTATTATTTGGTTTCCTTTACTCGCTTGACATTTTCCACCAAGGCTTACTGTCTTCTTCTTTGTGTGTCTCACTGATCTTCTTCATTTACTCCATCTCTTGTTTCCACTTCATTGAAGGCTTCAATCATTCTTGTTTCCATTTTCTGCATTGTTTTCTTCTATTTCATTATATCATTGCAAGTTGGTTGAATATTCCTTGTTTTTGTCCTCTGGTTCTTCCCTTTAATTAGTTAAACTTTTCTTCATCTGCTAACCACTCTTTATTTGTCTGTTGCATAGCAGCTGCGAGATTTGTAGATATTCCCTTGATGTCTTTTTTCTCCGTTTCAATACTCATACTTGTGATCTATATGGAGAGAGTGCTTTGATGCTTTGAAAAAAGTTTCTAACAAGTAAAAGTAAAAACATTGCACCAAACTTCCGCAGTTTCTTTGTTAGGATAAGGATTGGGATCTTGATTTGGAAAAAAATGATTGTATCATTCTAGGAAATGTGAAGCAAGATCTCTACAAGTAAGAGGGACCATGTCCTTTTTGCATCGAACTACCTCAAAACATGGAATTACCTTCCATCATGATGATAACCAAGCTGAGTTGTGAAATTGCTTAGATTATTCTCTTGTTTATGGTTTGTAGGATTTTCATGATTCTGTAAGAACAACACCACGCTCCATAATAATAAAAACCTTTGAAACTGAGTATATACAGTAAAAACTCAATCCTCTCAAAGTCGCAGCTTTGAAGAGAGTGTTAGAGCCTGTAACGCCCGTGAACCAAAAAGAGGATTTTTTTTGGCATGTGTGTCGATCCACGGAGTAAAATTAGACCGACGGTTTCGGTTTCTGATTTGCCGGTTTGGGGAGCGGTTTAGGAGACACCCTAGGGTTTGTATAAAAGGGCTGGAACAAACGCGTGTTGGTCTCATTTTGGACGAAAAACAGAGAAAGAGGAGGATTCGAGAGAGAATCAAGAGAGGTTGTGAGTTGTGTGTGATAGAGGGTGAAGGACAGCTTCTGTTCGAGTGTTGGAAAGGGCAAACGGCTGGGCAATTCGAGAAGGATTGGAGTGAACTTTGAGGGTAAGTTCTCCGACCTCTGGTCTCGATATGGGCGAAATCCGTTCGTCTTTTCGTTGAATATTAGTTGAGTTATGGCTGTTTGAACTCGATAGGGTTGCAGACTTATCGCTGCGATCAGTCGGCTTCGGGAAGGCTTCCGATCGAACCAGAACAACTTACGAGACGATTAGCCTATCTGTAGAAAGCTCTCTCTGTCTAGTTTCTAAATCAGGTTTCTGATCCTGATTCTGAGATATTAACCGTTCTCGGTGTGCTTTCAAAGTCAGTGTGTCGTTCCTGTCTTCTGAAATCCTAATTCGGTTTAGGTGATTTTTAGAGGAGACGAACGGCTAGGCAAATCAGGTCGGATCGGGGTGAAACTTTGTGGGTAAGTTCTCCAATCCTTTTTCTTGATGTGGGTGAAAACCGTTCGTCAATGGGTTGAGTATTTAGGGAGTTATGATCGTTTTAACTGGGTAGGTTTCTGCAGTTTTCTGCTGCGATCAGTCCACTTAGAGGGAGGATTCCCGTCGAACCAGAAAGATTCTGGAGACAATCCACATACCGACGGGTAGCTTGTTCTGTCTAGTTTTCAGAACCATTTTCCGATTCGGATTTGGATAATTCGTTCGTCGTGTGCGGGGCGTTCTTGTAGGCGTCATGTTCTTCATCTTTTCAATTCTTTCGAGGTGAGTGCGTGACCGTAGGTTTATCTGGGTAAAAGAAATGATCCCAATGCATTGTTTGATGATTTGATGGTTGATTCTCGTGTTATGGATGTTATGTGTTGTTTGGTGTTGTGGTTTGTCTCTTATGCCTGTGTGTATAACCTGTAGACGGGATGACCGTCTCACTGAGTATTTGTGATAATACTCACGCATCTCTTTTTGCTATGTGATGCAGGTAAAGACAAAGTATGATCGTGAAATCAGGGCGACGACGAGATGGATGATCTAGTGGTCTCATTTGCGTGGATTATTGGATTGCTAGGTTGTTAGTGATTCGATATAGAACGGTCTAGGATGTTGAATGATTGGTTATTGGTTTATGAAGTATTATTTAATGGTTTATTTGCATAATTGATTTCCGCTGAATGTTTGCTCTATTGAGAATTTTGAACATGTTGAGGGTTAGCATTTATGGGGATGCTAATTCGGTGCTAATTTATATATATAAAAAAATGGGTCGGGTTGTTTCAGTTTGGTATCAGAGCCCTTATGGTTCTAGGGTGGGAGAACGTAGTTGATTATGTGGAGTAGTCAATTGCGTGCTGAATTGATTGATTGATTGATTGATTGATTATGTGAGTTAGTCAATTGATTGTTGTGTGGGTTTGGAGTCCTAGATCATCTTCTCCGAGCCTTCAATGAAATTCCACGGTATGTGTGTTTGACTTTTCTTGCTTTCTTGTATTCTTAGTTTATGCTTCTGGTAGTGAAGAGAAATGGGTAGAGGTACTAAAGTTGCTAGAGGTATTGGCCGGGGAGGCCAAGGTGGGTGTGGAGGGCGTAGGCGCGGACAGGGACTTGTGAGTGAGTCTGCTGCGGCGTGTGTGGCCCAAGAGACCACGCAGGAGCGGGTGGCTGATTCGCAGACATATCAGGAGAGATCCGTGAGTGTGGCCACTGCGTGTACCAGTGTGAGGGCTGGTGGGACTAGTGAGAGATCCGGGGTGGCCACTGCGTGTACCAATGTGAGGGCTGGTGGGACTAGTGAGGGTCCCGGTGTGGTTGGCGGTGCGGCGGGCCGAGGTGGGGGTGCTGTCGCAGGTGTCGGCCAGAATCGAGATGATAGTCTAGCGAGTCTGCTACCATTGATCTTGGAGCGGTTACCGGGAGGAGTGCCGGCTCAGAGTTAGGCTCTGGGGGTTCTGCCTGGTGTGGCTGGTGTGCAGCCGAGTATGGCTGGGTGCAGCTAGGAGTGGCGGCTATGGAAGAGCTCCCATCCTATCTTAGGATGATGGAGCAGATGCAGAGGATTAACACGAGAGTTTTCTCGAGGGGTGCTAAGCCTAAGGGGCCGATGAGCGACGGATGAGTGTGAAGCATAACTTCAACTCTTTGAGGTATCTAGAGGGATTCCGAGTGCAGGCAGTGATGGCATGGGTGGATTTTTGGCTGGGTTTATTGCCAAGTATTTCCGCAAGAGGCGGCATCGACTTGAGTTAAGTTTTTGGAGTTGACTCAGGGTGACCGATCAGTGAGGGAGTTCGATGCGGAGTTCTGTCGACTCCTGGTTCATGCGAGTGGAGGCATGGAAGGCGAGTAGGCCTAGGTGGAGAGGTTCTTGGGAGAACTTCGAGCTGATTTGAGGACTTGCTGTAGAGCGAGTAAGTTCGCCACGAGGGCGAAACTGGTTGAGATTGCTGTGACGGTTGAGGAGGACCTGAGAGAGCATGTGGTGGTGGTTAATCCTCCAGTTCAGCAGAGAAGGTCACAGTAGCAGGTAAATCCGAGCAAGGGCAGTAAGCCTGCGCAAGGACAGAAGAGGAAGTGGGAGAGCACTTTGGAACCGAGTCAGAGGGTTCAGGGTGGTCTGAGATGCTTCGGGTATGGGAGCATGGATCACAGGTTGGCGAGCTGTCCTAGGATGGACGAGTCTCGGGATAGTACGTTAGGGTTCTTAGGCACATGAGAATTACGCAGGGACCTTAGTAGTGGGCGGGTGTGAGTCCCACGGTTGTTGATTCTGGAGCAACGAATTGCTACATTACTCCGGAGTGTGCGGATAGCAGCGGGATCCAGAGTGATTCTGGGGAGACGTCGGGAGTAGTTAGAGTGGCTGGTGGGAAGTCGTTGGCTACTTTTAGGCGGGCTCGTGGAGTGAATTTTCTGGTGGTGGTGAGTTGATGCCCGTAGATCTGATAATCAGTCCGATGGAGTTGTATGATGTCATCTTGGGGATGGATTGGCTGGATCGGTATAGGGTACATTTTGATTGTCATCGGGGACGAGTCGTGTTTGAGCGAGAGGCAGAGAGGTTGGTTTATCAGGGTGTGAGGCCGACTTTCGGAAGTCTCATGATTTCAGCGATTCAGGCTGAGCAGTTGATCGAAAAGGGCTGCGAGGCATATTTGGCGACGATTATGATGCCAGAGTCTGTTGGAGAGGTTGCAGTGAGGGATATTCGGGTAGTTCGGGACTTCGAGGATATTTTTTTTTTGTCGTTGCAGGGATTACCGCCGTCTAGGTCAGATCCTTTCACGATTGAGTTAGAACCTGGAGCGACGCCGATATCTAAGGCACCTTACCGTGTGGCTCCAGCAGAGATGGCAGAGTTGAAGAAGCAGCTGGATGATTTGTTGGGTAAGGGATTCATCCGGCCGAGTAGTTCACCGTGGGGAGCGCCGGTGTTGTTCGTGAAGAAGAATGATGGGAGTTTTCGATTGTGTATCAATTACCAGGGACTTAGTTGAGTAAGTGTAGTTTCTGGCAGCGAGAAATGGGTTTTCTCGGCCATATTATGTCGGCAGAGGGAGTTTATGTGGATCCGGCTAAGATTGTGGCTATCAGAGGGTGGCTTAGACCGAGGAATGCGACGGAGATCAGGAGTTTTCTCGGGTTAACTGGGTATTATCGGAGGTTCATCAAGGGTTTTGCGAGCATAGCGCAGGCGATGACGAAGTTGACGGGGAATGATGTCCCTTTTGTGTGGTATTCAGCTTGCGGAGAGAGTTTTAGGAAGCTAAAGGAGATGATGGCTAGTACACCAGTATTGGCGTTGCTTGATCCGGGTGAGCCTTACGTGGTGTAAACGGATGCATTGGGAGTTGGTCTGGGTTGTGTCTTGATGCAGCAGAGGAAGGTAATTGCATATGCTTCGCGGCAGTTGAGGAAGCATGAGTGCAACTACCCTACTCATGATTTGGAGTTGGCTGCAGTGATCTTCGCCTTGAAGATTTGGCGATCTTATCTTTATGGCGGGAAGGTCCAGGTATTCACGGACCATAAGAGTCGGAAGTATTTTTTCACTCAGCCAGAGTTGAACCAGAGACAGAGGCGCTGGATGGAGTTGGTAGCAGATTATGATCTGGAGATTGGGTACCATCCGTGAAAGGCTAATCTGGTTGCGGATGCGTTGAGTCGGAAGAGGGCTGCTTCGGCTCACGAGCGTGATATGGAGGAGGTGGTGAGTGAGATTAGCACATTGAGGTTGTGCGTTATCTCACATGAGCCATTGGGGTTGGAGGCAGCTAATCAGGCAGATCTGTTGAGCAGGATTCGGGAAGCTCAGGAGAAGGATCAAGGGTTGATTGATACTTCTTGAGTTGCGGGTTCAGAGTATATGGTCACGGCAAATGGGACGATACTGGTGAATGGACGGGTTTGTGTACCCAAGGTGGAGAGTCTCAAGCGGGAGATTCTGAGAGAGGCTCATTCGAGCATTTTATCTATTCATCCGGGAGCGACTAAGATGTACCGGGATCTGAAGCGGTATTATCACTGGGTCGGGATAAAGAAGGATGTCGCGAGTTGGGTTGCAGCATGCAACGTGTGTCAGCTGGTGAAGGCTGAGCATCAGGTTTCGAGCGGATTGTTGCAGAGTTTGCCAATTCCGGAGTGGAAGTGGGATATGATTACCATGAACTTTGTAACGGGGTTGCCAGTGTCACGGACGTGTGAGGCGATTTGGGTGATAGTGGATCGTCTGACCAAGTCGGCACATTTTCTGGCCATCAAGAAGACTGATGGAGCGGCAATGTTGGCTAGGAAGTATGTGCGAAAGATTGTGAGGCTGCACGGGGTGCCAGTGAGTATAGTGTCAAACAGGGATCCGAGATTTACGTCTGAGTTCTGGAGGGCGTTTTAGGCAGAGATGGGCACTAAAGTGCACATGAGCACAACGTATCATCCTCAGACAGATGGGCAGTCGGAGAGAACTATTCAGACTTTAGAGGACTTGTTGAGGATGTGTGTACTAGATTATGGTGATCATTGGGCGGATCATCTGAACCTGGTTGAGTTTGCGTACAACAACTCATACCAGGCGAGTATTGGGATGGCTCCATATGAGGCTCTGTATGGGAGGCCGTGTAGGACACCATTGTGCTGGACTCAAGTGGGAGAGAGGAGCATGTTTGGTGCGGATTTTGTTTAGGAGACGACGGAGAATATCCGTGTCTTGAGGCTGAACATGAGGGAGGGTCAGGATCGGCAGAAGAGTTATGCCGATAGGAGACGGAAAGAGCTGGAGTTTGAGCTGGGAGATCTGGTGTATCTCAAGGCATCTATGTTGAGGAGTCCTAATAGATCCATTCCGGAGAATAAGCTGAGTCCGAGGTTTTTAGGTCCGTTCAGAGTGGTGGAACGGGTCGGACCAGTGGCTTATCGGTTGGAGTTACCTCAAAGTATGAAGGCTTTCCACAAAATCTTCCATGTTTCGATGCTGCGTAAGTGTCTGCATGAGTCTGAGGAGGTGTTGGCTAGGATCCCGGAGGATCTTTAGCCCAACATGATGTTGGCGGCGAGACCTGTGAGTATTCTCGAGAGGAGAGTCAAGGTGAGAGTCGTGTGGGACTGCGATGGTGTCGAGGAGGAGACTTGGGAACCAAAGGCGAGTATGAAGAAAAAGTTCCCGAAGTGGTTCGAGAAGCAAGCGGAGGCTTGAGTGTCTTTTCTGGTTTTCAGAGTCTGTACAGCGTGCTGCTGAGTTGTTGTTTTATGTATTTCCGTTTGTGTTGTAACGATTGACATTTTTTTAGATTTAATAAGATGGGTATTTCTTATTAAAGGTGGTTTATAAGAGGTGAGTTCTTATATGTTATGACTTGTGGAGTCATGGGTTGATATGACTGTCGCATATGTTACGCCGATGGTCGTACATGTTCTTTTTTTATTGCTGTACGATCATTTGGTCCAATGCAGGGTCAACGGTTGGTCGGACATGTTCTTGTTTGATTGTTGGACGGTCAATCGGGCAGTCCTAATCCGGACCATGGGGCGTGCATCGTTGATGTTCCGGATGAATATGGGCGAGTTTTAGGCGAGAGTGTTAGCCTTAGCAGGACGGGTTAAGGGATTCGAGTGTTACCTCGAAGGATACTGGCCGCGTTCGGGTCAGGTGGTGGAGACCGTAGTGAGACGGTGTTGCATGATTCGAGGTCGAATCCGTGTTAGTAGGGGAGAATTGTAACGCCCGTGAACCAAAAAGGAGATTTTTTTGGGCATGTGTGTCGATCCACGGAGTAAAATCAGACCGACGGTTTCAGTTTCTGATTTGCCGGTTTGGGGAGCGGTTTAGGGGACATCCTAGGGTTTGTATAAAAGGGTTGGAACAGACGCGTGTTGGTCTCATTTTGGCCGAAAATCAGAGAAAGAGGAGAATTCGAGAGAGAATCAAGAGAGATTGTGAGTTGTGTGTGATTGAGGGTGAAGGAGAGCTTCTGTTCGAGTGTTGGAGAGGGCAAACGACTGGGCAATTCGAGGAGGATTGGGGTGAAACTTTGAGGATAAGTTCTCCGATCTTTGGTCTCGATATGGGCGAAATCCGTTCATCTTTTTGTTGAATATTCGTTGAGTTATGGCTGTTTGAACTCGATAGGGTTATGTAGACTTGTTGCTGCGATCAGTCGGTTTCGGGAAGGCTTTCCGATCGAACCAGCACAATTTAGGAGACGATCAGCCTATATGTAGAAAACTCTCTCTGTCTAGTTTTCAAATCAGGTTTTTGATCCTGATTCTGAGGTATTAACCGTTCTCGGTGTGCTTTCAAAGTCAGTGTGTCGTTCCTGTCTTCTGAAATCCTTAGTCGGTTTAGGTGATTTTTGGAGGAGACGAACGGTTAGTCAAATCAGGTCGGATCGGGGTGAAACTTTGTGGGTAAGTTCTCCAATCCTTTTTCTTGATGTGGGTGAAAACCGTTCGTCAATGGGTTGAGTATTTAGGGAGTTATGATCGTTTTAACTGAGTAGGTTTCTGCAGTTTTCTGCTGTGATCAGTCCACTTAGAGGGAGGATTCCCGTCGAACCAGAAAGAGTCTGGAGACGATCCGTATACCGACGGGTAGCTTGTTCTGTCTAGTTTTCAGAACCGTTTTCCGATTCGGATTTGGCTAATCCGTTCGTCATGTGCGGGGCGTTCTTGTAGGCGTCATGTTCTTCATCTTTTCAATTCTTTCGAGGTGAGTGCGTGACCGTAGGTTTATCTGGGTAAAAGGATTGATCCCAATGCATTGTTTGATGATTTGATGGTTGATTCTCGTGTTATGGATGTTATGTGTTGTTTGGTGTTGTGGTTTGTCTCTTATGCCTGTGTGTATAACCTGTAGACGGGATGACCGTCTCACTGAGTATTTGTGATAATACTCACGCATCTCTTTTTGCTATGTGATGCAGGTAAAGACAAAGTATGATCGTGGAATCAGGGCGAGGACGAGATGGATGATCTAGTGGTCTCGTTTGTGTGGATTATTAGATTGTTAGGTTGTTAGTGATTCGATATAGAACGGTCTAGGATGTTGAATGATTGGTTATTGGTTTATGAAGTATTATTTAATGGTTTATTTGCATAATTGATTTCCGCTGAATGTTTGCTGTATTGAGAATTTTGAGCATGTTGAGGGTTAACATTTATGGGGATGGTAATTCGGTGCTAATTTATATATAAACAAAAAAAAAACGGGTCGGGTTGTTTCAGAGCCAACCGTGACACACTTAACTGTGACCATTGCAGCAAATGGCACAACATCTCTGTAAAAGTATCTCCATGCCACCATCTCTTCTTCTGCGTCTCTTGACATAAGATCTGATGTCTAGACTTTCAAAAACAAATCTTAGAAGTCAAATCTATAGATTAGGCAAATTGTCATAGTTTGGGACTTCACCAAGGCACTTACTCTTGGGAAACCTACTAAACCTGGGCGCATTACGCTTGGGCTGGTCCTCACGTGTGAGGTTGTGTAATAACCGTGAACGTGGTCGGAATATAGGCGGCTTGTGCTGAGCCTCATGTACTACGTTTTGGCCTTGGCCAGGTAGAGTCAAAAATATCATGAATTTTACCATCATTCTCCTCCTCCTTAGACGCCTGGAAAGTATGCCATTCCAAGGATTAATTAAATAAATATCCCCCACATCTAAACTAGTTCACTGCGATATATGATCGTTAATCCGAATAAACTAAACTATTGCAAATTAAACCAAAAGTTACAACCATGTTTAAATTGATTCAGTTTTCTACAATAATATAAACCAAATCCGTCAAACACTGAAAGTTATTTGAAAAGTAATGATATGTTTGATCAAAACTGCATATGATTTTTCATAAAATTATTTTTCCAAATGCAGTATTGAACAGGTCCACTATGAAATATCAGCATAACTGTGTCCAACCCAAAACACATGAATCAACATCTAAACCATCCATCAAACCGACCATGTTTTGACATCAAAGAGGTATGAATTCTTTAAAAAAAAGATGGAGGTAAAACCTTAGATATGGTGAAGTAGAAAATAGAGATTCCTATCAGCGTGTTCAAGACTATAGCGTAGTAAATCACAGATCGTAAGAGCCGTGGCTGCGTCTCGGCTTTTTGTAAAACAAACACATATGCATTCATTTGAATAATTAAGTGCATATATAACCATTTGAAAGTTGAAACACTACATGATATAATATATTTGTATGTCGAATATCTGTTTGTCAGGTGGGATACCAAGAAGTTCTCCAAGATAAACACGGCCTCGGGCACGTTCTTCCGGCGAGAATTCGGTTACTATGTCAAAGAAAAACGGAGAGAATTATTGGGGCTAGGGTTATATGAATTCACAAAGCCATCATATATATAGGATCGGATGGCCGTGGTGATGGTGGAGCATAAATTCGATGGAGGATCGTGTCTTTAGGCGTTAAGAGAGATGGAAATGAGACCGAATTGAAGGATCTGAACATTTAGTGGTATAATTTTGGAGGAGGTGAATCGTGTTGTCTGTTTCGATTCACTGTAATAGTGGCTGGAGTGGTCTTCAATTAGGGCTGTGGAGGAGTTTTTGTTCGGCGTCGGAGAGGTTATCACATAGAAGAGGATGCAAAAAGAAAACTTGTGAGCTGGGTTCAATCAAAATGGGCTTTTAGTTAAAAATGGAAGACTTATATATCTCCTCTATAATTTGAAATCGAAAATTGTGTATATATTTTTAATTTAGAGAGTAATGACATGGCAGTTTGATTGGTTGATTATATTCATCATTACTAATGACATGGCAGTTTGATTGGTTGATTATATTCAGCATTATTTTTGCTGATGTAGCATGCCTTAGAACTCACAAATTCTCTCCCTTTTATATAAAGGAGATTCCATAGAAATTACCAATCGCATAATCACATTTCTTCAGAAAACCCACACTTAAAGACTTTGATTGGTAACATGCGTAATCACATCTAAAAACGCGATTCCGCAATTTTTTTAACAATAAATAAAATTTGCATAATGCTAAAAAGATTCAAAAATAAAGGTTTGCGTTGGCTTAAAACAAATACAAAGAAATTTTTATTAGACAAATAAGTGAGTGTTATCCATTTTTCTGTGGAAGCAGTTGATAATTAATTACTTTACTAATTTTTCTTATGTATTTTCCAGTACCGTCTCTATCATAAATCAACTCAACCACCACCACTAATAACATAGGTTGCATGGAAACTCCAACCAAGGTCCATTTTCCATTTTGGAAACGTTTCGAAATCAAAAACGCGATAGAAGCGTGTTTCTTAAAATTTTCAATTTGGAAAACACGATTTTTGATTTCGAAACAAATTACATAAATACTTCGAAAAATAAGGATCTATTTATTATTTTTAATAAGTTTCTAATTATGAAACACTCATATTATTTTTTTCTCTCAATTTTTGACTTGTTTTTATCTTTAATTAAACTATTTAATATTTATGTAATAGATTTATAATGTTTCAAATATATATATTTAATATTTTTTTAACTTTTGATTTTTTTCATGATATATATTTATTTAAAACATTTCCGTTTTCTCATTATTTAGAAAAAAAACTCGCTTCTGTATTTTTTAACGTTTCGCTTATGCATACCGTTTCGAATTCCATGGAGTTTAGAATATAACCATTAGTCGTTGCCTGAAGTGTTAAGACATATTATTATTTTATTGATCTTCTCAATAGTTTTACCTTTACTAATTACAAATGTTTAATGTGAGGACTAAGGTGAAGATTGAGACGGACTGCGCAAACTTGATTTCTATGATGACACAACCGCTAAATTGGCCATCTTTTAAAGTGGAGCTTGACTGGTTCATTATGTTAAAATATATCTTTGTATCCTTTAGTTTAGTTCATATCCCACAGATAGATAATGTCCAGATCGATTCCCTTGTAAAGGAAGCTCAAACACAAGGTTATATTTTCTCCCATGTAAGTCAACATTTCCGTTTGGAGTTACCCGTCAGAAAAACCATCCAACCGATAACACTTGATTTAATATATAGTAATTATTGAAAAAAAAAAATATTGATTAAGATGATAACACAATAACCATTAACTTTAAAGCATATTTATATGAAACCTAAAAATTGTATACACAACTGGTTTGCTTCAATTTCATATTTTTAATAGGTTTTTTTTTATGATATATCAAATGAAATCTAAATATATAGGTAAAATTTATTTATAAATATTTATAGTTTATCATCCCGCAAAATTTATCCAATCGCACAAAATTTCACTCCGCAAATTTTCATTCTACATAAAAAATCATTCTACAATTTTTTTCATTTTCCGTCATTTCGTATTTATAAAGATTTATCTATGGAGGATCATCATTAATTACTGGTCAACCTCTCCCACCCCCTTCTACCTTATTTAAAACTAGAGATTTTCTACGCGTTACGTGGATTAAAAATTTAACATAATAAAATATGCAACAATTTTAACTTATTGATTATTCGTGTATTTAATAGTACAAAAATTGTTGTTGTACTAAATAATTATCTAGGTTAGAAGACCAAGCATTTGGAGCAAATTTTTGGACATATACAATGTTATATGTGAAAAGAATAGACTGTTCGTTAACAAATATTACCGCATATGCATATGATAGATATATTATTTTGCACATATCCGCAACTTGTATATCTTTTAATTTATCAATATTCACTTCGGTTCCCTAAAAAAATTATTGGTCGTCTTTTTCGTGCATCAAATACGTTTGTAAAAAAAAAATATTGATCAGACAAGTTGTAGTATGTTTTGCTTCTATCGAGACATCTGCATTGTCTCAACAGAGATGTTGAAATGCATCTTTG
The DNA here is from genome assembly GCA_964056655.1 of Arabis hirsuta. Taxonomy (NCBI): domain Eukaryota; kingdom Viridiplantae; phylum Streptophyta; class Magnoliopsida; order Brassicales; family Brassicaceae; genus Arabis; species Arabis hirsuta. The sequence goes on from OZ053307.1 coordinate 25,873,428, forward strand.
TGTTTTATTTCATTAGCACCTTAAATTATAAGAAAAAAATAATTGATGTTTGATTGTATTTTTTTGCTCATTTTTCATCGCTTTTCTACGATTTTTATCTTTCACATCGATTCATTTGTGAATTATTATGTTTTTCTGGATTCAGAATTTGTGGAGGAGTAATGTTTCTTTTCGAGAGCATTGGTTAGGATATGATTGACAATTTTAGCATTCTAACAACATTTAAATTCCTAAAATCACTAATTAATTTTCTCACACTATTTTTTAAAATTTATTAAAAACACTTAATTTTTTCCATTAAATAAATCAAAAAAAAAATTGTCAAAAGAATAGGTGACACAATACTCTCATAACTTGGGTTTAAAAAAATCTTGAAATAATATATAAGTTTTACAAATTCTATCTATATTCTACTCCCAATAACCCCCCCCCCCCCCCTAAATTGTCTTCACATCCTCGATTAATGTATGTAAACTAGATAAACGGAAACGAGAAACGGTGTAAAATTCATAATACGTGATTAATAAAAAAATATTCTTTAAAAATACATCAAGTAAACAATAACTGTAAGAGAAATACAAAAACATTTTTGTTCCCGAATAATACGTAGACTACTAAAAATTTCTTTATTAATACTCATACGAACATCCGTGAAAATTTGACATTCATCTTTTAACGAATGTTAACCCGATAAATTAAAGTTAAATTAGAATTCGCTTAAAACGTTTTTTTTTCGTTTATCGGGTTAACACATATTTTAACAGATTTTAACCCGAAAAGCATAAACGGAAAACAATGTTAAATTATAAATAACTGACTAATAAAAACTTTAGTAAAACCAATAGCGCATTCAACATCTACTCCAAATACATTACCAAAAAAAAAGACTTCTACTCCAAATAACTAAGAGAGATCTTGTTCGTTTCAATTTCATTATGTCAGCGACATGCGACCGTAGTCTATTTTTTGTATTAAAACGAATAGTTTCAATCTCATATAAGCTAGACACACAAATAATTAAACTCAAAAATCTTGTTAATTCAAAACCAATTCACATTGAACTATAAACTATTCTTCTTTTGATGTTCACAACTGATGTTAAATTATTTCACTCTACAAAACAAGTTACAGGAAGAGATCGGCAAAAGCAACAAATTATTTTTTTGCGTTTTAATTTATTAAGTTAATCGTGACACCAAAAAAATTATTGGGTTAATATTCGTTAAAATACGAATGTTATATTTTCATGATTTGTTAGTATGAATATTAATAAGAAAATTAATAGTTCATGTATTATTCATTTGCAACAATAACTATAAAAAAAAATTATCTAAAACAATCTACTTTTTTATAAGATTACTAAGATAACTTTTTTAATTTTTTTATTGTCCAAATAATCTATTTTACATATTTTCTTTTTCATAATACCAAAAATATCTTTATTAACTAACTAATATTATAAATAAAATAAGTTTAATTACTAAAAAATTTCAAATAGGAAAATAGATACAAAATTTAAAAACCATTATCAACAAAATACAAAACACTCGAGAAATCTGTCAATGTTTTTGCAGATTATGATTATTATTTTTTGTAAAATCTACATTTTTTTGGCAAAGTCTGCCAATGCCACGGCAGAGTCTGTTAATGTCTCGGCAGAATCTACTAATATTTTTGGTAGATTCTGCCTTTTTCAAGATACCGGCAGACTCTGTTAATATATCGGCAGAGTCTACCAATGTTTTGACAGAATCTACCAATGTTTCGGCAGATTCTGCATATTTCTAGATATTGGCAGAGTCTACCAATATCTCGACAGAGTTTACCAATGCTTTGGCAGAGTCTACCGAAGGATCTACCAATGTTTCGGCAGAGTTTGTCAATACATCGGCAGAGTCTACCAATCTTTCGGCAGAGTCTGCTGATACCTCAGTAGAATCTACTAATGTTTCGGCAAAGACTATGTTTTTCTAATAGACGCTTTAAAAGTCTTCTAAAATGTTAGTAGACTTATATCTCAGTCAGCTAGTCTACCAATATCTCGACAAAGTTTACCAATTTCTCGGTAGAGTATTCCAATAATTTAGTAGAGTCTGCCAATATTTTGGTAGAGTTTGTCAAGGATAATTTTGGTATTATATAATAAAAAAAATCTAGAGTAGGTTATTTCAGCAATTAAAAAAAAGTAAGATCATTATAGCTATTTAAATAAAAAATAGGTTACTCTAGCTAATCTCCAAAAAAAAACTATAATTCATAATATAGTAAAACATTAAAGAGAGATAGAAAAAATTAGAGAGAATAAAGAATTTGGTTAGTTGATGTATTATATTTTTTTTAGCTTATATATGCCAATTTCTCTTATTCAGAAAGCAAAAGAAATATGAATATTTTTTTTTTAGTTATAATGTAGCTGATTTTAAAACTTTTTTAGTAATCACATGATTTTGACTTCTCGTTTCCGTTTATCGGATTAACGTTCGTTAATTCTATGTTGTTGTGAAGACAATTTCAAATTTCTCACTTCACATATTGAATGGATAATCTAATTAGTTCATATATTTTTCTTAGAAATATTCGTTAGATTTGTAAGAGTTTTTTCCAATTAATTATCAAATGGAACACAAAAAAAAACAATCCAAGCCGTATGTAGGAGCTGGGCGCGTGAAGTTCACGAAAACGGACCCACAAAACGCGTAATGTCGTTTATGTAGATCAGACAGGCACCGACGTAAACGGAACGGGGACGTAAACGGAACGGGGATCTAGCGGCGCCTACGTTGTTATCATAATTTTTTGAGTAGAGTGACAAACGGCGCTTTAACGGCATCTCACACTACTCCTCGTTATTAACAAACTAATCAAAAATTCTCCACTGTCACTGTAATGCGTATCTTTATAATCATGAATATTAATCTTCATAATCATGAATCAATTATCATTTTTAATCCAGTCGTTTTCTTTTTTCTTTTTGGCATCCACTACCAATTCCTTTAAGAAAAATGTAAACTCGACTGCAAATGTTTATGAGATGTGAGGGTTATAGATGTGTAAAATGTCCGTCTTGATCCTTATTTGTTTATTTTATTTTATTTTGATAAACCGTAAAAACCTCTTCCAAATGTCATAATCCCTTCACTTAGGCTTAATGGCTTATTTTGTTTTCTCTTCCAATCTGCCATGAGTCCTCGTAGCTCGTCCCCAAGGATTTTGACTCCATATGGATCTCTAGAAATTATTCATAGTTCTTTGATTCTTTCGTTTTAATTGAACCATATAGGCCTGCATATATAATTATAGGCATCTTCTAGTTAGTGAAAGTGAATGTAATGTATATAAATATCTTCCGAATTGAAATATCAGAATCAAGTATATATAGTTATCATAGTATTTACATAATAGCTATATATAGATTTCAAAATGAATATATACAGCTTGATCCTCGAAACTATATTATTTACTGAAAAATTAAAAAAAACCACTTTTTGCACTTTTTATATGCACATTTGCAAAAATATCATTTATGGATGTTTATTTGTAAAAATACCACTAATTATAGATTTTTAAATCATATATCTTAAAATTGTAAACACTAAAAAATATTTTGACCTCTAAACCCCCTTAAACCCTCGTAACTAAACCCTAATAGAACATAATTAACTCAAATATAAATAATATAAAGAAAAAAATAAAGTGGCATTTTTATAAAAATTTCAAAAGTGTGGCATTTTTGTAAAGTGACACTTGAAAAGTAAATTTTTTTGAAAATTTTCATTATTTAAAACATAAAAGTAAAGAGAAACTTCGCTATAATTAATAATAATAAGAAGACATAAAACCATAACCATATATTTTCTTAACGAAAAACAAGAGGTGCCACAAGTCACCAAAACGTTGGTCCAAATTTGTTAATGGAAGAAAGGTTAATTGAGGATGATGGGCACATGTTGAAATTCCTCGTGGAAGCTAAGGTTTAATCATTTCGGAGTGAGATCAAAGCATATGGGACATGGATTGAGACCTAAGTATACTCTCGTACGTAGGTCTACGAACCTCAAAACAAAAGTAAAACAGATGTAATGCGGATGAATACTATTTCCTATTTATATTTTTAGAATGATAAAGAAAAATAATTATTCTTCTAACATGATGGATCCTATTATATAAAAGAGAACGTGCACGATGAAAATGCGATACATAGGTAAAATTGTAACTCACGGGATCGTGACCCGTGTCTATTATTGATCGGATGATGACATATATTAAAAAATAAATATAATTAAGAAAAGTAAAAATAAAAATGGAAAACAAATATTATCGACGAATGTTTGACACTTAACCAAAATTATAATTCACCAGATCATAACATGTATTCAATATTGATCAGACGAAGACATGTGTTAAAACTTGAAATTAATTAAGAAAAAAAAATAATTGTCAAAACAACTAACCAAATAGTAAAAAAAAAAATTTCTAACAATCCCAAATAGTTAGGAAAAAATAATTTAAATAATTTAAACAAATTATAAAAATAAAATTAGGAAAGAAAATAAGGAGACTATAAACAATAAAAAAAGTAGAGAGGAAATTAGAAAATTAAATTAAGAAGCAAATACGAATGATAAAACAAAAGAATTTTTATAGATTGAAAAAAAATTAAAAAAGAAGGAAATCTCATCGTTAACGTTTATAGAGAAATTTAAAAAAATTCAACTTATCAAATGCCATTCAAAAATGCTACTTTTTCAAAATATTTGCAAAAATGTCACTTTTTCAAACAAAAAAAATCACTATATCATTTATGTTTGGGTTAACTATGTTGTATTAGGGTTTAGTTTTGAGGGTTTAAGGGGTTTTAGGGGTCCAAACATTTTTAGGGTTTATAATTTATAATTTTAAGATTTAAGCTTTAAAAAAATATAATTAGTGGCATTTTTGCAAATGGACACCCCTAAGTGGCATTCTTGCAAATGTACACACCAAAAATGATATTTTTACAATTGCCCCAAATTTATATGCACAAACATACCAAAGAAAAAAAATTCTATAAATATATTTATTTTGTAAACATAGTTATAGAATATTACAAAGAAAATATAAATATTATATCTATACTTTTCAATGTAAGATTTGACGAGTATAGATCTCTATGAACAATAAACTGATGACATCAATGATATTTTTCAATCATAGATTTATATATAATGTTTGATAAAAATATTATAAAATATTTTAATAGGTTTTATGAGATTATTCACATAAATTTATTGTTTGATAATTTAACTATATAATATTTTAGTTGTTATAAGATTTTATCATATAGTTAATATAAATTGATAATATGTAAGAATATTTGTTTTTGTTATTAAGAATATGATGTGAATTCTATTTATGTATATAGTAATTTTTGGCATGCATAATATGAATTAGGACATGAGAATTAAGATATAAATTAAATTTTAATAGTTTAAAATCTATATTTAAATATTTCAAAATATTTTTGTAATTAAATGGATTACTAACTAAAATTTAAATTTTGATATTAATATTTTTTAATATGTTTATCTGTGTATTAATGTGGATTATATTCTAGTATATGTATAATGCATAGGATAAAATAAAAAGATTATGGAAGAAAGATGAGATATGTAAATCTAGTCACAATAACATGCCATGGAGCCCAGCGAACCCATCACCGTGCTTCTTCTTCTTGTCGTTTTCGCACATGTTAATTATTAGCTTATTATAAATTACAATTTCAATATCAAACCTAACTAATTCATCATCTCATCGACTTTTAATCAGTCGGTGTGTTATTGTGAATTTAATTTGGTTTATTTTGTTATTCGTTTTATTGTTGGGTAATTAGTATCAATAACCATAAAAAAAAATTATATCTAAAACTCGAACTAAATACACTAATTTTAATTGTTATTATTTGGCTTTGTATAGCCATTTTGATTACTTAGTTGATTATTAATTATTATTTTTTTGGTTATTGAAATTGTTTAAGCATGATGAGCTTGTAATACTCCGGTTTGATCCAAATATTTTTAAGAGTTAATAACATTTATAGATATAGTTTGGAGGGTTTTTTTTTTAAAATCAGACACTTTTCAAAAAAATGAACTTATGGCACTGTTTATTTTCTTAAAATCCAATTATTTTCAAGAGTTAATAACATTTATATGTTGTAAAACTAAAGGGATAGATTGAATTGGTTGTGTCTTATTCCATCAGTAATCAAGAGTATAAATAGGATTACAAATAGGCAAAGTCTAGATGGAATAGGAATTCTAGAACCATCTAGAACATGGGCCGGATATGGGCCGGTTATGGACATCCTCATAATGATTTCATAACACTCCCCCTTGGATGACATAACCGTGCTAGATGCTAAAGATCATTGTAATGTGCTTGGGGATGTTGCCTCATTAAAACCTTACCAGGAAAACCCAGTGGAACAAAACCATGGTGAAGGAAAAAGAGTGCAACACACATTACTCCCCCTTGTTCGAAGCATCACTGAAGATCTTTGAGTCTTCGCATTCCAATCTGATGTATGAGCTTCCGGAACGTCGACGTTGGCAACGACTTAGTAAATAGATCGGCTGAGTTGTCACAGGATCGAACTTGGACCACTCGAACTTCGCCAGACTTTTGTAGTTCGTGTGTGAAGAAGAACTTTGGCAATATGTGCTTCGTTCGGTCACCTTTGATGTAGCCGTCCTTGAGTTGTGCAATGCAAGTCGCGTTGTCCTCATACATGATGGTTGGTTCCTTGTCTTCAACCATGCCACAATCAGATCGGATGTGTTGAGTCATCGACCTTAACCAGACACACTCTCGGCTAGCTTCATGGATCGCCAAAATCTCTGCGTGATTAGATGAAGTAGCTGCAATGGTCTGCTTCATGGACCGCCATGATATCGCTGTGCCTCCGTGGGTAAACACATAACCTGTCTGCGATCTAGCGTTATGCGGATCCGATAAGTAACCTGCATCAGCAAAACCAACTAAAACTTCCTTGTTATGGTTAGTGTAAAATAAACCTAAGTCCTTCGTTCCTTGTAGGTAACGTAGGATATGTTTGATACCGTTCCAGTGTCTTTGAGTTGGACATGAACTAAATCTAGATAGGAGATTCACGGCAAAACATATATCTGGTCTAGTGTGACTAGCCAAATACATTAAGGCTCCTATAGCACTGAGGTATGGCATTTCCGGACCGAGAATTTCCTCATCGTCCTTCCTTGGACCGAATGGATCGTTTTCCAAACTTAGGCTTCTCACAACCATTGGGCTGCTCAATGGGTGAGCCTGGTCCATATTAAATCTCTTGAGTACCTTTTTAGTGTATGCCGATTGATGCACAAGAATTCCATCATTAGTGTACTCAAGCTGTAACCCCAAACAGAATTTTGTTTTACCTAGGTCTTTCATCTCAAACTCTTTCTTGAGGTATTCAACTGTTTGGGCGATTTCCCAAGAGGTCCCAAGGATGTTTAAATCATCCACGTATACTGCTATGATTACAAATCCCTTGTTTGCAAACTTCTTTATAAAAATACATGGACTTATGGGGTCGTTCTTATAGCCCTCTTTGACTAGGTACTCACTCAATCTATTGTACCACATACGCCCACTTTGTTTAAGTCCATATAGGGATTTGTTCAGCCTTATGCAGTGTTGTTCTCGAGAACCTTTCTTATCTTTGAGCTCAATACCCTCTGGGACTTTCATATATATCTCATTATCCAGTGGACCATATAAGTATGCGGTCACTACGTCCATTAGCCGCAAATCCAAATTTTCTCTTATAGTCAGACTTATTAAGAATCTAAAAGTTGTAGCATCCACCACAGGGGAGTATGTCTCCTCATAGTCTATTCCTGGTCTCTGTGAGAATCCTTGTGCAACTAACCGTGCTTTGTATCTCACGATTTTACCATGTTCATTCCTTTTCCTCACAAAGACCCATTTATGTCCAACTGGTTTAATGTCATAAGTTGTCCGGATTATTGGACCAAAGACATCTCTTTTCCTTAATGAATTTAACTCCACGTTTATAGCTTCTTTCCATTTAGTTCAATCCTTACTTTGAGTGCACTCTTATATTGACGTAGGTTCTGGATCCTCGGTTATATCCATAAGTTCAAGTGCTACCTTAAATGCAAATATATCATCAATTTCTACACACTTTCTGTTCCATTATATTCCAGACATAACATAATTTATTGAGATCTCATTGTTATCAGGAACTTCAGGCCGAGCCTCATTGTTTGGTACCATCGGTTCGGTTATGTCTGGGGTTCCCTGGACCTCGGATTCCTTAACCACGGATTCAACACCTTTCTTTAATTTCCGAGGGTTCTTATCTTTGGAACCTATTGGCCGGCCACGTTTTAATCGTGTTTTAGACTCTGTAGCAACTTGATTGTGTCCCTCTTGGACATCAATACGAATTGGTGCATTAACAGCTGGTATATATGACTTAGTTACTCTTTTCGGGTCAGCAAAGGAATCTGGCAATTGATTAGCTAGCTTTTGTAAATGTATTATCTTTTGGACTTCTAATTCACATTCTTGAGTCCGAGGATCTTGCCATGTTGAGGACGTTTGATTCCATGTAATTTCCTTTACCAGCTCATTATTATCTCCTCCTAATGTTGGATAAACGGATTCGTCAAAATGACAATCCGCGTACCTGGCCTTAAATAGATCACCCGTGGTTGGCTCAAGGTACTTAATAATCGTGGGAGAATCGTATCCAACATATATCCCCATCCTCCTTTGAGGGCCCATCTTTGTTCTCTGTGGTGGTGCAATCGGTACATAAATGGCACATCCGAATGTCTTAAGATAGGATATGTCTGGCTCTCGACCCGTGATCAATTGTGATGGGGAATACTTATGTTCACTAGATGGCCTGATGCGAATTAACTCTGCTGCATGTAAAACTGCATGTCCCCAAGATGAGACCGGGAGTTGTGATCTCATAAGCAATGGTCTGGCTATTAATTGTATGCGTTTAATAAATGATTCTGCCAAACCGTTTTGTGTATGTACATGTGCCACAGAATGTTCAACACTTACCCCCATGGACATACAATAATCATTAAACGCTGGGGATGCGAATTCACCAGCATTATCAAGGCGTATGGTTTTTAAAGGAAAATCTGGAAAATGTGCCCTTAACCGTATTATCTGGGCAAGTAATCTTGCAAACGCCAAATTTCTAGTTGATAACAGGCAGACATGTGACCATCTCGTAGATTCATCAATAAGGACCATAAAATATCTAAATGTCCCACAAGGTGGGTGTATCTAAATATCTAAATGAGTTTCCCTAGTGAACATGCTTCACACGTGAGATTCTTTGGGATAACTCTTCTTTCTTTCAATGTGTGCCCATTAGTATTTGTTAATAGTTTTCGCATCATGTTAGAACCGGGATGGCCAAGCCGGTTATGCCAAAGAGTGAAATTCTCGGTAAACGCTTTGTTTACCGTGGCATTTGCTTCTATCATATTGATCTTAGCACAATAAAGGCCTGTAGAAACGGCAGGTATAGCCTATAGGACTTTCTTATGGCCTTGGGCAAATTCGAATATTTGAAGGAACTCTTTGTTACCTTCGCCCTTAGTCTCAATATGAAGGCCATTTATTCGAATATCTTTAAAGCTCAATAAGCTTCTCTTTGAGCTGGGTGAATATAATGCATTAGAAATTTCTAGATGCGTGCCCTTAGGTTACAAAACATGGGCCTGGCCGTGGCCTTCAATCATATTGGCTATACCCGCAATGGTGGTCACATTTGCCCTTTTAAGTGTAAGATCAATGAAATATCTTTTGTCTCTTAGAATCGTGTGGCTTGACCCACTGTCCACAACGAACACATCCATACCACCATTCATTCTTCAAAATAATAAACACATCTTTAGATACTTTAAAATAACACCCTTTTATTCCATTAAGTTCAAAATAAGAGCAATAAAACAAAATCCAAAACATAAACTAGAAAACGTAAATGCAAATCATAAAAGCAAATATAAAACAGAAAATCGAAAAAATTAAAAATTTGAAACATTTATCTTAATTTCGACATCTGAAACGTTTATCTTAATTTTCTAAGTTTCATGAAAAATTAAAATCTAGGTGTATAATGCAATACAAGTCACGAATGCATAATGTTTGATTTAAACAAGTTTTATGTTTTCTAACAAGATATTCTTAACTAGCAACCTAGCATAAGATATCTATATGTTTATGATGCAAACCTATCATGTGAATTCTAAACCGTTTATGATGATTGAATTTTAATATGTCCGGTTTTTAAGCAAAGCATGTTGGGTCAATTGATTATGATGCAGTTTCAGTCAATCAGGTTTAACAATCAATTAGAACAATCAATTTATTCAAACTAACAGGTGGGTTCAATTAGATCATGCAACCAAATTCGATTTTGACTAAGAAGGGTTTTCGGGCAGAAGGTTCTTTGTCGATCGACGGAATCTTAGTATCGATCGACAAGGGTTCAATTCAAGCAATAGGTTTCGGGCAGAGAGTTCCGCGTCGATCGACGGAAGCCTAGTGTCGATCGACACGGGTTCAATTCAAACGACAGTTTTAGACAGAGAGTTCTATGTCGATCGACAGAGGTGAAGCCTGTCGATCGACACCGGTTTAATTCAAGCAAAACAGTCCAATTTTAAGTGATTTAAGTTAGATGCAAATTAGGGTTCCATTAAGGTGATCAATTATGAAACAGGATGGAATTAATCAAACAAACAAACGGTAATATGAACAAGCGTGATCAAATTTTAGGGTTTCTTGGTTTTAATGATTTTAGGGTTTTATCGTTCTAGGGTTTTATAGTCACTTACCTTAACCTCTGCTTTTGTTTGAATTGATGATTTAAGGATGCTCTTAGTTCGCCGTAACCTTGGTAGGCTGTATGAACTTTTCTTGTTGAGATCGAGCTAAGCTTCGTCCGGACTTTGTTGATGGAGGCTTAGATTTTCGAAAATTAGGGTTTAGAGAATTCGAAGGCTTTTGAGAGAGAGTATCGTGCTGATAACGTGTTGTAAAACTAGAGGAATAGATTGAATTGGTTGTGTCTTATTCCATCAGTAATCAAGAGTATAAATAGGATTACAAATAGGCAAAGTCTAGATGGAATAGGAATTCTAGAACCATCTAGAACATGGGCCGGATATGGGCCGGTTATGGACATCCTCATAATGATTTCATAACATTATAGATATTTTTTAGAATTCTTTTTTCAAAATAGACATTTTTCAAGGAAGAATCATTTATTACACTGTTTATTATTTTTGAAAATCCGAAATTACTCCGCGTGAACATGAAAACCGTGGATGCATTGTCGTACGTGGATTATAACACCCTTAATCTAGACCCCAAATCTCCTTTGAATTTAACACGATTCGTTTTGCTAATCCTATGCATAAACCATTTTTTTACGTCAAACACCATTTTATTAAGTTTGCAACAAAAGATTTTTCTAGAGACAGCCAATAGGATACATACAAACTTATATATGAGAAAATAAAATCTCGAATTTTTATATTCCTAACGAGACTATAGACTCGGATATTCGTATAATAAGATTAATTTTATACTTTCTCTGTAATATTTTAAATGATTTTTAAAGTTTCTATACACAAATTAAAAAACTATTTAATTTTTTATTTTTCAACATAAAACCACCAATTTCAATACAATTTAACCAATAGAAAACTAATCTGTAGAATTTAAAGAGTCAAAAACAATAAATACGTAATTAATTTTATTTTAAAAACTTAAAACATCATCTAATTTGTAACAAAAAAATCTGTCTAAAAAATTATTTAATAAGGAGGAAGTACTAACCAGAAGAAACTTTTTTATAAGCAAGCAAAAGTCTTCACGTGAAAACGCAAAAACTGGCCACTCTGTTGAATTGGTAATCAATGAGATCAACTTCATCCAATCAGTAGCGAAGGAAATGCTCGTCAAGGGGATTGACATCAAACAATCCATGGGCCAAAGCAGCGAGGAAATTACCACATCTCAATGCCAGTACTTTCACAAGATATTACAATAGCATTAATCAATATGTATATATACAAAATAGTCAGTAAAACGAAAATACGTATATAAAACCAAAACGAAAACACACACATATATATAATTTACAAGTATCATTTTTAACATTTAAAATTTTTAATAGACTTATTTACAATAACCACACAATAACATCAAACATGTTACACATAAAGGGAAAAAAAAGTTTTAAGAGACTCTATGGTAAATACTAAATAGTGGCTCTAAATTATATTAATTAAGTTGATGTGCTATACTGGTATATGGTGATTGTGAAGTATAATGATTTAAATTACGTAATATATATATTTGGTATAGCTGTTACTTGTTAGAGATGTTTTCTCCATTAAATATAAATTTTGATAGCATTGTCCCCTACCCAAATTATGAGTTTTTTTTTTTTTTTTTTATTTTATCACCATTTAACCGATAAAATGGTTTTTCTAACGGATAATCCAACGAAAATATCTGATTTACATGGGAGAATATATATAACTTCGTGTTCGAGCTCTCTTTGCAAGAGAGTCGGCCCGGACACAGGGCCGGTCCTGAGAATCTAAGGGCCACAAAAAAAAAATTGGACCGATAATTATTGATATTTTGAAAGAAAAAAAACCAAACGTTTAAAAGGCTAATCGAATCTTTCACCTCTTCTTTACTCTACGCCCATGAACCAATTGAACTAAATAAACTTTATGCATATTTATGGGCCGATAATATATATAAACAAAACATCAAAAAATTTGGGCCGAAAGCACTAACTTGGTCCGCTTGCCCTCAGGGCCGGCCCTACTCGGACATTACCACTACGCGAGATATGAAATAAAATAAAAGATATAAAAGATTGTCTTAACATAACAAACCAGTCAAACTCTGCACTGAAAGATGGCTAGTCTAGTAGATGCGTAGTCATAGAAATCAGGTTTACACAGGCCGTCTCAATCCTCATTGAAAAGAGTTCCCTCTCGCTTAGACATTCTATCGGTCAAAGCAGCCCGTCAAATTCAGCATGAAAGTAAAGAGGTTCGTATAGTCTCTTAGGCACCACTCTAGTCCACTGACCGGACCATTATCGATTCAAGATGCATCGATCTGGCATGTAGAAACACAACCAGATAGTGCTTTTTACATGAAATGCCGAAGCTTTTCGGGAGTTCGGATTTTCTGTATTTGGCTCAGACCCAAATTATGAGTTATTACCAAAATATGGCATTTCACTTTTGTTCGGGTAAAATTAAAAAGCGAAGGCTAAATCACATTCATTACCTTACATGTACAGTTTCTAGATCAGTCTGCTATCAACTGAGTCCTCAAAACATTACTAATCTGAGGAATATGTTTCTAACTTACATTATTGGTCTTTGTCCCTTCCACAAACTGTAAAAGTGATGTGACGCTGATGCTTTTTGCCGAGGGTCTTCCATGTGGATCCATTGCAAAGCTTTTAATTTTTGTCCCTTATTTCTTTCATAAAAATAATTCAATTAACAAAAACTTATTTTTTTCTCATACGCACATTATTAAGTTTTTAATCTAAGCTATGGTACCAGAGTAACATTTGCTCAAACTAATAGATTACAAATTCTAGTCAACAAAAATGCGTTATAAGCATATTTCATTTAATAATTGGTTAACATATTTTTCTTTTTGTAACTATCAAAGAGTAAAATCAATCAAACATTATAAAAAAATGTTTAAGCATAAAAAAATATCGTAGGAAAAAAATGAAGACCCCAAATGTCGTGTGAAGAATTTGAACCAAACTGACAATAACATGTAACTCACTAGTCAATATATGCATAGAACTGTTAAGTTTTGATGTTTTTACGTTGTGAACATTCGCTAATTTGTTATAATGCTGAATTTCTTTTACTGCATACAGTTGTGTCTGATTCGTTCATATGTGTTCATTGCATAGACTATACTGAAAATCTATAAAGCAATCTTGGTTAGATATAGTTATTATTTGAATTGAATATTAAATGATAATGTTGAGGATGATGTCTTAGGTCTGACATAAACGCTTAACACTAGCATGTTCGAAATGTCAAATAATGAAACATTGCCAAATAAAAACTGACAAAAGTAAAAAAAAATGTTAGATTTCGTAGCAGAGGTTAACAAAAGTTCATTTTCTTACAAATAAATTTTTCTACTGCATTCACAAACAACCATTCATAAATCTCTAAATCAAATATCTTTAGACCATCTATAAAAATATAATAATAACCTTTTTTTTCCACAATATAGAAAATAAACATTTGTTTAAATGTTAGTTAATGCAATTAAACTACTACCGATTAGTCTCTTAAATTATTCGGAAAGCTCCAACTAATTCACTAATACCAATTTATATATATATATATATATTTTAACTGAGAGTAGGCGACGAAACCAGACCAACGACTCTCACACTGAGATTTTGCTCTTCTCTGATCTTTTCATTTCATTTTTTTTTTTTTTTTGAAAAGGATCAATTTCCCCCTCTCACATTTCTTCAAACAATAAAAAATAAAAATGAGAACCATCTTGATTCTCTCAAAGATCTTATCTTTCTTTATAACGACAATGCTGATTGGATCCAGAGTGATCCAGTGTAGTGTAACCTACGATAAGAGAGCAATCGTCGTCGATGGCCACCGTAGAATCCTCCTCTCCGGCTCCATTCACTACCCTAGAAGCACCCCTGAAGTAATAAAAACCAAATCTTTGATCAAATCTGAGAAAAAAAATGTTTTTTTTTTTTAATTCTTCATCTTCTTCGGTTTGATCTCTGTTTTTGGGTTTTGTAGATGTGGGAAGATCTTATAAAGAAAGCTAAAGATGGAGGTTTGGATGTTATTGACACTTATGTTTTTTGGAATGGACATGAACCTTCTCCTGGCACTGTATGATTCTTCTTCTTCTTTTTGTTAAATTGAATCCATTTGAAGTTGATTTGTAGATTTGATTTCGAGTGTGTAATGAAATTGCAGTATGATTTCGAAGGGAGGTATGATTTGGTACGATTCATTAAGACAGTGCAAGAATTGGGTCTTTATGTTCATCTCAGAATCGGTCCTTACGTTTGTGCAGAATGGAATTTTGGGTAATGTTCTTTCAATTTGAACAGAAATTAGAATGAATAAAAATCCAATTATTTATTTATTTATTACTCCTTGCCTCACTTTTTAAATTTTGAACATTTAAAATTTAACAGTTGTAGATTTGTCACAATACTAATTAATTTGTAATAGAAAAATAATAAATTTTGAATATTTTTCTTGGAAACAGTGTTATTATTATTATTTTTTTTTATACATTTGGTTTGCAATTGTAGAGGATTTCCTGTTTGGTTGAAGTATGTACCTGGGATTAGCTTCAGAACAGATAATGGACCCTTCAAGGTAATGAAATGACACTTTTGTTTTTATGTCTGTTCTGTTCATTTTTGGACACTGTTATGGTAATACATTTGTGTATATTGTTAAGGCTGCGATGCAAGGATTCACTCAGAAGATTGTTCAGATGATGAAAGACGAGAAACTATTCGCGTCACAAGGTGGACCAATCATCTTATCTCAGGTATACAAATTCATAAAAAAGTTGTTGAAATGTTTGTGGGAATTGATGTGCTCAAAAGGTTTGATCTTGGAAATGTAGATTGAGAATGAGTTTGGTCCGGAGTTAAAAGCGCTTGGACCGGCTGGTCACTCGTACGTCAATTGGGCTGCGAAAATGGCGGTCGGTTTAGACACTGGAGTCCCATGGGTGATGTGTAAGGAAGATGATGCACCTGACCCAATTGTGAGACCAATGTTCTAATCTTTTGTTGCTAATTTTAATGATAAGACTATGTTTTGAATCTTTTGTGATTCTTGTTCTTGTAGATAAACGCTTGCAACGGATTCTACTGCGATTATTTTACTCCCAACAAACCGTATAAGCCAACGATGTGGACAGAAGCATGGAGTGGCTGGTAAAAACACAATTGCTTACTTTTGCGAAAATATAATCTTGTGAGAGACACAAAATTGTGTATTGATTGTGTTGTTTGTTTACAATGATGGTGAAAAGGTTCACAGAGTTTGGTGGAACCATTCCAAAACGACCTGTCGAGGATCTAGCATTTGGAGTGGCTCGTTTCATACAAAAGGGTGGATCGTATATAAATTACTACATGGTAAATCTCATTCACCAACATTACAAAAATCTGTTCCGGTTTCGGTTTCAGTTTCCATTCTGATGTTTGATGTGTGGGTTATGTGGCAGTACCATGGAGGAACAAACTTTGGTCGCACAGCAGGAGGTCCATTTATCACCACTAGTTACGACTATGATGCTCCAATCGATGAATACGGTACAATTCCCTTACAGTCAGTTGTGCAAAACGTTGTTTCTCTTTTACATGTTACTTAATTTCGGGGTTTTCGATGATGCAGGGTTGGTCCAAGAGCCTAAATACAGCCATCTTAAGCAGCTTCACCAGGCAATTAAGCAATGTGAAATTGCCTTGGTTTCTTCTGATCCAACAGTTACTAAATTAGGAAACTACGAGGAAGCTCATGTGTTCTCTGCCGGTAAAGGAAGTTGTGTAGCTTTCCTAACGAACTATCACATGAATGCACCTGCAAAAGTTGTGTTCAATAACCGTCACTATAATCTACCGGCATGGTCTATCAGCATTCTTCCAGATTGCAGAAACGTTGCTTTCAACACTGCGACGGTATGTCAAAACAAGTTGTTGTTTTTGGTGGTGGATAAGCTTTGACTTGCATCATGAAGAAGCTAATATACAGTTTCTTTTTTGTTGAGGAAAGGTTGGTGCAAAGACATCAAATGTGCAAATGGTGCCATCTGGCTCCATCTTGTACTCGGTAGCTAGATACGATGAAGACATTGCTACTTATGGAGACCGTGGGACAATCACGGCCCTTGGATTGTTGGAGCAAGTTAATGTTACACGAGATACAAGTGATTACCTGTGGTATACAACCAGGTAAGTAGTTTTGAATTTCCTTGTAACCTGATCTTTGCTTTGTTAAACATGATTTGTTTTGGAAAATGAATTGGCTTTCTCGGGGTTTTCAGTGTGGATATTAAGGCATCAGAATCGTTCTTGCGGGGAGGTAAATGGCCGACTCTTACAGTGGAATCTGCAGGGCATGCTGTTCATGTGTTTGTTAATGGGCACTTTTACGGTGAGAATCATTCTTCTTTTGCCTAACTCACTCCTAAGAAGAACAGCTGTTTCATCAGATGTTTTGTTGTTTGAACGATGCAGGATCTGCCTTTGGAACAAGAGAAAACAGAAAGTTTTCATTTAGCTCACCGGTAAATCTACGAGCTGGAGCTAACAGAATCGCGCTACTAAGCGTAGCAGTTGGTTTGCCGGTTAGTTAGAAGCATAAAAACACTTCCCTTTTGTCTTTTAAGTTTCTTGTAGCAGACTGATAAAAAAAAAATTCCTTTTGTTTGTGTGGTTTTGAAGAATGTCGGACTACATTTTGAGACGTGGGACACGGGAATTGTCGGGTCAGTCGTGCTTCACGGCCTTGACAAGGGTGAGAAAGACTTGAGTAGGCAGAAATGGACGTATCAGGTGAGATAAAAGAATCCTCAAAAGACGAAGAAACTCTCATGGATATTCACCCATTTAACTACTGATACTAAATAACATTTGCGCGTTTTCGGGCAATCAAACAGGTTGGTCTGCGAGGGGAATCGTTGAACTTGGTCTCTCCTACAGAAGCTTCGTCTATTGATTGGATCAAAGGCTCATTGGCTAAGCAAAACAAACAACCTTTAACATGGTACAAGGTAAATAAGACACTCTTGACTAGTCCAAGCTGCTCCTAACTCATTCTGAACCAAACTGATTTCTACATTATTTCCAAATGATAAAACCAAGAACAACACAGAATACAAAGATCCATTAAAGTAACCCTACTAGCTATATAATCTGACTCACTACATCTTTTGTTTATCACATTTGTAGGCCTACTTTGATGCGCCTAGAGGGAATGAGCCGCTTGCTTTGGACTTGAAGAGTATGGGGAAAGGACAAGCTTGGATAAACGGGCAAAGCGTAGGGAGGTACTGGATGGCTTTTGCGAAAGGAAACTGCGGGACTTGTAACTACGCTGGAACATACAGGCAAACCAAATGCCAATCTGGTTGTGGCGAACCAACACAAAGATGGTAAAGAAAAGACTTGCCTCCATAGCTCACCTTTTCGAATTCGAGCTCTCTTCTCGGTTTTAAAACGAGTTTTTGTGTTTGTTTTTTTGGCAGGTATCATGTACCGCGTTCGTGGTTGAAGCCAAGAGGGAATTTGTTGGTACTTTTTGAAGAACTTGGTGGAGATGTGTCCAGTGTCTCTGTTGTGAAGAGATCAGTGAAGTAAATAACAAAAAAAGTCATACCTTTTTTTTTTTTTGCGTTATTACAAAAGCATGACTCATGCTGTGTGTTAAATTATCCATGTTGTGAATTTGATCAGAAAACCCATAAATTGAATCGAAGATAGTGTTACAATACCAAACCCAAGCAACACATTTTGTTTCAACACCAAAGAAAGAACACACCTATGAAAATGAGAGACTTTGGAGTAGTTTTCTCAACTTTTGAGACTTTGGAAAACTCTGGCCTTATGGAGAATTGAGACTGCTCTTTGGTGCATTCTCTTTTTGTGTTTGTTTCACAATTGAATATATCTTTTTGTTGATTAAATCAACTTGATTCCTTAGTTTTCTGGTTGTTCGACATTTACCACAAGTGAAATACTTGACAAGTTGTCTCTCTTCTCTGAATCTATCACATTTTTTCTTTAATGCAGATATTGGTTTTAGGAGGAAATGATTATGTAGGTTCACAAATATGCAAGTAACAACTGAGACAGAGGGTTTTTTTCAGTAACTAGTCGTATCATGTATTTGTATCTTTTGTAGTTTTAAAATCTGCTTGTTGCTCATAGACTATCTTTACATAACTTAGTTTAATTTTGACATGACATAATTTAATTTTTGCACTGTTGTTAGGTATGGAAGATCTTCACTATACTATTAATTTCATACTAGAGAACCTTCTTTTTTTGCAAGGGTTTTCTTCTTATGCTAATTTATTTATCTCATCACTAGTGTAGATACAAAATGATGTCATTATAACTCAAGATGGTCTACATGCGTTGTACACTTCTCCTCGCAACACATCGATTGGTCTATGTTCCAAAGTGTATCGCTCCGGTCCCATGTACACCCCTGTCTTCTCCAACAGTCCCATTGCTTCCTCTCTTCCGTATTTCGACTCATACAGCTTCAAGTACTCGTAATCCTGATTCATTTCATTACCCAATCAAAACAGTTTCGCTTTATTGCTTTGTTTTTTCTCCGGTTGGTAACTAAAAAGGTTGAGACATGCCATACCTGTAAACCACTAAGAAGGCGCTCAAGCCTAAGCGAAGCCACGGGCTCTGTGGAAGATGAGAAAACTTCACCGGGGTAGTAAAGAACTCCATCACCTGGAGGAAGACCGCGCCTGAACCTTACCTATTCGTTTCGTTTTTTTTATATAGCATCATAAAGCAATCATCAAATCATGAAACATTTACAAGAAACCAAGGTTAAGAAAAATAAGGATTTGGTTAGCAGAACCTCGGCGCTTGGCACCGTTGCCTTCTCATAGCAGTTTGCACCCCAGTACAAGAACCCGGTTCCACCTTCTTTCCATACACGCCACATCACTGCACGATGCTGTGTCCCACGCATCCCCAGATGCCAATTTGGGTGAGGATCTGAAGGTCCAAGGCATATATATGTCCACCATTCCTGCACCAGCAAGAGAATTCCTCTCTATGATTCTTATCGCTAATATATACAGAACCACAAATAAACAGCACTAAGATGGCTTTAAATCAAATTTAATCATTCCAATACTCGTCACAGAGTAGGTGTGACCAGTGGTTGATGGACACATGATGATTTCGTTACTACTAATGCTAGATAAATGCAAGCACATGTGCAGGCTTTTTCAAAGCTTACGATGACTAATTGATTATACTGACTATAGTTATATTGGCCAAACTCTATTTTTATAGTGATGACGGCTATGGCTATTAATTTCTTTACAATTACGCCTTTTTCAATTTTACGGAGCAGACTATTCAAACCTCATTGAGACATGTTACATAGACTTGAGTCACTGGATAATACTCTTCAATAAAGAAATGAAAGGGTAGATAAGGATCACAGAGAACCTACCTCACCATTCTCTGGCTGCAATCCCCCAACAATATCCTTCACTAAATCTTCCCTGTTCCCAAGCACCCACTCACTGAATATTATCAAACCACAAATAACAGAGTTAGAAGATTAAAATAACTAAAACAGATTTTTCTAAAGCTTCCCACAAATTCATCTTACAATCCTGGGGGAAATGTTTTTGCTCAACTATATCGAAAACGGAGGTGACTTTTTGATTAATAGACAGATTAATTGACAAGGCATTCTAAAGTCTGAACCAATCAGATCTCTTTTGATAGGTACAAACACCGCAAACATAGCACACCTACCGGATACTGAAATTAAATATTGGTAAAGGTTAAGAACTTGACATCCTATTTACCCTCAAGAGCCAGAAAAGAGAAGGCAACTTACTGCCACCTAAGAAAATTTGCATAAACAATTACCTTGTGCAGTATATCTGAGTATGGGGTCGAAGGAGATTTGGAACTTTGACAAAAGATTCAAAGGGCGTTGGAGCAAGAGGTGCATCACCCGGTCCTACAGAGAGAATTAGACTATTTGAAAAACTTCTTAAGTAGGTAACCAATTGTTAAGTTCTGAGCCGTGGTTCATATTGCCATAATTTAACCCAGAAAATTTCAGTTCCCTTTTCATCAACACACAGAAGTAAATATCCTTAAGCACCGTACTGAACCATATCAGACAGCCACCACACCAACATGAGAAGTGCTTAATATTAATGAACTAGATTATTGGCAGCAAAACCACATAATTTAGGATACTGATCAGCATACTGACACAAATTACATTTATGATTGACCGACTTTGGAGCTCATTTCAATACGAAGACAAAGCCATGATAACCAATAAAACCGAACCCCACGGGAAAACAGGAAATAAATTTGAGAAACAGAGAATTAATTGGCACATGTGAAGTTCCAGAATCATACCACAGTAGTACGTAGTCAAAACACGAGCATCCGGGGCATAGGCGTAAATCTCACTGGCCATCTTGCGAACGTTATCAAAGTGCTCCATGTTCAGTGGCTGCCAACAGTTTCAAATGGTAATAAGAAAGCTGTCAATAAGTAATTTTTCAACTAAATAAGAAATCATATTACACCAAGGATGGATCAAAATGGTATAAATTTTTCATATTATCAGCCACTGGCAATACTATCTCCTATTGATAATCAGTGGCAAAATTGATTGACACACTATGATACCTCATCCCACAAGTAAAAGTAAGCTTTGTTCCAATAGGGTTTACTCCTCAATATCTCAACTTCTTTCTGTAGGTAAATTTCCCTTGAATCATCCCTGCGTGCACACACATCAACATGGTGATGAAAGTTAGTTTGGGTACCAACGGCACTTAACAGAAGCTTGATTGGGATAACACATGCATACCCTGCTATAACTTGTCTATATGGTACTGCATAAGCCGCAAGCCTCGGATCAGAAAAATATTCATCAGACTTTGGATGATCAGCTGCGAAACAATAAAGTGAAATGCAAAGGGAGAACTCAGAGTGTGAAGCAAAATTATCGGCTTGTGCAATGCAAGACATATACAGATGGTGCATGAACAATTCCAAAGAGGATTTGCAATACCAGGCCATGGTGAGGTGTATGTCAAGACACGCATGCTTTCACCCCATCTGCAGAAGTATGGACTAATCCGATACTGAAGAAGCCACTTGAAATGAAGATTCAATTTCTCGTACCACTCTTCACTTCCATGTTCAACACCAAAACGATCCTCAATTACAGTATCAGAGACGCCAATAACAGCAGGGAGTGATGGAGTCACTGGAATAATAAATTCCCAAACTGTCAACCGTAGCTTTATATGCACTGCAAGGTTTGACACAACATCTTCTTCCATCATATCACTGGATCCATTCGTAGAAATGAATTCCGCAAATGATGGAGAGAAGAGAATTCTTCTTAATGATGAACTTGCACATTTTATTCTTTCTACCTAAAAGATAAGCTGCAGATTATTGACACGTAAATATTTATTTTCGCCTAGGTCAATAAAATACAAGGAAAGTGAAGATTACCACTTCATCCATGGGTTTTCCCTCTATTGGTTCCATAATATCGAGACAGTTCTTAAGTTCAGTACATAGCTGATCCTTCTCGTGCTTTCCCAAGTCTGCAGAACAGCTGTAACCAACCACATAATTGGGCATCAGCGCGTCTTTTTACACAACACACGACATCAAGAGAGCTGTGAACATTCTAAAGTATATAGAAGATATGGTATATAGAGGGAGACTAACCCTCCATCCATTTTCGTTGCAGAAACAGTGATCTCTCCTTCATATTGACCAGGAGGCTGCCCATTAGGAACGTCTATTGAGACCCAAATCGCACTTGTTTCTCTACAATAAGTAGCATCCGAGACTACGTCAGTCTAATGAAATAAGACAGCAATGTCTCCACACATCAGATTAAGAATTAGGATGAGTGAGGGGTAGTACCCTGGAAGTAAGCTAAGTTGAGTGACAGGTAAATCAAGAGGCACCAGAGCGTCGGGAACACCTAAGACAGGCACCACTCGCCGCAACTTTAGAGACTGGCCAACAACCAATCTGCCATGGTAAAGAAGAGAATAATTATACACAGATAAGAAGGGATAAAGCTGTGAAGAGAAGAACCCATCTCAATTTATGAAGATATCGCACTAGATCTGTCAAATATCTTTTATGTTTGCCTTCTTAGGTCTCATGAGTAGTCCTGGTAGTGATCTCCAACGAAAAGGATTGACAAAAAAGCACGTTAAAAAAGCTCACCTATCTCCAGCCGAAGAGCATAAGTCACTGCACTGAACTTGAACACTCCCTGAAGGGCTGGAACCAGCCCAAGAAACTTTGGGACGCATGGCAATCTGAAAACTTTCTCTCTCGTTTCTAGCCGCCAAAAGATTTATCTGTAAAACACAAAAAGAATTCATATAAAACACATGGCTTGTTTCATTGGAAAATGACGATAACGAATCACTGGATTCAGTTCAATTAGTGATTAGTCCCTCGAAAAGACCTCTACTATATCAACCCCACCTTTCTAACATTTTCAAAGAGTAGAAACAAGGTATCATTCCACTAAAATATGTACAGCTTGCTTAGCAGCTACACTAGCAATGCCTATTCAAACCAAATGTTCGGTAACAGCTCCCTTTTCCATAATGCTCCGTTTACTATTTTCTAAAATCTTACGTTGAGCTTTCAGCTATTCAAAGGTACAAAGTCTTTTGGTCCAGAAAAGTTCCTAACTTTTGGTATAGAAAGACAGTTGCAAGCATACAGCGGAAATAAAGCATCAGACAGAACGCTTACAGGCTCGAGAGGTCGAGGTGTTTCCTGTGAACCAACGTTAATTGAATTTGGCATACACCAGACATTGACCAAATCAGCAGTTGGAACTTCTGCAGGATCTAAAGATTGTTTAAGAGGTTCTGCGTTCAAACCACCATCGTTAAATCCATAAGCCGTCCCTCCACCAGCCACCCCTTCCACTGGTACAGTCATATCTTGAGATTCTACAAAATTCTTAAAGCGATTAAAATCCCTTCAACAATCCACTTGTTCATCTATACTCAAAACTCCAAGAAACTGTTCATATATAATCTAATTCCACTTCCGTGAGAAATTGAAATCTCCTGAGACCATCCCTTAGTTAATCCATTGACAAATCAATAAGCAGCAAACACTATAACCGAGCACATAATGTTCAACAAACACAAACACAATGAAACTTGTGAGGAACCAAAGGATCATATGAGTTGGTCGTAACTACATGGGCTTTATAAATCCATTTCACAGCTACGAAATCGAGACCAGTTCTTTGGTATTAACAAGCAAATAGCCTGATTGTTCCTCTCTGACCACGTCCACGGTTTGGAAATTTGTAGAAGATTATCGCAGAAAAATTGAAATACAAGGGAGAATTGTGCAAGTGAAGATTAAAGAAGACGAGAAATGAAGACTAGGAAGAGCGATTGTTAAGATTTACGGAAGAGGATCGAATCTTACCATTGTTGTCCATTTTTATTTTCTGGAGATTCTTCTTCTTCACGAGTTCAAGAGACGACGATTCATCTGAATTTACGTTACTCCGTGCGTGGCTGAACGGAAAAGTTCCCTTTAACGCCTTTTAAGCATTTTTTTTTTCTTTTTGGTATTTGCATAAATGATTATTTTTTATAAAAAAAAAACAAGAGAAATTGGGTTGTGTAACAAAGAATTAAAGGGGTGTTATAAAAAGAGTAGAAATATTTATTATTTCGATAAATATAAATAAAAACGAAAAATTTATATCCGATAGTAATAGTATACTAAGAAAATAAGAGAGAGAGCAAGAGAGATTTTTCTTATTCGTATGAATGTTGTTTCTGTTTTACAATCGATCAACCTCTTTATATAGGCGATGAAAAGTAAGTTACTGTGCATGCATAGTGACGGTGGGCTCCACACAAAATAAAACTGCCGGCGGATTATTGTGTGCGCAGCAGCCCCTTTGTTTGACTTTCATAACACTCCCCCTTGGAGACCAGTGTCACTATGTCTATTGTGTTGCGTCTTCTGTTGCCTCATTAAAAACCTTTCTAGGAAAACCCATTGGGAAAAACCTCAGAAGGACAAAAAGAGTGCAACTACGCAAGCTCCCCCTCGAATGATCAAGTTTATAGGTTGCGTTGATGGCGCATTCCAATGTCATATATATGCTTCTTGAACACCGAGGTAGGTAGTGATTTCGTGAAGAGATCTGCAGCATTGTCGCATGATCGGACATATCTTACTTCAATGTCTTTATTCTTCTCAAGCTCTTGGGTGTATGAGAAGAACTTTGGAGGGATATGTTTGGTTCTATCACTTTTAATATATCCTTCCTTTGTTTGGGCGACGCATGCAGCATTGTCTTCATATAATATCGTCGGCTCCATGTTTACGTGTAATCCACTACAGGATTTAATGTGTTGATATATTGACCTTAGCCATACACATTCTCTACTTGCTTCATGGAGTGCGATAAGCTCAGCATGATTTGAGGAAGTAGCTACAAGTGTTTGCTTCTGGGAGCGCCAGGATATAGCGGTGCCTCCGACCGTGAAAACGTATCCTGTTTGTGATCTCGCTTTGTGCGGATCTGACAGATATCCTGCATCTGCAAAACCAACCATTTGGTCATTTGAATTTTTAGGATAAAACAATCCTAAATCAATCGTCCTTTGAAGATATCGGAAAACATGTTTAATCCCATTCCAATGTCTTCGTGTAGGGGACGAGCTAAATCTTGCCAAAAGATTAACAGCAAATGATATATCAGGCCGAGTGCAATTCGCAAGATACATGAGTGCTCCGATTGCACTTTGATACGGTACTTCAGGACCAAATATCTCCTCATTTTCCTCATGTGGTCGAAATGGATCATTTTCGACATTTAGTGATCTTACGACCATGGGGGTACTCAATGGATTTGTCTTATCCATGTTAAATCGTTTTAGCACTCTTTTGGTATATGTAGATTGATGTACAAATATACCCTTTTGAGAATGCTCAATTTGTAAATCAAGACAGTACTTTGTCTGTCCGAGATCTTTCATTTCAAATTCCCCTTTTAAATATTCTGAGGCTTTCTGTATTTCTTCCTGAGTTCCAATTATATTTAGATCATCAACATAGACCGCAATAATCACAAATCCTGATGTTGTTTTCTTGATGAAAACACATGGGCATATTGGATTGTTCACGTATCCTTCTTTTGTTAAATGCTCACTGAGACGATTATACCACATACGTCCAGATTGCTTTAGTCCATATAATGATCTTTGCAATTTGATTGCACATAATTCTTTGGTTTGAAACTTAATGCTTCTGGCATTTTAAACCCATCAAGGATTTTCATATAGATATCAGTATCCAATGATCCATACAGATAAGCAGTAACAACATCCATGAGACGCATCTCTAGATTTTTGCAAGCCGGTATATGTGATTTCGTTACCGTTTTAGTATCTGCAAATGCATCATGTAGCTGGTTTGCTATACTTTGCAAATGCATAATTCGTCGAACTTCTAGTTCTGACTGTTTTGTAGGAGGATCAAGGTGTAGCAAAGATGGCACACGCCATTATATATCCTTTCCTACTTTGTTATTTTCTCCCACTAGAACCGGGAATACTTTTTCATCAAAATGACAATCAGCAAATCGTGCCGTAAAGACATCACCAGTCTGTGGTTCTAGGTATCGTATGATTGATGGAGAATCACAACCAACATATATTCCCATCCTTCTTTGTGGTCCCATCTTTGTACGTTGTGGTGGTGCTATAGGCACATATACCGCACAACCAAAGATTCTTAGATGAGATATATTTGGTTCTCGACCAAAAGCTAATTGTAATGGAGAATATTTATGATATGCACTTGGTCTTATCCGAATGAGTGCTTCTGCATGCAAAATGGCATGACCCCCTTACAGAAGTTGGGAGTTTTGATCTCATGATCAACGGTCTTGCAATTAATTGCAGACGTTTAATTAATGATTCGGCCAAACCATTTTGTGTATGAACATGAGCTACAGGATGTTCAACATCAATCCCCGTTACCATACAATAATCATTAAATGCATGGGATGTGAATTCACCAGCGTTGTCTAGTCTAACTTTCTTAATAGGATAATCAGAGAATTGAGCCCTCAGTTTGATTATCTGAGTTAGAAATCTCGCAAATGCCATATTTCGAGATGATAATAGACAAACGTGTGACCATCTGCTAGATGCATCAATTAACACCATAAAATAGTGGAATGGTCCACATGATGGGTGTATTGGTCCACAAATATCGCCTTGAATTCTTTCAAGGAATTTTGGTGATTCCTTATCAATTTTGGCTGGCGATGGCCTTATGATCAATTTTCCAAGAGAACACGCAACACATGTCATTTTATTCCCCTGATATATCTTTTGGATTTTCAGTAAATGACCATGTGAGTTCTCCATAATATTACGCATCATTGTGGTGCCCGGGTGACCGAGGCGATCATGCCATAATGTGAAATCTTCTGGATTTCTTTTAACCACTAGATGTGATTCGATTGCATTTATATAAGTATAATGCAGTCCTGAAGGAAGTTTTGGAAATTTTTCTAATATAAGCTTTTTCCGGATTTATCGGAAGTTACATACATATACTTTTTTCCATTCTCAGTCGCAGACTGAGTATCATATCTTTGAAGGTATATGTCTTTGAAACTCAACAAATTCCTTTTAGAATTCGGAGAATATAAGGCATTATTTATGGAAAACTTGGTTCCATTAGGCAATATAAAGCTTGCACTTCCACTTCCTTTAATTAAGTCTGTAGGACCTGATATTGTATTGACAATAATGTTTGTCGGTTTTAAATTAGAGAAGTATCTCTTGTCCTTCAGAATAGTGTGTGTTGTTCCACTATCTGGTATACAAATTTCTCGAACCATTTCCTTGGGTATCGATTCATCCATTTCCGCTGAAATTGACAAAAAATTAGATGATAGAAAGTAAATTTTATTTATTAGAAAATATTTAATAAGTTTGCATTACAATATTACAAAAACCACATTATTGTTGAAAACATAAATACATAATAGATAGATATGGCATAGCCGGAGATCATTCATAAGTCTCATTATTATGAGCATTTTAGTTATCCGCTATAACGGTCTCATCAAAGTTATTTGCAAAGTCGGGAGAATCAAGGTACGATGTACCCTCAAAGTGTTCCGTGAGGTTCACTTCTTTCCCTTTGCCTTTGGTAGACTGTTTGTATAGCTTGCAAAGATGTTCAGGGGTACGACACACATTAGACCAATATCTTTTGCTTCCGCATCTGTAACAGATGCTATCACGCTTCTGTGCGGTGGTCTCTTGAATATCTATTCCTTTGGGGGTTTGTTGAGAACGAACCCATTGGAAAGAATTCCTCCCACGTGAACTGAAATTTCTTCCACGTCCGCGATTCAATCTGCGGCCACGACTCCGATTAAATCGGTCACGACCCCGATAGGTTTGGTTTTTCTTCTCTTCCAGATTATGAAAATCCGTTGCATTCACCTCAGGGAATGCTCTGGCTCCCGTAGGACAAGAGTTGTGATTCTTTATGAGAAGATCATTGTTTTTCTCTGCGATGATGAATGTTACAATTAACTCAGAGAACCTTGTGTATCCGCAATTTCTATACATTGCTTGTAGGACACTATGTTCTTTGTGGAATGTGAGGTATGTCTTTTCGAGCATTTCTGCTTCGGTGACAGGTTTACCACAAAATTTTAATTGTGATACAATCCTCAACATAGCGGAGTTATACTCCTCCACTTTCTTAAAATCCTGAAATCTCAGGTTTTTCCACTCTTCCATCGCATGAGGGAGGTTTATCTCCCTCTGATTATCGAACCTCTCTTTCAGAGCTTTCCAGAGCTCTGTTGGGTCTCTAATGTGTGCATAGTCATGCGTCACATTTTCATCAAATGTTTCCGTAAAAATATTATTGCCTTTGCCTTATCGGATGAATCATTTCCCTCAATGATGGTATCGGATAAATTTTTCGATTCCATATATAGTTCCGCATCGGTTGTCCATGCTATATAATTAGCTCCAGTAATTTTGAGAGCTGGAAACTTAAGTTTCTCAACGGTGGTCATTTGATTTCTAAAAACAAAATCAAAATATTATTATTAGAAATATAACATAATTTTAGAAACCGTATACATTAATCATAACAGCAATTACAGTGAACATTAAAGCATAAAAAGGTAAAGCGATATTTATGATATATTCTTCGCGGGTAAATTCCCCGACGAAGAGACCATAAATAGCACTAAAAATTACACCGATAATAAAAATTAAAAACCATCGAAACAATTTCTTACAAAATCGGAATTAAAATCGAAGTCAAAAAAAAATTTTTGTAGGGGTGTTTGAAAGGGGATGAAATGATTGAATGATTTTGGAAGAGTGAAATATAGGTGTATTTATAGATTGAAAATACTGTTCATAACCGTTGGGAAAGCAAAAAAAAATTTTGAAAAATTTTGTAAAAAATTCTTTGTGACCGTTGGGGGTCAAATCTTTAAGGAAAAATCAATCTGAAAATCTGTCATGAACAATCTATTATATTTACTAGTTTTAGATAAAATATCAAATTTATAAATAGGTGGTAAATATTTTATATAATAAAAAAATATATAACAGAGAATTATATAAACATGAATTTAATAACAGATTTATGGTGACAGAGTCATCCACGTTAATTAACAAATAAATAAATTATTAACATAACAGATAAAAATTTAGGCGGTTAAACCGACCATAAATAAAGCAGTAAATAAATTATGGTGCGTAAGACAACCACATAAATAAATAAATTATTATGGAGACAATAGTCCACACACCATAGGGTATAATAAGTATGCATATAAAAATTAAAATTTTAGAGTGATCGTGCTGATAACGTGTTATAAAAAGAGTAGAAATATTTATTATTTCGATAAATATAAATAAAGACGAAAAATTTATACCCGATAGGAATAGTATACTGAGAAAATAAGAGAGAGAGCAAGAGAGATTTTTCTTATTCGTATGAATATTGTTTCTGTTTTACAATCGATCAACCTCTTTATATAGGCGATGAAAAGTAAGTTACTGTGCATGCATAGTGACAGTGAGCTCGACACAAAATAAAACTGCGGCAGATTATTGTGTGCGCAGCAGCCCCTTTGTTTGACTTTCATAACAAGGGGTAATTAAGAAAATGACAAAAATCTAATCTAAACCACCTATTGTTTTTCAAAGGAATCCCAAAGTTTTTGTCATTTTGCTAATTTCTAGAAAAAAACAAACTCTCAAAAAAGATTTTGCAAAGTTTTGTTCACTAAATTGGAACCAATATGCTTTTTTGTAAATTTCATTTATAGATTCTTAAAAAGGATTAATAGTTTAAAAAGGTTAAAGAAGTCATCTCTGAAGCGATCATCAGTTTTAGTCATGATTCGTTTGAGTAGGATGATGTGTCTCCGAGTCATAATCAAAATTATAAAATGTTTTTGTTCAAGATTTACATGGGTTGTTCCTTTCCTCTGTTTTCTTTGGCCGAATTTTTCAGAATCATTTTTTATCTCGCGACACAAGAATCATAATCTACTTACTAGTAAGTTTCAAAAATCAGCTTTGGTCCAATACAAAACCATAAACGACACAAAAAACCAAAATGAAGAAATTACAATAGAGAGAAATCAAATACCCCATTCATAGGGTTTTGTTTTATTTGTTGGACAACGTAACACATAAAGGATTAGATAGACGCACTCATAGAAAAAGACTTTGAAAACCAGCTTGATTATTCCGAGATTGCTGCTGATGTTGTGGAACTGTGGGGATTGAAGTCGACGCACATTATTGCTATTGGCTCTCCCTTCTTACTAAATTTTCCATAGTCATCATACATAGTTATACTAATCCTGTCAAAAGCCTTCACAGGTTGAAAAAAAAAAAAAAAAAAGTTAATTCAAATTTTCTATGCAAAAAGTGTAAGAAGAGAAGACTTTGTTTTTTGGTGTGTAAAGAAGCGTAAGAAGGCTTACGGTGAGTTCTTCGTTGAAAGGAACTTCTTTAAGTGTTAAGACAAAGGATGTGTCAGGTTCAATAGGTAATACATTCGCCACTTTATCGAGGCTGTAAAGGCATCCACCCAAGGATTCACTTACATCTACATCTCCTGCAATAAGGCTTCTGCCTGTACGCAAAAAACATTATATCCACACACACACACAAAAATATTGAAGTTGAGAGTTGAAAACTTTTGGATTTGTT
The DNA here is from genome assembly GCA_964056655.1 of Arabis hirsuta. Classification (NCBI taxonomy): domain Eukaryota; kingdom Viridiplantae; phylum Streptophyta; class Magnoliopsida; order Brassicales; family Brassicaceae; genus Arabis; species Arabis hirsuta. Next base: position 25,904,610 of record OZ053307.1, read on the forward strand.
AAACAAAGAGTTGAAACTTGGGAAGAAAATGATGATAAAAACGATTACGTACTTGCGTTACCGAATATGACTATCTTTGTGTCATCGCCATTAGGGGAGAACGACACGCCAGTTATGTTAGCGAAATCATACCCAATATCATCTACAACAGATTAAATCATGGTATAGGTCAACATGATCTTTCTTTACACAATCCATATTAACAAGTCGATACTTACTGCAATATTGGAATTTGATGGCGCACAGAACAGGTAAGAAGACAAGTGATGCGAGGAGAAGGAGCAGGTTGGACATGAGATATTGCCATGGATCTTCTTCAAAGAGGAAATGATATTTTTTGTTTGGTTTAGCATACATTTATGTACACTACCATACAAGCCTTTTTATATAATCTTCAGAAATAAGATAATAATAATAACGTCCTAAATGAATGGATCGAACATTGTTTGATCCTATTTATTTATCTTCTCAACGTTATAAGCGAGAATCTTTAAATATTGGCGTAAAATGTCAATTCGCATATTGTCAATTATATTACATACCAGAGATTGTCCACGCGATGCATGAGTTTAAAAATTAAAATTATAAAATATGTAATAATATTTTAACTTATTGATTATTTATGAATTTAATATTACAAACTTTGATGTTTATGTTAAATAATTATCTAAGTTCGAAAACTAAACATTTGTAGCAAATTATTGATACAATATTATATGTAAAAGAAAGAGATTATTCATTAATTAAAATTTGTATATGAATTGACATAAACTTGTAGGAGATATATATTATGTAAGTTAATAAAAAATGTAAAGTAAAGTTAAAAAATATGTTTGTTCTTTTTTTTTCTTGCATCACACATGCATGTTCGTAAAAAAAAATTTATTGATCCGATAAATTGTAGTACGCTTGGCGCCTCTACCATAACATATGCATCATCTCAACAGAGATGTTGGAACTTATCTATGTTTATTTCATTAGAACTTTGATCGTAAAAAGAGAATAATTATTGCTTCATTGTATTTTTGTCTCTCTTTTAATCGTTTTGATGTGATTTTTCTCTTTCACAACGACTCATTTGTGAATTGTATTATATTTTTCTCGTCGTGATTACAATATGGAAGGAATAATAAAAATAAAAAAATAGTTTTTATGGATTCACAATTTGTGGTGGAGTATGTGTTTCTTTCAAAAATCTTGGTTAATACTTTCTCTAGTATAAATTTTTTTAATTGCACTAATTGTTTTTTTTAATCTGTTATTAAGTTTTTTTGGTGTAGTATATTGTTGGGTTTTAATTTAATAATTGCACAAATTTGTTGGTGTAGTATATTGTTTGGTTCAATAAATAAATAAATATTTTCCAAATCGTTTAAAATTTTACAATAACATATTTAATTTGGCATAATATTTTACTGGGTACCAAAAAAAAGAAAGAAAACAATGGCTAATATAAATTACAACTTATTAGAATTAATTTACATTAGAATTAGCTATTAAATTGTTAGAATTGATTGTCAAAGTTGCACAAATTTGTTGGTGTAGTATATTGTTTGGTTCAATAAATAAATATTTAAGTATTTTCCAAATCGTTTAAAATTTTATAATAACATATTTAATTTGAAATAATATTTTTACTTGGTACCAAAAAAGAGAAAAAAAACAATGGCTAATATATATTACAACTTATTAGAATTAATTAACATTAGAATTAGCTATTAAATTGTTGGAATTGATTGTTAAAGTTATTAGAAAGAGAAAAATATATATAAATTTTTATTTTTCTTTTAAATAAATAAATTAAAAAAACACATGTTAAAAGAGTAGGTGACACATGACAATCTTTCATAACTTTGGTTTGAAAAAACTTTATATTAGATTAGTACTGCTTTACTCAAAGCCTCTCCTATGTATGAATCTTACACAATAAGCGAGAATCTTTATTTATTAATATTGTCAATTAATATATATTATCACCTTCAATGGCCAACGCAAAAACGTTTTTCATGGGAGGCCATTAACTCATCCTTAAAAAATTATTGGGACCATTTCACCATCAATTTTATTGCTTAAAAAAATTACGAATTCCCCATTGATCACCTTTCTTCCATTCACAAGGACGTGGATTGTTGTCGGACAAAATAAGTAGGGAAGCAAAATACTCAGGTATACCAGCACATCCACTGGTGATACGTATACAAAATGTAGTGGTGGATTTAGGAGTTATTTAGAACTATTTTTTTTGTATAAATGTCAAAGTTGAATCTAGTATCTCTATAGTATATCCTCTTCTCTATCTGCGGTATTTTCTTATTCTCTATTTGCGTCATATTTTCTATATATATTTTTGAAACTTATATATATTGCATGATATATTGATTTAAATTAATCTGAATTTTTTATTCTTTCGAGTATTAAATTTGGTTGATCAGAGGATTCGTGAAAACTGTTTCATCAAAACACGAATAACTGTAGGCGGTTATGATCTTAGACAAATTACACTATTTCATTTTCATAAAAAGAAATAAAACAGAGACGGATTCCAAATAACAATGGTATGAGATCGTTTATACCAATTTTATAACTTACATGGACAATGGAACTTTAGTATGAATGCATGTTTATCTATCTTTATGTCTCCGAGACTTGATTAATATAATATCTTAGGCACAGAGCGGTCATGAGACAAGGCAAGTAAAGTCTGGATGCCACCATTCTGAGCAGATCGCAGATCGCAGATCGCAAGTCATCAAAAGAAACAGAAGCCCAGCGAGTTCGGGAGAACCCCAGCGGGCTTCCAAGGACCCACTCCAACTGTTAACCGCGATCTGACCGCACCTAAGACACATCCGAACTGAGCTTGGTCAAAACAGGGGTATATTAGATTAACCACGGTCAGCTCAACTCGAGTTAAATCGGCCACCTTTCACTATAAATAGAGGACAAAGATGATGTAAAACGGCAGGATCTCATTGCTCAGAAAACACAAGCATCAATACATACGAACTCCCTAAATTATACCCTTTATACTCAACATTTGGTAGTTCGAGACCTGTCCAGACTATCTTTAGCGATCTATTTATACTCACTTCTCTTCGACTCAACTTTCTATATACGGGATTCTCCGACCTCCGATCTATTATAAATTCATTGTCGACCTGTTTGGATCAACACTGGGCTTTAAGCCTCCAATTTTTTTTTTGTTTTCTGTATTAAAAAAGCCTCCAAATTTAAGATTTCAAAATTAGTTTTACAACAATGATTGGAGTCCTAGAACGAAAGACAAAGGATGTCAATTGTCTTTAAGAATTAGCTGTTAATCTCTATGAGAAAAGTCATAAGTGCCAATATTTTAATATTACTGCTTTACAAGACTTTTATTTTATCGGTTAACAAAAAAAGACATTTATTTTACGTGCATTTAATTATTTGCACTAAACCCAAAGAAAAAAGTTTTCACTTAGGTTTATCCTTATTTATGTGGTTACCACTGCGGACTATAAGTGGCCGCGAGATTTGATACTTAAATAATAGGGATTTTAATAAAAAAAACCTTTCAACTATCGCTGAATCTTGAAAAATTCCTTAAACTATTTTTTTAGTGAAAAAATCCCTCAACTATACTTTGTTAGTGAAATCAACCCTCCGTCTACAATAACGTTTAATCCTAATAAAAATTATTGTCTTTTGTTACAAAAACGACAAAACATCTTAAATATTGATCAAAACATCATGTTATTTACAGAAAAACAACAAAAATGCGCAAAAAAGAAGCTGCAACTTGTGTTTAAGATCACTTTGATTGGAGATTATATGTTTCAATAAACAGTCGGTCTATGGTTGTGAGGTCCTACAACGAAACTCATATATGTTATTCAATAGGTGTAGTGAATCTCTACAGTGTACCTAAGATTGAGGCTGATTTCCTGAATGAGTTTAACATTAATTACGATTTACGGTATACCTACGATCACATTTTTTTGTCATAAGATTCACTTTGTGTTGTTTTCGTGTAAACAACTTGATGTTTTGGTCAATATTTGAGACGCTTTGTCGTTTTTGTAACAAAATACAACAATTTTTATCAGGATTAAATGTTAATATAAACTGAGGGTTGATTTCATTACGAAGTATAGTAGAGGGATTTTTTTAGTAAAAAAATAGTTAAGGAGATTTTTCATGATCTGAAGATAGTTGAGAGGATTTTTTTATTAAAAACCCAACATGATACAACTGATTTGTTGGGCATTTGCAGTTTTCCATTATCCGCTTTAGGGTAAACCCTCACTCACTACACAACCTCATGAATTTAACGATCACATTAATGAAGTGAACATTAACTTTCTTATCAGTGCTACTTCTTTATCTTCTATCGATTCATTCTCTCAGTTTGACCATTCAAAGTTAATGAAGTAATCTACGTTTTACCCATACGGTTTTAGTCGCATAGAGTACATATCTCTTAGGCAACAATTAGAGTATCTATATTGATATTGTTCAAAATGGTGGAAGGTTTACTCATTTAAAATATCTTGGAGAACTCTCTCCTATATTGGTGGAAACATGAAAAATTATACCAAATCCTTTGGTTTATTGGCTTTTGAAGCTGATTTTGATTTGCATGTCGATACTACCATTATTGACATGTGTTTTCGGCAATGAAAAGCATGACGACAAATCGACGCAATCAAATTAGTAACCGATATTTGAATGACCATTTATTTTCATTTGTTGTCAAGAAAGATGTATTCGTTAATATTACAATAAGACAACGATTAAAATATTTCAAGATGTAAAGATGAAAATATACGAAGAATTAGGAACTCTTCCTTATCATATTAGAAATTACCCTAGCCAACTTAGAACTCTATATATACTAATGTACATCTCTTGAGAAGAGAACCGCAATTCACTTAGCAAAACACTTTGTATTCTCTCTGTAAAAAGCTTTACAAAACAGCTTAACAAATACTATCTATGGATCTTTGTGTTTTTCGTTGTTTAAATTTAGAGATTTCAGTTCCCTTTAAAAATTTTAGACAAATTCAATTGCGCGGATTTCGACTCCTCATATGTGTTTAGGTCAAGGATGTTATCTTTAAGCCATCATCAGCTATAGTTATGACTCGTTTGAGTAACGATGCAACTCCAATTATAAATGTGTCTCAAATTCATGATCAAGTTAATCCAAAATTATCGACGTTTGACCGCATTTAATCACAACAATTTCTTTCTTCTGTTTTTGGGTCGAAATTTTCAAAATTTTATAAATTTTTAGACAAGAGCCATAATATTCTATAAGTAAGTTTCAAAAATCAGTTTTGTCTTCAATACGAAAGACAAACGACAACGCCGTTCACATAAAACCAAAATAAGATTACAATAGAGAGAAATCAAATATCCATTTATAGGTTTTGTTTTATTTGTCGGACAACACATAAAGGATAACAACATAGATAAGACTCATAGAGAGAGATAAATACAAAGACTTCGAAAACCAACTTGATTATTCAGAGACTGCTGCTGATGTTGTGGAACTATGGGGATTGAAGTTGATGCAAACTCTTATTATTGACTCTCCCGACTTAGTATATTCTTCATCACCATCAAACAAGGTTACAGTAACCTTTTCAGAACTATTCACATATTAAAAAAAAAAAAGAGAGAGAGTTAATTCAATTCTTTGTATCATAATTTTTTATATGCAAATAGTGAAATAAGACCATTTTGTGTATAAAATGTTAGAAGGCTTACCTTGTTATGCAAAGGAACTTGAGTAAGAGTTAGGACAAAGTTGGAGCCAGGTTTAATAGGTACTGCATCCGCCACCTCATCGAGGAAATAAGCGCATCCATTAAGGGGTTTACTTTCGCCAATTATAACGCATACACCTCCTTCCTTGAGGCTTTTATCTGAATGTATAATGTACAAAAGATTATATCCACACCTCTTGAGGATATAACATATTGAGGCTTACACCTCCTTCCTCTTCCTTGAGGATTATAAATTACATCTACGGGATTCAAACCCTAGACCTTTTGGTGTAGAAGGATTAATGAACCATTGATCAAACCACTAGACCAAGTGGACTTCCATTGTAATTTACGTTTTTGTGGATTTTTTAGTTTTGATGTTAGGTTGAGATTTTTTTTTTTTTTAAATTTTAAGTTAGTAATAGTCTTAATTATAAAAAAACCATATATAATTGGGGTGATTGCAAAAATGCCATTTTTATGTGCACATTTGCAAAAATGCCACTTAGGGGTGTTCAATTACAAAAATGCCACTAATTATAGATTTTTAAACCCTATATCTTAAAATTCTAAACACTAAAAATGTTTTGACCCCTAAACCCCCTTAAACCCTCATAACTAAATCATAATAGAACATAATTAACCCAAACATAAATAATATAAAGAAAAAATAATTTTGAAAAAGTGGCATTTTTGTAAAAATTTCAAAAGTGTGGCATTTTTGTAAAGTGACACTTGAAAAGTGGCATTTTTTGAAATTTCTCTATATAATTGACAAATTAGCAAAACTTTTCTTATTATTATTTTTTAATTTTAAAAAATGAAATATAATGGTACGTGGACATAGGATTTAAAACATTCAATAGTTATATGCTATATTAGCATTTTAAAAAAATGTTAATAGAAAATCCATACATAATTTTAGACTTCATTACATTTCTTGATAGCCTACAAAACTGTTCCTTCTTCCTCCCTTTGCTTTTTTCTACAAACGTTCAATCTCTTTCCGCTGTTATGGTAAGACCATCTCCAATGTATTTCTGTATATTTATCTCTAAAATAGAAAAAAATATGAGAATTTTGCTAAATTGACTCACATTAAAATTTGTTTTGTCTCAATAACCTTTGTCTTTTTTTGTGCCAATTTTTTCTACATTACCATTTGATTAATATTGAAAATTACAAATAAATTATTTTTATAATTTTATAAAATCAGGAAAATACAAAAGAGTAATAATATACGAGGCATATAGATTCATGTTTATATTTTTTTTTTTCAAAAACAACTATGACAGAAAATTATTTATTTTTTTCTTCTACCATGGTCGAATCTACTAGTAGATTAGGTGTTCTGCGAATTTGTATAAATCTACGAGTGGTAGAAGGAAGTATTCTACTAATTGTTCAAGTTCTACATATCGCATATTGCACATTCCACCATTTTGCTTAAGTACTACCAACCGCAGAATACTATTTCTACCAATGACTCTGTCTTCTACGATACGCAGAATACATATTCTACCCCTTTTATCTACCGTTTTCTCTATCTTCTACCAAATGGTAGAAATGATATTCTGCCAAAGTTAGTTTTAATCCCTTAAATCTAAGACCATTAAATTGTGAGTTATTTTCTTTTCAAAAACGTAATATTCAGTAAATATTTCCTAAATCTATTATTCTCCTTCGTGATTTTATTCTTTTTGTGAAAAACATTTTTGATGGCTTTTTGTCAAACGTTTTTTGAAAAAAATATATGAAAACGCACATATCCATACCTCGAGGTCACGAGTTCGATGTCACATGGTTACACATGTTGCATTTTTTCGAATCTTACAATTTTTTACTAAAAATGGAAAACATATATGTTTATAATGTTTTGGTTTGCTTCATTGTTCGATTAAACACCCACAGCTCACTTAGAGAGGGAGAGGCCATGACGGCTAGTCTTCTTCGCCGGAAAAGTATGAACACGAAGTCGAACGAGAGAGAGAGAGAGAGAGAGAGAGAGAGAGAGAGAGAGAGAGAGAGAGAGAGAGAGAGAGAGAGAGAGAGAGAGAGAGAGAGAGAGAGAGAGAGAGAGAGAGAGAGAGAGAGAGAGAGAGATATAAGACGATGTAGAGAGAGAGGCTAGTTTTCCCTTGTTTTTTTAGTTTGATATTTAGTTTGATTTTTTTTATATTTTTTGTATGTTAAAAAAGAAAACCGCAAAAAATGAATATTCTGTTTTTTTTTTAAATTACGAAAATATTTTAAAAAATTCATTTTTACTAATATTGAAGGCTAAAATTGGGTTATGAAAATATCAAAGATTATTGGGACAAAAAGATATGTGTATAAAGTTTATTGAGACATTCTTAATTTCAAACTGAGTCAATTTAGCAAATTTTTCTTTAAAAATATTATATCATTTCTCTATTTCTTCTCTAATGTGTTTCTATTTGAGATGAATTGCTATAATATCGAGGAAAAAATAGCAATTCTCTACTTTTGCCTCTATATATAGAGAAATACTACAATCTTATAGAATATTGTAAGGTTTTTCTAAACCTAAGCTATGAGAGGCTGTCATGTTTCTCATAATTTTTTGACATGTGTCACTCTATTTTCATCTAATAAGTGGCACTAATTAATTTTGTTTTGCTTTATTAATTTTAAGACAAATAAAAAAAACATATAGCAAATTGAGTATATACATCCAATTGATATTTGCTTTTGTTTCTTTTATCTTTCAAAAATATTTTCCCATCTTTATTTATTTTAACTGGTTCAACAAAACTATTATATTATCAATTATGTACTTTTAAGTAATACATAAAATATTATTGAGAAAGTTTCTAAACATCCATAGTTACATTTTACTGATTTGTGGAATATGTTTCCAACAAAAATTATAGACTGATGTTTTGAGAAATTTTCATAATTTATTTATAGATACTTATCTTAATTAAACAATTAAAAAAATTCTTTTTAAAATAAATTCAAAGAATAAAAATAACAATACAATTAAAAGATAAACTTCATTTTATTTTAGATATATGACTTAGTCTTAATTGTGTAACTACAAAGATCGAGTTCAATTGATTTTTCTTAATAAATTATTAAAAACACAAAGTTTAGATGAAAATTAAAAGACCAAATTAACTCAAAATCAATTCCTACATTAATTACATGATTAAAAAAACGACCAAATAATGATCATTTGTAGTTTATGAACAATTAAACCTCAATATAAAAAATTATTAAATCCCTCTAACAACGACAAAAATTAAATTCTTACCTATAACTACATAAAAAAAATCAGTCATTAAAATAGAACAGAAAACAACATATTAAGTTATTATAGTCATAGTCTAATTTTATGATCCTTATATTTTATAAATACATTTTAATATGAATTTCTAAATGATACTAAATTCATAGTTTTAATATGAATAGAGAAAACATGAAAACAAATAATAGTAAGGTTTTTCTAAACCCAAGATGTGGGATTTTTTTTTGGTATGGTTCTATGAATGTTACAATGTGGTTAATGATCAATTCACATAATATATACAACTCACATAAGTTTATTCAGTTCATATTCAATTTTTATCAATAAGCGGTCTTTTTTTTATACATTAAAAATTGTATATGTCCAATAATTTGTTACAAGTGCTTAGTCTATAAACATCAAATTTTTATAATATTAAATACACAAATAATCAATAAATTACAAATTATTGCATAGTTTACCATGTTAAATTTTAAACCCATGCATAGCGTGGGCAATCCCTAGTTTCTCTATTTTAGAGATAGAAATAGAGGTGGATTGAAGCAAATTTTACTCTATACAGTATAACCTCGATAAATTAATAATCGATAAATTAATATCTCGATAAATCAATAGAATATTTTGATCCCAAATAACGTTTTTGATTCAATTAATCACTCAATAAATTAATATCTCGCTAAATCAATAAAATATCTTGGTTCCAACATTATTAATTTATAGAGGTTTTACTGTAATAGAATTTAGAGAAAAAAATAGAGATGAATTAGAGAATACTGTTTTCACTTCCTTTAACTGAGCTTTCATCCAACCTTTCAAATCCGCCGCTCCTCGACTAGCAAGCTTGAAATAACTCTCGAGTTCACCTTCTTCCCTTTCCTTTGCAAATTGGGCTTTCCTCCTGCTGCAACAACACTCTTTTCCTTCCTATCCACAACATACACTTTACTTCACCTTAGATTTTCAAACTCTTTGTACTGTCTCTCTAAACTTAGACACTTAGTCTCAGTTTCAGAGTTTAACATACATTTTACTTCACCTTAGATTTTCAAACTCTTTTTTTGTGCCACAATTTGTTTATTAATAGATGTTTAATTATCAAACCCTAGGACCCTTCGCAATATGAAAAGGAGAAAGACGCACAACAAAATAGAAATAGGGCAATTAGCAAATAACAGTTGACTTAATAAACACTTAATGATATGATATTAAGAATGGCAAACTGCAAGTATCAGTTGCTGGGGGACTCTGAGATTTTGATAAGCAGGCCTTTAGTAAATTGAGGAAATGGAGTACGAACAATCTCGCATTCTTGGACCAACGAGACATCGTAGTAGGTGACAAGATGATGAACGAAGATTGCCATTTGAAGCCGCGCAAACTCTGCACCCATGCATAATGTCACTCCACCTCCAAAAGCCATGAACGTTTTGGATCCCCAAATCATTTCTCTCCCCTGCCAACCAACCAAATCCCATATATATATATATATATATATATTATAAAAGATGATGAAGAGAAAAAATGCAGCTGAATGAGAGTAAGTGTGCAAGACCTCCCATCTCCATGGATTAAACTCAAAAGGGTTCTCATAGACTGTAGGATCATAATGAACCACTGAAGGTGCAACCGCCACAATCCAACCCGCCGGAATTGTATATCCTGCCCACAATAAAAGCTTTGCTTAATGATTCAGAGAAGGTGTGTGTATACTCTCTCACACACAAACACATATAAATTTGAAGTAGTTCTTGCCTTTGATCTGAACATCCTTCACCGCCTTCCTAAACATTAAAGGACTTGTGTTGAACAGTCGAAGCGACTCATTGATAACCTAGAGATGAACGTCATATTTTCAACTTGTGAATATCCCATTATCTAGGGTAAATCCGGACTATATAGATGAGAATTACCATGTGGGTGAAAGTCATATTTTTCCTGTAATTTTCCCAGCTAAGTACTCCAGCAATGGCCTTATGCTCACGCTGTGCCACATTATATAAGACCCTATCAACTCAAAGCCATACATATACTTAAAATAATAGCTATATATTACCTTGAGTTCTGCAAGCACTTTCGGGTTTTGTAATATGTTTTTCACGACCACAGCAGTGCAACTAGAGGTACCTTCTCTTGTGACGAATGAGAGAATGAAGAGGAAGTTTATAGCCGATCCTTGGTTAAAAAAGCTACCTTCTTTCTCCATTTCTTCCAGCATCGTGTTGACGAAGTCTCCTTCCTTTACTTTAGACTCTTTCCTCGTCCTCAGAACGTCTTCAATAACCTGAATCGCTTCTTTACGTGACTATATACAAAAAAAAAAATAAAAAAAAATTAGTTAGTTATATAATTACTAATATAGAAAATCGAAATCTTCGTGAAACTAAAAGATAAAGTCACCTTTAGGGTTTTGATGAGAGCTTTCCAGGTAGAGAGACTTAAGAAGGATCTAAACCAATCAAGGTTAAAGGCCTCTAAGCTATGTATGAACTTTGATTGAGTCTCTGCTTTGAGGTTACTTAACAGGATCGGTGTCATGTACGAAAGTACCATCTGCAAAAATTAAGGAAGAGTTTATTTAATTATATCTGAATATGGTCAACGAACATACAAACTAAAATTAATTAAGATGAGTAAACTACTTACGCTTTCAACTTCTTTCCTAACATCGAAGCTCCCCTGGCTAGCCTTCAATTTGAAATGGTTCCCGATCGCTCTGTCCATATGACTTATCATTGTTCCCTTCAAACCCTCAGGGCCAAGAAGTTGCATAGTCAAATTCTTTAGGTATTTGTGGATGCTAATATCCTTCAGAAACACATTATTTTTTCCAAATACCGTGACAAATATGTCCGGGTAGCCTAGCTCGAAAGACGTGTTGTCTTGCCGGAAAATCTGGAAATTTACATCCGGGTCCGTCGAAACCACCGTTTTGGAACCGAAAAGATTTGTCCGAAACAACGGCCCATACCTGGAAAGAATCATCCAATTCAAAACGCAAATTTAGATATATATATATATATACAATGGACCGGCGTTCTTCCCGTTTTAAAAGCAATATATAACTACAAAAAGATTTGAAGTATTAATTATTAACCTTATCATCCTCTTCTTTATAAAGGATGGGACCTCGTTGAATCCACAAGGCTCAAAGAAATCAACGGTCTCTCCAATTATCGGAAAGCCCATCGATCCGGGTGGCAACTTGCCATTGCACTTGGGGTTTGACCAACGGTAAAGCCAATGGCTGATCCACACAACCACCAAGGCTACAATCAACATTGCAACGTTCCACTTCCACGTCGTGCTCATCTCGCTCTACTGCCTCTCAAGTGTTCTTTTTTTTTTTTTTTGCTAAATGCTGCCTTTAAGTGTTAGCACAAAAAATAATATATATTTCACACCTCTCAACAATACAAGCTACTGTATTCGTTTCATATTAGTTGTTATTCTACCCTTAACTTTTTGTTTTATATTACTTGTGGTTTTATATTTTCAATGCGCATTTATGATCAGTTTATCAATTTTTATCTTTATCTTTTAGCTCATTAATTACTTTTAGCTCATTAATTACTTTTATCAAACAAAATAATATATTAATTAGGGATAAAACAAAAAAATTTAATGATTTTCATAATTTATGTGAAAAATTCTAGAACCACTAATTTGAAATGGAGGGAGTACAGATGTGACTTATAATTTTATATTGTCAATTTATATATTTTTTACATGTATTTTAAAAATTATTTGCTTAACCCATAGTCTTATTGTTCTATAGATTTACGTGAATTGTTTATAATTAATGTTTTATTGCTAATTTGGTTAATTCGATTCTAGTATAACTATAAATTTCTCTTACTAAATTTATTTTTTGGTCTGATTATAATTAGGTTTGGTTAAAAATTCAGTTTACTGTATAATCCATAAAACAAAAATGTGTAGGTTCTTGACATAAAACAACGTCTAACTAGAATATATGGACTACAAGCCAAAAATAATTTTGGGTTGATTTTAAAGTTAAATAATAAAAAAGCTTAAACTTGGTAGCCATAAATTCAAACTCTACCACTAGATTACAAGGAGTTTTTGTCTAAATTTGGGGTCGGTAGTTTATATAGATTAATTGGGGCCGCAAGCCTATGATTGATTGGCCCGCTTGCCCTCGGGCCTGCGCCTAACTCATGCATATAGTATAAGTCTGTTTTTTTAGACAAAGAATCTTCTCAAGTAAATCACATATCTCAAGTAAATCACATAGCTCAACATAAATCACGTGCATACAATTAGAACTAGGTTGCTCCACGCGCGCATGCGGTGGTGGGAGAAGCTTAGAAAAATCAATGATAAAAATATTGGCGTTTAATAAAATTCAGATAAAAATAGGTGTAGTCGTGTAGAAGCAAACATGTTAAACTAAAAATGTGATATGTTCATAGTCGCAAGAGATGTAAAATAAACGATTTTTTTTGTATATCGATTAATTAGTGCATATATGATGTTTCTTATATATAGTTTCGAGTGAGATAGTCGATCTTTGTAGCGATTAAATGTTTATAAAAAATCTCTTCTACACTTTAGACTTAACAAAAAACTAACGTATTTAATTTTAAATAGATTTAGTTTTTAAACGAGAGAATCAATAGATTGTTGTAAAAAAAAACAATAAAAAAGTCAATAGAGTTCACTATCAACTCAAGTGATATAAAAAAAATTAGACTACGTGCTAGAGATTTTGTATATGAACTGCTAATAATCAGCAACAAAGTCTCAAATTTAAATTTTTTTGAAGGTACAAAATTTCTACGAAGCTAATTTTCTGTTGGAAAGTAAAATTCAAATATTACCAGTTTGGATCAAAATTTTACAAGTTTAAAGTGACTAATATGTGTTCTTCTATTATTCATTAATATTTAGGTCGATTGAGTAGATATATTTGAAATTTTATCTAAAAAACATTTGAAGAACTAAAAAATTAATTTTGAAAGAATTATATATTCTAACAAGACTTCATAACATGTTTCTAATTTTATAACCGTTTTTCATTTAGATTTCTAACTTATAACCATTTTACATTTAGAAAACTATAGTTGAACATGTTCACTTACAAATTAGAACACCAAAATCTCCCAAAACGCAAGTATTATCATATCCTCCAGCGTTCGACTTCCACTAAAAAAACGTAGAAAATTGCTTAGAAGATGAGAAGTTTTTAGAAAAATTACATTAGAGTAGTTATCTAAGAAACTAATTACAAACAAAATATTGTCGCAATTGAAACCTATAATATTTAACTATTAATACATTAGTTTATTTATTCACCATGAAGCTATATAGAAAATTTTAAAACAATTCATAAAATTAAAAACCTACTATTGTTTCCAATAAATATGTAATAAGGATATTTTTTAGTGGATCTAATCATAATTGATTTGTAGAAGCCCCTTAGCCCAATAGTCGACTAAAATTAATTAGTGGTTCTACATCCAAAGATCTTGAGTTCGATTCCCAGGTGATACGATTTATTAACAAATATGCAGATTAAAGGAGGCATGTTTACAGGAGATCTCCAACATTGTGCTATTAGAGCCGTTCGCCGTGATTCCTCACAGTGAAGGTAGAAAGTGTATATCATAAGCATGGAAGAGGAAGTGTCGTCTGTCGTGGATTTAATAGAGTCGGAGTGAATTATCCGTGGTTGTATCGTTTTTGTAGACTTGTAGAAGTTCTCGTAATCTACAATAAAAATAATAAATCGAGACGTTTAAAAAAAAAATCATAATTGATATTTTGCCTATATATAATAATAATAATCTTACACGATATGCGAGAATCGTTATATATTATTATGAGTGATTTAGGTCAATAATATGTTATAACTGAAAATGTTAAGTGGTAGACCGTTTGATGATTATTTATACTGTAGAGCTAAGAGAAAAGAATTTTGGACGAACTTGTCCTTCTTACACACCATAAAACAAACTGCTCAATCTGCTATAAAACAGATATAACATCAAGTTTTTTTTTTAATCAATTTCTCTTTCATCAATATTTTCTCCCTTTTGATATTCACACATATAATTTTTATTATTAGAACTGAATCATTTCAAAATTTATATGTAAAATAAAAAAGACTTTTTTCTTTACATGTTACAATTTGAAAAATTTAAAATAAACATAAATCACTCAAATTATTTATATAATGTTAAAATGAAACGTAATATACTATATAGCGTGTTATTTTACTACATAATATGGTATATCATACTAATATATAACATGATATATACCATATAACATCTAATATTATATTCATCATGTTATGAACAATATTCAAAACATATTACTAGGTTTACTGCTATGTAACATAACATAACATATGATATGTATAATTATAAATTGGCAATGCTATATTTCAAATAACATGTTATACGTTATAAGAATATGATGTTCGTAACAATAATATGGCATACCATTTTTTTGGTCCAAGGCATACCATGTTAATATATGATAGTTTGTATGATATATAACATGCTATATTTCAAATAACATGCTATAGGATAAAAGAATATGTCATATCATGTTAATATATGATATTTTGTATGATATATAACATGTTATATCATATAAATACCTAGTATATAGCATACTATACTACGTTTTATTTTCACATTATATTAGTAATTTAAGTAGTCACAAACATAATAAAATGTGATCATCAATATATATATATGGTATACCATTTACTTTTCATTATAACATTATATGAATAATTTGTGTAATATATGTCAATTTCTAAAATTTCAAATTGTAACATATGTAGAAAAAAATCTTGTTTTTTATATATATAGATGATACAATAATTTAAATTTTAAACAAAAAATTATCGATCAAACAAAAATTAGATGAGAGACCAAAGTGATGAAAGAGAAATAATTAAAAAGAAAAAAAGTAAGTTCACATGGTACATTATTGTTTACGCTGACAGAGACTGACACATTCTGACATAATTCTTGTGTCACCACATTAGATCAGAGGCGTAGTAAGGTCGTTTATCAGCTCATTTCGTTAATAAATTCAAAAACAGGTTACATTGTTAAATACCCTATATTGGCATACCGTATCGTGCTATTTTCCTATTATTATTAGCTTAAATGTAATGGTTTTATTGTCAATTAATGTCCGCGTCATGTGTGGGGTTTTTATATACACTAGGTTTTGATTGAAATATTTAACCTGTATAACATAATCTTAGCATGCATAATATCATTGTTTTGTAAATGTAGTAGGGATAAAAATACATGAGCTAAAATTATGATTAAAATATTTAACCTATATAACATAATGTTAGCATGTCATAATGTCTTTGTTTTGTAAATGTAGTAGAGATAAAAAAATACATGAGTTAGTTAGATTTATCTCAAGCGTTTTTGTTTTCTGTCTAATAGGTTGGTTAATTTGAAATTAGATTATTTTTTATCTAAAACTTTTTTGTTTATTTTCGTTGGTTTTACTAAAATGATATATCAATAACTTGTACATTAACCTACGCATAAATGTTTTTGAATATCTTCTACGCATGAATATAGACGATGTGATATTATGATTTATATCAATAACATGTACAAATTCATTATTTCTATTGAATAATTTTAATCCCAACATATATAAAAGAAGAGGAGAGGACGTAAAAATAAACTAAATATAGCCAAAAAGACCATCAATTACATAGTGGTAGTATGGTAGATATCGATCTTTTTCTCTCATGTAAAACCATTAATACATTTATTTGTACTTGGAAAACAAACATATAAGATAGAAACCAATCCATGAATCATGACTATCCTTTATATGTTCCATTTCCATATAATTACATATCCTGATTTGAAATGTCAAAGCCAATTTTAACTTGGATTACAAAACAAATAGATTATCATTTTTCACTCCTGGTAATTAGAAACACAAACATAAACATAACAAAGCATCTTTATGAAGACGTAACGTAGATTCATAAGTGGTAAAATAATATTTTGTTGTTCGCAATGTGTGAACTCCATCAAATCATTGGACTAAACAACTTATTAAGAAATTATATATTCGGAAACTCGCAGCTCAGGTGGTAGTCTATCACATTTGGAAGCAGAGAAACAACAAACTCCACAACAATCATCTTGTTCCTCATCTTCGTGTCTTCAAGAACATTGACACTGAAATCCGTAACATCATCTCTACGAGTAGAAAGCATTGCGTGATCTAATGGCCTTTTGGATTAGGTAGTTTTACCCAAATCATTCCCAAATTGATTGTAACCTTGTTTTTAGCTTTTTTTGCCTTGGTTGCTAGAGCTTGTAGGTTTTGCACTTTGTAAAGCCTAAACAATTCATATTTATATGATATTTACAGTTTAGCAAAACAAAAACAAAAAACAAAAAAAATTACATACTTTCTTAAAAAATATATGATTATACTTTTGAAGGTTAGAGAAAATAACTTACATACTTTCTTAAGAAATTAAAAACCCACCAAGCATCATAGGTACAATAAAGTTACCTTCTTAAAAATATCTAGGATGGTTTCTCTCACATAAACAGAATTGAAGATGCTTACGTTTCTTAGCTTATGTGGGGATCCTTAACAAGGAGACGGAGGAAGTCTTCGACTGACACGATGTTAGCTTTCAATAGCTTCTTGTGTAGGACACCATCTTTTGCTATTCTATCCAGTCTCCAGACATCATCGTGTAAAGCTGGTGGATAATGTTTCTTGTATACTGCAAAACATTGCCAAAAGAAATGAAGAATTTCAGATGATAGAGCCGAGTTAATAGTAACTAACACTCTCTACTTATCAAAACAATCCATAAGTTAAAAAAAACTCACATTCTCCCCTACGATCTTTGACAGCAAAAGGTTCTGTTTTGGCTTCACGAATGTGATAGCTATCACCATTCCCTGGAGCCGCCTTAACACCAAGCCTAAAGTTTCTGCTCCTAATCCAACTCGAGTAGTCGGTAAAAGTTAGCCCTCCTAAAGTTCCCACACCTTCTTTAAGGATCACATATGTGTCACCTGTCAAGATTGGGCGTTTCCCTTCTCGTTCTTTCACTTCAAAGTTGTCAAAGTGCTCTCTCGTCCAATCTTCATTCCTCATCATTGAAGTCTCCCTCTAGCATGACAACAGTCAGCTTTGAAGCAGATTCTTTTCCTGTTTGGACTACATTTCCTGTGATTACATCTATAAGAACCACATGAATGGATGAGCCTCTCTCTCCCTCAACTTTTCCACCAGTGAATAAGTGAGGAGGCATTCGATTCCTAAAGTGAAGTTGCAGGTTTCTTCCATCGCGGCCTTGGATACTCTTTGGTTCCGGTGACCTGAAGATTCCATGTTAGGTTTAACAGAAACTCAACCACCACAAATATCACACAATCATTTCAAGAGGAAAAGGTATAACTGGAGAAAATACCTCGACGTTTCCCAACCTTGATAAGGCTCGACATCAAACCTCAGCTGCCCACTTAAAGTATCAATTCAGTTTTGCTATCTCAATCAAGGCCAACCCTTTCTTTAGGTATATTCAGATCCAAGAACAAAACAAAGAAAAGCTACATATATAGAGAACGTGGGAGATAAGACTTTTGCCTTGAGAATTAAGCGATTTCCATGTTTTCATGAGTTGAAAATGAATTAAAAACAAACAAACGCAAATTCTTTTATCAATATCTCAAGAGAACCCAGAATCATAGGAACCCACAATCGCCATGACTTTTCTCAAACAATGTATCAATATTAAATTTCAACTGACTTTTAAAGAGAGCTTAAAGCAAAGATTCCAGTTAATGAAACAGCCATTGAAACATTTAAACTAAATCTCTCATCTTCTAAAACACACAAAGATGAGGATGAAGAATTACAAAAAATTGGCTTACGGCATTTGGACTGCAAGGAAAGCAATTATAGTTTCGAAGCGACATCTTCGAGAAAAAAGAAGAACAACAACAAAACATCCGATGATTGCCTTCTCCTTAGTTGGAATACCCGGAATCGGATGATAGCAAGCAGAGATTTGAATTTTTGTTCGCTAAACCCTAGACGGAGAAGATAAGAGGCGCAGAGAGGTGAATGTTTTTTTTTCCTTTGATTAACGTTTGATGAAGAAGCGAAAGAAAGAAAGGGAAGAGGGATTTATTCTAGTCGAGGAGAAGAAAGAAAGGGAAGAGGCGCTGCGTGGATCTGAATTATATTTTATTAGATGGCTCATTACATGTCACAAACAAGTGTTTTCATTGACTCATGTGTCATGCCCTAGAGCTCAGAAAACCTGCCCTTGCTATTTTATCGTTTTTAATTTGAGCTATGAGCTACTTTATACACTCCTCCGTTTTTTTGTTTTGATACTCTATTTTCATATCTATTAAGACAACATATTTATATTTATATTTTTTTTTAATCTATAAACCAATAGCAATTTAATAAATCAATTAATGTCTTAAACTTTACAATTTATCATTATGTTTTTATTGAAATAAACAATTTTTTTCTCTAAAACATCAAATTAAAAAAAAAAAAAGAGTATAAGTTACCTAGTTAACAAGGTGGTTAGGTTATTTTATAGATTAAATGGTTTATGAATTTTCTCTTTTTTTTTTTAACCTACTTTTTCATGAATACACTTGTTTACATTAATATAAACTTTTTTTTTTGGTCAAACAGCTTATAATAAATCAAATCGTTTCAGAAGTTCAAACATGGGGAATAGTGTTTACATACAAAACATCGTTCAGCTGACATCGAGCACTACAGACGGACATGTCAACTTTTAAATTACTAAGGCGAGGGGTATAAGAAAGAGAGAAACGGAATGCAGGCCATTTGGATGGCTCTCTCACCATTTGTACCAAGTCGGTGTTATCGGTGACAAACTTCACTTCTGTCTTCTGCTGGGTGATCAAGCAATACAATGCCCAAATAAGGGCTTCCATCTGAAAAGGTAAGGGTACCCAAATTGGAAACACATATATTGTACTCAACAGAAAGTATTTAAGACACACTTAAAATACTTTCATTCATTCAAAATGTAGCACAGCTACACACAACTTCAGTTATAACAAGAATAGATTACTCACTCTTTCAATGAAGAGATACACTCTCACCCTAGTCTACCCAAGAACCCACGACATCTTCTATAACAAGATTCGTGTTCTACACCGTTCTTAATCTACCCAGATGAAAAACAATAATCCTTATCACAAAATCACTCTTCTCATACTTGAGTTCTTCAAAGAGTCCACTCTCACAACTTCTTACTTTCTTTTTCGTGAAGAACTACTTGCAGAAAGTCCACAAAAACCTCTATTATATTGGTATACCAAATACCAATATAATACATGGAGTCTTGCTTCGGACCGGTAGATCATACACTGTTCTGTGACAAAGAGCATTATTTCACATGTCTCTTCACTTGAGCAACGTGCCATCCTTGTGCTTTTTGCCTTTTGTATAAGGTCACTTCTTTGTTTGTTATACCAAACTTCTGCACCATCTCTCCCACTTGCGGTACCACAGCTCAAGACACTCATTGATATTTACACGTGTGATGCTGACTTCCCACGTGTGACGCTGACTTCAGCTTTGTTCGACTCCTGTGTAGCACAGAACTCCTCACATCTTCTTTGATCCTTAGTTGCCATTTTTGATGCAACTACACCATCTCCAAGTGTAGAGGAGATAAGCTGCGACGAAGATTCCCGGCCCGCATCAAAACTCCATCTTCAGTACAGTGAACGTAAAACCAACCAAGTCCTGAGTATTTATCCTCTGCTTTCAATGAACCATTTATATAGCATCGCGGGCCCTCTTCTGTTGTACATGCCGCGGTAGGTAAATTAATGGGGTACCGGTTCGACCCCATTTGGAACCTGTTGGGTGTAATAAATTCACCACCTGTTCACAACCAGAGTAGGTTCAGAAGATGGAGGTTAAGCACATCATGGACCTGCTTCAGCCAGTTGCTGCTATTTCTTTGCTTAAAGGAGCTTTAGACAGCCTCTAACAATGAACACAAAGTCACAGGTCATGACACTAACCATGTCATTGCATTCGACATAGCTGATGAGCACTTACAAACATTCTTAACCAGCAATGACCTATATTTTATGGATCAACCACCGACCAACGACCTTACATCAATTTATTAATAACTAAATGGTTTAGCAAAGTAACCAACTTAGCATATTTCTAAAGAAAATAAGACTAAGGACCGACATAACGTCCTACTCCTGAAATAGGATGGAACAATGACAGACAAGCCCAATCCAACAAGGACTAGGGTTTACAAAACCTATATATAAACAAACCCAACTTAAAGATGAGATCATCACAATACACACGCAAAAATCCTATATAGCTAAACTTTGGCTGCCTCTCAACGACGAGCGACAAGAATTCTGGCAGTGCTTACCACCAGCGATACGAACTCACGCAGTGCTCCACAATAAGCGACACAAACTCCTGCAGTGCTCAACAACGAGAGACATGAACTCTGTCTATGCTTACGACGAGCGACGAACGATTGACCAGATCCATCTCCTTGCGATTTCTTTATCGATTCTTTGTAATTCTTATCACAACTCAGTGATCAAGAAAGTTAACGTCTTCCCGTCATTCCGTAGAACTGTTTCCATTCGATCTGGTTAAATTTTGCACAAACAGAATCGTTTGTGCCGAAAGTCAGGATTGACCTTCCGTAATTGCTAGTTGTAAGATTCCGCACGGATCACAGTCCAAATTCTTGTACAGCTTATCATTTGTAACCTTTCAAATAAACCAAATAATCCAGGCGAACTCCGACCATGAATGTGGTGTCCGCCAAAACAGATAATCCAAGTTAGTAGAGATTGATGCCCTTGGGAAAACCCTTGGGACAGACGATACTTGCAATAGAGCCCAAGTTTGTAAAGCTGGTATGCACTCAAACAAAACATGGTTTACGGTTTCTTCCTCACCATATTTTGGGCATTAAGTATCACAATTAATACCATGAATCCATAGATTGAATATGACAGAGACACACCCTCATAAGACCTGCCATAATAAGTGCCTCAACTTTGAAGGACATTGAAGCCTCCACACATGTGCATGCAGGGGATGTATATCCAGACCATGAGAAAACTCCTCGAAATGGGGAAACTCTCGTGCTATTTGATACCCTGACTTAACCATGTATAGACCATGTTTGGTGAAATGCCATCCGATTTGGTCATCTCGATAGTTCCAACTCAGCGGGATACTCCGAATAATAGCACTATCCTCGGGAATAATGATTTCGTTAATCAAATTCCAGTTCCAATTTTTTGTAGTCGGGTTAATCAGAAGATTGACAGTAAGCGAAAGGTAATAATGATTGCCCTTACATTTTGCTGGCCTCGATCGGGATGAGAGCTGGAATCCACGGATCATTTCATAAAGAAATTGTCAATCCAAAACCAACTCTTTTAATGAGTCCTTTTTTAACCAGAGATCGAGTCGAGGTTATACTCTTCCATCCATATGAGGGAGAGTATGACCGGTGTGGTTCGAAAGGGGTCGAGTTTCGATAATACCGTCCTTTAAAGACTCTCGCAAAAAGTGAATCCGGGTAATCTGCCAATCTCCATAGTTGTTTGGGTAAAAGGGCGAAATCATCAAGAGCCTGGAAGCCCAATCCACCTGCTGATTTTAGGCTACACAATTTGTTCCATGCTTTCCAATGTAAGCCGCGTTGTATATCGTTTGAACTCCACCAAAATTTTGCTACCGCACTTGTGAGTTTAGCAGTTAAAGCTTTAGGGAGCCGAAAGCATGACATTATATAATTGGGTAATGCTGATGCTGTTGATTTATAAGAACTTCCTTACCGCCCTTAGACAAAAATCTTGAGGTCTTTCCGTTTATCCGATCTTGGAGTCTTTCACTGATAAAGTGAAAAATCTTTGTCTTGGCCCCACCAAGACTCTCAGGTATTCCCAAATAGTTACTCATACCACCCAAGTTTGATATTCCTAAAGTCCGCTTCAAGTCATCTCGAACAGAGTCCTCTACCAAATTGCACCGACGACTTTGAAAATTTTTTTGTTGATCCGAAGGTTTCTCATATTTTTGTAGGATATTTAAAATAACTTGACATTCCTACACATTTGCCTTGTAAAAAAATAGACTGTTATCTGCAAATAGGAGGCGGGACACGGGGGGCTGGTGTGCGCCACCTTGATTCGTGTTAGGAGTTTATCATTCTCCCCCTTCCGTATAATAGCGATTAGGGCTTCCGTACAAACAATAAATAAGTATGGTGTTAACGGATCTCCTTACCGAAGACCCCTCCGGGAATTATTTTTCCTTTCGGTTTACCATTAATTAAGACCCTATATTCCACCGATTTGATGAACCAAATCATCCAAGTAACCTAAGTCTCTGCAAATCCCAACTTCCGTAGCATACTTTCGATAAAAGGCCATTCGAGACGATCATAAACTTTAGTCATATCCGTTTTAATGGACATAAATCTTTTTTTACACAATTTATTTGTTCTTAACCCATGAAACCTTTTCTTGAGCAATAAGAATATTATCCGAGATTAGTCTCCATGAAACAAAAGCCGACTGTGTTTCCCATATTATATCCAAGAAGGAGCGTCTTAAGTCTTTGGCACAACACCTTTGAAATAATCTTAAAAACCACGTTATACAAACTGATTGGTTGGAGCTCCGTCATTCGTGTATAGGTCTCGCCGTTTTAGGGATCAAACATATGTTTATTACATTGAGTTTTTAATCGAAAGACCCCACACTCAGAATACCATTTACTAAATCCAGAATATCCGTCTTGATAATAGGCCAAGCACGTTGAAAAAAAAGTGTGGTCATTCCGTCCGGTCCTGGAGGTTTCTCCGGGTGTATCATAAATAAGGCTAGACGTACCTCTTCCGCTGTTGCTAGAGCCATAAGCATTTGATTAGATTTTTCAGAGACCAAGGAAGGTACCTCATGAAGAACTTCATCGATCTCCGATGGCGAGTTTGAGGAAAAAATATTTCGAAAGTAATTTACCGCCACCGCGTCAACTTCCTTGTCATCATCTACCCATATGCCAGCAGCATTGTGCAAACCGATTATCCGATTTCTTGCCCTTCTCTGTTTCGTTTGGGCATGAAAATATTTGGTATTATTATCTCCCACAACTGCCCACTGATCTCGAATTTTCTGTTGCCAGAATAGCTCCTCTGCCCGGTTCGCCTCCTTTAGCTTTTTTGTCAAATCTAGCCGATCTTCCTTACTACTAGAATCATCATTTTGGAATTCCTCCAAGGCCCGCTTTAATTGGAAAATATGTTTCTCTCCACCTGGGATATTATTTTTCCTCCATTTTGAAACTTTTCGCCTATATTTTCTGATTTTACCGGTGAAAGATGGGTGTGGCATCCCCGAGGAAATTCCCCAACCACTAGCAATTGCCTCCATAAAGCCTTTCTTACCAATACGTCTTTTATCAAACCGAAATTGTTTCTTGTCTCTAGGTACTTTCGACTCAATCGTTGCCAATATATTGGTTAATGGTCCGAACCTATTACTGGGACCCAAAAAGGGCTAAGGTGTGTCATCTTGACCTGGGTAAACTCTTTAAATTCAATTTTATTACATGTAAATTTGTTAAGTATTTGTAGCATAGTTGGCAGTTAGCTGGGTATTGACATACCTTGTACCCAGGTTCATGTCTCCTATACTACATTTTTGTCTATTTTTTTTTTCATTTAATATTGACCCAGGAAAAAATTTTATCTAAT
The DNA here is from genome assembly GCA_964056655.1 of Arabis hirsuta. Classification (NCBI taxonomy): domain Eukaryota; kingdom Viridiplantae; phylum Streptophyta; class Magnoliopsida; order Brassicales; family Brassicaceae; genus Arabis; species Arabis hirsuta. The sequence goes on from OZ053307.1 coordinate 25,929,445, forward strand.
TTTTTTTTTCATTTCATATTGATCCAGCTAAAAAAAAAAAATCTTGGGTCCGCCCCTCGAACCTATCATAGCTAGATATTCTACAAAACAGTGTGTGAAGATTGTGTGCCAATCTTCGGTTGCCAAAGCCATGTCTGAACATTAATATAAACCTTAAAATTGGAGAAATAAAAGTTCAAAAAGAAAAAAAGAAAAAAAAATTGGAGAAATAACCAAACCCGCAAATTTTTGCATTTTTATCAGTGTTCTAAAAAGCATTCTAGGCATTCGCCTAGGCGGCGCTTAGGCACTAAACCCTCATGGACCATGGAGATTACCGCTTATGCCGCATCAAATATTATGGTATTATAATAATAATATAATATAATTTTTCTTATATATAAATCGTAATATTTTATATATTTTGCTATAAAATGATAAATATAATAGAATATAAAATTTTTATTCATAAATTATATTTTTTATATATTTTACTATATATATATAATATATTATGTATTTTTGTAAAACGCTTATACCGCCTAGGCTCTGATTAGACGTTCTAGGCAATAGGCGTTGGATCACTGTCAGCTTAGCGCCTACGCTTTCTTGAACATTGATTTTATGATAAGCTCTGGTAAAATCACCTTGCAAAAATGTAATCACAATCTTTTTATATAAATGATCGGTTTGAACATAGCTAAATTGACTTCAAATTCATTGAGTATTAAATTCTTTATGTTCATTGCATTTCATGCGAACATCAATTGGGAATGAAAGTTTAGCTTTAGTTTTACCAGTTTCTCGTGTAGACTCTAATATTTGGCCATATTTTTGCTTATCACCTTTTTATTCTTCGCTTTCTCTTGAAAGACCACTCTTTCGTAGCCGTAATACAATACCCTAAACCGCTTTTTCTCCCTGCTGTAGACACAAAAATAGTATTTGTTGCACAATATGTTGCTATTGTAAAGCTTCGAAAAAGACAAAGCTTTCAAAGCTGCTGCTTCGATCCATAACCAGCAGTGAGTCAACTCCAACCGATAATGGTTAGATGATATACTGATGATTCCTAGGACCTATTGCATGCCGTACCGGTCGGTTCATTTGTAGAGTATGTTTTTCTAGACTATATTACCCTTTTGGCACTTTATTTTGATTGTCAAGTTGAAGGAAAAAAAAGAAAAGACATCAATTATCAATAATAATCTTACTATATGACACTGGCGAGGTTGAGGCAGAACTTCTGCCGTAGAAGAGGTGTTTTCTGATATGGGGAAGTGGCCATAATTCACCAACCAAAGCCAAGTCTTAGATTCTATTATTTAACTTCCCTGTATAACTTACATGCAAGAGCATACGACTTTAATGATCAACCTCAATACACAAGCTGATACAGCTTTGTATATATTAGATATGCTGTGTTGTTACCACACGATCAGTTTTGGGATTTGCATTTGAAATGATTTGAAATGATCTTATGACAACTTAAAAAAAAAAAATTACCCAAAACCTATAAGGTAACAATTGCAGCAGAAAAGAAAAAGAGATAAGAATAGTAGCAGCAGCAGCTACAACAGTCAAACCAGGCATGACCGCGGAAAGACTAAGGCCTGCTTTGACGGTTGTAGCAAAGCTCTACGTTCCATGACTTTTAAAGGGTGAGCCTCCTCCTCCTCCTCCTCCTCCTCCTTTGGCTGGATCCTTTTGCAATAGCACATCATGATTGATTGAAGCCAATTGTGACAAATTCTGCACCATAATATTCACTTTTAACGAACCTTATCTTATATTTGAACAGTTATTATCCCAACACAGACATTATGATTCCCCCTCTCTAGTTGTCTCTACAAGGCTTTCCCAAGACATGTTCAATCCAATTAAATTACGGTTTTTTCGCTGTCTTTTGTGTAAATTCATAACAAGAAAAAGGTGGAAGCAGTGACTTTACCTTGAACGAAAAGTTAATGAGGGAGAGATAATAAGGTGGAGAATCAAAATCTGCCAGGTTGGTGCATTCATCCAACTAAAAAATAAAAACACAAAACAATGACTTAACAGTTTTGCTATAGATTTTGATTGTTTCTTCTTGTGGGTACCTAGAGAGAAAAGGATGCAACTTTCTTAGATGTTTACCTCATCTCCTGAATTTGGATATGATTCGCTGTTGTTGTCACTGTCAGAATCGCTGCAACTCTTTTCACTGAACCGTGATACGAAATAGCTTGTGTCAACGATACTCTCTGTCAGCGGTACAAATGCAGCCTGCCAAATAGCAAAGAGGAAAAGAAACGCAGCTAGACTTTAGAAGTTCACCCCCCTCATTCATATCGTGCATTCGTGAAGACTTAATTGCAAAAGTTCAATTCGATCAAACAACTTCTGCTTTATTTTTTACTCTTTTCTTTCTTCATCCAGCAACTAACATTTATTTTTTTTGCATTATTTGTCTATCAAATGTCTTGAATGCAAAAAGAGGTACCCAGTCGTGTTCTTACCTTTTGCACAGTAAGATTTTCCCAGTCAACTCCTTGAAAGAAGGGATGTGCCTTAACCTGAAAATGAGACCAGCTATTACTGAGACTTTTAGTTAGTAATGACCACAACAACAGTATTCTTCTGTTGTCGCATGCATTTAGAAGCCATTTGCTTCTCACTATTATGGCTTTAATAATAAGTAAAAGGAAAATTGACGGAACCTCTGCAGCCCCATTAGCCCCCAGTCGCTTTTCTGGCTCATGGACAAGCAACCTATTATGGAAAGAAAATGAACTTATATTAATAGAAACTAGTAACACATCAAACCAACACAGTGAACATAGAAAATATGATTATAATACTTATTTTGAACCAGTACCCCAATGTAACAACTCCTAAACACCTGGCAGAGTAAAGTCTATAAACGAGATTATGTAGTACGTAACCACAATAAGCAGAATCTATAATAGGTATCTACTCATTTACATAGATAAACATGAATAGGACTGCTGGAAAGACCAATGAGAGGAAAACAGGAGCGGGATTGTAGTTAGAGGATCCTCTATAAGAAGAAAAAACAAAGGTGGAGACTATATTTGATCTATAATTAGCTTCTAAATATGAAATGGAGGTCATGTTGTTGAAAAAAAAAAAAAAAAAAGTTCACGAATTGAAGCCAAAACAGACCTGTTAATCAAATCCTGAGCTTCATATGACATTTCACCAGGCACATCTGGCCACGGAATTTTTCCGTTGAGGATGTTGTCAAATATTATCTGTACAGCACACTTAAAAAGGTGAGTCCACACTCATTTGAAGCTAGACTATGTGTAGAGCTCATCTCAATTTAAATGATACCAAATGAATCTTTCAAATCCTTTGCTAAGAAAACAATACATAGCTACAATGGTTTAATGAGATATATGCGTACGGAATCCTCAGTGTTATTGTGAAAGGTTAATAAAGCAACAACACCTCAAAAATAACAAAACCATAATCACCTTTAAATGTTTAAGATGCCTAAGCTACATTGGACTACCAATTATCAAAATGTATAATTATGATACCACTACGCTTTTATGATCTCAAAACTTGCTGGCAGGTCAAGACCAAAATTTAATTCAAGCAAAAACATGCAGCTTTTAACTAAAATAAGTAGGCACCTCTGGGCGGGATGCTGTAAAAGGTGGGATTCCAGTTATCAGTTCAAACAAGATGATTCCCACAGACCACCAATCCGCAGCATAACCTGAAAGCAACACCAATATGATAAATATAATTTCCTCATACTCGAAAGTGTAATTGTTAAGGCTGTATCCAAACCGTGTTCGGTTCCAAGAAGGATTTCGGGCGCCAAGTAGTCAGGTGTCCCAACAGCGGAACGCCGAACTCTTTCTTCTTCTTGGCTCTTTAGAAAATGATGAGAAGTTGTTCTTGGCGTTGCATCTGACTCATGTCCAGATAAATCAATTGTGTTGTTTATAAGACCGATCTTTGATAGCCCAAAGTCTGTTAGCTGGTGACAAAAATAATAATAAGTTCGATGGTTAAATAGCAGAACAAAGACAGAACTCAGGTTTGAGGATTTTAAATCGAGGTAAAAGTGTGGCAGGAAATATTAGGTACGTGAGGGCTTAAACAACAGACCTTTATGTGCCCATTATGAGCGATTAACAGGTTATCAGGCTTTAGATCACGGTGCACAATTTTCAGAGAATGGAGGTACTCCAATGCAAGAACCTGAAATAAATGATAATTGTTTATTCAAGACTCCAACTAAATTGGGTATTCACACACGTATAAAGCCTTCAACAAACCAGTTCCGCAATGTATATACGAGCAACGTCATCTTCAAGGCAGCCAACTTTCTGGAGCAGAGAGTATAGATCACCCCCATTAAGATATTCCATTACCAAGTAGAGGTTATCTCTGCAGGTAAAAGAATAAAAAAATCGAACCTGCAGAAATAAGATCAAATGTTCAGCCTTTGGGAAGAAATATATAAGTTAGACAGTACCAAAGAAGTTAAACGTTTACCATAAAGGGATTTCTGACAGTTATTAGTATATTTCGCTCTGCCAATATCCGCTCAATATCATTTTTCCTTATCATATCCAACTTCTTCAGTACCTGTATATTCAACAAATAAGATTAGCACATGGAGAAGCTGACTCAGTTCAACTAATGAATAATAGAGCAATCAGATAATATAAGGGGCCAGGATTGGTAGTCTGATTCACTTCCAGGAGCTTTCAAGTGTAAATATCATTTACAAAAAAAAAATTTAAACACTAAGAGTATCATCGTTCTGAGACGTTTTAAAATATGGCACCAACAACTAGCCTGTCTAAAATTCGAGTAAAAAAGCTACTCTTTCACTAAAGAGAGGTTACAGAATCATCTGGTCAAATCAATCAGAAAATTAAAGATAATAAATCAGCTACTTACATGGTTCGAATGTATATATGCGTATACAAACAAATAAATATTAATGTCTAACTGAAGCAAGAAAGTAGGCTTCAGTATCTTTCCTGAGACGGTTAATTCTATCTTAGTCTCAGCAAAGCTTCCTTAATATCAACTTCTCTGCAATCATATCGTCTTCTGTTACATCAATTCTTCATCTGTAACAGCCATAGAGGCCAACTGTTTTCGAGTAAAAATTGACATCTTATCCTTAAATTCTATGGTTTGCACCACACTCATAATAGAACATAAAGAAGGCAAAACATACACCATATCTGCAACAAAGCAAAAAGAAAATACAGCTACCTTAATGGCAAAAAAGTCCCCTGTTGTTCTTTTGCGCGCAAGAAAGACTTTACCAAAGGCCCCTCTGTTTATACGTTTGATAGTCTCAAAGTCATCTATGCTTGTCCTATCTTTTTGAAGTAAATGTGGTGTAGTCACTGAGTATCCTTGGGATGCATGCTCCACGACAGTTTCACTATCTTTTACGTCACCCATTGAACTTTTATCAGCATTCAAATCACAAGCATAAATATATTTCTCGCTGCAGATAAGATCGGAGTTAATATTAATTATAGGATGAGCTCAGAAATTAATATTTTATAATACAGTGAATTTACCAAAGAAGTTTCTCGATCCGCCCACCAAAAGTATCTATTACAAGTGCTTTAAGCTTGCCCTGCTTCAAAACAGCCTGTACGTCTTGCATGCAGGCAAGCAAATAGTCAAAAGATCCCTCTTTGGAGATATCTGTGCTTGCTCCACAGCGGGCAATATCTGAAAGATCCATCATCTACAAGATGAAAAGAAAAAAAAGCAAGAATGGATTATGCTTCTAAATTCAGGGATATAGGTAAAAGAAAATGCTATCTATGTGATTCGGATGGAGCACAGAGACCGCCGTGGTCAAGTAACAAATCAACAATCTAATGACATTTCTAGGGACGCTATAGCAAAAGAGGAGAAAATCTCAACCCAACAAAATATATTATAATGGCATCACTAAAACTCCCCAAACTTTATAAGCGTCTAAAGTTATGTTAATTAAAAACATCAAGGATTATAAGACTCTGGCAACAGCACATGGCTGGTTTGAATTAACCGATCCGGAACTCATCAGGATATGCTAAATAAAAATATAAGAACAGATACAGCATGGCACAGTAGCAATACTTAATCTGCCCAAAAAGGGAATCAAGTGGAAACAAACAACCAACCAGTTGAAGATCCTCTTGCTCTGGACTATGCCGTTCTAGCCAATAAGAGTCAAAGTGACTTGTTCTGGGGGTATTTGTTGAAGATACTGATGTGATGCTACCAGTTGATGATGATGTGCCATGATTGCAAAATTTAGCCCCTACATGGCTCTTCAGATTAATAGGATATGTGTAAGACTCATCTATGAAAGCGGTGTCCATCTCGTGTAGATCCTCAAACATTCCTTCAACACCTTTATTACGCCATTCATTCATCTTAGGAGAACAACCTTCAGATGCCACTCCAGAGTTCTGCAAAACTGAGTTTTCCAAGCCACCAGCTTGCGCAAAGGAGTTTAAACTTCGTGAATCAATAATCTGTTCCAGTATCTCCTCAAGTTTCAAAAGGCGCTCATCAACATCCAAACAATTTATTTCACATTTATCTGCATATGCGCATATGTAAGAGTGCGGTTCCAGATGGGAGAGAGGAACTTCTACCTCACATATCCTGCAGATTACAGAATCAGATCCACATAACTCTTTTCCAGGCTCATTTGGCATCTTATCTTGATACTCATCACTTGAATAAAATCTTTGTTCTACGACTTTACTATCATATAGGGGTTTCTGCGATCGACGTCCCTGTTTAGAAGCGGCATAACCTTCTCTAGCAGCATTATTTCTCTGATCATCTTGTATAGCATAACCAAAAGTTGTGTCTGAGTCCAAAGATTCTTTATCTCGCGTCTTGAGATTTTGTCCAGCTTCGTTCCTATGACAGCCGGAACCACAATCAGCCACTCTAGCAGTGGAAACCCAACTTGTTTCCACAGCAGGGATGCTTTCTAAACATTCCTTAAATTTTCGGAAGGAGCTCTCATCAATTGGCTCAGTCTCCTTCTGAAACATCACAACCCTTGTACAATGAGTCAATATAAAAAGCAACTGAGAAAACAACCACTTCACAAGTCCTGCTTGGCACTGTTTCCTTTTCCTAGTCAAGTCTTGGACAATAGATTCACAAGTAGCACGAAGTTGAGCAGATGTCATCTCTATACAGGCTTGAGCCAAATTAAGTAATTCCTCTGTCATTTCTCGATCTTCAGGGCATGATGGGTCTATTTTCTCTATAGCCTCTTCCACATCTATGACAAAGTCATCTAGCTTCTTATCTACAAGCTCCTTAGCAACATCAAATCTCGAGTGAAGTGAGCCCAGAAGTTCCTGAATTAGTTAGCCAAGCAAAAATAAATCGAGCCATTACGATAGCTATATGGCACACATATATACTTATTTCTGAAAATTTTAGATCAACCTCGAAAAGCTTCATCAATCTATCTAGCAAAATTTTGTCACATCTTCAAACTCAATTAAAGAAATAAAAGACAATACCAAAATCATCAAAATATAACGGCAAGAGGGAGCACCTTCAGATCGTTGTAGCTGTGCGGGCGAGGGTGGGAAGTTTGAACACCACCCCTTGGCCCTAATTCATGTGAAAAGCTCTTTATACCCATTGACACCTTGCTAGAGGGAAGGTTAGTTTCAGATAACTTGATCATCCTCTCCTCGTCTTTACGAGAGGTCTTGACTTTTAAGTTAACACCCTGTACCAAAACAAGACAGTTAATCCAAAGCCACTGCCCCAATCGAAACCCTTTTAATGGAACATCAAAAACAAAACCACTACTTACCTCACTACTAGAGCAACCATCTTTGGGAGGGTTTCCAGAATGTTTGGGTTTATATGAAGCAAGCCACCTCGACAACTTTTTTCCTTTACGCTCTGGTGAACAAAATGATGAAACAGAGAGTTAAAAACGAGACTCCTAACAAGTGATCACCAGCAAGAAATCTTATCAATATAGAATTTTCGAGGTGTATAGAATTTCTGAAATCCAAGCACATCCTCTAATTATGATTCTCTGAAACCGAGTCAACAAAATTACTATGAGAGAAATCAAAACCTTTTTTGGAAGAGCCAGTGGTTCTACGAGGAACAATACTTTTCTGCGTGCGGTTTAAAGGAGGCTGCGGAACGGAATCGGAGGAATCTTCAGGTCTCGGACCTGACGAAGCTAACCGAGTCTTGATCCGGTTCAAACCGGAGGGAATCGCGACTTCAGACGAAACACCTCGATCTTTCCGATTCTCTCCCGCCATAAGCAAGCTCCAATCCGTTCGGATAAATAAAACAAAAGAAGGAAAATCGCCGTTCGACGAAAAAAACCCTAATACTTCCGGCCTCAAGCTTCTCCGGTGACAAGAGCGGAAAAGAACGCTTGCATCTCCGGGAAAGCGCGGCGAGAAAGCAAAATTAGGGACGGCGAGGAGAGAATCGGAGACCGGAGTGAAGCCGGCGAGGAAGAAGAAGAAGAAGATGATGAGAAGAAGGAATCATGGTTTTGGAGAAGCTATTAGAGTGCTAATGGGATTGGTTGGTTATTAGGCTCAACGACCCCTGGCCGTGACATATTTTCATTAATTAACTTTTTAATATGTTCCTTTCAAAATTCAAAATAAGATATATTATAATCTTTTAGATTTTTTATTTTGTTATTATATGAAGTTTAATTCGCTTATGGAATTTTTGTTGTTGTTGAGAATTAAGTCATTCTATTGTCGACAAAAGAAAAAAAAAAGTCATTCTATTGTTTATGGAATTTTGATATGTGCAGACTGCAGAATTATTTGATAACTAGGTGACTGTGCCGATATAAGATTTTTTTAATAAAAATAAGTTAATTTATTATTTAATAACTGGATATTATTAATTAAAAATATACACACAATTTTTTTTATTTAAAAATTTTGATGCATGTAAAAAATTAATATGTCTGAAATTATATTTTAATATTTTGAATGTTATCTTGAAAATTAATATTTTTTATTTTCAAGTAGAAGTTAAATTTCTAAGTGCCATAGGAAATAAATTGAATAATGTTCCAATATATGATCTCAAAAGGTACATACACTACAATTACAAAAAAAAAAGCTTTAATATAAGCTTAAATAACAGAAATTTTAATCGAATAGTCCTTTCTCTCGAAGTAAAGCTTCCATGCCTCGTCTCCCATACATCAAAGCCCCATCAAACATAGCAGAAGTCATGTCACAAGCAAAGACCCGATCCGATCTGAGGACTCTTAACCAAATCAGTGGGTGGGCATTGGTTCGGTTGAGCAAACGGTATCCGGTAAGTTTTCAAATGTTTCCATGACATAACCAAAGACTCACCGGACCAACATTATTTGACATGGCTACACCATGAATGAGCAAAGTGTTTCTCGTACACATTATTATCTGATTAACAGTATAATTGTGAAGAAATAAAGCATTGAAAAAAAATTGAAAATCAAGCATAATTGGATAGAAAATTAATATAATTATTAAATCGTTATACGAATAACTAATCTCTTTATCTACCAATACCATGTAGTTTCTTGTGGATTTAAAGGATTTCCACAAGACAATGATTTGTTTTGATATGATTATTATGATAGTAGTTGAGAAAATAAGGAGCGAGTTCTTGATCTATGAATTATTTTGTAGATCAATTATATATATAGAGAAAGTTAGAAAATGTAGATTATTTTGTGATTTTATTAGATATTAAATAAATTAAATATATATTAGAATATCCCAGTTGGTTCCTAAAATACCCAAAAACGTATATAAAGCTAAGGTGACTTTGTGATATTTTTGTTTTATAAATTATAAATTATATATAAATCAAAAACTTATAATCATTTGATATCTAAATATCGGGTTTACTCATGAATACATAAAAAGTTAAAAAAATTTGAATAACAGAATGATTTTTTGGAGCAAATCTCTTGTTTGTTATAAATGCACTAAAAAAATAATGATCTTATCACTTTTGAATCAAAGTTAGTTGTAACAATGAAGATAAATCATAACATGGTTATTTGAATCAAATGTAAGAAGCTTAATTTTCCACTTTCTAGTTTTACAAATAATACAAAAACACTTTAATAAATGAAATACTTATATCTTGGCACCACTTCTCTGGCCATTAATAAGGGGCAATGTGTGTGCACATTTGCAATAATGCCACTTAGGGGTGTCTATTTATAAAAATGTGCACTAATAATAGATTTATAAAGCCTATATCTTAAAATTCTAAATCCTAAAAAATATTTTGACACCTAAAACCCTATAAACACTCAAAACTAAACCCTAATAGAACATAATTAATTCAAACATAAATAATATAATGAAAAAATAATTTTGAAAAAGTGGCAGTTTTGTAAATATTTCAAAAGTGTGGTATTTTGTAAAGTGTCACTTGAAAAGTGCCATTTTTTGAAATTTCTCATTAATAAATCAGAAAAGATTAATAAAATATAAAAAAATAAAAAAAGTTGGAAAGAAATAATATTTGGAATTGAACTACAAAAATAAACAACAAAAGCAATGAATTTTAAAGGGAATAACTAACACAAACTGAGGAACAATTGCCCCATGAAAGACAATTCAAAACATTGAGCCATTGACTCTGCTATGATCAAGCAACAACAAAAAGATAGTAGCTTGAACTGATAAAAACTTTTTCAACTGTCAAAAGAAAATTATAAGCAATGGAAAAGAAATGTTAGAATGTTTTGTAATCTCTAATAAGAATCAAAAGTGATCAATGAAAAGGGTGAGAACAGAATGGTTTATATAATGGGTTAAGTGAATAGGTTTTCAAGTTCTATCATAACAAAAAGATTTTATATGGTTTAAAGTCGTCCTAAAAATAAGTAAGTTACTAACTGAAATAACTGAAAATCAAAACAAACCCCGAAAGAATTATATTGACGGCTTTAATTAGATGAATTTGTACTCCTTAACAATTTAGGTTTAATTAAATGTCAATTTAGGTTGGCACATTCTCACAAAATAAATTTTGCAAAGAGATGAAATAGTCACGTGGAGTTGAAGAATCTATTTAATTGATCTCATTGACATTTGATTCTCCATCAATACTTTCAGTCTGGTGTAAAATGTCTATAAAATAGTCGATCATATTACATTTGCAACACAATCAAAATTCTAATAGAAAATCTATAAATAAAACACAAATTCATTAGTTAAAAGTTAAAAGTTAAAACCAAAATTGATAAAAGAAATGTTTATATAAGCTGGAAAAAAATGTTTGTTTAATTAACAAAACCACTTGATCTAGTATAATGAAAAGAGAATGTGTCAACTATTAGCATGTTGAGAAATTTTCTATATTCTTTACCTTGTTACAGAAGTTTCTTGTTGAAAAATCTTATATAGTAATTAGATATGCGGATTATGTATTTTTGTAATATAATTTGAATTTTGTTTTACACTATTTATATTTACATTATTTGAATTGGGTAATTACTAATTAGGAGACGCCATATTTTTATAAAACTTATAAATATATCTTGAATTGTTGATAAACTTTTCTAATGTAATTTTATATTATTTTCACAATCCAAAATGTATACTATTCCTAATATTTTTTGTTGATAACGTTTGATAGTGTTTATTATAAAGTCCGAAATTGTTGTTAATTTTAATTAAAAAAGAATCCGAAAATTATTAATAGTATTTTACTGATTTAATTATAATTGTGTTTAGAGATTAATTATAAGCTATGCTATGTCATCATTTTTTTGAAGACATGTCATATTTTTCATCAAAAGATTAAAACAAATAAGCTCCTTTACTAATTGTACTTCTCTTTTAATAGAAAGTGGATCTCTCTGCTTCAGAAAACAAATTCACAAAGATTGGTATTATATAATTTTTCAAACATGTTAATACAACTTAAAGTTTTATCATAAAACTAGATTATGACCCGCGTTACAATTAAAAAATATTAATATTAAAATTTAAATTTTAATTAGTAACCCGTTAAATTACAAAAATATTTTAAAATATTTAAACATAGATCTTAAACCATTAAATTTTAATTTATATCTTAATTCTTATATGATAATTCATATTATTCAATCCCAAAAATATATACATAAATAGAATTCAAATCATACTCTTAATAACAAAAAAAAAAAATATATATATATATATATATCCTTACACAATATGAATTTATATTCATTATATGATAAAATCTTAAAACAATCAAAATATTATAGATTTAAATCATAAAACAATAAATTTCTGTGAATAATCTCATAAAAACCTATAAAATATTTCATAAAAAAATTTAATCAAGCATTATATATAAATCTAGAGAAATTTTAAGAAATGCCACTTTATGATTATTATATAAAATTTACACAATATGATTATTATATAAAATTTACATTTTTCATTTTTATTTTACACTTTCCATTCTTTATATTACTTTGCTAATTCTATTTGAAATTTAAAATTAAATGTTTACTTATCTTTCGTATTTCAAATTTAAATGTTTATAATTTAAATATTAAAAGAAAATAACTAATCCAATTATAAAACATTGAAAAAGAAGAAAAATAATATTTAGAGTACAATTATATATATATATATATATATATATATATATATGTTACATTATTTTAAAAACTATAAAATATGATATAGAATAATAGAAATTTAGGTAATGAAGCATTCTGAGAATGGGCACAAAACATGGATCACTCGCACTACAAGAAAACAACCACTATTCCGACGGCCAAAATTTCCGTCGGAATTTTCTGACGGCTTACCGACGCAATTGCGACTAACACTAATCCGTCGGAAATTCGTCGCAAAATTCCGACAGAATACCGACGGTTTTATCTACCGTCGGTTTTCCGTCGGAAATCCGTCGGTACAAAACGACGGTTTTCCGTCGGAAATCCGTTGTCGTAATATTCTGACGACTTTCCGACGGACTCCCGACGGAAATCCGATTTTTCCGATGTCGGCAAATTTGAGTGGTTACCATTTCGTTAGCGGTAGCCGATGGGATTGGTGGGGTGTTATGTCGGAGTTTTGTGACGGATTTCCGACGGAAATCCGTTTTATATAAGTTCCTTCATTTCTTCGTTCATTCATAACACAATTTTACAAATCAAAAAAATTTGTTAGCGATGAGTTCATATTTTCGGTCTTGGATGGACGAGTCAATGATGGATATGGGCTCGAACTTATTAACATCCGCTTACGCTGCAGGTATATGCGAGTTCATGAATTTACCCAGAAACCAAGATGCAGCAAAAAAAGGTCAGGATATCAAATGTCCATGTTCTAATTGCTGTAACAGAATTAGTGTTGCGGTTCATACTGTTTGGAATCACTTATATAGATATGGATTTAGGCCGGGATATAAGGTTTGGTTTTTACATGGAGAAAGCAATTACGAATATGGTAGTACTAGTAGTAATGCACCTTATTTTCCGGATAGCGTAGAAGAACGTACAACGGAAGTAGATGTTGGGGTAAGTACGGTTGCGATGGTTAACGACGCGTTTAGAGAGAATTTGCAGTCGGGTGTTTATGAGGGTGATAGGGTTGAAGAACCTAATTTAGAAGCTCGAAGGTTTTTTGATATGTTAGACGCATCAAAGCAACCACTGTACAGCGGTTGTAGGGAAAGGCATTCACCGTTATCTTCTGCTAGTAGGATGATGAACATGAAGACCGATTACAATTTGTCCGAAGAATGTGTTGATGCATTCGCCGAGTTTGTGAAAGATGTTTTGCCAGAGGATAATCTTTCTCCAGCATCATACTACGAGGTCCAGAAACTTGTTGCCAATCTTGGTTTGCCCTACCAGATAATAAATGTGTGCATCGACAACTGCATGCTATACTGGAGAGAAGATGAGAACAGAAACAAATGTAAATTTTGCCGTAAACCACGGTTCCAAGACACAAGTGGCAGAGTGAAGATTCCTTTCAAACGGATGTGGTATTTTTTTTTTTTTTTTTTTTAGAGAGAGAGGAGTACCATTACTTTTAACATGAGATTGCACTTGTCAGGTACGAATGAGGAGTCAAGCTCTATGAACATCGATCCCAAAGAGAACCGTGCAGTAGCTCTGACTTGGCGGATTATACCGGAAGTAGCAGACGTCTCCAGTCAACTGGTCAATCCTAGGATTCCCCATTAGTCTAGCTTTGAAATTAACTCTGGAAGAATGGTCACATGCTGAAAAAGACAATCCATTGAACCAAAAGAAGGGTTGTTCCTAACTAGTTTTGACTCAATATAAACAAAAATTTGACTCAAAATAAACCAAAACAAAAAGAAACATGTTAGTAGTTTCCTCCCCCAGACTTAACCAACACTGTCCCCAGTGTTGTCAAGCTGAGTTTGGCAAAAAGAATCAAAAGGATAATTGAACTTGATTTAAGTGAACGAGATTTATCAAAGTGGGGACCCTGTCGATCGACACAAGCAAGTCACGTCGATCGACACGAGGTCTGAGGGATCGGATCATTGTGATGTCGAGAATTTTGAAAATTGAAGGTCATGTCGATCGACACACAGGTCCGTGTCGATCGACAGATACCTCACTGTCGCAGACTGCAAGTTTTCTGCATCACTCAACAAACACGATCAAAGAAGAAAACACACAATGCAAATCCTTAAGATGATCAAGTTCAAGCTCCTAAGAAATCCAAAGACTAACTGACTCAAAAGGAAATAAGATATAAAATAGAAAAACTTACAAGTGGGTTGCCTCCCACTAAGCGCTTGTTTTCAGTCATTAGCTTGACTGTGTCAGGCTCAGGTCTCGGGTGGGTCGGTGAAGGGTACAACACCGGGAAGCAGCTTCATGGTGTTTAACATCATCTCCTGGATCACTTCCTCTCCTTTCTCACTTAACTCTATAGGAATGATAATTCTGAACTTGGAGAATGGCTTGGAAGTCTTCTTGCGTTTGGCCTTAGCTGGGCTGGGTGGTGAAGTCAAGGGTGGGGCATACGGGATCTCCTTCGTGTCATCTCCAAGGTTTGAACTCGACTCTTCTTCATTTGTAACAGTCAGACAAGAGTTCTTCTCAAACCGAGCTGAGGGGTAGAAGACATCCTTGTTGATCTTGGAGAAAGAAATTCTCTGATTGGGAAAATCTACAATTGCACCCACCATGGCAAGGAATGATGACCCAAGAATCAATGGTCTTTCCCTGTCATTCTTCGTCTCCATAAGGTGAAAATCTACCGGAACCAGACAATCTCCTACTTGAAGCATCAAGTCAGGAATGAATCCTTTCGAACACGGTGAAGAAGAATCAGGCAGTGTGATAGACATCTTCGAAGGTTGCAGATCCTTAATCCCTAGCTTCCTTGCCACAGACTCAGACATGACATTCACATTAGCTCCAGTGTCACAAAGAGAATTTTTAAATTCCATACCTTTGATTGAGCAAGGAACCATGAACATCCCTGGATTTGTTATCTTCTGCAACTTCCTCAGCTGTGGTTGAGCATGTCTCCCTTTTTCCTCTGGTGATCTGATGTTAATAGCCCGTGGGAATGGAAGCTTAGGCTTGTACACCCTTTCCTCTGCTTTGACTGAAGGTTTTGAAGAAGGTGGGCTGTTCTGGGCAGCCTGTCGATCGACATAAGCAGTGTGTCGATCAACAGGAGACTTCCTGTCCTTGTCATCAGCGATTGCGTACCACTCTGGCGATCGACACATACTAGTCGTGTCGATCGCCATGATCTCTTCTGTCCCCAAAATCGTGTTTTCATCAAGTTCCACGACTTCTACCTCCTCTGAATCCTTTCTACTAGCTTCAAACACTTCTTTCCCACTACCCACACTGATCGCATTGACATGCAATCTTGGGTTCGTCTCAGTCTTAGCTGGTAGGAATCCTTCTTGCCTTTTCACCGACTCCGCCGTTTGGGCTACTTGAGTGTCCAACTTCTTCATGTGGAGATTGATAGCCTCAATTTTGCCATTCAGATCTTGGTACATAGCATCCATCTTCCCATTAAAGCTCACGGTCATCTTCTGTTGACCCTCTAGAATCTGCTCCAACATGGATTTCATCTCGCTGCTCTCTGTTGTCTGAGGAGGAGGTGTCTGGTAGGAAGAAGAACCGTAGTTCCTTTGGTAGTTATTCTGGAAAGGCTTCTGATATCCTTGTTGAGTGTCATACCTCTGACCTTGAAAACCAGTCCCACTAACGTAGTTGACATCCTTTTTTTCCTGTGTCGATCGAGACAATCCTTCCGTGTTGATTGACACGGAGTCCGGAATGAAGGTCTCTACCTCTTTAGCAAACTGCACTGACTTCGTCCCCGTTAGCGAGTTGTGCATAGAATCCAACTTGGCATTAATCGCAGCAATCTGGTTCCCATCCATGTTACCTCCTAGCTTTTTCCTTTCGAAATCTGCGTTCTTGGTGCTACTGCTGGAAGCCAAGTTGTCGATGAGAATCAGAGCATCTTCCGGATATCGGGTGTTGAAATTCCCATTGCTAGCTGAATCAAGGGCCACCTGATACCTCCAGTCAATCCCTCTGAAAAATATACCCAGCAGCTGAACATTACTAAACCCGTGATGAGGACAATCTCTCTGGTAAGACTTGAATCGAGTCCAAGAATCCTTGAATGCCTCAGTAGGACCCTGCTTGAAGGTGGAGATCTTGGTCCTCAGATCCTTTGATCTCGCCTCATCGAAGAAGTTGTTGAGGAAAGCATTCTTGGTGTCCTCCCAAGTGGTCAGCGATCCCGGTTCCAACTGCTTCAGCCAGTAGGATGCTTCTCCACTAAGGGAGTATGGGAACAACTTGCAGTAGAGGTAGTCGCTGGACACTCCATTAGCCTTGATGCTAGATGCTAGGTCCTCGAACCTCTCTATGTGGTCCATGGGGTGCTCAGATGACAGGCCACGAAAAGGGTGCTGAGCGACAAGTGAGAAGAAAGCAAGCTTCAGCTCAAAATCGCTCCTCTGGAATGCAGGTGGTCGGATTGCTGCCCTGTTGGCATAGAACTCATCGGGCCTGTTGTACTCTCCCAGAGTACGCCCACGCGCAGCAGCTGCTGGCTCTTGTCGCTGCTCGACATGCTGCTCCTCCACAATCACAACCCCATTCTCATCCAGCCTCTGACCCTGAGCGTTGTGTCTGCGACCTTCAGCATCCTAAAAGAACCCATCTTCACCTCTGATCAATACTAATGGATTCATTCTGGCTGTCCTTGTCGCTGCTCTGTTGGCTCGTTCTAACCTTCCAATCTCAAGGTTGAGATTGACTAGCTCTTCGTTCTGGTTGCTCCTGGTAATGCGATTAGGCATAAACCTGAAACACACAAGACAAAGAGAAAAGATTAAGTAAGTAAAACAAAAACTAAAAACTTAGACAAAATTCTACTAACAATAATCGAATGGTGAAATCTATTCCCCGGCAACGGCGCCAAATTTGATATGCTCAAATTTAACCCTGAGCTACTCTCTCAAATTAAGAGATCCTCGTAGTACTTAGGGATCGAATCCATAGGGAAAAGAATTACACAATCAATCTAAGTATTCGAATTATGCTAAGCTAAGTAATATAAATGTAATGCGAGAATCAAAACAAAACAAGCAAAAGATGGCGATAAGTTCTTGTTATCAATGAGACAAAAAGCTAGGCGATGGGTAATTCTTCGGGTATGAATCAAAACTGAGGATAAAACTACTGCAGGGTTTAATAAGTGCCGTTCTAGAACTCAAACATGAAGGTAAAGCCAATCAACTTCCGTTGCAGAGACTATTTATGACTAGAAACCTAAATTCCAAATTCCTTTGCAAACCTAGAGAATTAAGTCAAGCATTAACATTCAGGTTCAATTGTTCACAAAATCCCTAAGCCAAATTCCTTTGCGAATAGGTGATTTTGCTCATCTAAGATTAGTTCCAGTTGATAATAACACTTCCGCGTCTATTAAACAACCTAGGGTTTCCAATTTTAGTTGGCCAGTCCTAAAATCAGAGTTAAAACAATCTAGATAAAGAACCAAAAGATGAACCCTAACAGATCTATAATCCTAACAATTTCTCATCAAACCCTAGAATCCCCCACAACCTAACAAGCAAACTACTCAGACATAGATGAAGAAATCATAATGAAAGAATAAGATTGCATAAAAGATAGAGTTAGAGATACAGAAAAAGGGGTTTGAAAACCCTGTAGAAATCTCCCTCAAAGCTCTCTCTCTCCAAGTCTAAGTTAAAAACAAGATAATCCACATAAAAACCTAAGGGAAAACTATATATAATGTGTAAAAATCGGATTGGGCTTTTTCTGTAAACTTCTGGGCTTTTTGGACAAAAAAAGAAATTCTTCAAGCTTGACATCTTCTAGCCAGACCGACATGTTTTCACTAAAACCTTCATAATTTTTGATCGCACCGTTGGAATTGCCTCAAATTGGTGGGAAGGGCTTCAACGAGTGCCAAACTTCTGACTGTTCGGAACTGTTCTTCTCGTCAAACACGTGTCGATCGACAGAGGTTGGTCATGTCGATCGACATAGACCTCTCTGGAATTTCTACTTGTGTCAGGAAGCCCCGTGTCGATCGACAGGAGTAGGTAGTGTCGATCGACACGAGCTTATCTGCTCGATTCCGACTTGATCTCTTCAGCTCTTCTTTCCTCGATACTTCAAAACACTCCAAAAGCTTCCATTAAGCTCCAATCAATCTTCAACCTACAAAGACTCTAAAAGACTCGAGAAAAACCAAAAAGACTCTATAAAAAGGACTTATATCATGGTTGAAAATGGGTAAAAACCATGACATATCAACTGCTAAGGCTATGAGATGGCATGCAGAGCATAATCAAGATGGAGATATTACGCATCCTTCTGACGCAGAAGCGTGGAAACACTTTCAATCGGTATATCCAGATTTCGCATACGAACGCCGAAATGTATACCTCGGCTTATCCACTGATGGTTTCAACCCATTTGGAAAGCATGGAAGAAAATATTCATTGTGGCCGGTCATCGTAACACCTTACAATTTGCCTCCTTCTATGTCCATGCGGCGAGAGTTCCTGTTTCTCTCAGTTCTAGTTCCTGGGCCAGATCATCCAAGACGATCACTCGATATATTCCTCCAACCATTGATCTATGAGTTGCAGATGTTGTGGGAGCATGGTGTTGAGGCATTTGATGTTTCAATCCAGCAGAATTTCAACATGCGTGCGGTTCTTATGTGGACCATAAGCGATTTTCTGGCGTACGGTATGTTATCTGGATGGACAACGCATGGAAGATTGGCATGTCCTTATTGCCAAGACAATACTTCAGCATTCCAATTGCAGAACGGAAGGAAGACTTCATGGTTTGATTGCCATAGGTGTTTTTTGCCGGCAAATCATCCATATCGTCGGTCTAGAAGACATTTCAGAAAGAATTTTCCAGTGTTTAATGGTCCACCTCCGGAGATAGATGGTCGCAGCATATTGGAACAGTTACGAGATTTTGGTGCAGAGCGAACTCCTGAATGTGGGGGTAATGGCCATCACCCCATCGACGGCTGTGGGGAATATCACAATTGGCATAAGAAAAGTATTTTCGGGGATTTGCCTTATTGGAAAGATCATCTACTGCGGCATAATCTAGATGTCATGCATGTTGAAAAGAATTTCTTTGACAACATCATGAACACCATTTTAAATGTACCAGGAAAGACAAAAGATAACTGGAAATCTAGATTAGACTTGCCATTGATTTGTTCAAGGGCATCTCTTCATGTTTTGCCTAATGGTAGATTGCCGATGCCTGCGTACCGGTTAGACGCGGGTAAGAAGGAAGTTTTCTTTGAATGGATTAAAAAATTTGTTAAATTTCCTGACGGCTACGCATCTAATCTGCGTAATTGCGTGGATTCGACGGAAGGGAAGTTTATTGGAATGAAGAGTCATGATTGTCATGTTGTGATGCAGCGTCTTCTTCCATTTGCATTTTCTAATATTCTTCCACAAGACATCCATCAAACAATTGGAGGTATATTTCATAATTTTCTTTAGTTTATTACTAATATATTGTTACTATATATGTACTAACTTGTTTACTTTCCGTTTGTAGGAGTTGGGACTTTCTTTCGAGATTTATGTTCACGGACACTAACAGCGGACGGGATCCGGTCTTTAGAGGCCAACATCCCGGTGCTCATTTGTAATCTTGAGAAGATATTTCCACCGTTTTTTTTTATGTTATGGAAAATCTTCCTATTCACCTCCCACGAGAAGCAGCATTAGGAGGCCCTGTTCAATACCGATGGATGTACCCGTTCAAGCGTTACATGTTCCACCTGAAGAAAAAGGTTAAAAATTTGAGAAAAGTTGAGGGATTTATTGTTGCACAAAGTTTAAACGAAGAAGTATCACACTTTGCCGAATATTACTTTCCTTCGGATGTTCGGACTAAAGGTAGACGGCCGGCGCGACATGATGATAGAGGTGAGAAAGCAGTGTATCCCGTGGTTGTACCTGAGTTGTTTGCCCAAGTGGGCCGCGTAAGTGGAAAAGGGAAGAAACGCATACTATCACCACAAGAGGTCAGACATTTGCATACATATTTCCTCAGAAATTGTGACGAACTTGGAGAGTATGAAAGGTACACCATTTCTAATACTAAATTTGTGCAATTATTTGTCTTTATCTAATAACAATTGTTATGTTACAGGATGTACATGTCCCTAGCACAAACTTACCATGCTGATAAGACAGATTCCGAACTTGCTGTCTTAAAAGATGAAGAATTCCCGGAGTGGTTGAAATTTTTTGTACGTTAAATATAACTCCTCACTCTTATTTTATAAGTTTTTCACGTTCATATGTTATTGATTGCTTACTTATATTGTTTTTAGGTTTCCGAAGGTTTAGCAAGTGGTCAAACCCTCCCGACATGGTTAGTGCAGTTTTCTCATGGTTTACGCAGCACCGCGACTTCATATCCGAAATTTTGCACTAGGGGATATTCGTGACGAAGGACGTCAAAGGCCAACTTCGGACAATGGTATTTCGGCGCAATCAGGTGATACCATGTACTATGGCCATTTAAAAGAAATCTTGGAAATCCACTATCCAGGAATGTTGGACTTGAGGTGCATTGTGTTTATGTGCGATTGGTATGATCCATCCAATGGTAGTGGGGTTCGAATTGACCCTCTTGGTGTTATTTCGATAAATTCAAGCCGGAAATTACATCATTACGATCCATTTATCCTTGCATCTCAAGCAGACCAGGTATCAATATATTGATAGGTTTTCCATTATATTTATACGTTAGGTTTTGTTATTCTTGTATATTAACAACATCCACCGTTAATGAATAGGTTTGCTACATTCCATATCCTCGAGTTGGGCGGAGGACAGATCCTTGGATGACAGTAACTTCAATTAATCCGGGAGGAAAAATATATGGAGTTCCGGAACATGATGCTCTACAAGTATCGCGAACCAACCAAATGTCACATGTTGAGGAGACGGATAACATTGACATTGTCACTGATGTCACACATATCGGCGATGATCTAGTGCATTCGGATGAAGATGAACTACGTGAAGAATTTGACGACGATTCAGACTCCATCCCTAGTGAAGGTTCATAGAAGTTTCAGATTAATAATTTATGAATAAATGTTTGTTTACCAATGTTGTACTATAACACCTATGCGTTCCCTCTAATATAATGTACTTTATGGTAATATCTGCCAGAATCATTTATTAAATTTGCCGCCGGATTTCCGCGGGATAAAAGCTGTCCTAATTTTCGGACAACATAACGACGGAATTAGTTCCGTCGGAATTCCGATGTCGGCAAAGTTTGAGTGGTTACCATTGCGTTATCTGCGGCCGATGGGACTGGCGGGGTATTATGTCGGAGGTTTCTGACGGATTTCCGACGGTTTTCCGTTCTATATAAGGTTTCTCATACGTTCATTCCTGTCAACAACACAAATAATGTCTTCTAACTCTCCTAATGAAGACTCAAAAATCGTGGCAAACCACTTTCTACTTCCAAAATACTCGTGGGAAACCGAAACCCAATGCGGCACACACACTGAAGAGATACCCACTTACTCGTGGGAATTTGATACGTTCTCACCAATCTCAATCGGAGATTCTTCATCAACAATAGTGCCGGACAGCCAGTGCTTGCCAACCATCCAACGCATTCCAAACGTCTCGTGGGAAACGCAATCTCAGTGCGACAAATATCCAGACAAGAAGAGTGTTCTCGAAGACGTACAACCATCTCACTTGATTGAAACGTCCGATCACTACTATGATTATGAATTTGCCCAAAGACCAGAAAGTCCGAACTTAAATATAGATGTTGATGCAATCAAAAGAGATGTTTGCGGCAGATATTTAGAAGGTACACCGAAGAATAAAAAGGATCAGTACAATGATTATGAATTTGCCCAAAGACCAGAAAGCCCCAACTTAAATATAGATGTTGATGCAATCGAAAGGGAATTTTGCAACGGATATGTAGATTCTCCGCCAAAGAAAAAAAAGGGAAAAAAAATTTCCGGGTTCTAACAAAAGGTAAGTTTGGAGTGGATACAGAGACATATGTTTTTCAAACTTTAAAATAAATAAATTTCCTTTCGTCTTTTGTTTTTATCTGTTATAAAATTTCGTTGTGTAAATCTTTTATTCAATTTCCGGATAAATTTAAAATAATTTATGAATAAATGTTTGGACATTTTTTTTAACTCTGCAATCGGGTCACCACGCGGACTTTTAAGCGATAGATTTTTCACAGTTTTCCGACGGATTGTAATTTTTATTTTTAAAACAGATTTGTTTATATTATAAAAAAAAAATTACAATCCGTCGGAAATCCCTCGGTAGTTTTGACGGATTTCCGACGGATTTAATATTTTTTATAATATAAAAAAATCTGTATAAAAAAAAATTAATTTAATAAAAAATTACAATCCGTCGGAAATCCGTCGGTTTTGGTTTTTTTTATTTACAAAAAATCGTTATTAAATTTACGCGTTTTTATAAATGAAAATTTAAAATCCGTCGGAAATACCGACGGATTTCCGACGGAAACCCTAATTTCTGCCGCCTAGAGAGCCTCGATCTCATCGAAAATAGCGGGAAATTCCGTCGGAAACCTGTAATAAAACCAGACTCTTCTTCTTCGCGGAGACAGAACGAAAAGACGGAAAAAAATCATAAAAACTCGCCGGAAAACGTTCGATCCAACCCGGAAACACGCCGGAAACACCAAATTCATCCACAATCTCAATCTCTATCAACAAATCATCAATCCAATGTTAATTTTTTGAAGTTTTTTTTTGTAAATTATGAATTATGAGATGTATTTGTAGAATTTGTTAGATTTAGGATGTTAAAAATTAAGGGATTAAATGATTTAGGATAATAGAAATGTACGGGTTTAGGATGTTTGAAAAGTTTTGAATTTTGTAAATTTTGTGATTTATAGAATTTTTGGGTTTATAAAATTTATTTACATTTTAATATGTATTTGTTATTTTTAGGAAATTATAAATATTTATAATTTAAAAATTTAGTAAAATTCTAAATTGTTGAAATTTTACTAATTTTTTAATTTGTTTAAATTACAAAATCCCAAACCCTCTAATAATCATAAATATCTAAAACTTTAAATTACCAAATCTGAAATTCCAAAAATTTTCTAAATCTGTAAATTCCTAAATGTTCATATCTGAAATCCATAATCCAAATATCCCTAATTACCTATTTAGAGAAACCTCAATTTCCCACAATCCCTAACTCCCTAAAACCTTAATTTATGAAATCCCGAAATTCTATAAATTAATCCCTAAATTCCAAAATCCCTACTTCTCAAAATATCAATATCCTAAAATCGCTAAGTCCCCAATTCCCGTAAATTCCATAATTATGAATCTCAAAAATTCGATGTCGGCAAATTCTCAAAAACTGAAAATCCCTAAATCCGTAATGTAAATTAAAATATCTGTAAATTTATATTTAAAATTTATGATTTAAATTTACATATATTTATATTTAATATCAGAATTTATATTTATATATGTAAGTAAATTTCAACGGTATGTAAACATTTTGGCAATCGTAGGGACTATGGGCGATTTCATCACTCTACTGGATCCGGTACTTCCAGTAGGGGAGGGAGTCAGTCGCATATCCCAGAGACTAGCTTTCCGGATCCCCAACACCCGTCTCCTCCAATGGGTACACAGCCCTCAGCTCCCACGGCCATGAGCATTGAGGAGTTTGTTTCGCAACCCGGACGGGATAGGTTGACTCGCCTAGATCCTGACTTGCCACCTAACACGACCTGGTAAGTTTTATTTAAAAATATATTTGATTATATTAACTTAATAAAATATTTAACTAAATATTGTTTAGGTTTCAATTTTCGGGAAACGGGATTACGAGTTCGATCAACGCAATGACTAATTCGTTGATAACTTGCCCGTATCCCACATTTAGTTCGATGTCGGTGGCAGACCAGGAGACCTGGTTTCGGCAATTTGCGGTATGTTTTTTTTTCCTATTAAGAATATAGATTTTTATTTCCATTAAAATTGTCAATACTAATATGGGTACGTTTTTTTTTTCAGCAAGAATTTACTTGGGACCCACAGTTGACTGCCCGGGTCCGACGGGAGTTCTACAAAAAAGCCTCCCGGAAATATTCGTTGAAGATAAACGAATGGAAGGACTTGTGGTACAAATAAGGAAAAGTGCCGCGGAGATTGCAAGATAACCCCACATTATGGGCTGGACTACTTGCCCATTGGGAACGGGAGGACACAAAAGCAAGCTCCGGAAAAAACTCGTCTAACCGGAACAACGACCGGAAGGGGAAGGGATCGGCGACCCATAACCTCGGTGCAACGAGCAAAGCGTCAAGTCTTCAGAAGCTGGTAATTTTATAAATTTTACTAAAATTTTATTTATAACACTTCTCATATTTCTTTCATTATCTATGCCAACAGATTGAGAGGACCGGTGTGCGTCCGTCACATCTTGAATTGGTCAAAGATGCGCACACCAACAGAAAGACGGGTGAAATTCAAGATCCCATTGCTCGTGAAATCGTGGAGAGCGTGGAGAGGCTCGGTGAGGAGTACCTCCAATCCCAACCGATCGTCGAAGGAACTCCCCCGGCCACGGAAGTTCCACTCGAGATGATCAACGAGTTTACCTACCAGGTTAGTAACACTGTCAATTTTAATTAAATTTTAAATAAATTTAAATATAAACAAGTTATAACATTTATTGATTGATTTTTTTTCGTAGGTTACGCCTAAGCACATAGGTTGTGTGTTTGGCCTCCCGGAAGACAGTTCATCCACGTCCGTTAATTCTTACCGCTTCCACGCAGATAGTACGTTGAGGGCACAGAACGCCGAGCTTCTCGAGCGGGTGACCGGGTTGGAGGCACAACGCGCAGAAGATGCAGCACGCTACGAGGAACAGCAGGCACGCATGCAAGCAATGGAAGAACAGATGGAACGCATGCGGGCAATGGAAGAACAGATGGCACGCATGCGGGAAATGGAAGAAAGGATGAACGAGATCTTCCCTAACCGATAGACTTTACGTTATGTAATATTTTAATTTTCTAAATCACTTTTAAAAATATTGAAACTTAATTTTAAATGTTGTTTTTTTAATTTTTATTTTAATTTAATTTTTATTTATATTTAATTTTAATTTAATTTAATTTATTTTAATTTAATTTAATTAAATTTAATTAAATTTAATTAAATTAAAATCTTTTTTTTAAATAAATAATATATCCGTCGGAAATCCGTTGGTATGTGTAGCCGTCGGAAATCCGTCGGTATGTGTAGCCGTCGGAAATCCGTCGGTATGTGTAGCCGTCGGAAATCCGTCGGTATGTGTAGCCGTCGGAAATCCGTCGGAAAATGAAATATTGCCGGATTTACGACGGATTTCTGACGGATTCCGGTAATCCCTTTTCCGTCGGAAATCCGTCAATATTTCCGACGGATTTCCGATGGAATTTTTATTTCCGACGAGATAGAACCGACCGACCAAAACCGTCGGAAAATCGTTTGTTTTCTTGTAGTGTTGGTGTTTTAGTTGCATGTGATTACCCGCGTAAAACTCTCTAAAGGTAATGGACTTTGTTGTCTATTGATGACTCTTGGAATCCAAGAAACATATATTGTTAATGTTTTGGCTGGATTTTCATTCCGGATACCGAAGAAAAAGAAGTTGTGATGGGAACCAAAAATGAGAGACAATATTTCTCACCTCCTACATTTATAACTAGAAGCATTCATTTGGACCATGGAATGCATGATTAATCAATAAAAGACGATGGTGGCTTTCATGACGGACTTTTAGTGTTGGTGAAAATGGTGTTTGAACCTGTTGGTTTGATTGCACTATATTGAGCTTGTACTTAAATATTAATTTAACACAACGATGTATTTGTAGACACTGTTGCAATAATTCATCAACATTTTTGGTGGATAAATCAACCTAAGATTAGTTTTTTTTTGTCAATAGTAGATCACAATTGGCCAGTGCATTTGTTTAATCCCTATATTAGCAGAGCGAGACTTGATCTCGAATGTGATGGTGTTTATTTTTAATGGATTTACAACAGCCACTTGACTAAAATCACTTCAACACCTAAGATTAGTTGTAAACGATAAAAATAAAGTGCTGCTAAATTGTTTGAACTAATTTAGGTGAGTTTGATGTTATTATATCCGAGAGTTTAGTAATAAAGTGTTTTACTAACATATTAAACTTAAACGTATCACATATTTAAATGTTTTTATTTGCTAACATTTTGTGTTTTGAGACTTTCATTTATAAATATTTTACCAACTTTAAAATCATAGTATAGCAAATCAAAATGTTACAAAAAGAAGTAACCAAACATTAAATTAAGATAATAAATAACATATGGTAAAAATCTTACAAGTAAACGGAAGTAAATATCTTATCATTTGGGTTTTTACCGCTAAATGCTGTGTTTAGGTGTGATTTCTATTACCTGATTTTTTTATTATCAAAAAACACATATAAAGTGGGTGTTGTTGTTGATCTTGATCTTATCCCACGCTCTATTACAACAATTAGAGCATTATTCACTAATGAATTGGGATAGTCTAAAAATCAAGAATCTAAAATCAAAACAACTTGTATATTGGCTTCATATCCATATGATAGTACAACCCAAAGTTCTGTTCAGTTCCACCTGGTTTCTGATTTTCATTGAACGTTGCAAACAAAAACCCATCAATGCTATTTTTTGGCCTCTTCGGTGTTCCTTTACCGCCATCCACATGTTTGACAAAATTTCCGTTGTATCTAGACGCGATATATGGTGTTGTTAAGTTCCTGTTACCGGCAGAAGGCCATCCAGTCTCTGCTACTACCATGGGTAAATCTTTCACACCTTCTTTCTCCATTACCCACACAAACGCATCAAATATCACATCAAACATGTTTGAATAACCCAATGACCCGTCTTGGACCACGATTGTGTCTGTGTCGAATGTGGCATAATTAAAATGGATGTTTACAGGATCAGTCGCTTAGACGAAGTAAGGGTAGATGTTGACGAGGATAGGCGTATTTGTTTGAGACAAGAATTTTAGCACGGGAACAAGTTGTTCACGTGCTTGGGGTGTGAAATCTGCGGTGGAAGGTGGATAGGACTGGCCAAGGTTGGTCATAGCAACCGTCGTGCTGATTAAGACTGGGAGACTCCTCGACTTGACGAAGTTGGTAAGAGACTACATGACAGGTAGCAGGTGAGCGCCAATTTCTCCAGGAATGACTTCGTTTCCGACGGTTATAAACGTAATATTCACGTCAGCTAAGTAAGGCTCAATGTTTGTCATGAACCATGTACTAATAGCCTCGTTGCGGACCGCAAGAGCCTGTAAATCTTGGTTCTTAACTCCTACAACGACTCCAATACTGCGGTTCCCTCGAAAGGCGTTAAGGACATCTGTGTTTGTGTCAAAATCCGAATATTGGAAATGTTTAAAGATTTGTAGAGGTTTATAACTTCGATAGGAGTTGGGAGGTTATCTCCGAGGAGACCATAGTTCAAGCCAACCTTTGTTGTTGCAGCTACAAAGTCATTGTTGTAGTTGAACATGAGTGTCGTGCACGAGAGCATGAACAAAAACATTTTTGTAGGATTATCCATGACGAAACGTGTCTGCAAAATTAGTAGCATTAGGATATATATTATAATCTTATTTCAAATGTATATATACAATTATCGTATGTGTCAGAATATAGAGTATAAAGTATAAAAACATGAGAGGATCATACTTGTGTAAATAGTGGAGACGAGGGAACCAAGCCAAAGTTGTTTGTCTTCTTCTTTTTGTATGTGTCTATTGCAAATCATAGGTTGTAGTTATGTTCAATTTATATACGTAGTTGAGATATGATTACTATTTTACTAGTAACTCTAAAATAGTAAATATATAGGTTTTAAAAAAGTATGAGTAAACTTTTTGTTTCCATCTTTTTTTGGGGTGTGGTTTACTTACCTACCAAGCCTATTTTAGAAAATTGCTAATTCTCATTTTATGTTTTATTTTTTTTTGGTGTAAATTATCTACTGTTTCATAAATAAACTGGAATTTATCTAGAAACTATGCCATAACTTCTAGAATAAAAATTTAAACTTAGCATTTATTACACCACTTAATTAATAGAGTTTTTTTATTGATATTTTTTTATGGTCTAGTAATATTAATGAGATTAGGCATGTGTCACTGTGATATTCATGGTTCGTATACTCTAAAATCAGGGTACTTTATGCAGATGCTGCTAACAGTAGTTTAGAGGGAGAGTGAGGTACGTTTAATCTTTGGAAGGTTGTGTGCAACCAAAGCGTAAGGTCTTTTGGTGAAGATTGGTGCACAATGGTATTTCTGTTGCAGACTTAATGAAAAGGAGTTTAAGAGTCGGTGGCGGTCCTAAAAATGCTAAGCTCACAAACAAACAAACACAATTTGACCAATTATTATTGATATTTATAAAAATAAAAAATGAAACTAAATGAAAGATGCAAGAATAGAACTCACATCCTTTTAACCCATATATTCCAGCGCATTATCGACTCGCCTACATACATTTTTTATATTTTTGGAGACCGTTAAAATAATAAAAATATAAATAAAAGGATTTGGGCCGGAAGCCCATGCTTCCTCTGCTTGAGCTTTGTGGAGAGAGAGCAAGGAAACTGTTAATCATCTGATGTTTTTGTGTAGAATAACAAAGGAAATTTGGAACTTAGCTTCTCATTCATTGCCTGAACTAGCTAAAGTACATTCTAATAGCTTGTTTCAAAATGTGCAATTATGGTTGAATCATCCTAGACACGAAGAATTGTATAGTATGATCTTCTTATTGGGATGGAGATTGTGGAAGATGCGTAATGCAATTCTGTACAATATAACAAAGGAAAGCATATTATTCATGTTATCAATGTGGCTCTGCTGGATAAACAGGTAGGAGCTGCAACTTTAAATTCTCATACTCATATGGATGCATTGCTTACTGCTGCTTGGTTGACGCACCATCAAATAACTTATCCCAATAATGACATTGGTGACTTTGGGTAAGTCTTATATTAAATGATATAATTAAACGAGTAGATTGATAACACATACTTTTCATACTGCCCTTGAAATAGATATACTAAACAATCCATATATATATATATATATATGTTTTTTCTTTTTCTTTTTTAATTTATATTTATGGCCAAATCAAATCAAATCAAAGCGTTTGGAATTGTCTAACCTTTTTCACAATTAGGTTAGCTTTGGATTCGGTTCAACTTTAAAATTTGTAGAGTGAATAAAAGAAAAGATGAGAGAGGCAATCGGCAAAGACGACGACGCGTGCGTTTGGTTGGACGTGAGACAGAGAGAGAAAGAGTATATAAAATTTTTAATTTAATTTTGGGGTTAATTAGTAAAAGCAGACCACAAGGGACAAAGACACACCTTCTGGTTTTAATTTGGCCCAACTTGCTTTTTCCTTCACAATCTATACATACACTCACGTTATGCATGAATGTACATACATGTTTTCTTGTGATATATTCAATTTCCTCTTTGGAAACTGCTCTTTTGATTGACTTTTTTGTTTAACCCAAAAAAAAAAAAATCTAAATTTCCTTTCTTTTTCCCCTTTTTTCCCCCTATTGAATGATATTGTCAAATTTAAATTTAAATTTAAATTTATATTGAATGGTTTTTAATGTGAATTTTCCTTAATATTATTACTGTCTCTTCCTAAAAAAATTCCGGATTCTGTTCCCATTTGGTTTGTGTGCTTCGTTTGCCTTTCCTCATTTCTCAATTTCTCATCATCTTTCCTCTGCAACAAAAAAAGTGGTTTGTTTTCTCATCTTTCCCCTTTTAACTTCTTTTCTCCGCAATTCGGTTTCCGCCTTTGACGAAGAATCTAGCCTTAAGTTTTCATTTACCTCTTCCGTTTCTGTTCATTACCTCACCAAACTTTCTCAGATCGATTCCTTTTTTTTTCTCCATCTCTTTGTTTTGATTTTTGTCTTTCTGGGTTTTTTTTTACAAGCTCGATCGAGAATCGGTTGGTGGGTTATAATCAAAAGAATCTCTTTGTGATTAGGCTTAAAAAGTTGTGATATTTTGAACGGATCTCTGTTTGTTTTGGCCATAAAGGTTATTGTTTTCTGATTCTTATGTGGCGTTTTTGGAATTTTTTGTTCTGGGTTGTTGATTTTTCTTTGCTTTTTGTCTTGGTTGTGATTGGTTTAAGAGTTTGCTGGTTTGTTGTTCCTGTTCTTAGATGTGGCAGTGCTAGTTTGGACTTGAGGTTTTTGCTAAAGTTTTGATCTTTTTATCTTATTTACTGATGCTATTCATGTTGTAGCTATGAAAATTGTTATCATTCGTTTCAACTATGTAGCTCATGTCTGTTGCAACTGCCATTGGTTTTTATCCTCTATAGGTTGCTTGATTTTAAAATTAAGGTTTCAAATTGATACTGCAACTTTTGTATCTGATTAATCAAGTAAAAAGCTTAAAATGTGATTGAGTTTATGGTCTTAAGATTAGGCATTTCATATCTGACTTTTGCTTGCATCTTATATTTGCTCAGTTGCATCATTTTTTGGCTGAGTGAGAGCGCTTTCCGCTATGACCATGTATCTTCAATCTAGGACCACTTTTTCTTCTTCTAATTGAATGCTTAAGTGCTTTTTTTAATTGATATGATTGTGAAGCTAGTTTCTTTGTCTTTGTTACTGAAAGATGTTTCCTCTTCTTTTTTTTTATTGTAGTTTCCAGCATTGGCCACACTACGGAAAGTGGTGAGAGTGTCCTGAATTCTCAAGTGTCAAGTGTGGTTAAAGCTAGGATGCAGGGAGAGAGAGCCAGTCTCGGTTCTTTATCAGAGGCCTTGAACTTTGAGCATGGTTCTACATCTAGTAATGCTGTGACAGAACGGGAGTTTCGTTGGGAGGATATTCACAATATTGATCCTAATGAATTCGAGGATTACATGAATTCAACTGCTGATACAAATGCTACTTTTCCAAACTCAGTGTATCCTGAGCAACGCGACTTACACAGGTTTAGCCTAGGTGAGGCTAGCTCTAGTGGTACGAAGGACGAAGGCGCTAGTCACAGCAGGCAATTGATGGAAATTGGACGCTTTGAAGAACGGAGAAATGACAAACTTGAGTTGAATCCTATGTTTTTGCAACCGTCTAATGAAAGCCGTACGGTTCAAAATGTTAATCTGAATGCAGAATATAATGAGCATCTTGAGCATATGAATCAGTTCATGGGTCATCCTGGACTCAGGTCTGGGCTTTTACCAGAAAACAGTGTTAGAGCGGATGCCTCTGTAGATGGTCGTCGTGCATCCTGTAAAAGAAAAGCTCTTGATGGGGGCATTGGTCAGTCCTCTTCAAACAGAGGTTTTCGTGAGTTCCAACGTGGAGAGAGCAGTTCTTGGGCCCCTGTTCCTGCGTTTTGTAGCCCAGCAAATGATTTGAACATATCTCTTGACCATGGTCCAAGGGGATTAGTCTCAGGCGCTGTTCCAAATCTGTCTACTCCTTCCATCACAGAGAGCTCCAGTAGAAACTTCTCTGTCAGGGTTCCCACAAATCAGCAAGAAACTGTAAACCCAGCTGTCTTTTCTGCAGGAAGTGTTATCAGGCGACCGGTTGCTCCATCCTTTAGCACACCAGGACTTCTACCAGCAGATCAACATCCGATCGATTTGGGATATGGAAATGCTTTAGGCAGTTTTGGTTCTCAGAACCCAAATGCTTCTGCTACTCGTATCCCTCCTGTTTCAAGAACTATGGTACCACCATTTCAATGGAGTGTGAGCCCAGTAGCAGCAGGTGGATCATCGAGTTCTGCTGCTTCTGTTGACAGAAATGTCGTTCATCGAGGTGAAACCAGATCAAGAAGCAACATTCTGGAGAATCCCTTTTTCGTTCCGGCTCCTGAATTGAGAAATCTGGCCCACAGTCATATTATTAGAAATGCAAGTGGTGCTGGACATGTTGGATCGTCTTCATCCAGGACAAGTGTTCAGCCATCACCGTCTAATCCACCATGGACTCCTTACCAGAATCACTCGCCAAATAATCAAAGAAGATTATCTGAACATTTCCGTAGGTCATTGCTTTCTTCCCTTGCTACAAACCAGAGAGCAGCTCGTTCCTTGGTCCCTCCTGCCTCTCCGGATGAGCATGTGCTTCAATCTGGTGGAGATAACACCTTTCAGGGGCAGAATCGCTCTTACTCCAGAGCAGGTCCAAGACAAGGGCAAAATGCAATTGGCACTCCTCATACTTTGCGGGGCTTGGCATCCGCAAGTCGAGGAAGAAGCAGACTGGGGGCATCTGAGGTAGTTTCATATAAATATTAGTGTTTCTTATGGATAGTTTGTCTGATTTTGGTTCATATTGACAGAGTTGACACTGCTTCTCTTTTGAAACAGATCCGCACTGTGTTGGAGCACATGCGTAGGGCAGGGAACTTGCGTTTTGAGGTTGGTTTTTGCTTATAAACAAAAAGATATTACTGAAGCAGATTCCGACTAGACGAATGAAAATTCTTACAGATGCTACTTTCTCTTTTATCTAGTAGATGAAAGCTAGTCAAATTAGAAAACCTTAGTTTTACTACCTTAATGGTTGTTTAATATATTTGTTCTTCTTTTTTCAGGATGTTATGCTTCTCAATCAGTCAATGGTGCTAGGTGGCGCTGATATTCCTGACCGATATAGAGACATGCGACTTGATGTTGACAACATGACATATGAGGTAAAGCCAGAGAAACCCCATAATCATTTATTTGCTCATCATATAACCGTGAGTATTATTAAATCTGCAGGAGTTGTTGTCTCTAGAAGAGCGGATTGGAGATGTTTGTACCGGTCTGAATGAGGAAACCATATCAAACCGATTGAAGCAACATAAATTCAAAAGTACTACCAGATCTCCACAAGAAGTAGAGCCATGCTGTGTTTGTCAGGTAAGAATATCAGATTTGCGCTCGTCGTGCATCCTTCTTGTAGGATATGTGTCACAGTCCTGTTAAATATCATGAATTGCAATATTTGCTTGGCTAAAACTTGGTGCAACTACTGCAGGAGGAATACAAGGAAGGTGAAGAAATGGGGATGCTGGAATGCGGGCACGACTTCCATAGCCATTGCATCAAAGAATGGCTAAAGCGGAAGAACCTTTGCCCAATCTGCAAAACCACAGGATTAAACACTACCGAGAGAAGAGAATGAATTAAAGACCTTAAGCTGTTGAGCTATACCATTCGCTGAAACTTCCTTGAATCTTCTATACCATTGCAGCCTCATCAGAACACCGCAGGCAAGTTGGTCTATGCCCTTTTTTGTTTATTTGGTGTTTGCGTTTGAGGGTTTGATGATTCGGAGGTAGCGATTGGGTGCTCAAAAGATAGGAATGAAGAGAAGTAATTGAGGGAGCTAGGAAGGAAATGAGGAGAATCAAAGAACAAACTTTGGTTCTTCTGAATTTGTTTGGATAATTATTATTATTTTTTTCTTCTTCTTATGATTACTCATTAAAAGAACCAAGAAGCTTGTAAGCTGATTTGGCAATTTATAGATTTTTATGGATGATTGATTTATGTAATATATTTTTCTTAAGTGCCATCTATCAACATAGCAGAAAGTTATTCTTATTCTTTTGATTCAACGAGGACCGTCCGGATTGATGCTAGTTGAGTATATTCTTCTTTATGATCAACTTCAACAGAACTATGAACATATGTTTCATCGTCGATGTCTCTACTTCACCCTCCAAGGTATCAAACTTCACACAACATGGTTTTGTGGTTTCTAACCATTTTGTAGACGAGTATGGTGGATTGGAAACTTCAACGCTAACTCATAACGATACATTATGACCAAATTGCATCAATTCTAAGTTCGAGGAGACCTCCAACGAAGGGCATCTAGTGTTTCTCTATGGTCCAATTGGAAATATCATTTAAAGAGTTAAGTGACAATTGGTTGATACTTTTGACTTTGTAAAGTGATTTGATAGTGATTTAGTACTCTTTTGATTCATTTTCATTTTAACAATTTAACCTCTAAAGACTAAAAAAATTTCCAATACGAAATATATTTCGAAAGACATAAAAACCAAAAAAAAAAGGTACTTGAATAAAATAGTAAAAACCGTATATTATATAAAACTTTTATGTCCTTTGGTTCTTGTGGTTTCAGTCTTCAAGACTTCAACATAGCATAGTGGTGCGGTTCGAACTTGGGCACATATATTCTATTTTTTTTTGTTTGTTTATTTAAAAAAATTAATTATTTAATGGGCCAAATAGATTGCTTGCAGCCCAAACTTAATTAGTTTCGCTCAAGTTAAGATTTATTTGATTTCAAAACAAAATGACCGTTATAATTACCTTTAATCAGGTTTTTGATCAAGCGTAGATTGTTTTAAATTCAAAAATTGAATCGACGAACGCTTTAAGACCGTTACAACTTCTTAGATTCGGATCCAAACCTAAACCTAATCGACATATATATATATACGAACTTCAAGTCGAGATATTTTTATTTTTTTATCTCTCTCTTTTTTTTTCTTCCTCATCATTCTAAGTATTTGAGGGGCTTTTGTTCTTCCGCTAGGTTACGTCAAATTCATACGAAATAGGTAAGAAATCGAATCTAGATTTGCCAATTATCGTCTCTTTTGATTTCTATCAAATAATTTATTCTTCATCGTTCTGATTTTGGTTTTTTTTTTTTTTGTTCGGTATTGGGTGCTATTGATTCTTCCCCTGGGTACGAGAGGGCACTGGTAAGAAATCGAATCTGGAATTGCTAATAACTCTCGTCTCTGTGATTTCTATCAAATTCGTTCTGATTTTGGTTTTTGCCTTCCGTGTTCGTTATTGATGATTAAGTTCACATGTTTAATTAAATTTCGTTGCCATATTTATAGAGACGAGTGAGATGATTTACTTTTGTTTTAATTGTTAATTATGATGATCTTGATGCGAATTTAATGCTTCTCTCTTAAAGATTACCTTAATTATAGATTTTTGTATTTTCTTGATCTGGATTAGCTTATTATTTAGAATAGTATCTTTGGTTAAACATCTTCATTCTCTCGTGGTTTCTTTAAAATCTGTTTAGAATAGTTGTCTTCTTTTTTGTTTTATATGTTCTGAGATTTAATGCCCTTTAAGTGTTTGTTAAAATGTCTGCCTGAAACTTTTCTCAGTTTTCTTTACGTTTTTCTTGTTTGTTCTATCCACTATCATATGTCGATTCGACGCTTTTATTTGCTTAAAACATTAGTTATAATGATCTGTCTCTAATTTTATAATGTATTGTTTTTGCTTGGGTCTTTTTATTTTCTTCTGATGCATATTGTTTCATTGTTTCTATTGGTGGTAACTTTATAAGGAAAGCCTTAGAATTTTATTATACTTGGTTCATGGAAACCAATTTTTACCAATGGGCTTTGTTACGAATTTTCTTTTCTTAGGATAATACATAATCTGCTCTGTCTAGAAACGAATTGGATATGTTCAAAGTGTTCTTTGAAAACGTGCTTCTCCCTCATATTAAAGTTAAAGGGTCTTTTGAGTTTATTTATCTTTGTAGTTTCCATGTACAGTTTGGTTGCTCTGAATCACTAAAACGCATATAGATCAACACATACATAAGTGCATACATCTGCATACATGCATACAGACATACATACATGCATACAGACATACGCATACATACATAATTGCATACATTACATACACACATACATAAGTGCATACATGAATGTTTGTCATGGTTAAATTCGTCTTTGAATGCATTCAAATAGGTCACACGACAAATATTGTTTTTGTCAGATCACTTAACTCAGACTTTTCTGTTTTTCTTTTTGTCGTAACTCAGACTTTATTGGTGAAACTGATGTTCTCCAAACATAAAATTTCAAGTAGCGACAGCCTACAGAGCAATGATAAATTTTCTATTTTCTTATACCCTGAAAACTAATTTTATTTTAATCTAGTATTTAGTTTTTCAGGAACAACAAGATTATGATTTTTTTGCCTCTGAATGGGAAGAATCTGAAACTGCAAGAGCATCGACATCATTGCGATAAATATTTGGTAAAATTTCTTTCTCTCATGATCTTGTCCAAACATTGATTACAAGTTATTTTACTCTAGTATTCAGTTTTTCAGGGACAAGATGATGAATTTTTTTGTCTCTGAACGAGAAGAATCCGAAACTGCAAGAGCTTTGGTCTTAAAATCGAGATCATTGCGATAAATATTTGGTAAACTTATCTCATGATCTTGTCCAAACATTGGTTACAAGTACGATATCTCAGCCACTTTCTTTGTTAAATTCAGAATTTTTATTGATATCAAAGAAACTTGGTCACACATTTCACTCATGTTTCCTTTTTTATGTTTCCAAAATTTATTACCGAACTCAGGCATGAATCCTTAGTCCCCCAAGCTTACCAGAATTGATTGGACCATTGTAAAGGTATGTCCTCATTCTTAAATATTCACACCTCACATAATTTTTTCCCCATAAACTTGAAATTTCAGGAGATGAGTGATGCTCTAATCGCCGAGATATTACTACAATTCTTGAGTTACATGGTAAGAGTTTCAAACTACTACAATTTCCTAAATTTTTGGTAAGAACATGTACGAGATACTAGATTTGTTTTTGCTTGAGTTTCAAACTACTCAAATCATCATAAAAATAATCTCACTGCTTACAGATTTCGCTTACTACAATTCTTGAGTTACATGGTCTACTTGAAATATCAGGTACCTCTCTTACTACAATTCTGTTTTGGATTTCGTTTAACCATCATTGTTAAGGACTTGAGTTTAGGCTTCTTGTCCAATTTTGTTTTTCTCAACAAAGAAGCTTCCTTTACTTTGCTTATGTTAACAGATTTTTTACTTTTTGTTAAAACTTTAGAAATTGGTTAATGAATTGGAATGAGAAAACATAATTTTCGTTAGGTGCAAAACGTACATACCATTCATATTTACATGATTATGCATAGAAACATACAGGTGCAGACATACATACATGCATACATACATACATACATTTGCATACTTATATACATATATACATACATACATACATATGCATACATTTGCATACATACATATATACATACATATATACAGACATACATGCATACATACATACATATGCATACATACATATGCATACTTATATACATATATACATACATACATGCATACATACATACATTTGCATACTTATATACATATATACATACATACATGCATACATACATACATATGCATACATTTGCATACATACATATATACATACATATATACATATATAGATGCATACATACATACATATGCATACATTTACATACATACATACATACATAATAGAGAGTTCAAGTTACTATTCGAAAACAATCTGGATTCAGTGAAACTGATGTTCACCAAACACAAAACACACCAAGGATATGTACCATGCGTTAAAACCAAACAAAAAATGACCACCATTAACCTTAAATTTACCTATATATGTGAGAATTGTTTCGACTTCATGCAATAATCCATCAAAGTAAGACGAGAATGATAAGTGTTATTTTTTCTTATATACCCAGAAAACTGATTTTACTTTACTCTAGCGTTCAATTTTTCAGGGACAAGATGATGAATTTTTTGCTTCTGATTGGGAAGAATCTGAAACTATAAGAGCTCTGGTCTTGAAGTCGAGATCATGTCGATAAATTGGTAAACTGTCTTTCTCTCATGATCTTGTTCAATCATTGATTACAAGTACGATATCTCAGCCACTCGAAATTCAGAAGTTTTATTGATCTCAAAGAAATTTGGTCACTCATGTTTCCTTTTTTATGTTTCCAAAAATTATTACTGAACTTAGGCATGAATCGTTAATCCCCCCAAAGCTTACAACAATTGATTGGCAAGGTGTATGTCTTTAGTCTTAAAATAATCGCACCTCACAAACTTTTTTTTCCATAAATTTGAAATTTCAGGAGATGCATGATGCTCCAATCGCCGAGATATGCGTCATTCATTCCAGCAACAATATTTGTTGTTGAAAAAGGTTTCCGTAACAGAGTTTCAAACTACTATTTGCTATTTCCTGAATTTTTGGTAAGAACATGTAAGAGATACTAATTTTTTTCTTCTTCTTGAGTTTCAAACTATTTGCAGATCTTATTACATGGTCTACTTGAAATCCCTCGGTAAGTGGAGTCATGGCACCATTTAAATATCAGGTTCCTCTCTTACTACAATTTCGTTTTGGATTTCTCTTTACCATCATCGTTATAAGAACTTCAGTTTTAGAAAAGCTTCTTTTACTTTGTTTATGTTGCGAGCAGATTTTCTACTTTATGAAGGTGGAATCAGAAACCAAATTTTTTTGTTAGGAGCTACAAACTATGAATTGGAATCAGAAATTAAATATTTCGTTAGGAGCAAAAAAATATTACTTTAACAAAACATATGCACATACATAAGTGCATACATACATAAATACATACATACATACATACATACATACATACATACATACATACATACATACATACATACATATGCATATACATATTTGCATGCTTATGCATAGAAACATACATATGCATACATACACATACATGCATGTGCATACATATGCATATACATGCATAGAAATGCATTCGGATTCATATGCATATACATACATATACTGCGTATTATATAAGCTATTTATTCATTGGTAAATTGTGTATAATTATAATTATACTATAAATGTAAACAACACATAAAATATTTATTAAAATATCTATGTCTGATCGTTTGTATATTAATTTATATATTATACAAGACATATATAGATTATTATCTCTTTAAGTATATATATTACTATATATTATACTACATATAACTAGATATGTATAGAATATATATACATACTACATATAATCTATAACTTTAGTATTAGAATCCGCTGTAAATATCTAGATTTAGTATCCGCTGTAAATATATAGATGATGAAATTGAATAATTGATATATATATATATATATAGTATAATACTATAAATGTGGTACATATAGTTTGTTTATTTTTGTACAGTGCTATTTTCATGTATTCCAATTTGTTTTGGAATACATGTCTTTGTTTCCCGCGGGTTTGAAGTGTTGGAAGAATAATGGGCAAAAACTTAAAAAAAACTAGAGGCTTTTCTTCTAGCTTGTAGCGAACATGATTATTTTTCAATTGTTT
Source organism: Arabis hirsuta (assembly GCA_964056655.1). Taxonomy (NCBI): domain Eukaryota; kingdom Viridiplantae; phylum Streptophyta; class Magnoliopsida; order Brassicales; family Brassicaceae; genus Arabis; species Arabis hirsuta. Next base: position 25,969,329 of record OZ053307.1, read on the forward strand.
TAGAATGTTAGCAATCATATCATTTTTGGTTTTCGAATTTGCAAAATTGAACTGGTTGTGTAATCTTAACATATATTCTCGTCACATAAGCCCAAATTTTTCGTTTTTACCGAATATCTCCAAGTTGCAAATTACCGAAGTTACTTTGATCTTAATAATTCCATATCTTTTGCTATTAACAATTTTCCCCATATCTTTTGATATTTATAACATAATTTCAATTTTTCGTTGTTGAAAATGCTTCATATATTTTTGTATTCACTAAACAACTCCATATTTTGGTATTAAAAGATTTTTCTTATATATTTTGGGTGTATCTAGAGAAGTGCTTCATATCTTTTCGTATTAATAAAATAATCCCAATTTTTGTTAATACCAAAACACCCTAGATTTTCTGGTATTTACAAAATTACCATAGTATTTTCTCAATTTAACAAATAACCCGCATCTTTTTGTATTTACAAAATAACCTCATATCTTTTGATATTTACAAAATCACCTCAACACTTTTTAATTACCAAATTACCCCACATCTTTTGATATTATCGAAATAGTCTCATATCTTCTATTATTTACCAAATCACCTCATATTTTATGGTATTACAGAAGTGCCTCATTACTTCCTCAATTTAACAAATAACCCTCATCTTTTTGTATTTACAAAATAACCTCATATATTTTGATATTTACAAAATCACCCGACTTTTCTTAATGACCAAAGTACCCTACATCTTTTGATATTATCAAAATAGTCTTATACCTTCTATTATTTACCAAATCATCTCATATTTTCTGTTATTACAGAAGTGCCTCATTACTTTCTCAATTTAATAAATAGCCCAGTCTTTTTTGTATTTACAAAATAACCTCATATCTTTCGATATTTACAAATCACCTCAAAATTTTCTTAATTACCAAATTACCCCATATGTTTTGATATTATCGAAATAGTCTCATATCTTCTATTATTTATCAGATCACCTCATATTTTCTGGTATTATAGAAGTGCCTCAATTAACAAATAACCCGCATCTTTTTGTATTTACAAAATAACTTCATATCTTTCGATATTTACAAAATCACCTCAAGACTTTCTTATTAATTACCAAATTACCCAATCTTTTGATATTATCGAAATAGTTTCATATTTTCTATTATTTACCAGATTACCTCATATTTTCTGATATTACAGAAGTACCTCATTACTTTTTGTACTTATCGAAATGACCCCATATGTTTTGGTATATACCCAAGTACCTCAAAACAATTATTTTAATGTTCAAAGATGTTTTGCCTCAAAACATATACCATCTTTTTAAGTAGTCGAAATATATACAAACTCGGGATAGACGGTAATATTAAAGATAGTTTTGAAAAAGAAAAAAAAAAAAAAGAAGCCTAATCCCTAATTCCTCAATCTCCAGTTCTTTGTGTCTCATGGTTTCTATCTCTCTCGCCATCTTCACTTTTATTTACTTTGCTTTCATCATCATCATCTTTCTCCCTCGTTTTTATATTAGCTTTATTCTCCAGCTTGTAATTGGATCATGCTTCGACGACCAAGTTTCGGATTTGTGGCAATAACCTTAGGAGGGTCTTCATGCTCAGGTCTCATACTGACAATAACCTCAGTTGAATCATAGTGACACACCAACTCAATCCCATTAGACGTCACCATTTTTAACGATCTTAGAATCCGCCATAATCGTGACCTGTACTGAAAACGAGCAAATGGGTATCGATCTAAGCCGAATACATGACAAAAACTTGATGATGAATTGGAAATTATCCAACAAAAAGTCAATTAAAAACTCACCTTTGAGTGACTAAGAAGAGAGAAAAGCGGAGGCATAAGTCTTCGAACATTGAGGAATTTGATTAAGTGTGGTTCCACATAAGATACAGTGCTTGAATATCTAATTCTTGTGTCTGACTTGAATTGGTATTTGGCTGGAATAAAAAATCAGAAATTTTGACGGAGAAAAAATAATTATTGAAATCGATAGATAAGTAAACAAAACGAAGATTAAAGGGAGTAAGATAACAATGAGTTGTTTCTTAGTGAGATTGAGCTTGAAACTCCTACTTATTCATGATCAAGATTTTTCCACGTCGAAGAAATGTCATTGCTCCGCTGCATCGTTAGAAGACATACTTCACAGCTATAGCTGTCAATTGGACAAACGTCCATGGGCTTAGCCCAGTCCGTATTTTATTTGGACGGTTTTGGTCTTAAAATTTTAAGCCTACATCTTAGCCCAGTCCGTATTGAGCTTGAAACTGTTCAAATGGGCCAAGACCATATTTGTCCGCGACCAAATGGGTTTGGACAACATGGTCAGCGGACGACCATGGTCTCCACCGAAACAATAATCACATTATTCAATATTTATTACGTAGCATAACTAATTATTCATTTATCTTTTATGTTTTTACTTAAACTATTTGCTATACATATAATATTTTTACTAGAAAATTAACATATAAATTTCAGGTTCCTTTGATTGTTTTACGTAGTTGGCCTTTTGTATGTTTATATGATCTTTTGCTTTTCTATGTTTCGTATTTGTTATTGTCTAGAGTATGTGAATTTAATTTAAAACGCGAAAAACGCGTTTTTTGGCGGGAAAAGTACGAAAACGTGTTTTTGGCGGAAAAATGCGAAAAACCTATTTTGGCGGGAAAAATACGAAAACGCGTTTTTGGCGGGAAAATGCGGAAAACGCGTTTTTGGTAGGAAAAATGCGGAAAACACGTTTTGGGTAGGAAAAATGCGGAAAACACGTTTTTTGGCGGGAAAATACGAAAAACGCGTTTTTGGCGGGAAAAAATACGGAAACCGCGTTTTTGGCGGAAAATTGCGGAAAAATGCGTTTTATTTTTAATTACAAATAAAAAAACTAGTAATTTAGAAATACGCAAAAAACGAATCAGAAATCAAATAACTAAATATAAAAGTTAATATATAAGTTGGACGGCCCATGTCCAAATAGTTTTGTCTTTTGTCCAGATGGGCCAAGACCATATTTGTCCGCAGACCAACATAAAAAAAATTGTCCACTCGGACAGGCCTAATTGGCCGCGGGCAAGCCCAATTGACAACTCTACTCACAGCCACGAGAATAGTCGATTTGAGACTTCGATTCCTCGAGCAAATTCCGGTGATCGCCTTCTTTCTCTAGGGATGAAGATGACGACGGGGAATATCTCTCTCTATCATTAACATGTTGTAGTTGTTGATGACGAGGCTTTTTAAATTCATGAAAAGAGAAAGAGAGAATTGGGAATTATGATTTTTAGATAAAAAATTTCAAAAAATGTCATTTTTCAAGTGTTATTTTACAAAAATGTCACACTTTTGAAATCTTTACAAAAATGCTACTTTTTCAAAATTATTTGTTCTTTATATTATTTATGTTTGGGTTAATTATGCTCTATTAGGGTTTAATTATGAGGGTTTAGGGGTTAAAACATTTTTTAGTGTTTAGAAATTTTAAGATAGAGGGTTTAAAAATTTATAATTAGTGGCATTTTTGCAAATGAACACCCCTAAGTGGCATTTTTGCAAATGTGCACATAAAAAGTGGCATTTTTGCAATTTTCCATTTTTAGAAATTAGGGTTCTTCTAAGATTTCTTTTTATTTTTGTTTTCTTTGTTATTAAAATGTCTACAATAAACGATTATTAACGTCATTTAAATGGATGTTAAAGTTGACTAATTTTGTATCTAATTGGCCGAGTCAACCCAAATCTATATATATTTTGACTCATTAAAAAGAGAAAATATATTTTAGCGCAAAATAGACAGTTAAACAATAAAATGAGTGTTTTTCCTTATTTTTTATATTTAAAATTTTACATTGCAGTTTTTTAATTTACCAAAAACCCAAATTTTCAAAGTATCTAATATAATATTGTAAGGTTTTTTCTAAGTGAAGCTTTGAGAGGTTGCCACGTACACTTTTGGTATTAATTTTTTTTCATTTTTAGTACCTTAGTTTTACTTAATTTAGACATCTACCCCTCTAGATTTTAGAATTTTTTCATTGATTTTTTAAAGTAAAAATGTGATATTAATATATTAACTTAAAGTAGACATTTAATTAATATCAAATTATCTTCATAAATTAATTAAAACATGTAAACCATATTCTAATATATAACTGTTTTTTTTTCAATATATATTTTCAAATTCTTTAAAATTTTCTTTTAGAACTTCTGAATATCTATAATATTTAACTTTTTAAAATATTTTCATAGCTTTTAAACTCAATTTACTAATTTAACTATCACCCTCTAATGCAATTGAAAAAAATTTACGTCGCACAAGGTAACTTTCGTAACCAAACTCTTGAAAGAAAACTTCACTCCACCACAAATTGTAAATCCAGAAAAACAGAATTACTTCACCAGTGAATTGATATGAAAGATAAAAATCAGAGCAAAACGATAAATAGAGTGAGACAAGAATACAATCAAACATTAATTATTTTCTCTTTATGATTCAAGGTTCTAATAAAATAAATAAAAATATATATTCCAACATCTCTGTTGAGATGATATAAATGTCTCGATAGAAGCAAAGCAGACGTATACATATTTGATGCAAAAAATAAAAAACGACCAATAATGTTTTCAGGAAACCGTAGTGAATATTGGTTTAGACATTCAAGTTAAGGATTTGTGTCATAGAATATGTTTTCCATATGCTATAATTTTTATCAATAAATGGTCTATTTCTTTTTCTATTTAACATTGTATATGTCCAACAATTTGCTACAAATGTTTAGTCTTCTAGCTTAAATAATTTTTACTATAAATACCAAATTTATATAATATTAAATATATAAATAATCAATAACTATAAAATTTTAATATTAATTTTAGTCATGTTAATTTTTACCTATGCAATGCGTAGGCAATTCTTAGTTATAGAAAAAGGTGGGTTACTTTAAATAAATCATTTACGCTTGGCAAAAGATGCTCAAACCTCAAATGGCTCATTTTCTTTATTGTATTTTTGTCATTAATTTTGGGAAAAATCTCATAAAAAAAACTTTCAAGGTGGTAATACTAACACAAAAAAATCTCTAACGTGGATTTCGAATTTACACCGTCATAAAACTTATCAGAACAGTTAACTCCGTTGATAGCACTGCTAAATTTCTGTTAATAAATAGTGACATGGATTTATTTATTATTTTTAGTATAAAATTTAATTTTTATTAACTATAATAATAAATTTAAAAGAATTAAAGAAACATTAACATTAGATTAAAAAAAAAACACAATGAATCCGTCTCCTCTTGTCCTTTTGGCTTTTACTCTTTTTCACACATCTTCGATCATCATCAATTCATCATTCTCATCAGAAGACTCATCGGAATCATCATCCTCAGCCGTCTTTCTTCCTCTCTTTATCCTCCTTTGCACTCAAGAAATTCATACTCCGAAACGTCAAGTGCCCAACACATCCACAATTCGTACAAGAGCCACGAGCCTCGTCGTTCTTCGAACCAGTGACACGGACTAGAGCCAACAAGCCTTGAAAGCTAGCATACAAGTTCTCAAGATCTTCACATAATTTTTTTTTTTATCAACACGACCCGGAAGTTTGGTGTGGTTTACAAAAATTGACATTACAAACAAACCTAATAAACCGGAACAAACCAGAACAACAACGAAACTTCCCGGCGAACGAAACATCCTCAAATTCATTCTTCAATGAGGAATCGTTACTTTCCGGTAGGTCCCAATCACCGGCGTAAGCTTCCTCAGATTCGGTCTGAGAAAGAGTTCCTCGGCAATCCGGAAGTGGGAATGGAAGCCCAACAACCGCCACCGCCGCTTGCCTTGAACCGCTTGGTCGCTTTTGACGACCGTAGCACATCCCTCCGAACCCTAAGCAGGGAGCTACAAAGGAGATCCACGGACCATCGGCTCCTAATCTCGTTGCAGTCCTCGAGCACTAGATCTGGATCCCAATTACGCAGATCTATACCTTAGAGCTACGACGGCCACTACTCCGCCTCGCCGTCGTCAGCGTTACCGGCGCCGTCGGACAAGAAAGAAATCGACAAAAAGTAGAGGAAAAACTCAATCGCTAATGTATTTTAATCTTTTAAATTTATTATTATCGCCATCAACGAAGGTAACTGTTCTGTTAAGTTTTATGACGGGGTAAATTCGAAATCTATTATAAATTATTGTATAAGGTATGAGATAGTAGATTATAATATTGTACTTTTATCTAAGAAGGAACGGGAGAGAGATAGAAGTGAAAAGTTTGTTGTGATCTTTTTTTTTTTACTCTCCTCACACACCACCTCCTCTACATCATTAGTGTGCCTATATATAGGCAAAACAATGATAACATAATTGAACCGACATATAAGTCGGTTTATGATTATATATTATAATATTCATAGATATTTATTATATTTATAATACTCTTTCTTAAATATCTATTTATGTTTTAATATTTTTATACTGGCTCGTTAAAAAACCTTATCATGGAAAAATCTAGTGGGACAAAAACCATGACAAGGAAAAAAAGAGTACAGTCTCCCCCTGGAAAATATGTATATAATCTTTTCTTTAGAGGTCTCGTAGATGGTGCATTCCGATACTCTGAACATGTTTCCGGAATGTTGTAGTCGGAAGCACCTTTGTGAATAAATCTGCTACGTTGTCACTTGAACGAATATATTGAACATCAATCTCCTTCTTCTCTTCGAGTTCCCGAGTGTAGGAGAAAAATCTTGGAGGAATATGTTTCGTCCTATCGCTCTTGATGTAGCCTTCTTTGATTTGGACAACACATGCAGAATTATCTTCAAATATAATTGTCGGCTCTTTGTTGATGGTTATTCCGCTTGCTTTTTGAATATGTTGAGTCATTGATCTGAGCCATACACACTCTCTGCATGCTTCATGAAGTGCAATGATTTCGGCATGATTTGAAGAAGTAGCTACCAAAGTCTGTTTCTGAGACCGCCATGAGATTGCAGTTCCACCAATTGTAAAAACGTATCCAGTTTGCGAACGAGCTTTATGCGGATAAGATAAATAACCTGCATCTGCAAAACCAACAAGACCAACCTCGGGGTTTCTTGAATAAAATAATCCAAAATCAATCGTACCTTGAAGTAATGGAATATGTGTTTTATTCCGTTCCAATGTCTACGAGTAGGAGATGAACTGTATCTTGCAAGTAGATTAGTAGCAAAAGCTATATCTGGTCAAGTACAATTAGCAAGATACATAAGTCCACCAATAGCGCTCATATAAGGTACTTCTGGACCTAATATTTTCTCGCCATTTTCACAAGGTCGAAATGGATCCTTGAAAACATCAAGCGATCTATTAACCATTGGAGTACTCAAAGGAGTCGCTTTATCCATATTAAAGCGTTTTAATACTCTTTTGGTGTAATTTGATTGATACACAAAAATTCCATTTTTGAGATGTTCAATTTGAAGCCCTAGACAAAATTTTATCTTTCCAAGGTCTTTCATTTCAAACTCCTCTTTCATATGAGTTCTTGCATCATCAATTTCCTTTTGAGTTCCAATTATGTTCAGGTCATCTACGTATACTGCAATGATCACAAATCCTGATGAGGATTTCTTAATAAACACGCAAGGGCATATCGCATTGTTAATGTATCATTTACTTAACAAATATTCACTTAAGCGATTATACCACATACGTCCGGATTGCTTTAATCCATAGAGTGATCGTTGTAATTTGACCGAACATATTTCCTTAGATGATACTTTTGATCCTTCTGGGATCTTTAATCCTTCTGGGATTTTCATGTATATATCAGTATCAAGTGATCCATAAAAATATGCAGTCACAACATCCATTAGGTACATTTCTAAATTCATAGATGCCGCCAAGCTCATTAAGTACCTAAATGTGATTGCATCCATAACCAGAGAATATGTCTCTTCATAATCAATTCCCGGTCTTTGAGAAAAACCTTGTGCCACAAGCCGGGCTTTATATCGTGTGACTTCGTTCTTCTCATTTCTTTTTCGCACAAAGACCCACTTATATCCGACTGGGATTACATCTTTTGGTCTAACGACTATAGGTCCAAAAACATCTCTTTTATTAAGAGAGTCTAATTCATTTCTCATGGCCGTTTGCCATTTTTTCCAATCAGATCTTTCGTGGCATTCTGATATAAACTTTGGGTCTGGATCATCTTGATCAATTTCTTTAGATACAGAGAAAGAGAATATTCCATCAGTATCATCGATTTCATCTCTAACCCATATTTTCCCATTTTGGGCATAATTAATGGAAATCTCATATATTTCTGTATCATTTTCATTTTCTTCCTCTGGTTCTTCCGGAACCCTTTCATACATATCTTCTGGATATTTTTCTTTATATGGTTCCTCTAGAACCTTCTCATTTTGTTCTCCTAATTTCTTTTTCTTTCGAGGATTTTTATCCTTTGAGCCCATTGGCCTCCCCCTCTTTAATTGAACCTTAGATTCATTCGCTTTGTTTCCATCGATTTGTTCTTCTGGAACATTAATTCTTGATGGAACATTTGCAGCTGGTATATATGATTTTGTCACCCTTTTTGTATTTGTGAACGCATCAGGTAACTGGTTTGCCAAATTTTGCAAGTGTACAATTTTCTGAACTTCCAACTCGCGTTGTTTTGTAGGGGGATCAAGATGTACTAAAGATGGTGCACACCAAGTAATATCTTTTGGGATTCCTTTAATTCCTCCCCCTAACGCCGGAAATTCATCTTCATTGAAATGGCAATCGGCAAAACGTGCCGTAAACATATCACCAGTTTTTGGTTCAAGATATCGAATTATACTTGGTGACGTATACCCGACATATATCCCAAGTCTCCTTTGAGGTCCCATTTTTGTTCTTTGTGGCGGAGCTATAGGGACATAAACCGCACATCCAAAAACACGAAGATGGGATATATTGGGTTCTTGGCCAGATGTTAACTGTAATGGAGAATATTTATTATATGCACTTGGTCTAATCTGGACCAATGTCGCAGCATGCAATATAGCATGTCCCCATACATGAATTGGGAGTTTTGTTCTCAAGATTAACGGCCTTGCAATGAGTTGCAACCGTTTAATTAAACTTTCAGCCATGCCAATTTGTGTATGAACATGGGGAACTGGGTGTTCAACATCAATCCCCATTGCCATACAATAATTATTGAAAGCTTGTGAAGTGAATTCACCGGCGTTATCAAGCCTAACTTTATGGCATAATCAGAAAATTGTGCTCTTAATCTGATTATTTGGGTAATGAATTTTGCGAAAGCCGTATTCCGTGTTGTCAACAGACACACGTGTGACCATCTACTCGATGCATCAATTAATACCATAAAATAGCGAAACGGCCCGCATGGTGGATGTATAGGTCCACATATATCACCATGTATTCTCTCTAAGAATACTGGATTTTCATTCCCAACTTTAGCCGGTGATGGCCGAGTTATTAATTTTCCTTGAGAACATGCGGAACATGAAAAATCTCTAGATTGAAAAATCCTTTGGTTTTTCAATGGATGTCCGCTAGAGTTTTGCACAATCCTTCTCATCATGACTGATCCCGGATGCCCTAACCTTTCATGCCATATTTTAAATATATTAGTAAACTGCTGGTTTATTACAGCATAGGACTCAGTCATATATATCTTTGTGCAATATAATCCAGAAGACATCATTGGTAATTTTTCCAATATATGCTTCTTTTTTGATGTAATGCAAAGATATTCAATGCCATTCTTATTCTTCGTCTCGATATGATATCCATTTTTCCGGATATCTTTGAAACTTAATAAATTTCTGTATGAACTAGGGGAATATAATGCATCATTTATCTCAAACTTTGTTCCCCTTGGCATTGAAAACCTGGTTTTTTCTGAGCCCATAATAATATTTGCATTACCAGATACAGTACTCACGCTTCCGGCGGAGTCTTTTAAATTAAGAACGGAGAAATACTTTTTATCTCTAAATATTGTGTGCGTTGTCGCACTATCTGCCAGACATGTATCTCCGTCCATGATCTCAAGTTCTGACATTGTCTGGTGTCACAATATTAATCAGAGATGCATTAATAAAAAGAAACGAAATGTTATGTAACATGAGGTTATAAAATTATTTTAAAAATATTTTACAAAAACTATTTTAAAACTATTTTACAAAATTATTTTAAAAATATTTTACAAACTTATTTTAACAAAATAGTATAAAATCTATTTTACAAAATTATTTTTCAAAACTATTTTAACATCATACTGCAAAATAAAAGCATATTATACAAAGTACATAAAAATACTAATATCATGTCTTATAGATTTAGTTGTCATTTCTTTCTGTTGATATTTCAGGATCAACAAGAAAGTCAGCAACATCGAAATGAGCATCATCATTGAGACCGTTAAAGGAAGGTCCAGCTTCATCAGTGATGAAATTTGTTTCGACATCCTTCCGTTTTTCTTTTTGGGACTCTTGATACAGATCGGCCAAATGTTTTGGCACACGACATGTTCTTGCCCAATGGTCTTTCATGCCACATCTGTAACAGGCACTTTCTGTTTTTCTTTTATTTATGCGGCCAACAACATTTTCCTGAGAATTTTGGTTGACTTTCAATGTGTCGGAGTTATCTGACTGGAATCCTCTTCCTTGTCCTCGGCCTCGTCCACCACTTCTGCCACGTCCGCGTCCACGGCCTCTATCGCGACCACACCATCGTCCTCGAAATATATATGTATTGGATGCTACCACATTCGCTTCTGGGAATGGAGTCGATCCAGTTGGACGAGATTCATGATTCATTATAACAATTTCATTATTTTGTTCAGCAACAAGAAGAACTTGCATTAAATCCGAGTATCGGGTAAATTCCCTTGCCCGATATTGTTGCTGGAGGACTACGTTTCCTGGATGAAATGTTTGGAGAGTTTTTTCGATCATATCAAAATCACTTATACTTTCTCCACATAACATCATCCTCGAAGTAATTCCGAACAAAGCGGAATTATATTCGCTTACACTTTTGTAATCCTCAAACCGCAGATTCAGCCACTCATGTCTTGCCTTTGGTAAGATCACATATTTATGGTGATCAAACCTATCTTCGAGTGACAGCCAAAGATCTGCGGGATTATCTTTCATAATATATTCATCTTTTAACGTATCATGAATATGGTGGCGGAGGAATATCATGGCCTTTGCCTTTTCCTCATCGGACGTGACCTTCCATTTATCAATGGTGTCAAGAAGTCCACTTACTTTTAGATGTATCTTTGCACCTACTGCCCATGTCAAATAATTTTTCCCAGATAAATCAAGGGCAGCGATCTCAAGTTTTGCCAAGTTTAACATGATAACTATATAACAAAATTTTAAATATCATATTAAAATTTAATTTTAAATAATTATGATAAAATAAGTGCAATAATAATAACAGCATAATTTTACAAATAAAAATAAAAAAAATAGGAGGCAAAACCTTCCATATAAATGATAAATAAATAACAGAACATAAATAAATAACAGAAAATAAATAACGGTAAGAAAATAATAATAAAAACAATAATAGGCATAATTCTCAACATAATCAAGGAGGCAGAGCCTACCATGGGATTATGGAGACATAAAATTTTAATTGATCAAGGAGGCAGCGCCTACCATAATAATGATCAATTTTGAAAAGACATAGCCTATTATATGTCTTTTCCACTGATAGTGCGGAGGCAGAGCCTACCATAGTATTATGAAGAGGAGGCAGAGCCTACCACTCCATAAATAATAAGTAAATTAAAAGGTAAATTGAATAACACAAAAATTAAAATCTTACCCCTTTGGTATGGCAGAGGATATGATTTAACGGTATGGATATAGAGTCGTTCGTGCTGATAACGTATTATAAATTATTGTATAAGGTATGAGATAGTATATTATAATATTGTACTTTTATCTCATAAAAATGATGAAGCTAGACAGATTAAGAAGGAACGGGAGAGATAGAAGTGAAAAGTTTGTTGTGATCTCTTTTTTTTTTACTCTTCTCACACACCACCTCCTCTACATCATTAGTGTGCCTATATATAGGCAAAACAATGATAACATAATTGAACCGACATATAAGTCGGTTTATGATTATATATTATAATATTCATAGATATTTATTATATTTATAATAAAATCCACGTTAAAGGTTTTTTTGTATAAATATTATCACGTTGAAGGTTTAAAGTGTAAGTGAAAATTTTTGGAGGTTTAAAGTGTCAGTAGCTGCCATCTTGAAAGTTTTTTACGCGATTTTCCCATTAATTTTGAATAATAAGATTCTTTATTTGTATTGGACATTTGAACTCACACTAGACGAAAAAAAATTTAAAATATTGTTTGGGAGAGTGAGCGTTCGCCCTTTCCGCAACGACCAAACTTTTTCTTCATCGTCCTTGTTTGACCGGCGACCGACGGTTCTAACAGCGCCGACGCCGATAAATTTTTCTGTTGCTTCTCGTTATTTGTCTTGTAGTGATGTAGTGTAAGAGGATGTCGTCAAAAGTTGTTTCGAATTTTGGTTGTCAGATCCGGTTTGGAACTTGTTCGTTGGTGGTGGAGAAGCTGGTTCCGGAGATCAATGGTGCAGCTCAAATTAGTCTTTGCCGCAAACGCCTCCATACAGGTTGCTCTGTCCCTTTCTCTCTGCCAGATTTGTGTCTTCTCAGCCGGCTTGCCTGCTCCCTGTCTATTTGGGTCGTCGTGTTCTCCCTGGTGTCTCGCAGTTCGTTTGTCCTTCTTAGTTTACTAAGTTCGACTCCCTCCGGCAAGCTTCAGTCAGGTACGATCCCGATCCCAATGACCTCTTGGAATGTCTCAGATTTGGTTGGATTAAGATTCATATTCCTTATTTTAAGGTTCAATCACCTCAATATGAGGCTTTTTAGCTATCTTTGAGCCTTGTGCTTAGTTTTCTTTTACCTCTCTTTGAGGTTCCTTTACCTTAGTATGAGGCTGTTACTCGAAATTTAGTATCTCGTCTTGTGCAATCTGGTGTTATGTTGATTTTCTCTCAGTTTCCAAGCTCATCAAGACGGTTCTTAGTCACTTTTGTAATCCAGTTTCTTGCTGCTTGTTATGCGCTAGTTGCTGTAGTATCTTCATGTAGTAGATCACCAACGATTCTTTGGGCCAGTTTGGTTGATGTCTTCTCCTTCATGGAGTTTGTTCTCCTCTCAAATTTGTCACTTGTGATTAGTTATATAGGGAGCATTGTGTCGAAGGCGAATATGCTTGGAGTAGAAGCGAGTACTCTATTCGTGTCTCGCTTAACAATAGATGGTGATTCTATTTGACCTCAACGACCACAGAGGTGTTGATTCTCCTCTCTTAGTGGTTTCGATAAGGAATTTGTTTGTCCATTTTTATTTACTACTTTGCGTGAACTCATAAGTTCACTTTTTATCCCCAATGTTTTATTTGAGTAATTGTTGCTTTAACTTGATCAATATGTTGATTGAGACTTTGGTTTGTTTAGCTCTTTGTGGCTTTGTTGTATCCTTCTTTAGGGAAGTTTTAAACTCTTTTATATATTTCAATGAAATTTCGGTTTGTGACCACTACTAAGATCTTGAAGATGAGCTTTTAAAAGCTCAACTCATTTCTCTTTGAAAATCCACCCTTCTTTTGACTAAAACAAAAGTTTGTGTTTTTTTTTAATCTTTTGATATAGTACAATGTGTCTCAAGAGATCCAAAACTAACAAGTACGTTCATACCTTGTGTGATGCTCCTCAATCCACGAATCCATCCAGTGCTTGCAGAAACTCATATTTGAGTGTTTGAATCTTTGTTCGAATGTCCATGTTTGCATGACATTATATACCAACTCAATTAAACCGGTTTTAATAACTAGCTTTGCTCGTTAGAATAGTATTGCAGCCATTTCGTGTGATTCCGTAGCCTTTTCTAGATATATCGTATACAAAAAAATTTGAACTTTTTCCTCAGTAGCATAAGTTTTTAACGTAGCCTCGTTCATCTAAATCGAAATGAATGATGGTACTTTTGCTCGGTTTGTACATGTTTTGTTTGTAAACAATAACCGATAAAATTGAATTTGTTTGTTCAGAGGTTTTTAACTTTCAAATCATAATGATATAATTTTGAGTTTTGTAAAGGGAGAGACATATAAAATGATCTTTGTTTCCACCACATATCCAATTGTATAGTACTTCTCGAGGGAAAAATAGACAGTTAACCCGATAAATAGTTTTTGTTTTTAACTTTGTTTTGTTTCTGAAATTTATTTCATTTTAAATAAAAATACGAAAAAACCCATATAACCTGTAGTTCTATTTGGACTGAACAGGGCTTTGAAAACTTGGCCCGAAAAACGAACCGAACTTAAATATATTGCGAGTTTTATGGGTTTGGGTTGAACCGAACCGGGCCATCTCGAATTTATAATACCCGATATAATACCCTTACATTGAATGATATAATAGAAACAAGCAGATTGATAACGCCAAACTTTCATACGTGCCCTACTAATAGATATATACTAAACAATATATATCGCGAAATCAAAGCGTTTGGAATTGTCTAACCTTTTTTTCACAATTAGGTTAGCTTTGGATTCGGTTCAACTTTAATTCTAAGAGTGAATAAATGAAAAAGATGAGAAGCAATACGCAAAGAGGACGCGTGCGTTTCGTTAACGGACGAGACAGAAAGAGAGAAGAAGGTAAAAAAGCAGACCATAAGGGACAACAAAGACACAGCTTCTCGTTTTAGTTTTTGCCAACTTGCTTTTCCTTCACCTTCTATACATACATACAAATCACGTTATGCATGAATGTGTATATTATTATATTATAGTATTAATATATTTCTTGTTGTGATTCAATTAAATTCTGTCTTTGGAAACTGCTCTTTTAATTGACTAAAACAAATTTCCCTTTTAAATTTTGTTGTTATTATCAAGTTTTAATTTTGAATTATCTTTATTATTATGATAATGTTGAATAGTTTTTAGTGTAATTTTTTTTGTTTACTTATATTACCGTCTCTTCCTTAGAAATTCAGGATTCTGTTCTCATTTTGTTTGTGTGCTTCATTTGGCTTTCCTCATTCTCATCATCTTTCCTCTGCAACAAAAAAGTGGTTTGTTTTCTCTTTTTTTCTCCGTAATCGGTTTCCTCTATTGATGTGTTTGATGAAGAATCTAGCCTAAGTTTTTGCTTACATGTCCGTTTCTTTACTTTTTTTGTTTATCCTTACCAAACTTTCTCAAATCGATTCACTGTGATGGGTTTCTTTTGAAGCTCGATCGAAATCGGTTGGTGGGTTGTGAAGAACGGATCTCTGGCTTTCGGGAACCTGTGTTCTGTTTGTTTTGTAAAAGGTTGTCTGATTCGTTATTGTTCTGTCGTGTTGTTGATTTTGTTTGTTTTTTTTTTCTGGGTTGTTCTTGGATGTGATTAGTTTAGAGTTTGTTGATACGACATGTTTCTGGATGTGGTAGTGCTAGTTTTGACTTGAGGGTTTGCTAAAGTTTTGATCTTTATCTTATTTCTATTCATGTTGTAGCTTTGCAAATTGTTTTCATTTAGCTCATGTCTGTGGCAACTACTATAGGTTGCTTGGTGTTAAAATTGATAAATGCAGTTTTTGTATCTGATTAACAAGGTTAAAAGCTTAAACTGTTATTGGGTTTGTGGTCTTGAGATTAGGCATTGCATATCTGACTTTTGCTCAATTTCATCTCTCTTTCTGCTATGACTATATATATCTTCAATCGAGTGTTCAAGTGTTTTTGTTTTTAATTTTTATGATCAAAGTCTTCCAGTGATATGATTATAAAGCTAGTTTATTTGTCTGTGTTACTGAACGATGTTTCCTCTTACTTCTACAGTTTATAGCATTGGCCACATTGCGGAAAGTGCTGAGAGTCTCATGAATTCTCAAGTGTCAACTGTGGTTAAAGCTAGGATGCAGGGAGAGAGGTCCTCTCTCGTTGCTTTAGCAGAGGCCTGGGGTATTGAAGATCCTAAAGGATTCGAGGATTTCGTATATTCAGATGATGATACAAATACTACTTTTCCAAACTCAGTGTATCATCATGAACAACGCGACTTAGAGAGGTCTAGGATGGAAGTTGGACGCTTTGGGGAACGAAGAAATGACAATCTTGAGTTGAACCCTTTGTTTGTGCAACCATCTATTGAAAGTTGTGCTGTTCGAAATGTCAATCTGAATGCAGAATATAATGAACATCTTGGGAATATGAATCAGTTCATGGGTCATCCTGGACTCGGGTTTGGGCTTTCACCAGAAAGCAGTGTTAGAGCGGATACCTCT
Source organism: Arabis hirsuta (assembly GCA_964056655.1). Lineage (NCBI taxonomy): Eukaryota > Viridiplantae > Streptophyta > Magnoliopsida > Brassicales > Brassicaceae > Arabis > Arabis hirsuta. Next base: position 25,985,714 of record OZ053307.1, read on the forward strand.
GTAGATGGTCGTCGTGCATCCTGTAAAAGAAAAGCTCTTGATGGGAGCATTGGTCAGCCCTCTTCAAACAGAGGTTTTCGTGACTTCCAGCGTGGAGAGAGCAGTTCGAGGGTCCCAGCCCCTGCGCTTTATAACCCAGTAAATGATTTGAACATATCTCTTGACTATGATCCAAGGGGATTGGTCTCAGACGCTGTTCCAAATCTGTCTACTCCTTCCATCACAGAGAGCTCCAGTAGAAACTTCTCTGTCAGGGTTCCTACAAATCAGCAAGAAATTGTAAATCCAGCTGTCTTTTCTGTGGGAAGTATTATCAGGCGACCGGTTGCTCCATCCTTTAGCACACCAGGACTTCTACCAGCAGATCAACATCCGATCGTCTTGTAATATGGAAATGCTCTAGGCAGTTTTGGTTCTCAAAACCCAAATGCTTCTGCTACTCGTATGCCCCCTGTTTCAAGAACTCTAGTACCACCATTTCAATGGAGTGCGAGCCCAGCAGAAGCGGGTGGGTCATCGAGTTCCGCTGCTTCCGTTGACAGAAGTGTCATTCATCGAGATGAAACCAGTTCCAGAAGCAACAATCTGGAGAGTCCCTTTTTTGTCCCAGCTCCTGGACTGGGAAATCTGCCCCACTGTAATATTATAAGAAATCCAGTTGGTGCTAGACATGTTGGATCATCTTCATCCAGGACAACTGTTCAGCCATCACCCTCTAATCCACCAGGGACTCTTTACCAGAATAACTCGCCACAGAATCAGAGATTATCTGAACATTTTCATAACTCATTGCTTTCTTCCCTTGCTACAAACCAGAGAGCGGCTCGTTCGTCGATCTCTCCTGCCTCTCCGGATGAGCATGTGCAGAATCGGTCTTACTCCAGAGCAGGTCCAAGACAAGGGCAAAATGCATTTGGCAGTCATACTTTGCGAGGCTTGGCATCCACAAGTCGAGGAAGAAGCAGACTTGAGGCATCCGAGGTCAGTTTCGTATAAATATTAGTGTTTCTTGTGGATAGTTTATCTGATTTTGGTTCATATTGACTATAGTTATAGTTCTGACTTTGCGTCTCCTTCGGAACAGATCCGCACTGTCATGGAGCAGATGCGTAGGGGAGGGAACTTACGTTTTGAGGTATGGTTTATGCTTATAAACAAAAAGATATTACTGAAGCAAAATCCAACTAGACGAACGAAAATTCCTATAGATACTACTTTCTCTTTTATCTAGTAGATGAAAGCTAGTCAAATTAGAAAACCTTAGTTTTACTACCTTAATGGTCGTTTAATATTAGTGTGGTTCTTTATTCAGGATGTTATGCTTCTCAATCAGTCAATGGTGCTAGGTGGGGCTGATATTCCTGACCGATATAGAGACATGCGACTTGATGTTGACAACATGACATATGAGGTAAAGCCAGAGAAAACCCATAATCATTTATTTGCTCATCGTATAACCGTGAGTATCATTAAATCTGCAGGAGTTGTTGTCTCTAGAAGAGCGGATTGGAGATGTTTGTACCGGTCTGAATGAGGAAAGCATATCAAACCGATTGAAGCAACATAAATTCAAAAGTACTACCAGATCTCCACAAGAGGTAGAGCCATGCTGTATTTGTCAGGTAAGAATATTAGATTTGCGCTCATCTTGCATCCCTCTTGTAGGATATGTGTCACAGCCCTGTTAAATATCATGAATTGCAATATTTGCTTGGCTAAAACTTGGTGCAACTACTGCAGGAGGAATACAAGGAAGGAGAAGAAATGGGGATGCTGGAATGCGGGCACGACTTCCATAGCCATTGCATCAAAGAATGGCTAAAGCGGAAGAACCTTTGCCCAATCTGCAAAACCACAGGATTAAACACTACAGAGAAGAGAATGAATTAAGGACCTTAAAGCTGTTAAGCTATACCATTCGCTGAAACTTCCTTGAATCTTCTATACCATTGCAGCTTCATCAGAACACCGCATGCAAGTTGGTATATGCCTTTTTTTTGTTTATTTGGTGTTTGCGTTGAAGGGATTGATGATTTGGAGGTAGCGATTGGGTGCTCAAAAGATAGGAATGAAGAGAAGTAATTGAGGGAGCTAGGAAGGAAATGAGGAGAATCAAAGAACAAACTTTGGTTCTTCTGAATTTTTTTGGATAATTTAATTTACCAATTAGTTTTTTTTTGGTTCTCTTATGATTTATCCATTAAAAAAAAGACCAAGAAGCTTGTAAGATAATTTGGCAATTTATAGATTTTATGGATGATTGATTTATGTAATTTATCTTCTTAAATCTTCAGTGGATCTATCAATATTCTTTTGATTCAAGGAGGTAGCTATGAATAGGATGATCGTCTGGACTGCTGACAGTGTTCCTTTGAGTAATTAGGATCAACTTGAACAGAACTATGAATATGTTTCAGCATGTCTCTTATTTCACCCTCCGAGGCAAGAATGTTGGGAGCGAGACGATGAGATCAAACTTCACACTACATGGTTTTGTGATTTCTAACCAATTTTGTAGTATAATGAATTTGTGGAGCTTCAGTCAAAAACTTCTTCACCACGAAATGAACATTCTTGATGATAGTTCCTCTTTCTCTATAACACCTATAAATGGAACCTTCTCTATAATAATTGTAGTTGAGATAGATTCCAAAGTAACAAGTTCAAAACCATATTATCACATGAAGAAATACCATTTAGCGACAACATTATCACGTTATAGAGAAACTAAGTTTTAGTAGGCTGATAGAGAGTCAATTAGTTTTAGGATTGACCCAAAGTCCCAAAATGAAATTGGATTGCGCCCATTTGAATTCAGGTAAAACATAAACGCAAAAAGGGAAACGCAATTACCGTTTAATTAATTTTATTTGGTGAATTATACAAAGAATGAAGTTTTCGTAGTTTTCTAGTCACCAAAAATAATTGGTGTCGTAAAATAAAGATGTAAAAAATATGGAGGGATAAAAATGTAAGAAAACAATTAAATTTTCTGTTTTGCCCCTAATTAATGCATTGTTTTATTTGATATGTGTAGTAAATAAACTTAAAAATATGGATTAAAATGGAAAAATGAGTCATAAATATGCATTGAAATTGCAGAATGACAAGTAATATAAAACAAAAAATTAAGTGTAGAATGACAACTAATATGAAACAGAGGGAGTAATGTTTTAGTTGTATGTCTAGAGGAGGAAATACGCATTCAATCCTATTATATTTGTGGATTTTTTTTTTTATCATTTCATCTATCAAAGAAATTCAAGTAATGATTATAAGATTATCTTTAGATATGTTTGAGCAAATTAAAGTGAACTTGAAAATGTAAAAGAGGTAGGGAACTGAAATTTATTCTTTTTCGATGAAAAAATTAGAAACATAAATGGATGATTTATGTTGGGAATTTTACAAGAAATACTATACTATTCAAAACACTTTCCCAATCTACCATAAATTAAAAATGTTTTCAAAATCTACAAGAAAATACGGTTGAACTCTTGGGAAACGACTTTTTTGTCCCTAACTATGAATTATGATGTAGCTAGTGTTTTTTCCATCACCATTCAATGTTTAGACTACCGCTATACACCACCGTCTTTGTTTATGTCTACCGTCCACTACCATTTATGTCTCTGTTTACAACCACCATTTTCGTCTTTGTCCACTACCACTGTCTCCATCTATAGTACACCACCATTTCTGTCTCCCTCTACAACCACCATCTTCATCTTTGTCCACTATCGTCTCTGTCCACTACAGCCATCTATGTATTGTTAGTGCAGAAGAATCTGCTGAAGCAACATGACCAATGAAGCAGTGAAGAGTTCATGTGCTACACAGAAGCTGGAAGGAATAATCAACAAACTAAGGAGAAAAGTCTTCTTGTGACTAGGCACGCCAGGTGGCACATCGAGTTGGGAGCCGCACTAGCAGGAAGCGTACGCGGGAAGTCGGGTTCGGGAAACAAGGAGTTCTGACACAAGTGCACAAAGGCAAGGTGCAAGTGGGTTTACTTACTGTTGAGAAAAGGTTGATGGAACTAGTGGTCTGACATTAACATGAGCAGTTCTGTTGCCCTTTCGGATTAAGGGGGAGCTGTTTTTAGGGCTATAGGTGTTGTTGGTTGCTACTACTATAAAAGGAGGGAGAATAGTTCATATGCCGACTAGTTCTTCCAAAATAGGTATTTGAAGAACTCAGAAACAGTGAGAGCCATTTGATCTGTTGTGTTGAGTGAAAGAGATAGGTTTCGTAACTGTTGTTACGTTACATTAGGTAGATTAGGAACACATTCAGGAGCGAATCACGGTGTGTGTGATGTCGCGTAACTCTGGGTAGAATAGGTTATAGGATCTATTCAATAGAAGTGTTTGAGTAATCTATCTGTTGCAACAGCTGTGTCGTGTATCAACTGTTGTGTCCTGCGGGGAAAGCAATAAAGACTGTGTGTTTTTATTAGACACTTTGTCTCTTGTTCATATCTCTGTTCAAGTATTTTGTGCAAAGATTCCTGCTTTTTCATGTATTTCTCTTTGTCCACCATCCACCACTGTCTCCATCTACAACCATCGTCTTCGTCTTTGTCCACTACCGTCTTTGTGTTCACCTGTATCCACCATCCACCACCATCTCCGTCCACTACCACCGTCTTTGTCTCTGTCAACTACCATCCAACATTGTCTCAGTCTACAACCACCATCTCCGTCTCTGTCCACCATCATATTTCATCTCCGTCTACAACCAACGTTTCTGACTCTATCCACCATCCACCACCACCTCTATCACCATTCACCATTCACCATCACCTCCATCTCTATCCACAACCATTGTTTTCACTTTTTTCCACCATCTATCATATGCTTCAATTGTAACCATCATCTCCATCCGTAACCACCACCTCGAATCGTTTAGTCCATTTATTTTTTGGTAGCTTTAAAACTTATATTAACATGACTGATTTTTTGGAGTTGCACCGGCTCAATATTAAGTAAATTTGGTAAGTCATATGGCAAAATTGTTATAATGACATTATTATAATGACATTTTTGTAAATAAAACGGTTACTAACAAAAGATTTTAGAGTAAAATAGATATAAAAAACTACAATTCGATTTTTGTCTTGTCCCTCTCTAATTATAGTATTTTGACAAAAACAAAAATGAAAGTAAAAAAGGTAAAAAACTCACCGTATGAGAACTTCTGATGAGAACATCGAAATCAATTCAACGGAATCTTAGGAGGAGATCATTAACGGGCCCACTATGAAGCAAACTCCAAGAATAAGAGCAGGCACGAGGAAACTAAGAGAGGAGATCAACAAGTCTGTAGAGAATCTCATCACATTCATAGAGAATGAAGAACTTCAAGAGGATGAGATTAGCAAGAAAATACAAGAAGATGCTCAAGAGCAACTCCAGACTACAACTCTTCTTACGCATGTTCTTTAAGGAATTAAGGAAACCGCTTTGTTTACCATTTCAAGAGCAAATCAAGCTATCTAAAATTAGTCCAGAAACTCTCAAGGTACGTTTTTTAATTTCTTTGAATAATTAACGTATTTTTTTTTCTGTTTTACAGAAATAAGACTGTTATAGTTTATTTAAGTCTTTTAATTTTCGAGTCTGTTGTTTTGCACGTTTAGTCTTTTTATTATGTATTATTTTCGACCCTAGAAGGTCCCCAGCTGCTGGACTCTATATAAAGTCACTTCTCAGCTTGTAACGTATTAAGTTTTTATGAAATAAAATGAGAGTTTTCTTCTGAGAAAGAAACAGCCGCCTCTCTTCTTCTTATGTGCGATTTAAAATTGAGTACTCCGACTTATCACAGATCTTCCATCATCTGTGTGGCGTCTATCAATCCATCCTACTATCCATTCCCTTCTTCAAAGAGAGCCTTTTGGCCAGAGAGTCACCATCAAATCCACTTCGTTTCATCAACCATTCCTTCGGATATCTAGAGAATGCCCTTTGGTCAGCTTTAGATTCATCATTATCCATCTCATTTTCGGATCCATCTCTTTGGATTGCTATAACATTTGGTATCAGAGCTTAAAAGCTCCTAATCAGGTTTATCTATCCCTTTCGTTTCAGTCTATTTCGTTTTGTTTGTTGCTGTTTTGTTGATCTAAAGAAAAACCCAGAAAACACCAGTTGTTACTTTTGATTTCGTTTTCTGCAGTAGATATGTTTGTAGGCTGTTGGCTTTTCAACTTCTTTGCATTAGATCTGTGTTTTTTTTAATCTATATTAGCCTTGTTGAAGAAGCTTGTTTGTTGTTGTCCTTTCAACTTCTTACAATTAGATCTATAGCTGTTTTTGTTTTTGTCTTTTCAACTTCCTGTGCACTTGATATGTTGTTTGTTGTGAGAGACAGAAAACGTGGACATCGGAGATCAAAAAGATGTGAACGTTGCTCAGTTACTTGCTGCTAAAGGCCACAAGCATGGATTTCATCCGTGTGCCCTCAAAACCAGCTCTAAGTTAAAATGATTGATGGGAGGTAGAGATATCAAACAATTTACAAAAGAAGAAACCACCATCTATATTTATATATTTTTCGAGTTGGAAATGAAAAATTTAGTATTTTTATCGACATGAGCATGAGATGATTCATATTTTCTTGGACATGGATTTTTTTCCTCAGCTATTCGGAGAATTTTGGCAAACTCGTCGCAGAATTGGTGAGTATAGCAAGTTTGGCTTTTTAAATTTATATATATATATATAAATAATTTATATATATATAAATATATAAAAATAAATTATCTATATAAATATGTGTATATATTTATAAATAAATATTCTATATAAATATATATATATATATATATAGAATATTATTATCTATATATACATAAATATATTTATAAATAAATATTATATATATATATATATATATAGAATATTATTATCTTTTAGTACTTTAATAAATTTACTTATAATCACTTAGTATGTATCATAGATTCTAGAGATTTTTTTAGATATGGTTTATGACGGAAATAATATAAACAAGATGAACGATTAAAAAGTAGTTGATAAGATTAAAATTTATTTCTATTTCATATTTGATTAATAATAGACAAAAGTTTTTTCAAACTTTTCCGTAGATTTGTGTTAAACATATTCAGTCACAATCAACACAGAAAATCAAATCTAATTGTGCGTGAACTTAAAAACAAAAGTAGAATGATAGTTGGCATTATATTTTTCAACATCCCAAAATTAATGGGAATTTTTTTATAATTTAGTGTTAATTATTTTTAAAATTTCTACAAAATAAAAAGAAAATATTATAGTCTTAATTGGTGAGAAAAAGAGGAAAAATTATATTTTCACCTAACTTTTTATTTTTATTAGAGTAGCAATCACAACCAATATAATATGACTCTAGTGCATGAATTAAAAGCAAAAATAGAAAGTGGTAGTTGGAAAACTATTTGTCAACATCCCATAACTATTGAAAGATTTTATTGTGATTTTTGTTTATTTAAAATTTTCATAAAACAAAGAAAAATATTTTCTTCCATTTTTATCTTGGTGATTAAAAGGGAAAAAATCCCCCCTATTATCCATTACACAACATATAATGATTACATATATATGATATAATATCAATTACTCTATTGCTAAGTGAATAAATTTTGCTCCATGTAAGATATAGAATAAGAAGAAGTTTTCTTCTCTCTCTCACTTTCTCTCGTTTCCTTTACTTCGATAACATCTCTTTTTTATAAACAAACACATAGATACATATATGTGATACATAATTACACATATATATGATATTAATTTTTTTTATTATATAGTTTATAATACGTTATCAACATAATGATCTTTTCGTCCGGGAATATACTAAAAACGATATTCTATTCATTCCATCTGAAGAGGTAAGATTTTGATTTATGTGTGTTCGGTTTAAATTTAAATTTCTATATTATTTACGGAATAGAAGGTTCGCATCCTCTTTGATTTTATGGTAGGCTATGCTACCTAATTACTAGTGGAAAGACGTATAATTGATTATGTCTTTTCTGGATTGATCACTCTATGTGATAAGCGCTGTCTCTTTGATCAAATTAACATTGTGTCTCTGTAATCTAATGGCATGCTTTGTCTATTTGATTATGTGAAGGACCATGCTTATTGATTTATTAATATTTTTAATTATTATTGGAAATTATAGAAAATGCTCTTCCTCCTGAAATATTTCGTTTAAATTATGTTGTAATTCTTTCAATTATTTATCATGCCTATTTTAGTTAAAGATTGAAAAAAATCTCTTATGAGACATATTATAATTTGGACATTGCAAATGCTCTAGAAAAACATATGACTTAGACATGCTTGTATGTAATCATACATACAGATAATTAAAATGGTGAAATATATAGTAAATCTGAAGTTTACTAAATTGTTATTGTAGTAAACCCGAGATTTATGAATAACTAAAGAGTTTTGTGACCGGTTATGCCATCCTGGTCTAACAATGATACTAGATCACTGAAAATTTATGTAAAAAACCAACACATTTTTCACCTAGCATGTCTTATGTAAAAAGAAGGTCATCATGAGAGATACATTATGTGTCTCTATTTTTAGCAAATAGAGCTCTTTGGATATGGTGGTTTAATTCTTAAATCTCCAGAATTAGACTCTCTGTATAACCAATCTAAAAGTGGTATTAAGAATCTCATATTGAAAATTAAAAAAATCTAAAATAAAATACATGATCCAAGATGTATATGTGGATCCTAAAGAGGGACTCACTGCAAGATGGATGGACCTAAAGTGTCATTATCTAGAGGGAGAGAATTAAAGAATCTCACATCGACAAGTAAGTTGATAATTTCAGCGAGCTTATATAGCAAAATTTTATAATTTTTGGTGATTTGCATCCTAAAATTTATCAATTATTGTATGTCGAATGAAGTAGAACATAGTTCATAATCAAAATAAGCCGAACGGGTGACCACTAATTGTGAATTTAATTATTACGATTTGGCAGAAAACAAGCAGTCGTCTATGTAGTATATAAACCCTTCATTTAGAGATGTTCTTATCAAGATTTGCAATCATCATTTTTAATGAAGAATTCTATGTGAGAATGGTTGAATAGTTGGCATCTTTGAACATGTTAATGTGAATTTGAAGTTCAAAAGTTCAAAAGATCACTCAAAATATGCTTCAATTCAAATAAAAAGTTGCTGGATTAGATAATTCAGTTAAGAGAAAAAAGGAAATCTCATATTTCATATGAAATACTCCAATAAGAAGATGTATTTGAAGGAGAATCTATTAGGTTTATATATAACACGACGTGATCGACTACTTTGTTTCCAAAAATAAAGAAATGTTCAAAAATAAAAAGGAGCGACTGATTATTTAAAAGAGGATTAATTAAATTTCTGAGGAGAAGTAAAGAGATCGTTAACATGGTTAATAATCAAACCAAGTACCTGGATAAAATAATTGAGAATGATAAGGAGCTCTCGATTAACCATGTCAATATAATAAAAAGAGGGAGCCAAAGAATATAATAAATGTCGACAATAAATGAAAGAACGCACGACATAATCAATGAGGATCATAAGTCTATGCTCTATGAATGAGTGTATAGATAGAGATATTTTCCAGTTAGTAAAAAGAAGCAATTAAGTCTTTAATTGTATTGAACAAGAAGTTTTTTGGACTAGTAGTCCAAACACCAAAAGGATCTGTCCAGGAAAAAGGATGGACAAAATGACTTGAATTGCGTCTTAATATTTATATTAATAATCTCATAATGATTAATGATATCATAATTATGTTCGTGGGAACTCTATGCGATTGATACTCATGAAGAATTATCGCAAAAAGTATAATGATTTTTATTTCGAATTAAAGACTTCGGAATGACAACATTATCCTCGGATATATTACAAAATTGAACATCTAGTGAAAATAAATGCTATCTGGAAGTTCTGAGAGGATTTATATAAAACTCATATTTAAAAGAAATGCTATTTGGTCCATAAGTACCCAAATTTTAAATGTTGTGTGAGCAATTTATTAAGGTATACTTCATGTATAAAAGTTAGAGGTATACAATGTGCTTTCAGAAGAAATCAAAAATAATTAGAAAGAAGATGAAAAACTCGTAAGTATATTCAATGTTTCGAAGATTTGTACATAAAGAAAAATTGGACCGGAAGTCCAAATAAATCAAGAAATGATACTCTATGTTGCCATGATGGACTAGAAGTCTAGTGGCCTGAGAGATGATATGAAGATCATACAAGTTTATTCAACAAAGCTCTGCTCATAAATCCCCCAAGGAGAGTATAATTATCGGAATGCATCTCCGGTAGATGTTGCTTCCAAGAGGAGAAAGATAGTGGTTGTACGCTTTTTATCATGGTTTTTGTCCCACTGGATTTTTTCATGATGGATTTTTTAATGAGACAGCAAAGAATACGCAAAAACTCCTAAAAGAATGGTATATATTAACAGAATGCATCTCCTGAAAATGATGTTTATCCACAGAAAAAAATATGATGATGAGCGTGACTGTACTCTTTTCCTCTATTATAGTATTTGTCTCATTAGAGTTTTTCATGACAAAGTTTTTAACAATGTAAATAACATGCTAAAGATAGACATCTAAGTGGAATGCTATAATATCACTCTTCCAAATGTTTTGTTATACAATAATGAGATTGAGAGAAGCGAGGAAGGCGATCGAGATTGCGTTATCTACGTGATTTGTGAAAAAAGTCTTCTCCTCTCTCTCTCATTTCCTTTACTTCATAATTCTCTCTCTCATGTTTCTTTTTATATATTAACACAGGCATATATAGTTTACACAGGCATATATAGTTTATATCCAGCTCAATTACTCCAAATGACATTTGTTAGCTGAATAGAGAATAATGTTAATTATATTAGTTTAATAATGCCTACCATTCACAACCTTTGTTTGGTGCATGTATTTACTATTAGACGGTTGGTGGGTTATCTTCAGGATCTTTAAAAACTTAAGAGGAACTACCAAAATTTCTTCTATGTATTTTGTCTCAAACACTAGTTGAATTTTGCTATTCTTATCGGGGCTAATTTCAAGATGCATATGGGTATTCAAGTGTTGCTTGTCTCAATGGACAAGCAAAAGATACCAAATTTGGAATATCTTCAATTAACCTGCAAGCCTAACTTAACAATGGAGTCATTGTGTCATGTATGCTCTTAATTAATCATTCATTCCAAATATTAGACAATGCAAGTAGACTAATGTGCTAGCAAAATTTAATGTGTTTGATGAATGTTCAATATGTTTTGGTCATCCACCCGTGGAGACTATGAGTACCCAATATAGAAAAAGAGTGAGGAAAATTTAACTTAAAGTGATTGATGGAGGTGGAAACGCCAAACAATTTACGGAAAAAGAAACCACCACCGATACTTACATTTATATTTTTATCTTGAAAATGAAAACCATTTTATTTTTATCGACATGATCATGAGATGTTTCTTATTATTATCGAGAGAGGCATGATTTATTTGTTGATTTTTATTTTATTTTTTAGGATAATTGCCTATTTCTTGGACATGGTTTTTGTTCTTCAGCTATTGTGAGAATTATCTAACTCGTCGCATAATTGGTGAGTCTAGAGAGTTTGACTTTTTAAGTTTTTAAGATAATTAAATATATAATATAATACTAGTTATAGTAGTTTAATTAAAAAATTATAATCATATAGTATCAGAGATGCTAGAGACTATTTTTTTAGATAACAAAATGGAAGAAACTTTAATATTAACTAAGTCGGCATATCTAAAGCAATTCCTAAAATCTCTGATACTAAGTAATTATAAGAAAATATATTAAACTACTAAAAATGTAATATATTATATATATTAAATTATCCTAACAGCTTAAAAAACCAAATTTTCTAGGCTCACAAATTATGCTACTTTGCTAAATTATCCGAATAGCTTATGAACAAAATAAGTCCAAGAAATAGGAAACTATTCAAAAGAAATAAAGTTCAACAAATAAACCATGCTCCTTTCGATGAAAATAAAAAACATCATATGTTGATGTCCATAAATATATTAAAGTTTTCATTTCCATGTCGATAAAATTTTAAATATAAGTTTCATTGGTGGTTTCTTCTTCGTAAATTGTTTGACATTTCCACCTCCATTAATCACTCTAAGTTCCTCACTCTTTCTTCAAATTTGGTACCCATAATTTCCACGGGTGGAGGACCAAAACATATTATACATTCATCAAACCTATTAAATTTTGACCAACACAATAATCTACTTATAATCTACTTGCATTGTTTAATTTTTGGAATAAATGATTAATTAAGAGCATACCTCACACAATGACTCCATTAATATTAAGTTAGGCTAGCACGTTAATTGAGGATATTCCAAATTTGGTATCTTTTACTCGTCCATTAAGACAAACAACACTTCAATATCCATATGCATCTTGAAAAAAGTACCGATCAGAATAGCAAAATACCACTAGTGTTTGATTGTCTGAGAAAAAATACATAGAAGAAATTTTGATACCTCCTCTTCGGTCCATTAAAGATCCTGAAGATAACCCACCAACCGTCTAATGTTATTCTTAATTTTTGGAAGTGAATGGTAAACTTACAGAGTAAACATGAGAGAGCAGGAAAAATGAATTAGAAAAGGGAGTAAATGTCAAAACCTAGCTATAATCTTCCCTTCTCTAATAGGTAATGAGAAAATAAAAGCGGAAATTACAAAAATGTCACTTAGGGATGTTCATTTGCAACTAAGATATTGATCACATTCTCGTAAACAGAGCAAAACTCTAGCAAACTGATGTCCTAATCTACGATGCCATAAGTCTCCTGAAGTAGTCATTTCTTTAAAAATTTTGATGAAACAAATAGCCAGGACACTGGTAAAATAGTACACTCTCTCACGTGTTCCAATGAAAGTCCTCATGAAATGGTCTTTGAGAAAACACAAAGAATTAGTAAAGATCACGATGCATCACGTTTACTTCAATAGCTTTGCTACAGAAATCAGTGTGCAAGTGAAATTTGTTACAAAAACTACATCAGACCAAATATAGTCCAAATTTCGAATTAGTGTGACGCACTTTGTAGCACAGGAGGTTGTGTGATATACCCTATATTTTACCACTTTTACTATCTATTTTACTATGGTTTTTACATATATTAATAAAGCTTTTCGGCCAAAAGAGGTAGTTTTCTCGTATATGTAGAGTTTAAGGTCTTAACAGGTTTTATCATCAAAATGATGTAAAATTGAGCAAAAACAGTGTTATCTATGATACAACTACTCATTCAAGTCAAAGGAACCAAGCCAAGTCGTTTTATCTTGAAGATAATGCATATTCTCAAACTGGACAGAACGCATACGCTAGAAGTTCTCTGATAAACGGAGGATCAAATCAATTGGGAATTTAATGAAACTTGGAATGGAGATAGCCCTTTGAGTTATTTTTCCAATGGAGTTGGAATTTCATTAATTGGAGGTGTAATTTAGAAGATAAACTGGAAACACTGAGGACATGTCAAACTGCCTTCGAAGCGAAGTGAGTGCACAAGGAAGCCAAGCACCGGGCCGCCCATGGGCCGATGATCCAGACCTTTGCCAACCTTCTAGAAGCCTCAAATACCGGTCATGAAATCCGACCGGTATTGTGACCGGTATTGCCTCAGTTTCGACCAAAAAGACGTTTTTGCCCGAAGAAGACCTAGCCGACTTAAGCTTCCTTAAACCCCTATATATACTTGCTTTTAGCCTCTCTAGGAACTTAAGCAGCCGGCCATAACAGCCTAAATCAATATCTAAACATGTATTTCATTTTTCTCTTGTTCTTAATGCATAATTGATTCTAAAAGCCTTTAAGGATAGATTGACTTTGCCCTATTGCGAAGAGATGAGATCTAATTCCTTACGCTTTGTAAATCAACGATTTATCTTTATGTTTATGTGCTTTACTCTTGCTGCTACGTGTTGCAAAACATGTTAGAGTACTAGCTTTGATTTGATTTCTATGCACTTTCTTAATTCTATGTCTTTACATACTTAATCGTTTAGAATTTTATTCTAGAATTGATTCTTCATCTTTATTTATACTCAAAGCACGAACTGGCTTAGCTACCCAGGGGTTGATCTTAGGTTGATATACTCTCCAAAAGCTTGTTATATCTCCGGACCTAGTATTCGATGAGCTAGGCATCTTAACAATTTGATAGGTTAGTTAAGGAGTCTAGTGAACAATCAATCGTGTTCATAAAGTATGTTTTCACCTTGTAATAACCTGCGATAGTTGAGCCAATTAGGGTAGAAAACGTAGAAGGTTAGTTACGGACAGTGGGATGACCTTACATTAGTGATATGAGTTCTAGAATAACTAGTCTTAAAACCCTAAATCGATTTCTTATGTTTGCATATGTTTTGTGAATTGCTTGATTTCTCATCTTAATTGATCTATCTATCCCTTTATTTTATTGTTTTGTTATTTGTTTCACTAAAAACCCCAAAAAACAAATAATATGTTCACTTAGCTTAATTGGAATCATATAGGTTTGTAGTGCATTCATCACTTAGTCCTCAGTGGATCGACCCCTAAGTACTACAATTGTCTTTATTGTGCACTTGCAGTTTCCTAGGGTTATAAATTTAAAGTTTGCATATGCATCTTAAACCTTGCACACATCATTGTGCCATTTGGAAACATGACTGCAGAAGGTAAGATGTCTAAGAATTTAGTTTAAAGTCCAACCATATGGTGTGAGGCCCATGTGTTAATAATTACGTCAATAACAAGATTTTTACCCGACAATCGTTTAAAAGAGGTGTATGGTCGCTGAGCTTGGAGAAACTGAATCACCTGGGCAATTGGATTAGTCCCATCATTGTTCAAAGACACAACACACGCGTTGTTTGCTCTACCTTGTCTGCGATTAAGCTCATCGGACGGGATAGCCACCACATTGAACAAATCGCATATTACCTTTACGCGAGAAGTCTCGTGCATCTAAATTACGTGTGCCACTTGGGTTGAATTGACGACTCAACTCCTACCGCTAATCAGGATAACCAAGAACCAAGAAACACTCGGACACACCATATCCTTGTCGTTTACAGTCAGTGCAAGAGAGGCTAGATTGCTCACATAAACGTGATATAGAGATTGTCGCGGCTTGTGGAGAAGGTATTGCTTTAGCCGTTAAACCTATTGCATCAACCTTTGTAGTATTTGTCGAGCTAACAGTGTTTAGATTTAGCTCTTCACGTATTATTTGAGAGTAAACTTGATTGAGAGCAAGATCTTTTTCGGTAATCATAGAACAAATGTTACTCAACTATGGAAGATCAAGGCCAAATAGGAATTGATGGACACGATCATCCTCACGCTCCTACGCAATATCAGGGGCTGCTGCACAATGACAAGTGTGACTTGTTTTATAATTTTGCAATTCTTCTCACAACTTGGATAATCGGCCATAGTACTCCAACACATGTTGTCCATCTTTCTCACATGCAACAATCCCATCCTTCAAAACTTGTTTTGCGCACATCGTTTCCTACCAAGAAAAGAGGACGTATAGTTTCCCACAGTATCGACTCATCGGATACAAACGAAATTGTGGATCTAATCTTTGGTTCAATGAATGTGCGGATCCAAGCAATGATCAAAAAGTTAGCAGCGAGCTACTTAATTAGCTCAGGATTTGCATGAGGCGTTGGAATCAATCTATCAATTAATGAATCCAAGCTTTTATTTGGCTTGGAGTGAATTCATGATTTTGATACACCACTAAGGATAGTTTTCTTCTCTTAAGGGGACAAAGAAAATTGAGAACACCACTAAGGATAGTTTTCTTTTCTTAAGGGGACAATCTATCACTAAGGATTGCCTGATGCATTTAACAGGTACAACGATAAAGATGAAATGACAGGAGAGGTTTGTGTTATGATGCATAGGCTCCTAATGGCTCTCCGTTTCGGGTGCGATGCGATTGCCCTAATAGTTGCTTACCAACGAATGTTAATCGTTTTGGATGCGATGTGATTCATTAACTTTTTTAGAGTGATTACTTTTTAATAAATTATACATAACTCAAATCGCACCAAAAAACTATGATTATGGTGCGATTATGTATTCTTATTCCTCATTTTACAATTTTACCCTCTAATATATTTGATAATCATATTAAAATTTATATTAAAATATAATATTATAATTTTTACGGGAAAAATACTAAAAACATTTTTAGGGAAAACGTGGATGATATTTTTGGCGGGAAAAATACGGAAAACACATTTTTTTACCGAAAAATACGAAAACGCTTTTTTTGACGGAAAAATACGAAAAACCTTTTTTTGGCAAGAAACGCAGAAAACGCGTTTTTGGCGAGAACCGCGAAAAATGCATTTGTGGCGGGAAAATGCGAAAACATGTTTTTGGCGAGAAAACAAGGAAAACGCGTTTTTGGCGGAAAAAATACGAAAACGCGTTTTTTGTGGAAAACACGGAAAACGCGTTTTGGCGGAAAAAATATAGAAAAAGCATTTTTTGGCAGGAAAATGCAGAAAACACTTTTTGGCGGAAAAAATACGGAAAATGCGTTTTTTTTTACGGGAAAAATAAACACTTTTTGGCGGGAAAACACTCTAGTAGAGGCCACGGCTTGGTTTTTAAGAAAAAGAATTAGGCCATAGGTTTACTTTAATACTATAAAATACTAGAATTGACTCCCGCGATGCGCGATTTGTGTTTTACAATTTTATTAAATTTAACGACAAAAATTTGTTTTACTTATTTTTTTTTTATGTTTCCTTTATTTTTTTAACTATATATATATATATGTATATTTATTATAGTTTTTTATCAGTAACTTTTATAATGCTGAAACAATGGTGCTGAAATAATGGTACCACATAGTAATATTGTTAAAAATATTTGTGCATAATCTTAATTTCTTTTTTTTTCTTAAACTTTGAAATAATTTTGTTTTGTAGAAATTTTGTACTTTTTATGTGTAGAAATTTATACCTCTTATATATATAAAGTAATGGTATTATAACACTTAAAATTTTCCTTTTATACTTCTATAAAATTCAAATATAACTTTTTGTATAAAATATTATGTTCCAAGTTTTTACCTTAGTATCTCTTTAGTGAATTAATATATTTTCAGTCTTTTACAATACAAGAAAAAGGCTTACTGATAGCACATTATAATAGCTCAGTTTTTGTAAGTGCTATTAGAAGTGATTTAATGGATTAGACTTATATACGATAGCATTACAAAAACGCTATACACAAAAATGATTTAACGGGAAACAAAATTTAGCCTTGCGAACCTAAAATCACAAAATGCCGCTAACACTTAGCCAATTTTTAATTTTCCATTTTTAATTTTCGATTTCAGAAAGAATTAAAAAAAAAAAAAGTTTTTCCCTTCTCTCTTCGTCTCCAGATCTCCTCTTCCTTCTCTCTTTGTCTCCAGATCTCCTTTCCTCTTCATTCTCATCTTCTCTCTTCATCTCCCTCTCCTCCCCTCTTCGATATTCTCTTCTCTCTTTCATTCGTTCTTTCTCTTCTATGGTTTCAAAAACCCTAATTTG
This sequence comes from Arabis hirsuta, assembly GCA_964056655.1. Taxonomy (NCBI): domain Eukaryota; kingdom Viridiplantae; phylum Streptophyta; class Magnoliopsida; order Brassicales; family Brassicaceae; genus Arabis; species Arabis hirsuta. The sequence goes on from OZ053307.1 coordinate 26,003,350, forward strand.
TCACTGAATCGCTTCGTTTTCGATCGGAGGAAGTTTCTGGCAATGAAGGGAGAATTGGATGATGAGATGGCGTGTTCGCTCGCTCCACCGACCAGAGCCATGGACATAATAACGCCCGTGAACCAAAAAGTAGATTTTTGGTTGGTGCGTCGATCGACACAGGGTGAGTGTGTCAGTCGACACACGTGTTTTGCACTTGAGAGAAGTTGTGTTCTGGGCGTTGCGTCGATCAACACAAAGGATGTATGTCAATCGACACGGGTTGATTTTGAACCGACATGTTCGATTTTAAATTGTCCGGTTTGCGTGGTTGGTTAGGGAAAACCCGATGGGGCAGTATAAAAAGGGAGCAGAAGTGTTTAGGCTGCGTTTTAGGCAGAAAACACTCAGAAATCAAAGTGGAGAGAGAGGATTTTCGTGGGTTGTGAGAGAGAAGAAGAGAATGTTGTTTTGGAGATATTTCTGGCTGTTCTAGAAGAGTAGAGGAATGAACAGTCTAATCACATCGGATTAGAGTGAAACTTCTAGGGTAAGTTCTCCACTCTCGTATCTAGCTTTGGGTGAAATCGGTTTGTCATTTGGATTAGTATTCTGAGAGTTATGGTTGTTTTTCCGAGAGAGATTCGTGCAGAATTGGATCTGCAATCAGTCCAGTTCGTGGGAGTTTTTCTGTCGAATCAGAAGGAATTAGGAGGCGATCTATATAGCTTTGGAGGCGATCACAATACCAGATCACGTTTCCAATCATGATTCTGAGGCACGCTCCGTTCTCAACATGCTTTCAAAGTCGGCTGGTTATTTCTGTTTTCAGGAACCCTAATCCGGTTTAGGGGAAATTCCAATTTGTTTGGTTAACCAGTTTGGGTTGGTTCGGTTTGGTTAATCATATTGGTTTGGTTGGTTAGTTTAATCGACTAGTTCGGTTTGGGTTAACCGATTGGCTTGGTTTGCAGTGTTCATTAGGCTAAGGCCCATAAGTCAGAGGAGCGTTGCCAGAGGTTGAGGTCTGAGGCAATTGATAGGCTAAGGTGAGAACGTGACCATAGGCTTATCTGGGTAAAGAATTGGATTGAATGCGTTGTTGTGTTGTTCTTGGTTGGATTCGTGTTGTATTGTTGAGTTTTACGCAGGGTCTGTCTGCTGATTCTCGTTTTGATTGTTTCGTTTATGCATTGTTGATTGCTCATCCTGGTATTGTATCTCTTTCTTACGCCTATGTGTATAGCCTATAGATGGGATGACCGTCTCACTGAGTATTTGTGATAATACTCACGCATCTCTTTTTGCCATGTGATGCAGGTAAAGAGAAATTGTGATCGTGGAATCAGGGCGAGGAAGAGAAGATAATCTAATGTCTCGGTTGATTGGCTTTATGTTATTTTTAGAACTGTTAAGTTGTTGGTTCTGGTTGTGAACTTAGAATTGATAAGTTGATTTATGAATCGAGTTGAATTGGTTATGTTGATTCAATGAATTATGGGATTTATGGAATGATTTGTTGGTTTAATTGAGTTTATTTCCGTTGGTTGTTGTTGAGTGAATGTTGATGTTGATTGGACGTTGAGAGTTAGTATTTATGAGAATGTTAATTCAAATCCAATGTTAATAAAAAAATGGGTCGGGTTGTTTCAGTTTGGTATCAGAGCCCTTATGGTTCAAGGGCGGGTGCACTTGATTTATTGATTATGTGAGTTAGTCAATTGATTGTTGTATGAGTTTCGAGTCCTAGATCATCTTCTTCGAGCCTTCAAAGAGATTCCACGGTATGTGTTGTTTGACTTTTGTAGCTTTCTAGTATGCTTAGTTTCTGCTTTCGGTAGTGGAGAAAAATGGTTAGAGGTGAGTGAGTCTGCCGCAGTGTGTGTGGCCTAGGGTTCCGCGAGGGAGTAGGTGGCATATTCGCAGACGTTCAGGAGGGGTCTGTGGGTTTGGCTAGTGTGAGGACTGATGGGACTAGTGAGGGTCCTGGTATGATTAGTTTACGACGGATGCTGTCGCGGGGTTAGCCCATGACCGAGATGATCGTCTGGCGAGTTTGCTATAGTTGATTTTGGAGCGGTTACCGGGAGGGGTGCCGGCTTAGGGTCAGGCTCCGGGAATGTAACCGGGTATGGTTGGCGTGCAGCCGGGTGTTGCTGGTGTTCAGCCGGGAGTGGCTGGTATGCAGAAGAGGGCTGCGGTTTTTGAGGAGCCTCCATCCTACTTGAGGATGATGGAGTATATGCAGAGGATTGGTACCGGGTTTTTCTCCGGTGGTGCCAAAACTGAGACGGCCGATGAGTGGCGGAGGAGATTGGAGCGTAATTTCTGATCTCTTGGGTGTCCAGAGGGATACCGGGTGATCTGGCAATTCATTACCTTGATGGTGATGCACATCTCTGGTGGAGAGGTGTGGTGGCCTGGAGAGTGCAGGCGGAGATAGTCTGGGATGACTTTTTGGCGAAGTTTAATGCCAAGTCCTTTCGCAAGGGGCGGTGGATCGGTTAGAGTCGAGGTTTTTGGGAATTGATTCAAGGTGATCGATCGGTTCGGGAGTTCTGTGCTGGGTTTAGCAGACTTCTGGTGCATGCGGGTAGAGGCATGAAGGGCGAGTTGGTCCAAGTGAAGAGGTTCTTGGGAGGACTTCGAGATGTTTTGACGACTCGCGGTAGAGCGAGCAAGTTTGCCATGAGGGCGGAGTTGGTCGAGACTGTTGCAGCGATCGAGGAGGACTTGAGGAAGTAGGCTGTGGTGGATAGTCCACTTGTTCAGCAGAGGAGGTCGCAGCAGGAGGAGGATCTGAGCAAGGGCGGTAAGCCTGCGCAAGGACAGAAGAGAAAGTGGGAGAGCACTTCAGGGTCAAGTCAGAGTGGTCGGAGATACTTCGGGTGTGGAAGCATGGATCACGGATTGGCGAGCTATCCTAGGAAGGAATATGCTCGAGATACTCAGATGTGTTATGTGATAGAACATTAAGGTTCTTAGGTACATGGGATTTGTGCAGGGACCTTGTTGGGGGGCGGTTGTGAGTCTCATGTTTTAGTTGATTTTGGAGCGACGAATTACTTCATTATTCCGGAGTGTGCGGAGAGCTGCGGTTCTGGTGAGCAGCTGGGAGTAGCTAAGGTTGCTAGAGGGTCTTTGGCTACCTCGGGCAGGCTCGAGGTGTGGATATTCTGGTGGCAGGAGAGTTAATGCCAACAGATTTGATTATCAATCAGGTGGAGTTGTATGATGACATTCTGGGATGGATTGGCTGGATCAGTACAGGGTGCATCTGGATTATCATCGGGGACGAGTTGTGTTCGAGCGAGAGGCGGGGAGGTTGGTGTATCAGGGAGTGAGACCGACTTCCGGGAGTCTCGTGATTTCGATGATTCAGGCTGAGCAGCTGATCGAGGAAGGTTTTGGAGAAGTTACGGAAACCGAAGCTGTATGCAAAGTTGAGCAAGTACAGTTTTTGGCAGCGAGATATGGGTTTTCTCGGTCATATGGTTTCTGTAGATGGAGTGTCTGTGGATCCGGCGAGAATTGAGGCTATCAGAGGGTGGCCTAAACCGAGGAATGCCACTGAGATTATGATTTTTCTCGGTTTGGCGGGTTATTACAAGAGGTTCGTCAAGGGCTTTGCGAGTATAGCGCAGTCGATGACGAAATTGACAGGGAAGGATGTTTCTTTTGTGTGTGGTCTTCAGTTTGCGAGGAGAGTTTCGGAAAGCTGAAGGATATGTTGACGGGTACACCAGTGTTGGCGTTGCCTGATCCAAGCGAACCTTACGTGGTGTATACGGATGCTTCAGGAGTTGGTCTGGGTTGTGTACTGATGCAGCAGGGGAAGATAATTGCATATGCTTTGAGGCAGTTGAGGAAGCACGAGTACAATTATCCTACTCATGATTTGGAGTTGGCTGCTGCAATTTTCGCTTTCAAGATTTTGTGATCTTATCTTTATGGAGGGATGGTGCAGGTGTTCACAGATCATAAGAGTCTGAAGTATTTTATTTTACTCAATCAGAACTGAACCAGAGACAGAAGCGCTGGATGAAGTTGGTAGCAGATTATGATATGGAGATTGGGTACCATCCGGGTAAGGCTAATCTGGTTGTAGATGCGTTGAGTCGGAAGAGGGTTGCTTCAGCTCAGGAGCGGGATATGGAGGATTTGGTGAGTTAGATTAGCACCTTGAGGTTGTGTGTTATCTCATAGGAGCCGTTGGGATTAGAGGCAGGTAATCAGGCGGATTTGCTGAGCAGAGTTCGAGCAGCTCAGGAGATGGATCAGGTTTGGTTAATGCTATTTGGGTGCTTGTGGATCGTCTGACTAAGTCAGCACATTTTTTTGCCATCAAGGAAATCGATGGAGCGGCAGTTTTGGCTAAGAAGTATGTGCGTGAGATTGTGAGGCTGCACGGGGTACCAGCGAGTATTATGTCAAACAGGGATCCGACAATTGCTTTTGAGTTCTGGGGAGCATTTCAGGCTGAGATGGGCACTAAGGTGCATATGAGTACGGCTTATCATCCTTAGATGGATAGGTAGTCTGAGAGGACGATTCAGACACTGGAGGATTTGTTGAGGATGTGTGTGCTGTATTATGATGGTCATTGGGCGAATCATTTGAACCTGGTTGAGTTTGCGTATAACAACAGTTACCAGGCGAGTATTTGGATTGCTGCATATAAGGCGGAAGGCCATGTCGTACACCATTATGCTGGACTCAAGTGGGGGAGAGGAGCATATTTGGTGCAGACTTTGTTCAGGAAATGACGGAGAAGATCCATGTTTTGAAGCTAAACATGAAGGAGGCTCAAGATCGGCAGAGGTGTTATGCTGATAAGAGGCAAAAATAGCTAGAGTTTGAGCTGGAAGATCAGGTGTATCTCAAGGCAGCGATGTTGAGGGGTCCTAACAGATCCATTTTAGAGAATAAGCTAAGTACGAGGTTTATGGGTCCGTTTAAGGTTGTGGAACAGGTTGGACCAGTAGCTTATCGTTTCGAGTTACCTCAGAGTATGAAGGCATTTCATAAGTTCTTCAACGTGTCGATGCTGCAAAAGTGTCTACATGAGTAAAAGGAGGTGTTGGCTAGGATCCCGGAGGATCTTCAGCCCAACATGACTTGGAGACGAAACATGTGAGGATTCTCGAGAGGAGAGTCAAGGTGCTGCGCCGGAAGAGGATACCGTGTGGGACGGTGCCGAGGAGGAGAATTGGGAACCAGAAGCGAAGATGAAGACAAAGTTTTCGAAGTGGTTCGAGAAGCAAGTGGAGGCTTGAGTTGTCTTTTTCTAGTTTTCAGTTTCGAGATAGCATGTTACTATGTGTTGTTATGTAATTCGTTTAGTGTTGTAACGATTTATATTTCTGGAGATTTAATAAGATGAGTGGTTTCTTATTAAATGTGTTTATAAGATATGAGTTCTTATATGTTATGACTGGTGGGGTCATGTGTGTGTGTATGTGATGGCTAGAAATGGAAGTTCTATGTGAGTTAGAGCTTATCCATGTTCAAGGAGTATCTATGAATGGAGGTTCTATGGGAGTTAGGACTTGTCTGTTCTCTAGATGGCGCTGGGAAAAAGAGGTCTTATGTGAGTTAGGATCTGTCTCTTTCCTTGGAAGAGTTTAGAAAAGAGGTTTTATGTGAATTAGAGCTGTCTTTTCCAGGGACTTTGTGGAAACACCCATAGTGGTTGTGTTGTTTCGGGTGGCCTAGTGATTGGTCACGGATGTGATGATATTCCAGGTTTGGGAATGTCATGATGGGCCACAGAGGCGATTCTGGTCAACAGGTGCTTATGATGCACATTGTAGAGTATTGCTCCAGGGGACGGTTGGTTTCCTGCATACTTGAGGGATAGTGGGTCTCTATAGGGGATAGTGGGTTCCCTGCATATACTCGAGAGATAGTGGGTCTCTCTGGGGGACGGTGGTTCCCTACATGTACTTTGAGGGATAGTGGGTTTCTCTAGGGGATAATGGGTTTCCTGCATACCGTAGCTCAAGGGGATGGGTCTCTCTGGGGGACGGTGGTTCCCTACATGTACTTTGAGGGATAGTGGGTTTCTCTAGGGGATAATGGGTTTCCTGCATACCGTAGCTCAAGGGGATACGATCCTGCGAGTAGGTGTGGTGTATATGTATATGAGTTATGAGTATGAGTTATGAGCAGTAGCGTCTGAGCGTGGTCGTAAGTATGAGACTAGATGAGCTTCAGGGATCAGGTGTGATCTCAGGTGGTGCTGGCCGGGTGTTGTTTGAATAATTATTGGGTTTTTCTACTACGTGTTGTTTTTGGTGATACGGATTTTGTGACTGGTTGTCACAAGAGGAAGAAGAAGTGGGCGAAGGAAGGCCATAAGCAGCAGGAGGAAGCTATGCGCTGTAAGCGGTCCGTGAGAAGAAGGTGAGTATGGAGATTTGAGTGTGATTTATCATGGTTTTTACCTGTTTGTGACCATGATATAAGTCCATTTTATAGAGTCTTTTTAGTATTTTTCGAGTCTTTTGGAGTCTTTATAGGTTAAAGGACGATTGGAGCATAATGGAAGCTTTTGGAGCATTTTGGAGCATCAAGGAAAGAAGTGCCGAAGTGATTAAGTCGGAGTCAAGATTTGGAGCCTGCGTCGACCGACGCAGACGCTTTGCGTCGATCGACGCAAACATGTCCGCGAACCGAGCTATGAGATTGCGTCGACCGACGCAAACTTTTGGTGTCGATCGACGCGCGTGCATATTGAAGAATTTCCTTTTTTGCCCAAAAAGCCCAGAAGTTTGCAGAAGAAACCCAATCCGATTTTAAGACTCTATATATAGTTTTTCTTTAGGTTTTCATGTATATATCTTGTTTTCTATTGAGACAATTGTTTGACTCTCTTCTATTGATAATGTTTTCATCATTTATGTCTGAGTAGATTCCTTGTTAGGTTTTGGGGATTCAAGGGATTGATGAGAAATTGCTAGGATTGATTACCATTGGGATTTATCTATATGTTCTTCATCTAGATTGCTATAACTATGATTTTAGGACTGGCCAACTGAAATTGGAAACCCTAGGTTGCTTTAATAGATGCGAAAGTATTATTAACAATCTGACCTAATCTTAGATGAGCAAAATTATCTATTCGCAAAGAAATTTGGCTTAGTAATTTTGTGAACAATCGAACTTGAACTTAATGCTTGTCTTCATTCACTGAATTTGCAAAGAAATTTGGAATTTAGGGATTTAGTCATAGAAAATCTCTGCAACGAAAGTTGATTGATTTTACACTTGTGTTTGAATTCTAGAACTGTTCTTAATTAAATCCAGACAGTCTTTTATCCTTGATTTCGATTCATTCCTGAGAATTACCCATAGCCTAATTCGTTTGTCTCATTGATTATTAGAACCATATCACAGTTTGTTTGTTTGCTTTGCTTTTTACTTTACATTCATACATATTTGCTTAGCATAATTTGAAATCATCAGTCTTTTGTGTGAACCGATTCCCTGTGGATTCGACCCCTAAGTACTACTACGATCTCTTAATTTGAGAGAGTAGCTCAGGGAAATTTGAGCATATCAAGTTTTGGCGCCGTTGCCGGGGAATCGATTTTACCAATCGATTTTTGATTTTAGAGTTTTGTCTAAGTTTTTATTTTCTTTTTTTTTTATTACTTACTTGATCTTTTCTCTTTTTCTTGTGTGTTTCAGATTTATGCCTAACCGCACAACCAGGAGCAATTAGAATAAAGAGCTAGTCGATCTGAATCTCGAGATTGGAAAGTTAGAGCGAGCCAACCGGGCAACGAAAAAGGGAGCCAGAATGGTTAATCCAATTGTTCTTATCAGAGGTGAAGATGGGTTTCTTCATGACCAAGAGGGTCTGAGGCGAAATGCTCAAGTCAGAGAGTGGACGACCAAGGAGCTGTGATAGAGGAGCAGGCTGAGCAGCAGATTGTGCAGCGCCAAGAGCCAGCTGCGCGTGGGCGTACTCTGGGAGAGTACAACAGGCCTGACGAGTTCTATGCTAACAGGGCTGCGATTCGTCCTCCTGCTTTCCAGAGGAATGATTTCGAGCTGAAGCCTGCGTACTTTGCGCTTGTAGCTCAGAATCCATTCCATGGTCTTTCCTCCGAGCACCCCATGGACCACATTGAGAGGTTCGAGGACTTAGCTTCTAGCATTAAGGCTAATGGAGTCTCAACCGACTACCTCTACTGCAAGTTATTCCCCTATTCTCTTAGTGAAGAAGCAGCCTACTGGCTGAAGCAGTTAGAGCCGGGCTCACTAATCTCTTGGGAGGACACCAAGAATGCTTTCCTCAACAACTTCTTTGATGAGGCAAGGTCCGAAGATCTGAGGACAAAGATCTCTATGTTCAAACAAGGACTGACTGAAGCATTTAAAGCTTCTTGGGTGAGATTCAAGGCCTATTAGAGGGATTGTCCACATCACGGCTTTAGTGATGTTCAGCAACTGGGTATCTTCTTCAGAGGAGTCGACTGGCGCTATCAGATGGCGTTGGATGCTGCATCTAATGGGAACTTCAACACTCGATACCCAGAGGATGCACTTGTGCTTATCGAGAACTTGGCTTCTAGCAATAGTACCAAGAATGCGGACTTCAAGAGGAAGAAGTTGGGTGGCAACATGGATGGAAGCCAGATTGCTGAGGTAAAGGCCAAGATTGACTCAGTGCATAACCTTCTGGTGGGGAAAAAGTCAGTTCAGTTTGCTCAAGAGGTAAAAACTTTCTGTACAAGGGAAGAGTAGGATGAAGAAGACGTCAACTACATTAGTGAGAATGGTTTTCAGGGTCAGAGGTTTGGTAATCAGCAGGGTAACAGAGGCTTCAATGGAAACCAGAGAACCACGTTCACTGGGAATCCGGGTTCACCTAGCTACGTTCCTAAGCCGCAGTTTCAAAAGACTGAGTATTAGAAGCCTTTCCAGAGCAACTACAGTAGGAACTATGGTTCATCTTCTTACCAGGAACCTCCTGCTAAATCAGCGGATAGCGAGATGAAATCTATGCTAGAACAAATCTTGGAGGGTCAACAGAAGATGACTGTTAGCTTTAACGGGAAGATGGATGCCATGTACACTAATCTCAATGGGAAAATCGAGCAACTGAACATTCATGTGAAGAAGTTGGATCAACAAGTAGCTCAAACGGCGGAGTCGGTAAAGAGACAAGAGGGTTTTCTTCCAAGCAAGACTGACACAAATCCAAGATTGCACATTAATGCAATCACTTTGGAGAGTGAGAAAGAGGTACTGCTTGCTTATGAAAAAGGTCTAGAGGAGCAAGAATTCGTGGAGTTTGAAGAAATCTCAAACTAGGAGATTGCTCTGCGTCGATCGACGCAAACGACCTGTGTCGATCGACGCAGATAAAAAATCTGGTCGAACGAGTTTACGTAATCGGACCTGCCTCGACCAAGCTCAACACAAGGTTGACACAGAAGCGTCGACCGACGCAGAGTGATAGCGTCGATCGATGCACTTCGCACAATATTGCTTCTTCGCCTAAACCTTCGACCATTGCAGAAGAGCGAGTGTACAAGCCTACGATACCATATCCTAGGAGATCAGCGATGTCTAAACAAGAGTTGGAGGATGCTAGATGCAAGCATATCATGGTTAAGCTTGTTTTAGAGATCCCACAGATTGATGCTGAAAGGATTTCTCCTGTGGTAAGAAGGTTTGTGAAAAAGATGGCTGGCCATAATTTAAGTCTTGAGCAATGTACTGCAATGCTTTCTGAAGAAGTCTGTGCAGCGATTCAAGACATGACTTCAGAGAAACATGCTCAACCGTCGCTGAGGAAGCTGCCTAAACTAGAAACTCCAGGGAGGTTTGTTGTTCCATGTTTAGTCAATGGTTTAGAATTAAAAGACTCTCTCTGTGATACAGGTGCTAACGTGAATGTCATGTCAATGGTCGTTGCAAAGAAGCTGGGAATTCTTAATTTGAAACCTCCAAAGGCATCTCTCAAATTTGCAGACGCTTCTTCTACAACTCCGAAAGGCTTCATTCCGGATCTAATGCTTCAATTGGGATATTGTCTTGTTCCTGCGGACTTTCATGTAATGGAGATGAAGACGGACAGCGAGGAACCATTGATTCTTGGACAATCCTTCCTTGCCACTGTGGGTGCGATTGTGGATTTTCCCAATGAGTGAATCTCCTTCTCCAAAATCAACAAGGACGTCTTCTATCCCGCAGTTCATATCAAGGAGACTTCTTGTATGACCGCCAATGAAGGAGGAAAGCAAAGTTTAGCCCTTGGAGTTGACGTGAAGAAGGTCCAAAACGTCATCAAAATGACCCCTTCCACTGCACATCATGGAGCCACCAAACCAGTAAGGTCCAAGCGCAAAAAGACTTCCAAACCTTTTTCCAAATTCAGAATCATCATCCCCTTGGAGTTAAGGGAGAAAGGAGAGGAAGTCATCCACGAGATGGTGGAAAATACTATGAAGATCCTTCCAGGTGTTGTTCCTTGGAAGTCTGGAGGAGGAGAACGATCAAATGCGAGGTTTTCAAAGGATGAGGGAGGCACAAGACCCCTCAAAGATCTACCAAAAGCCTAAATCCTGACAAAGACAAGCTAATGACTGAAAACAAGTGCTTAGTGGGAAGCAACCCACTTGTAAATGTACATTAGTTCAATTTTGGTTTTGTTTTACTAACTTTTTATCTTTCGTTTATTTCATTTAAAAAAAAAAAAAAGGGAAAAAGGCCTGCGTCGATCGACACAGGCTTGTGGCGTCGCTCGACGCAAACAGGGGACCACACGAGGTAAGTGTTTTTAAACACCCGACAGTTTCTTTTCTTCTTCCTCCTCACTTTGTTCTTCACGAAAGCAAAAGAGGTTTTGCAAAACCCATAACTTTCTCGTTTCTACACCGAATTGAGTGGTTTTTGAGCCTAACTTGAGTGGATTTCCATTCCCTTTTTGTTTCTATCACTCACTTGTTCGATCTACAAGATAGCTTCACGTAGGAACAAGAAACCAAGAAATCAGAAGGCATCAACCTCCCAACCCGCTGTTCCACCCGGTACTCCCAATCTTTGGCCTAGACCGGAGGAAACGGACTTTGTAATCGAAAGGATGTTCGATGAAGTGCCTAAGAAAGTCTTACAGAGTTCCGAGGTTGTCAAGAGGACGATTAATAATGAGTGGGATGATTTTGACTCGTTGCTTTATAACGAGTGGTTGCAAGTGACAATCTCGCCTACACGGTATTCTCATCCACGGACGATGTCAGGGATGAAAATCAAGGATGGGGTGTATCATTTGTTAGACAAAGCTGGTTTAAAGACAATCGCGACGAGGACAAATGATTTGTACCCAAATTTGGTAAGACAATTCTTTGCATCGGTGAGGGTGTTTTGTGGGGCGGTTGATCCGGAGCAGCGAAGTGACGCGAAGTACTGGTTTTTGAGCTTCATGGCTAGTGGGATTCGATACAACATCTCTGCCCAGGATATCTACGAAATCTACGGCTTCGCCACGGATCGTCGTGCTCAGGAGTTTCCTGAGTCTATCATTAAGGAGCAGGATTTCTGGGGACACATTGGGGTACGCATTTACAATGCCCATAGGAGCGCCACACACACTGATGTGCGCCATCCAATTCTGCACTACTTGGTTTGTTTGTTTGCCACCACTATTCTGTACAAGGTGGAGCCCGGGAAGATGAGGAAGTCTGAGCTGGTGTTGCTTTCTTATGCTCTTCGAGATCTGATCACGAACCACGTTTGGGATGAGATCGCACCCAACATGGGGATGGTGTTTGCTAGACATTTGTACTCTCTGAGGACCACACCGCTCACCTCCTCGGGCAACAGCGGAAATACCTTCGCGACGGGCAGCCTTCTTACACCCATCTTTCAGTTTTGTGGGGTTGATCTTTCAGGATACAGTGTCAACAGCACGAACCTGTATATGGATATCGATTATCTGCAGAGAGCCACATGGCTCAAGCCTGATTTGCATTGGGTTTTCCCCATCACTCCGGGACAGCAACGGATGGTGCAGCTTCCTCTTCTTGACCTGATGAAGTTATCCGAGGACCCAACTCCTCTGTTTTTCGAGCCCGATGAGAGGCTGCTTCGATCAGGTGGTCCAGCGCGCAGACAGGTGACTCGTGGAACTGCAGGGGCTAGTACTTCTCAAGCCCCACCGCAGTTGGCTGGGCTACCACCTACTCTCGCCATCCCTATGGATGAGTTCCAGACTTTGGGTGGTTCAGAGTCTCCAGACACTTTGGAGGGCCATTTCCAACATACCTCGTTGTGGCTGTGTTCGTCCTCACCCACCATCTCTTCAGCAATCTTCATCTGAAGAGGAGGACTAGTTCCTTCCTATCTATCATTTTTCTGGTTTTATTTTTTTTTAATTGTTTTGAGTCATTTTTCTGTTTTTTTTAGTCAGTTTGTTAATTGATTCTTTAAGTTTGTTGAACTTGTGTGATTAATGATTTGCTGCATGTTTTCCTCTTGATCATATTTATTGAGTTGCTTGCAGATTTTAGCTTTAAAACTTAATTTTCAACCATGGAAACTGATGGGGAAACTGCTGCACTCATGACCAACTTCGGAGACCCTGCGTCGATCGACGCAGATATCTTGCGCCGATCGACGCAGCCCAAACAAGTTCATTGTCTTTCTTATTCTTTCACCTATTTCAGGCTTGAATAACACTGGGGACAGTGTTGTTTAAGTCTGGGAGAGGTAGTTGCTAACTTGGTGTTTTTTTTTAGAGTCGGTCAAAACGTTTTATTGAGTCAAAATAGTCAGTTGGAAACTATGACCCTTCTTGTGGATTAGTGGACTGTCTCTTTCAGTTGTGTGACCATTCTTCTAGGATCGAGATCAGAGTCAGACTAATAGAAAATCCTAAGGCTGGCCGGTTAACTGGAAACGTCTGTTACTTCCAGTATAATCTACCAAGTTAGAGCTACTCAACGGTCTTCTTTGTGATTGGTGTTCATAGGGCTTGACTCCTCATTCATACCTGATAAGTGCAACCTCTGTTGAAAGTAATGGTACTCTCCTCCCTCTATTTTCATCAAAAAAAATAAAAAAAAAATAATAGGGTTGGGGTGATATGATAGTTATTGAGTACAAGATGAGGAAATAAAATTCCAGTGAGTCAGTACTCAAGGGGTGATCACCCAGTACTCAAGGGGTGATCACCCAGAACTCAAAAGCAGCAGTCTGAGTCTCTTAGAACGGATGTAGAGGACGAGCGATCTAATGACCCTGTCTCCTCACAAGGAACAACATTAGTGAAAGCACTGCTTTTGAGTCTCATTCATAATAAAAAAAAAAAAAAAGATAGAAAATCAAATAAGTCTGGGGGAGAGAAAGAGTACCAGGTGTTGTCTGGTTCACTATCATGGTATAGTATGGGAATGAGTCTAGAAGGTCCTTGGCATTGAGATCATTGAAACCCAGCAATGAAGACTAGCGAATTATGCTGTGAAGTTGTGGATGAATTCGGGAGGCTGCGAATGTCTGTGGAAAAGTACATGGTGGTCTGACTTTGGGATTGGTTCTGCATTATGTGGATTACTGGTTGAAAAGGTCGGTCCGGTGATCCAAGAGAAGGTAAGTTTCTGCGTTTTCAAACCTCTTTCACATTTTTAGTTGATGTTTTGCTTGAGGGCAAGCAAAGGCTAAGTCTGGGTGAGTTGATATATCATGGTTTTTACCTGTTTTTTACCATGATATAAGTCCATTTTATAGAGTCTTTTTGGTATTTTTCGAATATTTTGGAGTCTTTATAGGTTAAAGGACGATTGGAGCATAATGCGAGCTTTTGGATCATCAAGGAAAGAAATGCCGAAGTGATCAAGTCGGAATCAAGATTTGGAGCCTGTGTCGACCGACGCAGACCCTTTGCGTCGATCGACGCAGACCCTTTGCGTCGATCGACGCAAACATGTCTGCGAACCGAGCTATGAGATTGCGTCGACCGACGCAGATTTTTGGTGTCGATCGACGCGCGTGCATATTGAAGAATTTCCTCTTTTGCCCAAAAAGCCCAGAAGTTTGCAGAAGAAGCCCAATCCGATTTTAAGACTATATATATAGTTTTTCTTTAGGTTTTCATGTATATATCTTGTTTTCTATTGAGACAATTGTTTGACTCTCTTCTATTGATAATGTTTTCATCATCTATGTCTGAGTAGATTCCTTGTTAGGTTTTGGGGATTCAAGGGATTGATGAGAAATTGCTAGGATTGATTACCATTGGGATTTATCTACATGTTCTTCATCTAGATTGCTATAACTATGATTTTAGGACTGGCCAACTGAAATTGGAAACCCTAGGTTGCTTTAATAGATGCGAAAGTATTATTAACAATCTAACCTAATCTTAGATGAGCAAAATTATCTATTTGCAAAGAAATTTGGCTTAGTAATTTTGTGAACAATCGAACTTGAACTTAATGCTTGTCTTCATTCACTGAATTTGCAAAGAAATTTGGAATTTAGGGATTTAGTCATAGAAAATCTCTGCAACGAAAGTTGATTGGTTTTACACTTGTGTTTGAGTTCTAGAACTATGCTTAATCAAATCCAGACAGTCTTTTATCCTTGATTTCAATTCAAACCTGAGAATTGCCCATAGCCTAATTCTTTTGTCTCATTGATTACTAGAATCATATCACAGTTTGCTTGTTTGCTTTGTTTTTTACTTTACATTCATACATATTTGCTTAGCATAATTTGAAATCATCAGTCTTTTGTGTGAACCGATTCCCTGTGGATTCGACCCCTAAGTACTACTACGATCTCTTAATTTGAGAGAGTAGCTCAAGAAAATTTGAGCATATCAGAGTGTTTCTTTGTTCTTATTGGTGATTTGTGTTATTCATCATCCATGGGTTATATATTAGTCTTAAATCCCTATGATTTTGGTAGGAGGTTCTACAATGAACTTGTTCTTATTCGTCTCGATGGACATTTGAGTGTTCTTTTTGTTTTAATTTGACTGGAAATATTAGTTTAGTTTTACATCTCTCAAAATGTGATAATCCTGTTGTCCTTTGATAGTTTCGATAATGCATGAGTAAATGATAGTGGATGGATGATATGTTAGAGAGATTGTTAAGATTGTTAATGTTCAATTATTTGCCTTATGTGGATTCTGATTCTTGGCCTTGACCTTTATCTGATTTCGTATTGTTCTGAATCTAGTAACTGAGTTTTGAAGAGAAAAATGGAAGAGTTAATGGTTGTGGGTCATGGTGAGGAAAATGAAGATGGAGAAGCTGAAGAGGATGCAGGGAATGAAGAAGCAGAACCTTATGCTTCAACCTCTGGTAATTATCATAATCGCATTAGTTTTCAATGTGGAGTTTCCTATTTAAAAAATGGGCATATTGCTCTAACTTTAAGTTGTATCACTTCTTCTTGACATTCATCTTCCTCTCAGAACAAAATAATCAATTTATTTAATTTCATCAATTTACATCTTCGCTGATTCTTCATATTGTTGTTTCCAAACAGCGTCCATTTCTTTGTGTCCGTATTGAGATGCGTGGTTGAGCAGGTCATTTCTTTGTTCATGTTCTTTGACTTGTCTTTGCTGATTTGGATGTCTGCTTTGTTGTTTAGATTGAATGTGTAGAGATCCCTATAGGTTTTAGTAACTTAGTCAAGGTAACATGTAGATTGCATAAGAGTTAGATCTCACTATACTCAAGTGATTCAAAACTTGACTGAAAAGAATTTGAAAACCAACTGAAAGTTAGTTGTGTTTGGCATCAAATGTTGTGTTGATATTGTTTGGAATCAGATAATCATTTATTCTTCACATTTTATTGTCAAACAATATGAAAGGAACCATAAACATCAGCCACTTTTCCATATTTACATGCAACTCTCTTTATGCTTGTCATGATTGCCATTTTCTTTTTTCAGGTTGTACACACTAAACGCTTTGCCTTTGCTTCTCTAAAAGGATCTTCTCAAGCAAAAACAAAAGGATGTGCTGCATCTTGACGTGGTATGTTCAAATTGTTTAGTGACACTTGATTTTTACACTTTTTTGCTTGAAAGTTCATATATGGTTGACTGTTAGCTGTTTGTTTAAATTTTCACGAGAACTTTAGTTACCATTGATTTTGAATTTTATGATAAAACAACTCTCTTTATCTTTTAGCAACTCTTTCAGGTTTTAATAATGCGTTGCTTATATAAGGTTTATGAAAACTGATGTGGAATTATTTTGTATTAGTTTGTTTTGGTGTTTCGTTTACGTTATTATTTCAGTGGTGTTTTATTTGAGAGATTTAACAAACCATGGAACCGAACAAGGAAGATAATTCTCTATTGGTACCATTCATAACATAAAAAAGCAGATTCTTATAAATTATAACATTTTGATTTTATTGATGGTGTCTCTTTGGGAATTTTGCAGACTTGAGGTTTTTGATCACTCAAGAGTTTGATAAGTGGGCAGAGAAAGGAATAGCACCAGCCATAGCAGCACCAAACTTGAAGATTTTTGATCACTCAATATTTGGGATACAAAGTTTTTATTTAAGTTTTGGTTTGGATTAGTCTTTGTAAGACTTGTTACGTTTTGTATGGAGATTTTATATATATTAAATTTTAGAAAAAAAAGAATAAGTTTCTTGTAAATGTGTAACAAAATGTGCCAAACCAATAGGTCGTATATAGAAATGTAGATCGTGTATAGCGTAATGGTTTACAGCAAAAAA
Organism: Arabis hirsuta; assembly: GCA_964056655.1. NCBI lineage: Eukaryota > Viridiplantae > Streptophyta > Magnoliopsida > Brassicales > Brassicaceae > Arabis > Arabis hirsuta. The sequence continues at coordinate 26,020,056 of OZ053307.1, forward strand.
AAAAGCTACAACAAACTAGATAATAATTATAAAACAGAACTCCTAAAATATATAGTGTAACGCATATAAAGAGTTACAAAACAAATAAAAATAGCATTAAAATGTATTATAATCATCACAATTAGAGCACCAATTATACGCTATGAAATGACAACATTTAATAGTACCTTACAATAAATGCTATTGTATCTGGACACCCTATTATCACACCGGCAATTATAGCGTTTATGAAATAGCTATTTAAATCATATTATAGCGTTTTCATGTCCTAAGAATAGCGATATTTCTTGTAGTGTTAAGTCTTAACATTCGTTCGACACTCAAATCATTTAGTTTTTATTTTTATTTTTTAATGTCGTTTATCTATATTTTTATTCATTTTTCATATTTATATTCATTTTACATATTTACAATTTTGAAATTGAATATGTAAACATTTATCGGTATTATAAACTCATAGTTTTTTATTGTTCTAAAAAATATATATTTATTGTTGTAATTTGTATTTACAATATTAAAATATTGGGACATTCAAATAACTTTGAATGTATGATTTTTAGGAGGGTTTATTGGTTTTGGTATTTTAATGGATTTAGAAATCCAGGTAGAATTGGAATTCTATATAGAATTCATTGATTTCAAAATAAAATAATGTGGATTTAAAAATCAATAAACAAGATTTCGAAATCAAATAATGTGGATTTAAGAATCAATAAACAACATTTCAGAATCAAATAAAGTGGATTTATAAATCCTAACAAAAAAAAACATTGTGACAAAAAAAAAACATGATAAAAAAACAATAAGCAAGGATTTACGTTTTCCTTTATATAAATTGCATCACGCCAACCTGCAGCAAACACCATCTATTAAAAGTAAACTTATCAAAGTTTTGGTTTTTGTGGATTTCATGAATTGTACTCTTTTCCTTGACCTTGTTGTGAATCTCCCATTGATCTTTGATGTTTTGAAAAGTTATTATAATATATATTTTTTAATAAAGAGATGCTCTGAATATATAAAAAAGTTGATTCCTTCGTATTATATAGAGATCTTTTTGGAATATATTTGTTTGAAAAAAACATTAGTGAGATTTCCTTATGGAGATCTTCTTGGAAGAAATATGCACGTATGATATAGAGATCTCACGTATTCATCTTTGTGTAGTCATGAGAAAATATATGGAAGTTCCGAAAGTGTGTCAAATCAAATCATGCCAAAGATTTCTCTCTATATTTTTAACATAAAATCATGTCCAAATCCATTCAAATCCAATCATAAATCAAATCCTCATATAAATTTTTGATATTGAATAAGACTTGTATCCAATCATAAATCAAATCCAATCATAAATCAAATCTTCATATAAATCAAATCCATTCTAATTTGTATTTTGGAATTATATATTGAATAACATAGGATTTGAATGAGAATTTTAAAATGATTGATTGAATAACATATGATTTTCATAAGGATTTTAAAATGATTGATTGAATAACAAAAGATTTGGTTTAGAATTCCAAATCCATTAAAATACCAAAACCAATAAACCCCTTTTAGTAATTTATTTACTTATTTTTCATTTTTATTTAATTAGAAAATTTAGTAGTTATAAGTAACAATCTTATATAATATTTTTAAGGTTTTTCTAAACCAAGGCATGAGAGAATGTCATGTATCACCTATTCTTTTGACATTTATTTTTTTGATTTATTTGTTAATTTCTATAATTTAATAACTAAGTTTAATATAAGTTAATTGGGTTTTCTTCAACGAAAACCTCCAAGTAGCAAAAGTTTGCAAAGTTACCCTCCACGTCAATTAAATGCAGGTCAATCCACCAAATCATAATCAACCCGCAATATAACCCTTGCGTGTATCGATGACGTGGCCTAAAGTAACATCGTTAACAAATCAGACAGAGTATAAAACACAACATTTAACTGTATACAAAACAACACGCAGTTTTAAAATTTTATGTCGTTTTTACCAAAAAAACTACACAGTTTTATATCATTAGATCCAAATCAATTTGGGGGAAAACTAAAAAATATTAGGGTTTATGGATCCAAATCAATATGGCATGAAGTGATTTCTTTCAATCATGGTAGAGTTAGATTGTCTCGTACAGTTCTATCCTTTCTTTTCTGTTTCATTGCAAATTCCAGATTTATGATTGGATTTCTTTCAAAATGGTATTTACGAGACTTGGTTAGAAATCCGAAGTTTCCAATCTTGAATGTGATATGAATCAATTGAATCGACTTATGAGTTTTTAGTAATAGTCTGAAATCGAGATAAATTTCTCATCAATGTCGCTAATTTCTCTCAATCTCGTGTTTTGTTCGTTGAAATTGAAATACATTTTTCCTAGAATCCTTGGCTGTTTTTTTAAAATTTTAAGTTTTTTCTGTACAATGTTCATCATTATCTCGTTTTAAAGAAGGAAGGAGCTAGATGTAACGCCCGTGAACCAAAAATGTGAGTTTTGGTGGGTGTCGATCGACAGGTGTGTGTGTGTGTCGATCGACACGGGTTGTTATCTCCTCGAGAAATCGAACAGTTGTGACTGTGTCGATCGACAAGGTTGGATGTGTCGATCGACAGGGGTCAAATATCAGAATTTGGGTTTTTGATTTCTGGTTCGGTTCGAGTTGGCCGGTTTGCGGGAACCTAGGGTTCCGTATAAAAAGGATTGGGACGCGTCTCAGTTCCTTTTTGGCCGTTTTTGGGATCAGAGAAAGGGTTTTAGAGAGTTTGTGAGAGAGAGAAGAGGATTGAGTGTTCTTCGAGGTTTTCTTGTGGAATCCTCTTGTGTTCTCAATCCTAAACCTTGTTCTTGCTGGGATCTCGTGGGAGAGGGTCTGGAACGGAGTGGAGATCGATTTCTGGGCGAAATCTGAGGCTGAACTTTAGGGTTCTTCGCGTTCTTCGTTCATCCCTCTTCAGAAATCAGGTGAGTGCGTGACCATAGGTCCTTAGGTTGAGGAATGGATGTGATGCGTTTGTTTGTTGGTTGTTCTTGGTGTTTTGGGTTGATTGTTTCGCAGAGATTGAATTGGAATGTGGAGTTTCGGCCATGAGTGGCTCGAACCCTTCGAGCAGCAGGTGCTCTGTCCATCGACATGTTGGTTCTGTCGATCGACAGGTGTTGCACTGTGTCGCGCGACACCATGGTGGCGTGTCGAGCGACACATACAGTCTATCGATCGACACCTAGAGGTTGTGTCGATCGACACGAACTCTGCTGGTGGCGTGTCGAGGGACACATACAGTCTGTCGATCGACACCTAGAGGTTGTGTCGATCGACACTGACTCTGCTGTTCTGAGTTTGTTGGTTGCTTGTTCTTGCATCGTTGTTTGATAACCCTGGTATCTCATGCGTTTCTTTATCTAAGTAATTGGCCTGTAGGTGGGATGACCGTCTCACTAGGTATTTATGATAATACTCACGCAACTCTTAACCATGTGTTGCAGGTAAAGAAAAGATGTGATCGTGGAATCAAGGCCGGGAAGAGAGGATGATCCTAGTGTCTCGATTGATTGGAATTGTTAGGGTGTTAGCGATTCTGGATTATGGAATTAGTAGACGGTTAGGTTGTCGGTTATTGTTGACTGGAATATTGGTTAATTGGTGTAAACGGTTTATTGGTTCATTGGAAATTGATTGGTTGATTTATTATGAGTTTTCCGCTGGTTGTTGTGTGAATTGATTGGGAATTGAGGATCAATGTTTATGGGAACACTGATTCGAATCCCAATATATATAAGCGGAGGCGGGAGTTGGAGTTCGTGCTGGGAGATATGGTGTATCTCAAGGCAGCCATGTTGAGGGGTCCTAACAGATCCATTGCAGAGAACAAGTTGAGTCCGAGGTTTATGGGGCCGTTCAGAGTGGTTGAGCGGGTTGGGACGGTAGCTTACAGGTTGGAGTTGCCACAGAGTATGAGGGCTTTTCACGATGTCTTTCATGTTTCGATGCTGCGGAAGTGTCTACATGAGTCTGAGGAGGTGTTGGCTAGGATCCCGGAGGATCTTCAGCCCAACATGACTTTAGCGGCGAGGCCTGTGAGGATTCTCGAGAGGAGAGTCAAGGTTCTGCGTTGTAAGAGGATACCATTGTTGAGAGTCGTGTGGGACTGCGATGGTGTCGAGGAGGAGACTTGGGAGCCGGAGGTGAAGATGAAGGCCAAGTTTCCGAAGTGGTTTAAGAAGCAAGCGGAGGCTTGAGTTCTTTCTTTCGCTGGTGTTGGTTTTGTAGTAGTATGTGGCTACAGTTGTTGTATTTTCGTTTTGTTATAACGATTGTACGTTTTGGAGATTAATAAGATATGTTTCTTATTATTGTTGGATCGTAAGATGCGAGTTCTTGTGTAGTGACCTAGTGGGGGTTACGGTAACCTAGTGGGGGGTTACAGCGAGAGTTAACATTTTCAGTGGGGAAATGTCATGGTGAGCCATGGGGGTGTGTCGGTCGATAGATGTCTATGACGGCACGCTGCAGAGTATTGCTCTCTAGGGACGGTGGGTTCCTGTAGATGTGAGGGATAGTGGATCTCTCCAGGGGATAGTGGTTTCCCTGCATGCATTCGAGGGGATAGTGGGCCTCTCTAGGGACGGTGGGTTCCTGTATACTTGAGGGATAGTGGATCTCTCCAGGGAATAGTGGATTCTCTGCATGCACTCGAGGGGTAGTGGGCCTCTGGGGACGGTGGGTCTCCTACATGTACTTTGAGGGATAGTGGGTCTCTCCAGAGAATAGTGGATTCTCTGCATACCGTAGCTCAAAGGGTGACGATCCTGCGAGTAGGTGTGGTGTATATGTGTACGAGTCATGAGTATGAGTATGAGCAATAGCGTCTGAGCAAGTTGCAAGTGGGCGACCGAATGGCCATCGGGAATCGAGAGGGATCTCAGGTGGGTTGACCGGTGGGGTCATGTGTGTGGGTTGGATGGTAGGGTCTGGTCTAGGGTTAGTATTTGTGCTGGAACCTCGATTCGGGCAATTTCGGAGAGAAATGTAGCGTCTTGGTCGTGCATGTTCTTGTCTGATTGTTGCAAGATCAGTTAGTCCTTTATGCCGGGTCTACGGTGGGTCGGACATGTTCTTGTCTGATTGTTGTTCGATCGATCGGGCAGACTGGGCCGGGACTACAGCGATACATTGTGGTGTATCTCCGGGAAGGTTGGGTCGGGTTTCTAAGCTTAAGTGGTGACCTTAGCACGGATCTGAGTGGTTATTGGCTTGTGATTCGAGGACGAATCCTTGTCAGTGGGGGAGAATTGTAACGCCCGTGAACCAAAAATGTGAGTTTTGGTGGGTGTCGATCGACAGGTGTGTGTGTGTGTCGATCGACACGGGTTGTTATCTCCTCGAGAAATCGAACAGTTGTGACTGTGTCGATCGACAAGGTTGGATGTGTCGATCGACAGGGGTCAAAAATCAGAATTTGGGTTTTTGATTTCTGGTTCGGTTCGAGTTGGCCGGTTTGCGGGAACCTAGGGTTCCGTATAAAAAGGATTGGGACGCGTATCAGTTCCTTTTTGGCCGTTTTTGGGATCAGAGAAAGGGTTTTAGAGAGTTTGTGAGAGAGAGAAGAGGATTGAGTGTTCTTCGAGGTTTTCTTGTGGAATTCTCTTGTGTTCTCAATCCTAAACCTTGTTCTTGCGGGGATCTCGTGGGAGAGGGTCTGGAACGGAGTGGAGATCGATTTCTGGGAGAAATCTGAGGCTGAACTTTAGGGTTCTTCGCGTTCTTCGTTCATCCCTCTTCAAAAATCAGGTGAGTGCGTGACCATAGGTCCTTAGGTTGAGGAATGGATGTGATGCGTTTGTTTGTTGGTTGTTCTTGGTGTTTTGGGTTGATTGTTTCGCAGAGATTGAATTGGAATGTGGAGTTTCGGCCATGAGTGGCTCGAACCCTTCGAGCAGCAGGTGCTCTGTCCATCGACATGTTGGTTCTGTCGATCGACAGGTGTTGCACTGTGTCGCGCGACACCATGGTGGCGTGTCGAGCGACACATACAGTCTGTCGATCGACACCTAGAGGTTGTGTCGATCGACACGAACTCTGCTGGTGGCGTGTCGAGGGACACATACAGTCTGTCGATCGACACCTAGAGGTTGTGTCGATCGACACTAACTCTGCTGTTCTGAGTTTGTTGGTTGCTTGTTCTTGCATCGTTGTTTGATAACCCTGGTATCTCATGCGTTTCTTTATCTAAGTAATTGGCCTGTAGGTGGGATGACCGTCTCACTGGGTATTTATGATAATACTCACGCAACTCTTAACCATGTGTTGCAGGTAAAGAAAAGATGTGATCGTGGAATCAAGGCCGGGAAGAGAGGATGATCCTAGGGTCTCGATTGATTGGAATTGTTAGGGTGTTAGCGATTCTGGATTATGGAATTAGTAGACGGTTAGGTTGTCGGTTATTGTTGACTGGAATATTGGTTAATTGGTGTAAACGGTTTATTGGTTCATTGGAAATTGATTGGTTGATTTATTATGAGTTTTCCGCTGGTTGTTGTGTGAATTGATTGGGAATTGAGGATCAATGTTTATGGGAACACTAATTCGAATCCCAATGTATATATAAAAAAAAAAAAAAAACGGGTCGGGTTGTTTCACTAGATGTACTTGATTATGTTTGATTTGCATCATTTATAATGGATTACTGTTGGTGATGTCTGCATCTCTCGTAAGGTTTTGAAGAAGAAGACGAGGAAACTTTTTTTTTTAATTTGTTAAATTTAAATATAAAATAATAAAACAACATGAAGTTTGGTGAGTGATAATATCCAACATGGTGCGTTTCGAAAACTATCATCGATATCACTTCTGTTATCTCTAAGGGTTAAATTGCGGGTTGACTATGATCTCGTGGGTTGACCTACATTTAATTGATGTAGAGGGTAAATTTGCAAACTTTACCTACTTTGAGGGTTTTTTTGCAGAAAACCCAAGTTAATTCTAAAAATTAAAGTATAAAATAAGGATGACCAATTTGAGTTTTTTTTTTATATCCACCAGAAATTAAAATTTCAAATTAAATGTGTTATTGTAAACTTTTAACGATTTGAAAATATATATTTTATTTATTAAACCTAGCAATATACTATAAATTTTTTTAAAAATTTTAGATAGGTAACTACGATTTTAAAACAAAAAGTCACAAAAAACTATAGAAAAATAAATCGTAACATTAACAAAAAAAAATAGATGAGAAAAGTAATTAGTGATTTTAGGAATTTTAAACTTTTTAGAATACTAAATTTGTCAATCATCTCCTAACCAATATTCTCGAAAAAAAACATTACTCCTCCACAAATTGTGGGGATCTAGAAAAATATAATAATTCACAAATGAATCCAGAAAAACATAATAAATCACAAATGAATCGATGTGAAAGATAAAAATCATAGAACAGCGATAAAAAGAGTTTGCCACCAAAAAAACTTGTGAAATCTTAACAAAAATGTCACTTTTCAAACTTTACAGAAATGCCATACTTGTGAAATCTTAACAAAAATGTCACTTTTTCAAACTTATTTTTCTTTATATTATTTATATTTGGGTTAATTAAGTTCTATTAGGGTTCAATTATGAGGGTTTATGGAGGTTTAAGGGTCAAAAATATTTTTTAGTGTTGTGACATTTTTGCAAATGTGCACATAAAAAGTGACATTTTTGAAATTTCTCCAAAAAAAAATACAATCAAATATTAATTATTCTTTCCTTATAATTTAAAATTCTAACTGTAACTCTCCGACCACCGTCGAGCTATCGGTATGCAGGGAAAATTCTCATCCCTTCATATACAAGGAAAATCCTCATCCCTTCAAGAGAAATCATAATCTCCCAATGGGCCCCACGCCACTCTCGGCCGTGGGTCCATCCCTGTCCGACGGTCGGTGCGTTAGTCCGGGAGGCTAGAAAGACTTGTTTACTGACATGCAAATCACCATGTGATACTTCCCTGTGTTTTGTCCTCACTCACACGGTACTGGAAATGAATTCCCAGTAGGTCATCCATCCTTAAATTGCTCCAGCCCAAGTACGTTTAACTTTGGAGTTCTCTTTGGATGTGTGAAGGAAAAGATAAGTGCACTTTGGTGATATAGGTAGCCAGATCAATTCTCTTATACCTCTACGCATGCACCACATATTTCCAGAAACTGGGATGTTACACTAACAAAATAAAACACAAAGATACATTCCAACATCTCTGTTGAGATAATGTAGATATCTCGATAGAAGCAAAACATACTACAATCGTCTGATCAATAGTGTTTTATACAAACGTATTTGATGCAAGAAAAAGACGTCTAATCATTTTTTAGGGGTAGTGAATATTGATAAATTAAAAGACATACAAATTGCTGATTTGTGCAAAAGAAGATATCTTCCATATGAATACGCTGTAATTTTTATTGAACAATCTATTTTTTTCACATATAACATTGTATATGTCTAAAAATTTTCTCCAAATGCTTAATCTTCTAACCTAGATAATTATTTAATACAACATCAATTTTTGGTAATATTAAATACACAAATAATCGATAAGCTAGAACTGTTGCATATTTTACAATGTTAATTATTAAATCCACGCAATGTATGGACAATTTCTAGTAAATATATGTAAATATGAATTAAATAAAACATTAAAGAAGATTTTACAAAGTGTTCACTTTATTTATTGATAAAAAAAATTATTGACATCTCCAACCATGGATTTTTTATGGGTTTTTTCAAAATTATAAAATACTAAATATTAATAAAAATATTATGGATTTCTTCCAGTATTTGAGAAATCTACCTAAAATGTTCTTTATGTAGAAGTTTTTAAGTGGGTTTCTCCAATAGTGGAAGATATCAATAATATTTTTGTTAATATTTAGTATTTTATAATTTTGCATAAATTCATTAAGAACCCATGGCTGGAGATGTTTTAAATATGTATCTTCTAGGCCCAATATTCCATAATGTCAAACATTTTCTTACATCATCCTCTTCTACGTAGTAAACATCTTAAACAATTTTACCAAAAAAAAAGAAGCATCTTAAACAAACACTCATCTTAAACAAAATCAATTGTTTTAAAAAAACATCTTAAACAATTTGATCATTTGTTTTTAAAATGGTAAAACCTAAACAGGCACAATCTTTTAAACACCTAAAGTATCCATACGTCAAATTAACTAGGAAAATTGGAAATAAAGGACGTTCTATTAAAGTTTTTTCATCTATACTTTTATTTGAAAATTCACATTTATGTATAAACTATCCTTTTAAATTTAAATTTTTTTTAATTTTTTTGTGAAACATGTGAAAAACAAAAGAATAAGACTTTCTACGAAAAGTGTAATTGTTGTTTATTAATCGATAGATTTATAAAAATTTTCTACTTTGAAGACACTTTCTGTATTTATATATGTTCTAAAACATTTAGATAATACGATCTAAAACATTGTACACGTAATAAAAAGTTTAGAATATATGTACGTTCTACGAAATTTAGAAAACAGATTCAGAAGACCTAATCTGCACTTTACTCTATGTTCTACAAAATTTAGAATATTTGTTCTAATATTTGTTAACAAACTCTAGAATACATCTTCTATTAAAATTAATTCTAAAAATAGCATAATATGTATTATTCTATTTGCTCTATATTCTGCAAAATTTAGAAAATCAATTCTAACTTATTGTAGAATTCCGAAAATTAAGAAAACTAAATATTTGTAATGAATCTAGCAGTTTAGGAAATCAAATATATTGTTCGATTACATTCTGCAAAATTTAGAATACGTAGTTTTTTTTTTTCAGAATTGAGTGAATTGTTGTTTTCTCTTCTATATACTCTAGCGTTTTTCTGATGAAATTTCTTTCTTTTCATGTGTTTAGAATTTGAACATGATCAAATGTATGTAACTAATGTATAGTGTACATATACCAAGTATAAGTGATTAATGATTCGCAGTACAAAAGTAAACTTATAAGTAAACATAGAGTAAACGTAATTAGCTATTTCTTAAAAGGATTAATGATTCAGAAGGGTATTCATAAATAATTAGGAATTTTTTTAAAAGAAATCATTAGTGAAACTTCAAAAAATATGACTAAGACTGTTATTATTGTTTCGAATTAAAAACATGAGTAGTTGCATTCAAACTCTATAATTCATTAACAACATGTTAAACAAACAAAAACCAAAATGTGTTGGTTTCTTGATGATCTAGTAATAAATCAAAATTGCAAACCAATTTGTGTTAGTTTCTTAACGATCCATTATCAAACAAGAGTTTATGATTTACGAGATTGCTATTTAGTTCTTTTTGTCTTAAATAATATTCTCATTAATTAAATAAAAAGTATTAAAATGAATAGAAAAGGAAACCTCGAACTTGAGACATCGATCAAAAATTTCTAACTCATAAACCAACTAAGCCAATAAATATTGTTGTAAACTACTCTTGAAAATATGATTAACTCTAATATTTATGATTAAAGACATAATAGGATTTTAACTAAATTAAAGTATATATCACCAAACTGAAATAATAAAAATATAGATGAACAAACTCAAAAAAATATACTTCCTCCGTTTCACAATATAGGTTATGAGTGTTTACAGTGTTTCCAATAAACACTATGTGGTTTGAAAAAGATGTCACCACTCGAGGTAAGCTTTTGCTTTTCTGTTTTTTAAAAAAAAAAAAAAAATCACAAAACATAGCACGCTTACCAATGCGTGCATTATTGAAACAAAATGAGAAAACACACTTGACAAGCAAAAAGTAACGATTTAGGTGTGTTTAGAACTGTAGCAAGTTGACCAATTTTTTTTTTTTTTTTTTTTAAAATCGAAATTTTTTTACTCTATAAATACACTCTTATTTTCCTACTTCTTTCTAAACTCTAAAAAAAAACTTAAAACACTTTTTTAAAAAAAAGGAAGGTTTTCGTTTGCAGAACCATTCCTCAAGTAAGCAATTTTTTTTTTTTTGTAAACATAAGAATATATCCCATGAATAATTCATAGAGATACATGATAAATATAATGCATGATAATACATGATAAATATGATATAATGCATATATATGTCTAATTACCATTATAATACAACATTTAAAACTATTTGATGAAAAATTTTATCAAAATCTAAATAAAACCCACATGAACATTTTATAACATTTACATGATATTTTATTTGTAAAATGCCAAATTTATTTTAATTTATAATTATATTAATGTTATTAATCTATTTTTATTTATAAAATATTTATCTAAAATATATATCCCGCACCGCTTTTTACATTTTCACCATTCATACATATAGACCGCACCGCATGTTGTTTTTTTCACCATTCATATGTTGTTCCGCACCGCTCAAACTGCAGTAACCGCACTAGTTCCGCATGGTGCGTTTTTTCTAACAGTACCGCACTAAAACCGCACCGCACCCCCTAAAACCGCACCGCACCCCCTAAACCGTTTGTCCCGCACCGCTCTAACCGCTGTCACTATTTTGGCTAAAAATACGGAGTTTAAGAAGCTACTTTTTTTTAAAAGTATCATTTAATATATCTAATAAAAACAATTTGACCAATCACACAAAAAACTGTAAAATATTAGTGGTAACGTAATATTCAATAAAATTAAAAAATACATAGAATTGTCATAACATCTTATATTTTGAAATAAAACAAAATTTTTAAAATATTTTATATTTTGAAATGAATAGAGTATTTTTTATTTCCAATTTTCCCAGTTAATTAACAACGTTTGTAGACTTGTAGTGTAGACTGTAGGAACAATAAATTCAGATTCATCTACAATTATTAAGCGAAACAGACACGTTTGAACAAATTCACGTGGTTCTAGAAAATAGTTATACTAAGGGTATGAAATAATGATACAATATCGACCACCAAATTGGTTAATTTCTTGTTTTTCTTATCAAACTTTTATCTATGTTAGTGACTTAGTGACATAATTTCACTGCCAACTGGCAACTCGTCAACCACAGTTCAGCATCTCATCAATTGAGACTATAATTTTAGGAGCCCATTTTCCTAAAAATTTATTATAATCTAATAATAAATATTAAAATAATAAAATTTTTGAAATTTTCGTTCAAAACTACTTCTATACTAAAATAAAAGTTTATTTTTTGTTAGTATGTTTCATTAATTTTCTATAGATACTCTAGCCACTATTTCAAATTAAATTATAATTATCACTAAAATTTATATGTAGAAAACATTTTTTTTTAATTTGTCTTAGATCCTCAAGAGGCTGGACACGGCACATAATATATTATTTTAAAATAATTAATAAATCAAATATTTTAGATGATACACACTTTTCAAATATTTTTTACAATTATGCATTTGAGGCATGAGCGGTTTTCCTTTCGCTTGTATACTTAGCATGCCACCTAATAGTCCCGTTGAAACAATCCGACCCTTTTTTTTTATATATAGATATATAGCATCGAACTAGCATTCCCATAAATACTAACTCTCAACATGCTAATTCTCAATCAACAATTCAAACATAACCAGTATAGAAAACAATAAATAATTAAACCAATCAATAAACCTCATACTTTACTGAACCAACTAACCAACATCTCAATTCCAGAACCGACGAATTCCATAACAATTTCAATTCCAATTCAAATTCCAAACATCAAAATCACCAACTTAGCATTTCTAACACATGAATGCAATGACAGCAAACGACCGAGACACTAGATCATCCCCTCTTCCTCGCCTTGATTCCACGATCACATTTTCTCTTTTACCTACATCACATTGATAAAAGAGATGTGTGAGTATTATCACAAATATTCAGTGAGACGGTCATCCCATCTACAGGCTATACACACAGGCATAAGGGACAAACCACAACACCAAACAATAACCAATCATCACATAACAATCAATACGTCAAACTGATGGCATCGATCGACACACAACCCCGGTGTCGATCGACGCACCGTGTGTCGATCGACACCAAGCAATGGTGTCGATCGACGTAACAGCACATAAACGCAGAATCAAACATTCTCCTCTCTGGTTCCATTCGGCTCTGCCTCGAGTCGATCTCCTGAACAGAAACCGTCAACAAACATATCCAATAACACGAAATCATCCATAGCAATGAGAATCAAACATCAATTCATCACACAATGCATTGGGATTCATTCTTTTACTCAAATAAGCCATGGTCACGCACTCACCTTGGCTCTGGAAGGAAAATAATGGAAAAACCGCGAAGAACACGAAGAACGCAGAGGCTGGAAATCCCTAGAATCCGAAAATTCCCTTTCTCCTCACAGGAATACGGATCAAACATGATCCAACAGCCTCTCAAATCAGAATATCGAGCTTCTAGGATCGGGAATGCGAAGAAATCAACAATAACCCTTCGATTTCTCTCAATCCTCACAAGAACACATAAAACTCTCTGATTTCTGATAACAACGTAACCAAAATGCGACCCCTCGACTTATATAGTCGAACCCTAGGGCTTCTGATAACCAACGCCAAACTAAACAATCAAAAACAGAACCTGTCGGTTTAATTTAAGCTTGTATCGATCGACACACACACCTTGTGACGATCGACGCAACGTCCAGAACTCAACTTCTCACAAGTCAAAAACACGTGTGTCGGGTGTGTCGATCGACGCACCAACCAAAAATTCACTTTTTGGTTCACGGGCGTTACACCCGCAGTATGTTCGGATTGATATAACCCTTTCAACCATATTGATGATGCCAAATATCACATCTTCCTAAACAGAATCGAAACTCTTCCAATATATCATACAATTATTCTCGCAAAAATCAATCATATCATACGACAACCCAAGACCCTTTACAAGTTTATGTATCTCATAGAAGGAAGCTGGTGGAAAGTTATTTCCGGCACTATGTGTTTCACAAAATCAATAATATCACCCACACACTCTTCGTTTAAATTGTGATATGAGTTTATTGTCATTAATCTGCTTGATGTTGAGAAAGGCGACACCCTCCCTCTACATCATTAGCAGACTATTCGTTGCATCTAGCATATAAAAAACCCTTTAAGATTTTGAATTAGATCCTCTACTTTATGCTCATCTTCAACAAACATCGACATTTCTTCACGCCATACATCATTTACCATCTCACAATTTCTAATTTTTTTACTTTTGGGATTCGTTCACCTAACATATCTTCAACATATTGGTGACTACTACAACCAAAATTTACCATCAAATTATTTTCTCCATGCGTATACAATATCTTGTAACCCGACATAATCCCATTATTGAACAAGTGATTCAAATCTGTTTTATCTCGATTATTCAACGATTCCTATAATTAGAACAATGAGTTAACATTTTGCCGGTTCGCAAAGTCGTGTCTTGGTTTGTCGCAAGTCCCATAAACTGTCTTCTTGCACCTTTATACTCATCCGTAAAATAATACGTGTTTGGAACTTTGTTAAGTCTGTCCATGCGCAATCGAGAATAATCATTGGGAAGAGAATTACACATTTTTATTGTAAGATAAGAGATTTTTATTTTTTTAACATTGTTGTGAATAAGGGAATAAGAGTCGTTATAGATGAATGAATTTTGATGGCCTTGTAACAGTTTCACAATGGTCATATAACGTATACACATTCTTACGGATCCGTCGGAATGTGCAACAATCATAGTTTCCTTGGTGAGTTGTCATAATTCCATTAGTAAATTTCGATAGTATTTCAACAGATTCCAACAAAATATTGACAAGATATCAACCAATCTGTTTCTTTGCAAATCTTTCGGTATTCCGTAAGAAAATACCTACGGATTCGAGTCTATCGAGATTTCGGTCAACATTTGTAGTGATATATATATGTATATATGCGAACAAAAAATTATATATTTTGTGTATTTATGAGGTTATTTAATTCTGTAAAATCAAGAGAAACAGATAAATATGAGAGAAGAAATATCATCATGACATTTGGTTTCATAACTGATTTACTCAATGGCTGAAAGAAAAAAATGAAAAAAAGTAGATCTGAGATAAGCAAGAGAAAGGCGATTTCTCTATTGTGCACAACTCGTCTTTGCCGCCTTCCGGTGGCCGGCAGCTCCGATAGCGCCGGTCACAGACCCCTTCTGTAACGCCCGTGAACCAAACATGTGATTTTTGGTTGTGTGTCAATTGACACGTGTGTTTAATTTGCGAAGGAATATGTTTGCTGGAGCTGTGTCGCACGACAAAAGAGGTTTGTGTCAAGCGACACATGCTTAAATTGGACCGTGTGGTTTTGATTTCTGATCGGGTTTGGTTTGGGTTGGTTTAGGGAACCTAGGGTTCCGTATTTAAGCAGAGAAAAGCGTTTTCTCTTGGAGTTGGCCGAAAATTTGAGCAGAGAAAGAGTTTTAGAGAGTTTTGTGAGAGAAGTGTTTTTCTTGAGAGAGAAATAGTTCTGCTCGGGTTTTTGGAGGAGATGGTTGGCGGGGAAAATCGGATCGGATCAGAGTGAAACTTGGAGGGTAATTTCTCCACTCTCTAATCTTGATTTAGGAGAAAACGGTTTGTAAATAGGATTATTATTCTAAGAGTTATCGTTGTTTTCCCGTGAGATGGTTCTGCAGTCTCGAGTCTGCAATCAGTCCACTTCGAGGGGGGATTCCCGTCGAACCAAAGAGAATCAGGAGACCATCCTTATGCCGTTGGAAAGCTCTTTTTGTGTAGTTTTTTTATTAGGTTTCAGATCCTGATTTGGAGGTAATCTCCGTTCTCTGTGTTCGTTTCATTTCAGAGTGTTGTTTCTGAAATCTCTGTTTTTCCAGTTTCGATTAGCGAGATTGCGTGCTGTTTTCCTGTCGATCTGTTTGGAGTTAGGAGACGTTCTATACACCGTTGCGAAGCACTTGGTGTCTAGTTTCCAGTCATGTTTCAGACCTTGATTTGGTAAAGGGAGTCGCGAGTTATTTCCTTCTGTTCGTGTCGTGCCGTGTGTTCCTTGTTTTCCTCATTTCAATCCGTTGTCGAGGTGAGTGTGCGACCATAGACTCTCGGGAAGTAGGATTGTATGGTATGATTGTTTGTTTTCGTTCCTTGGTTGGATTTGGCGTTGTTTGGTTGATTTCGATGCAGGTTTCGATGAAAAGGGACTGGGATTCGAGCCATGCGAGGATGAGGCTCGGACTCAGGTTCTGCGCGACGTGTCGCGCGACACAGCGCAATTCTGCACGTTTTGCTTGTCTTGTTCACTGCTGTTTGATAACCCTGGTATTGTATGGTTCTATTACTGAGTACATGGTCTGTAGATGGGATGACCGCCTCACTAAGTATTTATGATAATACTTACGCATCTCTTTTTGCATGTGATGCAGGTAAAGACAAAGTGTGATCGTGGAATCAGGGCGAGGACGGGATGATGGATCTAGTGGCTCGTCGTTGTGTGTTTTAATTGAATTGTTAGGTTGATAGTAATTC
Organism: Arabis hirsuta; assembly: GCA_964056655.1. Classification (NCBI taxonomy): domain Eukaryota; kingdom Viridiplantae; phylum Streptophyta; class Magnoliopsida; order Brassicales; family Brassicaceae; genus Arabis; species Arabis hirsuta. Next base: position 26,036,563 of record OZ053307.1, read on the forward strand.
AGATTAGAACGGGTTAGGTTGTTGGAATATTGGTTGACTTGTGAAATTGATTGGATTATTGAGGATTATCATTTATGGGAATGATAATCTGATTCAATGTATAAAAAAAAAAAAAGGGTCGGGTTGTTTCACCTTCCGTTTTGTTCCCGCTTCCTTTTATGCTTTGTTTTGATCCTCGGCTTGGCATCGACTTATGGGAAGAAGGATTTTGTCGGCTGATGGGGTCTGGGGGAGTTGGAGCCACTGGATTCTCTGTCCTATGAAGCTTTGGTCTTCTCTCGCTAGCGTCATTGTCATCTCTCCAGTCCGATCTTGGGTCTGATCGGACATAGGTGTCTCCTCATATCTGCTCTCCGACTTGATTCTTTGAGGTTTCGGGTCTTAGACCTTAAAGCTATCTCGTTCGTCTCTTTTGCCTTGTTTGAGGTTTAACTTTTGCTTTGTAGTTAATTGTTGTTCTGATGTTGGGTTGGGTCTTATTCGATTGGCTGTGACTTTTGAGGGGTTAGATTTTTGGGTTTCTATATCGACTTATGTGGTCATGTCCTCTGGAATTGGTTAGATCTTGCTTGGGTTTAGGTTTCTGTATGTGGGGTTTCGTCAATCGGATGGTTTGCTATTGCATAGTCACCTATTTGTTCTCTCGGATTTGTGGGTGAGATTCTAACAATGCAGGGTCTTCGATTCTTCTGTTGCGTGGATGTGGTCGACTATTTGTGTGTAGGTAACAAAGGTTGGTTTGCTAGGCCCGCGTGTAAGAGTTGGTGATCCTAGTTGGTGTTTCCTCAGGTGGATTTCAAGGTTTTTTCCTTGAGCTTAAGTTGATCAGGTTTCTTCATTATTTTGGAGCGGCAATGACGGTGTTTGTTCTTGTGCGTTCTACTACCGTGGCCCTGCTCTCACTCTTTTCAGTGTTGCTATTTTCGTGATTTCGGAGTTGACTGATTCAGTTCGGGTCTCGTCTTTTGGCGCACATTGGCTTCTACTTGTTCTATGGGATTGGTTGTTGGTCTATGGTGATGATTTGGTTTAAGTTTCGATGTTAGGTTTCTCAATTTTTACTCTCTTTTGTTGTTTTCATAGAATATGGCATTTGTTTTGGCTCTTTTACTCTAAAGCTTAGTCTTTGGAGGTTCCGGCTTAGTATTCCAAAGATTTATTCTACTTTTGTATTTTTTTTTTAATGTTTTTAATAAAATTCTGAGAGAAAAAAACTGATTTACTCAATTAACATAAAAAGAAGAATTAGTAATAAGTTAACAACGCACATATGTGTAATATATTTCGGAATGAATTGTTAGTTAAATCTTTTGCTTGGTGAGAGAAAGTGACACTTTAACAAAATTAGAGATGTGACTTCTAGAAGTGTCATAAACGAACACAGTAGATTAAAACTGTTTAAAATAATCCAATAACACCCAAATTTTGTTTATATTATTTTTTATTTTTTTGAAATTGTTTTGTTTATATTTTCGAAACAACTATAGTCTGATCTTAATTAATAAAACCCTTAACTAGTACGCGAATGGCGTGGTCAATCCTTTAAGTCGATTGACAAAAGAAATAGGCTAAGATAAGGAAATGTAAAAGTGGATATTTTATCCATTTCAACCAAATGTTTTCACATTATTCTTTTTAGGTAATGCATAATATTATGCTAATTCATTGGCGACAGCTGCCAGTGCCACCAGTGCCACCAGTACTGCCCGTCCACTTGGATCAATCCCTGCTTAAATTCATACCAAAAACAATCTCTCATTCTCTGTGTAATAGAGAGAACTTTTCATAAAAATATCTCGTGCAATCTTCAGATATCACCTTTAAATTATAAATAAAATAATTGATATGTACAACTCATATCCACTATCAAATTTAAATCTGAATTATGATGCGAATGATAAATTCCGGTCTATCCAAAAACTTATGAACATCAAATTTTAATAAGAAGATAATCTGGACTTTCAATTCAAAACGAATTGTTAATAAGTAGATTGACTCTAACCTTTTATATATTAATGTATTAATTCTCCAACTTCCGATATAAGACAATATCACTTAACAAAACATATTTCATCATATTGTATATCCACATATACGCTAGAATATACAAACTCTTGAGAAAATGTTGACTGTAGAAAAAAAACGAAAAATGAAAGAAATTTATATGATTAAAACACACGCAAAACTCTAACGAGATTAATCCAACTGGTTTAATCTCCACAAAGTACATAAAATTGCAATACTATAATTCCAGATTTGTCTTTCGAACGTTCAGCTCAATCTACAGCTCACATGATATAAAGATATAACTCGTCCCTATAGGTTATGGGGCATTTTACTCCCTTACCAGTCGCTCAAAACATCCACTTGTTCAAAAAAAAAAAAAGAATGTCCAAAGGATCTACATTTCTCGTAATGGAAATGAGCAAGAAGTCTAGACTGTGAAAATGACCTTGATGCCACCATGGAAAACTGATATATAGAGACGATTTTATCCTATTCTTTATTTTGTTAATCGAAGAGCTCTAGACCGAAATCCATATAATTGTCTGTGACAAAAATTTGTTTTTCTTACGTGAGGAAATCAAACAAACAGATTTAAGTTAGAAAGCCGAAAACTCGTCACTACTTCAAAATCAGTTTAATTAATTATCATAATTTAAAAACGACGGGATTTCTAATCAAAATTTCAACTGGGCTTGAATGCTGTGGGAGATTTATCAATTCGCATATATGAATCATGTCTATTAGGTAGAGATGTTTAGGTTAAAATGTGAATCGATCATTTCATTTTTGAAATATTATATTATTTCGCACGTGAAAAACAACGAGGGCTTTTCATGACCACAAGGGCAAGTATGATTGTATCAACTTTAATTTCTTCATATAAAAAAAATTATTATCCCAATTATTACTAGCATTATAAATACGTAGCCACATCTAGGTTGCATGACACACAAAATCAACCATAGTCACTACTTTCTTCTTATTCTTTAGGCAAAGTGTTTTCTTCTTTTCATATTGTGAGAATGTCTCAAAACGACATGAAATTCTGCAATAGTTATTTTCTAGTCGATCCAACCAAAGCAAGTGTTGTTGATCTCCTTCTCCTTTTGTTTTCCCCCAACCTGACCAGCGCAAGATTCATAGACTCTCCTCCCCATACGCTCAAAAGCTTCCGAAGGAGTTTCGCGAGTCGATGGATAATTGCGTTGGCCGTTTTTCTTCAAAAGATATTAATTTTCATAAGAAAACCCTTTGCATTCATTGGTAGTTTGCTCACATACTGGCCCAATCTTCGTACGGCTAATGGAGGCTTCTTCAAGTTGATACTTAACCTTTTCACAGGTGCGAAATTAATCTAGAAAAACATACTTTATAATACGTTATATTTATCTCCACTTGTTACTATTACCATATTCTTGAACTTACAAGGTTTTATGTTCTTTTCTTTCTCTTACATATGTTATAAGTATCCCCAAAAATCTAATCAGCATGATCATTTTAAGGATCTCAAGGACCATATATCATATAATTCCGTAAATTAATGATTCTCTGGACTTTTGGACTTGATCAATGACACTAATTAATCACACTTCAAACGTAGTACAGACCAGACAAGGAGTACTTAACACACATAAAAATAAAATATTTGAATGTAAACTGGATCAAGACATTAGTTTGGTGGGAAAAGATCAAGTTTAATTTTAGTATTTATGAATTTTTTTTTCAAAAACTAATCAACTATTTGTTTTTCTTTTTTTTTTTCTTGTTGTGTGTGGATGGTGTTGAGCAAGTTTTTGTACAGGACTAACCCAAAAGGCTTGACTTGTAACAGGAAAATTGGTGAAACCTGATGAATCGTCGGCGACATACACGTCGTTTATCGGATGCTCAGATCGAAGAGTGGCGCTTGACGAGAAGCTAACTGTTGGTACCATCGAATACAAGTCGATGTTGTCAATAATGGCTTCTAAGATCGCTTATGAGAACAAATCTTTCATCACTTCCGTCGTCAAAAACACTTGGAAGGTTAAACGTCATTTTCTTCTTCCTATTATTAGGGTTTTTTCCTCTCTCAAGATTATATCATATAAAAATCATACAAATAAATCTGCTTATTGCTGGAAAAATAATTTGAAATAATTTTTTACGTTTGTTCTATACTTCTAACTCTTTCTGTATATATTCTGTGATTCAGATGGACTTCGTGGGTTTCTACGACTTTTACAGCGGTAAATGAAATGCTACGTTTTATTCTTTTTAGGAAATGTTTTTCTTTCCCAAATTTAGGGCTTAGGTTAGGACATTTGTGCTTTTGGAATAATGTGGTGTATAAATAAATAAACCTCAAATGGCCGGTTAAATCATTTAAAAGATCAATATAGAAAACATATTTAAACCTGAAGATTTACGTACGACATAAAGCATTCTCGTGATACTCAAAAAGAGGTAAAGTTTTTACCATTGAATATAAATGCCCTCCATTTTTGTCATTTTTTATATTACTACAAAATTAGGTCTACGAGATCTTGATTATATAAATACCAAATGCCAAATCGTGTTGAAATAAATGCCAACTAAGCAAGGGACCCTACTGATTTTAAACGTGTCTGACGGATTAATAGTTGAATTACGAATTTAATAACAAAAAATATAAAAGTAGAACTAGCAATTACAATTTATACGTATAAATTTTATTCATTTGTAATGATCGAACTCTTCATAGATTCCAATTTAATTTGGCAATATAATCTAAAATCTTACTATTAAAAAAAACATACTTAAACTAATGCTATATGGACTCAATGGAACTTACTTATAGTTTAGGAGGCCAAAATGGTACAAGATTATAAAGTCAATGTGCACGCATTTTATCAAAATTCAACGACACTAGAATTTAAGTTCATAATTTGTTAAGAGTTGTGAATTAATTGGAAGATATTGTTTTGTTTTATCCTATGTAACTCACACACGTACTTTACTAAAATTATAATAGGACAACAATATTAATACAAACAACTAAATTAATACATATATAGTTTTAAAATATATTTAAATTTCAGCTAAACCTAAAGATTATAATAATTCTGTAATACAATATGTTTTTTTGTAAAATTTAGAATTGTATAAATACACGTGAAAGACTTAAGATTACATACTATTTTAAAAAAGTTTATTTATGATTTCTATGATAGTTTGGTGCATCTGTCTACTAAATTTCAACTAGATTTCAATGGGTTGGTTGTATTTTTTATTTTACAATTTTTAAACATTTATTATATATCATTACGACACAAATAAAATAAGAATAAAACTGTTGACCCAAAACAAAAGCCAAGGTGTTTTTGTCCGGGTGTGGCAATCAAAGATCTTTAAATTCAAATGCTGCATGATAGTAGATGGATTTATATTGGAAAGAACTAGGTATATTATATTTTGTATTAATAAATAAAAATTACTTAAACGATGAAACATACTAGTTATTATAAAACAAAGGAAAGTAAATAGATATTTGGCATCAATCAAGACTCTTTTTTCGGGCAAGCAAGAGATTTATTCGCATATAATTCCCGATTATTGGTTCTATAATTCTTGTTCTAAGAAAATAAAAATATATAAGAGTTTCTACTTTTTCTGATTAATATTCTTACAACATCAAATTAATATGCTTTTATATTTTCTATAGAACCTTGAAATAGTTTGAAACAAATCTAAATAAACATGTGAAATAATATACCTAAAGTATAAGTGTGTATTTCTTTGGTCAGCATACCAGGAAAAAAACGTGACTCAAGCTTTCGTGTTCAAGGCGTCGACCACCAATCCGAACCTCATCGTCGTCAGCTTCAGAGGAACCGAGCCTTTCGACGTTGATGATTGGTGTACTGATCTCGACGTCTCTTGGTACGTAATCCGAGCACATTTGTACTTCAATAAATCTTCTTAATTTTATTTAATCCAAATTTAAATTTAGGTACGAGATGAAGAATGTTGGTAAAGTCCATGCCGGGTTCTCGAGAGCCCTAGGCCTCCAAAAAAACGGATGGCCCAAGGAAATCATACCTCTCGGACGCCAATATGCTTACTACACTATCAGACAGAAGCTTAGGGACATGCTTGCCAGAGACAAGAACCTTAAATTTATCCTAACGGGTCACAGCCTCGGCGGCGCATTAGCGGCTCTATTTCCGGCGGTTTTGGCGATTCACGGCGAGGATGAGCTGCTTGAGAAGCTAGAGGGAATCTACACTTTCGGACAGCCACGTGTAGGGGATGCGGAGTTTGGGGAATTTATGAAGGATGTTGTGAAAAAGTATGGAATAGAGTATGAGAGGTTTGTTTATAACAGTGATGTTGTGCCTAGAATACCCTTTGATGACAAGGTTTTGTTCTCATTCAAGCACTATGGATCTTGCAATTACTTCAACAGTCTCTACAAAGGAAAGGTAAAGCAACCTCTATCCAATTATTTGTTTTGTGTTGCTAAATTATTGATAAAGACAAGAAGAAAAAAACACCAAGAGTGGAAAGTTTTAAAGTGACCGCATTAAAAAACTTTTAGAAAATTGTCATTTTTTACATGAAATAGACATGATGGATAATATAGTCACTTTGCTAGATGGGTGTATCATAATTAGCAAAATAGTATGGGTGTATCATAATCAGCAAAAATAGTCTGTTATTATCAGATAAAATAGCTAGTATAATATTATGATTTTGCCATCTTGTCGTTTCTCGAAATAAATGGCTAACAGATGTGCATTTACTTCACATGCTCTATATATATTGAAACTTATAATCGTCTATTATTTTATATTTAATAATTATGAGTTCGATGGTTGATTAGGTAAGAGAAGATGCACCATATGCAAACTACTTCAGTTTGTTGTGGTTAATACCGAAGCTGTTGATTGGTTTGTGGGAGTTCATAAGAAGCTTCATAATACAGTTTTGGAAAGGCAAAGAGTACAAAGAGAATTGGATGATGATATCGCTTAGGGTTTTGGGAATGATATTTCCTGGTGGCTCTAACCATTTCCCACTTGACTACGTCAACTCCACGCGACTGGGTGGCTTGGCTCGACCTCCTCCCACTATTCCTACTCCTGAGGAAAAAATTGCCCTCATTGCTTGAAATTTAAAACTACACTCAATATCTTATAATTCCTACCCATGTATTGTACTTAAGCTTTTATTCTCTCTTCATGTTCTGTGTGAAGATTATCTCGTGTGTGTGTTCGTAACGTTATTTCAAACTAATTGGTTTTCTTACATTTTGGAAAACTAATAAGCAAGTTGCTTAGAGGTCACATGATCAAGTGATGCTTCCGACGGAACTAATATACATGTTGCGGTTTCGGACATGCAGAGATTACGCGTTTCTAGGTAATTTGGGGACAAAACCGAATTGTAGTGTACCACAAGAGTACAGATCTATTCCAAAGGGATAGTCGCAAAGGTCCGAGCACCAGCGAGTAAGAAAAGACTACCTTAATCAGTCTTGATATCCGGTCCAGAGAGATTAGTGCCTACTGTCCGAATTTTCGTTAACGACATAAAAAAATAAAACTGAATCATTATTACAATGGAACTCATTTTAACTCCCGGTGAACCTTTCAATTATATGAATGGAAGCGTCATCATGACGTCTGATTGTAGAATGAAAGTGAAATTATTGTTAGAGTAAACTGAAATGCAGAGTTACTAAAATATATAAGAACTTCGTTGAGAAACATAGTTTTAAGTTTTAAACAATTATTTAAGTATGAAAAAAAAATCTTAAAAAAAAATAAATGTTGTAACAGTTAACTATATAATTAATTACATAGTTAACTATTTTGAAAACTACATATTTTATTGATCCCAATAGATAGTTAACTATCACACACTATTTGTGACTATCTAAAACTTAGTTAACTTTTTTTTCAAAAAATAGTTACCAATTTAAAAGCATAGTTAACTATTTTCATAATATAGTTGTATAACTTTTTCGATTTCATAACATAGTTAACAACATAAATTTATAGTTACGTATTAAACAAACATAGTTAACTATATTTAAAACGTAGTTACCTATTATAGTTTGCATAATAATAAAAAATAACATGCATAGTTAACTGTTATATATAAAACTATATTTACCTTAAATATAAAGAAAGAGGAGAAGGATGGGAAGATAAAAGATAGAGAAGAAAAAGAAGAAGTAGTTGTGAAATTAAACGATTAAACATGTGAAGAAGGATGTGAAGAAGAAAGATGTGAACGACATAAGAACAAGAAGGAGGATGTGAAGAAGAAGAGAAGAAGAAAACGGATGTAAACGATAGCGGTGAGAAGAAGGGTTTAACAGATAGGGTCAAAAAAGATTTAAGTTTTGTTCTTTTTTTTTTAATGTAAAAATTCTCGAAATTTCAATAGGGTTAAATCGGAATTTTAAGTGTGTCAAATGTCATTTACTATATTATTTTTTATAGGATGTTAGATACTTAATTATAGGTAGAAAGATTAATATAGAGTCTAGTCAAATGTTTTTTTCAATATATTATACATATTAAAACCCAATGTTTGATGTCTAAAAAAAAAAGTTGATTACGCAAAAATAATTAAAGAACTAAACATTTTTCTTTCAATAACTCATTGCTCTCTAAAAACTCAAAGTAAAGTATCAATCTGATGGATGAACAATTTTGATTGTACTCTAAGCATGGACTTCCCTAAAACGAGTCATTGTATTTGAATTTATATGGTGGTTTTTCTATACGAATTTGGCTTAAAATATTGAAATAATAGAGCCAGATGACACATTTTTAAACTTTTGACTGTGTTTATGGAACTTTATCGAAACCCTTAGTGAGTTTGTCACTTGAGGACGTGGTTTGTCCAAAATACCTTTATCATCACGCAAATCCTCTCTCTCTTCTATGTAGTTGATTTTTTTCATTTTTGATTTTCTTTATTTATTTTTTCACTACAACTTCTTTTTCTTATTTTTTTATATATTCATATTGTATTTTAATAAAAAAAAAAACTTATATGTTCAGTTTGACAATTTCTAATATAATTTATTTTTCTTTACAGTTTGATATCCAATTTCATTATACTTTTTTGATTTTACAAATTCTTAAAACAAACATGTATTATACATGTATATACATATTTCTATATAATATGTTATTTGTATACATGTATATGTCATATATAGATGTGTACAATAAATATTAACAATTATGTTAAGAATTTAGTGTGATGTTTTCTGAAAACAGTTAACTATATTTTTAAATAGTTACAAAATAGTGTGATATATTTAACTACGTTCTGAGATTAGTTGAGTATGTAATTTCAAAAATAGTTATGCTTTTTCTGACCTAATTTTTTTCAAATCTACTTTTTTCAGAGATAATGTAAGAGCAATTTTTATGAAATTTTATTAACCACTGATTTTTATGAAATTTTATTACAGCAATAATTACTAATTTTAATAGGGGCAATCGGGCAGATTTATTCAACTATTTATTGTCTATGCTACTCACCTAAATTCTTTTATGGATATGTTAGTATCCTAATTTTTTACTCAAAACATAATATTGAGCTAATTAACCTTAAAATTAATTGTTTTTAGTTTGTGTGAACAACCCAAAACATTAATATTCAAGCTCAAGGAATGAAAGGAGTATTATAAAGAAATTCAGATTCATTGGACTTTAATCACTCGTAAGACAAAATAGTTTAGTTACAGTGGTTAGGAAGATTCGGACTCGCATGTGTTAATGTTTAACAATCCCACATAGCCCGTTGAGCTACGATCTCATTAAGTCATTATTCATGAATCTCAATGTCGAAAAAATAGAGCAGAAGTTACATTTTCAACAGAACCAAAAAAGGCTAAACTAAATTGTTCATCGTTTGTTCTATGCTTATGAACTAGTCTGATCGGTCTGTACACGCATTATATAGTAGAAAGACATAGTTTCAGTTCCTGATACTATAAAAGTTCTGGTAAAGCTTAGAACATGAACATGATCAGACAATGATGCATAATGTGATATATCGGTTAAGTAAAAAGATTTGGTCCTCTCAAGGGATCAATTCACCTCTAACAACGCAAGGGACTACAAAGGTACATAGAAAGGGGTGGATTAATCCCTCGGATTTACTCAACTAGGAACTAACTACAAATGTAAGCACATGTATTGAAAAATCAACAGCTACAAGCTCTATCAAAGTATTAGAAGTAAGAAGAATAAGAAAAGCTAAATGGTACATACGCATTGAGTGAAGAGTTTCATTTACCGTATTTTCTTGGAAAAAAGGGCAACTAGAAAGCATGGCAAGTGAAGCAACCGCTAAGGGAAGCTATCTTCGCCTTTCCACTTCTTCTGAATGATATAGCTTTTCGACGTGATGCGCTTGGAACTTGATTGTCTAACACCGACCTCCTCATCTCCTCTGCTCTCTTCTCTGCTGATTTCACTTTTCGCATTATTTTTTCCATTGACGATGATCTTTTCTTTTCCAACTTCATCTGAGAACAATTACATCTGACATTAGTTGTTACTGTGTGAGTGATACACAAGCTCACTGAAGCAGTCAAATATCATATAGCAAGAGACACGTTTTATTAATTCAGAGCTATTTGTAGAAAATGTAAGAAATTGATTTTATGCTTCAAGCCTGAGTTTTTGTGCTTCAGAAAGAAAGAAAAAAGGTACATAAACAGGATGAGAGGAAAGAACCTCTAGCTTTCTTATTTTTGCCTCGGCCTTAGCTTTCTGCAAATTTTCCCAAGACATGATTCTTGCTTCCTCGGTCTTCGCCCTACAAAAATACGAAACTTTCAATCACAATTCATTTGTATTACAATCTGTGATGGCATGCATCCATGAGCTGGTACACCTATTCAGATTCGTGAGTTTATATCAACGGGGTAGTTTAGAAGGTGGAATTAAAAACTAGCATTCATGTTGCTTATATGATTCTACAGAACTAGAGAGAGTGATTAATGTGTCAATACTATAATCCAGAATGAGACCGAAGGGAAATCAGAAATAACAGAAATGCAAAGGAAGTAATTTGTAGGTGAAATGGAAGAGGGAAAGACACTTTAACAGCTTAGAACATACCATGTCAAACCTTGAGGATCCCTATCTTTTCCATGTAAGTGGTCTCTCATTTGTGAGCTATCTCCATGGTATAGAGCCCTGTGCCTCTTTGACCAACGAGTTACAGTTACCTTCTCATCAACCTGTAAGTCCTTGACTTCTGCTCGGTTGGAATGAGCATTTAGTAGTTCCACAATAGGTAGTGCTGATGGAGAGGAGGGAGAGTACGAACACTGCCTCTCAGGCGATAATCGGATGCTTCCCTCGGGGCTCATCTGAGTCGCCATATCCCTTCTTGAGGCAGCTCGAGCATCAGTAGCAGGATCCTTAATGCTGTCATGGATTTCATCTGTACATATTAGTAACAAAATCAGTAAGCAGTTACCAGACGAAAAATATCGAAATACTCAGATCCTGATATTGAATAGATTATTAGAGCGGGACAATGTGTTGATGCATGAGTCCTTTGTCCACTCTATTTTTGGCATAAAAAGTTAAGAACAATATGATTACATTCAAATCTCAAAAGTAGTTTTAAAGAAATGGGTTACAAGAGAGTTGATCCGTCTATACCGTGGGAAGACAACAACGAGGGTAGAGTCTCAGAGCAGCCATGAATGCTTACTGATCTAGCCATACAAGGATCGGTTCTTTGAGGAAATGCTGCTGCAGTTGAACCCCTAGAACCAACGTTTTCTGGCAACACACCAGCTGAAAATGGAGAGGTTGATGTTAAGCAGCTCATGTTCCCACCATGAACCATAGGAACAGCTGGAGAATACAAGGAATAATACGCAAGTCCTGGTGGACCTAATGGACCACTCTTTGACTTAGGCCGCCTTTCATGTGTTGCAGCAAATGAAGTTCGAGGAGCTCCTTCCCTAGCAAGAGGACTAAGTATCCATCTCTCTGCATCTTCCCACTTCGAAGGAACTGTTCTACCGCTATACAAAGGTAAAAAACCAGCATTTGGCGGGCTTCTCCCTCCGTTTGAACGTAAAGGTACTCGCTCGGAGCTCCAACCCTTTTGCATACCATGCAGATAAGTTGGAGTTCCAGGACTAGGAAACACACTAGATTTATTAGTTGATACTGAAGTTCTCTTAGCGTTTACCACTCGCGGAGACAAAGAGGTAACATTATTACTGAGATCCAACGAAACATTCCTTTGGTAGTCTATCTTTTTCGCCAGAGTTTCAGATCTGGATTTTCTTTCCTGACATTCTATAGAGAGTTGATATTAAAAACAACATATGTTTCTCTTCAAAGTATCTCTCCTAAGTACAAAACTACAAAACTCACCTCTAAGTGCTACAGAGAAAGAACTCCTAGCTGAATCCAAGTTTTGGTTTTCATCTTCCTTATTATTTACCTCAATCTCCTCTTTCCAAGCTGCTTTTTCACATGAAAATTAAGAGAAAGTAAATAAAGAGTGGTTTTAATTTGTAGCATAATTGATTGCTTTCTTTTTCTCGACAAGTTTTTTCAACAATTTACACATTAGCATTACCAGTTTTACCTTTGACTTTACTTGCTTTTCTAGAGTTGCGACTGTGCTTCCACTCTGTTCCACGCTTGTCTGGATCTACATCTCTACAGCTCGAACTTACCCGTTGATCACGCTCCTGTCATCTCAAATCATACAATCAAAATTTTATTCGAAATTCAAAAACAAGAAACAGTGCAAGATCTTAGTAATTTTTTTTTTTTGTCAAAACATTTTCGAAAATCCAGAGTCGTCACTATTCAATTTCTATTCTATTGCATGTAGTACTAGTCTCTAAACAAAATTTGTAAATCATGAAATTACAATGCAATTGAAGCTACTGAATAATTTAATTAAATTATATCGGTTGGTCCAGATTTGACAGAAACGAATCTGTGTCTGCGTCATTCAATGATGAAGAACAGTCAAATTGACGAAACTTTGCATCATAATTTCAGTGGTTTTTTTTGACTAAACTCAAAATATAATACTTAAATCACAAACACTCTCAGATTTCGAATTTTTCATGAGAAGGAAGGAACAATGTGGGAGAGTTTATGTATATACCAGGGAAGGAGCGGAGACGAGAGAGTAGTCACGGTCGTGAGCGTCGGAGGTAGAAGAGCAGCGATCGACGCTTACGGAGGCGGAAGAAAAGAGGCTGAGATTAGATTCCGGTGTGAAGATTAGTGAGTCAGGGCTTGAGTTTCGCCGAGATCCTCCTCCAGACGCCGCCGTCGGTCGTTGGACATTGTACGACGGCATTTGAATCCGAAGAGAGAGAGAGAGAGAGAGAGAGAGAGAGAAAGAGCTGTGGTGATGTGGGAATGTGGTTTCGTGTGAATCCGTAGAGAGAGTGCAGGAAAAATTTGATAATGTGTCTTTGACTTGAGCAGAAAGACTGTTGAGACTGTGAGAGAGAGAGAGAGAGAGAGATAGAGAGGAAAAAATAAAGGACGAATTTTTTTACACTTTTTTTTTTTGTTTTTTACTCATTTTTATTTATTAAGCTGTCTTTTGGCCTTTTGGGGCGTGGTAGATACGATTTTCATGAATTTATTATAGTATTGATTGGTTGTTTTTTTTAGATTCTATCGATTGGCTGATTTATATGATCATAATGATGTACTTTCAAGTAAAAAAATATAAATACAAAAGCAGATTATAATGTTAATTTGTTTTATGTTCGTAACAATCCATATAAAAACGAAAAACTTGTGGTTGAAAGAGACTTATGCAAGTGTAAATTGTAAAACAACAAAACCTGAGAAAACGTTGGTGAATATAATAAAATAGTTGAGGAAAATTTAAAGATTTTTGGTTGAAAGAGAGCATTCAAAGCTCCAAAAAAATTTGTGGGTGAGTTACTTTTGCATTTTACACAACGTGTTGAGTTATTTCTGAATATATCAGTATAACTTCTTTAACCTTTCAGAGTAGTAATGGATTTACAATAAAGGATGTATGAATGCAATATCTAACATTTTCAGAGTGTTACATGTAGAACCGTCCGTCGAGATACTAAATTTATCAGTATAACTTCTTTAACCACAAGTCTGTTTCAAGAAGCAATCATGGAATCGAGTGATGAGCTTGCTCTTCGAATAAGGCTAAAAACATAACTCAAGGCTCTAATTTGGCCTAGTTAACAAATGGCAAAAACAATGTACTTTTTTTGGCTGTATATTCATATATTACTTCTCGTCGTGTTCTGTTTACTTGGCAACATAGAGGATAAGATTCGTCAGTACAAATTTGTTTCACATGATCCCGACAAAATGATTGTCAATACACAGAGTGTGTGAATAGCAGCAACACATGTTTGTTTCTCTTGGTATTGTGTGTTCATCAATTTCCAAAATCAAAAAATCCCCAACGAGAGTAGCTCCATAAGTGGCATTTCGTGTTTCTTGCACAAGTTTCATTTCCAATTCACAGTTTGAAACAACCAGTAATAGCGAGTTTAGAAATCGATAAACACAAAGGTGAAATTTTCTCTATTAAGTGGGTTTCTGAGTTCTACATCTGAGAGGGTTTATCCCAGAGTTAACAAAACACATTTTGTATATACAAACACATGACCTTATGAGATCACAAATCAATCTTCATCCACTTGGATCAACAAAATGTAGATTGCAGATTGACACTTAGCTTGTAAAGGAGTAAGCCGATGTTACCTTTGCCCATTTGTGGGCCTTCTTGCATTGAATATGTGGGAAGAATCTCTAAGTTCGAACAATCATGTTGTTTGAACGTAGTACGCTGTTATAGCCTTCAGCTTCCCATTTAAGTAGTTCTTTTCTACCTGAAAACATTGGGGATTGCCAGTTAGACAAATGTTATAAAGCAGAAGAAATACATTGGTAAGATTTGTTTCCAATATAAATATCAAAGTTACATGCATTCGTCAATAATGTAACATGACAGATATCCAATTCCTTGGAATGTCTTTCTTAATCCTGAACAATACGCTCATAGACATAATCGAAAAACTAAGAAAGCAATAAGAAAAAACCACTTGCCTCAAGTGACCATGGAGGAGTCGTTGATAAGGCTAGCTCTGCCAATTGGTTAATATCAACATTTCTTGGAAGAAACATTATGATTGTTGATGCGATGTTCATGGCCGCCTTAAATAGAGCATCTCTGCACCAAACGGGAATAGTGAGTACATATCTCTTAGCGTAGAAAGAGATTAAGAGCTCCAAAACTCTTAACCATATTATAAATAAAGAAACACGCGAGATATACCCGTCACGAGGTCTCAACATTGTCTTCATGTCATACATACTCGCTTTAACATAATCAGGGCCT
This sequence comes from Arabis hirsuta, assembly GCA_964056655.1. Lineage (NCBI taxonomy): Eukaryota > Viridiplantae > Streptophyta > Magnoliopsida > Brassicales > Brassicaceae > Arabis > Arabis hirsuta. The sequence goes on from OZ053307.1 coordinate 26,051,965, forward strand.
CCCCAGGGAGGCGATAAGAATACAGTGCCTGCCTGCACAATGGAGAGAAAAAAAAAAGTTTTAATGGCTACGTCAGGAGAAAAAAAAATTTGAGAAGAGTTGAAGTAAAAAACCTTCAAGTTATGTGCCAAGTCAAAGAAGTCTCCCTTCACAAAGTCGATTTTATCAGCAACACCATATATGGCAGCATTATGCTTTGCTAAATCAAGTTTCTTTGGATCCACATCAATTGCGATCACATAGTGACTCCTAAAATGCCACAACACACAAGAGAATGAACACACTCGAATTGCTCAAAATGTGCAAAGCCCTACTTCAACTAATCAGTGCAAAAGCCTTTGTTAAAATATTAATCATGTGATCGCTTAAATATCTAGCAGTGATTGACTCACAAAAAACCGCATATACTAAAAAGTTTATTTATAGTCACCTTGATGCAAACTGAATAGCATTTCCACCAACTCCTGTAAAACAGTCAATAACAATGCCTCCATTACATCGCGTGGCATGATGCTTAGCTATAGGTTCAGGAGTGACAGAAAACCATCCTTCCTCATCCATTTTGATGCCTTCATCAAATCTGGAGAAAAGGAGGTATCTTTGGCACCAATACTTGCCAAGGATTGCAGAATATTCTTCAATAACACCTTCCGTTCGAGTCCCTGCTCAGAGAAGAATCTAAAATATTTTAACAACGAAGCAGCTGCAGCTATGAAAATAAGCTATATGTATGCAGTAGGTGTGCAAACCTATGTCTGAAGTGAAGAATATCTTTTTCGCTCGAGTTCTTCTAGTCTTCTTTTTAGCCTTCCCAATGGAATTGACAACATATCTACCGTTTCCCTCTTCTTCAAGAGTAGTAATATCCAAAGACTGATTTCCAATGGAAGCTTCATGGTATGTATCAACCAAACTGTAAATAAGGAAAATGTCAGAAGGATGTTATTGAAGAGACCCAACAACAGACAGAAAATCAAGGACATATTTTTTTAAGCACACCAGTAGTTTCATAGATATGGTATTCAATACTGAAAGATATCTAAATGCATGAGATTGTGTTGGGCTATATATCAATAGCTTTAAACAAGAGAATTACAAACACTTCTTAAAAAGCTTAACGTTTAAGGTTGAACCAAAGCAACTTTGCTTGTAGCCATGCCTCAGTATTGCCACACAAGTTTGCATATCAATGCTTAGTACACTCAGTAAGACTGAGACATACTAATTAGATTAACGTTGTCGTGATTAACGGCAAATACTAAAGGATATTGCAGAAAATATAGTTGTTTATTCCTCGTCAAAACCATGATTTAACTAAGTTCAGTTCAGAAACATAATGCAACGATAAAAACCAGAAGAAAGAAAGACCACATTATGTTGAATTGTAATACCTGTTGACTTCCGTTAGGGCTTCTGTTTCACATTGACTTTGACAAACTCCGCCAAGATTATCAGATTTTTCAGTAGGAACATCATCAGCAGGTCCAGTTCCGGACAAATCCTCATGTGGCTTCTCTGTAGTCTTAATAACGAAAAGAAAAGAACCAAGGTCAAATCAATCACACGGTAAATAAACAAACACTCCTGAAATTTTACGAGAAAGATAAGAGGCGGAATTTCAATCACCTCTAAAGCCAATTCATCCAAATTGTGAGTTTCGTAGCAATAAGCTAGATGTTCCATCCCAAGTGGCGGCTCCCATGTGGACTCTTGTGTCTTAATGTTGTAAAAATAACTTCGACCATAGAAAGAATCCCAGTAGACTTTCCATTCATTAGAGTCATGGTTATCTATTGTCTCTGAAGTCAACACCGAATCTCTGTCTCTATCTCCCGAGCAATAGCTTCCTAAAATTTCATGATTTTCTTCTTCGACAGCACTTCTTTGAACACAGTCGTTTTCCGGACATAGTCTGTCAGCGTCCTCATAACCAATAGCATGATCTATACTCTTCAAATCAGACACCAAATTCAAAGTGGATACTACAGTATTGTCTTCTTCATTGAACAGAACATTAACTTCGTCTGATCGATCCTTGATTCCTTTCCTTTGCTGGCCTCTTTTTCTGTTCTTCCACTGCATGAATTATTAAATTCTCAGCATGTAAAAATAACAAAGTAAGACCATGAATTTTGATAAATGGAGAAAAAGGTACCTCCTTATTCGTTTGAAAGGAAACCGGAAGACCCAAAGACTTCATCTCTTTTATCATTCCCATGTCCTCCTCAGGCCTGATGTCTTTTAACAAATGAAAACTCAATCACCAATCCTTCAAATCATGCAGAGACTAACTAACTCCAAGAACTATAAAGACCTTCTTTACCAGAAACAAAACAAATAAATTTTGAAGATACATAACCTAAAAAGTAAGACTTACTCATGAATCCAGAGAGATCAGTAGAAGTATCATCATCAACACTCTCTTTTGATAATATCTGTAATTCCAACAAGAACAAAACAAGAATCCAAGTATCAGAGATTAGTAGAGTCACAAAACAAAATCTCAGAAACCTTAGGACAGTTCAGCTCAACAAAGAGCACTTACACCGCTTTGTTCATGGAAGAGAGGAACCAAAGGAGTCTCTTTTGACCCATCGACCCTGAGTATTGAAACAGACAAAAAGCATTACTTTTTTCGTCATCAGAAGAGAAAAACAAGAAGCGAAAATTGAAGGAGAAAGACCTCAAATCTCGAAATTACCATAGATGAACTTCGGTAAGCTTGAAGAGAGAGCCCAGAGCTGCGATAGCTACAGCTTCTTCTTCTTCGATTTCGACTGTTCCCATTCTTTCAGGAATCTCAAAATTGAATGAAACTGGAAAACCTCTCCTTCTTTCCCTCATTCTACGCCTAGGCTTATATTTGGAATGATACGCCGTCGTTTTACGCAAACGTCGTTTTACGCAAACGTCGTTTTTGAACTTCTTCTTTTATTAACGATGAAAGGATTACAATCTCAATCGAGGTATTGTTGAATAAAGAGGGGATGGGAATTAAAAATACAACCAAAAACGTATTGAGATTGGCCCTTATGCGCTAATTTGTCCGTCATTACGTTGAGTTTATGGAAAAATTATAAAAAATAGTCCTAAAAAGAATTAAAATTAAAAAATAGATCATATCTTTTATAATTAAAAAAAAAAAAATGACTCAAATCCCATGAAACTATGCGAATATAACTACAATACCATATATCTTTCAAAAATGACTCAAATATTTTCACACCCCTGATTAATTACGATAAACACCATTGATTAATTTTTTTTAATTGAGATTATTTTTTAATTAAAAAATCAAAAATAAATCCACATCATTAAGAAATAACCGTGATCAGAAAAGAGTCAAGTTTAAAAAGTAAAAACGTTTAAGTTCTCATCTCAAAGGAAAAAAAGAACGCAAAAGAAAAACCGCAAACTTTCTCAACTGTTCATTCGAAATCGACATTGTTTCTTTCCTCGTGATCGTCTTCTCCACAATCGAAATCGACTTCCCTCGTAATCGTCTTCTCCGCATTCGCCTATAATCTTCTTATCCGGTAGGTTGTTGCTAAATTTTTTTTACTGCGACTGAGTTATTAATAGTGTTGTGGCTGAGTTAAGGTTTTTTTGCGGCTGAGTTATCAATTATATTGTGGGTGAATTAGGGTTTTTTGCGGCTGAGTTATTAATTATGTTGTGGCTGAGTTAAAAATTATGTTGTGGCTGAGTTATAAATTGTGGCTGAGTTAGGGTTTTTTGCGGCTGAGTTATAACTTATGTTGTGGCTGAGTTATGGTATAGAAAGACGAAACGTCGCGACACGGCTGAGTTAGTTTTATATTGCGGCTGAGTTATAAATTATGTTGTGGCTGAGTTATGGTATATTACGACTGACTTATATATTATGTTTTGGCTGAGTTAGTTTTCTATTGCGGCTGAGTTATTTAAGTCTTTTGTCATCAGATGGAGCATCAAGCAACTGAGATGGAACATCAAACACCTGATTACCCAAGAAGATCAATACGCTCTGCTAATCTAGAAAATAGAGAGCTTAATCACAATTCCTATATGGGAGATTTTGGTTTGGTTAGAACACAATTAGGGCTTGAGGTGTGGGAAGAACTGAAGAAGTTTCCAGTTGGAATAATTACTAAGCTAGTCGATGGAAAATGCGTGTGGTCTGGTAGGACTGTACACTATCTACTATGTCGACAGCTGAAAGTAGAGAAGAAGGAGATATGGAGCGTGGTTGGTGATCAACCTATCAGGTTTAGCTTACTCGAGTTTGGTGAGATCACTGGGTTAAACACAGATCCAGTGCCAACAGAAAGTAGTAATGAACCTGACCAATACAGAGAGTTTTGGGAGGAGTTAAATGTGCCGCATGGGCTTGGACCCAAGCCTGATGAACTGAGGGCAGCAATAAGAGGTTGTAGGGCCTGGAGTTTTGAAAAGCGTAAATGGTTAGGGCTGTTAGTTCTTCAAGCCATGGGAATTTATGCCGGGCATCATAATTCTAGGATACCTTTTGAAACTGCAAAAAGAGTATTCGATGATGAAGCCATGATGACTTATCCATGGGGACGGGCTGCATTTGAAGCTCTGGTTGGTAGTATTCAGTCGTTGAATCCAGTAGGAAAGACATACTCTATCAGCGGCCTGGTTTACGCTTTATTGGCTTGGACATATGAATATGACAGTTGCTTTCGTGAGCGTTTTAGCAGAATAATCCATGAGGAATAAATTCCGCTTCTTCGATATGATGCAACGCGCACACGTGCAAGTTTTGATACTGTCCTGAAAAAGGAGATTCAAGACCATGGTCATGTAAGGTTTTAGGCTGATTTATTATTTATTTGATGGCTGAGTTATTCTTTATTTTACGGCTGAGTTATGATTTTTTTGATGGCTGAGTTATGATTTGTTTGTGTGATGGCTGAGTTATTTTTTATTTGATGGCTGAGTTATTCTTTATTTTACGGCTGAGTTATGATAATTTTGATGGCTGAGTTATGATTTGTTTGATGGCTGAGTTATGATTTGTTTGTGTGATGGCTGAGTTATTCTTTATTTGATAGCTGAGTTATGATTTGTTTGATGGCTGAGTTATGATTTGTTTGTGTGATGGCTGAGTTATTCTTTATTTGATGGCTGAGTTATTCTTTTACGGCTGAGTTATGATTATTCGATGGCTGAGTTATGAGTTACTGTTGTAGGTGCGTGTGAGGCATATGGTTTTGAAGGAGTCTATAGAGGAGATGTTTCCTCAGTGGCCGGGTGAAGACGATGACCCACATCTACATAACCTGATAAGAGACCTACATTCTGGTAGGTATGTAAGAGGTGATTACTGGGATGTGCAGAGGAAGGAGAAGGAGAAGAAGAAAAAAACAGAGTTGGCTTTAGTTCCTTTTAACTCTGAGTCTGAGCGACCCAGAAAGAAGCAGAAGAAAGCTGTTGTGGAGGTTGAAGCTGCTGATGTAGCGAAGAAGGAGGATGCAAAGGGAACGGGTGCTAGCGAGGATGCGGCGGCTATGAATACCATAATTGCTTCCCAACCGTAACTGCTTCCCAACCGGAGAACATAACTCAGCCGTAACTTGTGTTCGTAAGTCAGCCGATCTCTCATAAGTCAGCCAGATTTCTGTAAATCAGCCGTCACTAACGGCTGATTTATGTTTGTAAGTCAGCCGTTACCTCATAAATCAGCCCGCCGTTGTATAACTCAGCCGTAACTTGTGTTCGTAAGTCAGCAGTTATCTCATAAGTCAGCCAAATTTCTGTAAGTCAGCCGTCACTAACGGCTGATTTATGTTCGTAAGTCAGCCGATCTCTCATAAGTCTGCCGCGTTTAATAACTCAGCCACAACTAACCATAACTCAGCCGCAACGTAACCATAACTCAGCCGTATCCATTTACGGCTGAGTTCATTAGTACACGTCAGCGATTTCCTACGTGGTTGCTTACGTGGCTATGACATTCTTGTAATTACATTTTTTGTCACAACGTAACAAAAGGGCACGCTGGGTATTTAAAAAATATCAGTAATAAAAAAATTTTTATATGGTTATAGTAATATTTCTTAATTTCTATGAGATTTGAGCTAAACACCCTAAATGAAAAGCAAACAAACATTCTAAGAAGAAAGGAAGAAGTCGTTGAGAAAGGATAAGAGATTAGTCCATTCTGACTCCAAATGAAGAAAAAGAAAAACAAAGGACGTAGTTCTTGGGAGTGCGGTTAAAAGGAGTCTCAAAGATATTAACAAAAGCTCATTAAGTGAATGGATGAATGAAAATAGATGAATGAAAATTTATGAATATAGTGGATGGAAGCAATATAAATATTAATTGTTTCTCTAACATTTGACGGCTAAACATTTTCTCTAACATTGATTTCTTTAAATGCTAATAATGTTTGTAAATATTTAAGGTGTTTGAAGTTTATATAAGTATAAGAGAGATCTCGATTTTGGTGCGGATGGTATAGTTTTGATCAGAAGGTGTTCAAGTTCGATGATCTGATAAAAGATTACCACTATTAAAAATAAAATAAAACTATTGGTCACCTCTTATGCAAAAGAAACACTAGAAGACCAATATCCAAATAGAAGGAAAACAAATTTTAAATAGGAAAATCATGCGCTTGATTTGGTGATTGAGAGAGGTGGATTATAGATAAACATCGCTATAATGCAACACAATTACACAAAGTTTTTAGCAAAAAAAAAATTACACAAAGTTTGATGCATGTTTTAAGTGATTTATCGATAGTTTGGAGACTCTTTTACTTTCAACATTTATCTTTTCCGTTAATTAATGTATTAGTTTTCTTTTTCTAAAGCATTAATAAACTAAAATAAATTCAAAAAAGGGAAAATTGGAAAAAATACATTTTGACCATATCTTTGTCAATCTACACCTATATACGTTTTGAAGTTAATAAAGACATGAATTTTGGAACGCAATAAAGAAAAATCATGGATACGTTCTTCACCGTGGGGAGAAATGAGGAAGGTATCACATCTTAGACTGAATATAATCAAGGATATAGTTAGAGACGTTGCTAGTATACATCGTAAGGGTATCATTCACAGAAGATTAACCACGAAATCTGTCGAGATTGTTTATCGAGCGCCACACGATATGATTGCAAAAAGCAATGACTTCAGATCAAGCAAATTGCTTAGTAACAAAGACTTTTTACCGTCTGAAAATAGTATTTCTAGGTGGCCGGCCCCATAATAGATACGACCTGAAGAAGAAAGTTATTCAGTTGACACTTTTGCTCTCGGTTGCATTAAATACAACGTTGTATATGTTTGGTAATCGAGATCGAGACATTGTCAGTAATGTCAAGAATAGAAAAGTATTGAATGACCAGTTATATAGCTAATTTGATGTCCAACAGTGCAAGAAAAATACAACTTAAAAACGTATTGCCATTAATCTCATACCAAAGCATCACAACCATCTTTTGTTTTTTTTTATATATAATACTTCTTAATATTAAAGGTGACCTTAGACGAACAATAGGTAACTACTTAGTCTCTTTGACTGTTAAATGCACTCATTTTTATTGCTACTCTTTTACATGAACATCGAGACATGGAAATGTATTGAAATTATATATGTTAAAGATTGTAACATTGTTGAATTTTATTGCTGTGTATAATAAATCGTGTAGTGCTATTGCGACTTGCTATGTGAAAGAATGGGAGAAGGTGATTACCAGGACGGGTGGTAGGAGCGATTTCAGTCAGGACTATAAGACTATGGAATTGAAATGTATGGACTCAGTTTGGTCGGTTTTTGATCAGCTTTATAATAAAGGTCTTGTCTACAAGGTTTTGCCGTTTTGTACTCGTTGTAAGACTCCAATATCCAACTTTGAAGTGGGAGAGAGCTACAAGGTTGGTAATTCTGATGTTGAATTACTTTTTATTGCATTAGTTGATCTTGATATTTTTGTTGAATGTGTGTGTAGTATGTTGCTGACCCTGAAGTCTATGTGACATTTCGGATAATGGATGATCAAGATAAAGCGGCTTTTGTGGTCCGGACTACTAGTCCCTGGACACTTCCAGGTAATCTTGCTTTGTGTGTCAATGCTAACTTAGGCTATGTCAAGGTTCGTAGTAAGATCAACGAAAAATTCTACGTGGTTGCTGAATCTTGTGTGTCAGCGCTTCCTGCACCCCAACGTGCTAAAGCTAGCAGGTTGTTGGAAATAAAAACTTGGTGGAGAAAGTGTTTGAGAAATTTGGGAGAGAATATAAACTTTAAGAAGTAGAAGCTTTTATTACTTAAAATTTTTCTTGGAACAACTTGACTCTTTTACTTTCAACATTTATCTTTTCCGTTAATTAATGTATTAGTTTTCTTTTTCTAAAGCATTAATAAACTAAAATAAATTCAAAAAAGGGAAAATTGGAAAAAATACATTTTGACCATATCTTTGTCAATCTACACCTATATACGTTTTGAAGTTAATAAAGACATGAATTTTGGAACGCAATAAAGAAAAATCATGGATACGTTCTTCACCGTGGGGAGAAATGAGGAAGGTATCACATCTTAGACTGAATATAATCAAGGATATAGTTAGAGACGTTGCTAGTATACATCGTAAGGGTATCATTCACAGAAGATTAACCACGAAATCTGTCGAGATTGTTTATCGAGCGCCACACGATATGATTGCAAAAAGCAATGACTTCAGATCAAGCAAATTGCTTAGTAACAAAGACTTTTTACCGTCTGAAAATAGTATTTCTAGGTGGCCGGCCCCATAATAGATACGACCTGAAGAAGAAAGTTATTCAGTTGACACTTTTGCTCTCGGTTGCATTAAATACAACGTTGTATATGTTTGGTAATCGAGATCGAGACATTGTCAGTAATGTCAAGAATAGAAAAGTATTGAATGACCAGTTATATAGCTAATTTGATGTCCAACAGTGCAAGAAAAATACAACTTAAAAACGTATTGCCATTAATCTCATACCAAAGCATCACAACCATCTTTTGTTTTTTTTTTATATATAATACCTCTTAATATTAAAGGTGACCTTAGACGAACAATAGGTAACTACTTAGTCTCTTTGACTGTTAAATGCACTCATTTTTATTGCTACTCTTTTACATGAACATCGAGACATGGAAATGTATTGAAATTATATATGTTAAAGATTGTAACATTGTTGAATTTTATTGCTGTGTATAATAAATCGTGTAGTGCTATTGCGACTTGCTATGTGAAAGAATGGGAGAAGGTGATTACCAGGACGGGTGGTAGGAGCGATTTCAGTCAGGACTATAAGACTATGGAATTGAAATGTATGGACTCAGTTTGGTCGGTTTTTGATCAGCTTTATAATAAAGGTCTTGTCTACAAGGTTTTGCCGTATTGTACTCGTTGTAAGACTCCAATATCCAACTTTGAAGTGGGAGAGAGCTACAAGGTTGGTAATTCTGATGTTGAATTACTTTTTATTGCATTAGTTGATCTTGATATTTTTGTTGAATGTGTGTGTAGTATGTTGCTGACCCTGAAGTCTATGTGACATTTCGGATAATGGATGATCAAGATAAAGCGGCTTTTGTGGTCCGGACTACTAGTCCCTGGACACTTCCAGGTAATCTTGCTTTGTGTGTCAATGCTAACTTAGGCTATGTCAAGGTTCGTAGTAAGATCAACGAAAAATTCTACGTGGTTGCTGAATCTTGTGTGTCAGCGCTTCCTGCACCCCAACGTGCTAAAGCTAGCAGGTTGTTGGAAATAAAAACTTGGTGGAGAAAGTGTTTGAGAAATTTGGGAGAGAATATAAACTTTAAGAAGTAGAAGCTTTTATTACTTAAAATTTTTCTTGGAACAACTTGATCACAAATGAAAGGGGAGGGAGGTATTTATCCTCCAAAGTACAAAATATCTAAAATATTTTAATCCTAAATCTAGAGATTTCTAATAATATTTTATTCTAATTATCTAGATAATTTCATAGAAATATCTAGATATTTATTCTCTACCACATTCTAAAAATTTTTAAGGAGGTGAAAGTTTAGATATTTTTTAGATAAACTTCTAGAACATGGATCAAGTATTGGGTTTGGCATAAGATTATTGGATCATTAGCCCAATATCAAGTTTACCTCTCAACACCCCCTCTTAAACTAGATTTTGCTACTCCAAGCAAACTCCTCATTTTGATAAAGTCTTCGCGCTTAAGTGCCTTAGTGAAGATATCAGCTACTTGATCATTCGTCTTCACATACTCCAACTACACTTCCTTCTTGGCAACACACTCTCTGATGTAGTGATAGCGTGTGTCAATGTGTTTACTTCGATCATGGAAGACTGGGTTCTTCGCCAAAGCAATAGCTGATTTATTATCCACAAAGATCTTTGTTGACTCCTCTTGCGCCAAACTCAGCTTCTTTAACAGGTTCCTTAACCAAATCGCATGGCAAACACAGGAAGTGGCTGCTACGTACTCTGCTTCGCAAGTAGAAAGAGTTACAATCGGCTGCTTCCTTGACATTCATGTGAAAGCCGTATCTCCAACATAGAACATAAAGCCACTTGTGCTTTTTCGATCATCTACGTCGCCACCCCAATCGCTATCGCTATATCCAACAAGCTTGTAATCGTTAGAAACAGAGTAATATAAGCCAAAGTCTATGGTACCTTTGATATAGCGAAGGATCCTCTTAGCAGCCTTGAAGTGAGTTGTTGTTGGATGCTCCATGTAGCGACTAACTAACAACTCCAACCGCATATAAGATGTCAGGCCTTGTGCACGTCAAGTAGCGTAAACTTCCAACCAAACTCTTAAAGAGTGTTGGATCCACACCTTCTCCTTCTTCGTGCTTTGACAACTTGGCTCCACATTCCATTGGTGTGCTAACTGGGTTTGAGTCATCCATCTTGAACTTCTTTAGTATCTCCTTAGCATAGCCTTCTTGAGTGATGAAAATTCCATTGTCTTCTTGTTTAACTTCAATTCCAAGGTAGTAAGACATTAATCCAATGTCCGTCATCTCAAACTCCTTCGTCATCATCATCTTGAACTCCTCGAACATGCTTGGATTGTTACCGATGAATATCAAGTCATCTACATATAAGCATGCAATCAATATATCTCCATTTTGAATTTTGATATAGAGTGCATGCTCATATGGACACTTGATGAAGTTTTTCTCCTTGAAATACTTATCAATTCGAGTATTCCAAGCTCTTGGAGCTTGTTTTAAGCCATAAAGCGCCTTCTTTAACCTCAAGACTTTGTTTTCTTCTCCCTTGACAATGTAGCCTTGTGGTTGCTCAATATAAACTTCTTCTTCAAGATCTCCATTTAAGAGTAGTTTATGCAATAAGTAAAGTGGTTGCCATTTTTCGTGTGTAGGAGGCGGACAAATTTGCAAAGAGTATAGGATTAATGGAGTTTATCGTCCACTCATTGAGTTGGTTGATTGCGAGGAAAAGTTTTTCATGGAAACAAATTACATGGACACAATTTATGTGAGCACATACCGATTATGGCAACCACCAAAATACCGATGTATTCTCTTAAAGGGGAACGAGTGAGCTTAATACCTCTGAATCTGAGTTAAAGCGCCTCGTGTAGACTATCCACAAACTACTGATGGTTTGACTCCAAAATTGCATCAGCATTTGGCCAGGTGCTCCTTCATTTCCTTTTGTGGAACTACTATTTTTTTTTTTAACTTTCTGTGTTAACATTAGTATTCGCTTTAGGTTATCGGTAGAACACTAGTATGTCGTGATGTGAATGTGGAGAGTGATCGATGTTGGCTTGGATTGCATAGCTTTGGAAGGTTGGAAACTGGAAATTGAAGTTTTTTTGGTTTTAGTTTAACATCATAAGGTGAGCATTGGGGAGACGTAATGACTATAGTCTTTAAATACCAATCTGAGTTTGACATCTGGGACTGTGTCTATACGCGTGAATGCAAAGGATTAGTTTTCTATAGGCGTGAATACTTGGATTGCATTGCTTTGGAAGATTGGAATTTTAATTAAACATAAGGTACTCTCTAAATATTGGGTACTCTTCAAATATTGAGAATGCTAAATATTGAGCAAAGCAATAACAACCCAAGGCCCAGCCCAAATCGAATTATTAGTCCTTCTATAAATACATCTAGGGTTAAATTTCATTTGGTTGGTGGCCTCGTCGAGCTGCTCTGTGGCTGTTCTCTATGGCGAGTTCTAGCGAGAAATCAGCTAAGGGTCTTGAAGAACTGTCGGAGAAGAAGGTAACCTAAGATGGTCGGAATCCTCTTGTTCTTTGATAGCAATTTTAAACATCTTTTTCTTATTTATCTCCAAAATGGAAATGGGTCCTATGTATCAGGAGATAGTGGAAGGATTTCATCAAATGGCCATTGAGTATCTGTTCTGTTCTTATTATCTTCAAGATATGAAGAAGCACTTGGCATCTATATTTTATGGATGAATCTCTTTTTGTATTTAATCAATTTTATATACAATTTGTTCTAGGACACAAGTAAAAGATTCTCTAACAAAGTAGAGATGAAGTCTGATAGAAGAAGGTTTAAGGATATAACTTAATATTTACATACTTTGAACAACAAATGATGAGCGGATTGTACTAAAGCTTGTTTTGTTTGAATTTTTGTGAGGTACCCAAGCAATAGGATTCACTCTGACCCGTTGCCAAGAGGAGGCTTTAGAAGCCTAGCAAGGTTTGTTGTGTTTTCTCTTTATACACATTCTGCCTCTGGCTTTGGACAATATAGCTTTTACACCAGGACCTAGAGCCACTTTTATATTCCAGAACAACCTTGTTTTGTACTAAAGCCTTGTTTTGTTTGAATTTTTTTGAGGTATCCAAGCAATAGGATTCACTCTGACCCGTTGCCAAGAGGAGGCTTTAGAAGCCCAGTAAGGTTTGTTATCTCTTTATACACATTCTGCCTTTTAAATTTCGTGTGATAAAGCCACTTTCAAAAGATGACACTAAATGTTTTGTTTGAATTCTTTTGAGATACCCAAGCAACACGATTCAGTGGAGATTTATGAAAGGGGGAGCGTCTAAAAAAAGAAAAAGGGCAGAAACAAAAGCTAGAAAAGGAGGAGCGTCTAAGAAAAGAAAAAGGGCAGAAACAAAAGCTAGAAAAGTAAGCTCATTTTCTTTATCCTAGTATTTTGTGTAAATTTTGATTATATGATTATAGGGAACAACTTTTTATATTCTTTGTTTTATCAGATTATTATTTGGTGGGACGTCGAGAACTGTAGAATTCCCACAAGATATGACTACAGAGGAGTATATGAACAATTTATCCAAGAATTAAGAAATGAAGGGTATACAGGACCTGTAAAGATGGTAATCATTGTTGGATATAAAAATTCTATATCCCAACAAATGGTAAAGGCACTGGACAACAAAGCCGAAATCCTATATGCCAATGAGTTCATTAGTAAGTAATGAACTTCTCCTTTTTATTTTTCTTTGTTAAAAAACATATAAACATGTAAACAATGTTTTATTAAGCAGGGCCACAAGGTGCAGCGTTAAAGGACCAAGCTGCCGATACGCTTATGAAATATGTTATATCTAAGTGGCTTAAAGATAATCCTCAACCTCAATATACTATGGCGGTAACAGCCGACAATGGGTTTTGGAGGACTATGAAGACTTTGAAAGAGGCTAAGCATGACGTTTTGTTAGCATTTGATCAATCGAATGCAGTTAATTCCAAGAAGATTAGTAGGTATGGAGATAAGATTTGGAACTAGACAAAGTTTTTCCCTCCGATTCCTCAAGCTCAGAGAGATGCTCAGATTGCTCAAGCTGAGAAAGATGCTGAAGCTAAAAGGGATGTGATCAGGCAAAGGTTTGTAAATGAGTATAATAGGCATGAGGTGGAGATTATCGGAGATGGTAATTGTCAGTTCAGAGCTATTGCTCACCAATATCTGGGATTTGAAGACTTGCACACCAAAGTTGGGGAAATAGTTGTTGAAGAGGTGACTGGTTAATTATTTTTTTTTTTTGGTTAATGACACGAAAGTTTAAGTTGCTAATTATTGTTTTTTCGTTTTTCAGCTGAGACAAAATTTCCAAGAACGTATTCAACCTGTTGAAGGGATCCCAGTCTCTACTTTGAAAATATGTCAAGGTACATTACATTTTATATATGCACATTTTTGTATATGCATAATTTTTATATATCATTGAAATAAAACTTAAAAATGTAGCGATGGATAGTGGGGTGATCATATCACCTTGCAAGCAGTAGCAAATCTGGTAACTTTAATCTTTCTCTTTTCCTTCTAATACTTATCTTTTAGTTCTAATTCTCTTTTCTAATGGTTTGTCAATTTTTTTTTTTTATAGTTCGGTGTGGTTATAAATGTTCTAGATGTTACTACATCTACAAGCACTATCAATTTGGTTGAAATTAGGCCTCAAGGGGAACAAAACAAAGACCCCCCACAACTCTGGATAAGTTTATGGGACAACTTACATAATACGTCCTTAGAAAAGAACTTTTAATTGTATGGGTAAGGTTAGCATACTATGTGAAATTGGATGGGATAAGTTTTCATCTCTGTTTTACTCTTTTTAATAAAAATGTGAAATTGAAATTTTTGCTTATATAGCTTATTGATATATGCATGAGCACATTTCATTAAGTTGTTTAGGTTATGGCTTAGGAATCAATGAGAGTTGGAGAATAATACATAGGGTTGGTTTCATTACATTTATCAGTGGAAGTAATATTTAAAGGTTTATTACAATTAAAACCCAATTAGGTTATAAGTTGTTTATTGATGAGTTTATGGTTTTTGGCAACAATGGTACACAAATGTAGAAGTTTGGTTAGGCTATGGCATGATGGGGTTGTTTTGTCAAAAGTATTGGGAGATTATCAAAGGCAAAGTGATTGTTTCTTCTCTCTATTTTGGCTTAATTATGGTATTTGGTGGTCTCAAAGTAATTCTTAGTTAGAAGTAGGAAATTTGGATGCACATAAGGCTTGGCCTTGTCTTAAGTGATGGATTGATGTAATAAACTCTTATTCAATCTAATATAATTCTGATGAAAAAGAAAAGAATGCTTTTTGTTTTGAGTAATTTCGTTATAAGGTTGATATTCTAAACACTTTCAGTTGTGTTGTGTTTTGCTGATAAAGATAGGCCTTGATTTTGGTGAAAAGTTTAAGCACATTGTTCTGTTTTGAGGAAAACTTTCATCGAGGTTGGGAAATCTAAATCTTAGTGAAATCAGTATCTTATGTTTGCATCCACTAAATTTATTCCTAAATTTGTTTCCTTGGTGACCATATATATTGAATTATATTAGATTGAATAAGAGTTCATTACATCAATCCATCACTTAAGGCAAGGCCAAGCCTTATGTACATCAAAAATTTCCTACTTCTAACTAAGAATTACTTTGAGACCACCAAATACCATAATTAAGATCAAGTTAGGAGCCAACATAGAGGGAAGAACACTCTAAAGAGACATCAGCTCATCATTCATACGATCCGAAACTTTTGCTCTAAATCCCCTGAACAACATCTCATGAAAGTGATCAGTCAGCTATTCCAATACTTGTTACCACCAGCTCTGATTTCTTTAACCAAAGGTTTGTTAAGCTTCCCCTATACTCGGAAACCAGACTCATTAACACCATTCCTCTGTGATGAGAACCTGATTTGGTGCAATAGCTTGTTACCAAAACATATGTCTAATTTACATTGAATCCACATATCATATCTTTTCCCTGAAGCTATTCCCATGTGAAGCTATCCCCAGAACTCACCAATTTACACCAAGACATGAATGAATTGTAGAGAGCCTAACTCCGAATCTCAGACCACCTTTCTAAGACAATAGCCCATTCATTATAAGTGTGAACACCATGTTCCACAACCTCCACTAAATCATCTTCACTCTTGAAGAAAAACTGAAACCGCTCTCGAGACAGCCACTCCACTAACACCAACCTTTTTCCATTTGCAAATCCAGAATCAAGCTTGACATGATCTGCAAACCAGATTAAGGACTGGCCAATGATGCTCAGGAAATTCTGCCCACATGAACTAAAATCGTGTAGATCACGGCTGATCCTCCTCATCTTTCCCATTCAATCTCATCCCCATTATGGCCAACGACATAGCTCCAAACCCCTTCAAATCTCCCTGCACACTGTAGCCCTAGAAACCCAGATCTCTAGCACCCTTTTTCTTCGATTCGAACGTAGTAACCACACACCAAACCTCTGTCTTTTTCTCCACTCAAAATTAAACTTAACGCCACGAAACTGTCGTCAAGACAAAAAGCATTCATCTTCCAATTTTTTTTGCCTCTTTATCATTAGAATATTTTTTTGTGGTTAACTCAGAAAGTTTCATCTACTATCACTATCACTATCAAGAGGGCCACATCTTGTAAATAGGCAGGATTATTTTGATGACCGAAAACTGAAACCAAAAAGTTTCATCAAATTCAAGTCGACTTAAACAAATAGCTACAAAATGTATTCATATAACATTAAGTTAAAAAACTACCGATGTATATGTTTTAAAAAATTTTAAGAAAATATAAAATATAATAAAATCGATAAAAGATAATAAGAAAAATTATTTGAATAATAACCAAACTGATACAACACTTGAATACAATATCTTGTTGGAATTGTTATTTTGTGTCCAAGATTGAAATAAAGGGATTATAACAAAAAAAAAAGGTTTATAATGTAAGAAGTAACCAAAAATACTGTTGAATTAAATGTTGAGTGTGCAATGTGCAGGACGAAAATACCATTTAAGTCGGAAGAAAAGCAAATGATTTAAGTTTCTCTCTCCTCTGCTCAGAGATAAGTAAATAAGTAAATGACATCATGTCATTTTCTCACGTGCTCTTTCTTAGACACTAAATTAGATGATTATTTTCTTCATTATAATTTAGAAATTGGTTCTCACCCTAATTAACCGTTAAAATAACTAAGATGGAATTAACAACAACAACAAAAAAAGGTCAAGAAGTGAAGTGGGAAATACATGAAAAAAACAAAAAAAAACATTAACTCACCTTTAATTCATCCTTTTTTTTTTCATTTCATGAGTTAACAATTTTACTCCTCGCCTTTCACGTTATCCTATTTCTAATGATTCTATCGTTCCTCATAATAAAAGTACATGCATTTGATGATGATAAAACACTCATTGCAGAGGAACATTCAGACCTTCTTTGTAGCACACTGCTAGCTTTCACACCACACTCTAATGGACTTCTATAAAAGCTTATAAGCTAGGTATTAAAAGGATCACACCACACTATAAATGGCCTTCCCATTTCCTATAAGCTTAAAAGAGCTCTCAGGTCTAACCCCTCCCCATTAATAAAATACCCCCTCTTTCGCATTCTTGCACCTAACATTCAATATCTCGAAATCCAATGCCCCAACCAAAGTATTACCCAGATACTTTCTCCCCAAAGGTTATGACTGTCATGTGCAAAAACAAAAGGTGATGAATGGATGGGCCACCACCAGATAAACCTAAACCCTAAACCTGAAGCAAAAAATTCAATACCCAATTGTGAATCCACCGATTGTGTACCATTGTTGCCAAAAACCCATGACTATAGCTTCTCTAAACTGATCCACTTAGATCCAAATCCAGAAGTAATTTTGATTTTGAAGTTCCACAACAAGTTCCAAACCTTGGGGGAGGTTTTGATTTTCCATACCAAGGCTTCCCCCAGTTTACTTGGCACGCTTTCCAATAACCTGACTTCACCAAATATTCTCCACTCTTGTTGTCTTTCCACACCCAAACACAATACTTGACACAGCTAGCTTCATAGCCAAGATACTTGATGAGGATAAAATAGCTCATTCAACTTTCCAATATTCCATCCTCTTGAATCAATGAGATCACAAGCCTTTAGGTTGATGTCAATGGTGTCATTCTTAACTAGAGGAGCCCTCACAGGTTAGACCTTCTATCCACAGACATAAGAATTTTACCATTTCCAATCTCTTTTTTCCAAACAGAATACTTTTCCACCCAAATGATCGTCTCTATTAGCTTCTAGGAAACTACTCATCTACTCTTAAGGAATCTCGCTAATACTGGATCAACCTCCAAGCCAGAGATTGATTAAAACAACCCCAACCAAAATCATGGATATGTTACTCCTAACCAATATGCTCAACCTCATCATATGTTACTCCTAACCAATATGCTCAATAAAACATTAAGGAAAAAGAATTAAGCTAAGATAAAGGAACCATACTTCATTTTAGCCAGAAAAGAAATAAATGAATGTATGATAGGCTAGCATCTAGGAGTATTTTGCACTTATTACAAAGGAGAATCATGAGGGACACAAAGGCTAGCATCTAGGAGTATTCTGCACTTATTACAAAGGAGAATCATGAGGGCACAACTGGCTACCACATAAAGTCCATGCGCTCACAAGACCAACTTCACAATAGGTTCTTGATAACTCATACTTATCCTTTGTGTCAGGAAATTTAACAGAAGTAGTCAAAACTTAGTAGAGCTGATAGAAAATGTCAGAAGGCCTATATATATGGTCACCAAGGAAACAAATTTAGGAATAAATTTAGTGGACGCAAACATAAGATACTGATTTCACTAAGATTTAGATTTCCCAACCTCGATGAAGGTTTTCCTCAAAACAGAACAATGTGCTTAAACTTTTCACCAAAATCAAGGCCAATCTTTATCTGCAAAACACAACACAACTGAAAGTGTTTAGAATATCAACCTTATAACGAAATTACTCAAAAAAAAAAGCATTCTTTTCTTTTTCATCTGAATTATATTAGATTAAATAAGAGTTCATTACATCAATCCATCACTTAAGGCAAGGCCAAGCCTTATGTGCATCAAAGTTTCCTACTTCTAACTAAAAATTACTTTGAGACCACCAAATACCATAATTAAGCCAACATAGAGGGAAGAAACAATCACTTTGCCTTTGATAATCTCCCAATACTTTTGACAAAACAACCCCATCATGCCATAGCCTAACCAAACTTCTACATTTGTGTACCATTGTTGCCAGAAACCATAAACTCATCAATAAACAACTTATAACTTAATTGGGTTTTAATTGTAATAAACCTTTAAATATTACTTCCACTGATAAATGTAATGAAACCAGCCCTATGTATTATTCTCCAACTCTCATTGATTCCTAAACCATAACCTAAACAACTTAATGAAATGTGCTCATGCATATATCAATAAGCTAAATAAGCAGAAATTTCAATTTCACATTTTTATTAAAAAGAGTAAAACAGAGATGAAAACTTATCCCATCCAATTTCACATAGTATGCTAACCTTACCCATACAATTAAAAGTTCTCTTCTAAGGACGTATAATGTAAGTAGTCCCATAAACTTATCCAGAGTTGTGGTGGGTCTTCGTTTTGTTCCCCTTGAGGCCTAATTTCAACCAAATTGATAGTGCTTGTAGATGTAGTAACATCTAGCACATTTATAACCACACCGAACTATAAAAAAAAAAAGATTGACAAACCATTAGAAAAAAGAATTAGAACTAAAAGATAAGTATTATAAGGAAAAGAGAAAGGTTAAAGTTACCAGATTTGCTGCTGCTTGCAAGGTGATATGATCACCCCAATATCCATCGCTACATTTTTAAGTTTTATTTCAATGATATATAAAAATTATGCATATACAAAAATGTGCATATATAAAATGTAATGTACCTTGACATATTTTCAAGGTAGAGACTGGGATCCCCTTCAACAAGTTGAATATGTTCTTGGAAATTTTGTCTAGAATACCATATATCTTTCAAAAATGACTCAAATATTTTCACATCCCTGGTTAATTACGATAAACACCCTTGATTAATTTTTCTTAATTGAGATTATTTTTAATTAAAAAATCAAAAACAAATCCACATCATTAAGAAATAACCGTGATCAGAAAAGAGTCAAGTTTTAGTGCGAAAAAAAAAAAGAGTCAAGTTTGAAAAGCAAAAACGTTTAAGTCCTCCTCTCAAAAGAAAAAAAGAACGCAAAAGAAAAACCACAAACTTTCTCAACTGTTTTTCCGAAATCGACATTGTTTATTTCCTCGTGATCGTCTTCTCCACAATCGAAATCGACTTCCCTCGTAATTGTCTTCTCCGCAGTCGTCTATAATCGTCTTATCCAGTAGGTTGTTGCTGAGTTAGTTTTTTTTACTGCGACTGAGTTATTAATTATGTTGTGGCTGAGTTAGGGTTTTTTTGCGGTTGAGTTATCAATTATATTGTGGCTGAATTAGGGTTTTTTGCGGCTGAGTTATTAATTATGTTGTGGCTGAGTTAAAAATTATGTTGTGGCTGAGTTATAAATTGTGGCTGAGTTAGGGTTTTTTGCGGCTGAGTTATAACTTTTGTTGTGGCTGAGTTATGGTATAGAAACACGAAACGTCGCGACACGGCTCAGTTATGGTATAGAAAGACGAAACGTCGCGAGACGGCTGAGTTATTATACTTGACGGCTGAGTTATGTTTAATGATGCTGAGTTATTATACTTGACGGCTGAGTTATTGTACTTGACGGCTGAGTTATGTTTAATGAGGCTGAATTATTATACTTGACGGCTGAGTAACTCAGCCGTCAAGTATAATAATTCAGCCTCATTAAACATAACTCAGCCGTCAAGTACAATAACTCAGCCGTCAAGTATAATAACTCAGCCTCATTAAACATAACTCAGCCGTCAAGTATAATAACTCAGCCGTCTCGCGACATTTCGTCTTTCTATACCATAACTCAGCCGTGTCGCGACGTTTCGTGTTTCTATTTTGGCCCGGTTTATTAATTGAAATTATAACTGAATAACCTTTTATTCTTCTCTCTCGCTCCGTCATTCCGACTAATTTCATTCTCCGTAATCTCCACACAAAGACGTAAGTGTTCAATTTTTTTGAGGCTTAAAAAACTTGCAACTGTCGAGTATTTGAGAGGTAAACTGGTGAAGTATCGTGCGCCATTGTTTTCAAAGCTTTATTCGAGAACATGTAGCTCAGCTGAATCTGATGGCTCGACTCCTTCAATCCGTAATCATCGAGTACTATCTTCGCAAGTTCGTCTAGTTTTGTTTTCTCATTTATATGCACAACTCTACATCCTCTACCGTCGGTGTTGAATACATATCTGTGTTTCTTAACCCAGTTACCAGAAACAATAATTACCGGATCCATAAGATCTCTGATGAATGAAAAAGCTAGATGAAGAAGAGTAAGAAGAAGGCGAAGGTCGTAGATGAAGAACCCTAATTTGACTGTCGTAACATTAATAATGACATGGCAAATAAGAGTTGATGACATGGAAAATCGGAGCAGATGACATGGAATATCGGTAAGTCAGCCGCCAAACGAACACATAACTCAGCCATTAATAAATCAGCCATCAAGTATAGTGTAAGTCCACCGCCACGTGAATAGTATTTTAGTAATTAATCTTTCGCTAATAAATCAGCCGTAATAAGGCTATAAAATATTAAGTCAGCCGTATCATCAAATAAATCAGCCGTCAAATGAATGCTATTCTAGTAATTAATCTTCCGCTGATAAGTCAGCCGTAATAAGGCTGAGTTATTGTTAACCCAGCCAATTACGGCTGATTTACGTAACAGCCGTAACTGCTTCCCAACCGGAGAACTTAACTCAGCCGTAACTTGTGTTCGTAAGTCAGTCGATCTCTCATAAGTCTGCCAGATTTCTGTAAATCAGCCGTCACTAACGGCTGATTTATGTTCGTAAGTCAGCCGTTACCTCATAAATCAGCCCGCCGTTGTATAACTCAGTCGTAACTTGTGTTCGTAAGTCAGCCGTTATCTCATAAGTCAGCCAGATTTCTGTAAATCAGCCGTCACTAACGGCTGATTTATGTTCGTAAGTCAGCCGATCTCTCATAAGTCAGCCAGATTTCTGTAAGTCAGCCGTCACTAACGGCTGACTTATGTTCGTAAGTCAGCCGATCTCTCATAAGTCTGCCGCGTTTTATAACTCAGCCACAACTAACCATAATTCAGCAGCAACGTAACCATAACTCAGCCGTAGCGCTTTACGGCTGAGTTCATTAATACACGTCAGCGATTTCCTACGTGGTTGCTTACGTGGCTATAGCATTCTTGTAATTACATTTTTTGTCACAACGTAAGAAAAGGGCACGCTGGGTATTTAAAAAATGTCAGTAATAAAAAAATGTTTTATATGGTTCTAGTAATATTTCCTAATTTTCATGGGATTTGAGCTAAATACCCATAACGATAATGGCCAAATTTTTGTTGAGAGTAGTTCCAAACCGAATTCTCTAACAAATCATGTGTTCTCGGAGATTCCATTAATGCAAATTAAGAGAAAATAAATTGTTTAAATCACAGAGACGGAACGGACAAGGAATGGTCTCCGCTGGCGACAGACGAAAACGATGCCTTCGATTGAGAGAAAGAGGAATCGGTGGCAATCACCGTCGTTGCTCTTCATTGTTTTTGGCCTATTTTACTCATTAAAAATATTTTTTTTTTTAATTTTAAAAGATGTGGGGTATTCTTTTAATTTTCTCATAAAATTGGTCTATTTCTTTAATTCTTCCGTTGGTTTATTTCCAACTTTTCCAATAAAAGTGTTTTATAGGTTAAAATTAACATTAAAGTTCAAATAAGATCAACTCTTCTTGGATCATCGACTATAAAATATATATTAAAAACCTATGTTATTTTTTATGAATTTTAAATCTTTGTTAAAATCAAGAGTTATTCTTTTTTTTTTTTGTCGTAATCAAGCGTTATTCAATGTTGGGGATTTATGTAAATTTGATTTTGGGGGTTAATTTAAGTTAATTTTGAGTGATTACCAAGTTAAAGATACAAAGGATCAATTCGAAAGTAAACTTACAAAAGAAATGATCATTGACATTACGGCTTTGGTAACTTAAAAAAAGTTCACCACAACTGCGTTATAATTTGTATCATCTCTTGTATAACTAATCAGTAAAGTAACATTATAGAAAAATATGTTTTTAACTGCATAGTCATCTTTTATCATTATTTGTATTGGTTCTAATTGTACTATCATTTTGTACTATTATTTTGTACCACCAAAAAATTTGTACTGTTATGTGTTACCAATCGGATCCACAAATTAGTTCAGAAAGAAAAAAAAAACTGATATGACGAGATAAAGGGTGCTTAGGTGTCAACTCCTTGTGAGAAACACTCAACTTTTATATATAGGAGTTCTGATTGTACTATCATCTTGTACAGTTACTTTGTACCACCAAAAAAATTGTACAGTCATGTATTACCAATCGGACTCACAAAGCAGTTCAGAGAGAAAAGAAAAAAAAACTGATAAGGCGAGATAAAAGATGCTTAGGTGTCAAACTCCTTGCGAGAAACACTCAACTTTTATATACATGATTAAATTAAATAGACATGTTAGATTTTAAAATCAGTGAATTTGACAAAAATTTATAAGTCATATACAAATCAATTATAATACACAAAAGAATAATACCCTCTATCTCATATCATATCATAGATCCTGATAATAATTGCACCCCTAGCTATATGATCACATCACAAATCAAGGGTATACAAAAATGTCTTTTATCGACATCTAATCAGTATGGAACCGATGTGCTCACATGAGAGAGTCACGATTTCTAGTGCACGTGCATTCCTAGCGAGGAAATATGATCAACATTACTAGTCATTGGTTTGTAAACCACTTTGATGTCTTGAGAATAACACATGCATCATTTAGTTCGCTGAGCTCGGTTGAGAAGGCTGGCCAATCTTGTTGAAGTCAATGAAGCCCATGCGTTAGGTAGCAAATTATATTAAGACATTAAAGAGCATCAGATACATAAAAGTAGCTTTGGTTCAGTGGTTGGCATGTGTTCATCAATGTTTGGGATGTTGAGTTCGATCCTTTATGGGGGCATTAATTTTTTTTCTGCGTTAGGCAACAAAACATGACGGGCCGGACTTGGATAAAGGAGAGATAGAGTGGAAAGTGTGAACAAGAAACACAATCTGGATAGACTCAAAATGTATAGCACCAATGTTTTGCTTGTCTAGAGATATTCTCTATTTTCTAAAGCAGAAAAAGACACTAAATTGATTGACTTGAAAACTACTCTTCTTGTTTGAGCTTCTTGGCTATAGAATGATTGCTTCAAGAATGATAGCTTCTTGGCTATAGAATGATTGTTTCAGGTGAAGAGCTTAGTATGTATTTTAGATTTTAAGGACTTTTTAAATATGATTTGATGATGGAAAAAATATAAATAGAATGAACGATTAAAAATAGTTGTAAAGATTATAGTTTATTCCAATTTGTATATTCTATGCATAATAGTTGAGTTACTTCTCACAAATGATTGACACCTAAGCACCTCAGCTTTATAAGATAATAACAAAAAATCATATTAATTAGCTTTAGTCACTATAATATATTTACCGAAACCCTAAACATTTCTTCAAATACCAAATATTGCGAATTGATATACAACAAAATACTAAACGTTTTTTTAATCCTTACTCGTCTTCCGAACTTACTTTCATATATCTCTTCTTAATTTGAGACCTTCCCGATTCTCATAGCCTTTTTCCAACAATCCTTTTACAAACTGATTCGCGTTTTCTAACATGAAAAATATCAAACATGATGATCTGGATGTAGCAGCAAAAAGAAATGTTGAAGATTCTCTTCCCTCTACCTGATTTGAGCAGCTAAATTATGATCTGAGAGTTACAAGTTTTTGGACAGCGGATGAATCTCAGAATGACTCTTGGACTTGAAAATCCATTTTGCATCTTCGATCAATGGCAGAAAGGTTCCTATTGGCTCATATTGGTAATGGTAGAAAAACAAGCTTCTGGTTTGACTCATGGACCCCCATGGGGCCTTTGATCAAAGCTGTAGGAGATGCGGGTCCGCGATGCTTCAGAATACCAAGAAATGCTACAGTCTCCGCAGCTTGCAATATGGATGCTTGAATTCTGCCTCAACCTCGTTCTGAAGTGGCTCTTAACCTTCATACGTACCTTACAACAATCCCTCTACCAAGTAAGTCCAACTTCGATGACACTTTTGGTTGGGTTGTGGATGGCGTAAACTGTCAAGGATTTTTAGCTAAAAGGACATGGAATGCTCTGAGGCCTAGGGCTCCATTACAATCATGGACAAACACGGTTTGGTTTAAGCAGTCGGTGCTGAAACATGCTTTTACCATGTGGATTGCTAATATGGACAGATTACCGACTAGAACTAGACTAGCATCATGGGGTCTCCCTGTTCCGACATCTTGTTGTTTGTGTTCGCAAGCGGAGGAATCAAGAGATTATTTGGTTTTAACTTGTGAATTCAGTATTCAGATCTGGGATGATGTGATGATAAGGCTATCTTCAACTCGTTCTTTGTTCCGAGACTGGACTGATTTGATGGAATGGTCGGGACTAAGCTCTCCACCAGCGCCTTCAATTTTGAGGAAAATGGTGGTTCAAGCTACGATCTTCCACTTGTGGAAACAAATAAACAACGTTTTACACAATCATCACTCGATAACGGCGATGCAAATCTTCCTAGATTTGGATAGGACTATTCGCAATGTCATCTTGTCATGGAGACACTGGAAACATTGCGACAAGCTAATGCAGCTTTGGCTCCAATGACAGGACCCAAATTCTTACCCAATCTTATTGCTACCTTGTTTTTTATCTTATTTTTTTCCAAGGTACCAACTCTTTAGGTTTGCTCTGTAAATCCTAAATTTTCATTTTATATGATATTTACTATTTAGAAAAAAAAAAAAAAAACACATGCCAGGTAAAGTTTCTCTTGAGTGTTGATCATTTAGTTTAGAAATTTGAAAGAAATCACTGGGCTTTGGGTAAATCAAATACCAACATTTGAGTATAGTTTGTAAAGTTAACGTTTTAATTTGTTTTATAATCGTTCGAAAGCATCTTCCTCGATTTAAAATAGTTGATACTCACTAATAATGATTTTTTGGACAATGTTCCACTTCTCTATATTATACATATACTGTACATAGTTTATGAGGAGTTAAAGCTTTAATCTTCCATGCATGATTGAAAGAAATTTTCTTTATGAAATTTAATGGTACGTAAATGGCGAAGTTTCCTAAGCAGATGTTTGGAGGCTAAGGACTATTCTAACCACCCAGTTTACGTACGTGGGTGATGGTCAGTGGTTTAGAAATCTATAAGCACATGCTCTTCGTAGTTGCTACATTCCTTGCATTTTTGGTGTGTTGTGCTTTCGTTTCGCATTAAGGTTCTAAGATTTCGATTTGTTTCATGTGTTCTAGAGAATGCGGATGCCACCAATATATAGCAATCGTGGTTAGAGCTTCCATTTCAATCGATACAATCACATTCGGCAAGTAAATTCATGCATAAGTGTTTAAACGCATGTTTCAGTCTAACCTTCTGGTGATGAACTCTATATTGGAATTTTGCAAAATGTGTAGGTATATTAGAGGCAAACGTGAGATGAAAACTAAAGATCTGATCACATGAAATATTTTAATTTCTATCTCGAACAATCATACATCGTAAGAGTGTAAAATACTTCATGGAAGTATTAATTTTTTTTTTTAAAAAGAGGGTTTAGAAAGAATTTGAAACGTAGTTTATGTCTTAGGCTAGCCAATGCTTTGGTCGACATACTGAATTGGTATCTTGATTAAATCGCATAGAGAAAAAATTGGTATCTTGAACATCAATGATGATTGGAGACAAATCACACGGTTATGGAGCGAAAGCTGTTCAAATTTATGACAAATTGGTTGGCTCGGGTATTAGACATGATCGGATATTAGATTCTTACTAATAATGCAATTGTCACTATATCATTCCAAAAATGAGACAGACATTTGATAAGTTTTCCAAACAAATGAAATTTATGCAATTTTGTTTTTTTATTTCTTTTTAAGAAATTTGCGCATGCTCGTGGGTGTTTATCTAGTTTAATTAATAAAAAGGACAAACGTTTTTTTCAAACTTTTCCTTAGCTTTGTGGTAGATATATTCAGTCACAATCAGTATAGAAAACGAAATAATACAACTCTAATTATGCATGAACTAATACAAAAATAAAAAGTGATACTTGACAAAATATCTTTCAACATTCCAAATTGTTGGGAAATGTTTTTCTAATTTAGTTTTATTTGATTTTTAACTTTCTATAAAATAAAGAAGAATTTTTTTTTTTGCTTAATTGGTGAAAAAAAAAACATTATATTTTTCACCTAACTTTTTATTTTAATTGGATTAACGAATCACAACCAATATAACATGACTATGTTAGTATGTTGTATGAATTAAAACCAAAAATAGAAAGTGATAGTTGGAAGCTATTTGTTAAGATCTCATAACTATTGAAAAAAATTATTCTAATTTTCGTTTACTTAAGTTTTCAGAAAACAAAAAAAAATCTGTTCTTCCATTTTTATCTTGGTGATAAAAGGGGAAAAAAATCCTCCACCATGATAAAAAGGAAACAAAATCCCCCTATTATCCATTACACAATAGATAATGGAAATGAATTTTGCTCCATCTAAGATATAGAGTAATAAATCTTCTTCTCTCTCTCGTTTCCTTGACTTCTCAATTCTCTCTCGTTTCCTTGCCTTCCCAATTCTCTCTCTCTCACGTCTCTTTTTATAAACAAACACATACATATATATATCATACATAAATACACATATATATGATATGAATCTCACCTTCTATTAGTTTATAACACGTTATTAGCAAGATCATCAGTCATATACCAAAAAGATGTTCTATCCGTTCATACATAAGAGGTCAGATTTCGATTTATTTGTGTTCCAATCTAAATTTAAATTATATATTATTTATCTAATAGAAGATTTGCTTGTTCCTTGATTTTATGGTAGGTTATGCTACCTAATTATTAATGGAATCAAACATATAATATGTCTTTTCTGGATAGATCACTATATGTGGTAGGAACTGTCTATTTGATCAAATTAACATTGCTTCTCCATAATTTCATTGCATGTTTTGTCTCTTTGATCATGTATAAAAGCATGCTTATTGATTTATAATTTCATTTATTGGTTTTTAATTATTATTATTGCAAATTATATGGTAGATTCTTGCAACCTGACATATTTCGTTTAAATTATGTTGTTATTATGTTTAATTATTTATCATGCCTATTTAAATTCAAAATTTTTTTTTGGTCAACCAAACTATTTATTAAAATACGCCACCATAATTGGTAATCCAATTAGACGGAGAATTGCTTTACAAAAAAAAAAAGTCAAAACATCTAATATGAGTTGAACGGGTTAAAGAGTATGCTATCAAATTAATTGAGCGAGGGATCAAAAACAAAGAAAACCGAGAGAACCAACAATGTAACTCTCTGCACTTATCGGATAGGATAGAGAATGTAGGCAACTCATCGGGATGCCAAACGATGTCGACGAGATCTGAGCAGTGTCTCGAACTCATAGCAGTCGAGCCCCTTGTCCAACATACATGACATAGCCCAGAGTAAAATTTCCATCTCTGAATGTAATGGGGATCTTCGGCTTCTGAGACCTCGAACACCTAAAATCACAGTATGTTCTCCTCGATAACAAAACCATCCTAATCCTGAGTTTGAATATGTCTCCCTCCATGATTCATCCACTTGACAACGTAATTGATTCGGTATGTGGACCACTGATTGGTTCACCTCCCTTGGGGCTATTGTTGCCTCAGTTGAACCAATTTGGGCTTCATTCCATGCCAAAAATTCACCTTTCGCCAGTTGAGAAATATTTGGGGGTTCAGATTCAATCCCTTGAAACACTTTTTTATTCCTTGATTTTCAAATATACCATTGTAAACAAGGGAATAATTCGCAATCACCATTAATAGTATATCTCCTTGAAATCCACCAAAAAAAGAAATTTCATATTTGTATAAACCGAGGAATAAGGGAATGATTCCCTTCCCTGAGGAGATAAGTATAATGCAAATCTGTGAAGAACTGGGGCATTCAAACAAGGGAAAATTGGATATAAAGGATGTTTTTTTTGGACTTTGTCCATCTATACCTTTATTTGTAAATTCACATTTATACCTAAACTATCCTTTTAAATTTAAAATATTAATTTAAAAAAAAAAAAATTTGTGAAACATGTGAAGAACAAAGGAATAAGATTTTCTATGGAATGGGCAATTGTTGTTTTCTAACCGATAAATTTATAAAATTTGTTCTACTTTGTTCAGAAGACACTTTCTGCATTTTTACATGTTCTAAAATATTTAGATTATGCGATCTAAAACGTTGTATATGTTCTAAAAAAATTAGAATACATGTGTTCCGCGAAATTTAGAAGACAGATTCAGAAGACGTAATCTAAATCATTGTACATGTTCTACAAAATTTAGAATATGTGTTCTAATATCTGTTAGCAAACTCTAGAATACGTCTTCTACGAAAGTCAATTCTAAAAATAGCAGAATACGTATTCTTCTATTTTCTTCATGTTCTGAAAAATTTAGAAAATCAATTCTAAAATAAAAACAGCATAATGGATATCCGAAAATTATGGAAACTAAATATTCGAAATTTTTATTATGAATCTAGCAATATCTCTCATTTTAGGAAATCGAATATCTTGTTACATTAAATTTTTCAGAATTTAGAATACGCATTCTGCTTTTTTCAGAATTCAGTAAATTATCGATTTTCTTTTAATATATACCCTAGCGTTTTTCAGAATATAAGGTATAGGCATAAAAAAAATTTCAAAGATTGTTATTATTGTTTGGAATTAAAAGAATGGGTAGTTGCATTCAAACTCTATAATTCATTAACAACAACATGTTGTTAAACAAACAGAAAACGAATTTGTGTTGGTTTCTTGACGGTTCGAGAATAAATCAAAATTGCAAACCAAATTGTGTTAGTTTCTTAACGATTCATTACCGAACTAGAGTTCTTGATTTACGAGGTTGCTGTTTGATTCTTTTTATCTTAAAAAAATATTCTCATTGATTAAATAAAAAAAATTATAACAAAAGAAATAAGGAAGCCTTGAACTTGAGACATGAATCAAGAATTTCTAACTTATCAACCAACTGAGCCAATAAATATTATTGTAAATTACTCCATAAAATATGATTAAATCAAATATTTATGATTAAGGGCATAATAGAATTTTAACTAAATTAAAGTATATATCACCAAACTTAAATAATAAAGGTATAGATGGGCAAACTTAAAAAAAAACATCCTTTATTTTCAATTTTCCCTTCAAACAAAGCATGGTTAATTGTTTCCTCTTCTACTCGACATCTCTGAAATAAAGTGGAGCAATTAATCCGTCTTTTTTTTTAAATAGCCGTAGAACCTAACAGAGCCTGCCATATAAAATGTTTTATCTTTAATGGGCACTTTAATTTCCAAACATGTGCCTTTAAAATCGTAAAACTTGGTTCTTCTACTTGATTGGCATTCCAACTTTCTCTAATTCATTACACAACCAATATCCCGATTTCACCGTATATTTTCCGGCTCATGAAATGCTAAATAATGTTATCCCTCATAAAAGATGAGTTGATTTCCATATTTTGAATTAGGTGAATATCCCTTGGGTCCATAAACTCCTGAACTATTGGGAGATGCCACTTCTTTGTTACTTGATCGAATAAGTGATTAACTTTCAAATTAGGATGCAAAATACTTCCTCTACCTCTAGCCGACCGAGGGTAGTTATCTGGGATCCATGGATTCTGCCAGACTGCAATGTTATGTCCAAAGCCCAATCTGACACGGCTGCCCTGATACACAAGATCTCTAGCCGATAATAAACTATTCCAACCATACGAAGGAGAGTGAGGCTTTTTTGCCATCAGCGGATGCCTATATTTAAATTCAAGATTGGAAAAAGCCATTCTCTTATGAGGATTTATAAGACACATGTTAATATAATATTGGACGATGTAAACGCTCTAAAAGACTGAAATGCTCTAGAAGAACATATGACTTAGATATGCTTGTATGTAACCTTACATACATAGAATAAAAGTGGTGAAGTATATAGTAAATATGAAACTCACTAAATTGGTATCGTAGTAAACCTGAAGTTTACTAGTATTTGAATAAAAAAAATTATAACCGATTGTATCAACCCGGTCAAACAATGATTAAAGATCATTGAAAATGTTTGTGAAAAACCAAAAGCTCTTCACCTAGCATGTCTTATGCAAAATAAGGTTAGCATGAAAGACACATGGATGTGTCACCAATTTTAGTAAATAAAGTTTATTGGATAAGGTAGTTGAGTTATTTAATCTCTAGAATTATACCACATGTATAACCAATCAAGAAATGAGATTCGGTTCAGATGAATGGACCAGAAATTTCATTATCTTGAAAGGAAGTATTAAAAATCCCATATACGTGGATTTTAAAGTGGGGTTCAATGCCAGATGGATGGACTAAGAGTGTCATCATCTCGAGGGTGAGAATTTAGGAATTCAACATCGACAAGTAAGTTGATAATTTTGGTGAGCTTATATCCAAAATTTGATCACTTTTGGTTATTTTTCATTCTAAATTTTATCACTTATTTTATGTCAAATAAAGTAGAATATAAATAAGGTTATGTTCATATTCAAAATGAGCCAAACGGATGACCACTAATGGTGAATTTAATTTCTATAATTGGGCATAAAACAAGAAAGTCGAGTATGTAGTATACAAAGCCACCATTTATAGATGTGCTTATCAAGATTTGCAACCATCATTTTTTTATGAAAAAATCATTGGAAAAATGGTTGAACAGTTGTTATCCTTGAACATATATATTAATGTGAACCTGAAGTTGAAAAACTAAAACGGATCACTATTCAAAATATGTCGCAAATCAAATTAAAAGCTGCTAGATGAGATTTTAGAAAAAAGAATTATAATAAATACTTACAGATACGAACTTGAAAATTCATTTAAGAGAAAAAAATCTTATAGTATAGTTGAAATGCTCCAGTATGAATTAATATTTCTGAAGAAGAATCTATTAAGTCTATCACACGGCGTGATTGACTACTTTGTTCCAAAGAGAAGAAAATCCTCAAAAATAAAAAGTAGCAACTGATTCTTGAAAAATGATTAATTAAAATTCTGAGGAGAAGTGAAGATCGATCTTTAACATGGTTAATAATGAAATCATTGACAATGATAAAGAGATCTCGATTAACCATGTCATTACGAGGGAACCAAAGAATATAATGAATGTCGACAATATAGAAATAATAACACTCGATATGATTAATGGGGATGATGAGTCTCTACTTTATTAATAAAAGTATAGATAGAAATATTATCCGATAATTGAAAAGAAGTAATCAAGTCTTTATTATACTCGTTTAAGAAACGATAAGTTTTTTGGACCAGTAGTCTAAACATCAAAAAGATATGTCCTGAAAGAAGGATAGACGAAATGACTTGAGTTGCGCCTCAATATTTATATAAATAATCCCATAATAATTAATGATATCATTATTATATTTTTGGCACCTCTACGCGATTGAACTTTTGAAGATTTATTGCAAATAATATAATGAAATTGATTTGAAATTAAAGACTTTAGAATGGCAACATTGTCCTCGGGTATTCCAAATTTGAATATCTAGTGAAAATAGATGTTATCTGAATTTTTTTGAGACGATTTATATAAAACTCATATTTAATCACTTCTAGAAGAAATGCTATTTGGTCTAGAAGCACCAAATTTTAAATGTTGTGTGAGTAGTGTATTAAGGTATACCTCATGTATAGAAGTGAGAGGTATACAATGTGCTTTCAGAAGAAAACAAAATAATTTTATAGAAAGAATATGAAAAACTCGTAAGTACAGTCAATGTTTCGAAGATTGTAGGTAAAGAAAAATTGGAGCGGAAATCAAAATATTCTAACTATATGAACCAGAAGTCTAGTGGCCCGATGTATTATATGAAAATCCTACGATTTTTATTCACTAAAGCTCTGCTCATAAAATCCACTAAAGAGAATATAAACTATCATAATGCATCTCCAGTAGATGTTACTTCCGAGGAGAAAAAATTAGTGTTATGTGTAGGTGTACTCTTTTATTCTTATCATAGTTTTTTTTCCACTGAAAAATACAAACTTTGCTACATGCAATTGTGCTTGAAATTGGAGAATCCATCGCCGATCTACTATGTTTTTCACCACTGCAGCCTCCGACAAAGATAACACCACGACCGACGTGAAATTAAAAAACAAATTGGGATCTTTCTTTTTTAAACGTTTTTAATAAAATTCGCGTGGATCTTGTGCGTAGGCACAACTTGCTCATCCTGTTAGACAGCCTATAAATCATCTGAAACGTAGTTGAAATAGTGTATATCTAAAACAAGATATAATCATACAAAACATTGGATCAAACCCTTGTCAAAAATAAATAACAGATAAAATATGTCAAGAATAAATAACACAAGTGGATGACTTCAACTGATAAAGTGGACATTAACGAAACCAATCAATCGTATCAAATCTATCAACAAGGGGACAAATAAGATAAAATCAATCAATCCAAAGCCAAATTATTGCATTAATATTCTATATCTCCTAATTAGACAAAACACACAAAATCGTCATCCATTTCAAGAACTGAAAACCCTATCCAGATAACATATTGAAACCAAATTTAAGCCACAAGCCAACAAGCAAGCAATCTAAAAATCACACAAAAAGAACACATTTACGAGATATGTGTGACAAAATAGTGATGTAGTTTGCATGCATCTCAATAGAATCAGTGTCAATCATCAAGAATATTCAAAAGTTAAGAGACATAATGAAAAAATTGGCGTACTGTTTTTTTTCTCTTCGCTCATATCATACTCTGGCTTAAAAAAATCCCCAAAAGTAAATGTGGATTAACAACGAATTTTGAATTAAAAAAAAATGTTTTATTCATTCAATGTTATAAAATATTTTCTATCCAACACAAACAACGTACTATTTTAATCTTGTCGGATTGGTACCTACAATGTTATTTTATGATGAAATATTTATTTGTTGTTTTTATTTAAATATACATAATAAACTATACTATTAACACTAATATATTGCATTTTTGGATATTGGATATATCAAAGGGTTATCTACCAAAATTTTCATAAAAATTACATATATACATAATCAAATTTTATAGTAGATATAAATATGCGCATGTATTTTTGAGTTGTATACAACCAATTTGATTTTTATGTGTAATAGATTTTTAATATCCGTATCCACAAAAAAAAAATTGTAACTGAATTTGTTATCTCAATTTAAACTTAAATAATGATACTTTATTCAGTATTCACACTTCTAACACATTTAAACACTTATCTAAATATATGTTTCAAAATATTAAACCAATAACTAATAATTCAAAACTAAAAATTCAAAACTAAAAATTCAAAACTAAAAATTCATATATAAACAATATAAAAAATGAAAACGTATATTAAATTGATTCAAACTTTAAAATTATATATTTTCTATATTTACATATATGAATATGATATTTTTTTATTCAAATCCTGATCGGAACGTTCTTAACGGGAAGTTATTGTTTAATAGATTTTAATTGATTTAAAATCCACATAAAATAAACTGTTATTGGATCATTAATTATAAAATCTATATTAACAACCTATGTATTTTATATGAATTTTAAATATTTTTAACATATATCAAAATCATATGTTATTTGTTCTATGATTTTAAAATCCTAGTTCAAATCAAGTATAATTCAATGTTGAGGATTTATGAAATAATTTGTTTTTGGAGTCGAAATGTAACTTGATTTTGAATGATTTTCAAGTTAAAAATACAAAGAATCAATTCAAAGTAATCTTAGGGATTTACAAATAGTAGATAAGTGTTTGCGCATATGCACATGTTCATCTGTCAATATGTTTTTTAATTAATATTCTAATATATTAGTTTAATTTTGATAACCAATTTGTGTGACTAAAAGTATGAGAAAATCACATGATATAGAGGTAGAAGATGACATTAAATTTTTACAATCAAAATCACTATCTTGAATAAGACTATTGATAGGGCCAAAAGCTCCCTAATCACTTGAATTTTCACTTTAACTTCAAACGTGTTAGAATTCAAATACTCTAATTAAGAGTGTTAGCTGGTCAATCACCACAAATCTAACTGTAAACATTTAGTTTTTTTTTTAAATAGAAAACTGTTTGATCTTGTCGCATTTGTAGCATATAATATTGGCCTCCCGAGAGGTTTTTCAATTCGCGGCGTGACATTGATTGTAAGACATTTCAGTGATTTTTGGAGAGTAAGATCTGTAGTAGAACGAAAGATGAATTTTCTTTTTTTTAGGTATATGGATTGACCTTTTTCACTCTTTTGGGTTTACACGTACGCGCTATAAAGATATAAAAAAAAAAGAGAATCTAAAATCGGAAGCCCAGGCTTCGCAGATTTTATTTCAGTGATAATGTAATATTCACCATTATATTTTTTTATGTCTTTTAATTTTTGTGTGGTTATAATTCACATAAAATTACCGGATTTGACTAGAGATTATGATATAGTAGAGATACTAATACAAACTAATTGAAAGATGCTTAGGTGTTTTTTTTTCATCTAAAGAATTTTTATGTGTGAATTATAGCCTCACAAAAAAAAATTGAAAGAGTTAAAAAAATATATAACGATTAATATTACATTATCATTAAAATAAAATCTGTGAAGCCAATGGACTTCTAATTTCAAATTCTCTTGCCTTTTTTTCTTTATCTTTCTCTAGCATATGTGGAAATCCAAAAAAGTGAAAAAGGCCAATATCTATATACCAGAAACAAACAAAAAATTCATATTTCATTCCACTACCTCTTTTAACCCCTAAAAATAACCGAAACATCTTACAATCAATGTCACACCGCGAATTAAAAAACCTCTCATTAAACCAATATCATACGCTACCAATGTGACAAGATCAAATATTTTCCCACTTAAAAAAACTAAATGTTAACAGTTATATTTATGTTGATTGATCAGCTAACATTCTTAGAGTATTTGAATTCTAACATGTTTGAATTTAAAGTAAAAATTCAAGAGACTAGAGAGCTTTTGGCCCTATCAACAGGTATTATTCAAGATACTGATTTTGATTCTAAAAAGTGTATGTGATCTTGTCGAGTTTATCATACTTTTAGTCACACAAATTGGTTTTCAGAACTAAACTAATATTATTAAAAAAATATATATATTTACAGATGAACCTACACATAAACGCAGACACTTACCTAGTATTTGTAAATCCGTAACTTTACTTTCAAATTGATTTTTATATTTTTTAACTTGGAAATCATTCAAAATCAAGTTAAATCGACTCCAAAAACAAATTCTTTCATAAATCCTCAACATTGAATAATAGTTGATTTTAACTAGGATTTTAATATCATAGAACTAATAACATGTGATTTTGATATCTAAGTTAAAATATTTAAAATTCATATAAAAATAAAATAGGTTTTAATATAGATTTTATAATCAATGATCCAATAACAGTTGATTTTATGTGATTTTAGACAATTAAAATCTATAAAACTATAACCTTCAGTTAAGAACGTTCTGATCCGGATTCAAATAAAACAAATCTCATATTCATATATGTATGTATGTGAAACATATATACTTTTGAAGTTTAAATCAATTTAAAATACGTTTTCATTTTTATATTGTTTATATATGAACTTTTAGTTTTAAATATTCAGTTATTGGTTAAATATTATGAAAATATCATTATATAAGTGTTTAAATGTTTTAGAAGTTTGAATATTGACTAAAGTATAACTATTTAAGTTTAAATTGAGGTGAAAAGTTATGTTGAGTAATATGTAAATATTCATATTACAATCTTTTTGAGTTGGATACGGATGTTAAAAATCTATTACACATAAAAATTAAATTGGTTGTTTTGTATGTATTCTACTACTCAAAGATATATGTGTATATTTATCTCTCCTAAAATTTTACTATGTATATATGTAATTGTTATGAAAATTTTGGTAGATAGTCATTTGATATATCCAGTATCCAAAAATGCGATATATTAGTGTTAATAGTGTATTTTATTACGTATATATCAATAAAAACAATAAATAAATATTTCATCAGATAAAATAATATCATAGGTATCAATGGGACAAGATCAAAATAGTACATTGTTTGTGTTGGATGGAGAATATTTCATAACATTGAATGAACAAAACATTTTTCTAATTCAAAATTCGTTTTTAATCCACATATTAACTTTTGGGGTTTTAAAACGAAAACCAAATCATGATTTGAGCGTAGATGAAAAAAAGGTATGCCAATTGTTTTCATTTTTTTCATTATGTCTCTTGACTTCTGTATATTCTTGGTGATTTGACACTGATGCTATTAAGATGCATGCAAACTACATCATCGTTTTGTTACACATGTCTCGTAAATGTGTTCTTTTTGTGTGAATTTAAGATTGCTTGCTTGTGGCTTAAATCTGGCTTCAATCCGTCAATATTTAGATAGGGTTTTCAGTTCTTGAAATAGATGGCGTTTTTGTATGTGTGTCTAATTAGGGGAAATATAATATTAATTCAATGATATGGCTTTGGATTGATTGATTTTATCTTATTTGTCCCCTTGTTGATATATTTGATAGGATTGATTGGTTTAGTTAAAGTCATCTTTATTAGTTGAAGTCATCCATTTGTGATAACATGTATTCTCTGTTATTTATTCTTGACAAGGATCCAATGTTTTATTGATTATATCTTGTTTTAGTTATACACAATTAAACTATGTTTCATATTTGATTAAGATGGTTTATAGGCCTTCTAACAGGATGAACAAGTGGTGCGTACGCATAAGATTCACGCGGATTTTTTTGAAAGCTCTTAAAAAAAAATCTCAATTTGTTCTTTAATTTTTAATAAAATGGACCCTTTTTTTCTGGCCTAGAACCCTGTAGAATCTTTTTTTATGAAAAATTCCTATAGAAAATTGAGACGGGTTTAGGTTACGCATTTGGCTGATTATGTGCTAACACAATAGGTAATTTTTTTTTCACTTTGTGATTTAACGTCTTTTAGTTTTTTCCTTTTACATCTTTAGTCTGCAATAGATACATGTGGATAAGTATTTTTTTTTTTTTTGAGAAATACATGTTGATAAGTTTCCAACACATGCATATCAATATTTTAACGGTGTGGTCGTATATATAGTGTATACTATTATACAAAATATACGAAAATGTACAATAAATTTTCATATTTTTTAATGGTTTTATACTGTGAAATATTTTTATGTTTTGTACTGTCTTTACGTTGGTTTTTTAGACTTGACAACTTTTAAAAAAAATGTGTAAAACAAAAAATAATATTTTTCATCAGGAAAAAAAATGAAAATTGACTATTACGTATTTGAATGTGATTACTTAATGATATTATTTCTCTCCTTTCATAGCTTTTTTTTTTTTGATATCCATGATAACTGTTATATTTCTAACGTTTTATTACACGTTTTGTGATTATATATGTACATATATATATTAATATTTTTTTTTCTAGAAAAAATACACTGTACCATGTATACGTTTAGACATTATATGATGATAGTAAGTTGATCGACTAAAGTAAAGCGTATTTGAAAATTAACATTGAAAATGGCTATGTTGTTAATTCAAAGTTCAAACAATGAAACACATACTCTCTTGCTCTAAGATAGTTAGTTATCAGAAAAATTTAATATAAAATAATATGATGTCCAAACTTCCTCTAAGATACCATGTGAAGCTAGAGAACTGCTTATATTTACATGAATAATATACACACAATAGAATCAGTATGTCCTAATATAGAATATATAAATACTTTTGTTGCCCTCAATATTAACATAAATCATATTCTAGTCCAATATTATCACTTTGGTCCCTTCCTCCAATCGGATAGTTAAAATGCAATCACGATGCAAGCTTCCACCATTCGACCACCCAATCCGGATCAGGTTGGATAATACGAAACTCTAATAGTGAATTTTTTTTTTGTTGGATCCTCATTTTTATCAAAAAAAAATTCAGTTCTACAAGTCGAAGGATCAAGTCTCTTTCATGTTATGCAATTATCTTGGTATCCTAGTTAGGATAAGTGACTCTCAACTACTTTTGGATTAGATACATAGTCCGGAAAAAAACATAGTAATGAAAGACCTCATCAATGATGCTCATCATTAGATATGCTTCTTTGCAAGTGTTGAAATTAACTTCTTCTTTTTTATCGAATCAAATAGAGGGATGCAACACGAGAACTTTCTAGGAAGTCACTCATCCTAGTATTAATTTCACCCAAACACGTTTAATTGCATAGTTCTGATGGAATTTGCGAATTAGTGCTGGTATGATCCCATCATTGTTCAAATTAACCTATTGGTAGAAAATGTAACGTCATAGCTACAAGTTTGTTCACATAGGACGGTTTGTGGCCTGAATTGTGAAAAAACAAAAATGCGAAGGGCTATATTAATAAATCTGATAAAATTGGAGTGTCGGAGAGAATATTGCCGTTTCTGAATTCGGAGAGAGAGAGAAGGAATTATGCAACCGAGATCGGAGATTGCGACAGACACGGTGGCTCAGCCGAAATCTCCGATTGAGCTTCTCCAAGAGAGCAAATCCTCCGTCGAGTCAATCGTCGCGAGAATGCTCTCCATCAAGAAAAACGGAAACCCCAAATCCGAGAATCGAGAACTCCTCACTCAGATCTTTCTTAACTTCATCAATCTTCGTCAGGTTCCCATCACTCTTCTCTACCATTCTCTCAGAATCGATTGTTTCACTCAGATTGGCTTCGATTTCTCTTTCGCAGGCGAATCGTGAGATTCTAACGGAGGAAGAGAAAGTGAAAGCAGAGACGGAGTTAGCAAAATCTCCGGTTGATTTAACGACATTGCAGCTCCACAATCTCATGTATGAGAAGAGACATTACCTCAAAGCTAACAAGTCTTGCAGAGATTTCAATTCCAGGTATCCCAACATCGATCTCATATCCGAACAAGAGTTCTTCAGGGATGCTCCTGAAGCAATCAAATCTCAAACTCTTTCAAACGATACTTCACATGATTTGATGCTTAAGAGACTCAATTTCGAGCTCCATCAGGTAAACTTAACCATGCCTAGAATTCAGTGTTCTAATGCTGTTATGAGGTTGATAGAAAAAGTGGATTGAATGTTGTTTAAGCTTTATACGTACATCTTGTGCAATTTAGCGGAAAGAACTATGCAAGCTTCGAGCGAGCTTGGAACAACATAAGAAGTGTCTGCTGGAAACTAATGCAGAGCGTAAGAAGTTTCTGTCAAGTCTTCCAATGCATCTCAAGTCTCTAAAGAAAGTGTCGTTGCCAGTACAGAACCAGTTGAGTTTGCAGAATCAAAAGAAGCTGAAGCATCATAATCTAGCTGAGCTTCTTCCTCCGCCGCTTTATGTCATATACTCACAGTTTATGGCACAAAAGGACGCTTTTGAAGAGAATATCGATCTGGAGGTATCTGGGAGCCTTAAGGATGCTCAAACTTATGCTCGGCAGCAAGCGGAACAAAACTCGGGTTAGAAAGTGTGAAATCTCTAGTTAAAATATGAACTGAATGGAGTGCTTATTTTTTCTTCAAATGATGCAGAGAGTCCAAGATTGGAGGACGGTGGACAAAGGGAAAGAAAGCGACCTAAGAAAGATGGTTATGGGGAGGCAGCACTACTTTATCAAGTTCATCCTCTCAAAGTCGAACTTCACGTTTATGATGATGATGAGAATCCGGATCCAAAATCCCATAAACTTGTCGTGCTCAAGTTCGAATACTTGTTGAAGTTGAATGTTGTATGTGTTGGCATTGAAGAGTCTCAGGATGGATCAGAGAAAAATACCCCCCTATGCAACTTATTTCCAGATGATGATGGACTTGAGCCTCCTCATCAGGTACAACTGTATTTCCTTTTTTTGTGTCTTACTTTCGTTCATCCGATTTTTTTTTAACGACTCTTTTCTGTGTTTACGCAGTCAGCCAAACTCATTCTCGGCAATGATCATGCATTTGATGAGAGCAGAACATCGAGGCCGTATAAGTGGGCACAACGTTTGGCAGGGATTGAGATATTACCTGAAATGTCACCATTTTTAACTGACAAGGATGCTCAAAACAGTGATACAGCTAAAGGCTATGGTTCTCCATCTGATCAGCACAATGTGCAAACTGTTCTGCAAAGAATACGGTCCCAGAAAAAATAAAGGTTAAGCTAACTCGGGTGTGAGTCACACCACTCTGTATGTTTTACCATCTTTGATTAGAAGAGAAGTATGATAAGTGATAATAGTGGAAGAGCTTCGTGATATTTATTTGTAAGCCAGTTTGGTATCTGAATTTGAAGAAGACATTTCATGATATTTTTTGATTCTGAGTATAGTTATTAAGCATATCAGTGTCAATATAGACATTTTTTCTTGTTTTTTGTCGTGCATATATGAATTTAAGCCCAAAAGGAATTCAAACGAACGGTACAAGCCCACATATTTTACGCATATCAAATCTCCACCGTTCCCCACCTTGAATCTTCAACTTCTGTCAAATTTTGTTGCAAAGCTGCTACACACATCAAATCCGGTCCACGCATGAAGATCCACGTTCCCATATCTCCGATCACTTCCCATTTCACAACCTATATAATAAGGCCCATGACCATCTATGGATCATGGATGAGTAAATGCATCATTACTCCTAGTCGTAGATAAAAGAAGTGCGTCAGAAATAAACCTCCTTGTTTGTGGGTTTCGAAGGTTGCTGCTTGGTTTTAGAGTCCAAATCAGACTAAATTTCCAACCCAAATTTTGAATCTGCGGGAATGACTGGTTTTACTGGAGTGTTGGGCGTAACAATAACAGTAGCAGAATGAGTTTTCATAAATCCATAACATGTTTCAGACGTAGTTTAATCATCAGCTGCTACTTCAGCTCCACGGGCGATAAATTTGGGATAAAGTAGTCGCTAAGTTAAGAGACATCAACTGCGATGAAACGATCCAAAACAGTGTCCTAAGATGATGAGAAAAAGATTGAAGAAGACACAAAAAGATGTATACTGTGGTCGGAGAGAGATATGATCACTTTGCTTTAGGTGGTTGCCGCCTTGAATGCCGTTGGTGGTTGTTGTCCTCTGTTGGAAGAAAGCAGAGGGAGGTGAAAAAAAAAATCAAAATCGTTTAAAAGAAATAGTAATCGTAAAAACTAAAAAATAATTGTACAATAAGTTTAACCTCTACATCCAAAATAGTCAACAAAAACAAAAAAAAATTAACTTATTATTATATAAACTCTTGAAAATCAACTACAAAAAAGTAGAAAAAGTAGTGTCATGTCATCTCTCTTTAATTCTGTTTTGGAAAATAATATATTTTCATATTAGAGCCACAAATTCAAAATCAAACATTCTCAACGCCTATAACACATCTGTTTCATCAAATGAATGTGTACCCTACCTTTCTAATACGTCCGGAGAACGTATTTTCGTAGGAACAAAATTTTCTACAAACTGACAACTAATATATGAAAGGATAGTTTAAAAAGCAATAACTAAAAGTATAATACCAAATTAGAAAGATGTAAGAAAAATTCAGAGCCGAATTGTTGGATTTTTTGGAAAAAAAAAATTAAGATGTTCCGTAGTATAACAGTTTCATAGCGATAAGATTTTTGTGATACAACTGCGGATATTTTTGTCTTCCAATACCAGAAAATAAAATCTATCGAACCAAATTTCTCCGAATACTCTCAAGATAAAATATAAAGAAAGAATAAACTGTGAGGAAATTGCTTAATTGGATGATCAACACGAGAAGATGATGGCTTGAATTTTATAGCCAAAAGAAAACTCTTAACGTGTCATAAAGTGTGGAGATATGAGATTGATTATCATCATAAAGTTTTACGTTTTAACGCTAATTGAATTTTAAGTAACAAAATTCAATCCAAATTTGATTTTGTCGTTACAAACCCAATTGAAGAGACAATATTTTGATCAAACCGATTGTATTATCATCTCCAAGAAGACTAGGAGGAGGGTTCAAAATATACAATACCAAGCTTAGCTAAAGCGTCGGCTAAAACATTTTCCGAGCGAGAAATAAAAACAAAAGAGATAGAAGTGAAATTCTCCCTAAGACAACGGATGTCATGAAGGAGCAATTTCAGCTCATTGGTGACACCATTTGTGTTGATTAGTGTCACAAGCGAGAGAGAATCCGAGAAACAATAGATTGTTCAGAATCTTGCACTTTTAGCTGCAATTAAAGCGGCTTGCAAAGCTAAGGCTCCGTAATCAATGCCGAAGCCACGTTCCTTCTGGAGGTCGAGTCTTGACTTAGGATTTTCAGGCTAACATCCTTAA
Source organism: Arabis hirsuta (assembly GCA_964056655.1). Classification (NCBI taxonomy): domain Eukaryota; kingdom Viridiplantae; phylum Streptophyta; class Magnoliopsida; order Brassicales; family Brassicaceae; genus Arabis; species Arabis hirsuta. The sequence continues at coordinate 26,095,528 of OZ053307.1, forward strand.
AACACCAACCAGCACCACAGTCGTGAGTTGTAGCGATCCAGGAAGCATATGAAGCACAGGACACTGTGTGGTGGTAAGGACAGAGGACAAGTAGGCGGCGTAACAGGCCTATGTTAAACGTCGGGGAGCTGAGCATCTTGCCATGCTTGAAGAGACAATCTATTTATCAATTTTAGGCATAAAGCAAATCTAGAAGTATACACAAACTTTTAAACGTTTCTCTTTCCATTAATAAACTTTTAGGCATAAAGCAAATCTAGAAGTGTACACAAACTTTTAAACATCGTCATAAATTCTCCACTTTATATACTTGAGATATTTCATCAGTAACTTCTAGTGTAGAACATTAATTAATTTTTTACATTTAGCCAAATTTTAAGACTTTATTCTAAGTTACGTATTTTGGAATCTCCATTTCTCACTAAAACAACTTTGATTTTGTCAAGTGAATATACTATGTTATAGTGTTCACGGGGAAGATTTCATCGTACCCACAATCCAACCATTCCGACGAACATCTTCACCAGAAATCTCACTGAAAAATGGTCTACAACCATTTCGTCAAAAGTGAGTTCTAACGATTTTTGCCATCTCCGTACTCGTCTTAACATGTGGAACGGCTATAACTAGATGTTCCTGTGCTTCTGCATCTCTCATTTCATAAAAAGGAATAGAAAGTTCGACACACAACAGAAAATGTTTGGCGTCAAGCCTAAAATAAGAGAAAAGGAGGATGCATGATTTTACGGCATGATAACAACTCGTACTGAGTTCCATTCAGAAAGTTGTAAACAGAGAACATCTTGCATAAAGCCTTCAGACATTACAGAAGCAATCAAGATTCACACTAAACTTATATTGTAGAGTGTAGATAGTGCATTAGATTCAGCAGAGAACATCTGGCATCAGCTCATACAGCTTGTACGACAGATAGAATGCTTCAACATGAACAACAGGGCATTTGGTCTAGTGGTATGATTCTCGCTTTGGGTGCGAGAGGTCCCGAGTTCGATTCTCGGAATGCCCCTTTTCTCCATATGAGTTTTTCTAATGCTCCCTGATTTTGCTAGATAACATTCAGCAAGTCAACTGTGTGTATTTGCCTTATAATCAATATTAAAAATTACAAACAATCCACCTTTGCGATGACTGCTGCAACTAAGTCAACTAATAGAAGTAGATCTACAACGTACCTTTCTACTTAGATCTGCTTAACAAAACAACTTTCAAATAACAGATTCAACCACCAAAACCAGTTTCGAGCGTTATCACGAATAAGTCACTCAACAGCAAAAGTGAAATAGCAACCCATACTGAAAAACAGAGTAAAACACTAAAAGAGAGATAATTCCTTCTGACAACATAATACTTGAAATGAGTTAAATGAACAGCACTGGTATGATTCTTGCTTTGACTGCGAGAGGTCCCAAGTTCTATGATTGGAATGCCACATTAACTCTTTTTCGAAAATATGCTCTAACTTCCAGCTAAAACTTTGCTTAGAGATCAATCTTTCTTAGTCCTAGATTTTACGCAGGTCTTGTTCAAAAACTAAAGGGTCATATATTTCACTTTCATTTCAGCAATCGAATTCATTCACATAAACACCCCTAAAGTTTCGTTATTAAGCGCTTAATGCGTACCAAAAGAACATACCGAGGTTTAAAGTCCAGTCAATAAATCTTTTCAACAAGTAAACTTCATATAGGGAAGACCATCAAGTTTTGTAAGCAGCAGGATGCACAACCAATGAGCTGCAGAAAAACAAAATGAATTGTGATTACATCCAACGGAGAAGCAACAAATCTCTTCAACAAATGAGAGAATCCAAATAAAATGCATTAACAAAGCAAGATATAAAAACAAAGCATTTGGTCTAGCGGTATGATTCTTACTTTGGGTGCGAGAGGTCCCAAGTTCGATTCTCGGAATGCCCCGTTGACATTTTTTGGAGTAAATATATTCAAACCAAACTGGCATCCTTTCTAGCATCCATTGCAAACCATACATTTCAGTGCTATTCCAGCAAAAGAAATTATAAATCGGGAAACAGGAATTGGCTATAAGACAGTGTAAAGCCGGAGAACAGACTAGGGTACAAATCAAGAGGTATTCTCTAGGGTCTTAACAAAATCCTCTATATATTAATTGAGGAGACACTCACAAAAAAATCTTAGGTGTCAAGCAAAGAGGAAATTAAAGACCACATCATTTAAATTAACCTTAGGTGTCAAGCAAAGATTATTCCTCTTCTGATAGATTTTTTGCGGAAGATGTTTGAACAATTGATCCAATATTTAACTGCTGTATTTTCATATAGAGTACAATATAAACTAGATATCCAGCTTATACTGAAAATGCAAATGATAATGTCATTGGAATTTCAGTTGAAAGAACTCTCATATAGTAGATCCAGGGAGCATCCTACTAGGAGTAAAAAATTGTATTTAGTAAAAGTCAACTAAGAGAAGGAAATCAAAATATGACCAAAATCTTCAATGTTTTACCTAAATTGCTTCACAACAGGGCATTTGGTCTAGTGGTATGTTTCTCGCTTAGGGTACGAGAGGTCCCGAGTTCAATTCTCGGAATGCCCTGTTGACTTTTACGAAATTTTCTTTCTAAAATTTTTGCTGAAAAATGTTATAATTATGCCCTTTGGTGTTTGTTATTTCAGTGGTCGGATTAAAAACTCAATAGCAAATCTTTTACGTAAATTTCAGCATGAAAACAACACCCTGTTACGTTAAGACTTTCACTATATCAAGTGTTAAAAGGCAAACAAAAGAATCAGTTCAACTGTCACGTACCTTTGTTCATGTCTGGCGGCATCTCTGTAATTAATTACTAGGCTTCAGCAACTGAACATTAATGACTTCCCTTGCATTTCAGCAGGAGTAGATTAGAAACGCTACTAGTTGCTCGTAAACATGTTAACAAACAAAGGACCAGATCCTTACCATTTTAACTGAAAGGTATCATGAATTGGGTGGGCACGCAGTCTTGTGATTATGTCTCTCACTTCAGCTCTTGAAATTCAACCAAACAAACTGGTGTAACACCAAATTTGTGCTTTTACATCCATTGAATTTGATCTCTTCTCTTCAACCCAGAAGACACTCCCGTCTGCAGATTCAATCAGAAAACATGAAACATACTTAAACTAACTCTGTCAATTTCGATGAAAACAAAAAACAATTACAGGAATTTGAGAATCAAGAATTGGGAGCAGCAACTGAAATTATGGGATACAAAATTGGAATATTCTGCCTGAAGTTCATCTAAAAGGTATGACACTTCAACAGTATGCATTTCCATTGTATTGGTCAGAAAGAAGAACTACAAACCAAGAACAATTCTTTCCAGAAAGGGATAAGGAGACAACGAGAACTATTTAACCAAGAGATGAAGCAGCAGCGGGACGACTGAGCTGCGCCAGACCCACGAACCTCCTTGCTCATGGGCTTCGGGGCGGTGGTGCCTGCAAAGGGCTTTGAAGGTTGCTGTTTGGTTTCAGAGTCCGAATCTGACTCAATCTCCGACCAAGAATCTAAATCAGCAACGGCGGGAATAGCAAGTTTCACAGGAGTGTTGCACGTACAATAACAGCAGCGGCAGAAATATGATTCATCTTCTGAGGAAGACGTACGCAAGGATCAATCGGTAAGAAAACTCTTTCCACTGCTGTTACTGTCACGCCCAACAATCCGGTGACACCCGTCCTTGTTGACATATCAGAGTTTCTATTGGTCCCTGATTTTGCAAGATTAACATTCAGCAACTCAACAATGTGCATTTGCCTTGTAATGAATATTTAACTTACAAACAATCCACCTTTGCAATAATTGCTGCAACTAAGCCAACTAATAGAAGTAGATCTACGACGTACCTTTCTCCTTAGATCTGCTTAACAAAACAACTTTTCAAGCACCAAAAACAGTTTCGAGTGTCATCACGAATAAACCCCTCAACAGGAAAAGTGAAATAGCAAACCCAAAGTGAAAAACAGAGTAAAACAGAAAGAATTCCTTTTAACAACATAATACTTGAAATGAATTAAATCGACAGCATCATCTAGTGGTATGATTCTTGTTTTGGCTGCAAGAGGTCCCAAGTTCTTTAACTGGAATGCCTCATTAACTCCTTTTATACCGTATGCTCCAATTTCCAGTTAAAACTTTGCTTAGAGATCATTCTTTCTTAGTCCTAGATTTTACGCAGGTCTTGTTCAAAAACAAAGGGACATAAATTTCACTTTCATTTCAGCAAGAGAAATCATTAACATAAACACCCCTAAAGATTTGAAGTGCTTAATTCAGCCAGTAAACTTCATATAGGGAGGACTGTCACGTTTTGTAAGCAGCAAGATTCACAACCAATGATCTGTACAGAAACAAAATGAATTGTGACTACTTCCAACCGAGAAGCAACAATTCTCTTCAACAAATGAGAGAATCCAAATAGAATACATTAACAAAGCAAGATGTAAAAACAGGGCATTTGGTCTAGTGGTATGATTCTCGCTTTGGGTGCGAGAGGTCCCGAGTTCGATTCTCGGAATGCCCCATTGACTTTTTTGAAAACTATGTTCTAAATGCCAGCTCAGAATGATTGCAAATAAAATTGTATTTTAGGGTCATAATCACCATTTCAACAATGTAAATAATTACAAACAATTCCAGCCTTAGAATTTTAGTACGAACGAAGTTCCAAAAATCAACAGATAGACACGCTATCAAAACAGGGCACTTCGAGTCTAGTGGTATGATTCTCTCTTTGGTTGCGAAAAGTTTCCGAATTCGATAACAGATAAACTTCTTAAATTTGCCTGACAGAAAAAAGAATTCAATAACAGCTTCGAGGATTAGAAATAAAACAGATTAAATTCAACTAACTAGTTTACAGTTTCATCAAGAACTTGCAGTGAAAAAATGCGTTCTCTTTTCAACAAAGGATTTAACACCAAACAGAATGCGTGAACCGAAATAGATCAACAACAATTTGTTTTGTCAAGTGGATAATTCTTGCTAGAGCGAGAGGTCTCGAGTTCTAAATGCTGAAAAATGGGTAGAAACTCAATCTTTCTTTAGTCCTAGATTTTCACAAATCTTGTTCAACAACTAAGGACCATATATTTCCATTAGCAAGAGAAAACCAGACACAATACCTTAAAATTCCAGTGTTAAATGCTTAATGAGTAAATAAAGAATAAGATGAAGAACATGCCGCTGTTTCATGTCTAATCAATAATTATCTTATCCATTAAACTTGATAGATCAAGCAGCAGCAACCAGGTAGTGACCAAGATTCCAACCAAAAACCAAAGACAGCAACAATTTTTCTTCAAGAATGCAAATAGAAGACATAAACTAAACAACCTAATAAACAGGGGCATTTGGTCTAGTGGTATGATTCTCGCTTTGGGTGCGAGAGGTCCCGAGTTCGATTCTCGGAATGCCCCATTGACTTTTTATAGTTGATTTTTTTTTAATGCATTTCCTTTAGTATCTGAGTTCTTAAGTTCAACAATTGAGCATGCATTTCCCCATCAATACAATTGGTATAAAGTGCTGAAATTCAACTAATAAATTAGGTCCTCAAAGTACCTTTGCCTAAAGGAATTTACATATACAGTAAACACAAAAGAAAACAAAAATTATGTTTTAAGAACAGCTGTTTTGCCTAAGACAAAACATCAGGGCATTTGGTCTAGTGGTATGATTCTCGCTTTGGGTGCGAGAGGTCCCGAGTTCGATTCTCGGAATGCCCCATTGGTCTTTTTGAAAACCATATGTTTTAAATTGCAGCTCAGAACTTTTTGCATGCAATTGGTGCAAACAAAAAAAACCACTTCCTAAGGAAATGGAAGTGATCAGATCATTGGAAGTTCAATTGATAATAGAGTAGATCTAGGAAGTCAAGTGTATTTTTGTGAAATTAAGTTAATTAAAACAAAAAGAACATCCTATGCAGACTAAAATACTTAGTAGAAGTCAACTAAGAGAACGAAATCACAATACGAGCAAAGATCTTTGACATTTTAGCTAAACTGCTTATCAATAGGGCATTTGGTCTAGTGGTATGATTCTCGCTTTGGGTGCTAGAGGTCCCGAGTTCGATTCTCGGAATGCCCCATTGACTTTTTTAGTTTGTTTCTTAATGCTACATGAGATTCTGAAAACGTGCATTCCTTTAGTATCTGAGTTCTCAAGTTCAACAGCTGAAATGCATTTCCCCGTCAACACTATTGGTATAAAGCTCTGAAATTTAACTGATAAAATTAGATCCTCAAAGTACCTTTGCTCTTGCGTCCGGTGCGTAAATGAATATACATATACAGCAAACATAAAAGAAAACAAAAATTATGTCTTAAGAACAGCTGTTTTGCCTAAGACAAAACAAACATCAGGGCATTTGGTCTAGTGGTATGATTCTCGCTTTGGGTGCGAGAGGTCCCGAGTTCGATTCTCGGAATGCCCCATCGACTTTTTGTGTAAGTAGATGGTCTATTCCAGCATAAAATTTCTTAGAAATCAAACAATAAAATATTCCTAGATTTTCAGAGATCTTGTTCCAACTGAGGAACATATATTACCCTTTTGTTTCAGCAAGACAAAAGATAAAACCAAAATTAGTAAATTTATAGTTTGATTTTAGACAAGACAGTCTAAAGCTGGAAAACAGACTAG